>CM076708.1:65903333-67302500 GCA_038501285.1 Penstemon eatonii | reverse complement strand
TTCATGTGTATTGTGTATGCCCCCGTAGGTTTACCACATAATTGGCCGTGGGTTATAATTAAATATTATTTAATTACTCGAGCAATTAATACTCTAAATTAATCGAACACTCTGTCGATCAATCATTCCAAAATCAGCACCCCTGCTAATTTGGGAATTCTCCCACAATCCACGGTCGATGTCCAGTCACAAGCCCATGGAGCCCAATCACTGGTGAATTAATTCAGTGAACCTTTTATCATTTACAATTTCCATATACGACATAATCTCTCCATTTATCAATCTCCCAGTCGAGACTTAAGGGTATGGTCTTTCATCGGTTTCCCTTTTGTTTCGTCTCGACTATATGTATTCTGATCTCGAAATAAATTCTCTCTGACTTATTCTTTATGAGCTACTTACATAAAGTCGTCAGTTACCTTGGCCAAGGATTTCATCAGAATTAATTTCTCACAGAAATCCATAGGAGAATTTCTCGACCTATCAAGTCGAGTCAATGGATCCTTTGTTGATGATATGAATCTGCATACGAGTTCCTCTATACCCAACATGAGTCCACAGAGACTTTCTGGTGATCCCCAGTCAGTCGGAACTCACATCAAAGCATAGACGTTCTCGCACCAGATAAACCCTATCATCTCAAGTTGTTAGGGATCGTTCCTCGTATACTATTGTAAATTGAAATAACTTCAACCCCGATATGCGACTACCGCTTCCATGGTGAGTTATTTCCTAATTGGGGTATTCAGTGCGCTTGCCATCCCAGCAAGCCACCCACTTATGTGTATCGACTATCCCAGTCACGCTCGTGGACCCCAGCGTCCTCCAGTTCATCGGAGTATACACAATAGTGAGAGTCTAACCGAATCCAACGATGTCCTATCTCGATTGGATTCTACGACTCTTGAATATATTCTAGATCACGGCCTTGGAGATCAGTCCACGGGTTGTCCCATAGCCCTGTGATATAAGGACTTCTATCCTTATGCGTAGACAAATATTACATAAGATAAAGTTGACCATTTAATAAAAGTGCATTTATTAATCAAAATTGAATAGTTCCTCATTAATTACAATTAATGCTAACCATACAGCTGGCTTGCAGGACACTATTTCTATCAATCTCCCACTTGTCCTAAAGCCAGTCTTTTATGTTCTTGAGTCCCATCTTATGCAGATGTTTCTTAAATGCCTTTTGAGGTAGAGGCTTCGTTAGTGGGTCCGCCGTATTATCTTCTGAGTCGACACGTTCCATCTTAATGTCTCCTCTACCAATGATATCTCTTATCACATGGTATCGTCTCTGTACGTGCTTGGATTTCTGATGAGATCTCGGCTCCTTTGCTTGCGCTATTGCCCCATTATTATCGCAGAAGATAGTAATGGGCTCAGCAATGCTAGGTATCACATCCAGTTCCTGGATGAAGTTCCTCATCCAAACACATTCCTTTGCTGCGTCACTCGCGGCAATGTATTCTGCTTCAGTGGTTGAATCCGCGGTTGTTTCCTGCTTGGAGCTCTTCCAGCTAACCGCACCACCATTGAGGCAGAAAACATATCCTGATGTCGACTTGAAGTCGTCTACATCACATTGGAAGCTTGAGTCTGTATAGCCTTCCAATTTCAATTCTCCTCCACCGTATACCAAGAACAATTCCTTAGTCCTTCTCAGGTACTTCAGAATTGCCTTTACGGCTATCCAGTGCTGCTCACCTGGGTCAGACTGGTAGCGACTTGTAACGCTTAGAGCGTACGCTACGTCTGGTCTCGTACACAACATACCATACATTATGCTTCCTATCGCGGATGCATACGGTACTCGAGACATATTGCTTCTCTCCTCTGGCGTCTTTGGGGCCATAGACTTGGAGAGTGCAATTCCATGTCTCATTGGAAGCAATCCTCTCTTGGATTCTTCCATACTAAATTTTTTCAAGATTTTGTCTATGTACTGGGATTGGGAGAGGCCCAGCAGTCCTTTTGATATATCTCGGTAGATCCTTATACCTAGTACAAAGGATGCTTCTCCCATATCCTTCATTGAGAATTGTGTAGACAACCATGCTTTAGTTTCAGACAATGCTTTTACATTGTTTCCAATGAGAAGAATGTCGTCAACGTAAAGCACCAAAAATTCAACTGTACTCCCACTGATCTTCTTGTACACGCAAGGTTCGAACATGTTCTTGATGAATCCAAAAGTTTGGATTGTCTCATCAAAACGAATGTTCCAACTTCGGGAAGCTTGCTTCAGTCCATAAATGGACCTCTGGAGTTTGCACACATTGTGTTCATCTCCTTTGGATGCATATCCTTTTGGTTGCTCCATGTAGATCTCCTTATCAATGTCTCCATTGAGAAAGGCAGTCTTTACATCCATCTGCCATATCTCGTAGTTATACCACGCAGCTATGGCCAGCAAGATCCGAATGGATTTGGGCATTGCGACGGGCGAGAAGGTCTCCTCAAAGGCGATACCTGGTCTTTGAGTGTATCATTTTGCCACTAGTCGCGCCTTGTAGGTAATTACCTCTCCGTTCACTCCAAGCTTTCGCTTATAGATCCACTTGCAACCCACGGGAGCCACTCCCACTGGTGGATCTACCAAGGCCCAGACCTTGTTTGAGTGCATGGAGTCCAGTTCGGATTCCATGGCTTCGCGCCACTTTCCCGAGTCTATGTCTAGCATAGCCTCTTCGTAAGTCCTTGGGTCGGTTAGAGACTGTCCAGTCTCATGCATCAGACCGTAGTACCTCTCGGGTTCTCTACGTTGTCTTTCTGACCTACGAAGTATCGGTGTACTTTCTGGTGCACCTTCATGCTCTTGTTCTCCCACTGCCTGTGGTGACGGGTCAGCTCGATCGACCTCTAAGGTCTTTTCAGCTTCAGTGACCTCATCTAGTTCTACGTTATTTTCTTTCTTGTCCACCAAGAAATCCTTCTCCAAGAAGTGAGCGTTCCTCGAGACAAACGGTGTTTGTCTTGTAGGATCGTAGAACTCGTATCCTATTGAGTTTTCCGGATACCCCACGAATTTGCACAAAGTGGATTTAGTTTCCAATTTATCTCCCACTAGCTTTTTAACGTAAGCGGGAGATCCCCATATGCGCATGAATGCGTATGAGGGTGCCTTGCCAAACCATAATTCGTATGGTGTCTTTTCTACGGATTTAGAAGGTACCATATTCAGTATCTTCGTTGCCGTGAGGAGGGCATGTCCCCAAAATGAAAGAGGTAAGTCAGTGGCACTCATCATGGATCGAACCATGTCCATCAAGGTTCGATTCCTTCTCTCTGCTACTCCATTTAACTGGGGTGTTGCAGGAGGAGTCCACTGCGATAGTATTCCATGCTCTACAAGATAATTCAGAAATTCGTTACTAAGAAATTCTCCACCTCGGTCAGAACGAAGAGCCTTTATCGTATGACCAAGTTGATTCTCTACTTCCATCTTGAATTCTTTGAATCGCTCAAAGGCTTCAGACTTGTGTTTCAACAAGAACACATATCCATAACGACTATAGTCGTCAGTGAATGTGATGAAGTAGTCATAGCCACCTCGGGCGCCTTTTCTTAGTGGTCCACATACGTCAGTATGTATTAAGTCCAATGTTTGCTTGGCTCGCTCAGGGTTTCCCTTAAACGGCAACTTAGCCATTTTACCCTTTAAACATGGTTCACACGTTGGCATTTCATCAATGCGATTGATTTCAATCGCGCCAGATGATGCTAACTTTTGAATCCTTGACTTAGATATATGTCCAAGTCTAGCGTGCCATAATTGGGCAGATATTTCATTATCTTGTTTCCTTTTATTTTGTTGTACGTGCATGACTAACTTAGGTGGTTTTATGATGTAAAGTCAATAATTCAATGTACCAAATGAAAAACTAAAACAGGAGCTTTTATTAAAATCAACATTATTCATTAACATGAATAAAAGTTTTTCATTAATAACTAGGTACATAAATGAAAGTTTCCTAATGACTTTATCAAACCACCTAAATCTACTTTTGCCTACGGCCTTGGTAGCAGCTCCAGCTCCATTGCCTTATTCAAGGATCCAATCCTCATGCTCCAGTTTCCTTAATGCTCCCATCACCTACAAGGATGAGAACTCCAGTCAGTGTCTAACACCAAAAATGCACAGTTAATTGTAAAATTAACTTCAACAAGGAATATACCTGTTCGAACTCTCCATAGGTTCGAATTTAATCCTTTCCCTTGACCTTGTGCAGTAAGGAGCTCTGGTTTCCATTTGCTTTGGTTTTGAACGCCGCCCAGTCCTTTCGCCAACCCTTGCTTTCTTTCCAAAAGAAGCTTCGTGTTCCTCGAGCATTTTTCGCAGGACATGCACAGTGATCTCTCGCCTCTGGAGATTCAAGTCCGCGATAAATCGGTCATATGATCTAGGAAGAGATTGTAGAATAAGATCCACTCGGAAATCATTGTCCATCACGACACCCATATCATCGAGTTCAGAAAGAAGTCGAATCATCTTGTGTACGTGGATTCCGACAGTAGTTTCCCTTCTCTTTCTTGCTTGCAAGAGTTCCCTCGTGATCGCGAATCTGCGACGACCATCTCTAATCCCATAAAGGAATTTGAGATTCGAGAGAATCTCTTTCGCGGATGCCATATGCTCATGTTGCAAACGCAGATCAAGTGACATATATTCCAACATGTATTCACGAGCTAAGCCATCATCCAGTTTCCACTTGGTGATGCTTTTACGGAGCTCATCAGGAACGTCATGTGAAATAGTAATGGGTGGTGGTACAGACAAAACATAGGATATGTTTTCAGCTTCAAATAATCCATTCAAATGATGCGTCCAGAAATGCAAGTTGGGTCCAGTTAAAATATTACGTTCAAGTGATGAGATGGACAAATCTCTAAGTGCTCTAAGCTCTTTTGACATCATATCTATAAAATGACGATAGAAGAAATAAATACGCGAAAGATTAACTTAAAATGCACAATTCACAAACATGGATTTCATTTGCAAATTACTCCCACTATTTTAATCAAAATCTTATGCCCCCACATAAGTTTCGGGAATTTAAAATATCCTAGCGGGCTTAAGGCCCAAATGCAATCTCCTAGTACCCACGACTCGTTGGCCATACTATTTGATCCATTTGGTGGTCGAATACGTCGACGGTTAACCATCGCAGCTAACCCTTAAGTTCATTTAGCCTCGTTTTTCGATATGGACCCACGACTCGTGAGACATCCATATTTACTAGCGTTAAATCATGTCCAATACTCGTGGAGAGAAATAGTTTAATCCTAGACGCCCCACGACTCGTGAAACAGCGCCTAAAACCTTGCTATCCCCTCCCTTGGCACTAAACTCGTGCATCGAGGCAATAGACATATTATCTTCCTATAGCTCGACCCACGACTCGTGAGACATCGAGATATATTCGTACAATATGCCTAAGACCTAGTAATTGGATAGGCTCGGACCATAGATACTATTCATATGCGCCCGTTATTCGATTTAATATTCTAATTGAATTTCAAGTTCAATTGGAGGTTTCTAAGTGTGCGAGGTCTCATCAGATTATGCTTATCTTGTTTACGTTTTTTATCCTAAGTATGCATCTCATACATCAAAGAATAATTTGCGAAAAAGTAAACATTCATCACCTAGCAAGATATGATTGGTCGATTGCCCATCCTATGCGATCCATCACGAGCCACGTGATGAATCAATTGGTCAGTCTAGGGTGAAAATTAAATGTCCTAACTATTACAATTTTTAAACCCATACATCATGGGCCTTCTTGTAATATCCAGCTTGATTGGGCCTCCATGTAATGAATTGGGCCTCCATGTCCTCCAAGGTAAATGGGCCTCCATGTGGATCTCCAAGTCTTCATGAGGTCTTCTCGGCTCCAAGCCTAATCTAAGCCTAGCTTACATAATTTAAACGGTCCTATTCTATTACATTTGTTTGCGCAAGCAAGGGCACCAATCAGGCCCATTTAATTACAACCCAAAATTAAATTAAACCAAAAACAACACAGGGCTTAAGGGCAAAATCGACCAATCCACATATTAACTCAAGAACATGCATAAATTCACATAAGGGCAATAATGTAAATTTACCGGCTTCATTAATTTTAATTCGCAAAAATTCATCCAAGTTAATTAATTTTGAATTAACAATTAACCTCTAAGATTAATTAGCTCTTACTTGAGCTCTAAGTAATCCACAATTCTTATCTTGATTAAATTGGTTAATTAAGGTAATCTAAATCTCTAAGATTCTTACCTTATCCAAAACTCCAAGTTTCCCAAAATTTCCAAATCTCCAAGATTCTCAAGATAATCCTATTTTGACTAGATTAGTTAATTAAGGTAGTGTTTAAGTTTAACTAAGTAACTACCTTATCCAAAAACTCCAAGTTTCCTAATCTTCCAAAATTCTCCAAGATTTTCAGGACTTTCAAAATAGGCAGAATTAGAGTCCAACCAGAAATCAACCAGACGAGGCCAATCACGGACTGCCACGTAGGACAGCCCACGCGCGACCACCAAGGCGGCGCGTGAGCTGCCTGCGGCAGCGAGCAGCCGCGCACAGCAGCGCGTAAACAGCAGCCCGAAGGCTGCTGCTGCGCGCAGCGTGTGCGGCTAGCGTGCTGCCAGCACGCTGCCGTTGGCAGCGGCTTGCGGTGGCCGCCCAGCCGCGGTGCGCTGCCGCGCACCGCCGCGTGCCACCGCGAGTCGGATCTAATATAAAAAAAAATTTTTTTTTGTTTCTTCGATTACCCACATATTTAATTCAACAAACCCAGTCAATTAAATCCTAATTCAAAATAACATCAACATGATAAAATTTTCGAATCCTAAATTAAACATTAACTCCAAGTTAATTAAACATACGTCCTATAACATGCACAGTTAAAGAACTAGCCACATAAATCAAACATATGATTTAATAAACACAGAATTCGCAAATTCATATATATACAAAGCCTAGAGTTGGCTCTGATACCACTGTTGGGATTCGGTAAGAAAAACAGCCCTAGGCACAGCGGAATATAAAAAATTTCTAGGGCCTCTTAAAGAATCTTGCCAGGATATTCTCTGGTTGTATATATATGAATATAATTAAACGACAGTATAAGTTTTCTCGTTTATACCTGTCTCCTTGTAAATCCTCGGCTAGCAAGACGAACTCTGAATTCTGACCCTGGTTGATCGACCCACACCTTTTGGTAGCGCCCCACGTGTTGCGCCTCTACGAGTTGATACACCACAATATCACGAAAATTAATATATCCTAATCAACTGGAACATAGGGTATATTAATATCTAGGTTTTAGAACAACTTTAGAACGAAGAATCGAAGACGAAAATTCTTCCTAAAGTGGAAGTGAGTTCGGCCGATCCAGGGAGGGAGAGGGAGAGAATTTTGCTCTTCTTGATTTTTCTTGTGGAGTTGTGTGTGAGATATGAGACATAGTCTCTTATTTATAGATATCTCATAAAACCTAATCCTCCTAGGATTAGGATACTAATTCTCCTACATGGGCCATGGCCCTCTTTAATTAGAAGACTAAGTCTTCTAATTAATTCATGGCCCATATTAATTAATCTTTCAGGGCTTTATTTAATCTCCCAATTAAATAGCTCAATTAATTAAATCATCTCCCAATTAATTAATTAAACTCCAAGTCTAATTAAATTAATTATTCCATTAATTAATTAAATCATAATTAATTAATTTACTCATAAATTAAATTCCAATTTAATTTATAATCTTGATCCAATTCCAATTGGATCCATCTTCGTTCCATATGGGTCGACCCAGTCGACCCACCCATTTAATCGACCCAGTCGATTTTGACCCAGTCGACCCAGTCGACTGGTTCGTTCTTATTCCCTCGCTTTCGCTTCATGTGTATTGTGTATGCCCCCGTAGGTTTACCACATAATTGGCCGTGGGTTATAATTAAATATTATTTAATTACTCGAGCAATTAATACTCTAAATTAATCGAACACTCTGTCGATCAATCATTCCAAAATCAGCACCCCTGCTAATTTGGGAATTCTCCCACACTCCACGGTCGATGTCCAGTCACAAGCCCATGGAGCCCAATCACTGGTGAATTAATTCAGTGAACCTTTTATCATTTACAATTTCCATATACGACATAATCTCTCCATTTATCAATCTCCCAGTAGAGACTTAAGGGTATGGTCTTTCATCGGTTTCCCTTTTGTTTCGTCTCGACTATATGTATTCTGATCTCGAAATAAATTCTCTCTGACTTATTCTTTATGAGCTACTTACATAAAGTCGTCAGTTACCTTGGCCAAGGATTTCATCAGAATTAATTTCTCACAGAAATCCATAGGAGAATTTCTCGACCTATCAAGTCGAGTCAATGGATCCTTTGTTGATGATATGAATCTGCATACGAGTTCCTCTATACCCAACATGAGTCCACAGAGACTTTCTGGTGATCCCCAGTCAGTCGGAACTCACATCAAAGCATAGACGTTCTCGCACCAGATAAACCCTATCATCTCAAGTTGTTAGGGATCGTTCCTCGTATACTATTGTAAATTGAAATAACTTCAACCCCGATATGCGACTACCGCTTCCATGGTGAGTTATTTCCTAATTGGGGTATTCAGTGCGCTTGCCATCCCAGCAAGCCACCCACTTATGTGTATCGACTATCCCAGTCACGCTCGTGGACCCCAGCGTCCTCCAGTTCATCGGAGTATACACAATAGTGAGAGTCTAACCGAATCCAACGATGTCCTATCTCGATTGGATTCTACGACTCTTGAATATATTCTAGATCACGGCCTTGGAGATCAGTCCACGGGTTGTCCCATAGCCCTGTGATCTAAGGACTTCTATCCTTATGCGTAGACAAATATTACATAAGATAAAGTTGACCATTTAATAAAAGTGCATTTATTAATCAAAATTGAATAGTTCCTCATTAATTACAATTAATGCTAACCATACAGCTGGCTTGCAGGACACTATTTCTATCAAATCAAAGTTGGATCATGGTCTCCTTTCGTCCATGACACGACTATAATTGCAACTAAAGTATTTCTTTAGTCAATCGTAAGTTCTTGCTCGTGTTTAGATTCTTAAACGTTACGGAAACTTGTACAGGATCCGGAATCATCGCTCCACCAAGAAACTTTCAAGAACCGTAAGCAGCACAGGTGAGCGCTGTGTGTTCATTTGTGTGTCAGTTTAATATGCTAGTAGGTCGAGTCTAAGCATGTGTTATATTATAATTTCTCTTGCATGTTGTCACGAATAGATTGGACTTGTTATGTCGACATTACTCGCATGAAATCCTAAGTATATCAACATGATAATCCAATACATGCTACATCCGAATCTACTAGTTGCAAATACATTTTACTAAACTATCATGATACCTGAAATTTGCATCTTATAAGTTGTTAAATGTTGATAATATGTTATATATGTTTGATATGTTATGTTTCCGTTTGTCTACGATTATGTGTTTCCGTTTGTTTCCGATTTTGTATGGGCCCTATTTGTTTGGTATATGGACCCGATGGCAACTTGACCGGCAAGGGCCGACATGATTGTCACGGTTACCCGTAGGCCTGGCCTTACAACCCAAGTGGGGAGGAACACTTGGGGAGTAAGGACGAACTCCGGCAAAGACATGTCGATGCATTTCAGATAGTAAGGTCGCTCCTTACTTGGTGAGTTTGGATGAAAATCATATAAGGATGGAGGGTAAGTGGAGAACGGCATCAACAACTCTTGGTTATTTGAACTCTATGCTTTGATTTTATGTATATGTATATGCTTAATTCATTTATATGCTCACGATATATATTATGTTGCACCCATGTGTCACACGCACAATGCACCACAGCCTCACTAAGTTGGACGATCAACTTATGCGTTCCTTTTATCAATCTTTTCAGATGCAGGAGTCTCGGGTTACGATGGTTGAGTCAGTTTCCGGGATCCAGTCGGTCGTTGAGGGATTATTCCCTTTTGTCTCTTTTGCTTTCGTTACTTTGTACTTTTGTTGTCACCTTGTTATAAGGTTGAACAATATATTTGAATATCGTGTTTATGTTTTCCGTAGGCTTGCGGGGTTACCCGTATGACCGTATATTTGGCCTTCTCCGTCTATAACGGAGCTAGCAGACATCTTGAATTTTTAATATAGTTTTATCGCATGCTTTAATTATGTCATCATATTTAAAAAAATAAAAAAAAAAATTCAGCAACTCTGATGGGTTATCCTGCGCCGGGCGATCCCAAACTCGGGGATGGGCCACGTGGGACCCAACCCGGGGAGCGGGGCATCACACTAAACCCTAAACGTGAGGACATAACCCTAAACCCTAAACCCTAAAACCCTAAACCCTAAACCCTAAAAACCCTAAACCATAAACCCTAAACCCTAAAACGTGAGGACCCTAAACCCTAAAACGTGAGAACCCTAAACCCTAAACGTGAGGACCCTAAAACCCTAACACCCTAACACCCTAACACCCTAAAACGTGAGGACAAACCCTACACCCTAAACGTGAGGACATACAAACCCTAAACCCTAAAATGTGAGAAAACCATAAACCCTAAACGCGAAACCCTAAACCCTAAAACACGTGAGGATAGACCCTAAAACGCGAGGACCCTAAAACCTAAACGTGAGGACATACAAACTGAGAACCCTAAACTCTAACCCTAATACCCTGAACCCTAAACACCAAGATTTGTTCAGTTTACCTTGGTGTTCGTCTCCATCACGACCATGTTGGAAGCACTCTTTTTAACGGGTTAATTGAAAAAAAATCCAAAATTGACTTTCGACTTGAAAGGCCAAGCATCTTAGCCTTTCGGGAAATGCTACTCTCTTTCAATCCGTCACCTCGTCGATTCCTATAGGAGGAGGACTCATCTTGTAGGATGGAAAAGAGTTACTCATAGCAAATATGAGGGGTGTTTGGGTATTAGAAAAGCTAGTAAAGCCAATATTTCCCTCTTATCCAAGGTCGTTAGGTTCGATAAATGGTTAGGCAGGAAAATTGCGAGGGACATAAGTGATGATGAGGTTGAGAATCCGTGAAATGTCAGAATTCGACACATACGGCGAACAACAAACATTTTTGTCCAAATTTTTTGTCCAAAATGGGGCATCAATTGGAGTTAGGAACTAAGTTGACCAAAAAAAAAAAAGATATAGAACCAATGTGGATTTAAAAGATAAGTGGAGAAATTTGACACGTTAGATGTTTTTTTTTTCTTGTATATGTTTGATTCTTTGGGTTGAATCTTTCGACATTTTCAGTTGTCGAATTTGAATTGATAAATTTCGAAATAGAATAGTTTGATCCGATTAGAGTGAATACTTCCAAGAGAATTTCGTTCATGATGACTCCTTTATCCTTCGTAGGAAAAAAAAAGACAATTTGATTCAGCAAGCTACAAAATTTAAAATATATTAGTAACTAGTACTTGTTCATATATGCAATTATAGTAATACACTATAATACATAATTATTTAAGCAGTGAATGAGTGAAATGGAAGGGTAAGTTGTTGAAGAAGAGCCGTGATTGGTACGGCCAGCCTAGGCTCATACGCAAACCCATGCAACTCATGATCATCATCACCACCTTCTCCGGGGGGGCATGGAGGAATCCAGAGCCACCTCTTTGTGGAAAAATCAAACAGCAGCAAGGCTTTATCTCTTATCAGTATCACAACAAAATCACCGTGTGCAACGCAGTTGAATCCGCGGCCACCTTCAATCTCCGCAAACTGTATGTATAATTGCTGTGGCATCCTCTCGATTTCGACCCACATAGTCCCGCATTCCTGCAAAGCCCAAAGCCTCAAGCTTTTCGGAACATTCAGTTTGCTCTTCTCCACTGCTGCTACTAAAATCAGTTTTCCTCTGTTCTCGACCAAGCTTGGTGACCGCAGGAACCTACGCATTGGGGCTTGAATCTTGCACCATTGGTTAAGAGATATGTCGTAGGACAATACGCTGAATGGGCTGTAGTTCATGCAGTAGAATCGGCCTCCCACGTGCACCATTCTCCCCGATTCCAGACTACAGAGCCTAGGGAGGGAAGCGGTTGTGCCCCATATGGAGTAGAATCCACCACCGTCGATGTGGAAGCTCTCGGAAGTCAGATTCTTGACTGCGTAAGGAGATATGAGATCGTCTCCTGCAAATACCAAATCAATTGAAGAATCTGTAATGGTTAGACCAATTGAAGGGCAGAGTCTTGGCCTCAGAGTAGAAGGCAACTGATGGATTACAGAGCCCATTAGAGGGTTTGAGAGGAGAATAGTTTTAGAACCAGAAGCAGCAGATGAATCTAATTCGGCGGTGGATGATACCCAACATACTAAGCCACCAGAAGATGAAACAGGGGAAAATCCAGGTGGGATCAAGGGGAAAGAATTAGAAAGGCGGTACCATTTTAAGTTTTGAGGATCGAAAAGGTACCCTTCTGCTTCTTGATGATGATGATCATGAGCTGTACTACTAGTATTCTTGAAGATGTAGCTGCTGCTTTTTTTGTGTTGCTTGAAGAACAAGAACATGTGGAGGTGGGGTGATGCTTGGAGGTATAATTCCAAGAAAGTGGTTGAGAATATGAGGCCATACCATCTTTTACAGACTGCTCGAGCTCGAAAGAAGGCTGGAGGGGGAAGACAGGCGATAATACGATCGATTAATCTCTGCGGAAGCCTACTCCATATTCTGCAGTCCATCCATGGCCCCCCGTTCATAGTAGTCATACTAGTACTGATTAATGGACTAGTAGAGGTAAATCCGCCGTAGGGAAAGGGTATGTTAATTATTGGCGTTTCATGAAAAGCCTCCATTATTATATATATACATATATAATGTGTTCTATATGGGTGGGGGGTGGGGGGAGGGGGCAGAGTTTAAGGTTTTATCTGCACTTCTCAATTTCAGTGGAGGTATGGGAAGACTTTGTTGGATTAATTGGAGCTACTCATGAAACATGCACTATCGGAGATACACATATAAGTGCAAGACTTTCTTTTGGTTGTTGTGGATTGGCTTTCTGATGGGAGGACAGTTGTTTATATAGGAAGAGGAAATGTGTTTGGTGCATGTTTCCTATATATGATACAGTATGATATATCAGTTCTTAAATTAATGATTCTTTTATTCCTTGTTTGTTTGTGCACTCGATTTTAATTTCTTTGAGCTAGCTAGCAGTGCACTGAAAGTCATTTTTTTTATATGATGGATACATACATCTAATCTATTTATCTATCATTTCTCAGTGTTTTCTTGTCAATATTGCCGAGGAAGGAAGGACAAGCAGCAGACCTGATGAGAAAAGAAAATTTTGCCAGGGTAATTGCAGATATATATGGAAACTCTACTTTTCCTACACAAAACACAACTAGTCATATTGCATTGCTCCAATATAGGGTTAATGTCAATTTACCCCGTGAAATGCATAACGTTGAATTTATCATCTCTGATTTGAAAATAAGCATTTTACCCCCTGTGATTTTAAAAAGAGCACTTTAACCCCTATGAAAATTTTAAATAAACAATTTACCCCTTTCAGCTGGAGAATGTAACTCACTTGCCGAAATTGACAGTGGGCATGAAAAGTATTTTATAACATACCGGGATAAATTGCCACTGTTATCATATAATAGTGGGAAAAATATCACGTTCTATCGTAACACATGAGGTAAACTGACATATTATCATAATACAGGGGGTAAAGTGTAACATATAAAAATATCAAGAAGGCTGTGTAAAACTTTCATAAGATTTTTGATTTTTTTTTGTTTCCCAAGATTTTTGATTTTTTTTTGTTTCCCAAGGGTTTAATCCCTTCAGAGGGGCGTCGGCACATAAAGTGGGAACCTCTCCCAACAGGAATTCGAACCTGAGTCTGCTACTTCGTAGTGACTAGCCCCTTCCACTAGACCAATCACCTGTTGATAAAACTTTCATAAGATTATAAGGGGATAAAATGCTCTTTTTTAAATCAAATAAAAGTAAATTAAATATTGTTAATATCACATGGAGGTAAATGTCGTTGACTCCTCCAAGATATAGTCGTGAAAGGCATGAGATAGAGGAAAGGTCATTAATTAACCATATACACTATTATGTTGTAAACCCCAACCAAATCTTTAAACTCCTTAGTAGTCCAATAATCAGGTCTCAATTGTGCTGGATCGCTTACCACGAGGGCGATTGTCTTGCCAACATTCACCTCTGAAGCAAGAGTAAGAATCTGATATTACTTGTAGGACCGAAAGGTGTGCAAAAAATAAAAACGATAAATTATGTTGTAAGTTGTAACATAATCAAGATTATCATGTTTAACTAGCTCGAAGAAATCATTTCCATTTGCTTTTGTTCATAGTTAAAAGTGAGAAAATTAGTCTTATTCTGATCCATCAGTTATTAGCCGATCCTTGTGCTATATGCACAAAAAGTAATATTGCAGAAGTTTAAAGTATGTATTTAAAATGGGTTAATTTCACATATCTTCCACGTATCTTCCTTGTACTCTTGCTACTCATTCACCTATCATCGATGTAATATTAAATCCTTCAATTATCCTCATGCCATTAACTTTTTTGTCAAGAGACAGTTATCAATTGTTGACGTGGCGAAAAAACTAGCTCTACTTTCCAAATTTACCCCGATTAATTTCATATGCATCCATGTACTTTTATATATCCTCACCTACTCTATGTACTATTAATATCTACAATTACCTCGTAGGAGCTAATTTTTTATTATGCAATTTCGTTAAAATAAAACCTTAAATTATCTTAACTAACTCCACTTTCCCTTAAAAAGTTATAGACACAATCCTACTAATTTTTTTCATCAAATATTTTGCTTAAATTTTTTATTAAGTAAATTTAACTCATTTGTATTTTTTTTCACAATTCGATTAAATTGCAACATTTCACAAACATCATTTAAAATATTGCATCGGATTAAAAATTTAAGTGAGTCTATTTTCCTTCAGATAGCATACAACAATTTTTTTGGGGAGCATGATGCCAATATGAAAATCAAGCTCTGAATCGTACCTCATGAACAACGACAAACCGACAAACGGAACGAGAAATTTATTGGTGGCAATAATTGATTATAAGTGCTAGCTTATCAATTTAATTTAATTTACTTCACTACTTAAGGATTTTTTTCATAAATTCTTCCAATGTTTTTTGCTAGAAAATATGTAGCTGCAAATTATACAATGGATCTAGCCAAAGGTTTAAAAAATTGATCAAAATTTGAGCAAATTAAAAAATGAATTCAATTTAAGTAAATTAAAAAAACTAGAAAAGGCAAAAATAACTAGCAGAAAGAATTGTAATTTTTTTTGGGGGGGGGGGGGAGGATTGTTGAAGTTACTTATGGTAGTTTAGGGTTTGAATTTTGTGTAAGAAAAAAAAACTATTTTTTTAGCTTTTACCATCTCAGGAGATATATAAGAGTACACGAGTGAGACCATCTACTCGTTCAACGCTAGAGAAGTAAGGATTCAGTCTCGCTTCATCGCTCGCTTGACTGAACTCGTTCAAAGAAGGGATGCAAAAAATAGATTCCCAGATATAAGGAATAGAGAGGGTTAGGATTACGAGACTTGAGAATTCTTTTTCTTTCCCAAAAACTATGCTTCTTGATGAGATACTTGTGAATATAGCATAACCAAGGAGAGGAATGATTCAGGCTATTATGCTTTTTTTTTTTCCTGATAAAGACAGGGACAGGTGCTCTTCTTTTATTATCCCAACAAACCTTTTTAAATTTTAGGTATTTTATTTTAAAATCTTTGGGGTGGACAATGTTATATATTTTCACTTTTTACTCTACACTCCAACAACTTATTTATATTTTAGGATTTTACTTTTAAATAATCACACCACACTATTGCACTCCAACTTTAACACACTACTTGTACTTTTAAAATTTCACTTTAGACTCTCAAATATGAGAGTTCGAACTTATCAATTTCGATAGTCTTATTTTTAAAAGACTCCCCTAGAGTACATATTTTCTGCAATTCTTCTTAAAATTTGATATATAGAGACTCCTTTGAAGATGGTATGAGATGTAAGTGAAATTAAACAATAAGGGTAAAATTGGAAAGTAGACTTATTTCGTCACTTCCACAAATGTTAACGGTGTTCTAACGGAAAAATCAAACGGCTTGGGAGTAATTGAAGGTATTATTAGGCCATCTCCAGTGACTTCAGTCCAGCTTCCCCTTCTTTTTCCCATTTATATAGTTATCTCTAATGATTCAATCTTCTCATTCCAATTAATTCAAATATTCATTCTTCCCCACTCTCACTTAATAATAATAATAACAATAATAAGGGATAATAATACGCAAATTGATTTGGGAATGATCAAAATATATATTTAAGATTGACAGGATTTGGGAATAATTAAAATAATTTAATATTGACATTAATAATAAGCAATAAAGTTGGTACACAATAATACAACAATTAATTAGTTGACAAACAATAATTCTTTAAAAAAATACACAATAATACAACAATTAATAACTCATACAAGGAAAGTCACCTTCCCCGCCATCGTCGTTGTCACCGTTGTTGCTCCCGTCGTCGCCTAGGTTGAACAAATAATTAATTCTTTTAAAGTTTAATTTTTATTAATTTAATTTAATTTGAGTTTCTAATAATTAAACATAAAATTAACTTTTTCAAAATAATACACAAAATAAAGGAATTTTTTAAAAAAATGTTTATTATTAAATAAAAACAAACTAAATTAAAACTAAAATTAACTTTTTAAAAATATTATACAAATTAAAGGATTTTTTTTAAAAAAAATATTTATTAAATAAAAAATAGGGAACGTGTGGCCGACAAGTTGCACTCGCCCACTCAACAAGCGAGCGGGCTCAAGGCATGAGACAAGGGGAAAACCCATTGCCTCTCGCCTTGTGCAATGGGTCTGCCCATCAAGGGGATATTGCATTTCCCACCCCCTCCCCTATTCATAAAACTTCATCGTTTCCATCTCCTAAATCCAATCTTCCCCTCCTCCCTCTTTATAGGAGATGGCCATAGTACATGGGTAATAGGTGAAGAATAGTTAAGAGTATAGGGAAGGTAAGTGAAATTAACCCATTCAAAATATATGATCAATTAGCTAGGGTGAGTTTAATTATATTATTGATGAGTAGTGAAAGAAAATTATGAAAATCAAAATTAAGGGTAAGTGATATAATTTTAGTATAATTAAACATAGTATATCTGTGATGCACTACAGCATAGTGGACGACACAGAGAGATCGAGTAGAGTTTTCATGTTCATTGGCCAAAATTCATTCAGTCTCATCAGTTACGTTCTTGATTCTTTTTTTTTTTTTTTTTTTTTTTTTTGCATGTACAGGAAGGGTGTGAAATGCAAAAATTATTTGTGAGCTTTGCTGCACCCTGAAGTAAGTAATTAGTAAAAGATAAGGGTAGTAGTAATGTTCATCAATAGTACTTCCTCTTCTCTTTTCACTGAGTAATAATAAACTCACTTTTTTCTGTACCTTTGTTGGATTTTGCTCGGTTTTGTTAAAAGAGTTGCAAATCTAAGTCAGTGTCTTGTTTCTATCAATCTCTTCAATATGATTGCTCTCCCCCTCCCCCCTCTATAAATAGAAAAAAGTTGGGTGCTCAGATATAGAAATCGTGTTTTACTTCAAGAAACTTCCAAAAATAGAAAAAGGGTTCCTCGTCAGAATTGGAAATTATGCATTCCTTCAAGGAACTTAGTTGTCAAACATAACAGTACAACTTGTGACTTTTTTTAATGCATTATTGCTAGCTTCCAGAGTAGTTTCTTTGTTTTGTTTTTGTTTTTCATGCCTATATCGATATGTGTATGTATGTATAAGGCGTGATAGCAAATTAAGTTAGTTGCATTCTAAATAGGCAGTTTAACTTTATGTGAACCTTATGTTTTTATAAATGAAGCACGCTATCTCCCTCTTGAATTTTACACTTTTACAAAGAGGTAAAATATCTATTATTTATGCAATATCAAATGGAATTAAAATGCTCATTTAGTCATTTATGGTGTAAAGTGAAGTGAATAGGTTGATAGGGGTAAGGTTAATTTGGTCATTTGTTATATAAATCACAATCGCATTATAAAATGTGTACAACACCTACGTTAACAAGGAGGTGACAATATTTATAGATAGTGCGTGCTATTGACTGAATAAGTAGAAACTGTTCATTGATTTAATCAAGTAGTACGTACAGTTTGACCTGTTAAGTAATTATATCTCCCTAATGGGATTGGGTTGGGGCGGCCTTCTTTCTGCTCTGTAGCTGTACCGTACTACTGTTTAAACTTTAAAGCAGAGTGGCTACTGTTAATTGACCTTTGGTTCACATTATTATATGTACATCAGTACATGTAAGCTGCGCTTGCTCATCAGTTTATCAGATTCACCCCAACTTATCAATTAAATAAGGCTTTAATTCAATTCTCTTTTTCTTAGTTTAGTTGTTCTTTATTTTGGGAAAAACAAAACCTCATTGTGCAAAATATTTGGTTAACCTCTGTGATTTTAAAGTATCAGTCACATCTAACAACCATCATTACGGTGCATTTCCAAATTTTCAAGTAATGAAAAGAGTTGAGATTATTTATTTTTTCTCTCATGAACATTGGCAAATTAATAATGAGATCAATGCCATCAAATATCACCCGAAATACTATTGCACTGAACAAGAATATAAGTAAAAAGTAAACAAACACATGACAATTATTACGTGAGGAACTCAACTCTGCAAAACTTATGAGATTGAATTCCGATAAAACTCATCCACTAACAATAATATGATAACAACATCATCATCCCTTAAAACGATTAGATGATCATCAATTTATCAAGAGAATACATTTTGGACAACAAGAAAATAAATAAACCAACTTACAAGAAACATGAAAATTTAAAAACCAACAAAGATTCTCTAGTTGGGTTTTCTATAGATTTGAATTATAAAGGAACCATAAATTTGTTTCATGAATCCCTAAGACGCTCTTTTTCACGCGTTGCTATTGTTTGTGTTATTTTGTGGTGTGTAGAAAAATTATAATACTCCCTCCGTCCCATTTATTTTGCTCCCCTAGTACAGTTGACCAGTCAACTTGATTAAATTTGTAAAAATTATAATAAATAATTTAATCAATATATTTTAATAATAAATTGATAATATCTCATTAAATCATATATATTAATATTTAAAAGGTTTAATACACCACAACTATGAATAATTTAATATGATAGGTCACTTAAAAGATTAAAAAATTTAACCTGGTACTATAGCAAAGGGAGCAAAATAAATGGGACGGAGGGAGTATAAAGTTTTAATTTGAGACATCCAGAAAATAAATAACTAAGAGTGAGACTAAGATATTTAGAACCACAAAGAATATAATTTTCAAAATTATGAAAGAAATGAGACATTAATTACATTGAACTACTAAATTTGAGTTGCTTGCCCTTAACTTTATCAAAATATTAACTCCAATACCTTCAGTTTTGGATAGTGTAAAAACCTAATCAATTGCCAAATCATTCCACATTACATAGAAACATGCAGTCATATCCAAAGAATTAGCAATGTTTAGCAAACTTTCTCTTAAAAGATAATTATTCAACTCAGTTTGACTCGTTTATACCCCTGCACTGAACTGAGTAGCCACTTCACCTAAAATTTACATATACTTTTGATACCAGAGAATATCAATAGTACTAGCCATCAATTTCCCTGTCACATGTTGCCATTCAAGATAAACTCAAGAACTAACAGCTTGAGAAATAAATTACAACAGAGAAGAGGACTTCTCCTCTATAGAAAATATAGAATATCCAACATAAAAAATGGATAGGACTTTACGTGTTTGTAGTTGGTGAGAAATAGTGAATAATACTAGAACCTTTTTTCACGGTATTAGCCCGTTTCTGCGGCTGGAGCCAAGCACGCACTTCTGCCTGTATTTCAGGTGGTAATTCATTCAATACAACAGGGTCAATCTCATCACTCTTGTAATTACATGCATTGCTTCTGAATTCATCTTCTACCAAACTGCACGTGCTTTTTCGACCAGGGCTGCCATTTATTGCCTGAAGACCTGCACCATGTACTCAAGATCCGACCCAATATTAGCAAACAAGAAAATTTATGCTTAATGTTCAGTGAACATTTACATTGACAAAGCTAAACAATTACCAGAAGAAGATGCCTCGCTCTCTTGAAAAGTGCTAACATGATCTTGCTCAGGGAAAGCGGATGAGTTGTGGCTCTGGAAAAATCTCAAGATAGATGGAGTTCCCTGGTACAACAATGCATGGGCATACATAAGGTTTCATCTCATGACAATAGACATCATGTTAAGCAAGTCAGTCAGAGGCAGAACATTGAGAAACCAATGTCAGTTTGCTAGCAATATTCTGTCAAATAATTTAAAAACTAGGAAATTCTACAACAAAATGCATGGTTGGGTAGATGGGAGTTTGTTCTCAATGGACTACTTGAGTGAACAAAGTAAATTAAAAGTACTGCATCCCTTAACCATATATAACTGACAAAATCACGAGATTCTCAACTATCTCACATTCCAAATTAATTTCGTAGTCGCAGATAAGGATGATTACCTTTTGTTTGTCAAATTTCCTTTTCTGGTTCTCTGACTTCAAAACAGGTCCAAGGGAATCCATATGTGCCTGAGTTAGTTTTGATCCCAAGCCATTTTCAGCACCTGATTTGAAACTATAATCATGAATCGGGAAAAAAGAAAAGGAATGAAAGGTAAAAGAAAAGAAATAAAGAAATGGCCAGCATGACATGGAACTACCTGAGGAAGATGACAACATTAGTGTTTCAGTGAGTCTATCCTCTTCTTGTATCATCCTAGACAAAAATGGATCCTGGTTATTCCATATGAAACGCATCCTACACGGAAACGCCATGCAATAAAAAGTAGCTAGCAAAACACCATAAACAAAGTTAATAGTTCAGAATTCCCAGTTCCTTTCATAAATCTACTAATCAGTAACCAAATTAAATTGCTGATAAAGATTAATACAGCATTTCCAGTTCTCTGATTGCTGGTATTTTCGTGCTATTCTTATTATAGAACTATCCAAAGTTTCATGGAAAAAGTGCAAATGTGCAATCTAATTCTGGAATGGAATCTCTAGGCCTCCAATAGTTACTAATTATATTTGATCATATCCCTTATTTCTGCAAAATGGTAATTTTTTTTACATGCTCCTCATGATTTCCAAGATCAAGGAATGGGGAGAGAAATGAGTGCCAGGGGTGGTAGTAGGGGATACCACTCAGAACATGGCTAAAGAGTACTTTTTGAGTGAAAGCATAGTGCTGCTCTTCAAAGTATGTTTGTTTTTGCCATAATAAAAGAGAAATAATGTATAGGAAAGTTGAATTTCTCTTCCTCAACTAATTCTGTATTGAACATTATCTTCATATGCCTTACAAATATATATGTGAAACAAGAATAGTTCACATGAGCTTATCTTCCACTACGTATAATTATATCTTATCTATGTGTAGTCTAGCATCTCTGAAATGTAAAGTTGCTGCAGCAACTCCATTCCCATCTTCAGATAACATGGAAAAGCAGCCAAAGTACATCAATGTCAAAAAAAAAAGTCTCTATGTCACAGCCTAATAAAATCAATTAAGAATCTCATGAAAACAGACCTTCTAAATGAGAACATTTACGAACATGAAATCAGACCTTGCCTTACACACTTCTATTTCATCTTCATATGGATTTCGACATGGCATGTCAAGATTAGTCTTTGCTTCATTCTCACAAGTGTTGATGTCTGGGCCTGGCAAGTGTAAACTTACACAGCACCCATTACCTAAACCACTGCCACACATTCACATGATTCTGATAGACAACAAAACTTATGGCAAAAAAAAGGGACAGGGGACAAGGATCAAAATTTACAAGTTTAACCAGAATAGTAATCAATAGAACCTGAGGGAGACAAAGATGCAGCATCTTGGGTTGATATGCCATTTGGTTCCTTTTTTGAAATGCAAGTTTGACCTTGGTTATGGAAATACTTCATGATTGAATGTGTTCCCTGCCAAAGCATTGTGGTGAAAATTGAGATGATATGATTTACAAATATGAAGCAACCTTGTTGGATAAACAAGAAATGAAAAGGCAGCGTCTAAAGATCAAATCAGATCCCACAAGTGAAACTACTGAGACAACCTATAGTGTCATACATGTTCCTTTTAAATTAGAGAAGTCACTGACTTTGGGTTTGACATTAAGTAGCAGTTCCAACTCAAGTGTGGAACAGATCATAAAGAAGAAAGAGATGCAAAAATATAGCAATACAATAGACAAAGAAGCACGTCATTTTGACTCACAGTTGGTATCACAACTATTTTACTTGCAGAGACGGACAAACCAGTTATTGCCCATTCATGTTGCTTGCTTCCCTTTATCTTAGCACTACATATGCCAGTAAATTCACGCAGCCCAGCATTAAATAGGTTGAGGGAATCTTCTTGAATCTTGGCAATACCATACCTCAATGGACAGGACTTTGAAGGAAACTTCTTGAGAGATTCCATGTCATTCAACTGGAGGATGAAATATATATAAATATTAATATATATATATATATATATATATATATATATATATATATATAAACATGAGATTTTGTGATACATATAAATATTTAACATCAAACAAAAAGTTGCTTGATTAGGAGATTATATAGGTCCACAGATTCCTATATTTCGTTATTTAAAGAGAACTCCATAAAATGACAGAAGACCTTGTATGCGCTTGCATGTAGCGTGAGAGTATGAGCAATGCGTTTATTCTGTTCCAGATCACAAAGAAGACGCTCATACAATTCTTCACAAAGTTCATTAAGCCACTTCTGAACCTAAAACCATAATAGTAATACTGAAGGTGTATAAAATGAAGCAACACCATCATGTAGCTTTGAAATGTAAGTTGAATAAGTGCACTAGTGAAGAAAGTGAATATGAGGAGTCAACGAACCAGGAATATCTTTCATGACAAATAAAAATACATACTGAATAGACAGTTTTAAGTGCCTGTCGTCCAGGAAATGTCTTCCCAGATCCATGACTCTTGGGAAGAAGACGGCTCTCTACCTCTTCACCACAAATCCCCCTTGCAATATTCCATAACCAAGTACTGCATGTACAATAAACAAGTCCAAAGTTAAAATGCAATAATGAATGGCATAGAGGTTGGAGTACTCATACGCCAGAACAATATACAAATTTCCCCTTATTTCTATCAGTCCAAATCGAACATTTGAAATATAGGCTATAACATATCATAAGATACTTTGCTGACCTTCTAGAAAAAGGATATTGTCCTACAGCATAAAAGGGTAATGACAAATATCCTAAATTAAGATATGTAGAAGGCAAGTAAAATGCAAAATAATTTTGTCTTCTTCTCCTACTTCATTTCTATCTACAAGAAATGCCACAACCATTGCACTGAAACTAAAAAATAAATTCAAGATATACAGTATTAACTTATTACTTGAAACATTATAAGGATCTTTGGATTTGAGCAATTGTTATATGTTACAAGTTAGTTCTTACAAGTCTAGACTCAATACCAGATCATAGTTTCTGGAAACAGCATATAATGTAGAAGATTTTATTTAAGCATCACTTAAACATTAAATAGGATAACAACCCAGTATTTATGCCATAGCATTCTTGCAGCTTCTCCTCTGAAAATTGCAGTAGACCCCCAACAGTATCTACACCAAGGTCAGCTAGCAAAGAAGTTCCAAGCTTTCCCCCAAGCTGTTTCCTGTAATAGGTTCTGCCTTGAATTACACTAGAACGTAAAATTTCATATTAAACAAGAAGGCGGTATCATTTACAATAAAAGCCATAACAAAATCATCATGAGAGTAACCAGATTTTCATTTATATTTCAATAATCTAACAGCAGATCAACTTACATTTTCTTTATAGGCAGAGGTTCAAGCAATTTTTCTACAGATGAGAAAGGCACAATGGTTTGCTGAGCAGGCTTATTCATACCACTTGCTAGTTTTGCCAGCATCTGCTCACAACATTATATTTCATTATTCATTTAAAACATAAAAAGGAACAATTCTGAAAATAGATAACTGCATATGTTTGAACACTACTTCTGACCTTGTTATGAGCAATTCCTGCAGAACACGTAAATTCAGTCTCGTTCAGAACTTCAAGTCTTATTTCTGCAACAATAAGGGCTCCACAAGCTAATAGTTTATCACGACGATGAGCATCACTCATAAGAAACCACTCCTTCACACAATCCTTAGTACTGACTCCATCCTTGTAAGAAGTTAGAAATTTAGTTATATTAGCTATTACAGATTGCAATACAAAAGAATATGTAAACCAAGACTCAAATCTTGGATTTGCATAATCAAGTTAATACTTGGATCAGAAAAATGAGCATTGAAAGAAAAAACAGAAACCAAAACAAAGCCTCCTACCATATGAAGCCCCAAGACGTGTGACTTGAGAGCTTCTTCACTGATTGATTCCAATCTCTCAGGGGGGCTTTCAGCTAACATCGTTTCTGCAGCTTCAGAAAGGTCGAGATACACTTCATCTATAGAAGCACGCTCGCATCGACCCCTCCTTGAAAGGATAGATACCACCTGAAAGTATTTGAAATAAGTCACAGAAACACGTGAAGTTTAACAAGAAGGGTGGTTTTCTGAAGTATTTAAACCTCTGAACCAGCATTTCTGTACACACTCAAATCTGCTTTACCACGAGCCACAGGAACTTGGACAAGCTGAATATCAGGGCAGACTTTCTTTGCTTCATCTCCACGCATTGACCTTGAAACAACATAGAAATTCAAGGGTTAAACAAACTAAAAAATTTAAAATTGAATTTTACTCGCAGATTTTGACATTTACCTTTTGACCCCATACTTACGAGCTTCATATCCCACAGCAATAAGGCCCCCACCTTTCCAGGAGTTGTACTGTACAACAGCAGTAGGATGGCCTCTTAAAGTTGGCTGTTTACGCTGCTCAACTGCAGAAACAAGGAAATATATTAAGAAAAATATATACGTATAAAGAATAAGAAAAGCCTGCATGATGTTCATAAGTTGCTGAGTCAAAAAAGGTAAAAAAATCATGCAAGCGCGGGATTTCACAGTATGAAGCAGATAGGCCTCTAAGACTGACGAAAGTGCGAGAAAGGCAATTGAATGAACTTGGTCAAGGGAAATAAAATTATCTCTAAGACCCAATAGTTGTTTATTTAAATAAGAATAATGAAAAAACAGATGTCTTGTGTATTCTAAAAAATTCTGAGAGTCCCTGCTACTTTAATACAGAAAATAGGATAAATACGCAGATTTCTTTTTAGGTTTACTGAAATTGCCACACCACATCAATATTAAAAAAGAGAATGAGTTCACATGAATGAGAAAACCATATCACATAAGCAACTCCTTCCAATCAAAATAAAATAAATAAATAAAAAACGAAAAACCAGTCTAAATAAAGAACTAGTCAATGCACATGATATTCGAAACCATGGTACCAATTCTCAACATAGAACGGAAGAGAAGTACACAAGAAGAAATCTTGAACCAAGTAAACAGGATGATTCAATCGAATATAATCATTCTTGAGTAAAAACGAACGCGTTCATATATACAGTGACTTAACCTAAAATTGTAGGTTACGTAATAGAGATAAAAAGTGAGGGAAACCTTGAACATAGAAGCAATCCATATCGATGTGCGCAATGACCCTCGAACCCGACGATGATTCTGCTCTTGCCACCCGCGGCATCTTCTCCTCTCTTTACCCCGCGCAATTGTTATCCCACGCCCCTACCGAGTATTTGTTCTAAAATGTACTTTCCAAATGTTATTTTTAATTTTTTTTAATTTAATTACTTATTTTTCCTAAACATTCTTAATAATTAAAAATTTTTACCCAAAGTAACTAAAAGGCAAATGCGATACACTTATTTTGGGATTGGATGTAGCTTCAGGAGAGTAACAAATCACAAAGCAAGTGCAATACACTTGCTTGGTGGTTAGATGGGTTTGGTGGGGACATTCTTACTTAGACCTGGTCTAGGAGATTTTCCTAGACCTTGTGATTGAAAAATACTCCACATCATCATTGTGAGAGCACCACATCATCACAATTAATGATGTGGAGTATTTTTGAACCACAAGGTCTAGAAAAATCTCCTAGACCAGGTCTAAGTAAGAATTTTCCGGTTTGGTGAAGCCAGGCTTGGACAAGAATTTTCCCTCAATAACACTCTTATTTTTCCTATCTTCTCAAATTCAAATTCTCCCAATTTAAATTCTCCAAACTCTCTTTCTATCATTACAAGAAAAATGGATTTTAGTGACATTATTAAAATTGTCACTTCTTGCATACATTTAGTGATAAAAATATTAGTTTTGTCACAAAAATAATAGTGACAAGTACATAGTGACAAAATATATTTTTAAGTTGTCATTAATGACTATTAGCGTCAAGTTTATGGAATTTAAGTTGTCACTATTGACAATTAGTGACACTCTTTCAGTGACAACCTAGTGATAACTTTTTAGTTGTCACTTTTGGGGTATCAATAAATGTCAATAGTGACAACTTTTTCACATTTATTGTCACTAGTGTGTTTATATACATCAGTTTAGTGACAATTCTTGTCACTTTGCCATTTACTATTTATTCTCAACTCTTCTTCTTCATTTTCAAACTCTCTCATAACTTTCAAATTTCTCACACAAATGATGGTGATGAACATAACTATGTGATTGTAATGAATCTGCAACAACCGCGCCATAATATAAATTTCTTTTTTTTTTTTTCTGATTGTGCATGAAAGTGTTCTTGGACCACTGAACCAGTCGCCCAAGAGCCCGAGAACATCTTCAAATGTTCTTGGGCGACTGGCCAGTCGCCCAAGAACATTTGAAGATGTTCTCGGGCTCTTGGGCGACTGGTTCAGTTGCCCAAGCGCCCACTGCTT
The DNA here is from genome assembly GCA_038501285.1 of Penstemon eatonii. Taxonomy (NCBI): domain Eukaryota; kingdom Viridiplantae; phylum Streptophyta; class Magnoliopsida; order Lamiales; family Plantaginaceae; genus Penstemon; species Penstemon eatonii. The sequence continues at coordinate 67,275,358 of CM076708.1, read as the reverse complement.
GGGCGCTTGGCACCAAGTGCGCAAGCATCCAAGAAAATCTTTAAATTTTCTTTGGCGATTTGTCCGGCGATTTTAAATTTTATTTATTTATTTTATTTTATTTTGATTGTTTGTTTAAAAATTAGTTATAACTTAATTAGTTTACAGGTTAATTAATTAATCTATTAACTAATTAATTACATAAATGTCATTTCTAGACTTTCTAACTTTGTAAGGCCATTTTTAAAAATTAAACTTCTCAAAGATCATTTTAAAATTCTCTTGGCCGCCACCCCGCTACTCTCTCCTTTTTTGGTTTTGATTTTTAAAGTTTTAATTAAAATAAGATATGGTTTACTATGATAACTCGAACCGGGTTAATAAGCAGGCCAAAAACAACGAAAGATGTGAGCTTCTCCTACATCTCTTGGAAATTGTTATAGGCCTCTAAGCTAAGCATGGGCTCCTCAATTTTTTTTTTTTTTTTTTATGATAATTCTGTATTCTTTTTCTCTTAAAAATATTAGTAAATGGATTTAAGTACAGTCTGTCACCCTAAAATATCGCATGAAATTAATCACCCTTAAAAGTACTAATTAATTAGCCTTAAAGTATTACTAGAAAGACTTACCCCTCCGATATTAATTTTGTTGATTTTCACATTTGTATGCCCAAACTACCCTTTCCCTTCATTTGTGTTGATGATTGTTAGTTTTAATCTCATATTTTATATACAATTGTATTATTCTTGGTGATTTTTTTCATACTAAAGTTCCCATCATTATATCAACAATTTATTAATATTTCACTGTTATTATATTTATGTTCGTTATTATTCACTTAGTTATTTTATTTTTACTTCAATTGTTATATTTCTCCATTATTACTTAAAATTTATAGTAGCTTTTTAAATCATCAATCGACACGAGATTTCAAATCGTCATACTAACCAATACACGTCTTATTTTCTAGGTTTTTATTATAATTGTTTGGAACCTGGACCAACTCTTAAATACCATATGAACATTCCATCATTATAACCATTATACATCTGATTGAAGTATTGCTTTCATTCCAATTATCTCAAACCAACAAATTTATGAAGTACTTTTTTATCATCCATGACCCAAACTGGTGCAGGTTTCGAACTGTTATAGTAAGAACCTAAATACACGTGTAATTGTTATAATGACGATCTAGATCTCGTGTCAATTAGAAATTCAAAAAGCTACTAGAAATTTTAAATAATAATCAAGAAATATCGCAATTGTTAAAATAATAATGGAGGTAAAAATATAATAATCTATTGAATAATGACGTATATAAATATAAGAATAGGTGAAATAATAGCGAATACAACTACATAATTATTGGTGAAATAATAATATTTTTTTTCTTGCAAGAAGCATGAAGAAAAAATCACAAAGAATAATATAATTGGATGTAAAATATGAGATTAAGAACAACTTTGCTACGAGATTAAAACTAATAACCAATAATCTAAATGAAAGTGAATGGTAGCTTGTGCATAATTTTTTTTTATTTATAACATGAGTAAAATTAACATTGAATGGGTAAGTGTTACAAGTAATATTTTAGGGGTACGTAATTGATACACCCCATACTTTTGTTGTATATGCTTTACCACCGACCTAAAAATTTCATTATAATCTAGACCCTCCAATTGATTAAAATTAACATCGAATGGGTAAGTGTTGCAACTTGCAAGTAATATTTTAGGGGTATTTGATACACCCCATACTTTTATATGCTTTACCACCGACCTAAAAATTTCATTATAATCTAAACCCTCCAATTGATTAAAGCATTGTGCAATTAATCGTGTCTTGCGTCATTCAATCCTCTTGTCTGCTTATTTGTCTGCCTATTATGTCATCTCCAACCGAACCAATAATCCAATACATTTAATTCAATTTCAAAACTTTATCGACTCTCACGTAATTATAACAATAACAATAACAATACAACAACAACAATAACAGTAACAATAACAATAATTAAAAATATTATTATTATTAATAATAATAAATTTATTTTTAAATTAAGTTGCAATAATTACAAGTCTAATTAAGCCGTATCTTTTATACTCATACTCTATTTAAAATTAATTAAGTCGTAGTTTTACAATATATATATATATATATATATATATATATATATATATATATATATATAATTTTTTTACGTACATTAGTTTTTTATTTAAAAAAAAATGACCCAACAAAATAAAATTGACCATTTCTTTAAACAAATTTTACAAAAAAAATTACAATTTTTTAAACACACATATACTTATATATATATATATATTTTTTTAAAATAAGTGACCAATGAAATAAAATATGTTCTTATTTAAAAAAAATATGTGACCAATGAAATAAAATTGACCATTTGTTTACACAACTATAACAAAATTTTTGCACACATATAAATTATTTTTTATAATTAAAACCTAAAAAAATGGGCGACCATCCATTGGCCTATATGCGCGCGTCCAGGCATGCGGGTAACCAAAGGTTGCCTGCCGGGGTGTCAAGAAAATTTCCATCTCCAGTCTATCTGGTGGGGATGCCTGCCTCCCCCTCGACTGGAGATGGCTTTAGAAACGGATTTTTTTGCAAGTTAACTCCCTGTGATATGTCTAATGGACAATTTACCTCCCTGTGAAATAAAAATAGGTAATTTAACTCCCCGTGAAATGAAATAATGAGCAATTTACCTCCTCGTGATATAAAAATAGGTAATATATCTCCATGTGAAATGAAATAATGAGCAATTTAACTCCCTGTGATATGAATTAATAAGCAATTTAGAGGGAGACAATGTGCTTCTTTTATAAAAGCACGAGGAGTTATTTTGCCATTTTTCTTAACACAGGGAGTTAAATTGCATATTTAGGATATCACAGGAAGGTATTTTGCCCTTTTATTTATCACAGAGAGTTAAATTGCCTATTTTGAATAACACAGGGAGTTAATCTGCTATTCACTCCTTTAGAAACCCAACAACAGCCCACAAAATTTTGTTCCGGGGAGGAATGAGTGAAGGTACATGTTGATAAAAGAGCATCGAGTTATGTTTGCATAGACATCATTACTCCAAAAATTTATTCTTAATAATTTTAAATAGAACACAATTTTTTATTTTCTTTATAATAAATTTTTTTTTTTTTTACTATTTTCTTTATTTAGTGCACTAGTTCAATCATTCTCCTTGCCTCGATAGATCTCGCCCAACTCCATTCCTAAAGACAAATATAGCCATGATGAGAGGAGCTATGCCTATTTATATGCTTGCAATTTTTTGGTCGTTCGACGGTGCCCATATGAGGTATTTAAGCGTAAGACAGTTGAAAGTTTAGAAAATGAAATATAATACTGGTAAAGTATGATTTTTTTCTTATATAGAATTATCCTATGAAGATATGCCATTATTAACCGGCCAAATATTGTCAACTGTAAAAGGCTAGGGCCACAAGTGTAAATGGAAAGCGGTTAAAGGCATGGTTGCAATTTTCAAAAACGGGAAAGCTATGCAAAATGTGGATGACATGTATTTAATTAAAGATGGTATAGACTATAGAGCAAATCAGTCTAAAAATTCAAAGACAAAGTGCACTTCTCTAAAACAGGAAAGCTATGCAAAATGAGAATGACATGATTGATTAGTTAAATACAATGAAATGCAAAAGTACATGACCACCAGTTAAAATAGAAAGATAAAATGTGTTGATCGATAGTATGTTACTGGATACAAATACACTACACTAGGTATCTTTTTGTTGAGAAGAAAGCCAATCTTGTACAGCCACCAAGTTGGGTAAGACAATGGCACCAGATTTCCTCCAATTCTGGGCATCAGGGGTTTTAAATCTATCTAACAATAGTGCATGCATTCCCACACTCTTTGCAGGCAAATAGTCCTTACGCATGCTATCTCCAATGTGAAGAGCCTCCCCAGGTGCTATATTTCCAGCCCTCTCCAAAGCTATCTCATACATTCTTTGATCTGGCTTCTCTACACCTTCCAGTCCTGAGAACACGCCAAAGTCCCATTCCGATCCCTGATATATTGGGAAAAATAAAAAAAACTCAAGATCTGCATTACTAGTAAAGGAAGGGGATAATCCTATAACAAGTTGGCCTATATATATATATATATATATATATATATATATATATATATATATATATATATATATATATATATATATATTTACCTTATGCAAACCCAATGCTGGAAGGATTACATCCTGGTACCTATACTCAGCATTGCTCACAATTCCAACAATAACACCCTTCCCACGAAGCCATCTCAAGAATGGTTGCGAATCTGGAAAGATTGTATAAGGTGCAGAGGAACCAAAAGTTGAATATATGCGTCTGAAAATCTTATCGAAGGTCTCCTCATCATAATCGTATCCTGCCTGTTAGCAAATGAACATTAGAAAATACTTGAGATAATGCTTCTCTAATGAAATAGTCCATGCATAAGTTTAAGTTCTCTTACCCGAACAAAAGAATCACGCACACATGTCTTCCACCAAACAATGTTGGGTATCTTTTCAGCAAAACCAAAACATGGATGCTTTTTTGCCATCTCAGTATAGGCAAGTTTAAAGCCTTCGTGCATTCGTTTATAGTCGGGGCATGGAAGTCCTACAGCTTTTGCTGCCATGCAATAGTAGTCACCAAGCTCCCCTTTGTAAGCTATTAGTGTGCCGGTAACATCAATTGTGATTACGCGCAACTTTGTTATCATAGACATTTTGAAGAAAATATCCTGAAGCCGAGGGTTGGTATTTGTACACCAAATAGACTCAAAGTCAAATATAAAGCCTCTTCAAATGAAAAACCCTGCATCCATTTACATTGCATCTCTGTGAATGAGTATTGAATGGTCTAAGAGCACAAAAAACTTCCAAGTAACATAAAACACTGATTTTACATGTTAAATGGTAAGAACCAACTCTTTCATCTTAAAAGAAATGGTTCACAACTGAAACAGCAACTCCAACTGAATAACAATTTCGATTTCTTATTTTCTTCCACATTTTGCCTTGGATATGAACCTTTGTTTGTTGTCATGCATTTTCTATGGAATGAAAAAATTATTTCAAACTAAACACCATCATGTTGAAAGCATATAATCTAAATCAAGACCATTCGGAAGCCAACTTTTGTCTATCATGTTAACATGTTGAATCAGTTAGTAGACAAATACAAACTACTAACCAAAACGCATCTTCATTTTGACAGAAAACCCAGTAGGAATTTATTAAGAAGATATATTTTCTTTACATTTCCAAGCATCTTCTGAAAAGGAAAAGGACTCTTTCAAGAGAAACGTCCCCAATCTGCTCCAACAGTAAGAAGAGGCCCAGCTCTTTCAGACCAGCCTCTCAGGGCCCTGGAATCTAAACACAGATTTTACACATAATTCTTCATGATGAAGTAGTGGTTTACAAGTGAAAAGCTTCCTGCTGGTTATCATGTTCAGGAATCAGTGGGATTGTAATGATTGGAAGTTTTGTTTCATGAAATAATGAACCCTTTACAATTTCATCCTTATATTTAGGAAAGAGTCCCAATAGCCAGTACCATAATTCAATACAAATTTAGGAAGGAAATCCAGATACTACAAGAGCATGTAGAGAATTTGATGACAGAATCACGTTCACATTAGTCAACTATACAAACAATCATAAGCCTGAAACTGAGTGAAACATCTATATCCACAAGTCCCCACAAAATCAACACCTAAAGGCCATAAGGTAATAATGTTAGCTTTTGGCCTGAGAAGGGGAATATATGGCAAAACAGATATCTTGTAGTTCAAAGGTTGCCAATTGACTAACAAAATTAACTGAGTAAATATCCAAGATATTTTATTGAATTTTATAATACCTAAACACATAAGTCATTTTAGAATTGGGGTTTTTCATCAAACATTAACACATTCACACTCACTGGTTGAGAACTAAACAAAAAAATCAACTCAGTAAATCTAACTTACCAAGAGGGATTCTGGTACCCGGTTAAAAAGAATATAAAACCCAAATTTTCTTTAATAATCCTATATAACTAATAGCAGCATCTTCAAAGAATGAAAAATGGAAATACATTGACGGAACACAAATGCTCTTCAAAGCACAGATTTCTATAATTAAAAAGAAACAGCTTAATGATGTAGCCTCTTTTTAATTTTGACATAATTATCAAAGAGAGAAGCAGGGTTTAGAGCATTACCCAAAAGCTGAAACTCGTGGGTATTTGAGAAGATGAATCGGCCTTAAGATTTTGTACAAGTTTGAGGTTTCAGCTTGCATTCATGGAGAAAATAATCATTGCTTGCTTAAGAAAAAATTCCTTCCCAAGTACTTTTTTGGGATTCCTAGAATGGTATTGTGAAAAATATAGTGAAATATTTTCACAGATAAATAATTTTAAATGTAGAGTCTCTTGTGCAGGACGTGACAAAAAGTCACTTATAATTGGGGTTATTTACACTTACACCCCCCCTGAACTAAGGCTATTTGTAGTCAGCCCAAATTCTTTTATTTTTTTAGAGTCACACCCCTTAAGTTAAGCATTCATCCACTCCACCCTGAAAATAACTAAATATTCAAATTACCTTCCCCTAATGGTTAGTTTAATTGGTTTTAATGAAAAATATGTACTTTGGAACATTAGATATTACGATATTATTCTACAATTTGCCTAAAAAAATCAACACAAAACATAAGTTCGTTCATTGCATAGGGAGCATATTGTACAGTTCTGTTGTTTTTTTTAACAAAATTTGTACCATACCAATTATTGCGATTTTAAAAAACTCAAAATCAAACTAGAGTTTTTGAACCATACCAACAAAATCGATTTTGTGCGGTTCTGGTACGGTACGGTTCAATATGATTTTTGCTGTTTTTTCAAACAAATTTTTTTCATGCAATTTTTCTTATATAGTCGATTACATAGGTGACAATTATATAAATATTAATATCATAATATCTTACAAAGTATTATTCTACATTAGATAAAGCATTGGAAAAGAAAATGTTCACAATTTGCACTATAATTCGGCCTAATTGAATAAAATTTATTGGTTAGTTATTTGATCATTGTTTTTATTTTGTGAAGGAATTTATTGTTTGATATTTGTTGTACAAATTTTTTGCACTTTAAGTTTTCAACATATAACAAATTTAATTTGTGCCAAGTTCGAGCATAGTTTTTTTTTTAGTTGAACGCGGACGGCATAGTAACAATATATTATGATGGACTATAATATAAGTTATACTATATAATATCGTATTTGAGAATATTTGAATTATAGATTGAAGTAAAAAATCATAAAATTTAGGTGTAAATATCAAAAAATGAATAGTTAATTCATGTTTATTCTCAATTTCGGTATGGTACAATTTTTTTTGGTATGAGAAGTCTAAAACCAAAACCATATGAAAATACTCAGCGCGATTTTCATCCGTACCAAAACCTTCAATTTTGAAAAAAAACCAAAAATTCGGTAAGATTTGGTACGGTATGATACGATTTTGAAAACCATGTGCACCCCTTCCATGTTTTTAACCCAAATACCTCACAATGTATTAAAAAGTCTAAGTATGAAAATTGTAGTCGAATCATAAAAAAAAAAAAAAAATTCACTTATATTTTAGGAAACTTACACATAACCCCCCTACTTAATTTTATTGCATAAAATCCCTTGTGGATTTTATGATTTTTTGATTGATTTATTTATATATCAAGGGTAAAAAAAATTATATTAATTAGAGTAAAAGAGAAATTTCAAAATATTATGAATGATATTAGCTAATTAACAATACAATGTATAGTCTGCAATATTGTGTAAAATATAGGCGGCATTATGTACATGTTTCCCAACCTACAGTTGGATTTTATACTTAATACAATCTGATTAATTTGTCAATATATATAAGGTAAAAGATGAATTTCAAAATGTCCAGGTAGTATGTTTTAATTCTATTTTGATGTTCTGATTACAATTTTTCTACATAGACTTTTCAGCATCATTGCATGAGTTTTTGATAAAAAGCGTGGAAGGAACAAACTTTTGTTTTGTGTTTATTTTGTTAGGCAAAATTCTATAATAAATAACGCGCAATATCAAATGCTCAACATAAGAACCAATTCAACTAGTTATTAGGAGAGGGTAATTCGGAGATTTACTGATTTTTCATGGTGGAATGGAGGCCTTATTAACAGAAGGGGTGTGGGTATAAAAAATAAAATGTTTTGGGATGACTGCTAAATAGTAATAGTTTAGGGGACGTAAGTGCAAATAACCCCTTATAATTGTGTAGATTGTTATTCTATGGACATCGTATTTCACGTCAAATTTAATTTCCCAATTTTGAAAACCATGGGTCTCGGCCCTCGGCCACTTGTTTTGTTTCTTCGGTACCGAGCCAAATCCAATGGGTGCTGTTTGTTTGATTTTTCCCAAAATTATTTTGTGTGTGAGAAAAGCGAAATAAACATGTTTTTTTTTTTTAATTAATTTCTCATCTCTTAATTTTTTCAAAGTATTTTCTTAAATGCCAAAACAAAGGCTCAAGATCCTCTGGTACACAAATTGTGGTATAGAGGATCTACCCCCTCTAAATAAAACATTTACAAAAGCTAATCATTCTTATATAATTTATCTCAATATAAAAATAAACAACATTACTCAAATCGAGTTATCCAATAATCTCCCAAACACCAAACTAACCTAGCTAATAGTTCTTTAATTGTTTTTGGACAATTTAGCACTTTGCTTGTCACACCCCGTCCCGGGTAGGTCCCGAGCACGGGAAAGTGACATGCATGTCAAGCATATCTTATCAAGTACATGTCATTTTATTAACAAAATCATATCTTGCGACATATAATTCATTTGTAAAATATATAACATAGCAAGTAATAAAATGGACGGATATTAAAATTCCGCCGAACTATTAGTTTTACAAAGTAATCGGGCGATTTTACTACTTTAATATGGCATAACAAAAATATATAACCTGTACAATTAATCAAACCACCAATTGTGGCACCAACACAAGTATATAAATAAACCACAATATTGTAGAAACCATATAAACAAACCCTGCAGCAAATAATTGTCATCTCCTCAACTGAAACGGTCCAAACTATGTGGCTAATACTGTGTTACAACCAAGATAGCCATAAGTACAAAATACAAGAGTGAGGCTATGAGCTACAAAATATACAACAAAAGAGACTCAAATGATCTAAATGATCCGTACATGTACAAAAATGCCTCACCGCGATATACTACTACCTTACCAAACTATGTACGTACAACAACCTACCCCAAGCTACCCGATGTCGATCCCCGGTCCTCACTCAGGCCTATCGCCGGTGGTACTGTGATCTAAGGAAAACAAAGTAAACGGGGTAAGTCGAAAGACTTAGTATATGGAAAAACTCACAATTCTAGCCATAACTTCTACAAAGTACCAAGCTAGAACAATTTATAACAAGTATATAACCACCCCATGAATTAATAATAATTATCCATAAACATGGATGAATCTTAGAAGTTAACAACATCACTTACAAGAGAAAATAATCGGTGCAAATTGAAGACGAAGACACAAGGAGCAACTTTGGTCAAAGCCGACACCGTAACCGATTTTTTCTTGATTTCTTAACAATTGTTTTGATGCTTTGAAACCCTCCAAGAAGACCTGAACGTTTTTTGCTCTGTTTCTATATGTTTTGGAACTAAGGTTGAATATAATCTTATAGAGGATAAGTGAGTGGAAATGAGAAAGGATCATTTTGACCCTTTTAGATTGCCTAGCCTTTTCAATTATGTCCATGACTCGTTTGTTATATTTTACTGAACCAAAAACAATCAAAACCTCTTCCATTAGCTAGATCATGAAAAATTAAGCAAGTTAGCTATTTGAATCACCTGATTCCGAGGTCGTATGAATTAATTATGATTTTCTGAAGTTAGGGCTTCAAATTCGGTTCACAAAGCCCCGAAAAACTTATAGATCAACACTTTGAGTTTAACAACTCACATGAACATGTAAATGAAGTCATATAACACATAATTATGGCATAAACCATATAAAATAATATTATCTAGTAACTAATGAATGCAAAGCACGCAGTGCCCAATATAATATATGCACATACACACACATACATGTCACGAAAACGGTGTATGATATTGCACCAAAAGGTTTACAAGAATGACACTAAATCGACAAAAGTATATTTTCACACTCAACCCCATAAAATTTACTCCCTCCGTCCCATTTTAGGTGTCGTTTTAGAGAATTTTTTTTGTCCCAAATTATCTGTCACTTTAGAGTTTCAATGCACTTTTAATTACATACTTTCCCATTTTGCCCTTTGCTTTTTCTCTCTCTTACTTTATTACTCCAAAGAGATAGAAAGAGAAAGATAGAGAGAATAAAAGAAAAAGGAAGAGAGAGAATGTAAGGGTATTTTAAGAATATCATTTGTTTTTTCCCTAAAATTGAGGCAATTAAATAGGTGACTTAATATGTGTGAAAACAACTAAAATGACACTTAAAATGGGACAGAGAGAGTAATTAACAGTCGCAATGCCTTGGTCAACAATTTATAGGTTACATTGCAAACATAAAATATTTGGAGGGATTGGCGCATATTTTTTTTATAATTATATAAATGAGCATAAATATGTATGAAATATGTTTGCAAAGACTTGTTTCATATGAAATTGAACTCTAAGTGTGTACTGTGTGCACATCATATTTTCTAGTTATTTGCTTTTTCCAAAAAAAAAAAAAAGTCATTACATTTGAAAGTTAGATTCTTAGAAGGTTTGATTTTTGCACCAAGAGCCTAATGATGTTTATGCCATTTAAAACCTCCTCAGAAGTCAGAGGGGACAAATGTAACTTTAAATAAGATTATAGGTTAGTGCAAAAACTACACTTTGACGGGTTAAGTGAGAATTTTGGGAACATTTAGGGGCAAGATGTGGGGGTAAATGCAAAATACTTCCCCGTGTTATGTTAAACCTGCAGGAAACTATCATGTGAAATTTTTATTACGCCACTTCCTTGTGTTTTCAAAAACTCCGCAAAAAACACCCAATTTGTAAAAAATAGGTCGTTTTGGAGCGTTATATGTCAAAAAACCATTTTAAAAATATTTCAAGTTGGTCCCTACAACTTTACGTGATATATTTTTAAAATGGTTATTTGAAATAAGTCAATCCAAAATGACCTATTTTTTACAAATTGGGTGTGTTTTGCAGAGTTTTTGAAAACACAAGGAAGTTTGATGCAGTAAAAATTTCACAGGATAATTTCTTACATGTTTAGTATAACAGAGGAAAGGATCTTACATTTTCCCCTAAAATGTGTATTGTCCTTTTTGTATTTGATATTTCTCCCTATGTTCGTTAATGGGCTCTTTGGTTACTCTCTCTTACATTAGATTGGAGTGGCAGAACCTACTTGAGCTGTGACCCGGCGGGCTGCTAGTACAAGCCCAATGAAACAGGTGTTCTCTTTTCAATATTAACCAGACTAGCTAACAAAGTAACTATTTCGCGGGCCCGTTTGGCCCTACGCTACATTTGGACATAGAAGTTTTTGTGTACGCTCAGGTTCCCACGGCAAAATAGCATTTTTAGTCCCTTAAGTTTTACTAGTCGGCAAAAGTAGGACACTTAAATCTCCAGCAAGCATTTTTAGTCCCATAAGTTTCGTAAGTCTGTGAAATTAGGACATTTAAATCTCCGGCAAGCATTTTTAGTCCCATAAGTTTCACAAATCCGCAAAAGTAGAACATTTAAATATTCGGCAAGCATTTTTAGTCCCTTAAGTTTCACTTGTCCGCGAAATCAGGACACTTAATTTTTCAGCAAGTATTTTACGTCCCTTAATTTTTATTTTCCGCGGAATCAGGACACTTAATTTTTCAGCAAGCATTTTACGTCCCTTAACTTTCACAAGTCGGCAAAATCAGGACCCTTAATCTTGCATGCTGGAAAATTAAGTGTCCTGATTTTGCCGACTTGTGAAAGTTAAGGGACGTAAAATGCTTGCTGAAAAATTAAGTGTCCTGATTCCGCGGAAAATAAAAATTAAGGGATGTAAAATGCTTTCCGAAAATTTAATTGTCCTGATTTCGCGGACAAGTGAAACTTAAGGGACTAAAAATGCTTGCCGAGTATTTAAATGTCCTACTTTCGCGGATTTGTGAAACTTATGGGACTAAAAATGCTTGTCGGAGATTTAAATGTCCTAATTTTGCAGACTTACGAAACTTATGGGACTAAAAATGCTTGCCGGAGATTTAAGTGTCCTACTTTCGCGGACTAGTAAAACTTAAGGGACTAAAAATGCTATTTTGCCATAAAAAAACCAAAAAAAATAAAAAAAAATTTACCTAACTGCGATTTTTGGTAAAAAAATTTTTATTTTATTTTTTATAATTTCGTAAAAATGCAGAATCGCAGTTGGCAACTGCGATTTTTCATAAAAGGTACATTTAGGGAAATACTTTTCAGTTTGAGTCATTTTGAAAAATACTTTTCAGTTTGAGTCATTTTGGGAAATACTTTTATCTAAAAGGCTAAATTGAAAAAAAAATTCAATTTAATGGCTATACGCCGCTTTCTAATTCATTCATAACATTAAATAGTACAACTATTGAAAACAAAGAACACTATTCTATAAATAAGAACTTACCTAAGTTGATGCTCTAAATTTTACAAATAAAGCACATGAATCCCCGAATTAATTGTCCAATTTGGAAAAATCCCTAAATTAATTGTCCAGTGTGGCAAAATTCTCAAATTAATTGTCCAGTTTGGCAAAATCCCTAAATTAATTGTTCAATGTGGCAAAATTCTCAAATTAATTGTCCAATGGGCAATTATGCAATTTTTGGCAAATTGTGGACTATAATTGCAGTCAAGTGGACTAAATTTGCGGGTATAGAAAAGTTATAGGACGTATCTTGCATGCTGGAAAATTTAGTGTCCTGATTTTTCCGACTTGTGAAAGTTAAGGGACGTAAAATGCTTGCTGAAAAATTAAGTGTCCTGATTTCGCGGACAAGTGAAACTTAAGGGACTAAAAATGCTTGCCGAATATTTAGATGTCCTACTTTTGCGGATTTGTGAAACTTATGGGACTAAAAATGCTTGCCGGAGATTTAAATGTCCTAATTTCGCAGACTTAGGAAACTTATGGGACTAAAAATGCTTGCCGGAGATTTAAGTGTCCTACTTTTGCGGACTAGTAAAACTTAAGGGACTAAAAATGCTATTTTGCCCAGGTTCCACTGTTCCAGGACATAGAAGTTTTAGGTTCAATTGTTTTATATAAATGTCTGTGTGTGTTTTTTATTTAAATTTTTATTGTTAGTTATTTATTGTTCTTTGGCATATTTAAATTGTTTATAATATATTTTGGATATATATTATGATGTAACTGTAAGGTATTTACAATCTGAAAAAAAGAGTATATTCTATTCAACCTTTTGGATAACAATAACTCTTTAAAGGTTTTTTAACTAGACTTTTTAATCTAATGTACGTCTGAAGTTATTATCAATTCTATTCAACCTTTTGTTTAAAGTTTGTTTTTTCATTTGATAATTTGGTTAAGTTCTTTAATTTAATTTGAAAATTAGAATGTGTCATTTGACATACAAATAAGATAATTATTTTTAAAAAAAGCATACAAATAAAATTAGTTTTAATTGAAATTGCATAAATCATTTTACAAAATTGAATTCACATTCAATAGGTTCTTCTAAACACAACTATATATACTATAATTAATAAAATTTATTATACATCCGTTAGACTGAATTGACCCTTCGCTTTTCTCCAAACATATACATTCATAATATAAATAATTAAAAGCATTTTATAGAGCATTAATATAACCAAATGTTCTAATTCTTTTTTAGGCCATCTTCACATCTTCACTGGTAGGGGAAGGGGAGTGAGGAGGGGGAGTGAAGGGAGAGTGGAAGGGACATGGGGAAGAAAGGGCAAAATCTTGACCTTTTTTCCTCCAGCGTTCTCACTTGCTGCACGGATGCGTGCGCATTTGACGTTATCTGTTGGTTCAATATTTCTTTATTTTTAAGTTATTTAAAACCTTATAAATAGATAAATTGATTTTTTAGTGATTTTTTATTTAAATTAAACTTAAAATATAAAAATTGATTTTTAAATTTTGCGTATGATATTTTAAGTTAGATCTTTAGCATAATTAGTTTTATTTTTGATATTTTAAATTTGTCTAATAGTTTAGACAAAATGTACAAATTAATTGAATTATAAATTATTTTTAATCTAATAAATGAGCTTTGATACGATTCGAATTCGAGTACAACTTAATATATACAAGTGATTACGAATTTTTAAAATTAGAATATGTTTTAATACAAATACGATTTAATTTAACAAAATTATATATTAAGAAAGTTAGAATTCATAATAGAACACTTTAAATTAAGTTGTGGTTTTTTTTTATTGTTAATTGTAACTCTGTTTATTATTATTAATTGTCATTTATGTATTTTTATTATTATTATTATTATATTTATTATGGTGAGTGTGGTGGTGAAAAATAAAAACATGCTCTTAACTATTGAAGACAACTACTAGGGGAGGGGGAGGGGGAGTTGAAGTAAAAATGTAGAGCCATGAAGAAGGAAAAAAATATAAAAGAAAAAGAAAAACAAATTTGGGAAACCATGTCAATCTTTAACATTGAAGTGTAGGATATAATTCAGTACATTACCATATCATGGAATTCATGGGAGTACTACTAAGAGCAGTTAGTTAAGTGCCGTGCTTCCTCATCTCGAAAAATTCTTGTCTAAATCAGATCTTTCATAGATCATGAATAAAATTAGTGCATCCATTAAACATATTTGTAAGTTTTTGTCTATAATCTATGGAAAGACTGGTCTAGGCAAGAATTTTCCCCTATCTTAGTGCACCAATTAGCAACCATAAATTATATTGTAAGTACCTTCATTTAACAAGAATACATGATATTGAATCAATGGTACTTTTTCAAAAAGAAACAAAAACTGAGAATATCTGTTTTTTATTTTTTATAACAAAAATGAGAGGAACATTTCATAACACAGTAGTGATACAAAAGTTGGAGTTGCTATCTCTTTTTATTTTTTAATTTTTTTATGGAGTTGCTATCTCTATCTAAAAAGCCTCATATATCGATCTGTTTTTCATCTCCTGGTTTAGCGAAGAAGTGATACTTAAAACTATCAGCCTGCGAAGATATGAATAATTGATGTTAGTGACCAATAAGATTCCTATGGATCTTGATCCATACCAAGAACCACAAAAGAAAAACAATACACTCAAAATTCTGAACCTTCAAAGTTTGTTCCACATTCTTAATTAGCTTCCAG
Organism: Penstemon eatonii; assembly: GCA_038501285.1. Classification (NCBI taxonomy): domain Eukaryota; kingdom Viridiplantae; phylum Streptophyta; class Magnoliopsida; order Lamiales; family Plantaginaceae; genus Penstemon; species Penstemon eatonii. The sequence goes on along the minus strand of CM076708.1, from coordinate 67,259,897 downwards.
CACTTGCAATAAAACTACATACCAACCGCTTATTCAAAAATAGGTATTAAAATGAAATACCAAATTTCATAACACAATAATAATTTAACTGCTCACCATTAATATTTGCGCAGACATAAATATTTACATCCATAATCACAAATATCCAAACCTTTCTATTTAAAGAGGTCCCAACTTCTAAAGGAATTCATAAATACATGAATATTGATATTAATTTTAAAGTTTCATATTTATTGCCTAACAAGATTTCCTATAAAACTTAATAATGTGTTGTGACCCCTTGGTCCGAGATTGCAAACTTGCAAATTCTATGCCCTTGGTCTAGGCCATGTTTAAAAAAAATAGGATTTTAAAAAGATGTGTTCACATTGATAGAAAATGGGGTGATGTGAATTATTGTTCCGCATGTCACTAGTACATTGGTGGGCTGCACCACGTGTACTTGATGATGTGTTGCAACGGTTGCACTACATACAAGGGATTCGGTTGGAGATGCCTTCAAATTATTCTAAACAATACTTGGAAAAAATGTTAACCTTCCTAGAGGTGTTCAATGAAACCGTTAGACCGCCCCAATCGATCGACCCAACTCAAGCCCATCGCACTTTGTGAGTTGAAGGTTCGATGGGTTGATCTTGGACATCTCAAAAAAAAGTCCGCAAGTTGCAATCGGGTTTGGTTTAATACCTTTTAAAACCGCAGAACCGCATTCTACCGCACTTTATATTATTTATGATGTTTATATGTTTTTATTTTATTATTTAATTTAGTCCTAGAATTAAGATTATAAGAAATATAATTTAAGCATATACTTAACAAATTATTCGTGTTTCACAACCAAACCCCAATTATACTAGAAAAAACCTGTCATGCCCCTCAAAGTCTAAGTGCCAAAAAAAAAAATCCAAAACTAGAACGTAAGGGTTAAGAAATATTTTGCAAAAAATAAAAAGTAAGTCAACAAAAAAGCAGAATTTCATCAAGCAAATTTCATTGGGGGTGTTAATCAGTGTTTTAAAAATCGGATCGGACTGGACCGGTCGATGGGTCCGATTTAACCGCTAATGGTCCTCAGTCCGGTCCGGTTTACCCCTAAAAACCAGTCTCCTAATTAACCAGTTTGAACCGGTAAAACCGACTTCAAAACCGATAAAACCAGTTAATTCCAGTGGTTCACTTAAATTTTTTTTTTTTTTAAATTTAGAGATTTTTTATTATTATTATTTATTTGAACTATTGTTTTTTTTTTCTCAATAAAATTCAATTATTTATTATTATTATTTATTTGAACTATTGTTTAACATTTAGAATTACATTTATACACTTTAATTGAAATAACATTCATTATTTTAGTGTTTTAACAATCAATGAGGAACAATCAATGCAATCTTACATTTTTTTTACATAAAGAAGTACATAACCATTTTCTTCTCATTGTGAATAATATTATTTTGTATATGGTTACGCAAATCAATTACCATATAAACATCAAATTACAACAATAGAATCGAAATGAACAAGCAAAACTTTGAAAATGAGATGAACTTTTAATTTTGTTGTTTTGTTTGAATGTATGTATCTTTATGGGATACTTGAGATTTATATTTTTTACATTGATCTTAAGTTTTAAGACATTTTGATTATTTGCATGAAACAAAAAAAAAATTATATTGACAAAGAATTATAATTTTTTGAATTATAATTATATTTCAAATAATCTAAAAATATATATATATAAATATTACATTATAATAAAATCATACCGGTTATACCGATCGAACCAGTAACCAGTAAGACTTTCAGTTCAATGACCGGTCCGATTTTAAAAACACTGGTGTTAACCACCAATATCAAGTTCAAATATGAAAGTATTTTCCTCTTTGTTTATTGTTTTAGAAAAGTTTTATAGTACTATTTGTGTAATGAAAACTTGTTAATCTAGTTTTTTGATTTGTTTTTAGCTTTCATTAAATTATGTGTTTATTGAAGATCTTATTTCGTTAGTTGATATTTTATATATTATCTGAAAGTTTACGAAATTTATAATAAATAAAAAAGTTGTAATCAATTAGTGCATTTATATTTAACTGATTAAATAATAAAATATATTAAAGTTGAAAATCTTGAGACCGCAAAACCCGTCCCCAATCCAAATAGACTGCAAAGTGCAATCTCAAGACTTGTTGAGTTGACTTTAGACTGGAGATTTAAAAACCCACAAATATTAAGTTAAGTTTAAATGAGTACAAAATCGCAATAGACCGCACCGCGAAGACCCCTTAATCTAAACAAAATTAAAACCTTCGGACTTGTTGACCTATTGTAAATAAGAAATTCCTTATAATTTTAGGATTTTGTCACGGGGTTTCCTAATTTAAAAGGGAGGAAATCGCATTTTCCACCCTTAGCTATTCTTTTCTCATTAGGAAACAATAAGAAATTCCTTATAATTTTAGGATTTTGTCATGGGGTTTCCTAATTTGAGAGTGACAAAATCGCATTTTCCACCCTTAGCTATTCTTTTCTCAGTAGGAAATAATGTCTATACTCACTTTAATATAATTACGACATATTTATTTAATAAAAATCAACATTCCTTTTTCTTAAAATCATAATCAAAAGAATAGGGGAATAATTGTTGAGAAAATAATACAGAGAAGATGAAGGTGATTGATGGTAGCAGCCTCGTGTGATGGCCATGGCCGCCACTTCCCAATCTCAGCATCGTTGCGTTTTTGGTGAGTAATTGCTAATCTATTTCAGAATTCGTTTCTTGCCCTAAATTAGGCTTCGTTTTCTTGTCTTGTGAAAAATCTAATTATGTCTTCGATTCTCGAGATTGGGGAAATTTACTTTTTTTTCCTTACTGATGTTGATTATATCTATCCATTTATATTCAGTTGGGAATATACCCTATGACGCTACTGAAGAGCAGCTTATTCAAATATGTGAGGAGGTTGGTCCCGTTGTTTCCTTCAGGTGACACTTCAAAATTTTTTCTCATTATATGATTTCAATCTTCAATTTGCTAAAGCCATAAACTGACTGCAATTTCAACGTTCTGGTCTTGCGAATGGACTAAGGACATGAAGTCATATTGATGCAAATCAGATATATTTTAGGAAGAAAAAACAAGTCTTTATCATGGCATATCTGCATTTCAATTGGTGTTCTTACTACTTATTAAAGCCACTTGTATTTTGCAAATTGTGAATTGTGTATCGTCAATTTTATTTTATTTTACTCAGATTAGTTATTGATAGAGAAACTGGAAAACCTAAGGGTTACGGATTCTGTGAGTACAAGGATGAAGAGACAGCTCTAAGTGCTCGTAGAAATCTCCAGGGTTATCAGATAAATGGTCGGCAGCTAAGAGTTGATTTTGCTGAGAATGATAAGAATGCTGACAAGAATCGTGAACAGGTAAAACCTTTTCCAGACACTGGCTCACAATTTCGATTGTCTCAATGAACATAAGCAGTAATTATATGATTTTGAGTTATTTTTATTTTGTTACCAAATGCAATGAGTTACAACTGTATCTCATTGAATCAGACCATGTCAAATGTTATTCCTTACTAAACTTCCTGGCATATGGTATTTTCTTGTAGGGACGCGGGGGTCCTGGAATTGTCCCAAGTGTTGGTATGTGAAATATTTTAATTTCTGATTTTGCATCAATATCTGAATGTTGTTTTATTTAAGCCTTTCCAAATGAAGGTGTAATTAGTCTATCTTTTTCTCTAATACAATGCAGATCCTCAAAAACAATTTGGGGGTCCAACAGTTCTTCAAGATCCTGGTGTTCATCAGCCAGTAGGTGGCTCGGTTGCTATGGCTGCTGCAACTGTCATGGCTGGAGCTCTTGGAGCTGCTCAGACTTCTAGCACATCAAGTCAGGCTTTGCAAAGTCAGTCCCTGTTGGGCACTGATCCCTTGACTCGTCATTTGGCCAAAATGTCAAGGGGTCAGCTAACAGATATTATGTCTGGATTGAAGGTTAGGTTGCCTCTTACCTTCCAAATCTGCTCCATAAGTTTCTCAACTCCTCCATATGTCTTGAATCATGATCCCTAGAATCAAAGCAACTCAAATTATTTTATGGATTTCAAATCCATAAGTAGTCATATTTGTGCTATCTGTTTAAAAAGTTGAAATGATAGATTTGAGATCCACACAATATTAGATTTCATTTGAAATTTTCACTCTTATTCTCATGGAGGACTATCTCTTTTTTCTGATACCTTATATGTTGCAATTATATGACTTTGGCAGGCAATGGCTACACAAAATAAAGAACAAGCCCAACAGCTATTATTTGCCTTCCCAAACTTGCCCAAAGCTCTTTTTCAGGTTGGCCTCTGATAATTCTTTAAATCTTTGATTGGCTCTTTACTCCATGTATCTTTATTTTAGTTAATGATAAAGTTTAGTTAGCTTTGGTTACATTTTCTTACCTCAAAAGTTATATAAGAAGATAGTTTTATTTTGCATCCAATTGCTATCATCATTTGGATAACTGCTATTAGTCACTGGAGGTAGATTTACAACTTTGTATTTGACGTTGAATGCAGGCCCAAATAATGCTAGGGATGGTGTCACAGCAAATGGTTTGTAGTTCTCTTCTTTCAGAGTTTTTCCGTCATTCATTCATTCATATGATCTATGTAGCAAGGTATGAGATGAGCATTTTAGTTAGTGAGTTGATTCTCTGAACTATGCAGTTGCAGACGCCAAATATTCGGCAAGCTACTGCGCAACTCGTGCAAAGTGGTCAAACTCCTCCTGGATTGCCCCCACTTCCACAGAACAAAATGCAATATGGTATGTTGCCTTATACACACGAAACTCAAATGTCTACTGGTGTATCAAATCCATATGGCGCAGTCACAAAATTTGCTACACAGTCTCAAATTCAACGCCCACAACTAGTGCCAAACCAAGTCCTACAACAAGGTCAACAACTTGCGCAGTCATCCCTTGCTTCTGTGGGCGCACATTCATTGGCTGGTTCACATGGACCACATATTCAGATACCAACTTCCTCTTATTTGAACCAGCAATTACGACCTCCTTTGTCACAACATGTAGATCAAGTTCCGCCTACTAATTCAGCTTATAATGGTCAGCTGGTCGCTCAGAATGCTAGCGGACAGACTTCTGTACATCAAATTTATACGGCTGAAGCCTTTCAGGTTCCAAAATTTACTTAAATTGGTGATTGTGCTGACACTCTTGCAAAAATGAGACATATTGAATGGCGTGGAAATCGCACCGAGGACATCCTCCCCAAGGATGTCCTCACTTTTGTAGAAGGGGGGATCTTGTAGTTTCTTTTAGTTGTTAGGCCTTTTTGTAACCCAAAAAAAAGGGGGGGGGGAGGTTTGCAGAATATGTTTTATCGAAAACAAGTCTAGGTCGAAGTTTTAATGGAATGTAGCTAGAAAACAGAATGGTATGATGATTCACCAGATGAGTTGGTTAACATAGAAACTTTCGTATTGTTAACTAGATATAGCAACTGAACCATTTTTTCTACTAAAAGTCCTTGGAATACTTAATACTATATAAAATGAACTAATGGTAATATGTCAAATAGTTTATGGCATCTTGGTTCTTGATAGATTACAAAATGGGAATGACTTTATTCTTTTGTCCTTTTATTGTATCAGCCAAGCTCATCAACATCCTCTGCCTTACCAGAGAATATGGATCTAAAACGGCATGATATGAATTTGCCAGGGAAGACAAGAATGGTCAATGATGGCATAGACCATATGAACAGAGCATCAAAAATGGTGAAATTGAACGACGGGAGGGCCACCCCTTACTCCCAGGTTAATTTGTCTACGCCTATGTCTGCGCCATCCCTAAATACGGATATTTCAAGAGAACAAGCTTCAATAGCAGAAATAATTCCAAATCCTGAAAAGCATGTTACTCAGGTAGCTGATTCCTCCTTCATAAATATTAATATTTCTTAACCACCTTTTTATTACAGTTCTAATAGTGATATATTGGTCTCATCTAAGGCATATATGAACCAAATGGTCTAAAACTACAGTAGGATAGGTTAAATCCCAAGTCAAATTTATCATTGATTTGTTAATTGTTTTACAGTTGCCACTTCCGGCTGATATGGATTCTACCTTGCTCCAGCAAGTGCTGAATCTGTCGCAAGAGCAACTAAGTTGCCTGCCGCCAGATCAGCAGCAGCAAGTGATTCAGCTTCAGCAGATGCTCCAACAGGCTACATAACAAAATGTATACCTCCTCTTCTAATGTGTTCAAGAGGAAAGAGGAATGAATTATTATACTGAATCAATTCTTTACATTATGTAACATTATTAGCTGCTTGTTATATATCAAGATAAAATAAACTGGAAAACAGAGAAGAAATTTTGGCTTATCATCTTCATCTTTTATAATTCATCCAAAAAAAAAAAAAATCTTCATCTTCTATATATGTATTGTTTAAGCTTTGCATATGATTGGTAAACTGTTGTACTTTTAATTGAAGGAACTTTTCCTCGGTGCTGTCTTTTGTTACCGGTTGTATAAAAGTTCTTTTCTGGTCACATTAAATTCCTTTTGTTTCTTAATTTGTAACCACTTTGTTTGCCTGAAATTTTAGAAGTCGGAAGAAAGAACTGTGGTCTGCGTGAGAGCCTGTCAAACGGACTTAATCCGAATCCAATGACTAATTAGGACCTCTAATTGACTAATAGCCACTGTTATTTGTTATTCATGGGGCAAATATGAAGTTGGATTGATTCATAGATTCAAATTCGATATCAAAGAATAGTATATAAATTTCATGTAAACAACAAGTTTATATAGAAATGTTATCCGACTTGTTCATTAATCAATGGAGAGAAAAATGACGGTGTGAATAGAGATAATTTTTTCATAAATTATGCTCTTGATGGCAGTTGGAAATGACTTTTCGGAACTAAAGTGGTATTGACATTTTTTTTGAGATTGTAATTACGTTATTACTATATTGTAATTTATCCAATAATACATTATCGTTACATTGAGAATTAATAACATAATGTCGAAGTATAAAGAAAACTAACAATAATAATAAAATTAGAAAATGACTTCCACTAGTGCCGAAGTAATCTTATAGAGAAAAACACTTTTGATACCAAACTTTAATCCAAAGATACCAGGTGTTATGGTTAGGAGGTCCAACCGTAATCCGAAGCCAAACCCAAGTTACCAGGATTGATACGAATGGACTAGGCTCAGTTCTATTTGATTAGTTGGTAATTATAGTTTAATTGTTTCAGTATTTTCCTTATTAAACTTTAGGCGAAGGCAGTAGGACTCTTTGTTTTGATGTTATTAGGACTCTTTGTTTTGAGGTTATTAGGACGGAAAACACTTTGGAGATTCATTATGCGATATTAATTTTAATCTCATATATCATACTTCGTAAGAATCACGCGGTTTACCTTGAGATCGTATCACCAGACTTTTTAAGAAAAACACATTTTGTACCATGATTTACATCATCATGAGAATTTTTTTCCACCATGTCCTCTTAGATAAAAGTATTTCCTAAAATGACTCAATTGAAAAATATTTTCCTAAATGTACCTCTTGTGAAAAATTACAGTTGTCAACTGCGATTCTTCAAAAAAATCACAATTGACAATTGCGATTCTCCGCTGTTACGAAATTGTGGAAAATAATATATATATATATATATATATATATATATATATATATATATAATCGCAATTAACAACTGCGATTTTTGATAATTTTTTTTTTTGATAAAATGGCTTGAGTTTTCTAAGTATTTGATATTTATATTAGTAATAGTACTTTAAATGAAATGAAATATTTATCTTCCATTTCGTATAAATATAACCTTGTGTAGTCTCTTATATTTATAAACATCTCTCGAATTACAAAGCAGAAAGATGAATTTCCAGGGTTTCCTTTTCCTCCTCCTGTCATTTACTCTTTACCAGGTAAACTTATTAATACTTGCAAAAGAAGTTAATATTACAAATTCACCATCCAACTAACTAAATTGAAACAATTTTGTGCAGGGTTTAATCGCGGAATCCTTCAAAATGTCTACACCATTCTCCATCGCACTCGACAGCCTCCAATATCAAATCAAATACACTCTCAAAAATGTTGAGCTGCTGCGTCGCGCGTTGACGCACGCGTCTTTTTCAGAGGAGGACAACAAAGCATTAAGCGTGCTAGTGGAGAGTGTGATCGGAACTTCAGTTGCGCTGCGATTGCTAACCAATGATGTTGATACTTCGTCTAAGGATTTTAATAGTATGGCAGAAGCGTCTAATGTTGAAACCTCGTGTGGCACCCGTATTTATACTGAAATGGAAGACAAAATATCAAATATTTAGAAAACTCAAGCCAATCTAAAATAAAACCAAATTTTTTTTGCACCCGTATTTATACTGAAATGGAGGACAAAATATCAAATATTTAGAAAACTCGAGCCAATCTAAAATAAAACCAATTTTTTTTTTTATAACAGTTAGGGAAATACTTTTCAGTTTGAGTCATTTTGGAAAATTTTCACAAGAGGTACATTTAGGGAAATACTTTTCAGTTTGAGTCATTTTGGAAAATACTTTTATCTAAAAGATCATATTGAAAAAAAATTCCAAAATGAATTTAAGTAAATGTGTCAAGATGGGAATTTTTTAAGAGTTATTATGATGATATATTCAGAATATTAAGAGTTATAGCATAATAAGTCATGTCATCTAAAGCATCATGAAAACCGATCCTTCCCCATTCATGCGATAAAGCTGAATCGAGAGTAGTTTAGCTCTGTTATCTAAAATAAGATACGGAATATCAAAAGACTCGGGACTTTTTGTTTGAATTTTCTGAAAATTAATTTGTCTTGTAAAACCTAGCAAGGCTTTGCTGAATACCCACTCACATGTCTGCCTGACAATAATGGTTCAACAATTACCAAGCATTGAGAATTAATCTAAATAAACTAACTAAAAGGAGACAATCAGAGGGTAACTTCAATGACAAAAGATATTACAAGGAAATATTGCAAGAAATCGAGTAGCAATAAGCTACCCACAAGCATTACTTTTAAAGGGAATAGCCACGGTCCAAAAACATTGGATCGTGTCTACAGTACCCAATCATGCATCAAATTCAAGTTAAGGGAACAAAATAACAGGCAGCCCAAGCTGAATTTCATGTCTGGTAAAACAATCACCAAAATTAGTAAATCCACATAAAGTTTACATAAAAATAGCTGAATTGAACAACAAAAGAAAAAGAAAAAAATTCTAAAGCAGTGACTCGATTAAATCCATCAACGCAACCTCCGGGCCTCTCTTTCAGACTCCAGCAGGGTGAGAACATCACCCTCCCTAACAGGTCCCTTGACGTTTCTCATAATGAAACGGTTCTGATCATCGATAAATTTGACTCTGACCTGAGTAACTTGGCCACGAGACCCAGTCCTTCCGATAACCTTCACCACAATAGCATGTTTGATCTGTGATTCCATTCTGCAGAATGACTAGGGATGCAGTTAATCAAACATAACAGTATTAAGCAAATCAGCACCATGATTATTCATTTCGTAAACAGTGTCCTGAACAAATAAATTAGCAAATTAAGCAATGAAAAGTGAGGTGATTCATACAATCATCATATTTATATGCTAATTAGATTTTCATTACCGTCAGAACTCAAAAACACATATCTAAATAAACATAATCCAAAACTCCTACTCAAAATAAATAAACACAACAAAAATAACCCATCAAACAGAACGAATTTCATTCAAATCAAATAGAACGAACAATTATATGAAAACAAATTCAAATAGAACGAACAATCGAACGATTAGATGTTCAATTTAAACACGATTCTCGGAACGAACCTAAATTGTGAAGAGGCCTGACCGCAGCTTAGCTTAGAGACAGTAGTGATTGGAATAAAAGAAGGAACGAGGGATAAACCCTAGAAGGAGGACTTTATAGTAGGGATAGTTGTGACAATTACAATTCTACCCATATTACATCGCAAATGTTAAATGTAGTATGAAATTTAAAATAAAATTGATATATCGAGAAGTTAGGAGAGATAAGTTTCTCATATATATAAAATGGTTACCAATTCCTGCCCTCTGTCCCTTTTCACCTCTCATTTTGCATATTTATTCATACATTTGTATTTTTTATCTCCAACCAAAATGAAATCAGCATTCATTTAATTAAAACTCATAATTTTCCACTCTCATTTATTAATAATAATGATTTTCATAACTTAATATTTAAATTTTAAAAAATTTAATAATGTTTAAATTGCGAACTAAATTCTAAAATAAACTAACAATGTTCATATTAGATATTTCATTATTGTCAAGTTTATTAAATTTAAATTTTTTTCATAAACTAATCACTTTATTAAACTTTGCCATAAATTAACCTTAAGTTTGAAATACAATAATGTTATTAAATCTTTTAAAAAAGTTAAAAAATAAAGTTGAGCATTTATTTAGTTAATACACAATTTTTACAAAAATATAACCATAAACTAAAAATTAAAAAACAATAGGTGGCGACCACCCATTGCCTGGATTGCATGCGCCCGTCTAGACGCTTCATGCCCACGGGTCAAAGGGCGGTCAAGGGCCTGATTGCACGTGCTTGTCCAGATGCCCATCGCCTGTCATTTCCCCATTTTTTCCGTCTCCAACTAACAGTCGGTGGGCAAATCCCCCTTGCCCTCTTGCCGACCTCGATTAGAGAATGCCTTAAATATATATGATTGTACGTCATATTTCCCTTTATTTCATTTTTTTTATTTTAATGTTGTTTATCTAAAGAATGTGTCTAATTCTCAGTTATAAATTTAATAAGTATATCAGACCGCACACTTTATTTTGACTTAAAAATTCCAAATAATTTAATTGAACTGTTTTTTTTAACTTCATATCATATGATTAAACGGGTTTAATTATTTAAATTAACATATATAGATTAGATACTATAATTTGGTCATTGAATAATATAAATAAATCAAATAAGAGATGCATGTCAATTTTATGATGGTTCAAAATGTTTGAAGGTATAAATGTATATATCTTTGAATATGTAATTGCAGTTTGTGTAATTGATAGAGAGAATGTAAATAAACTTCTGTATATTGAATGAATAAATTGTTGTTTACAAACAGAAGCCTTAATCAGCTTAAATAGATTTACAATGAGGGCAAAAACGTAAAAATACAGTAACAACCCCTAACTAACTTAATAGACCGACTTAAATATAACTAATTTGCAATTCATCCCCAAACTAAACCTAATTACAATTGACAATTAATCTGGACAAGCTTTGCTTCCTTCTTCTTTTATTTCCAGAATTCCTTCGTCCATTATCTTTTTGTCTGATACCCCCCATAAGATGGCGCGTAAATATTGATGACGCCCATCTTAGACAAAATTAATTCCAGTTGAGGTCGTGGAAGAGGTTTCGTAAATACATCTGCAACTTGGGCCGATGAAGAGATTGGTAAGATTTTTATATGTTTTCTGGATATGTGCTCTCTAACGAAATGTATATCAATCTCAATGTGTTTTGTTCTATCATGATAGATTGGATTATGTGCAAGATGTATGGCGGATGTGTTGTCACAAAATACCACAGGAGGTAAGTTTAATTTCACCCTTAATTCTTGTAATAATTGAGACAACCATAGAATTTCTGAAGTAATAGCAGCCATAGCTCTGTATTCTGCTTCTGCACTAGATTTTGAGACTGTGTTTTTGTCTTTTAGCTCTCCAAGAAATTAGGGCATTTCCTAGAAAAGTACAGTAGCCAGTGGTTGATTTCCTTGAATCCTTGCAGGATCCCCAATTTGAGTCACAAAATCCAGATAATTGTAGGTTAGAAGTTTTAGGATAAAAAAGTCCTTGTCCAGGTGTATTTTTGAGATATCTCAGTAGATAGTGAGTAGCTGCCATATGTTCATAAGTTGGTTTAGCTAGAAATTGACTTAGCTTATGAACAGTATATGATATGTCTGGTCTAGTAATGGTTAGATATATTAACCTACCTATTAACCTTCTATAGGGAGAAGGATCAGGGAATAGGTCCTCATCATTAGACTTGAGGTTATTTTTAGGATTCATAGGAATAAGATTAGGTCTGCTGGCAAGATAGCCAGTATCTTCTAAAATTTGAAGAGTGTACTGTCTTTGGGACAGAATTAGACCATTAGAAGATGGGTTTCTGAAAGGAGTTTGGCCAGGCTGTGTAGAGTAGTTAGGAGAGGGGTTTCTAGGAGGATTGGAGAAGGATTTCTGAGTAGCAAAGGCCATGGTATTGAGGGTGTCAGTGGGAGATGATTGAGAGTGGACAGCCCTTTGGGTTTCTTCTTGAGAGACTAGTGCATAGGCTTTGGACACTTCAGGGAGAGGATCCATTAACAGTAATTGGCTCCTAGTATGAGACAAAGATTCTTGAAGGCCCATTAAAAAAATCATCAAATATTGATCTTCAAAAAATTTGTCCAATTTACCACAGGTACATTTGGGTCTGAAATTGCATATTTCATCCCAAAGTATCTTGAGGTTAGAGTAATAGTCATTGACACTTAAAGATTTTTGATGTAGATTGAATAGGTCATGATGTAAAGAAAACAGTCTTGGGCCATTGGCCTGTTGAAACCTTGTTTGCAATTCAGTCCATAAAAGAGTAGCAATAGTATGGTACTGTACAGTATGATTAATGAGAGGAGTGAGTGAATTTAAAATCCAAGCAACAACAATAGTGTTGTTTCTTTCCCAATAGTTTAGGAGAATAAGGATGTCAAGAGGTTGAGGGATGGAACCATCTATAAACCCAAGTTTATTTTTGACTTTGAGTGAACGGATCATGGCCTTAGACCAGGTTTGGTAATTAGTAGTTGTGAGTTTTTCTGGGACAAGTATAGAGCCAGGGTCATCGGCTGGGTGTAGGTAAAAAGGACTAGAGGGGTCCTCAATTTCAGGTCTAGTTCTTGAATGTGAGGAGGATGAAATAGTAGATTCTGAGAGGGAAGAGGAGGAAGACATATTGTGTGGTAGAAGAAAGAAAAATGATAGACAAAGAAACAAGAAAGAGAGTTATGTGATGAGAGCAGAGAAGTAGAAGGCAAGAAGTGATGATAGACAAAGAACCTGATCTGATGATTTGAATGATGGACTGCAGTTGCAAGAATGTAGAATCTTGAAGAAATTTGGAGAAGCAGACAAGACTGATCAGGTGATAGTGATGATCCGGTGGTGTTCTGATGGTGCTGTTGATCTGGTGATGTCCTTGAAGATTTCTTGCTGGTGGACAGTTGTAGATTCTGGAAGAAATAATGAGAACCGTAGGGAAAGTGTAATTTTTTTTAAGGAGATTTCTTGATTGAATTTTGATGGCAGAATGAAGAATATGAACTGGAGATTACAACGGAAGTTTAATATGAATTAAACTGCTGATACCATATAAATGTATATATCTTTGAATATGTAATTGCAATTTGTGTAATTGATAGAGATAATGTAAATAAACTTCTGTATATTGAATGAATAAATTGTTGTTTACAAACAGAAGCCTTAATCAGCTTAAATAGATTTACAATGAGGGCAAAAACGTAAAAATACAGTAACAACCCCTAACTAACTTAAGAGACCAACTTATATATAACTAATTTACAATTCATCCCCAAATTAAACCTAATTACAATTGACAATTAATCTGGACAAGCTTTGCTTCCTTCTTTTTCTATTTCCAGAATTCCTTCGTCCATTTTCTTTCTGTCTGATAGAAGGGTATTACCAATTTTCCCTCCTAAAAAGAATTCCCTTTTCAATTGTTTGTCCATAAGCAAGTCATAGATATGGTAATTGGTAACCGATCAAAAGGAAAAGAAAAAAAAAATCATAGAATGCACCCTTGAAAATAGGTTATCTAGCATAATGCATCCTTGAAATTGAAATTTGACCGAGTGTACCTTTAAAACACATTAGTTGTTGCAAGTTACACTCTCTAATTTTATCCAGCCAAAATAATTGCCGAAAAATCAAGAAATTTGATATCTTAGGGGCAAAATTGTCTTCGTGACTCATCTCCCTCGATTTTTTTACTTGTTAATTTTGTTTGTTATTTAAAGTATTTGATTGTCACCATTATTCACCTACTAACCTTATCACAAATTTATCAGTAAAAGATAATATGAACACGAAAGAAGTATTTAGCAGCGTGTTCACAAATGAAAAAAAAAACTATGAAACCATCATAAAAAGGGAAAAGATTTATGAACATAGATTTTTGTACGATCTATGTACAAGTTTTCAAGATAATACACATAATCCCAACATAACTCATACAAGAAAAATGAAGAAAACATTCAACCGTGAGAATAGACATATGCAATTGAATGCTGAAGAAGATTAAACATTATTGTTGATGCATGTACTACGGAGAGATATTTTTCTTTTTGTTAACCTACAATTCAAATAATCGAGGAAGCGTAAAATTAATAAAGGTACAGAAGAATTAATTCAAATAGAAAATATCCAAAGATGTTTATATGACAATAAAAAACCTAAAAATAACAAACAAAACTTCATACATGTTGCTATCATTTTTGTTTTAACAAGTAATTTCAAGGGAGATGAGTCACAAAGACAATTCTACCCCTAAGATATCAAACTTCTCGATTTTTAGGCAATTTTTTTGGTCGGAGAAAATTAGAGGGTGCAACTTGCGACAACTAATGTGTTTCAAGGCTGCATTCTACCAAATTTCAATTTCAAGGGTGCATTATGCCAAAGAACCTTTTTTCAAGGGTGCATGTTGCCAGAAGTCCGAAATTTGCAATTGTTAATTGTGATGATTTAAAGTCTGGGTATTTAAACAAAGCAAAATACAAAAAAATACCGAGTATGTGAGATCTAGTTGATTAGATTTGCACCTTTAATCTAACACATTATTAGGTAGGGGGAGGGGGGGGGGGAGATATCTTAAGATCGATCCAGGTCCAACTAAACGGCAGCATCAGCAGCAGAAGACACCGTTTTGAGGACAAATACAGGATCTCCCACTTTGATGGTCTTGCCCTGTGCTCCTTGAACAATGGACTCAGTACAGACCATGTTCTGTCCAAAATACACCTGAAAATCTCAAAAACATAATGTTAAGAAAAACACACCAGTAATTGGGTAAAGAATTTAAATATGCAAGTTTATGATTCTAAATTTACCTTCCCTTGCTGATGTTTCTTGTTTGGACGCAACACTTTATCTGATCGATACTTCTTGAGAGTCTCAGAAACCTCAGTGCATGCTTCTGCAGTTTCTTGATCGATTGTGGGTACCTTAAATTACAAGAAATGGGTCCATTATTCATCAAAGATATAAATGGAGTACTAGAAGGACCTTAATTTGCAAGCAGAAATCTGAAATTTTGGTTTAAATGACTAGGAATTATATTTAAATGATGAAAACTTTAGCTTTAATGACTTCTTATATCATAACCTATAAAGAAATGGCTCTGGAATAGTTAATTTAAATTGAGAAAATTCAAATATATAAAAATCGAGTTGTTGAACTCGATCTTTATTTTTTCCAATCTCATTAGAATTTCATATCAGTCTTCGGAGTCACATATAAAATTTCTAGGTGAGGCCAAAAGAACAAACGACCCAAGTGAAGAACATATTTATCGCAAAACAAAACCAATTAAATTATGACTTTCTGGAATACTGAAGAGATAAAGAAATTATCTGCCTTGTATATATAGGAAGTGCTTGCAGAACGAGTTTTTACCTTACAACGTGAACATAGTTTGACGCCTTGGAATGTTAATTCATTTATCTTGATCTCTGTCCACAAATCCTCGGAAAATGGTTCACATCCGTCCACAAGGATACTGCAGGCAAGAGCAACAAGTTAATTCACTCGACCACAATCAGTTGGGAATGAGAATGTCCAATAAGAAAAGTGAAAGTTACTTGGGTCTGAAACGGTTGACAGATACAGGTTTCTTGAGAAGAGCGTTAAATGTGTCCAATGATCCCTGCAAAAGACTTGTCTAATACCATGTCCATTTTTTCCAAAATAAAAAAAAAAAATGCTGTGGAAACTGAACTAACCTGTGATAACAGTAGGAATGGAAATAGATCAGAAAACATAACTTGGTATCCATTTGCATAATTAGGATCCACAGGCCTAACCTCAAGTGCTGCTTGAAAGAACCAAAAGGCAATTATTTGTATTTTATATGGTGTCCAATAAAAGGTTAATAAAGTTTGATGAGAATATATGGGGTTGAGTACTCTACCATTGTTAAAACGCACAAGTCTACTTGGCTTTTGAAGATAATTAGAGAACCATTGTGCCGCATCAGCTCCTTCATCCATGGCAGAACCTGACCACTCCCACACGGAAACACCATCAATTATTTCAGGTGGTTGGGTCAAAGGAACTTTTAGAGCATCCATGCCTGGAGCCTTTATAACTACAGTCAAAAGGACGCAAATACTTAGTGTTGATAAAACAATCTCTGCAGTGCTAACTCGCTCAACTACATAAAATAGTGTGCTAACTAGTGTGCTGCTATTTCTCGCTTACTTTTCTTCATTTTTCTATTAGAAAGAGGATACACACACATACATAACTTGTGTAATTGTTCATAATTTGCCGAAAAATAAAATTTATGCTTATTATCTTACTGACATGTGCTCGAGATTACACGAAAAAAAAGTTCATCTTATTCAAGTTTACCCAAAGAAAATTTTCATTCAAATAAGTGACGAGCAATCCAAGCCCAGATCGCCAACTTGGCTTCTTGATTGTAGAAAGGAGAATTCACATGAAGTCTCCTTTTAATTGTACTTTTACATTTATGCACTATTTTCATCAAAACATAAAAGCATTATTTATTGCAAGCTCTGCCGATATCAACATAAGGATGTTATTGAGGAATCAAACTTGTTCTGATTTTGATCCTTTATCCCAATGACAAATAACACAAAGGGAAAAAAGGGAATGATAAAAAGCAAATATATTTATTAATAAATAAACAAAGATTTTTTAAGTATTAAATCAGATAAGAGCATATATGTACCCATGTATGAAGTGTTAGTTGGTTCCCAACCCTCGTTAAAAGCTTCATTTGGCAGTTCGACTACAACTAGAGCAAGTTTAGGTTCAACTCTTTGAGTATACGCCCTGCTCTTTGAATTCACCACTAGCCACTGCCGATCCCACCGAAATCCTATTTAATTTGATTTGTGCATTAATTAATTACTAAGGAAAGAAGAAACAAGTTTACCAAAATTGATAATTAATTACCAGTTGAAGAGACGGTGGCTCGAGAAACAGAAATTCCTCGGCATGATTTGATAGGGTACACCAAAATTGACTTCACCTTTGTTGCTGCGTCGCTGCTCCCCTCCGCCATAGCACAATAGTCAAATATAGGAAAGTTCAATGTAATATTACCAAGAAAAATTATGTAATAAATTTTTAATACTAGCAATATTAAAATTTAGGAGATTATTTTATCATAATAAGAAAAATATTAAAATTATAGAATGACAATTATAGTATTTAATTGGGAGAGGTTCCCACTTTATGTGTCTGACGCGTTTCTAAAGGGATTAAACTCTTGAGAAACCAAAGAAAAAAAAATGGGTCAGTTCAGATCCTAGGTGGACCAAGCTTTGTGTTTGAACATAATGGGCATGGTTGTTTGATGTTTGAGAAAGTAGTTTGAGAGATTAGCGGATGTTTGTGAAATAATTTTGATTTGCGTAATGTTGTTTGTTTAAGTTTTGAAAAAGTGTTTTGAGAAATAAAGTAGATGTAGATTTTTTTTGAAAGAGTTACATTGTAGGTGTAAGATGTGTAAGACTTTATATCAAATCATGTTTGTTTTGTGAGATAAATTGTATAAGAGATATGTTACTTATATTAAATCATGGTAGAGTTTGTATTAGTTTTATTTATAGATAAAAAAATTGTTGTTTGTTTGGCTTTTGAGAGTAGTTTGGAAAAATTGAGAGATGAAAAATTTATTTTAAATAGTAGAAAACATATTTTTTTGGTATTTTTCAAACACGAATTTTTTTTGGGAAACACCAAACAAACAGGCCCAATGATTTTATCCATGTTCAATTAATTATAAATTCAAAAAAATTGTAACATTATTTCTATGCGTTTTACTACTTTGTTTACATTTTAAAATCAAACGATTATTGTATACTATCAAATTATTTAACCCAAGTAAATAATTTAAAATTAATCAAAGGATTAAAATGTAAATATCAAAATAATCAAAGAATTAAAATTATTTTTTATCAAAGTAAATATATCGAATTGGGTTAATTACTTAAATAACCCAATTTTTTTAACCCAATTTTTAAAATGTAAACAAAGTAGTAAAATAATCGTAGATTATCAAATAACCCAATTTTTTTTACAACACACATAAATATTTTAATTTATTTAAAAAAAAGTGAGCAATTACATAAAATTGACTATTTTTTAAAAATATTTACACAAGTTTTTTGAGAATTTTTACATACACATATACATGTTTTATTTTATTTTTCTAAAAGTGACCAATTAGATTTTTTATACTCATTTTAAATTGATTTTTTAAATTCAAAATTAAAAAAATATAGGGTGGCGCCAAATGGCGACCACCCATTTGCTTGGGCCTTGCTTGCCCGGAGGCAGGCAGTGCCTGCCTGCCTAGATGCCCCCCTGGTTGCCCTCATGCCTACTTGCCCTCCGGAAAAATTCCATCTCCAGCCGACGACCCCCCTCATGCCTGCCTCCCCCCTTCGGCTGGAGATGGCCTAATATGGGATATTAAGGCTATCTCCAGTCGATGTAGGCAATAGTCCCCTCATGTTTGCTTGCATGCCTGTCTATCTGTCTTATCAAGTTTGTCATCTCCAACCGAACCAACAATCTAAAATATTTAATTCATTTTCAAACTTTCCCCACTCTCATCTAACAATAACAAGAACAATAATAGTAATATTATTATTATCGGCAATAATAATAACTATAAAAATAATAATAAACACAATTAATGAAAAACAATAACAATTATTATTAATGAAAAACATAATTATATTTTTAAATTAAGTTGCAATAATAATAAGTTTTGTTAAGTCATAGTTACATAACAATAATTTATTTATTTAAAACTAAGTCGTAGTTTATCAAAATTCACACAATTTTTTTACAAACACACATAAATATTTCAATTTATTTAAAAAAAAGAGAGCAATTACATAAAATCGACTATTTTTTAAGAATATATACACAAATTTTTTGAGGATTTTTACATACATATATACATGTTTTATTTTATTTTTTTAAAAGTGACCAATTAAATTTTTTATACACATTTTAAATTGATTTTAAATTAAAAATTAAAAAAAATATAGGGTGGCGCCAAATGGCGGCCACCCATTGGCCTGGGCCTAGCTGGCCCGGAGGAAGGCAGGCAGGACTGCCTGCCTGCTTAGATGCCCCCCGGCCGCCCTCATGCCTACTTGCCCTTCGAAAAAAATTTCATCTCCAGCCGACAACCCGCCCTCATGCCTGTTTGCCCTTCGAAAAAAATTTCATCTCCAGCCGACGACCCACCCTCATGCCTGCTTGCCCTCTTGTGGTCATCAGTAGTGTTTTTTTTATATAATTGTTATGTACTCGAAGTGGTTCTTTTGCTTATGATACTCAATTTATATATTAGTGCATAATTCTTTTAGTTGGGGTATAATGGTAGATGTATTTTAGATTTTTTTAGTTTTTTTTAGAGATTATGTAAAGAAGAGAAGTAGAGTAAGATATATGTTATTTAATGTCAAATCAAAGTTGTTAAGTGAGTAATGTAGAATAAGAGATGATAGACTACTTTATGCCAAATTGAAGTAGAGTTGTATAGTTTTTTTTAGACATTAATAGATATTTTTAAGAGGAGTTTGTTTTTGAAAATTGAGAGAATTTTTTTGCGAAAAACCAATAGGCCCTACCTTTTTAAGATAATTTGAGGGCAAAATGGACTATTGCTCCATGATTTTCATAAATATCACAAACCAAACACAAATTAAAAGAATGTGACAATTGTTTTATTGAACCAAAAATGATAACCAAACATAACCTTAAACAAGCACCCAAAAACTAATTAACTAAGTAGTCAATTTTTCTGCCATCCACTGCCAGATTCTCTAAGTTGACCTCCAATCACTATGACGTCCAATCACTATCACGTTTGAGAAACCCTAATTGCAACTTCAATCACATTCATTGCTTGGCTGTCTTTGTTTCTATTTTGTCCCCGGTGAAGTCACGAAACTGCGGATTAGCTATTCTATTTTGTCCCCGGTGAAATCACTATGACATTCTTTGAGTGTATGTGTATCACTATACCTGAACAGGTGATTCAATTTCTATTTTACTCTTCTACCACATCAAAATTGTTCTATTCTCTGCAGACTCTGCTTTTGTGTTTTCTTCGTTGATGCTATTGAATTGTTCCTCGAGCCTTGAAGTACCAGAACCAAGCTTTAATTTGTTACTTTAACCATTAGAGTAGTGTTTCCACGAGACTAGTTCCCCATATTGATGTGATTTTTTGAATTACTGGCTAGCTTGTTTAACTTTTGTGCTTGATGCCATTCATTCTCCCTAATTAGGGGGTTTCAAACTCGTAGTGTTATTAAATATTATGTTTGAGAATATATTTTAGAAATGGCATTTTTATTCATTATGTGCAAGTGTTTCTCTGACTGTGACATTGAGTTATTTACAGATCCAAAAATGCTTGGGTCGCTGCCAATACTGCCTCTTCCAGCATTATCTGCTGATGGGAATCTTGGCCCATTACCCCTCTCTCAAGTGAATGATGTTTCTAAAGAAGATGATAATCTTGAGGTGAGTGAAGATCAGATTAAAGCTGATGACAAGTCCAACTCAGCGCTTCTGTAGCAACCCATACAAGGACCATAGGAATTATATACCCACCCCTAGACATTAGAAACATTGTAGACAAAACTTCTCACTTTGTAGCAAAGAATGGACCAGACTATGAGAAAAGAATCATTTTAAACAATGAAGGGAACGCAAAATTCTACTTTCTGCGTGCTTCTGATCCTTACCATGCGTACTATCAGCACCGCTTGTCTGAGAATCGGGCGCAGAACCAAGCTTCTGAGCCTGCTGAAACTGCTTCGGAATCAGCTACTACTGCTCCAGCTGCTGATGCAATTGATACTTCAGCAAAGCCTGACCCTGCAGCCCGATTCAGACCTGTGCGTAAGGTTCTTGAGCCCCCAGAGGCAGAGCAGTATACAGTTCGGCTTCCTGAAGGGATTACAGGGGAGGAACTGGATATAATCAAACTCATTACCCAGTTTGTAGCTCGAAATGGCAAGTCATTTTTGACTGGTTTGACTAGTAGGGAGAGCACTAATCCTCAGTTCCATTTCCTTAGGCCAACACACAGTATGTTCATGTTCTTTACATCTTTCATATTCTTTACATCGCTTGCTGATGCCTATTCTAAGATATTAATGCCTGCTAAAGGGTTGAAAGATAAGCTCCGAAACAGCGTGGTTGATATGACGACGGTCCTTGAACGCTGCTTGCTTCGTCTTGAATGGGAGAAGTCACAGGAACAGGCCTGACAGAAAGCTGAAGATGAAATAGAGCAAGAGAGACAACAGATGGCTATGATTGATTGGCATGACTTTGTAGTGGTTGAGACAATAGATTTTGCTGATGATGAGTATGAGGATTTACCGCCTCCTATGACACTAGAGGAAGTAATTAGGAGAAGCAAGATGTCCTCTATGGAAGAAGAAGAAATTATTGAGCCTGGCAAGGAAGTTGAAATGGAGATGGATGAAGAGGAGGTCTAACTGGTTGAGGAAGGCATGTGTGCTGCTAGTCTAGAGGAGAATGGTGATATAAAGAATAATGATGCCAAGGCAACCACCGATGAACAAGATCCACCAATGAGAATTGTTAAAAATTGGAAGAGGCCAGAGGATAGAATCCCAGCCGAAAAAGATCCTCTTAAATATGTTGTCTCTCCCATAACCGGTGAGCTGATTCGCATCAATGAAATGTCCGAGCATATGAGAATCTCTCTTATAGATCCCAAGTATAAGGAACAAAAGGATTGGATGTTTGCCAAGATTAGAGAAACAACTCTTGCAGCAGACGACGAAATTTCTAGGAACATTGTTGGACCTGCAAGAACCCGCCCTGATATTTTCGGCACCAGAGAAGAAGAAGTGTCTAATGCAGTCAAGGCTGAGATTGAGAAGAAGAATGATGAGCAACCAAAACAGGTAATTGGGATGGTCACACAGGAAGTATTGGTCGCACAGATAACCAGGCAATGTCTCAAAGTGCTGGTGGTGAGGACCCAAATGATGCTATGAACGTTGATGGTAGGAGCCTGCCAGGTCCAGTACCACCTCCTCCTAGGCCTGGCATGCCATTAGTTAGGCCACTGCCTCCCCCTCCTGGGCTTATCTTGAATATTCCGAAGGCTCCCAACTCGGTCCAATATTCCACTCCGACTGGTTCACAAGCACCCCCCAGCCCTCCAGTTATGAATATGATTCCTACTGTTCGACCTCCAACTCCGCCAATGCAAATGATGCACATGGAAAATCGCCGTCCAATGCCGCCTACTATATTTCACTACCACCACCACCACCTGGAGCGTCACACTTTACTCCTTTGGGTGGTCCCAGGCCTTTTATTCACATGTCCCAACCAGGCATGCATATGGTTCCTCCACCACCTTTCCCTGAAGATGCTCCTCCACCACTGCCTGATGAACCAGAGCCCAAAAGGCAGAGACTTGATGACTCCATGCTCATCCCTGAAGATCAATTCTTGGCTCAACATTCGGTATTGAGCTTCTTCCTGTTTCTTTCACTTATAGATATTTTTTTACCTTGACTTATCTGTTTTTCTTTCTCCGTGTTTATTGTGTTAATGTGATCTAATGAGTAGTATTTTGTGTGGTGACTGCAGGGTCCCACCCGTATCAGCATATCTGTGCCAAACGCGGACGAAGGAAATCTAAAAGGGCAAGTACTGGACATTACAGTGCATCCTTGTCTGAAACAGTTGGCAGCCTGAAAGAGAAAATTGCCGGAGAGATCCAGCTTCCTGCAAACAAACAGAAGCTGAGTGGGAAAGCGGGTTTCCTCAAGGACAATTTGTCACTTGCTTATTACAATGTTGCTCCTGGAGATTCACTATCTCTTTCTCTTAGAGAACGTGGTGGTAGAAAGAGATGAATGGTCCATATCCTGGAAAAGATTTTTCTTGGAAATCTGTCTTGCTGTATGGGTTCTTATTATGATATTTTGAACACTCCAGATTTTATCTAGAGATTATGCGGATTGGAATTTCGTACTAATGTTATGTTTGAGATCTTTAAGCTGATGATATGTTATCTACTACAGATCTGGCATCTTGGTGATCGTCTCGTCTGGAAATGAGAAGTTGTCATGTACTATTTCTACAACCATGCTAGTCTGATTTTACATTTGGGTTACTGTCAGGCAGGCTTACATGTCTTTCATTTTACTTCATGTTATTATGGTTCAAGTGTTACCGTGTGGTTGTTAAGGTTGTCTGATGCTTTTGTTTCCGGCAACAGCGGCTCTCCTAGTCTGGAGTTAAATTTGCTAGATTCATTAGGTGGTGTTAAATCCTCGTACGTTCAGTCTAGAAGGTTGATGTCTTGTATTCTGTTCGCCGTAGTTCTTTTTTACCTTTTTGTTAGTTTTTAATGGCTTTTATGAACTTTACATGGCAGATTTGAAGAGCTGCCAATCATTTGCAGCCTTGCTGGCTGGAATTCACTAGAGGAGAGAGAGAATTCTCATTTATATATATTGTGCCTTGGTCTCAAAAACATTTTTATCTTATCTATCAATCAGGCTGCTGCAAGATTAAGAACAATTTTTACTACTATCTATATTTGATCAATTTGCATAAATTATACCAAACTACTATATATATTTAATTAAGCTAATTAAGAGTACTCATGCCATGATCTTTTCAAGCCACAATTTGTGAAAGTCATGACCTCTTGATTATAGAAAGAGTACTCATGTGATCTCTTTCATATACTACGTACCAAATTGGGGATGAAACCACAAGAAATAATATGAAATTGCTCTTCGAGTTTTTCAGGAGGCTTCTGTGAAAGTGGATGCAGCGTAAGTATTTGTTTCTTGTGTATTATTGAACTTTCAAAATTGTTTGTTTCTTTCTTCTAGATGGAATTTTTCTTGAACAATTAATAAAACATGTACCAAAGTTGAAATATTTTCGTTGCCTCTGATTTTTATTCATATTTTCTACAGGTGCAATGTACATTTCGTAAGGCAATGTTTGAAGTAGAGACATTGATTTCCGCCAGTGCACTTCACCCCTAAATCCAGCTGTTGGACTTTGTCCAACCTTATAAAAATTAAGCTTGAATTTTAACTTTATCCATTGAAGTAGAGACATTAATTTAGTTATTTATGTCAGACTTTTCAACTTTCACCATTCTCTCAAGAAACAGAGACAGAAGCTGTTATATATGCGCCATGCAACGTAGTACTACTATACACGAATGAATGAGAAGCTGTAAAAGTACTACCATACTATGCGGCTTTGATTTATTATTTTCACAAGACACAAATCAGAATTAATTAGTTAGATACCAACACAAGTCACGTTAAATATTTAGTTATTGTTTCTGATCCAATTATCTTTATATATATATATATATATATCAGGATAAATATATGCAGGGAGTCATCACACGAGAACCATAATCAGTTAGACAAATTTAGTTCTATAAATATATATAATTAATAAGAGTGCATATGTCAAATTTAATAACAAAACATAATTTTCTTAACTCATTGCTTATCTATTTAGATGCACATAAACATAATGATGTGTAGTTGGCTCTATCTAGGGACAAAAAGCTTTGATAAAAACTTGAATTAATAGATATGACGCATCTTAAATATCATGTACGACTATATGAAATTTTAATTGAAGCGACATATTCGGTTATATATAATTATCGATAATTTCGAGATGGATATATGGAAATTGTTGCATGCTAATAAGTGCATTTAATTCATTCAATGAAGAAGAATAGTTGTTAAATAAAATTTTCCAGCAATTGATCCCAGTACGTTAGACCGACAATATATAACTTATGCTGTACATTGCAGTCTCTTCATATGATGATGTTAATTAACCTCATGAATTAATCTTACCCCTTGGGGCAGGTCTCTGATCAAAAGAAGATTAATATACTCCTTTTTTATTTATTTATCGCTTTGACAAAATTTTCTTTTTTATTTTTATTTATCGGTTTAGAATTTCAAAATAAATTAATATTTTTTTATTAATTTTACTCTTCTTATTAATATTTGTCATTAATGCTAATTAATGATAAGATTATTTGATTAAAAATGTATTTTGGTATTTTTGATTAAAAAAATGAATATTTATGACATTTCTTAATTCGTATGCAATCCTACAAAGCGACAAATAAAAAAAAAAAAGGAGGGAGTTAGCTTAATTATCAAGTGGGGATCCTAATTGAGCTTGTTTGCCATTTTCGGAAAATTTACAAAGTAAATAAAGAACAAAGAGATATAATTACAACTTGTCGGTAGATTTTAATAAATGTTGAGTGGAGATAAACTACCATTAATTTGTACTGGTGGTCAATTATATTGATGATTACAATGAAACTGCACTAGCTCCCTAATTTCCCTGAAAGCTGCATGGTAGAATTTAATGATTATATGTACTCCCATCATTCCATTCATATTCCAAATTAATTGTCCTTTTAGGACATTAATTACATATCTTTCAATTTTACCTTATTCATTCTTTATTTCTCCTTCTCATCTACTATAATTAAGAGTAGTGAGAGAAGAGATGTTTTAAGTATAAATATAGGAGTAACATTTTCCTAAAATTTAAATTAATTATTAACTTCTTTAATATTCATACAAAAGCCTAAAACTATATGACAATTAAAATGAAATGGAGAAGTACTCTACTTGACAATTGACTCTATCCAGCTTGCTCATTTTCCTAGTTAAATTCCTCTTTCCTCCTCTTTTGAATCTTAGTTGTGGGCCGCTCTTAATTGCAGACAAGACAATTAAGATTAACCACAAGTCGAAATAAAAGTAATTAAATGATACTTTATTGGGGAATAAACATGAATAGTAAAAATATTTATCCAACTATGGACACTATGACGAACGAATTGATTTAATAAAACGGTGATTGAATCTTAGTAATTTGATTTGTTGTTAATGATGTGACTGATAATTAAATCAAATTAAACATGGATTTGGGGGAAGGGGGACCAACCGTTTTCTCATAGTCAGCTTAACTTTTTCACGTGATTTTCTCTTTAACGAAGAAACCGAGAAAGAAGGTAATTAATTACAGTACTAAAGAGGATTCTTTTATTTTCTAACGTTGAATTTGTAAATCAAGAAAATAATGATGGAGCTTGTTAATTTCTGTTCAAAATGATTAGGTCTTCCCCTATATTGCCAGACCATCATTAAATCCTTCTTTTACTAATAATTAGGAACTAGTACAATATTTCCTCATACTGCAAGCTAGCAAGCTATACTATATGAAAAAAGGATTATGTATGATGTGAGTATATAGTACTAGAGATGAGTACTATTATTATTCACTCATTACTCTATTCTTCTGCTCATTTCATTTTCTTAAAAGAAATCAAATTAATTCCATTAAGGATATGTGACTATATATATATATTTTATATGTTAGTGTCACGCTTCACCGTGCATGTTTTGAAATTTGACAACTACGTGGACTTAAATCGTTACTAAATTTGGAGATATGAGGCTAATTTGGTAGTCTAAAATATTATGGGGTAAAAATATCAATCAACTTTGCAATAAAATCAACTGCCACGACACAAGTCACAACTTATCGGCGATTTTAACGACGGTACCAAATGTATCACATATTATTAAAACGGTGTACCAAATATGTTGGACACAGAACACGATATATCAAAAATGACAATTGACCTAAAGCACAGTACTAATAATACAATTATCTCATTTTATTTTGATTGAATAATGAACTAAAAAATGTTCAATGGTGTTGTCACTAAAACAAATAAATATAGCTCTTTCAAATGAAAACTACTATTAGAAAATGAATTAAATAATTTTTTTATAATATTATAATTTATAAAATTTAACAATATAATTAACTAAACACGTACATACATTTTTCTAATAATTAATAAATGGCCATAAATATAAACTTGTGAATACATTTTCTCCATAGACGGAGGCTAGTGGTTTAATATATATACTACATAGTACTCATGGGTTATATAATTAATTAGTATATATGCTTCCCATTTAATAATGATCAAGAACTAATTAAATTATAATTAACTAACAATATTTCTTGTCGAAGTGTAGAAGTTATATATTTTGCTCCATTTGCTACAATATCCGATTAAACCTTTTAAAAATTAAGTGACTTGTCATATTAAATTATATACATTTGTAGTCTCTTAAATATTTTAAATATTAATATATATGGCATCATATAATATTATCAACTTATTAGTGAAATATATTAATTAAATTATTTATTATAATATTTACAAATTTAATTAAGTTGACCAGTACTAACCGTACCAAGGAAGCAAAATAAATAGAACGGGGGTAGTATATACTATTTGCATGCATAAGAAATTGTACACTAAATTTGTTTATTAATTGCATGTCCATGTCCGCACTGCGCATATATAGTATTAATCCGTTGATATGTTATTTTATTTATTGTACGTAATAAGATGAGCTAAATGCAAAAATATATCATGTGATTGGTTTAATTAGCATCAAACCTCTTGTGTTATTTTTATTAGAAAAAAAAAACAAAAAATAATGTGTTATTTTTTTATTAGCAAAAAGCTCCATATGAAATTCATTCATAAATTATATTCCTATATGCAGGTTAAGTATTTTCAATATTTAAGTGAACATGATGATTATTGTGAATTTGAAAAGTTAACATGGGATTATTATCAAATTTTTAAATGAACAAGGGTGTTTTCATATCTTTTGGTGCGGTATAATTGTCATGTTAATTTTAGAGGATTTTTTTGCTAATAAAAATAGGGGAGGGGGTTGGTAATAAAAATAAGAGAGAATTTCACTTTTGGTACCACAAGTAACCCTACTTTATGGTTACGATACCATAACTTTAAAAACATACACATTTGGTACCACATGTTAAATGTCCTCGGCACATTTGGTACGACCGCTAATTTTTGGACGGAAAGTTGGTGGAAAATTTGTATAATTAGTCCTATAGTTATAGATTTCTGCCAAAGTTTGCCCCCTCATATATTTTGACTGATAAATTTACCTCAAAATTAACGAGTTTTACAAATGTTATATATTATTATTATTATTATTAAATTTCTTAACCTAATTAAATTATATATATATAAGCTAACTAATATTTTATATAAAATCTAATAAAATATAAATTATATTTATTAGAATTTTTTTATTTTGAAAAATAAATATACTTATTAGATTTTCTAAATTAAAAAAATCTTTTAAACTAATTAGATTTAGGGGTTTTTTAATTATAATAAATTTATTAATTAAAATTACTATTATTTATATAATTTTAAAAAGATTTTTTTTTCAGTAATAAGTATTTAATTTGTATATATTATTATCTACTTAGTTTAAAAGATGTTTTTCAATTTAAAAAATGTAATAAGTTCAATTGATATTTATTTTTCAAACTTTATTTAATTTATATGTGTTTTATGTAAAATCTAATTAATTTAGTTTTTTAATCCATTAATTTTAATTGATATATTTTTTATTTTTATATAAAATTTTATTTTATATATATAATATATATATATATATATATAATATATATATATATATATATATATATATATATATATATATATATATTATATATATAATCTTATTAGTGTAAGAGATTAATTAATAATTATAATATATAAAATTTATAAATAGGATTTATAATTAATTATATTTACAATTGGTACTGAAATGCTTCAAATTCGTGAATTGTGGGATAAATTTGTCGGCCATAAAATATGTGAGGCAAAGTTTGACAACAATCTATAACTATATGATCAATTTCCATTAATTTTTCGTCTAAAATTGAAATTTCTGTACAAAATTTGACGGAAGTATCGAATGTGTCGAGGATAGTTAACATGTGGTATCAAATATGTATGTTTTTAAAGTTAGGATTTAGGGTATTTTCGAACATATATATATATATATATTATATAACCAAGTGGAGAGACAAGACTAGTTTTAAGTACATATATTTTAGAAGCTATCTTATAAGAATGTAATAAGAGACCCGTGTGGACCTTTAAACAGACACCATATTAATTATTATATAATAATATTAATCCAATGGTTGTTTTAATAGTATAGTATAGGTATAGTATTTAACTTGCTGATGAGAGCTAGGTAGCTAGGTAGGGTGCAGAAGAAGAGTGATAGTATAAGAAGAGGAATGAAGAGCCGATCGAAGAGGTATATTATTATATATAAGAGGTAGTTTATATATGTATTAAATAAAAATTATATGGGGCAGGGGCGGCAGCAGCAGCAGCAGCACCAGTGTTGCAGCAAACAGAAAGTGAAGAGGGGATTATGGTCTCCGGAAGAGGACGAAAAGCTTATTAGACACATCGCCGCTCATGGCCATGCCTGCTGGAGTTCTGTTCCTAAACTAGCAGGTGCGTGCAATCATATCATATATTCATATCATATATTCATATCATAGATTTGATTTGATGAATTACTTATTATTTAAATTAGTAACAAATAATTAATTTAGCAGCGTTAGAAAGATGTGGGAAGAGTTGTAGATTGAGATGGATAAATTACCTGAGGCCAGACCTGAAGAGAGGCTCATTCAGTGATGAAGAGGAGAGAACAATCATAGACGTTCACAGGATTTTAGGGAACAGATGGGCTCAAATAGCAAAGCATTTACCCGGGCGGACCGACAATGAAGTCAAAAATTTCTGGAATTCTTGCTTAAAGAAGAAGCTCATTGCTCAAGGATTGGATCCAAACACTCACAATCTCCTCCTCTCTTCTAATTCTAATTCCTCTACTCCTAGTAGTACTCAAGGAGGATCCTCCTCAATTATATCCAAGAACAACAAAAAGAAAAGATCCTCTCCCCCAGGCTCTTGTACTTTCACAGTGGAGAATACTACTACTACTACTAATACTGCCGCTTCTACCATGAACAATATAGACACCAATATAGACCCCAATATAGACATGATGATGATGATGATGATCAGCAATAACTTTAAGAATTCATCATCACATGCCAATCCTCCTTATAATAATAATAATAATAATAATAATTATGCCAATTACTCAGCTGCAGGTACTGCAGGTAGTAGTAGTAGTACTGGTGGTATCTTAAATAATAATCATAATGATAAAATGTCTTCAACGACCACCACCACTACTAGTCCAATGTTTATGTTTTCATCGTCTGGTGGATTCCGATTTAGTAATATCCTGAATGATGACAACGTCAATTGGGGTTCCGCAGGAATATTATTAGATCATGAAGAATTGCCAGCAGCAGATTTCCAGCAACATTCACTAATTCAAATGCCGCAACATCACATGTTGTGTAGTACTGAAGAAGCGGGGCCACCGGACATGAATACATTTAAATTTGATCATGGCTACTGTAGTACTACTAGTAGTAGCATTAGTAACTTTGATTTCGATCGATTTGTGGATTCTTCTGCTCTGATATTGCCACCACCACCACCACCACCACCACCGGTACTACTTTATAACAATTATTCATGTAGTAGCAGCAGCAACTTGGTTGATCAACAACTCGCACCTTGGGATATTGTTAATTAGCTAGCTCTTTAATTACCGTTTGTTTTATTATATTACGTACACATTTCATTCTTTCCTCCTTATTTCTCTTACCCCCAATTACTTTACTATTGCTTATCGATTTGATTTATTACTTGTATGTACACATTTATTGATTTTGCATAGGAAGATGCACATTAATTCATATATATTATATATCAATTTCCTTTTTTTTTTTTTAAAAAAAAAAAAAAAGTAGTACTGTTTTATTACTCCTCGATCTTTATATCATGTCTTTAAGATTTCACTTGTATATGCGCGTACCAATATGATGAGTCTAGCTGTTGTCCATGGCATGGGTTTAATTTTGGAGTTTGATGAGACTCGCTAATTAGTTAAATGGGCCGCCTCTCACTCTGAGTTTTGATCCATTAATTAGAAGATAGATTTTGGGCTTACTTGATTGTGGATGAAACCAAATCACGAATCATTTCTTTCTTTCTTTTACTGTTTCTCAATCCAACCCAATAACATTAATTAATGGATTTTCTCTTGATTGATTAATTGTTAAACATAAAAAGAGTTAATAAAGACCGAAGCTATTCCTTTTTTTTTTCTAACTAGAAAAGTGCACGTACGTTGTATATGTTTAATTAATTTCATGGATAATTTTTATAAATTATAGTACAATTAATTTTATTATCTCATAAAATAGAGCAAATTAACCTTTTTTTATTTTTTCCCGTTTTAAACCATTTTTCCTACTGTTTTACCTTATTTTTGTCAGTTTAACCCGTTTTCGCACATTTTGCACATTTTTCATTGATTTCACATATTCTTTTCACCGACTTTATTCTTTCATGTTACGCACTTAGCTTAGTCATAAGTATTTTTTATTTGTTCATATGTAAGATACGATTCAATTTTTTTTAACCTAATGATATTTAAGAGAATTTCATTATAACTTTTGTTTTTAGAGTGTCATAACTTATATTGTACTAAATCTTTAAGTTTTTTTTTATTTCAATAAATAAATATTGATGATAAAATATAATAATTTAAATATATTTTAGGGGCTATTTAAAATAATTGTATTTTTTTTTATAGTTTGTTTTCATCTATTATAAGAGAAGAAGATTAAAATTCTAAAAATTGATGCAAGATAGAATTTACGTACAAAGTTTAGGAGTTTATGTAGGAGATAAATATAATAAGATTTCATGTCTAATTATATCTCTTCAATTACTTTTATATGTTTGTCATTGAATTAAATATCACTTTACAACCTAAATAAACATACTTTAATACGAACGAAATATTCATGTTTTTATCATAGTAGAGATAGAGTGGGATGAGATTATAGAAATATACAATTACACGATTAAATTACTAGCAAAGTTCAAAGAATGCTCATCCAACAAGTACTATATATAGAAACATGTATTATATTATGGTATGTTATGAAGCTAGGCCTCTCCGATTCGATAACAACTTCTTTATTTCAAGACATGCAATTAAGATCCTCTATTATACCTTCATACTACATAATGAAAGTAATTAGTCTTTC
The DNA here is from genome assembly GCA_038501285.1 of Penstemon eatonii. Taxonomy (NCBI): domain Eukaryota; kingdom Viridiplantae; phylum Streptophyta; class Magnoliopsida; order Lamiales; family Plantaginaceae; genus Penstemon; species Penstemon eatonii. The sequence continues at coordinate 67,227,316 of CM076708.1, read as the reverse complement.
AGTAGTTCAAATTCCCTTCGAGTATATAATAATAATATATTATATACCCATCAAGTAATTAATGCGCGACTGGAATGAATTGTTGGTTTAATTTTGGATGTTTATGCAAGTCTAATTAATTTTAATTTTGGGCCTGCCAGCCTAAGGTTCGTTCGGTCCATATTCTTGTGGACCGCTTATACTGTCCGTGACCCATCAACTACCAGATACTAAGCTAGCATTACATACACTTGTACAGAATTAATAAAAAATTAAAAAATAAAAAGCTAGTTAAATTATAGAGTACTACTAAGACAGCTTCAATTATTTGGATGATGATGAATTAATGTCGGTCCATTAATAATTAATCCAGTCATAAAATATTCCTGCCCCACACATACAGTGGCGGAGCTAGACCGAATTCATTGGGGGGGCGTACTTTTTTCGAGGGATGCATCAAATAAAGTAAATAATTACGAAAAAAATATATTTTTTTATAATTATTGACAGAATTTTTTTTGAAATGTACATTACAATAAATAAAGAATATTATATAAAAAAAAGTACCCTAAATAAATATAATTATAAGGAAAAAACCTTATACATTATAAAAAAATAAAAATCTTATTTTTCTTACAATTATTAAGATTTTTTTTGGATTAATGCACTAAATAAAGAAATTTATATAATGCTTGAATTTCAATAACAATAAAATATCATATTCCTTATATAATCATTAAGAAGAAAGAAAAAATTAAAGAAAAGCTTAACTATTGAGAAAAAAAAATATTAAAAATGACTTAAGAATTGAAAATAAAGAAAGAAAATTTTAAAAAAAGGCTTAAGAATTGAAAATAAAATCAATTGCATCAACCGGAATTCGAACACAGCCTCCAGTCCAAACCTCCAATTCCCTAACCACCCGGCCACCACAGTCATTACGCAAAATCTTACTACTAGTATTATTTATTCCTGATATTTTGGGGGGGCGACCGCCCCCCCCAGTCTACACATAGCTCCGCCCCTGCACACATACAATTGTACAAAGTGATAATAATACTATCACTTTATTTTTTCTGAAGAATTTGCTTCCAAAGAAAATAAAACTGACAATTGATACAAGGAAAATAAATTAACAATGTTCTTCTATGTTGGAGTAATTAAGAAAAATTTAATTATATATTAATTTTAAGCTGATTTAAATGCATAATCCTACGCAGAGGATGAAGCTTCAAAATCCGATCAAAGTAAAAATTTATAAGATAAAACTAATTACGAAATCTGACAGGCCCTAAATGAGTATATCTTAATTAAATAGCTAGCCCCAATTAACAGTGGCGGAGCTAGACCGAATTCATTGGGGGGGGCGTACTTTTTTCGAGGGATGCATCAAATAAAGTAAATAATTACGAAAAAAATATATTTTTTTATAATTATTGACAGAATTTTTTTTGAAATGTACATTACAATAAATAAAGAATATTATATAAAAAAAAGTACCCTAAATAAATATAATTATAAGGAAAAAACCTTATACATTATAAAAAAATAAAAATCTTATTTTTCTTACAATTATTAAGATTTTTTTTGGATTAATGCACTAAATAAAGAAATTTATATAATGCTTGAATTTCAATAACAATAAAATATCATATTCCTTATATAATCATTAAGAAGAAAGAAAAAATTAAAGAAAAGCTTAACTATTGAGAAAAAAAAATATTAAAAATGACTTAAGAATTGAAAATAAAGAAAGAAAATTTTAAAAAAAGGCTTAAGAATTGAAAATAAAATCAATTGCATCAACCGGAATTCGAACACAGCCTCCAGTCCAAACCTCCAATTCCCTAACCACCCGGCCACCACAGTCATTACGCAAAATCTTACTACTAGTATTATTTATTCCTGATATTTTGGGGGGGCGACCGCCCCCCCCAGTCTACACATAGCTCCGCCCCTGCACACATACAATTGTACAAAGTGATAATAATACTATCACTTTATTTTTTCTGAAGAATTTGCTTCCAAAGAAAATAAAACTGACAATTGATACAAGGAAAATAAATTAACAATGTTCTTCTATGTTGGAGTAATTAAGAAAAATTTAATTATATATTAATTTTAAGCTGATTTAAATGCATAATCCTACGCAGAGGATGAAGCTTCAAAATCCGATCAAAGTAAAAATTTATAAGATAAAACTAATTACGAAATCTGACAGGCCCTAAATGAGTATATCTTAATTAAATAGCTAGCCCCAATTAACAGTGGCGGAGCTAGACCGAATTCATTGGGGGGGGCGTACTTTTTTCGAGGGATGCATCAAATAAAGTAAATAATTACGAAAAAAATATATTTTTTTATAATTATTGACAGAATTTTTTTTGAAATGTACATTACAATAAATAAAGAATATTATATAAAAAAAAGTACCCTAAATAAATATAATTATAAGGAAAAAACCTTATACATTATAAAAAAATAAAAATCTTATTTTTCTTACAATTATTAAGATTTTTTTTGGATTAATGCACTAAATAAAGAAATTTATATAATGCTTGAATTTCAATAACAATAAAATATCATATTCCTTATATAATCATTAAGAAGAAAGAAAAAATTAAAGAAAAGCTTAACTATTGAGAAAAAAAAATATTAAAAATGACTTAAGAATTGAAAATAAAGAAAGAAAATTTTAAAAAAAGGCTTAAGAATTGAAAATAAAATCAATTGCATCAACCGGAATTTGAACACAGCCTCCAGTCCAAACCTCCAATTCCCTAACCACCCGGCCACCACAGTCATTACGCAAAATCTTACTACTAGTATTATTTATTCCTGATATTTTGGGGGGGCGACCGCCCCCCCCAGTCTACACATAGCTCCGCCCCTGCCAATTAATAATAATGAGAATTAAAATTTCAAAGCATGCATTCAACTATATATATGAGAGTTAATCGATCGATCTTTAAACATTGAACAAATAGGAATAGGAATAGGAATAGGAGTATTGATGAGCTGGGATGCAAGGCCATAGGGAAATAAATTATTTTAAGATTTCAATGTGCTTTTTAATTATAATAATCATGTTCAAGCGTACAAGAAAATGAATTTTGTCGTTGGAGTAGATTAATTTTCAATTTTGTTTTGTGCAACCCCATTAGTTAGAGGTCAAAATGGGATTAGTTATTTTTGTTTTTTGAATACAGAACAAGAAGAGTAATCTGTTTATAATTATTGAAATAAAAATTCTTCTTAAAATGATTTTATAATTTGTTTCACTAGTAAATAAAGTAAACGTACGTGTGGAGTGGGGGGGGGATTAGGTTGACTTTTGAAGAGACTGATTTTGACTTGTTCAGGAATAAAAATAGAAATCCAACCGCTCACTTTCAGAAGGAGGATTAAGTTGCGTTTGGGGGACACACCAAAAAACAGCAAAATAGCCATAGCTATGCCTATAGGTGGTTGTTTGAGTTTCCAACCTCAAACTCAACCAACCACTACTGTATCTGTAATTATGTAATAATACTAACCCTACTACCATTATCAAATCAATGTGTATGTATGTATGTATGTATTTATTGTAATAATTAATTCTCCTCCCTCTATTTATATATAGTATATTGTTCTCTTCTGTTTTTGTACTAGTATTAATTAAATTAAATTTAATAGCCACCTCCTCCTCCTCCTGCCTGTCTGTCTGATTTACTTACAGTAATTGCTACTACTAGTTCTAGTCTAGGTAGTAGTGACTAGTGAGTAGTAGTATTATTTTCTTTCTTTCTTTCTTTCTTTCTTGTTTTTATCATTTGATTTAATTCTTCTTCTTCTTCTTCTTCTTCTATCCTTCCAATCCAATACTATTAAATACCAATTTCTCCCTCCTTCTCTAACTGGTTCACCCCATCGGTGGCCATTAATGACAATTTACCAAGTTCTAGGCTGTTTGTTTGTTTGTTTCTCATCAATCCTTCCTTCCTTTTTAATAGTATTTTTTAACCAATAATAATAATAATACCCATTTCTCTTTCTTTCTTATCTCTTATTTACTTACTGTAATTAATTAATTAAATTGCAGCAGCACCAAACCAAACAACCAACTTATTCTCTACACTACACCATCGATCTAATCTAATTAATAATAATAATAATAATAATATTGCTGCTGCTGCTGCTTCTGCTGCATGCATTTAATCACTCACTCACTCACCCCATCTTCTTCTCTTTCTCCACAAAACTAATATACTCTCATATATTATATATATCATCTTCTTCTTCTTCTTCTTCTTCTTCACATATACTACTTTCCTTTAATTAAAGAATTCCTTGAAAGAATATGTCGTCAACACCAAAGCTGCTATCCCTCCCACTACTTGTTGTTATTGTTTTCATTGGTTTCGTATCAAGCCAAGGATTAGGCAGCCCTTCAACAACACTCGAAATTCTTTTGGAGGTGAAAAAATCTTTCATTCAAGACCCACACAATCTTGTGTTGCGGGACTGGTCAGACAAAAATCCAAACTTCTGCAAATGGAGAGGCGTTTCATGTTCTTCTTCTTTCCAACCCCCCAAAGTTGTAATCATCAATCTATCCGATTCTTCACTTGGAGGCTCCATATCACCGGCTCTGGGCCTTCTCCCAGACCTGCTCCACCTCAACCTCTCTTGTAATCAACTCTCAGGCCCCATTCCACCTACTCTCTCCAACCTTTCCAATTTGGAATCTCTGCTCCTTTTTTCCAACCAACTCTCCGGTCCCATTCCTCCCCAACTCGGCTCCCACCTCTCCAATCTCAAAGTCCTCAGAATCGGCGACAATAGCCTCCTCACCGGCCCTATCCCCCCCACTTTCGGCAATCTCCTAAACTTGCTCACTCTTGGCCTGGCCTCTTGCAGCCTCACGGGCCCTATTCCTCCCCAGCTGGGAAGGCTTGCTCGACTCCGGAACTTGGTTCTGCAGCAAAACCAGCTCCAGGGCCCCATACCCTCCGACCTCGCCAACTGCTCCAGCCTACTCGTCTTCACCGCAGCCCTCAATCGTCTCAATGGATCAATCCCCTCCGACTTGGGTCTTCTAAAAAATCTGCAAATACTGAATCTTGCTAATAATACCCTTTCCGGGGAGATTCCAACCGAGCTTGGCGAGATGATACAGCTGCAGTATCTGAATCTCCTCGGAAATCAACTCGAGGGCTCCATTCCTAAATCCCTGATGACAAACTTGATCAATCTTCAGAATCTAGACTTGTCCGGTAACAGGCTCACCGGGGATATCCCGGAAAACTTGTCCGGTCAGCTAGTTTACCTCGTTCTGTCCAGCAACAATCTTACAGGTACCATTCCCAAAGGGTTATGCTCTAATAATCATGCCTCTACCAGCAGCAGCTTGGAACACTTGATGCTTGCACAAAATCAACTCTCTGGAGGAATCCCAGTTGAATTAAGAGACTGCAGATCACTTCAGCAACTTGATTTGTCCAATAATACACTCGGTGGATTCATCCCATTGGAGCTTTATGAGTTGACTCAACTCACTGACCTCATGCTTAACAATAACACCTTGTCTGGTTCCATTTCTCCATCCATATCCAACTTAACCAATCTACAGACGCTCGCCCTGTACCAAAACAATTTACAGGGCAACCTACCTAAAGAGATTGGGATGCTCCGGAATCTTCAGATTCTGTACTTGTACGACAATCAGCTTTCCGGAAATATCCCTTTCGAGATTGGCAACTGCTCCAGTTTACAAATGGTTGATTTCTTCGGAAACCATTTTACCGGGGAAATTCCAGTGTCCCTTGGAGGGTTAAAGCAGCTGAATTTCCTCCATCTCAGACAGAATGATCTCTACGGTGATATCCCACAAAGCTTGGGTAACTGCACTCAGTTAACCATTCTTGATCTTGCCGACAATCGTCTTTCTGGAAGCATTCCTCCTAGTTTCGGGAATTTGAAAGCTCTTGAGCAGCTTATGCTTTACAATAATTCTCTTCGAGGTAACATACCAGATGAACTTACTACTCTCACTAATCTCACAAGGATCAATCTTTCCAATAACAAAATGAAAGGATCCATTGCCCCACTCTGTAGTTCGCAAAAAATTCTTTCTTTTGATGTTACCAACAACGCATTTGATCAAGAGATTCCGCACCGAATTGGTAATTCACCTGCTCTTGAAAGGTTAAGGCTAGGCAATAACCGATTTTCTGGAAAAATTCCCTGGACGGTTGGCTTAATCCAAGAACTCTCGCTATTAGATCTCTCGGGAAATTTATTAACAGGGGAGATTCCGATTCAACTTTCCCTTTGCAAGAGATTGAGTCATCTTGATCTTGATCAGAACCATCTTTCTGGACCTGTCCCCTTTTGGATTGGGCGTCTTCCTCTATTAGGCGAGCTCAAGCTCTCAGCAAATCAGTTATCTGGGTCTCTTCCTCAAGAATTGTTCAATTGTTCCAGCCTTCTGGTCCTGTCTCTCAATGGAAATTCCCTTAATGGAACACTTCCTCCTGAAGTTGGTAAACTCGAGTCTCTCAATGTTCTTGATCTTGGCAGCAATCAACTTTATGGTCCCATTCCTCCCACCATTGGTCAGTTAAGCAAGCTTTATGAACTCAATCTTTCAAGAAACAGCTTTGGTGGAGAGATACCAGTTGAGATTGGACAGCTCAAGAATTTGCAAAGCGCCCTGGATATCAGCTACAACAACCTCACTGGTCGAATTCCCCCTTCTATTGGCACACTCTCCAAACTCGAAGCACTTGATCTATCCCACAATGAACTAGCTGGACAAGTCCCTTCTCAAGTTAGCGAGATGAGCAGCTTAGGAAAACTGAACCTCTCTTTCAATCGTCTTCAGGGAATACTGGACAAGGGCTATGCGCGATGGCCAGCCACTGCATTTGATGGAAATCCAAATCTCTGTCTTCAGAATTGTGAAAACATAAAATCTGTAAATCACAAGTCTAGCCTAAGTGAATCGTCTGTGGTGACAATCTCAGCAATATCAACTGTATTTGCTATTATTCTTGTGCTAATAGGAGCTGCACTCTTCTTCAAACACAGGCGAGAAGCATTTGGAAGAGCCAAAGAAATGGATTCTTCTTATTCCTCTGGTTCTTCCCAAGCACAGAGGAGACCTTTGTTTGATAATACCACCGCTGGCACAAAACGCGATTTTAAATGGGTAGACATCATGGAAGCCACAAATCATCTAAGTGATGAGTTCATAATTGGATCTGGGGGATCAGGGACCATCTACAAAGCTGAATTATTTTCCGGGGAGACAGTGGCGATCAAGAGAATACCGAGGAAGGATGATCTCTTCTTGGATAAGAGTTTTGCTAGAGAAATCAAGACTCTTGGCAGGATAAGGCATAGGCATCTGGTGAGATTGTTAGGATACTGTTGCAACAAAGGTGCAGGGTCAAATTTGTTAATTTACGAGTACATGGAGAATGGAAGTGTGTGGGACTGGTTGCATAAACAACCAGTGAATGAAAAGATGAAGAAGATCCTGGATTGGGACTCGAGATTAAAGATAGCAGTGGGATTGGCACAGGGGCTGGAGTATCTTCATCACGATTGTGCGCCAAAGATACTTCACAGGGATGTTAAGTCTGCTAACCTGTTGTTAGATGGCAACATGGAGGCTCGTTTGGGAGATTTTGGACTGGCAAAACAAATCACTGATAATAATAATAATAATAATTATGACTCATCCCTAAATACGGAGTCAAACTTGTGGTTTGCAGGTTCCTACGGCTACATTGCTCCAGGTATGATTTGAATTGAAGGATGATTTTTGAACTAAGCAAACTCCGAATAATTTAATTTGTAATAAATGATTCTAAGTTCTAACAAAAGTTTTAATTTCTTGCAGAATATGCTTATTCACTGAAGGCTACAGAGAAAAGTGACGTTTACAGCATGGGTATTGTGCTTATGGAGCTGGTCACTGGGAGAACGCCAACAGATGGAAGGTTTGGTGTGGATATGGATATGGTGAGATGGGTAGAATCATCTGCTACTGATCAGCTAGTTGATCCAGTGCTAAAACCACTCTTGCAAAATGAAGAAAACGCTGTGTTTCAAGTGCTGGAATTAGCACTTCAATGCACAAAAACTGCTCCGGCTGAAAGACCAACATCCCGGCAAGCATGTGATTTATTGGTGCATGTGTTCAATGATAGGACGGTTTACAATGAGAAAATTACTACAGATATTTATGCGTAACTCTGAAAAGAGAAATGTCAAAAGAACAAACAATTAAATGTATGGAATTTTACATTCTTTCACACCAGACCAAAAGCTTTACAAGTTCAATGTAAAACTGACTGCAGCTGACTAAATAGTGAAGTAATTTAATGAGATTTAGCAGTTTAACTTTCATTACTACAAATATATTTTTAGTTATTACTTTCAATGAAGAGATTAACAAAAACTGTGAAGTAACAAAATGTCCTACGCAAGAAGAGCATAAATGAATGTACAAGTACATGTACATATTTTATTATCACTTGGATCTCATAAGCAGCAAACAACATAAAGAGTAATTCATGGAATCCGTAAAATTGGCAAACAAATAGATTAGGCAAACAATTGTCCAAAGTCATAACATAAGCATCACAAGAATGAAATTCTCTGAAGAGTGAGCTCTGTGAAACACGCTTTGACCCTAAGCACACAGCTTTTAGTCTTCATCATCATCTGCAATAAGAAGATCCAAAAAATATTATATAAAGGAAATACATGGATGAATCGAGGTGTGCCAAAATTGTAAGGCCATGTCAAACTAAACAAAAACAATTTTAACTATGAAAAACTTAAAATATGGAGGAAAAGCAAGGCAATTGACGCAACTAACTCCCCAACGCCCCCTCAACAAAAAGGAAGATCAGTTCAGGCATTCTTATTTTATTTCAGATGGTAACATACAAATGCCGAACTCCAAAAGAAACAACTTTTTATCAAAAGAATAGTAATATCATCGTAACAAAAGCCTAATGCCTTATAAAGCACTCAAAATTAAAACCAAATGGGGTACATAATTACAGAGGTCTGAAAAGTCCATCTCCGATTCAACAAGTAAAAGAGTTCACATCAAGTTAAGCATGAAAGCTAAACAAATTATTGTTTTAATACATGAACATGCCCCTTAATGTTGATTAACTGAAAATATCCACTGCCTAAAATACAAATTGTTCTCAGCAATTAGCAACCATTGCTAACATCAGCCTTTACTAACATAAATATGAAATCTCCAACAATATTTGAGGTGTTCACTTTCACTTTGATCACTTGCTCTATTTATTGTTATACTTCAGACACCTGACTTTTGTTGATATCTCGTGAAAAACTGGCAACTCATCAAATTTTCCTTCGAAAACCACGGTTGCCACATTTTGCAAACATATGTTAGAAAGTGGACGATGTAAGTAAATTTTGCAACCGAGTGGTGATGAAGAAACAGATGATTTTCATGCAATGCTCTTGGTTAAATGCCATTTCCATTTACATATTAGTTATGCTTTTTACTGTTGTACACCATGTTACATACTAACTTTTGAGAAATTTTGCAAGTAAATGTGACTGGCCGAATAACACTACTTACAAAGCATTTCTGGAGCAATTAACTGAAGACTGGGACAATGGCATATGAAATATCCTTCTTTTCTAAATTTTAAATTGATTGACCAAATTAAGTAGAAACCCCAATTCACTCATGATAATATTATTATCCCTAAGATTGGATAAATAGTTAAATCAAGAAGATCTTATAGAGGCTTTACGATATTGAGCTACAAATAAATAATTTATGAGGAATCCATACCGAAGTAGCGGCGTTCATTCGCTTGCTTTGCCTTGATAAGTAATTTGTCGAGGTCCTCCTGAGCCTTGACTTCCCACTTCACCATCTGGTTAGCGAATACAGCTCCCAACCCCATTCCCAATACATGCTCCCATGGATCTGAAAATTACTCAATTCCATTATTATTATTATTACAGATACGAATTCGAAAAATAGAATTGAAAGAGGGGGTGGGGGGAGGGATTTGCTGCTTACGGCGCATGTAGGGTAGCTTCCGTAAGGCGTTAGAGTACATCTGGGTCCCTAATCCCAGAAGAGCTCCTACCATCGTCGCGCTTACCGGCATCTCTCCTCTCTTTTCTGTCGATTTCTCTTGTTGCCCCACCCAATCTCTCCACTGCCTGTTGATTGATGAAAATCAGAGTAACAACTAACAACTAGAGGTATATTTTTCTCTTCCAATATACTCATATGCATTTGTAAACACGACTTTAGTTACATCTTTTATTGGGATAATTACATGGACATGAGGTTTGGGCTAATTATTGTCCATTTTCCTTATATAATTATATTCATCTCTCCTCACATTTCGAAAATCTTATAAAATGATGACATCTTCACCCATTTTTTTATTGAACTTCTAATTTACCCTCAATGTTATTTCAGTTATTTTGTTGGACAATTATACCCTTGTTATATTTGATACATAGCAGGGATTTATTTGTGGTATGTATAAGTATAGGTTCAATCGTTGTATATTTACATGAAATTTATAATTAGTTTATAAGTGTATATATATTCTTAAAATAAAAATATAATAACACATCAATGTTTTTTCCAAGAAAATTTCATAAAGTTTTTACAATTAAAGTTTAAGAAAAAGTAAATGAATTATGGTTAATTATAAGGAAAAAATACTGTAGAACATAAATTCGTAATTATTTAACCTGTAATTTTAATAATTTTAATTGTAAAACCCCTTGTGTCATAATTAAAGTACAAGGATAAATTAATGAATTACGTTTAATCATGGAAAGAAAAAACTTGAACAATAATTATTAAACATTATAAAAATGCTTACATGTTTACTAAAAAAAATTACTAAAACTTTTAACTAAAAAATTCAAAATTTCTTTTCCTAAATTATAAACACTCAATTTAATAAATTAGTTATTGTAAAATCAATAATTTTTTTACGAAAATTAAAAATACTCGATTTAATCAATTAATTATTATAAAATCAATAATTTTTTACAAGAATTAAAAATATTCTATGTAATAAATAGTTATTATAAAATCATAATTATTTTTTTATATATTTCTTACTTAAATACGATAATATTAAGGATTAATAAAATAATTTACTATAAAATAGAATATTATATCTTATTTATATATTTATTAATATTAATAAATCAATAAATTATTTTAATATAAATTATTCAGAAAAAAAAACCTCATCATCCCTAACCACCCCCCACCTCCTTGTCCCCAACCTCGAAAAATCTACTCCCAGACCGCGGCGTCGGCCTGGTTCGAACCTTAAGACGTCACAAGGCCTGGGTTCGAACCAGGCCCGTGAAGGCCTAGCTTCTCCTTCCAAGCCGGCGGCGTAGCCTAGGAGGAGATAAGGACGGTGGAGGTTGGGTGCATTGGAAATTAGGTTAACTTTTTTTTTCAAAGTTTAGGGATCAACGTGCAATTATATTCTTTATATCTACCCAAAATTGAATTTTGCAAGGGTAATATTGTAATTTTGTGTATCATTGCAAGGGTAAATAAGATATTTTGTTAATAATTTTTTTAACTAAAATTGATGAGGACAATATGGTAGTTTTTCACATTATTTTGTAAGGTTTTCGAAACGTCAGGGAAGGTGGATGTAATTATGAAATTATGAGGGAATTGACCAATAATTGGCCCAAACCTCATGGGAGGTCGATGTAATTATCCTTTTTTTTATTTGAAGTACATATGGGAAAAAATGTGTATTTGAGATCAAACCTCCTTAACATCCCTAGATTAGTAAAAAAATTGTCAAAGTTCCAACTACTTCTTCTGTTAATAATTTTTGTATTAATTAGCTTTGATAAAATGATAGGTATAATATTGGTTGGATTTGTTTTTTTCTCAATTTGTCATACTATTTTTATTCCTAAAGACAAGTGTTTGTTTTTGCTAATTCAACGCTTGCACCTTTGCTTCTCAATTCTAAATCTCCACAAACCAACACCATTCTTCTATTTTGTTTCCATTCATTTCCCTTGTTTTGGGGCTATTCTTTTCCTCAATGCTAATTTTATCATTCATTTATTCCTGAATAACAATCATCGTCCACTTCTCATCTAATATTTTCTTAAGAAGTAATATTTTGCACCACATCCACATAACATTGAAAATTTGATAAGAGAGAGAAGGAGAGAGAGATGCGATGTTGAATGAACAAAACATTTTTTGAGGTTGAGTCATTTTTCCAAAATGATTTATTTTTGTTGTTACGATTAATCTTGGTTCTTATCTATTCTCGACAACCATTATTTTGCAGCAAAGGGATTGTGTTTCATTTCTTGTTGTTGTTTTTCGGCAAGCATTGGTCATCAATTTTGTTCCACATTATATTTTCAATTCTAAAATTATCCATTTTGATGAATATTGCGATGGCATCTTCTCAAGTAGAATTTGCGACATCCTCTCCATTTGGGTGCACCGTCGTCCACAACCGTCGCGCTTCATGTTTTCAAATGAATTTCAATGACTTGGTCACCTCCTGTATTCCTAACGACAATTCGCATCACCATATGGATTACACTGATTTATGGGTTCATCATCCCCAACGGCAAGCTCTCGCCGCCACCGACACCAACCATAATAACAAATGTAATACCATTATTCATAATGGTGATGATAATGATGACAATAAGTATACCGGAGACTCAATTGCTCGTCATCACCAAGATAAGTGGGCAAGAGCTCGAGAAATAGTTTTTTCTGTTGATCACGCCCGTACAATGTTGTCCTCCCACAAGGGTGGTTCCGGTTCTCCAACACAGTCGGAAAGTTCGGTGGAGGTTTCCAATCTGGGCAGTGTTTCCTCTTTAGTCCAAAAATGGAGAGGCTTCGAGGCGGTGGCCAAACGTTGTAGCAAAAGTAACTCTGGAACCAGCTTTCCAATTCCAGATAATGTTGGTGCCCATGTTACCAATGAGGATGACACATTTGGGGATTGGGAGTCCGACAAAACAGCACTTAGTGGTTCTCCTTCTTCTCGAGGCAGGGATTCTGATGCCACAGAAAAAGAGAGGCTCAGAGTTTCCGATATTATTAAGAAATTGACTGAAGAGCGTCTGAATGATAATAACAATTGTGACTACTCCACACCTCGTGTCAAAACCTCAACAGAGTCAGAAACTAGGTGTTTCTCTCCTAGTGTGAGTTCACCACGCATTAGGGGTCGTCAGGCATTTAATGATCTGCTCATGCAAATGGAGCGAGAGAGACATAATGAACTTGAAGGACTTGTAGCGCGAAGAGCTGTTTCCAAATTCTCTCAGCGGGGCCGCATTCAAGTATTTCAATTACTATTGTCAATTTTATAATTAATATTACTTTTCTTGTCCATAGCAAATTTTTCAAAGTAATATTTTTCTTCCATATTTCTGTATACAGGCATTACTTCGAGTTAGATTCCTACGTCGAGGCATGAAAGTGGAAGAAGCCCCGCGTTTAAATAGTCCATCATCTGAATTACACAAATCAATGCAATTTGGTGTTGTGCATTCCAGGTTTACTCTTTTTTCAATTTTCTTATCTCAAACCAATTTTTTTCATCTAATAGTAATATCCATATACTATATATGACTATAATCTTAGATTTCATTGATTAACTTAAATATTTTTATATTTGTAGGGAAATAAACAACTCAAGTGTCCCAAATGGTTCAATTCACTCAACAAGCATCACCCAACAATTTGATGCAACGTCAAACGGTATTAAAAATCAACATCATGAGGTCAGACAATCAAAAAGTTTCCATAGATTAAATGAAGATCACGTCCAAGATGCAGAAGTTTTACTAAAATCTAACGAACATGATGGTGACCATATTTCTCACAAAGTTGATGAAAGTGAACATCATAATCATGAAAAAAGTACATTGTTGTCAACATTTACACCTCATGAGATCAATTGTGAGAACAACAACAATACTAACTTAGTTGAATTTACAAAACCAGCCAAATCATTCCACAATATTGAAATCAATCCTTCCATATCGCCAAAATCGATCCAGTGTATCGAAGGTGAAGAAGAGCCCACCAACCAACACTTGGTGGAAGTTTCTCCAAATTGGGTAAGTGATGTTTTCTATGAAGAAGATGGATGGGAAGAATTACACTCTGATTATCAACAAGAAGTGGTAAACCACAGAGATTGGATTTATGAGGTATCGCGGCCTCGTAGTAATTGGGAAGGTCTAAGGCAAGCAAGATACCAAGAGATGCTTGATCCATTCTTGGACAATGAAGATATTCGTCTACTTCTCGGAAGGTATGTCATTTTTCCTAGCTAAGTCTCACGACTTTCATAGTAGGGTCATGTTTTCTTGCATAACTTGTCTTGTCTTGTTCAACTTCTTCATTATTTTGATTTTTTGAACAAAATATGCAGAAAAAGTGTCTCAAATTTTCTTTCAAGTGGCATGAGAGAGCAAATAGAACGAGTGATGATATCTCGCACACAAGGAGAACAAACTATAATGAATAATCATATTCAAGAAGAAGAACATTGTTTGGTGCAAAGAGATGAAGTTAGAGTTGAGGATGATCACAAGCAACTGGTAATATCAGAAGAAGATAAGCAAGAGGAAGAAGTGGGAAATTATGGTGATTATTATGATGAATATGAAGAAGTTGAGAGCCCAATAGAGCAACATTATAATGAATCTGACGATTGTATGGATCTAACGACATCTTCACCGTCACCAACATGGACCCAAAATCAAGGTCATGAAGTCGCTAATTATTCTCATCAGATTGCATCTCCCTCAACGCAACAATCTTTGTCATCTAATTCTTACTCACAAGAAAATCAACCCAGCTCTTCATTTTCTGTCCATCCTACTATTGTAAGTTAATTTAATTTTTTTTATTGTGAGTTATCAAAGTTCTATATTAGTTGAAATTGAGTACAATTTTTATTTTTAATTATTTCAAAAGCAGGATATGGAACTCATATATGATCTGAGACAACATATGGA
Organism: Penstemon eatonii; assembly: GCA_038501285.1. Classification (NCBI taxonomy): domain Eukaryota; kingdom Viridiplantae; phylum Streptophyta; class Magnoliopsida; order Lamiales; family Plantaginaceae; genus Penstemon; species Penstemon eatonii. The sequence continues at coordinate 67,212,265 of CM076708.1, read as the reverse complement.
ACTACTGCATCAAGAGATATCTGAATTGAGAAGATCGGTTAAATGTTGCGTAAACATGCAAATCAAATTACAACGTTCTATAAAGACAAAAGCTGCAAAAACCTTGAACCATTCAGGTAATCTTTGAAACTTTTGTGGATGCGTTCATTTACTATCTTCACCAACAAGTAATTAGTCTAGTGGAAGAGACTAGTCATTACAAAGTAGCGAACCCATGTTCGAATCCCTGTTGGGAGAGGTTCCTAATTAATGTGTCCGACGCACCTCGAAAGTGATTAAACCCTTGAAAAACCAGAAAAAAAAATATAGACACACATACAGACAAGACATTATCATTTTTACTTAAAGTCGGAAGGAAAAAAAAGTACTTACATGCAATAATGCAGATGAAGAGAAAGGACGAAATTTGGTGAATAAGACAAAAATTGAAGGACAATGTTGTGTTTGCTGCAAGATGCAAGTTGATTCTCTTCTCTACAGGTATCTTAAATAAATTTGTCTAGATTAAACATATCACATATCACATATCTAGACATACAATTTTTTTTTTTAATGAAAATATCTAGCCATTCTAAGTAGACTTTCAATATGAAGCGACTTATTTGAAAAGTGGTGCTAATTCTCAATTCTTTGGTTACAGATGCGGACATATGTGCACCTGTTTGAAATGTGCTCATGAACTACAGTGGAGTAGCGGAAAATGTCCAATATGTAGAGCTCCAATAATAGATGTTGTTCGAACATATTATAATTCTTAAAATATAGTTGAACGAGTTCTTGCTTTAGAGGACCTTCTTATTTGTAACTTTATCATCATATGAGAGATAAGTTCAACAATGATATTTACTCAAATGTTTCTCTAATTTCTTTACTTGGTAGTCAGAATTACTTAGAACGAAACTCAATTATGTCACAAAGTCGGTTGACAGTTGGACACCACTTTTACCTTTTTTGTAACTCTAAAGACTGAAGGATAAATAATGCGGTCTTCATTGAATGGTGAAGAAGATATAGACAAAGACAAACATGTGAGACTTGTTTTATTGTGTTCCACAAATTATAAAGAGATAATGATAGCGAGCATAGTTCTTGACTCTATTTGGGATTTTACAACGCAAGGGTAAAGCCTAATCTTGCTAGCTCATCTCATCAATGCAAATTTTAATTTACATTAGGCCCATTGGGACTGATTGTAATCAGACTAATATATTCCTATTTTATTCTTAATAAATTTGAATGTTAGTTCATTGGAAAATATTTTGAACTACTTTAACTTGGACATTTCTTTTATTGAGATTAGTAGATCATTTAAAATTCAAACCTCACGAGTTATACAGAAAAAGTCTTGAATTTAAAATAGCTTAATAAGCGTATGTATTTTAAAATATGATCAAGTATCAGGCAATATTAGGAGTAAGCACACCCTAAAAAAAAACTAACACCCTACTATTTATAGGTATTCAAATTTGGGATGTCAATGGAGTGGATTTAATCTGGATTAATTGTGTCTGAATTATTGAGAATTTAACTTGACCGGAGATTTTATTTTGATTTTATTAGACTAAGAAGAGCCGTAATTCGAATTACATGTAGCATATATGGATCTAATCCAATTTAATTTGTTAAATATCCCAATTCGATTCATATTTGATATGGTATTTGTATATTTTTATACATATAACTTTTATGTAAATAATTGTTTAAAATGAACATGAAGAACACTTATTTATGTATTATTTAATTTGATAAAACTTGTTTTTTCTCTTGCTTTCTATTTATGCTAAATTAAATTTGGAAATAACTGTGTTGGTGTGTTATGTAAGAATTTAATGTGAATTAAGATTTAACTATTTTATTAAGTATGCTATCATGTTTATGTTATATCGAAATTCTAGAGCACGTCTTATTCGAAATTTATTCTGGATCTCAAACTTTCCCTTGATGATCCAAATTTGGTACTACTATCATTGTCAAATTCTATGGGATCCATTAACAACCCGAGCTCAAGGAACCCGAGTAAGAGATAATCAGAGTCCAGTTCAAGTGAGATAGCCCAGCCCATTTCAATTGGTAACTATTAATCGATAGCCTTATCATTCATTATCTTTCTTCATCATCCCCTCATCATCATCGTCAATCAATTCAAATCAATCAACAAACATGTCGCCGGCGATGCCGACAGCAGCAAAACTTACCGCTTCTCCCACCACCACTTCAACTGCACCATTATTAACTTTCTCCAATTCCTTCACGCCCGCCAATTTGAGCTTCCCCTTTACTAAAATAGTGAGTATCAGTACTAATAAGAGGAGGAAAAGCTCGCTTCAAGCTTCACCAATAATCATATCCTCCATGATCGAAAAAGAAACCCCGGTGGCGGAAAGGCCCCCTACTTTCCTGCGAGAGACCGACGAGAATAATGTCTCATCCAATTCAGTTAGGGCTAGGTTCGAGAAGATGATAAGGGAGGCGCAGGACAGCGTTTGCTCTGCAATTGAAGCCGTAGACGGAGGAGGGAAGTTTAAGGAAGATGTGTGGTCGAGGCCGGGGGGTGGCGGTGGAATCAGCAGGGTTTTGCAGGATGGGGCTGTTTGGGAAAAGGCTGGTGTCAATGTCTCTGTTGTCTACGGAGTTATGCCTCCAGACGCTTACAGAGCAGCAAAACCATCTGAAAACGGAGGCAGTACTGCCGTCAATCCCGGACCTGTTCCATTCTTCGCTGCTGGCATCAGCTCTGTGAGAAAACTATATATATACTTTCTTTCTTTCCGTTTACTTTTTTATTTTACTTCTTTTAGTCTCTGCTTAATGAGGCATTATATTTTCTTGCTCTCCAGGTTCTTCATCCAAAGAACCCTTTTGCTCCAACTTTGCATTTTAATTACCGCTATTTTGAAACAGATGCACCCAAAGGTAACCCAGAAACATTTAAATTCTTACTATGTTTCACATGTTCCTCCTACCATTCTAAAATCTGCCAGCATTTTGAGATGAAGATGTTACATACAAGAAGAAAAGTGCATAATGAATCTTATGGTTATGCTACAAGGCTGACTAAACCAACTTGTTTGGATATTCAGTAAAATTGATTTTTCAAGCTTTTTACTTAAAACTTATAGTTCTCAATTAACTTCCCCTACATATTGAAAAAGAAGTAAAAGCCATGAGTTAAAATACATTCCCTCTATTTTCCATATTCCATTGGGAGCCAATGGACTGTATGTACCCATCTATGAATGAAAGAAGCGTAGTCTTTGTGTGTGGGCGTCTTGGTATCAGATGGCTAGAGTTGGAGGTTTTTAGATTAGATTGGTAGTCCATATATTGTGTGCGGGCATCTTGGTATCATGGATGGCTGGAAATATATATATATATATATATATATATATATAATGAAGAGATTCAAAACTAAAATTTCAGTTTGCATTTTAAATGTGACATGAAAGAGTTGGGAAGCCTGTTACTTCTCTAACTGGTTTAAAGGGCCCTGATTTTGAGGGCATTCTAAGAATGGGCCCATGTTAAATGCTCTTAGCTGTTTGTCTGATGTGATTTGTTTGATGAACATGTACTTACATCTGAAGTCTTCTCCATGATAATAAAGATTAACTAACAAGGAGAAAATACCAGTTCGTTAATGTGAATTGATCAAAACATACAGGTGATCAAAAGTAATCTACTTAACTGCTCACTGATTTGCAACTTAGCAGATGTTCCAGGAGCACCAAGGCAATGGTGGTTTGGTGGGGGTACTGATTTGACTCCTGCTTACATTTTTGAGGAGGATGTCAAGCATTTCCATTTGGTATGAACACCCTATCGAAGTTTTCTTATGGTGATAGGAACATCAGCTTTTTGTAGTAAAAGCTGTTGAATTTTTGCTGAAACATAGTATTACTATATCAAACTCCGTTACTGTATCCAATTTTCTGAGCTTTTGAAAACTGTGAATATTTTGATTTTCTTCTGTTCGGGCATATTGGCTATTCCGTTTATGGTATTTTTGGGAGAGAGAGGGCCAACAAGCAACTTGGTTAATAGAAAAAAATGTAAAACTTAATCCACTATTGAATCTCTATGTACTTGTTGTAGGCCCAAAAGAGTGCTTGTGACAAGTTTGATCCTGACTTCTATCCTCGATTCAAGAAATGGTGTGATGATTATTTCTACATCAAGGTAGGGCTTGTATAGGCTGCTGCTTACTTATCTGTGGTATTTTATGGTGCTGCTGGTGCATGTAATCTTCATCAGTGCCTGATACCCTCAAAAAATACGACCAGTATAAAAGTTACATTTCAAGGGTAAGATGTGAAGTTAAAAATTAAGAATTTACTATGAGTAACTTCTACAAATAATTTTATAAATTTAGTTTTTAAATTTTTTATTGAAATTTTTGCATTTCTTTTGTTTAGGTAAGAGTATTTGTTCGACTTGGATCAAGGAAATTTTGTTATTAGTACTATTGAGTTCTATGACTTTTTATTAAGATTGTGAATACCAAAAATGTAAATATCATACAAACAAAGATCCTTACCTAAAGAAAGAGATACAGTACGAATACACTTATATATATATATATATATATATATATATATATATATATATGTGTGTGTGTGTGTGTGTGTGTGTGTGTGTCCAACAGAACCCCGATCATCAATTTTGTTAATCTAATAAACATCATCACAGAATTATCTAAACTTGCTATGTGTTGATGAAAAAAAAGTAAGTGCTATTTTGAACTGAAGCTTGGTGATTCGTCCAAAAAAAGGAAGAACTGGAATTGGTTAAATAGGGATTTTGGACAGAAAAGTTTATTTAAAGAACTTTTAGGTTTTTCTTTTTTCTCCTGAATACTATATATTCTTTAGATTATTTAGGACTAGTGCATTTCATTTAGCAGCTGAATCTTGTCATTGTTTTCCTATCCTTTGATTTGAATGCAGCACCGTGGGGAGAGGCGAGGTCTTGGGGGTATATTTTTCGATGATTTAAATGCCTATGACCAAGAGATGCTTCTTTCCTTTGCTACCGGTATCCGTACTAATGTGAAACGCATTGTGTTCTTTTCTTTGTTTTACGATATCTTTTAATTTAAAGTTAAATACTGTATCGGTTGCTAGATCAAAGCCATATTTCTGTGGAGTTATGTTATGTTAAATGATTGCAGAGTGTGCAAATTCAGTAATTCCAGCATATATACCCATTATTGAGAGGAGGAAGGATATGCTATTTAATGACAAGCACAAGGCATGGCAACAGTTGCGACGAGGACGTTATGTAGAATTTAACTTGGTAAAGACCCTTTTAAACTTGTATTTCAAGCAAAAGATTACACCACAAGATATTCTAAGTTTTCCTCCCTTTAATATTGAAGGTTTATGACCGTGGAACTACATTTGGTCTCAAGACTGGTGGTAGGATTGAGAGTATTCTTGTTTCACTTCCATTAACTGCACGGTGGGAATATGACCACGTGAGCTCTCACTCTCTCTCTCTCTCTATATATATATATATATATATATATCAACTTAAAAATACTTATAACTGGAATTCTTCTTTTTTCTTTTATTATTTGGGGTGCATATGTATGTAACATAACTGCGGATTGTTTCTGTTAGCAGCAACCAGAAGAGGGAACCGAGGAATGGAAACTATTGGATGCATGTATCAACCCCAAGGAATGGATCTGAGTTTTGAGTTCCCCTCCCCAGGGTCGGTCTGAGCTGCTACTTCAAGTATATTTTAGTTTATTTATTTCTTGTTTTTTAAGTTAAATTCTGTACGTGTTTTTAATTCTTGGTGGTTGGTTTGAGTTCTTTGAATCGGTGATATGTGATACTATGAGTGCAAGAATCTTGTTAGCCGTTAGCCAAAGCAATTTTATTGTATCATCACAAAAGGGTGATGTGTTGTGTTGTGTTGTGTTGTGAATGTGATGGCCCAAATATTTAAATTGAATAGAAACAAACGGAGGGAGGTCCAATTAATAAGTATGTAGTTATAGGTTTATGTGGACTAACCATCTTGTTAATAATATTAGAATTAGATCCTCCTTTCCTTACCTGTCAAACATATGGTATGAGTCCAAACATTTTACAATTAAAACCAACCAACTGGGCCTGACGTGAAAATATGAGGAGATGTCTTAATGTTTGACGAATTTTGACTAGATTGCATGCATGTTATTTAATACAATGAATTTAACTATGTTTCTTGTTGAGATATTTATAACCAAAATCATGAATTTGTACTCATCTGCATATATGTCTTTTATATTTTAATTGAATATTTGATGTGAGACAGGATTGGAGAAAGGTCAAACCGACCATTATCTAAAGATCGAGGGATGCGTCTAACAAAGAGTTAAAATTGACTAATTTAACAGTTACTCCAATCCAAGGCCAGAGCATTATTAATCAAATAATTTATCTGTAAAGTAGAAAGGAAAAAAGAAAAAAAGAAAATATACTATTATTATTAAAAGAAAACGAGTGGGGGGACTGGGCTGTCACATGGGTTGTCTCCACCTGCAGATGCATAAAATCTTAATCTTTAACCGTTTGGATAGGATTAGGTAGAGGTAGTTAGCCAGTCTTAATTTCAACAGACCCAAACCGACCTCCGCCCTTTCTACACACGCGCCTCACACCTCAGCCTCTTCTAAACACGCGCGCTTAATCCTACTCCTACCAAATGTTGAGAGTGGTACTGGTACATATATATGTTGGATTAATGGAGCGTTGTCTGGTTTAACATTTCGATTTCATGTATTTATTTTATTTGATAAATAAATTACATTAGCTAAAACTTTATTTGGTCTATTTGGCTCGGTTTCGCGAGTCTCGGTTTAAAAAAATTGGTTTGGGTGGTTTCAATGAAACCTTTGAGACTTCATTTGGATGGGTTTTGACTCTTGGATTTTGTGGTTTGAGTAAGTTGAAATCCCACTTGGATTGGGTTTGGATGTTGGGGTTTAGGGAAAAAGTAGGTGATAGGTGTCAAATCAATGTTTTTTTAAGTGAGATTTGGGGGAAAAAATAAGTGGTAGGTGTCAAATCAATGTTTTTTAGGTTTGAAGAGTTTGAGTTTGAGTTTTTAAATAGGTTTTTGATGGTTTTATGGGTTTGGCGAAAACTCATTTGGAAGGGTTTTGACTCGGTCTCGTGAGACCCGCGAGACCAGGCCAAAACTCATCCACACACACCCATTAATACTCAAATGTTATGTTTTTTTCATAATTAATTTTCGAAAAGTTTATAATATTTAACAAACTAAAATATATATATATATATATATATATCACAAAACAAAACATTAATCCATAAATGATGATTAATCTAATAATAGTACTTACAATTTGTTACTATATTATAAAGTCTTTTCTCGTTTGTAGGAATGAATGCCCTTTTGGCAGAGGTAGTTAGCCAGTCTTAATTTCAACAGACCCAAACCGACCTCCGCCCTTTCTACACACGCGCCTCACACCTCAGCCTCTTCTAAACACGCGCGCTTAATCCTACTCCTACCAAATGTTGAGAGTGGTACTGGTACATATATATGTTGGATTAATGGAGCGTTGTCTGGTTTAACATTTCGATTTCATGTATTTATTTTATTTGATAAATAAATTACATTAGCTAAAACTTTATTGGGTCTATTTGGCTCGGTTTCGCGAGTCTCGGTTTAAAAAAATTGGTTTGGGTGGTTTCAATGAAACCTTTGAGACTTCATTTGGATGGGTTTTGACTCTTGGATTTTGTGGTTTGAGTAAGTTGAAATCCCACTCATGGATCAAAGTTTCGTTTCGTAGGTGAGTTTCGGGTATCCAAAAATTGGAAACGTTTCGGAAACGTTGCGGAAACGCTAGGAAAAATTACAAAAACCTGGAAACACACAAATAGTTATAAAAAAAATACATAAAAATCATGTTCTTATTTCTAAAGCATAATTTAACTTGAAATATAAGTGTAAAATGAATGCAAACAATTATTAGTAATGTCCTTTTCAAATCTTGCAAACCAGCATTACCAAACAAGAATGAGTGCTTGTTAATAATTAAAAAAGTTGCATCACAACTAAACAATGAAAAGACAGCGGAATATCCTATAGATGAAATCTATAAACTATAATCAAAATAACCGTACCTAAAAAACTAACAAAAGTTAATATAGAATTAAAACATAGCTTAATTAAAGTTCATGATATTAAAGTACTAATAGTTCAAAAATAAAATTAGGGATGAAGAGGTTTGAGATAACTCGTGTATTAGGGATGAAGAGGTTTGAGATTGCTGGACTTTGTATTGAAGATTTGGAAGGCATAATTTCGAAAAATTGTAGGTAAGTCAATATTTTTGAGATATATTTTCCTTTTTTCAAGAGATTTCTTCCAAAATTCTGGATTTAAAAATAATTGGAACTTTTTTTTTCAAAGAAGGCAACGACTATTTTCGGAAATTGAAGGAAACTTTGCAAGTTTCCATAGTTTCGGTGGAAAACTCGGAAAAATTGTGGGTTTCGAAGGAAACCTTGTAATTTCGAAAATACATTAAGGAATCGTTTCGGTTCCTTGAAAAACCGAAACGTTTCGGATTTTTCCTAGGAAAAATAGGAAATTTTGATCCATGATCCCACTTGAATTGGGTTTGGATGTTGGGGTTTAGGGGAAAAAATAGGTGATAGGTGTCAAATCAATGTTTTTTTAAGTGAGATTTGGGGGAAAAAATAAGTGGTAGGTGTCAAATCAATGTTTTATAGGTTTGAAGAGTTTGAGTTTGAGTTTTTAAATAAGTTTTTGATGGTTTTATGGGTTTGGCGAAAACTCATTTGGAAGGGTTTTGACTCGGTCTCGTGAGACCCGCGAGACCAGGCCAAAACTCATCCACACACACCCATTAATACTCAAATGTTATGTTTTTTTTATAATTAATTTTCGAAAAGTTTATAATATTTAACAAACTAAAAAAAAAAATATATATATATATATATATATGTATATATCACAAAACAAAACAAAACATTAATCCATAAATGATGATTAATCTAATAATAGTACTTACAATTTGTTACTATATTATAAAGTCTTTTCTCGTTTGTAGGAATGAATGCCCTTTTGGCAGACCGCAAGCCAAAAAGTAAAAGATGCTCTAATAGTTAAAGAAATTGTTCATGCACGGGAATTTTTAGACCTAGACAGAGCAACAACATGCATGCGGTTGATAGAAAGAAATTATCAAAAAGAACATGGAGGGGTTGCTAGCTAGAATCAAAACAGATAAATCACTATAGTCTAAATTAAGATGTCATCACCCAGACCCAGTACGTACCTTCCATAAAAAAAAAACATGATGTGACCATTCCATAACTGAAATGAAATGGGGTTATTTAGATCTTACCCCAGTGAATTTAATCAATTAGGGTTGGATGAATGATACATGAGCATGAAAAGACAAAAAATCATCCTTTCATGCTCACGGAGCATTCATCTAGCACCCGAGTGGATTAAATCCACTGGGATATGTACTAATTTTCCCTTAAATGGTGTAGTCTACCAACATTTGCTCTTAAGAACTATCTGATTGTTTTATTGAAAACATTTTAAAAATAAAGGAAATTAATAAATAAAACACTTTTACAGTTATTCAAGATGTAAATTTATATACTTCTTCGAAATAGTCTTTTAAAAGTTTGACTAATGTAGTAATCCTATGGAAAATTCTTGTCCAAGCCTGGCTTGGCCAAACCCATTCAACCACCAAGCAAGTGTATTGCACTTGCTTTGTGATTGGTCACTCTTCTGGAAGTTAGCCATGTAGTTGCTTTGGGTTCGGCCAAACCCGATTTGGGTAAGAATTTCCCATAATCCTATAGCCATGTAGATATGATTTTGAGTTCTAGAACGCAACATAATACAATAAGTTTCACTTCGAGTCCAGATTTATAATTAGTATGTATGATTTACGTTTAAAATGTTTATGGGACCAAATCATTTTAAGGCAAGATCGAACTTACCTCTCAATTTGGATAGCATGACTATAAGCATATCAAACTAATGGAGTATTAAGTCAATTTGAACAAATCTTAGCTTGATAATATACAAAGGAAATTAAAACCAAAAGAGATTTGTCGGCAGAAGTGACGTTGCATAGGAGGGTAATTGAGTAATATAAGTGCAAAATGAAACGGCCAAGTGGGCCAAAGATAATACTTAAGAGCACGTGTTCCATAACGTGGCAAACTGCCATTAACGGACAACCAATCTTTTGTCTTTGTTTAGTTTTGGTCCTCGTGACTCTTGTAGGTGTAGGCTTTCTTATAGTACTAGATATCTTTGATCACCAGATTCTCTTTCCTTCAAGTCCAACACCTTAATTTCTTACGATCTTTCAAATCTACAAAAATATATACGTAGCACTCCATATTTGAATATTAATATTTCCTGTTGTATTCTAATAGACCAGATGTACAATATATTACTATCAATATAAAATACCAATAGTTGGCATAATAGAAAGAACTAACACTTTTAAATTGACGATTCAAATTAGAATACTTATTAAAAAAAATCATCATATATTGTATGATCGATATGTCTCAAAAAACAATTATTAATATAAAATAATCACGTTTTGTAGAAAAAAAAAACCATGTAAATTTTAGGGATTGTCCAAAGTTAATTAGTTTTTATATTTGAGCTTAATTTAAAAAAAAATGAAGAATATATGCGAGCTATGTATATTTCATTCATTAGTTGTAGTTCGTTGGAGTGTTTGTTGATATAAAGTAAATATATATAGTTATAATTATGGAAAGCGTTAGCGAATGATGTTGACAAGAATTATTCATAAATTTAAATTTATTTACGAATTAGTATGTCCGTGGCACTCACTAGCGTGTCAGATTAAGTTCAATTAGTAGCGTTAATTTCGAGGTAGCGACTCTAATATTAAACTAATGATGTGCTAATTTGTGATTGGCAGTACTGACTCAGTGTGTTAATTAAATGACTCATAGTTAATGTATAGAAAATTGATATCGATAAGTTCTTGGTTATCCTCTGGGTAGCCACCATCTGTCATGTTAGATCAATTTTAGGGACACTTTTGCATAAAAAGTGTCCCTAAAACTCCATAACATGACGGATGGTACTACCTAAGAGGATAGCCACGAAAATTCCGAAAGAGACACCACCTCCCAAGTCCTTACACCGGACCCAATTAAGGATCATGAATATTATGCCGTTGTTACTAGTCACATGATTTTTGGACCTATTAGGGTTGGGCGGGCCGGGTATTGAAAAGTCAAATCATGGGAATTTAATTCGGTCCAAAGTCCTGAAAGCTAAGTTAAATTTATGTGACACAATGCCACATCTACTTACAGTGGCGTGTTTATGACATATATTGGTGGTAAAATCAACATCAATAATAGTAATATATCAAAGCATTAATTACTTTATACTCCTACAAATTATGCTCATGCATCAAAATTTCGTTTTATTTAAAGTGTATGTTCCGTTCAGCTAAATATTAAAAATAATTCTCGACTTTTTGAAAATATTTTAAAAATACTAAAAAAAATTGTAAAAAAAATTACTAAATTTAGAAAAACAACAAAGTTTAAGCCTTTAAGGTAAACAAATAATTTTGGAATTACATCTTGTTTTCGTTTCGCTTGATCCAAAAACGGAAATTTTTCTATGTTTTCAACGAAAAATATAAAAAGTTTGATCCATGATTATGCTTTGTATTTGTCAACTGAAAGCCTTCCTAATTAAATCTTCAGCTTGAAAGGTATATTTTTTTTTTTCTAATTCAATTCTTACATTTTCTTTCCTCATAGATAAAATTAAAAAAAAGGGGGGGGGGGGGGGGAGCTAGCAGGTAAAAATATACTTCATTTAGAAAGAAGATAGTGTCATAGTGCGGTTGGAGTTGGGGCAGTGGTAGTGCAAAAATAAATTAAAATAATAATAATACATAATCCATGGATGATGTCTCATATTTTAATTTCAAAGGATTCACAACTTTGTAAACGGTGGAGGGAATCAGATTAGGCTTTTAAATTATACTCCGTCCGTTTCATATTAATTGGTATATTTGTCAAAAATTTTGATTCAAATTAATTAACAGGTTTGAATTTTCAAAGCAATTTTTTTTAATTTTATCCATTTTTTCTCATTGGAGATGAAAAATTCAATGATCATCACTCACTAATAAAAAATTAAAAAGTAGTCATCATTATAAAAAAAAATATTTAAGATATATCATAAAAAAGTATGTAATATTACGATTTTTTTAATTTATGTGAAAAGTAAAAATATGCAAAACGGAGAGAGTATATATATATTTCTAGTACTAGTTAATTAAGTAATATATTTATTAATGTGTAGTGTGTAGCTATTCAATTAAAGCATGAAGTAGGATAAGATAAGAGAGAGAGAGAGGAGGGGGGGGGGGGTCCCCCACGCCCCCGAACATAGCATGTAGGCAAAGCAAGAAAAATGCGCCCAGCCAACTTCCTCGATTAACTAACCAATTGATTACGTCTTGTAGTAAAATGTAGCGTCAGATCTGATGTGGCGACAACATAAAACTGACGTGTGTCTGAATATGTGTGGGTCCCATCCCCCTCCCAATGATATTAGGTAGGTAGGTAGTTAGTTGTATGCCTCTGACGATTACTTCGAAGGAGGTGGGGAGCGCAATGGCAGGCGAAGATTGAGCTATGTACGTGTGACCCTCCGTCCTCTAGGAATTTCAGTCAAAACGGATTACTATTATTATTATTATTATTGGAGTATTATTAATTCCTATCGCATATTATTATACTCTTAAATGTAAAGATTTACTATTGAATTAGAATATTATGAAATGTTGATTAGACAGTTCAAATTAATTGATTTCTAACCTCATAAATATATAAGATATGGGTAGGGACTATAAAATTTAGCTTAAATGAGGAGTGAATTCACTAGACCTAAAATTTGAGATGAGATGAGATCTGACTAAATATACAGTATTCATTAGTAATGAGAGCATATATATTTTATCCAAAAAAAAGAGCATATATATATAGGATGACTATAAAGTCATCACTAGGAGTCCTCTTAAATTCTGACATCTTATCTTAAAATATAAGAGATGAACAATGTTATATATTCCCACATTTTACTCTGCATTTCAACAACTAGTTTATATTTTAAGATTTTCCCTTTATATTTTTTCAGGAATGTACAAAAATAATTATATTTTCTTGCACATCATAATTTTTTCACTTGACTTTCGACTCTCATATATGAAAGTCCAGAGTTAACCATATAAGAGTTTCATAAATTTTAAGAGGTCCCTTGAAACTCAATTTTTTGAAAAAGACTTATGAATTTTCTTATAATTTGAGTTATAAAAGTTCCCTTAGATCATCTCCAGCAAAACTCTTAAATTCAGATTTCTTATCTTAAAATTTAAGGGGTGAACAATATTATACATTCCAACTTTTTACTTTGCACCCCAACATCTTGTTTATATTTTAAAATTCTATTTTTAAATTATCACAACACTTCGCTCCAACAATTCATTTACATTTTTAACAAAATACTCTTAAGTATTATTTATATATAAATAATAATTATATATATTTAGTATTTGTTTTTATTTGATATAATAATAAATATTAAATTTAAAAATAATATGAATTTAGATAATATAAATCCGAACTATATTTCAAGGTTCGTACAATTTTTTAACTAGAACTTACCATAATATTTTTGCAGCAAAGTACAAAATAATGTTGAACTTTGCTGCATAAATTAGATTATACATATGGCTCTGGACTCTCAAATTTAATAGTCCAAACTTAAAAATTTAAATGAACCTTAAATTATAACATGTCCCTTGAAACATCATTTTTGTAAAAATCTTATAATTTAACAAATAAGAACTTCATTGGACATGACTTTAAAGATGGTCTAAGATATCACACATATGTGATGTTATGGAATGGGCCCCAAACAACCGTTGGTATAAAACAAAACCAGAAACAACCAACCGTTGCTTTAAATTATGTATATATCAAGTATAAAACTAAGTAAAAGTACACCAATTAATTATATACAGTGTACATTTGATTTACGTCCCCGACCTCAATTAAATTAAGCAGTCAAACAACTGTGGGCCCTTGGCTAATCGTGTTCGGTGGCTTTTCTTGAAATATACTCCTGAATTAATTAATTAATTCATTCTTTCTCGCACTTAATTTTATCCTTTCCAGCTTTGACCACATCTGCAACATTTCCTTTTCCCACTTTCTTTTATCTTTGCGATAAAAACTTTCGGAAAGCGAACGTAATCCAAAACTTGATCTATATTTATGACTTCATTTTTTTTGGAATATCCTTTTCTTGCTAACTTACTATTCTCTCCCTTTTTTTTAATTCATTTGAAAAAAAATATTTATTTATTTTTATTCATTGTTATAGGGTTTTAATGTAAAATTATTACTAATACTTTTCAGGATGGTATTTTAAAATTTTTGCTTAAAAAATAACTATTTAAATAAAAAATAAAACGAAGGGAGTAATTAATTCCAGAATATATATATATATATATATATATATGTCAATCAACAATTATTCACCTCAGGTTTTTATTATAATTCATCCTAGATTACCATCTTCATTTTTTTTTCAATGTATTGTTCACCCAAATTTGATATTAAAAATATAATTATCCAATAAAATTACCAATAAATGCTCGGGATTTTAATTTATTAATGATATAGTGCTCTGGATTTAATTTTGTCTAAGGCCCCATAATGAGAGGGACCCTATGCGTGGGATATGGCAAGTCCAACAATAATCTGAATTGAGCAAGTTTATGCAAGGTCATGGGGTTTTGGATTTAATTCAACTGAAAAAAATCTAAAATAGTTGAAATCAGGCCTTTACATAGGCAAAATAAATTTAAAAAAATGTCAGAGGGTTGATCAATCCAAAAAAAATATAAAGCTAAATGCAAAATTACCCCCTTTATTTTGCTTAATTGGCAAAAAATTCACATGTGCTATTTTTATTAGCAAAAATATCCATGTGTTCTTTTTACTTCATTTAAATTTTCTTCATAAGTCTTTAGAGAGATTATTGTGAACTTTTTAAGAAGAAGGGTACTATATATTTGTATATTATCAAATTTCAAAGTTGAGATCACTGAATATTTTTCAGGTTTACATGGGTGTTTTCACATTTTTTTTTGGGAGTTTAACTGTCATTTTTCATGCAAAATATGTACTCCGACTTGAGGAAAGTTTTTTGCTAGTAAAAAATAGCACAAGGGTTTTTTTTCTATAAAATAATATAGGGGTTCCTTTGCTAATAAAGTAAGCATATGAGGTATTTTTGCTTTTACACTATTCTAAAAGTGAGCTTTAAGTTGAAAATTCTTATCCAAATCTGACTTAGCCAAAAAAACTCATGCGACCACATGATAAATGTATTGTACTTGCTTTGTGATTGGTCACTCTCATTGGAGTTTAATCTAATCTCAAAAACAGTTATATTACACTTATCATATAGTTACTTAATGCGCTGCCAAATCTACTTTACGTAAGAATTTCTTTTAGCCATAGTATGTGATCATGTATATATGTACTTTTATATACTAAAGTATTTTTCTCAAGGATGAAAAGTGGATGCTGCTTAGTAGAGGCTTTCATGTTACTCCAACGGATAGTTGTAGTTTTATAGGTGAATGAAATGAGTTGAGATAAGAGTTGTATCTATTCGGTCGAAAAGATACTCTCTAAATATTGTGTCTCTTGCGAAAATATATTTTTTTCATCTATAAATATGAGATAAAATATAGTCAAATCTATATTAATTAATAGCAACTAGAACAAATTAAAGATAATTCATCTCGTCTCTTGTTCTTATTTTTGTTTCTCTAACTTCGAATCTGTTTGTTCCAACTCGACCGTTGATTTTTTGTTTGTTATTTCAAAATCAATTATTATTATAGCTTCATTATTTAACTTTATTTACATATTTATTAAAATATTTAATCGTATATATTATTCATAATTAAATAGTAAAATAAAATAATATTTTATATGAGATAGAAACCTAAATATTGTGCTTACATATTTATGAAAAGAAATCTTTTATATATTATTAATAAAATATGCAAAATTATTGTAATATTTTATAAAATAAAAAAGAATCTTATTTATATTTGTGGTAATAATTTAATTTTATACTTTATTAATAAATTAATAAAATGTTAATATTATACTTAGTAATTTAAAGGTTTAATTTATATATTTAGTAATAACTATAATTATATTTATATAAATTAAAATTTTGAAAATAAAGGTGGATATTCGTGCCGAGCTTATAAAACCAAAAGGGATTATGATGCAATAAACTTAACACATAAAGATTTCGTGTAGAATTGTAGATTATACACAAGACGGAAATTTGGTTCATTTTACCCAAATTAGGGTACACATGTAAAAAGTGTCCACAGATTAATGTTTTTACTCTTATCTAAAGATACAGTAACGGATTGTCGTATCTTCTAATTGCATCTCCCTGATCAAAGAAATAAACGTGTCATAATCATCTATCTAAGTAGAAAAGATAGAGTAATTAAAATCTGTAATGTGATATAAAAAAAAGTGACGTAATTAGCGAGAAACAAAATAATATAAAAAATAATCCTAAATCTAGATTTTTTTTTTTTTTTTGTGTGCGTGTGTGTGTTTTATATCACTGTAATTTTTTTTTATTTTTTGAATTTTAAGTATTACAAACTTTTATATATTAGAATTAGTTCATTGTGTTGTGCGCAGGAGGCGTATTTAACCTGATAGTAGCAAAGTGTTTTTTCTTCATTCGCCTCCAGTATATAAAGCCGCCATTGCCTCTTTCTTCACACCCAATCTCATTCATTGGCCTCCTCCTCCTCTTCTTCTTCTTCTTCTTCAAAATCCAATTTCCCTGTCGTCGTTTTCTGTCCCTCTCTGCTTTTTGTGAAAAAAATACAGATTGGGACCAAACAAAAACAAGATATATAGGAGGATAGAACAGATAGATAAATAATTGGTGAAATGAAGTACGTTTTGGTGACGGGAGGAGTGGTAAGTGGCCTGGGTAAAGGAGTTACCGCCAGCAGTATAGGTCTCATCCTTCAGGCCTGCGGACTTCGTGTGACTTCCATCAAGATTGGTAATTACTGTATTATTTTTTTTTTCTCTCTCTCTTTGTGAGAGTGTGTGTGTGTATTGCTATTAACATTTACTAACATTTATTATTATAATTCTAATGCCAATGTCAATTCCTGGTGAAGAAATCTTGTGGACCTCTCCTCTAGTCTTTTCTTGGTGAAGATTAAGAGGAAGAAGAAAATATCAACACCCTGCACCTCCATCGCTTTATTTCCTACCTTTTTAATCATGGCAGCACTATCACTTGACTAATTGAATAAATTAAGTTTTCCATGTGATTTTCTGTGTTACTTTTCTATTGATTAGTTGCAGTAACATTATATCACATCCACATTCATTTAAATTATGTAAACTTGCTGGATCATACTTTCTGATTTACTTCTTTGGCAATATATATTTCTCATTCTGTTCCTGCATCTTCTCTTATTTTCCTTTATTTCTGTCTATTACCCCCCTCCCTTGTGTTAATTCCCTATTTTTCTTTCCGTTCAGATCCTTACTTGAATACTGATGCTGGAACAATGTCCCCGTTTGAGCATGGAGAAGTATATGTGCTAGATGATGGTGGAGAGGTTACAAATCTTCCCCTTTACATGATGAAACAGTCTCAATTTATTCAATAGTGTGATTATTAGGTTAATTTTTCTGTTGTTTGCTCCACTTTAGCTGGCGTATTGAGTTTTCAATGATACGTTTATGTGGTATTGGGGTGCACTTCATCCACAGGTGTACTGAGTACAGCGTTTTGTCTCCTAGTTTGTTGTTGCATTTTGTATCTTAAAGATTGCATGGAATCTCTTCTTCATCATTGGAGAAGAGTTCGATTTCATCCACCATATGCTAAGCGAAGAAGTGAAATATTTGAATTTATTTCTGAAGGTGGATCTGGACCTTGGAAACTATGAGCGCTTTCTGGATATAAAATTGACCCGAGATAATAATATAACTACCGGAAAAATTTACCAGGTAATCATATAATATAAGTTAATCATTTTTTAATGAGAGGTAACGTCTTAAATAGCAACTTGGCCGAAATTTTGACCTGATAAAGTGCTCTATATCTGGGTTTTAGTCTGTTATAGACAAGGAGAGAAGAGGAGATTATCTGGGACAGACAGTTCAGGTGTGTTCCTCCTCTTGGTCACACCAACTTGTTTATTATACCACCGCACTTCTTGGATGATAATTTATCATGCTAGTTCCCTTGTTCAGGTTGTACCTCACATAACTGATGCCATTCAAGAATGGATCGAACGCGTAGCTGCTATACCGGTGGACGGAAAAGAGGGTCCAGCTGATGTTTGTGTAATAGAACTGGGTGGCACTATTGGTAAAACAAGATGTCTGACATATAGTAGCTACTATTAGTTTTATCATATGATTGGTTGTTTTGACTTTCTTTCATGTTGCAGGAGATATTGAATCAATGCCCTTTATTGAGGCTCTTGGACAATTTTCATATCGTGTAGGTATGAATATGTTTTGTCATCTTGCTTGTAACACATGTTCATAGCAGAGAAACCTAATGGTGTTGTTCATCAAAAGTTTCAATTAAAATTATGTCCTTGATTCACTAGTAGATCACTTGACCTTCTCAGGTGCTGGAAATTTTTGTTTGATACATGTCAGTTTGGTGCCTGTTCTAAATGTTGTTGGGGAGCAGGTGAATTTTTTAAGAAATATCTCTCATTAATATCATTTACATTAGTAAAGTGTAGTTGTAGAACACGAGTAAGATATTGGTTTTTATATTTGCAGAAAACAAAGCCTACTCAACACAGTGTTAGGGGACTTAGGAGCATGGGTCTAGCTGCAAATATTTTAGCATGCCGCAGCACAACGGTCTTTCCCTCCCCCCCTCCTCCCCTCCCCCCCCCCCTCTCTCATTGTGCTCTAGCCATTGAGCTCATCCCTTGTAACTTGTACACAATCCCCTATCTCCTTACAATTTGCTGCACTATGCAGTTATATTTTTATGCCATAGGTTATGTCTTCTGCTGAAGTATATATAGTTCATCTGCAGGAACTTGATGGCAATGTCAAAGAAAAGCTTTCCCGTTTTTGCCATGTTCCGGTATTATCTTTAGAACTTTGTAATATCTTGTGTTCTTGTGCATATACATGCTAATCAATTATATTGACTATCAAGTTAATGAATGTTTTCCTTACTTCCAGATAGAGAACATCATCACGCTTTATGATGTTTCTAACATCTGGCGTGTACCGTTGCTTTTGCGAGTAAGTAGTATCATATTTTAAATTTGATACTTTTTAAGGTCGAATTGGACTTAAATTACATATGTTCCTTCTTCAAAATTTTCATCAGGACCAGAAGGCTCATGAGGCAATTCTGAAGGTCCTGAATCTCATTTGGTTCGTGATGCAAATGTTGCGCTTTTCCATTTTATTACTTTTGCCATAGTTTCTTGCAATTTATTGGATTAAACTTAATTATATTAAATGGTAACATGCAGTGACACTAAGGAACCTGCTTTGGCGGAATGGACTGCTAGAGCAGATCTCTGCGATCTCTTGCATGAGCCTGTAGGTTCTTGTCAAATTTCGCATTAAGTGCCCTCATGTTGCCTTTGGATTTCTGAGTTTTTTGCTGTTTTTTCTTTCACAGGTCAGAATTGCTATGGTTGGAAAGTACACCGGACTCACAGATTCTTATCTCTCTGTGCTTAAGGTGGACTCATTTTATCTTGTTTTTGTTGTTGGGGCCAAAAAGAATGTGTAATAGGAATTTCAATGCTAAGTGCAAGGGTAGCTTATCTTAGTAGCACGAAACTGTATTTGAAAGCCATTCTGCAAATGTTCTTGAAAACATGAAGCCAAGAAGCTTTAATGACATAATTACATTAGTGTCTTCCATGCCTATTGGAACATCTCTGCATACGAATCACATTTACTTGCATGCTTTTATATATACATATGTTGATGCGGTTCACGGTGTCTTGTCTATTTTGATGTTTTACAATCTCCAATCACATTCACATGATAACTGGAAGTATGTTGATTAATTGTTTGCAGGCTCTTTTGCATGCTTCTGTTGCCTGTCACAGGAAGTTATGTGTAGATTGGGTACCAGCTAGTGATCTTGAAGATGCAACCAGAGAAGAGGTTAATTTCTATGCTATAATAATTTTGTGTGATCCCTGTATATATGTAGTATCTCCCAGCGTGCTTGACACATGTCTACTTACAGAATCCCACTGCTTATAAAAGCGCTTGGAAGTTATTGAAGGTTAGTTTAATTTACTCGAAAAATCTCTTGCATACAATTGATTTCTGCACGTAAGTTTTCTTGCATTCTCTTGACAAACTTCTTGCCATGTAGGGTGCAGATGGCATACTAGTTCCTGGAGGTTTTGGTGACAGAGGAGTAGAGGGTAAGATTCTAGCTGCAAAGTATGCCCGTGAAAACAAGATCCCGTATCTTGGGATATGTCTCGGAATGCAAATTGCTGTTATTGAGTTTGCACGATCTGTCCTTGGACTACACAATGCAAACAGCACAGAATTTGATCCCAACACTCAGAATCCTTGTGTTATTTTCATGCCAGAGGTTCTTTCTTATTCATAAATAAATTGTCTATGTAGATTACTTAGCCAGAGAAATTTTTTTGATTGGACTTATTAATCTATTTGTTCTCATATTTATGTCGTTTAAGCAGGGTTCAAAAACCCATATGGGAGGCACCATGCGGCTTGGATCAAGGAAGACATACTTTCAGGGTGCCTCGAGTAAATCTGCCAAGCTGTGAGCCTTCATAATTCTTGCCCCCTAGCTCATTTCTCTTGCCAGAAAAAAATAATCTTTTGATATATAATTGGACTGCATTCTTGGGTTCTTCTAGTAGTAGACAAATGAGACCTCGGAACGTGACAAAACATGGTCCTCTTTGTAATCCTAACTTAGGATCATGAATTGGAATTACTGTAGAACGCGATATTGTGGTTTATGAAGTACCCGCAGCCTCATAAAGTAAAAGTACAGACTGAATAATCGTTAGAAACTCCAATAATGTACTCTTTGAGGGATGCAAATTATTCTGACAAACTTGTTACCGTCCTGTTTGATTTTGCAATCTGATAATAAAGTTTCAAATCTCAAGAACTATATATTTGTTGTAACTAATTGGAACAAATATTTTATGTCAGATATGGCAATCAGAGCTTTATTGATGAGAGACATCGACATAGATATGAGGTGCATAAAACCTCCCTTTTTCTGTAGTTAACTAAACATTTAAATAAATTATGCTCCTGAGATATGTTTTTATCTCCATTATTAGTGCTTATGTTGAAAATTTTATCGTAACCTTGCCTAGGTAAATCCTGATATGGTTCTCCGACTTGAAGAAGCTGGCCTCTCTTTTGCTGGCAAAGATGAAAGTGGCCATCGCATGGAGGTAGTTCTTTTTGATATTTTGGTGCTCTATTGCTCTGTATGCTATGGGTGCGCTTGAGTATTAATATCGACTTCGATTGCAGATTATTGAGCTGCCTAGTCATCCCTTCTTTGTTGGTGTTCAATTCCATCCTGAGTTTAAATCAAGACCTGGAAAGCCATCGGCTCTTTTCTTGGGTACTTCTTACCGTTGCCATATCAAATTTTGTTCATATGAAGAATCTTTTACCCATTAAATAATTCTTTTTATTTATTTTCTTTGACATCCATCAGGGCTTGTAGCCGCCGCTAGTGGCCAATTGGATGCAGTTTTGAAGAAAAGTGCCAAAATGACATGCAGCAGGATGAGCAATGGTTCCACAGCAATGAAATCACATCTTTATGAGAACACAACTAAGATAACTAATGGGTCTTTGGATGGTATTTACTGCAATGGGAATGGATTACATGTTTGACTTATAAGCAAGCAAGCAAGCAACATTTAGACATATCCAGATGGTGTGAAAATCATCATCATTTTGTTCTAGGCATTTCTATATGTACAGCAGTCGGTCATACTAGAGAGAAGAGAGTGTTTTAGGTTCTATAATTTCTCATTGTGATTCTCGTCCATGGAGTGCTGCTGAATTCCGGTCTTTTTAAACGGAACAGTCGTAGTTGCAGTACAATGCTGTGGAATAGGACAAACTGGACACTAATTTGTCGAACATTGATCGATATTTATTCTCGTGTTTGTGTTAAATGCCCTGAATTTGCGGGTGTGGTTTGAATTTTTCGAGCACGTGTAGTGTGATATAAACTTTATTATAATCCAGGGTGGGGTTCGCTTTTTTGTGATTAGGTCAAATGTGACGTTTGGTAGCGTAGGTAGGATTGGAAGATGCCGTGTCTGGTCGAGCTTTAGGAGTAAGCTTTAAATATAAATTGTTAATGACAAATGGAGTAACGTAGGATAATTTTAGTAGACGCAACTCTAAAAAATACTAGTTGCTAATCTTAATTTGTTATAATTTGTTGATTAATCTATTTTCTTACCAATTGATTTTTATGCATGCATGTACGTACCTTTTGAGCTATGTTTTGATTGTCAGTTAATACGTGATTATCATATTCTTTAATTGTTTGGATTTGTAATAATATAATGAATAGCTTGATAGTGATCAATCAAAAATCAGAAATAAATGGTTCCTTGCTCTTCTTTGATTCCTTCAAAGGTTTTGCTAAATTTGCAAGTTGCTCCACGGTTGTGGTGTTTGTCATCACAACGTGCATGGTTGGTGAAGAGATGAAATGATCATTTCAATCTACAGTTGTACCAAATTTGATGTTAGGGCCACATGAGTTGGATTCAATGGAACCTCCATCATCGCCTAGTTCTTTGTGAAGGGCAAGAGGTTTCGATCGGTTCCCCAGACGAGCGGAGTCGATGCAGTTCTATGTTTGGAGGTACTTGATGATGGTTGACTGGCTACATCAGCTAATCCCTCTGCATGTTTAGTTGATTGAACAATTTGATCATTTTATTTCACAATTATGGGACTAGTCTATAATCATTAACCCAGAATCGCCCCATTTTGTTTTCTCGAAAATCGGACGTATAAAGTAAAATACGGGTTGGGGACTAGACCATGCAATCCCAAATGCCTGAGCCCGTCTAACAAAGACTTATATAGTGTATCTGTAACTCTATCTCCTAACCCAAGAAAAATACTAATAAGTGATATACAATATACTGCAACCAACCACAAACAAAACCCCCAGTACTTAGAGATGTATAATGTAATTTGTTATCCAACAATTGCATTAACAGAATCATGGGTTCAACTCTCACATTCTCTCTAATTTAATACTGGTATTTGTAATTAGTATACTTTGATGCCAATATAATAGATTGGATTCGATGTAATAGTTGAAGTAACGATGTATTTACCATTAAAAAAAAAAGGGGTTGTAAGTTTTGCATATCCAATTCTAGGCAAGCTCAAAACATTTTAATTACATTCATGTAGAGGTGTATCTTGTACATATACGAACTATGTAATTATATATTTATTGTTGAATATTGATGCTTTGAATGATTTGAAATTTGAGATAAAACATGTGATGAGTTTTTTTTTTTTTTTAAATGGAATCCGCAATCCCTTTCCGTCCATTCCTAAAATAATTTGGGTTTTGGGACTAAAAGTCTCAGCCCCAAAATTTATAATTAATTTCTCTATAAAGAAAAAGACTTTTTGGGCAGGAAAATGCCAAAAATATTAACGGTGCGACAAAATTATGTAAGAGGTATATGAATGTAAATATTTTGATATGAAGAAAAAAAGTGTAGAAATTATTTTCAATTTAATAATTAATCTTGTTATTATTTATTAATTTGATCATTCTTTATATTATATTTTGCTAGTAATTAAATAGATTTGATTATATAATAATATACTAAATGTTTCACTCAATTTAATTTTTACATAATTTATGGATCTAGGTTTTGACTTGCTTTCGCTTTATTTTAATTTAAAAAAATTGGTTCATATAAGCATTGTGACTTTTTTGTTAATTTGTTCTACACCATTCTTGAGGTAGACCCACTCAAGAATTGATGTTCTACACCATCCATTGTGATTCTAGTAACATGCTAGCACAACTGCAAAAAATAAGATAGATCGTCGTCAATATCTAGTTTTGGTGATTTGAGCATTGTATTACTTCCTTCGTTTCATATTAATTGATACATTTCTATTTTTAACACATATTAAATTTTTTATTATTATATATTTTTTATAGTAAAATGTCTCAAATATTCTTTATAATAATAATTATTTTTTAATTTTTTATTAGTGAGTGGTGACCACTGAGTTTCTCAATTCCAGTGAAAGAAAAGGGCAAAATTTTTTAAGAAAAAAAACTTCGAAACCCAAACATTTTGATTAATGTAAGAGCCCATTTGGATGGAAGGATTTGAGTTGGGTGTATTTGAAATCCCTTGTCAAATCCATCATGTCATTTGGATACAAAATTAAATCCATTCATTTGAAATCCTGGATTTTAGTCCAATGGATTTCAGCCCAATTTTAAATGAATTTGAAATTCCTCATAAAACTAGTCATTTGAAATCCCACTTAAAAAATGTTCACATTATATATTTTTAAAAATTACAATTTGATTCCAGATTTCCAAAAAACCTAGAATTGCAATTCAGTCCAGGATTTTCAAAAAATTAAAATTTGCAACTTGGCTATTATTTTCATAAATTCGAATTGCACTTTTGGTCCCTCAATTTTTGGAAATTGCAATTTTGACCCCAGATTTTCGAAGAACCAAGAATTACAATTCAGTCCAGAATTTTCATAAATTATAATTTTCAATTCGGACCCTGATTTTCAGGTATCGAATTTGCACTTTTGGTCCCTCAAGTTTTTGATATTGCAATTTTGACCCTATATTTTCGATACATCAAGAAATTTGCACTTTTGGTCGCTCAACATTCGGAAATTACAATTTGACCCCAGATTTTTGAAAAACCAAGAATTGCGATTCAGTTTAGAATTCTCAGAAAATTAAAAAAATTCAATTCGGCCCCAGATTTTCAGAAATCCGAATTTACACTTTTGGTCCCTCAATTTTCAGAAATTACAATTTGACCCTAAATTTTTTAACAAACCCAGAATTACAATTCAGTTAATTTCGGAAGATTAAAATTTTCAATTCGGCACCTGATTTTTAGAAATCCAAATTTTCACTTTTGGTCCCTTAATTTTTAGAAATTGCAATTTGACCCCATATTTTAAAAAACCCATAACTGCAATTCAGTCCATAATTTTCTGAAGATTAAAATTTTCAATTCAGCACCTGATTTTCAAAATTTCAAATTTTCACTTTTGGTCCCTTAATTTTCAAAAATTGCCATTTGACCCCAAATTTTCGAAAAAACCCAGAGTTCCAATTCAATCCAGAATTTTCAGAAAATTAAGATTTTCAAATCGACCCCATATTTTCTGAAATTCAAATTTGCAACTTTTGGTCTCTCGATTTTCAAAAATTATAATTTTGCCCCAAATCGATTTATGCGATTTTATCCCGATATCAACAACAAGAATTAACTAATAGAGCAAATTATAAGGCATGATTGAAAATTTCAAATAACACAAATGATATATACCAAACAATGGATTTCAGATGAATGGATTTAAAATCCTTTGTAAAAACATTTATCCAAACAAGAGATTGCAAATGAATGAATTTCAAATCATTGGAATTTTAAATCCATTCATTCGAAATCCCTCTTCATTTCAGATCCATCAATCCAAATGGGCCCTAAAATAATTTTTTTTGAGAAATATGTCAATTAATATGAAACGGAGAAACTACATTGTTCTGTTTAATTGATTATCATTATGTCTTTTTTTGTCCTTTTTCTTCATAAAAAGTAAATAGTCAAAATTTGTTCAGGCAAATTCGAGGAAACAAAACGGTTTTTGTTGGACTTGCTCACAAATCAAGTGGAGGCGATGGAGAGTAAGGCCAACAGAAGGGCCTAAGGGTTTATCCGGTTTTTAATTGCTTGAACAGAACACCAAATTGGGCCTTATTAAAATATTATGATGAGCAGCAAATTTACCCCTTGTGTACATATTCAACATAATTACTGCTGGACTTGGATAATCCTAATAGGCCCCAATTTACAGACCTACATAAATATTTTACTTATGGGTTTATCAAGTCAATACATGGCCCAATTGTTTTTTTTTGGATAAAGTGAAAATATATGGCCAAATACAAATTCAAATATTTTTGTTCATAGAAAGTTCATATTAAAAAAATCCTGTCCAAAAACCCTTTCTCTGTAAAGTAAAAATGAGGGGAGCGAGAACGATGCTACGTCGTTTGATTGGCGGCAGAACCCCATCCATAGCTACTCGATCGTCTTCAATCAGCGATAATCTCATTCTAACTGCCGCCGCCACCGCATCGTACTCCACGCTGATGTTTGCCGACGAGTCACTTTTCATTTCCGGAATTGCCCCTTCTCCCGCCATAAAATTTCAATCCGCCCTCCTAAATTATTCCAGGAGCTATTGCTCTCCACCGTCATCAGGTCTTTATCTCTGTCCAAACCATTAAGAAAATAGCACATTTGTTGAACAAAATCTTAGTTGATCTATATTTAAATGTTAAAACTAGGATTTTCTAGTTTGCATTGAAACCAATTTGTGATTAGCGTTTGTGGGAGAATATTTGATTTTAGTAGTGGATGACTTCCTGATTGTTATAAGGAATGATTTCGTTTACTTTGAAATTCATGCATTGCTTATAGCTTCTCAATTTTCTTGCATTTTATGCATTAGTAATTGTAAGTTTGGATTACAGACTCGTCAAAGGTTGTGTCCATCGAGTCTGAAGATCAGTATAATGATTTACTTCGCAAAGTTCGAGGTACACAAGCTGAATCTTTCTTATATAGTCTGCATTTATTAAATAAATGGGTTTTACCGATATCTTAAATTATAGTAATTCGATTGCTTATAATCTAACTCTAATCTGGTGTAGATGAATCTTTGCCCGCAATATTCTACTTTACAGCAGTTTGGTGTGGTCCCTGTAAGTTATTTATCAAAATTTTCAGTCATCTATTTTAATTGACTTGAAATTGCTCATAATGATGTTTTCCGTTGAATCTTTTGCAGGTAGGTTGTTATCACCCATAATTGGGCAGCTGAGTGAGAAATATCCTAATGTCACCACATATAAAATAGACATTGATAAGGTAAATAACCTACCTAATAAGTTGTTGAAGTTTTCACAAAGAATTTCTGACCACCTCTGTTGGCAACTTCTGTATTGAAACTATTGAAACCAAACTGTGCAGGAGGAGCTAAGAAATGCATTGAGCAAGCTCAATATTCACTCTGTGGTAAAGCCAATTTTCTCTTTATTGTTGTTTTTTGTACTGTATTCTGGTACACGCTTTAACTTTTGAGGGTCACCAAAATAATTCCTGGGAAAGATTGTGGCACTCTAACACACCTTTACCATTTTTACTGAGCTTATATGGTATTCTCATGTTCTATATTCAAGAATACAGTTCTTAAGTTTGATGTGGCAAATATTCATAGCATAATTGGTATATCATAATATTCTGAGAGGAGCAGATTAAAGACTTGTCTCATTTTCCTTTCGTTCAATCAAAAAATGGCATCCTTACTAGGATGTATGGTGTATATTGTTATTTCACTTTAGTTTATTGGACATTCCTTGCATATGGCATTGCCTACTTTCTGTAGGAAATAGTGGGATGTTACATGATGAGTAAGATATTGGAAGATCTAAATTAAGAGTAAAGCCTATTGTACTGCTCTAGGAGGTGTGTTATGGAGAGATTAAACTTGTATTGCAGGCAATTGATTGATAATATTGAAGGGGTTGCTAAGTTGCTTAGGAAACCCATTATAGCTTAACAAATATGAGAAATTTTGACAGTATAATGAAATAATAGATACAGCAGATAAATATTACGCTTGCTTCTTGAGTTGGTTTGATTTTTATTGCTTCCAAGTCTATTTCTTCCTCAGTTGTCAAAGCAAAGGGAAAAAAAGACAAAAGAGTAAGACGTCTATATCTTTCTTGATATTCATTGATCAAAGAATCTTGCTTTGTTTTTGGGTTTGCCCTTTGCATACTTGTGAAAGAAAATACAAATGCTAGCTAACTTTAAAGTCATATGTTGATGGTGCGTATGTACTAAAAACTTGTCACATTTGGTTTCGTTAATAATATTATTTATTTGAGTTTATTAGATGTTTGGTTCCCACAACATTTAAGATAGGGCCAAAGAAAAGCGTACTGGATTGGACAATAATTATACCTTTTCAACCTTGTGTGACCAAAATCTAAGACTTATTTATCCTCATTTTTTGGAAAAGAAAAATAAGGGTATTTTGGGTATTCCTGCGCAATCGCAAATATAATGTAGATTACCAAACATGATTATATCATCATGTTTTTAATCTAGAATAAAATTATGCTCACCAAACATGATAAGATAATTTATCAACAAGAATACAATCAATCATAATTTATCTTATTTAGGGAAACCAAATGAAACCTTATAGTGCATGATATCCTTTGCAATTTCCTTATTAATATTAGATATTAGATGTAGGTTATGCTTGCACCTTTGAAGATTCAAATGTCGATAGTTCGCTAGTGTGAGAAAGAGTGATTTATGTACCCATGGCTAAAGTGAAAGAAATATATTTCCCCACGCGGGTCTAGTGTGTGGCTTGTACTGTTGAAACATGGCGTTTTTGGGTTGTTCAACGTTGCTATCAACTATAACTTTTAGCACAAGGCAGGTGCTCGGTCCTACACATACACATAAATTATGGGGATGAACATGGGACATTTTAATGTACAATTACCAACTTATAGCACATGTATATGGATAACCAACCTCTTCATGAACCGGCACTCTTGATGCTTTATTTCAGTGGAGAATACTGCAGTATTTCTAGTGGGTATTGTTTCAAGTGGACAATACTGTAATAATTAGAATTTGTTGTGTTTTCTTCATTTAATTTGGTTGGTTTGGAAATTCGTCTTGAACTGAAAATTCACCATTGATGCAGCCTACACTACACTTCTTTCAAAATGGTAAAAAGGTCGATGAAGTAATTGGTGCAGATGTTCAACGCTTGAAGAACACAATGGAATCACTGTACAAATGAAAGTGAGCATGCTTCGCCTTTTGCTGGAATATTTATGTGAAACTAATGTATAGTATAGCATAGAAATTTCAGTTGATTGGCCTTAAGAATTTCAAATTTAGTTCTATGAACTACTAGTCTTTTGTTTTATTGCTTATCTGAGTACTTAAATTGATACCTATACTATTGTATTTACTGGAATTGAGTTTATTCTTTCTGACATTGATATTCAGATTGTGTGTTTCAGTTTCTGAAATTTGCCGACTTTATTATCTACTAAATTACCCTTAAATGTGCAAATTTGATTCCTTGTATTGTAATTCCACTTCAAATCTCTTTCTGGCATTTTAATGTTGAAGGACAATATCACAGTTCCTTTTTGCTGAATATCGTTTTTCTTTAATTGTTAGACTCTTCTTTATGCGTTCTTTCTTACCCTTACTGCAGACTGTGACTTTCCATTTAGGCCATCTCCAATGGTTGAGGGCTAGCCCCGGGCCCTGCCTGGTCGTCTCCAATGGTTGGGGCTCCGTGGGGGAATTAATTCCATTTTTTTTCTTTGCCCACTCTCACCTATTAATATTATAGTTTTAAATTTTTTTAATATTAATATTAATAATAGTAATTATATTAGTACTCGTAATTTAATTATTAATTATATTAAAATATTAATATTAAATAGAATATTTAATTAAAGTAACTTAAAATTAATACATAATACCCCAACTCTCACCTATTAATATTATAGTTTTATTTTTTTAAATACGGAGTATTAATTAAAATAACACATTAATTACAACAATACACAACATTAATTACACAACAATACACAACATAATCAAGGAAAAGAAAATAAAAATAGTCCTAAAGCTCCTTATAAACCTCATAAACATAGTGTTGGAAAAAGTAAGTTAATGGACCATTTTGGACGTATTTTAAGTGGGACCCACTTTGAGTAAAGAGTCGGGTCTTGACGGAATTATATTCTACTCCGTGAGTAGATTAAAATGGTATATGGTACGTCCAAATCGGAATACGGGTGAATGAAAAATTAAATCTCAAAGTTCACATATGTAATGAAAAAAATTGGAAAGAAATGGACTTACTGGATCTGGAATGACCACTAAAAGCCCATCCTTCCCTATGCTGGCCTACTGCATGGCCACCAAATTAGCCACCATTAAATGATACGATACCTTCCTTGGATGTAGAAAAATACTATGCATGAACTACTAATTTAATAGAAGTTGGTTACAGTCTGCTCTGATTATACAAGCAAAGCAAAGCAAAACAAATAACCGATAAGGTACCCTTTTTGAGAAAGAAGGATATTTGTTACTTACCTCCAAGGTTTGTTCAGAACATTTTGAACCTACAGACTTGTAAACCTACACAATCAAATACTAATAGTTTCAGTAACCAAAGCATAGTGAATCATTTATGAGCATCACAAATGATTGTTATATTATCATAGTATTATTATTATTATTCAAATCAGAAATCATGATTGAGCAACTATTAGTAATTGTTATTTAATAAAATCCTTTAATTTTATTTGTTATTTAATAAAATCCTTTAATTTTTTAAAAAAATTCCTTTAAAATACCTAATTATATGAAATGTAACTCTTATTTAATTTGTGTATTATTTTAAATAGTTAATTTTAGTTAAAAAATGTAACTCTTATTTAATAAACTCAAATTTAATTTATTTTGTTTTAATTTAATAAAAATCTTTTTTTTTAAATCCTTAAATTTGTGTATTATTTTGGAAAAGTTAATGTCAATCTTAAATTATTTTATTATTCCCAAATCATGTCAATCAAATATTTAATTGTTGTATTATTGTGTACCAATTTTAAAAACCTTTTTTAAAAAAAAAATATTTATTAAAATATAACTCTGATTTAGTTTTAGTTCTAGTTAATTTGTGTATTATTTTTAAAAAGTTAATTATTAGAAACTCAAATTTAATTTAATTAATAAAAAAATTATTGTACTATTATGTACTTTTGAAAAAATTATTGGTTATCAACTATTTAATTGTTGTATTGTTGTGTTTTTTTAAAAGAAATATTGGTTGTCAATTCTTAAATTGTTGTATTATTGTGCACCAATTTTATATCTTATTATTAATGTCAATCTTAAATTATATCTTATTGTTATTTATTTATTATTGTTTAATTTTTATTATTATTGCTATTATTATTATTATTATTATTATTATTATTATTATTATTATTATTATTATTATGATTATTATTATTATGATTATGATTATTATTATTATTATTATTAAGTAAGAGTGGGAAAAATGAGAACTGGAATTAAATGGAATTTTGATAGATTGAGTCGTTTGAGATGACTTATAAAAAGGAAAGGGAAAGCTGGACTTGGAATCTGAGGGGAAGCTGGACTGAGCTGAGGGGAAGTTGGACTTAGGCTGAGGGCATCACTGGAGATGCCCCTTACATGTAGCCCAAAATGTTTGTAAACGGTGCAAGCAATCTTCTTCGTTGAACCATTTGAATGCACTAGCAAGTGTAGTCAAGGCACGAAAATTGTCCAACCAGTCTTTGGTACGCAACCAAACGACATATGAGATTGTGCACTCGAAAAATAAGTAACGGTTTGATTCATCGAATCTCGGGTCTTTTGCACTTTGCACCCCCCAAAACATGAGAAATAGGCACTTTGCACCCCCCGAAACTTAGATTTAGCACTTTGCACCCTCGAAATATGAAAAATACAACATTTTGCACCCTCTTTTATTTTCAAGCAAAAACTCTAGGGCAAAATAGGTAATTCTATTGTAAATATTTGGCACTTTGCCCCCCCCCCCCCAAAAAAAATTAGCACTTAACACTCCCTAATTAAGAACAAATTAACAACTTGCACCCCCAAAACACAATAAATGGACACTTTGCACCCCAAAATACAAAATTAACACTTAACACCCTCAAATTAAAAAAAAAAAAACACTCAAACCCCTCATTTTTTCCGGCAAAGTTAACCATTAAGGTGAATTTTTTTTAGGGCAAAATAGGTAATTATTTATGGGTCTTTGATATATTGAAGTAGACAATGGGTCTTTGAGAAGTTTACTTGAACTTTATTTAGTTATTTATGGTTGTATTGTTGAAAAGAAAGATGGAGAAAGAAATGAGTATTCGAGTATTTATAATTGTATTTTGCAAAATTTAAGTAAAAAAATGAATTACCTATTTTGCCTTAGATTTTTTTCAGTCCGATAGTCAACTTTGACGAAAAAAATGAGGGGTTTGGGTTTTTTAAATTTGAGGGTGTTAAGTGTTAATTTGTGTTTTGGGGTGCAAAGTGTCCATTTATTGTGTTTTAAGGGTGGAAATTGCTGATTTGTTCTTAATTAGAGAGTGTTAAGTGCTAATTTTATTTTTGGGATACAAAGTGCGAAATTCTCAAGTTTTGAGGGTGCAAAGTGCCAATACAATTGAATTACCTATTTTGCCCTTGAATTTTTGCTTGAAAATAAATGAGGGTGCAAAGTGCCTATTTTCCATGTTCCGGGGGTGCAAAGTGCAAAAAACTCTCGAATCTCTAGCACAACATACATTGCTTGTCAATATCCATGAATTGCATCCCATATTTAGTTGTAAGCTTGCCTTTGGCAGAAAGCCAGGTGATGAAGGCATGCTTCTGAGTAACACAAAAAATTTAGATTGTAAAAGTCTAGATTTGCTTTATACCTTTTGCATGCAAATAATCATACATTTGGGACCAAATCAAAGGATTACCTCTAGTCTAAGGTGAAAATCTGGACAATGCAGCGTAGGATGATCCTTGTAATTTGTAGATGATGTCCCGAATAAAGAGAAGGCATTTGTGCAACAGGGAATCATCTTTAATACAATTCCAGTCCCAAACTGTGACAGTCACATTAAGATAGTAATGGTGCACTCATCATACCCATAAAGTGTTCTTTTCCCCCATGAATATTCCAAAAGCATTTGACTAGGGGCGCATTGATCCACACCTTCATATCCCAAAAGCTAAGACCACCCTCAGATTTCTGGCAAATATCCTTGGTTTTCATATACAAATATCCGGTCAAGTCCAGATCAATGATTGACATGTAGATCCAAATATATAGATTTGATTTTGATGGAGCCTATGTCGGTTGACACTTGACACATTTTAGTAGTGCATGGCTCGTGATTAGGGTTTGGCTACAATCCTTTTCCTCTTAGTTTTTTTTTATTCAATTTATCAACCATTGATTAGAGAGAACCGAAAGAGACTCATCATGCCATTGATTGACAGCACATCGCATGGGAAACTGTTAAAAAGCTCATCGCGAATAGCCGAAATACAAATTTAGTACCAAATTGTTAAGTTGTTATTTAATGAGATCCTTCTCCAGTCAGTCCCTCAACCTCAACACTACTTTGCTCTCAATTTCTTTGTTCCATGTCTTTCAAATTTATTCCACCATCTAATAATTGGTAAATTTTTTTTTTGCAATTAAAATCAAATTGCTTCTTTTCAATTTTACTTCTTTTTTTTTTCATTTATTCCACGCATCTCCTCCTTGAGGAGGGAGCTCGACTACTTTACTTTACTTGGTGCCGGTGGTCATCTGATCATATGGCTGACAATTTACAAATCTGATACTATATGGCTGTGTTCATATTTCAAACTATTACAAGTATAGTTGGTATTAGACAAATAAAATAAAAAGTAACCTGATCTGATCTCCAATCTGTCTAGTGATATGGTGATACTCCGAGCAATGGTTCCATACTGGCCAATTCATGTTGCAGGAACTTGTAGATTGATTCTGTTGTCATTGATGCAATTCTAACCACCACTCCTATACCCTGAGGAGTATATCGTTATTATTAAATTTATAACATTATTTTTAGAATTCGCAATCAAAACCATTCTTAAATTAAACTTTCAAGAGGAAATAAACATCAAACTACACAACAACTTATAGGAAGGAAGGAATCTCATATGATTTTAGGAATCAAATCTTACAGTACTATTTCTTGGACCAAGCTATTTTTCCTAATTATTGTTTGTTTAGATTTAATTTCTC
The DNA here is from genome assembly GCA_038501285.1 of Penstemon eatonii. Lineage (NCBI taxonomy): Eukaryota > Viridiplantae > Streptophyta > Magnoliopsida > Lamiales > Plantaginaceae > Penstemon > Penstemon eatonii. The sequence goes on along the minus strand of CM076708.1, from coordinate 67,177,859 downwards.
AGATTCATTGTATACAAATTAGCTTCTGAAACACATTTTGACATGAAAGTTGTTTTTCATTCTCCATAGAACTGCATAGATGTTCCAACACTTCTAGTTCTGGGTTTCATATATTTAGAATATATATTTTGCACTTTAGTTCTTATTGTACTCTTTGAATTCACTTTGGGACCAAATGTACAAACCAAGATAGCCCTACGAGATCAAAAGTGTGAACTAAGACAACCCCATTGGACCAAAAGTGTAGATTAGAAACAATATTTTATTGGACCCTTCGTGCAAACATTGAATGGAAAAAAAGATTGATAAGACCAAAAAGCAGAAGACATTTTAAAGCGACTAGGGGATTACCAGGCTATGAAACACATGATTGTCAGTTATCACATAAATAAAGATATGTTTATCTCACGCAGTTCCAATTGCTAACCTGTGGGCCAAAAGGACTGCAAGAAGCAAGAAAATTTGGTCTCTCTGATTTTGTGGAGCCAATCGAAGGAGCGCGGAGCTGCTGCTGCTGAGACATTAATTTCTTCACATCATCTTGGATTTGATTCTGAATAAACTTTAACTTAGGCCTACAAAACCAACGATGTAACTAATAAAGCTCAGGTCTGTTAATTCAAGTCAAGCGACTAAAAAGAAGAATCAAATTAATGTTCCTACCCCAAAATTACTATCATAGCAATTGCCTGATAGTCTTGCATACGGTCAGAAATACTGCAGTGGGTTCCTTGCTCAAGCAATATCTGTGTCATTCTAATAATAAGAACCAATAGAGAAAGATGAATTGGATAGAACAAAGTATAACAACACAAGAGAGCAAATAAATATAATATACAGACCGTGTCAAGAAACATAGGATCATTATTGCCTTGTAAAAGAATGCGGTTAGTGCTCTTGTAAAGAGAAAAGGCCCATTTTTCTCCTCTTTCATGGCGACCACTAGTTACCCAGTCAACAATAATCAAGCTCGACTCATCGGGCACAACTCTGAAAATTTGTGTTTGAGAATATCTTGCAGTGGAAAAGCATGTTACTGGATCTGGAATGACCACTAAAAGCCCATCCTTCCCTATGCTGGCCTACTGCATGGCCACCAAATTAGCCACCATTAAATGATACGATACCTTCCTTGGATGTAGAAAAATACTATGCATGAACTACTAATTTAATAGAAGTTGGTTACAGTCTGCTCTGATTATACAAGCAAAGCAAAGCAAAGCAAAACAAATAACCGATAAGGTACCCTTTTTGAGAAAGAAGGATATTTGTTACTTACCTCCAAGGTTTGTTCAGAACATTTTGAACCTACAGACTTGTAAACCTACACAATCAAATACTAATAGTTTCAGTAACCAATCATTTATGAGCATCACAAATGATGTTATATTATCATAGTATTAGTATTCAAATCAGAAATCACGATTGAGTAGTTACATAATAAATGAATAAAATGGACAGAAAAGGCTGGACGGACCTTTGTAGAAGATTGGGTGGTCAAAACTGCAGTACATCCATCGCCTACCGTAATATCACAAGCAATGCTATCACCCTGCAAGTACACATTGATTCAATATTATTCAAATGCATAAGTTAGTGAACTTAGTATATTTAATCCATGAGCAAAAACAATCATTCAAATGAAATGAAATGAAAGAGAGATTACAGACAGAGACAATGCCTCCGCCATAGGTGATGGTGTAAATCCAAACAGCGTCTGTTTGGGAGGGGCCCACCTAAAAAGGACAAGGAAAACAAAACCTGGCCATATCAAAACACAATTCTCTTCTCTTCTCTTCTAGTTCTCTTCTCTGTTGAATAAAAAAAAATTAATCACCTTTTTGGGGACGATGAATTTGAAAGGGTATTTTGAAAAGCAGCGGGTCAACGTTGACTTCCCTCCGACTCTCTCCACCACCAACTTCCCTCGCTCCATTTCCCCTCTCCGTCCTGTCTGTAAGCCCTAGTGGTGGGGATTTGGTATTCTAAGTTGTTGATTGAACTATCATCTATTCAGTAAGGATGCGTTTGGTAATACAGAACATACGAACCAAATAATATGAATTACTCTTACTTAATAGCATTTTTTTTGTCCTATTTGTGGGTCAAATTTTTTATTTTCGTCCCTCTTAAATTTTTTTGTAGAAGATTGGTCCCCTTTATCAATGTAATGTGTCACATTCATCCCTCTGATAACACATTTTTCCCTCTTAAATTTTTTGTGTCAAATTCGTCCCTCTTATCAATATAGTGTAACACATTAGTCCTACAGACTAATGTGTTACACTATATTGATAAGAGGGACGAATTTGACACAAAAAATTTAAGAGAGACGCATGTGATATACTATATTGATAAGAGAGATCAATCTGCTATAAAAAATTTAAGAAGGACGAAAGCGCAAAAATTAATTCATAAGAAGGACCAAAAGCGCGATTTACTCTTTTATTTATAGTATTTATTATTATTATTATTATTATTATTATTATTATTATTATTATTTCGTCCTCTCTCTGGAGTCTCAACTTCTAATACTATTATTTATGTCAAACCCTTAATAAGAGTTTTCTTCCCTCTGAATATCTTTTTTCTTTGGGTGGAGATCAGATAATAATGACTAATAACGGATGTTACTTTAATTTTTTCAATTCTCTTGTTAATTTGTATTTTATATTAAAAATAACCTCTCTTTTCCCCCAATTTCTAATTTTTTAAACTAAAATCATTCTTCAAAAGCACTTTTTGTTTATTTTCTTAACATACTATACTATACTATACTAGTTGTCTCAAAAAATTCATAAAAATATAATTCAATTCTTTTTTTTTTTTTTTTGATTGAAAGAGTGAGAAACAACAGGACAATGTTAAGACAAATATGGTAGGTAGGTGCTATATATATATATATATAAGTTATAATAAGTAACAAGGTTTAAGTTTTAAGCAGCTCCTACATTGCAATGCAAATATATTGTTATAGGAGGAGAGGATTATATTTACAAAAGTAGCTAAGCCAGCCACACCTCCGTTGAAAAACCAAGATCAATTCATTTCCTTCTTCAGCATTTATTTTTCTGTATATCTCTCAACTGTGTCCAACTGCATCATCAGTTGCTATTACCATTACCTAAAACTTCAATTCAATAAACAAGGGAATGAATTTCAAATAAAAACCAGGTACCTTAAATTGTCCACAATACAAATACATACCAATCTTTCTAAACATGTGCGATCAACATCATTTAGTGATGCTGTTGAGTTCAATTGTTGTTCCTATGGAAAACCACAAGATTCAGTTAAACGATTTAGAAAACTAATAGTACAAAAATCTGTACCTGCCCCTGACTGTGTATTTGGTTACTATAGCAGTCTTTGTGTCTTGGAGGAATGGTATTCAGTTGGTCCTGTTGCAGACACTCATGATGAGAATTAAGAATGATAGTCTCAGAGTCCATTATAAATTACGGCATTGTACCATCCCGTGTACGCTTTCTTGCGATGCATGAGAACAATCAAGAGCTGCTCGATAATTTAAATACCCCTACAACACAGAAAGGCCTTAATTAGAAAAAAAAAATATATATTATGCAGTGCATCTTATCCAAGATTATTGATAAATTATTAAGTACCATTTCATCCCAGCAATGCACCCCCCCTGTGATTCTTGCCTCTTGCTCCAGATGAACCTAAACTTATACACACAGATTACTCAACAAAACCACTAAGAGGATTACCAACTAATGGAAGGAAATACGAACCTTTTGTTTTCCCGAGTTGAAGCCCTTTTCGATAGCTATGCTTGTATTTCTACTTCGACTGACCTCTTCAAATTCACAAAGACCTCCATTTGGCAGAGATTTCAACCCTTGAAGCGAACTATTTATGTTCTCACAGTTTCTCAAAGCTTCCTCCATTGCAGCGAAAGCCATGCTGTAAGCCTCTTGAGATAGTGACCCTACATCACCTAGTTTACATGCACTATGGCATAAATCACTGTAACGTTTGTTCCTCGACTCCATGGAATCTATTTGTTTCATTGTATTGCTATTCTTTGCATCCTTTGTCCAGCATTTAAGGATATACTTTACTGGGATGTTATTCACACCAGAAATTTGAAGAACAATCATCACATGTCTACAGAGGAAACCATTGTACTCAAACAAGCGACAAGTACAACATGCATCTGATGTCTTCTCATTCCAAATAACTTGATAGCCCTGATTTTCTTCAAAATCTTGAACCTTAAAAGTTGTGTTTTCACCATCTTGGCTTTCTATTTTTGGGTGACAAGCAACCACTCCCAAAACCTCAACTTGGAATTTTTTGAATATAGCATGAGTGTAAACTGTGGACAGTTGTTTACCATATGGTGATGGAGATTTTAATCCAGGTTGCTTATGCCATGTATCAAAATCTGCTTTTGCTTCATCTTCGTACTTCTCCTGTAACATAGTATTATAATAGTGTAGAAACTCTTTCAAACTAGTTTTACGCAGTAAGTACTTATCTAGAAGAGAGCTGATACTTTCCAGACGTTGTGAGGAAGACAACCCTGCCAAAAATATATCTTCCATAAAAGTCGGAACCCATCTTAAGCGATCTTCATATAAAGATTGAATCCATGTATCGTTTCTTAAGTCAAATCTGTCCACAGATTTCCACCATCTCTTTTCAAACTGTGCTTCTGTTTGAGACTTCAAAATACATTTAAAAAATTTATTTATAAACTTTTCATGCTTCCTTATCACATGTCCAAGCTTTTCATGAATCTTGCCCAATATGTGCCACAAACAAAAACAATGGCGAGATCTAGGAAATACTTCAGCTATAGCTTCTTTTAGCATTTGGTCTTGTTCAGTCAATATCACTTTCGGGGCTTGACCTTGCATCGATTGAAGCCAAGCACGCATTAACCAAACATAAGTAGATTTACTCTCATCAGCAAGTAATGCACTTCCAAACAACAGGCACTGAAAGTGATTGCTCATGCCAATAAAAGGAGCAAATGGCAATTTAAATTCATTATTGTGGTACATAGTGTCAAAGAACACCACATCTCCAAAGTTGCAATAATCTATCCTACCTTTTACATCAACCCAAAAGACGTTTTTCAGACGCTGCTCCTTATTTAAATCCACTGCATAGAAAAAGTAGGGATTCTCATCTTGCATACATGAAAAATATTCAAGCATGACCTTTGCATCTCCCTCCCCAAAACAGAAACTGGTACTCTTTTGATTCTCAGTTTTATGAGACACAAGCATACACTTCTTTTTTGCCCTACTGTTTGGAACAATATCATGGTTATGCTCTCGTATGAAATTACTAATAATCCATCTTCCATCTTGTCTTCTCTTAACATGCATGCAAGCCTTACAATCTGTTTTTGACCAGGATCTGTTTATTCTACCTCGTTTTTTCTTCATTGTAGTGGCATCTGCAAGTTCTGAACAACTTCCACACGGATTTGGATCTCGCTTGCTTCCAAATTTTGAACAGACAAATTTGGCGTCAATAAATTTACCAGAAATTCTTGATCGACGACTGGCTTTTATAATGGCAGAAAATCCAAAAGATAGAGCGTAGTTTTTATAAAACTCGAAAGCATCTTCTTTGGACTCAAACTCTAGACTGACATCCGGCTCTAATGAGTTCCCACTACTCATTTCTAATCCATTTTCCAGTACAGTAACAAGAACAAAATTTGAAAAATATCAGAATCTGAAAAAGAATAGTTAGTGGAGTACGTTCTATATTTAATTAATTATAAGAGGTGAAAGTTCTATCTGAAAAGAACGGCAAGTTCACCATCCAATCACATGTCAAAGACAATTACTCCTATTTATGCTTTGATATCGTCAACAAGAAAGGAGAAGAAAAATCACTTTTTTTTTTTTTCCAAATTTATGCTCAGGATAATTAAGGAAAAATTAAAGTTCAATTGCATCAAGTCAAATGCAGAATGAGCAATAAAGAAGAAAAATAATTACAACCTTGCTCGAGGAGAGAGTATCTTAGTGATGGAAATTTGGGGGCGAGTACAAAACTGCGATTTCCGAATTCTCAAGCTTTCGTTTCTCTCTTCCACTCGCGGCTGGCTAGTCTTTGAATCTCTTTCTGGGCCGGCCCGTGTTTTAAAATCTAAAATGGGCTGACTGTTTCTGTAGCTAGTCTAATATCTGGGCCTAGTATGTATTTGTCTCACACAACACAAACGAGACTCGGTCGGATTATATATATATATGCTAATTAAAATAGTATAGAACCACTTACATATCATGTGATCAATTTTACCTAATTAAAAGTTATTTTTTTCAGATTAGTGCTTTAAAACATATAGTATGAAGGAGAGATTGATTGATTACAATTACAAATCAAATGGGAAACAATTACTAGTTAGTTCTCTTGCATAGACTAAATTCGATAAGTGAAATTAATGACTTTTTCATGAATGTTACTTCTTAATTATCAAAGACGAGCCAATAGAGGAGGAATATGATGGTTATGTGATAGCTTAGCTTTGTACGAGGATCGGAAGAAAATGATTTATGTGCAGTGTTTTTTTTCCTTTTCCTTTTTCGGGGAGAAAATGAAAAACTAAGTTGGTATATAGAGAAGTTAAGTAAGGCCATCTCCAACAGCTCTTTTAAATTTCAGCCTCTTATCTTTAAATATAAGTAATGAACAGTGTTATACACTTCCACTTTTTACTCTGCACTCCAACAGCTAGTTTATATTTTAACATATAACTTTTATATATTGCTCCCTCCCTTCCATTATTTTTACTCAATTAGCTATATTATCCAGTCAAATTTTTCAATTTTTTAAGTGATTTATCATGTTAAATTATTCACATTTTTGGAGTATTAAATCTTTTAAATATTAATATACATAGTGTCATATAATATTATCAGATTCTTAGTTAAATATATTAGCTAAATTATTTATTAATTTTCTTTTGAATTTAGTCAAATTGACTGGTCAATGGCATCAATGGATAAAGATTAATGGGACGGAAGAAGTATTTTATATAAATAATAATGATATATTTATAATATTAATTTTTTCATTTAATTTCATAATTAAAAAGAGTTTTTCTAAAAAATATATTAATTTTTGGAGTTTTATGGGCATAATATTTTAATGTTTTGCATGAAAATACAAAATCTTTGAACTTTCTTGCAAACAATTGTAAATAACAATTTGTATTTGGTCATGGGCATTTGGCCATCCAAACCTATAAATTTTAACAACTCCTAAATTATACATGTGCTCTTGGAGAGCACTTTTTGTCATAATTTTAACAAAACTCTTAAAATTTAAGTTTTACACTTGCTCTTGGAGATGGCGGTTCGTGTAGAAGTGCATTGACCACGGTCTTACTACAGTTCTTCTAAATTTGAAGAAAGTACTTCCGGAAACATTGATATCTCAAACTTTTGCTTCTCTATGCTCGCTCTCTCTCTCTCTCTCTTGTTCCCAAAGGTGAAATCGCTCACCCCGGGCGCCCCTCACCCCCTGCCCGACGGGATTGTGAGAGGAGGTAAATCATGGTGACTCAACCGGCAACAGAGGCTGGGACCAGTGCTCACTGCGCACAAGGAGCCCCCCTCATTTTTTGAGAGGTTACTCCCACGCTGCCGCTGGTGAGGTTCGATCCTTGGTCTCTTGCTCCAAATTCCACCTCTGAGACCAGTTGAGCTGCCCATGCGGGCTCTCTCTCTCTTATATGCCATATGTTGCAGGTTAACAATCAAAAGAAATCAAGTGAAGAAAAATGTGTTGATCTTGAAAACTGAAGCAAAGATAATTAAAATTGGCCAGGTAAATTAAGCTTTAGCCTTGGACAATCAACAGAATATAACTAAAAATGTTCACATAAATTAGCAGCTGTGCAAAATGAGTACGAAAATTCAACAACAATGATGATTTGCACAATTACTGCACAAGATTCATTTTTTTTTTTACAGAGTCCAAAAGGCTTTATAAAGAGCAAAAATGTACAATGTATGTAGCTTCTTATCTTACAAGAACTCTACACAGTAATGAAACTTAGAATCAATCTCCTATACTTGCAAACTTCACATGCCCTCTATATATATTTTGTTTTGTGCAGTGCCCGTGCCCGTGCCAGTGCCAGTGCCAGTGCCATCATTCCTTGAGAAATTCCAAGCAGACTTTGGAAGGCTTTACTGCAGCTGGCCCATTGAGGACTTGAGTTTTAGTTCCTTGTATTTTGCTGACAGATAATCATGTTCATCCTTAGACCAAATATCTGTTGTTGACTTCAATCCAGAACGATTTCTTTGAACTATTCTCTCAAGAACTTTCGTGTGGCTTTCAGGAAATAATGGGTATGAAGGTGGAAAATTGAGATTCGGCAACAATGGCAGCATAGGAAGACCACGGAAACTACCATACATCTCTGCAGCTCCAGATCCCATTGATAACAAATTGAAAGAATTCTGCAAACAGATCATACTATAATATATATACTCAAATCCAATATGCACTTTATATATATTTATATATATATCTGTGAATGGAGAACTTACATGAGTAAAAGCAAGATATTTATCTACACTCCTAGATGTTTCACTTGCATTTTTATTTGCCAATCTTTCTTTTTGTCTGGCACGAAGCTTGGCACTGGTCAATAATGAAAATGTTAGAATTACAATAAATTGTCAATAACCTTCAGCAAAACAAGATTACCAATGTCAATTAAGAAGTCAAAAAGCCGAAACTAAATTTTTAATTAGGTAAGAATAAACGTATTGGACTCGTGCTAGACCTGTGCAAAGTACGCACTGGTAGGATACCAGTAGCCAACCAATTGCAATAAATTTAGGTTTATTATCACAAGAAATTCACTTGATGCTGTTATCTACCACTAAATTCATCAGCATAAACATATAGTACTAAATTCATCAGCATAAACCTATAGTTACTGTATACAAACATTGGATTGTTTGCATCAGTTTTAAGTATTTCAGAAGGCAAAATATATATAAATGTAGAAAAAAGAAATATCTTCTAAATTCAAGAAGACACTTGACAAGAAACTGAAATACAAAATTCATATGAAGTGAAACTCACTATTTTTCTTTAAGAGCTTTCCCTGCTGGTGTAGACTCGTGCGCAGGCTTCAGGTCAGGCTTTGGTTTAGGCTTCAGTAAAGCAAGATATTTATCTACAATCCTAGATGATTCACTTGCATTTTTATTTGCCAATCTTTCTTTTTGTCTGGCACGAAGCTTGGCACTGGTCAATAATGAAAATGTTAGAATTACAATAAATTGTCAATAACCTTCAGCAAAATAAGATTACCAATGTCAATTACGAAATCAAAAAGCCGAAACTAAATTTTTAATTAGGTAAGAATAAACGTATTGGACTCGTGCTAGTCCTGTGCAAAGTACGCACTGGTAGGATACCAGTAGCCAACCAATTGCAATAAATTTAGGTTTATTATCACAAGAATTTCACTTGATGCTGCTATCTACCACTAAATTCATCAGCATAAACATATAGTACTAAATTCATCAGCATAAACCTGTAGTTACTGTATACAAACATTGGATTGTTTGCATCAGTTTTAAGTATTTCAGAATGCAAAATATATATAAATGTAGAAAATGGAAATATCTTCTAAATTCAAGAAGACACTTGACAAGAAACTGAAATACAAAATTCATATGAAGTGAAACTCACTATTTTTCTTTAAGAGCTTTCCCTGCTGGTGTAGACTCGTGCGCAGGCTTCAAGTCAGGCTTTGGTTTAGGCTTCAGTAAAGCAAGATATTTATCTACAATCATAGATGATTCACTTGCATTTTTATTTGCCAATCTTTCTTTTTGTCTGGCACGAAGCTTGGCACTGGTCAATAATGAAAATGTTAGAATTACAATAAATTGTCAATAACCTTCAGCAAAACAAGATTACCAATGTCAATTAAGAAATCAAAAAGCCGAAACTAAATTTTAATTGGTAAGAATAAACGTATTGGACTCGTGCTAGTCCTGTGCAAAGTACGCACTGGTAGGATACCAGTAGCCAACCAATTGCAATAAATTTAGGTTTATTATCACAAGAATTTCACTTATGCTGCTATCTACCACTAAATTAATCAGCATAAACATATAGTACTAAATTCATCAGCATAAATTTATAGTTACTGTATACAAACATTGGATTGTTTGCATCAGTTTTAAGTATTTCAGAAGGCAAAATATATAAATGTAGAAAAAATGAAATATCTTCTAAATTCAAGAAGACACTTGACAAGAAACTGAAATACAAAATTCATATGAAGTGAAACTCACTATTTTTCTTTAAGAGCTTTCCCTGCTGGTGTAGACTCGTGCGCAGGCTTCAGGTCAGGCTTTGGTTTAGGCTTCAGTAAAGCAAGATATTTATCTACAATCCTAGATGATTCACTTGCATTTTTATTTGCCAATCTTTCTTTTTGTCTGGCACGAAGCTTGGCACTGGTCAATAATGAAAATGTTAGAATTACAATAAATTGTCAGTAGCCTTCAGCAAAACAAGATTACCAATGTCAATTAAGAAATCAAAAAGCCGAAACTAAATTTTAATTGGTAAGAATAAACGTATTGGACTCGTGCTAGTCCTGTGCAAAGTACGCACTGGTAGGATACCAGTAGCCAACCAATTGCAGTAAATTTAGGTTTATTATCACAAGAATTTCACTTGATGCTGCTATCTACCACTAAATTAATCAGCATAAACATATAGTACTAAATTCATCAGCATAAATTTTTAGTTACTGTATACAAACATTGGATTGTTTGCATCAGTTTTAAGTATTTGAGAAGGCAAATTATATAAAACTAGAAAAATGAAATATCTTCTAAATTCAAGAAGACACTTGACAAGAAACTGAAATACAAAATTCACATGAAGTGAAACTCACTATTTTTCTTTAAGAGCTCGCCCTGCTGGTGTAGACTCGTGCGCAGGCTTCAGTTCAGGCTTTGGTTCTTCTTCAGCTTCACTCTGTAATACAGTGTTAAACTATTAATAGCACTGCTAAATGCACATGTATACATTTTGTTGAATGACTTCATACCATTCCAACACAAACATGTCTATCAAGAACTAAATTCATTAAAGCATCTATTAACACATATAGACTTACTTCACTAAGCTCTTCATAGGGTAGAGCGACATATGCCTCCCGATAAGTAACCGATTTTCTTTGTCGTTTTCCACGACCAAGAGCTGCTTCTTCCTCAGTTTGATATATCTCCCATCTATGGAAACCCATGAGCAATATTTTCAAACAAGCCTTAAGAATTACTTTGAACTTTGTCCAATTTGAAAACATAAAATTCTTAATTATTGCTAGTGAGACATACTAGATTCATTATTACAAAAAATGAACTCCTTACCTTACTCTCAGAAGCATGTCCCATTCATTTTCTTCAGTAATGCTGATCAAATTATCATCTTTGTTTTCAGAAGTCTGTGCACTTGTTGTGTCATTAGTTGCCAAAGGAACTGACAACATTCCAGCTTGTTCTTCTTTAGATTCATCGTTCAATTCCAGCGACTGAGTGAAAAACAAGAAACAGAAAGTGAGAAGAATCTCTACAACTCATAATTCTAAAATCATAATCCCTTATATCCCTTCTGCATATACTCTCACATAAATTACCCATGTAAACATTATGAGTATTGAAGAGATCATATGAAATTTAAAAGATAAAAGATTTATTTACTATTATAAGTGAACTCTTAAAGCATCACATGTGAGTTATGTAAAACGATAAAAGAAAAGAGGGGAGATAAGATGAAATAACAGTTAATACCTTCACTGAACCAAGTATGTTATTCTCTATGTCAGATTCAACATTGTCAGGTGAACTCGAGTGGAGATTTGTACGGTCCAGCAGTTTCAGAATGGCATTTTCATCCCACAAATTCTTTTTAATTCCATCTGCACATGTATCTTTGTATACATCTCCTAGGCCAATATTCCTCCTCTTATTAGGCTCTGTCTCCGCAAGAGCTTCATCATTACTGTTCCGGTCACTAAAAAGTTGTTCAGTACCCCATTTTAGAATATCTTCCACCTCTTTCTGCGATCCAGACCTGTGCACAAAAAGTTGGTCAAGCATCATTTTCTTCTTTGCCAGCTGCAAAATTCGCTCTTCAACACTAGCACGCACAACAAGTCTATACACAAGAAGTCTTTTTGATTGACCAATCCTATGTGCTCGATTCATTGCTTGAATATCTGCATGTGGGTTAAAATCAGAGTCATATATAATGACAGTATCAGCACTTGCCAAGTTGATGCCAAGCCCACAAGCCCGTGTAGATAGCAAGAACACAAAACGACTCTTGTCTTGGTTAAAACGTGCTATCGACGCTTGCCGATCATTCACACATATAGACCCATCCACTCTCTCATAACTCTCGGGCCCAAATTCAGTTTCGAGATAATCCTCAAGGATATCAAGCAACTTAGTCATCTGTGAAAATATAAGCACCCTGTGACCTTCTCTTTGCAGCACTTTAAGCATGGAGTGTAGGAGAGTAAGCTTAGCTGAAGCTTTTATTCTCATTTCGTGTCGAAATTCGACTGAGCCTGACTCAGGCTCAGTGCCTGATATGAGATATGGATGATTGCAAACTTTCCTTAATTGCATCACAATGTTGAGCATTGACTGCTGAGGTACCCCCTTCCCTATGTTCCGTAATATTTGGTAGTTCTTGGTGAGCATTGCTCGATAATACTCTGCCTGAATAGATGACAACTCAACTGGAACCACTATTTCCGTCTTCGGAGGAATATTCTGCATAGCATCCTTTTTAAGCCTACGAAGCATATGGGGAGCAACAAGCTTCTTCAGTTCCTCCACTTTTTCTGCACTTGTCAAATCGTTAAGCTGCTCCTCAAATAAAGAAAGTGAAGGAAATGAAGCTGGCTGCAGAAAATTCAGCAAATTGTACATCTCCCCCATGTTGTTCTGAAGTGGAGTACCGGTCAACAATACACGATGTTGGAATGAAAATTTATTAAGCATACCAAACAGCTTACTGTCGGAGTTTTTCAACCGGTGACCCTCGTCAACCACAAGAACTTCCCATGGCACTCCACATAAATGTGAGGAATCGCATAAGACCATCTCATAGGTAGTCAAAAGAACATTGAATTTGTGAGAAGATGGCTTTTTCTTCGATCCATGAGGAGAATCACAACATGTGTGCCATTCGTATTGGCGAATTAAAGCTCTAGCTCTGGTGTTACCGTGATATTCCACGACATTGAGATGTGGGGCCCACAGCGCGAACTCGGACATCCAATTGGGCATTGTGGATAAAGGAACCAAAACTAGGCAAGGTAGTGTAACTTTAAACTCGCTGTATAAAGATGATATAAAAGCACAAGCTGACACAGTTTTCCCAAGCCCCATTTCATCAGCAAGTATAACGTTTCTTGATTTGTGCCAGCTGTTACGTAACCAATTCAATGCTTCAAGCTGATGTGGAAATAAAGAACCTCCAGCTAGATCTTTAGGCTGTTCCGAAAGTGTAATAACCTTTTCACCCTTTTTCCGCACATCATTATTCTCTAGTGTTTGCCGTTCGAACCTGAAGAATAAATCGACCAAGTGAAATGACTTTGCAATAGCAGGTTCGTCAATTCTTTCCCAAGTACATTCATCGTAAGGAAGACCTGTCCATTTTACATACACTTCAGTTGAAGAACTATTTGTAGCAATGACTCGCTGTGGAACCTTCCATTGTTCCTGGCATAGATTCATTGTAGCAGTCCCATACTTGACCTTGTAATTCTCTAACTTACGTTTTGCTAGAACCTGCAGTTCAGATTCATGAATCCAACTGTTGTGAATATGAGATTTCCCAACCCACTTGACCAAAAACTCGTATGAGACAGTTTTTGCTGCATTGGTACAACACAAGATAATGTCATCCTGCAGGTTTTCGTAATTCAGCGACATTGAACCAGAACCCTCGATCAAAGAATCCATGTAACTTATTCCTTTACGTTCTCTGCTTGTTGATCTTCTGTACACGTGTAGTTTGTCTTCATGTATATGATTCTTTAAGTTTGTCTCAGAACTGCGACAACCAACGACCTGGTCAACCTGCTTTAAAAAAATAATAGAATTAAAAGAAAATTACTCATATTTTTAGGGAAAATTCTTGTCCAAGCCTGGCTTGGCCAAACCCATCCAACCACCAAGCAAGTGTATTGCACTTGCTTTGTGATTGGTCACTCTTGGGAGTTACATCCAATCCCAAAGCAAGTGTATTGCACTTGCTTTTTAGTTACTTTGGGTTTGGCCGGTGTGGGTAAGAATTTCCCTATTTTTAGATGAATGATAAGGTAAGATTTAGTAGAACACACCAATATTAATACCTGCTGATCATCAGGTGTATTCTCATCAAATATCAGGGGTTCACGATCTGCTTCCTCAAGAACCATCTGAAATCAGGGAACTAATATTATGGCAAAAGTGATAGAAAAACAGTGAATATACAGGTCATGCATAATGCTATCAATAATGGAGAAAATGGAGAATACTACAGAATAATTAGGAACAATATGATTTAAGAAATTAAATATTTCCCGGAAATTGATTTCATCCATTTCAGCACTCAAGATTCCAGCACAAAATGTCATGCTGAAAACTGAGGCAATGAATCAACCAATAAATGACCCTTTTTTAAATAGAAAAAATAAATCAATTTGTATATCAATATTCGTTAACAACTTATAAACTTTCTGACATTCATCCAACATTTTTCACCACCTAAACCTATCAGTTAATTCTAATTTATGCTTGTATTGAATTATTTGAAAAACTTAATGGAGAAAAAAAAGGAAGTAGCTAACATCAGAAATTACAATTATAGATATGAAGGTGGGGCCTGAAATCTTAAAAAACAAATAAAGAAACATTAAGGAGTGGACTAAAACTCCATTTTCATTCACGCTTACCATTTCATTTCAGAGACTCGTTTCATTACCTTGTAAGTAGCAAATAGAAGAAAAATTTAAACTCTAATATGAACCAAAAAAGTAACAACATTACCGTATCATCTGTTCGGATAATATCCTTTGAGAGAGTTGAGCAAGCCTTGTGTGCAACTAACTTACGTTTTCCATGTGATTTAGAAGTTCCTTCATGATCAGTATTCACCTTGGACGGACCTTTTCTACACATATTGGAACTAGATTTGTCCTTGTTAGTTTTTCGCTTCTTTGCACTATTATGTGAGCTAACATTATTCTTTCTCTTTCTGGCTACATGAGCGGAAGCTTCCAATGATACTTCCTGAGAAGATTCCTCATTCTTATCTACACCATCCATAGATTCATCTTGAATTGGCTGATATTGTTCGTTAGTAAATTCACCAGTGGCAGAACAGGATGTTCTTTCTTTGTCAGAAGACCTCTTCCTCCCAACATCAACATTTTCAACTGCCTCAGTTACATTATCAGTTGACTCTGTTTCCATTTTTGATCTTCGAATGATAATATTTGTCCGTGATCTTTTTGAATCAGGATCCAGATGGTTCACTTTCTCCGTATCAGCAGCACATTGTGGACGACAGGTTGGGCATTCCCACCTCCCTTCCGGAACACACTTCAGAAAAATAAAATGAAATTTTAGTTTAAACAAAAGAATAAAGAGGCACAGAAACCTGTTGTCCAACTATCAACTAACTAAACGTACCTCCAAAGCAGGGTTCAAACACTCAAGATGATAGGTACGGGGACAGTTATCACAGCACAGCAACTCTCCACCGAGTTCACAAACCTCACATTCAAAATAATACTGGAAAAAAAATCGTAAAAAGTTCCATCCAAAACCTTGGAATATATATATATATATATATATATATATATATATATATATATATATATATATGTATACATACATTAAAGAAATCGTGCATGGCCAGCTTTTCTTTTAAACTTTTTTCTTATAAAAACGAGAAAAGGTATAAAGAAGGGGGAAAAAACGTAACCTACCCCATCATTTCCTTTTCTCTTGCTAGAAGGTCGATCTGAACTAACACCATCTTTCAGACCACGTTCTGATAAAGCAGACTTATCAGTACCGGAAATAATCTTTCCTCGCTTGTGTTTCAACATTGTACTAATCCCTGAGCTGTCTCCCTTCATTGCCCACAAATTTATCAACTGCTTTAAAAAAAATGACATTAATAGTTGACGATAAATGTGGTACTAAAAAGGAAATAAATGTCGTAAAGCAAACATTAATTTCACAGCAAATCTCCGTAATCTGCTGTCTCCGATAAATATCCAAGTTGAGTAAGTAAGAAACCCTATCAGCGAAACCAAATTTAAAACTATAACTAAATCATCAACATATGTCCACAGACAACCAAGGATTCATTAGTTTTCACAACCATTAGTAAAACCATAGGCATATGAGTTAAAGTCTTGTGTGAAAGATAAAAGATAAGCTTACTGCAGATCATGGATGAAGAGAGCCATATATATCAACGTTTGTCGTTTTTCTAAGTTAGGTAATTGGAAGCAGTACACATTTATCATTACACCTTAATTATGATAAATAAAAAATGTCTGCGTATAGATAGCTATAAATAATCAGAAATTACCAAGCATAGGGCATTCCAAATTTAATGGATTCCATAAACTAGATAGATTCTCTGGTTGCTAAATACGAAAAATGTGTCATTTTCTGGATTAATCTCCAGAGAATTTGTGAAAATTTAATAAAATCTAATATTATGTCTCTTTTTTTTTCTTTCTCATATTCGTAAGTCTAAAGGTCTGTAAAAGCACGATACCAACATAATCCTTTGTAACAGTTATGAGCTACGAGTAAACAAGCACTTCTGTTGACATTGGTATTTTCCAAAATAACTGACAGAGGACTTTATATATTTTGGCAGGTAAAATTCCTGACATAATTAACGAATTCGACTTTCATAAATTTGTTCAAATTTACTCGATTATGATATACTTGCAACGGTTAAGCTACTTCAAATCTAAAAGCACATCAAATTTTAGAAAGTAAAAAACTTCCATGCAAAGCAAACATCAGATCATCACATTAATCAAAATCACTTCACAGAGATGTTAATAAAAATTCACACCTAAATGAACAAGTATAAATGAACTGATGATGACTATTTATTGGACGAGTTTACTACTTGCAACTCTATTTGAATCATGGAGGGATAAATTAATTAAGTCAACTTCATAAAACATGCTCTAATCTAAAAGAATAGTCCCAACCCCAATCCTCTCTGCACTAATAATATCAGTTCCATACCAAAACATCATATTAATTCAAACCAGAACATACAGGAAATAATTTCAAAATGAAGTACTAAAAACACAAAATTCAGCTAAATTGGTTTAATCAACTGAAAAAAAAAAAAAAATGTATGCCACAAAGAGCTTACCACTCACCAAATCACGTTTATGAATTAAAAACACAATTAAAGTTCTAAAAACCAATCTTGATTATTTCTCTCAAAGCATATACTAGTAATTAGAAAGGTAGAGATGGAGCGGTGGAGTAAAAGGGGATTAGGGTATACGATTAAAAGAGAAATGAGGATATGAAGAGTGAGAAATTATAGAGAGCGAGAGAGAGGTTGTGTCCGTTGTGTGAGATTAATACACATATACATACATAGATATATATATATATAGCGTACAATACAAACACGGATTCTCCTCTCCGGGTCATAGGACTTTCGGGCCTTCACAATGCGCGCACACACACACACTGACATGTAATGTGGTGGGAAGAGAGCCCACTGAGAACATGCCACGTGGCGCTTCCGGACGCCTGTCCACGTAACTCTCCTCGCAATTTCTTGGCCTTCCTTTTTCAATTTTAATTCTTGATTGTTTCCATTCCCACATCTTCAATTCCAGGGCGTAATGTTTGGTTGATTTGCGTTTCATTGCTATCCCCAATCCATGTCTGCGTATGTAAAACATACATGCTCCGCGCCATAAAGTACCCGCCATTGTGTGCTCTGATTTGCGTTTTTTTTTTCTTGTTCTTATGCTTACGTTGTTTTGCTCAAGATCAAAATTTTCCAAAGATAAATCATAATGGCGAGAAGTAGGCGGGAAATATTGGGGCAAAAGGATTATGACGACGATGACTCGTTCATATTCTTTGTTTAGAGAGTGGGAATGCAAAAACAGCCCCTTTACTTTACTTATTTGTAAAAAAAAAATTATATACATATATATTATTTATTAGTAAATAAAAATCCTCAGTTTATATTTTATTAGTTATCCAAGGATTATTGTCCATTTTTCAGATTAAGAGGGGATCATTAACGATTTTTTTTATTATAAAGTGAATTGTGATGCTTTCGTATTTTATTTCAACTAAAAAATAACATTTGTCAGTATATCATTTCCATTATAAATCATGAAAACTACTCATTTTATAATGACTAAAAACAAACTGCGATCTACGAAGAAAAAGGTAAATATTTTCACTAGTCAACACAAAAAAATTTGCCAAAAGGAAATGACATGTAAATCGTAACATATGTAGATCAGATTTTTCATAGACAATGAATAATATTAATGTATTCACGAAACATATTTACAATATTTTACTTATGGTCTATGCAAGAATTTTCCTTTTTAACAATATGTATGTATCTATGTGAGAGTAGATGGATATTAAGTATTCAACGAGTTTTCAGGTCATATAACAAGGAAACACGTTACAAACTGTCACAATTGAAGGAAAAACGGTCGGGAAATTCTTACCCGCACCGGGTTAGACCGAACCCAAAGTAACTATAAGGCAAGTGCAATACACTTGCTTTCGGATTGGATGTAACTCTCAGGAGAGTGATCAATTACAAAGTAAGTGCAATACACTTACTTGGTGGTTGGATGTGTTTGGACAAGAATTTTTCGAAAAGGCCTTGGAGTTAAATGCGACTTCTTCTCAGATGTTATTTGGTTGGTCGGAAAAAAAGAAATTGTTCTTACACAAAGTAATTATTAATTTGAATTAAATACTTGTACATGAGAGATTCTATGAAGTTGTTTCTAAGAATTTATTTATACATAGAAAATTTGGCCAACATTCAAAAGACTTTCATGAGGTATATTAAAAATGACACTATTCTCCCTGCAAATCTTTCTAAGGAACGCATATATATAATCAATAGCTATTTTCTTAAGAATATTAGATTCCTTCCTTGCTCTAACAACTGTATTCCCAAGAATATGAACCACCCCAGCATCCATACAACTTCTCATAAACTCCAATTCATCCACTTCAGTGCCCTCTTGCCCCGTCATCGGAGATGATCCAACGGGTACAATAGAGTCCACCGATGAAATTGTAAGGTCAAGATTCGAGGTGAACGCATTTTCTTTCAATAAAAACTCTCTTTGTGTTTGATGTCCCTGTCCCTGTCCACATAAACTGTACTCATCCTCCGAATCAGACCAGTCTTCCATCATTGCCTCTAACCGAACAAAAGTGAAGAGATTTTCAAAAAGCTTTTTCTCAAACTCATCATCTTTTCTGTGAAGATCTTTGTAACCATATCTAGCTACACAACGGAACATATGAAAGTTTTTAGGTCCGATTCTTTTCACTAGAAACCTCTCTTCTTCGGGTACCGTATAAACTGGAAGGTACTTGACGCACACAAAAACTACGACCGAGTGTATAGCTGGAAGGTTTGTAATAAAATGCGAGAAAATATGAGGCACCCCACTGGCTAGCTCGGTGTACACGAGTCCTATGCCAGGCACACGAACGAGACCTAGACTGGGACCGAGGCCTAGAATCCAAGCCATGGAGACTTTGCTGTGCACCTCAAACTCGTAACGTTTGACTGTACCGTAGTGCCAGGCATACATTATGAGAAGAAAGGCGGCAGCGATCACGAGTGGGACCCAACCGCCTTCATCGATTTTGAAGAGCACTGCTGAAAAGTAGGTACACTCGACCACTAGAGAAAAGAAAGTGAAGAGTAGTACTAGGATCCAGTGGCAGTGCCAAACTAGTAACATAATTAGTGTCATGAGAAGAGTGGTCGCGAGCATGACCACTACAACTGCAGTGCCATAAGCATTTCCAATTTGGCTTTGATTTCTGAATCCGGCAGTCACAGCAATACAAAGAACCATAAGTATCCAATTCATATCAGGTATGTATATCTGCCCAAGGAACTTCTTCGATGTATGCACAACTTTAACTCTTGGGAAACATCCTAAAGAAAGAGCCTGCTTTATAATTGAAAAAGTAGCAGATATGGTGGCTTGACTAGCAACAATAGCAGCTAAAGTAGCAATAATAACCATTGGCCAGTATATTCTTTCTGCAGAGAGAGAGAGAGAGAGAGAGAGAGAGAGAGAGAAAGAGAAAATTAAATTTAATTAGGAGTTTTAAATTTAATTAAAATGACACAGCTAAAAAAATACTGAGACATACTTACCCGGGATCGAGCGATAAAAGGCATCAACTACGTGTTCTTTGTTTTCCATAAGATAAGCTGCTTGACCAGAGTAGGCTAAAAGAAGGCAAGGAAACACAACTACTGTGAAAGCAAGCTGTACAGCCGAAACCGGAAAATGGGCCAGGTCAGCAAAAAGTGCCTCCGTACCTGCAATAGCACTTATTTATATCTGGCTTATAAATCAAGTAAGAAATGGAGCAGTAAAAAAGAAAACCTGTGACGCTAAGCAATATCCCTCCGAGTGATGTCCAGCCTTTTTTGCCTCCTCTTTTGATATATCGATATATGTAAACAGGGGAAAAGGCTTTGAGAACGGAGGTATCGTATCTATATATGTTGAAGATGCCAATGCCTCCAATCATAAGAAACCAAACTAGCACGATGGGAGCAAAAAGCCAGCCAACTTTGTCTGTGCCGTAGTGTTGCATGCTGAATAGACCAACTAAAATGACTACAGCAACAACTACAACCACATCTGGGTGCATCAGAAAAATAAAGCATGAGTATATATATAAAGAAGTGGTGTAATTACGTAAAGAAATACATAATTCCATAAAGTCAGTCACTGTATTTGACAATAGATAGTACCATTGCTCATCTTCGGATGGTCCACCTTGATCCCACCAGAGGCTGAAAGAACTGCAACATATACATTAATTGGTGGATTATTACAAAAACATAATAAAGAAACGAGAGAGAGTTAGCACACCAGATATAGCAGGAGTGAGAATTCCATCACCAATGACCATGCATGTCCCAACAAGTACTAGAACAAGAAGAGCTATCTTTCTGAATGCATGTGCCTCCAGCCATTTCTGTGTTTTAGCAGCAAATGATTTCTCATGGAATGTGTTACGACTATAAGTCGTTAGCTCTTCGTCACTTGGGTGTTGATTCGGAATTATTTTCACTTTAGCATGCCGGCATAGTAACGAATAAAGAGCAAAAGATCCTCCTAAACACACACACAAGATAAATACATATCATTTGGTCATACTACCAGGAGTACATATATACAGATATATATATATATAAAGATGTAAATTTTTGAAATCATCTTAATTAATTACCTTGACCGTTGTCATTTGCTCGACACACAATGAACACGTACTTGAGGAGAGGGATGAGAGTAAGGGAGTATATAATCAAGGAAAGGGCCCCAATAACATCCTCTGTGTGTTCTATTCCATGAGGAAAAGTATTGTAGAATACATACAATGGAGAAGTTCCCAAGTCTCCATACACAATTCCGAGGCTCTGAAAAGCAAGCCTTAATAGCAAAATTGTGGAGAAGTTCTGTATTAACAAAAAGAAAAATCCACTAGTATTTATCCATTGGAATGTGGAAATGATGAATAAATTAAAAAGACATTCAATTTTCAACTAGGGGTGTATTTTGTTTGTTAATTACCTCTTCTCTTTGCACATATTTAAGCTTCCCAGCCTCCTCATCCATAGGCTGATCGAGCTTCTTTTCCAAATCCCACATTCTTCCCTTTGTTTCACTGCCTTCATCCTCGGATGCAGCCATCTTACTCCTTCAATTCGGAACAGAACACCTTAATTGAATTCAAATTCCTGAAACATCAAGAATTCGATTATCCAAACACAACTTGAACAACCAGTTGAAGAAAGAATGAAGATACAAAGAGTTAGTAAATCAAATTCTAGTAATTAAGAAGATGGATTAGATTAATAATAATAATACTACTAAATAAATCATCACAGTGAGTAGGCACCTACTGAAAAGAACCAGTATCAAAATACCCTTACCTTACTTGATAAATATAAATCTTCAATACCTTTTCGAACCAAATATTGAAGTGGGTTATCAATCAAAACCAACCTTCTTATAGATATGGATAGACTAGAAGAAATAAAAAAAAAAAAAGTCTCCACTAATTTGCCCTTGTAACTCGTTTATTCGAATTTCAAGGAATAAACAAACAAAAAGCTCTGGTTTACAATCTATATATTTGTGGATGTATTACCAATTTTGATTTCCGTGTTTAATTAGGCTTCTCTTTATTCTTATTTTCTAACCATCGATTTAGCGGATCCAAACTTTAATCAGTTGAGTGAGTTGACATTACTGTAATGGAAGAGAAGACAATGGTTAACTGGTCAATTCAAGATTATATGTAATGTTTATTTTTTGTCTTATTGAGACGTTATTTTTTTTATTGCATTATTGATTTGGTAGTCTTACAATAAATAAATTTACTAGTTTATTTAAATTCAAACGGACTGGGTCGGGGTCACCACTATTTATTTGTGAGTTGTGACGTTGTAGCCGCTAACTATGAAACCCAAATAAGATAATGAGATATTTTCTCCGTTTTATTTATCCAGACCAGGATCGTAGTATTAAAGATTTTACTTTTATTATGGTACTGGTTGAAAAGCTTGAGAATATTTCAACATATTTTACTTAAACAAAACAAAGGGGGGTTTCCATCGAGAAAAAAACACAATATGGGATTTTAGGCCAAAAAAAATACTATAAAATAAGATATGTTGCCAGTGCAATGAGTAAAAATAAAGATTTATTATGTTAAACTTTAATGAAGACAATTGGGAGGTTCTATAATGACTCACCATCATTCGAGAGTCATGAACGACTCAACCAAATATTGACATGTGTCGATGTACAACACCTACAAAACAGTGTGTACGAACCTATCTCCAGATTTGTAAATACCAAAATACCCTTTTCCCTTACAAAAAATTAAAAAATCTCAAACTCTAAAAATTTCCCCACCTTGTCCTTCTGGTCGGAACAGATGGCGGCGAAGTTCCGCCGCCGTTCTGGTGCGACCAGAATGGCCCCCTCCCGGAGCCGTTCTAGTGGTGATTATTTTTTTTTTTTTTTTTCATCAATATCACCACCAATTCAGACTTAAAAAAAAGAATAACTTGGGGTTTTGAGGTTTCTGAAGGCAGAGAAGAAGAAGATGAAGACATTACTGAAGCTCCAGAAGCAACAATTCCTTTAATTGCAAAATCTCTCCTGCTCAATTCACATTTGCTTCCTAAAACAGGAAAAAAAGAAAAAAGAAAATCAAGTGGTCAGAATAAAAAAAAAAAAAAATCAAGCATCATCTTCTTCGTAGGAGCCTTCACCGGTGAAGGAAACTCCCTGGGCCAACCTTGTCGCACCAGAACGGCGGCACTCCGCCGCCGCTCTGGTGCAAGTGGTCAGAATAAAAAAAAAAAAAAAATCAAGCATCATCTTCTTCGTAGGAGCCTTCACCGGTGAAGGAAACTCCCTGGGCCAACCTTGTCGCACCAGAACGGCGGCACTCCGCCGCCGCTCTGGTGCGACGTGGAGCCGTTTAAGTCCCGACCAGAACGGCGGCGGAACTTCGCCGCTGTTATGTTCCGACCAAAACGGGGGCGCGCGGAATGTCCCGACGAAAACGGCATCGGAGGGAAGGTTAAGGTGATGGCGTGGGTTAGGGTTTGGGTGAAGATTGGGAATGGATTTTGGAGAGGATAGGATAAAATTGGTAATTAAAAAATCTTCTAATGGGCATAATTGTAAAATTGAGGTGTACAACTGCGTTTTTTAGTGTGGTACACAATAATTTGAAAAAGTGCAAGTTCGTACCCATCGTACAAATTTTAATGGTCAGGATTAATCTTCTTTTGTATCCTATGGCCACCAAAATTTCTGACACATGACTCCTCTACAGTGCAAGAGTCAAAATAGAACACCCGAAGACAATTACGGGTAGAAAGATAAAATGTCAACTTCATTAGTCTTTTCTTAAAATATATCATTGACAATTTGTCGAAAATCTATCTATCATGCCTTTGATCTAAGTTGGGAGCCATGAACTTGATAACATAAAAAACATAAAATAAAGGAAGTATTAAAAAAGACTAATGATGTTAGACTACTCAATTATAAACCATAAGAATTTAATTTGAGGAGAATCTTGACATTAAAAAATGTCAAAACCACAGAAGAGAAGACAACACACCACCCCCCGCGGTTCCAATAATCAACAGAAATGATAAATGACTAAATTTAACAAAAGATTATTGCTAAGCATTTTATTTAATGTACATCCCTATTCCCTTCAGGTTAGCACCTAGCACTAGCAGCAGGTAAAACTGTAAAAGGTAAGATGCTCATCATCTCATGCTTCCCGCCACATTTTATTCGCATATAGTATAATTTTATCACTAAAATATTATTGTGAAACGATAATAAACAGTTTTTTATTTTTATTTTCTCCAGCAGGGGGTGATATCATACAGAAAAGTAAATATCATTGAACTATTCCAAACCCAAATTAAATTTAAATGCAGAAGAAAATGTGAACATTTTGCATTCTCTTAAAACGAGTAGAAAGAGATGAGTATGTAACACAGGGAGACAGAAAAAGTAAATCACAGCAAACATATAAATCATAAACATGATGAACCACAAATATTCATTAATTTTTTATCCTAGAACTGTGTTTGTCCAAAAAATTAACGGATAAGAGTTAAGACTATATCTATATCAGCAGCAAGAAAAGAGTGAGTGTAGTCGTGTACTAAAACAAATTACACAAACTGAAAGCAATCTCTTATCTTCAGCATCAGCATCAGCATCAGCATCAGAATCTTACCCACCATGACACCTGTTAGAGTCCTGTTTAATATATACCTACAAAGTTTTATCTATTAATATCTAATTTTTATGTAACTATTAAAGGAGATAGGTCTTTGACAGCACAAAGGTAAGGTCTCCATATGTCCCAAAGACAATGGAAATCACACAAACACCAAAGTCATTTAGTATAGCGAACTTCTATCAAATCAAATTTATGTAAGAGTCATTGATCCCAGTATTATTAGACCCACAAAACATCAGTAACAAGATAACTTAACAAGAAAATTCAAATTGACAATAATTATAAAAGTAAGAGCCTCCCCCTAGTTCACCTTTACACATATCCTCATAGCCAAATTGACAATAATTCTGCAGTTGGGTTTACAACCAAGCTTGAACGGCGCAAAATAATGTTAAAAACAAACATTCAAACACGCTACTATTAAGTTAGGCATAAATTCCATGGTTGTGCAACTGCAATGCTAACTAGTTATTAACAGTTAAAAGACTTAATAAATCCAATTGAACTATACTATCAAGCCTAACAAATTACGATAAAGCAGGATAGACAACAACACAAAACAATAAGATAAAGGATCACCTCAATGGTTTTATTGCAACAAACACTAGAAGCTTCCCAAACTAACACACCCGTTTCAAAAGTTTTTTTTTTTACACACATGTTCCCAATTACATAAAAGCTCAATAAAACCATCCAACTTTACCATCTCTAGGGCGGCTCAGGCATCCAAGTTTTCCATCTGAATACTGCTCTTAAGAGGAACATATTCTCCAAGATATCCACCAAGATGATCATACAGCGCACTCTTATCAATCCCTTGATGGTGATAGCTCTTGCAGACATAGTAAAACACACTCTGCACCAACAATCCAATCAAATTAACAATCACGAGCACACCAACGAGGAAGCCACCCACCATAATTCTCGTCATAACCCCGTAATCATCTCCACCGTGCACCACAATCGACCCAAAAAGAGCATTAATAATACCACATACAGCCAAATACCCAAAAACGAGAACAAACCCCACTCCAGTCTTCCCCTTCAACAACTCATAACTCTTCTTCATAGCTGCAAAACCATAAACAGGCTCAAGAACAGACACAACACTAGCAAGATGCCACAATGCGCTGATGTAAACATGAACCCCCAAAAACAACAAGAAAATAACGACCATGGAAAACAGAAACAAGACTACATTCTCGGTATCTACTGCAATTATGAGGAGTACAAGAAACCCTAGGAAGACAATGTTGTAGACAACCATTGATAGGGAGACCCATAGAAACGTAATAAAGAGGCGCTTGAACACGCTTGGGATAGCGGCGATTGTGTAGGAGTAGGAAACGGGTTTGGAGGTATAGAGGGAGGCGACGGTGAATACAGCGGCGGCGGTTGAGAGGAGAGAAAATGCGAAGAGGAAGATGAGGTAGAAGAATTGGAAGATGAGGAGCTTCGTCCAATCGGATGAGGAGGAAGAGGTCGGATCGGATTGAAGCTGGGAAAGGATTGGGTGAGTGAAAAGGGAGTGAGCTAAGATGGCGAAGGAAAGGGGGAAAATTAGGGTTAGGGTTATGAGGTAGAAGGTTTTGGGGGATTGTTTGGGAATTGAAATTGATTCCTTGAGGATGTCCGAAATGCTCAAGAATTGAAGCTCTTCCGAAGCCAGATCCATATTAAGATGCTCAAAATCGGAATTGATAATGCGCAGAAAACAGCAGATCCAAAAGTGAAATATAATGTGGTGGTGGTGGTTCGACTGGTGGTGATGACGGCTAGCACCGCCACTTGCAACGTGGAGAAGATTAGTTGTAATTATAACACGTCAACAAAAATAATGATAATTTATTTGGATCATATACTATCTAGCGATTTTTAAGCCGTGTCGGCACTATTGGAGTAATATTAATGTATTCAGCAGCTAAAAAAGGCAAATGCGATTTATGGTCAAAATTGATTTTCAGTTGTTTTAAATGTAATGTATTTAATCATGTGCTACGTCTTACGAGTCATTTATATCAAATTATTGCAATTGAAATGACTGAAAAAATTGATTTTAATATTTCGCACAAAAATCTATTATATATATAGTCAAATATTAATAATCAAAATGTTCTGATTTGATGAAAATGGCCAGCCAAAAGGAGGGAAGAATTTCCCCGGACCTGGTCCAGGATTTTTCTTCTTTTTAATTTTTTCCTTTTCTCTTTATAATTATCTAACTTATTCATAACGATAATGTGATACTAATTTGTAAGCTCTAATAAATATAATATGATTATATTTATTTATAAAATTTTAAAAGTGTAAGTTAAAAATACAACAAACTAAGAGATTAATAAATTTTAAAATATAATTATGTATAAAAGTTTAATATTCAAAATCAAATTTACATAATATATCGATTTGACTTTCAAAATTTGAAACTCTTTATCCTAAAAATATTATTTAGAATCGGGTTTGAACCGATCCAAATCGATTCACCGGTTTTGGACCGGTTCAACTCGGTTCAGTCTGATATTTTAGTCAAGCGATTTTAGGGGGTAAACCGAACAGGACCAACCTCTGGTTCGCGGTCGAACTCCGATTTTAATAACATTGGTTGCAACAAAGAAATACTTGGACTAAACAATCCAAGTGAAAATTTAAAATTTATCGGTAGAAAGTAAAATCTTACGGCCCACGGTTGTACTGAATGAGCCGAGACATTCAGGGTCTATTTGGATGAGTTTTGACTCGATTTCGCGGGTCTCGGTTTAAAAAAATAACTTGGGTAGTTTCGTTCAAACCTTTGAAACCTCATTTCGATGGGTTTTGGCTGTTGGATTTTGTGGTTTAAATAAGTTGAAACCCTACTTGAATCGTGTTTAGATATTGGAGTTTAGGAAAAAAAAGTAGGTGAAAGGTATCAAATTAATATCCTTTTTAATGAAATTTAGGAGAAAAAGTATGTGGTAAGTAGTATCAAATCAATGTTTTATATGTTTGAAGAGTTTGAGTGTGAGTTTCTGAATGAATTTTTGATGGTTTTATGAGTTTAGCGAAAACACATTTAAAAAGGTTCTGACTCGATTTCGCGGAACCCGCGAGATCAGACCAGAACCAATCAACATAAACCTTCGATGTTGTTTATGTCATTAATCCTAGGGATCGGATCCTCTAAATTCGGTCTTTTGTGGTGGAGATTTACCATTGTAATGGACTTTGTACTCTCTCTCTTCTTTATAATTCAATTTCAATTGAAAATCTCACACCATTCAAAGTTCAAATTCAAACCAACAGAGAGAGAAAAAGAAAAAGAAAAAAACTGCGACCGGAGTAGAAATTTCCTTACATATGTCAACGTCGTTACGAAATACGTACTATAACATAGAAGTATATGAGAAGTATTAATATGCCAAGAATCTTTGATGAGATATATGTATGCATTTGATATTGACCTCGGTCGTCCACTCATATTATTAATTAATTTAATTTGTATTTCTATAAATTGTTAAGGCCTGTATGTTTGGTGTTTGAGAGAGTAGTAAAAGTTTGTGAAATAATTTCGATTTATGTGATGTTGTTTGTTTGGATTTTGAGATAGTAGTTTGGATAATAAAGTAAATGTAGATTATTTTGGAAGAGTTAGATTGTAGATGTAAGACTTAAAACTCAAATCATGTTAAAATAAGTTGTGTAAGAGATGAGTTTACTTTATGTCAAATCAAAATACAATTGCGTAATTTTTGTTATAGATGAGAAAATTGTTGTTTGTTTGGTTTTGAAATAATAGTTTGAGAAAAATGAGAAATGATAAATTTATTTTAAGAAGTAGAAAAACATGTTTGTTTGACTTTTTCCAAATAAAAAATAATTTTGGAAAATGTCACAATAACAGATAGGACCTTAGGGTCTATATTGATGGGTTTTGGCTTGGTTTCGCGGTTCTCTATTTAAAAAAATTGTTTAGGTGGTTTCAATGAAATCTTTGAGACCATTTTTGGATGGGTTTTTGTTGTTGGGTTTTGTGGTTTGAATAAGTTGTAATTCCACTTAAATTAGTTTGAATATTGGATTTAGGGGAAAAAGTAGGTGGTGGGTGTCAAATCAATGTATTTTTTAGTGAGATTTGGGGGTAAAATAAGGTGGTAGATGTCAAATCAATATTTTATAGGTTGAAGAGTTTTAATGTGATTTTCTAATTAATAGGTTTTTTTATGGTTTATGGGTTTGGCGAAAATTCATTTAAAAGGGTTTTGACACCCTTATAGTTATAGCTTGTTTGGCTATTAGGAAAGTGAGGGAAAATTGTTGGAAAAGGAAAAGAAAGTCATTTTTCTCTACATGTTTGGTCGTGAGGAAAGAATTTTTCCTTGCAATTGTTTGGCTATTAAGAAAGTTTAGGAACATAATATTTTTTACTATGAATTTCTTTGTTGATAAAATAATGTATGAATAATCACGTTTTTATTATAAATTAATTTGATGTTATTTTAATTTTTTTAGTCGTCAAATTTATATCAATCTTCGAAGCTAACAAGGGGTTATTGTCAATTTTTAAAGTTAACAGGGGGTTATTGATAAAAAAAAATTACAAATGAAAAATTTTGATAGTTAGACAAAGTACAAGAAATGTTGCAATTCACTGTAAAAAAAAATTTAATATTTTTCCATTAAATTGGTTGGAAAATTTTTCCTCCATGAAAGATTGAAAAAAAATAATTTCTTTTCCTGTTATTCAAACAATCAAACAATACATAAACGTTTTTCACTGGGTTAAAATAAAATAAAAATAGGCATTGTACAGACTAGGGAGTACACAAATCATCGGTCGGTCCTCAATCGAGCCGGGTAGGTACTACTAATTTTCCCCACCCCACGGTCCCACTTACTTGCTTTGCTTTGACCATTGTAGAAAATTTCTTTTTCATAGCATATAGCATAGCCGCCAGGAATGGAAACATCAAAGTGTACTGTACGTCTTTTTTTATTTACATCGTCTCACTAATTTCTTCTCATTTTCAATGGTAAAGTACTAGGAAGTGGGTATTGAAAGGGATCATTTTTTGCATCTAATTTTTAATTTTATTATTATTATATATATAAAGGCGTGCATTAGTTATAGCCATATATATTTACACTCCTCAACTTGTCAAACTATTACGTATATATATTATCTTATCTTCATTTAAATAGATTTTTTTATCATTTGTTGTGGTTAACAGGTCTACTTAAATAGTTTTCAAAAAATTATGATAAATAATATAGTTCGTCTAATTTCATAATAATAAATAACATTAATTAAAATACAAAACTTTAGAACATCATAATTGTATAAGTAACAAAAAATTATATATATATATATATATATATATATATATATATGTGTGTGTGTGTGTGCAAGTCAAAATATGATTAATTAGTTTGGGTGTTTTTGTGTTTTGTTCAAAAAAAATTGTGACCTCCAGATCCACGGAATATTAATGCTGACAAGGCATTATGATCAGTATAATTTCATGATTTTTAAAATTTCGCAAGTATAAAAGTAAAAGAAACAAAATTTAAGGGACCGTACGTAGAAATAATATATATGTGTGAAAAATTCCTGTTCAAACCTGACTTGGCCAAACCCATCCAATTACAAAGCAATTGTATTGCACTTACTTTGTAATTGATCACTCTCCTGGGAGTTACATCCAATCCCAAAGCAAAAGTATTGTACTATTTTTCACCAACTGCCTTTAAACTTCCTATTTTTTAATATTTTAGAGCAATTTTCTTTCATTATCTTTTTAACTTTCCATTAATCAACATTAGCTTCATGGTATAAGTTTTTTCTCTAGATGATTATGATATACTATCAATATCTTTGAGATATTATATGGTCAAATAAATTTAAATTATTATTAACATGATATTAATTATCTAATAATGAATCTAATATTCATTATTCATATATAAGTAGTATAATTTTAGTTATGCACAATTACTCAATACTATATAAATATATAGTATACGATAAATCGAAATTAATCATACAATTTTTTCATTAACACAAGCTTCAAATACGAC
Source organism: Penstemon eatonii (assembly GCA_038501285.1). NCBI lineage: Eukaryota > Viridiplantae > Streptophyta > Magnoliopsida > Lamiales > Plantaginaceae > Penstemon > Penstemon eatonii. The sequence goes on along the minus strand of CM076708.1, from coordinate 67,146,663 downwards.
TTTAATTACCTTTTCATGTTAAGGGTGCATTCGATATTTTCATATCTTCTGTAAGCAACATTTTTTTTTGGTCAAATTGAATTGTACTATTGAATGTTTAAGAATTTATATTCTTAAAAAAAAATGTTATTATATTTTTACCTTTTGCTCGATAAAATTATAATGTTAATTAGTTTATCGTAATTTAATATTTTTTTTTTATCATTTTGATAAAATACTAAAAAAATATCAAGTTTGGTATTAAAAAAAAATTTCTTCGGCCCCCACCTGCATAAATGGTCTTGGTCCGCCCTGCTTCCTTCCACAGACAAATTAAAGAGAATTTACGAGGAAATTTCGGAGTTGACCCCCACGGCCACTAACGAAAAAAAGAAAAGACAAGAAAAAAGAAATAAAAAAGAAAAGCTCTGTGTATATATATATATAACTATAATAAGTGTTTGTATATATATCTAAGGCTAGCTCAGTACTATATTATATTCATTCTGAATTATAGAGGTTGGAGCTAGTTTTCTTCATAAGGTAAGGTAATGATCATATATCATATACTATACATTATAATTACAAGATCGATCATATATATATATATATATATTTGAAAATTGAAAAATTTATTCTTTAAATCTAGCTTAATAAAGAAACTTTAATCAATAAATAATTAATATTCATTAATTCCGTACTGTATATTTGCAGAGCTAGCAAATTAATTAATGGGAGCTGGGAAATCAAAATTAGATGATCATCACAATATAAAGCCCAAACAAAGCTGCAGTACAGGGTTTGCATTTTCTTCCCCTGCTCGTAAGTTTAAATCTTAAATTCCATCTTCTCATTTTAATTATATATATATGATTTTGTTTTGATCGAGTTGTTTTTAGAAATCGCATCTCATATCATATATAGGTAAAAACAATGACTGGTATTTTTAAGTCCATTCTGCTCTCAGTTTCATTTTTATCCTTTCTGGTATATTACATATATATATTTATATAAATTCATCCGATCGATCAGATAGATTAATTCCTCAACATGCATGCAGTTTTTAATTAGTAAATAATGAATTTGAAGAAGAGAAAAAAAACATCAAATAATTAAATATATATATAGACGTCATTATTGTGATATGATGACATACATGCAGAACGTCATTTTTTGTTCATGCATGTTTGGCTTCTTCCCCTCCAATAATAATAGGAGTTAATTTAACACCCTCATGATTGAAAAATCCTTGTTGTTTCAAAATTACAGGAACACATATTTTGAAATGGCCTGTTTACAAAACACTTTTTATGGCGTTAAAAATTGACATAATTTGACGACCTCAACAAAAAAAATTATTGATTTCTTAATTTTACACCTAGTCAACTATTTTGAAGGTTGATTGGACTTTTTGATGGACTAATAAACTTAGGGTTTTGTTTGGGTGCCAAAACACTAGGGGGCATTTTATTCTTTTCGACGTCCCATATATTTTGTCCAAATTTTTTCCTTTTCTTGAGGCGAGGGTATATTAAACTTTTCATCACTCCCATTAAAGTTGACTAACATTAGGTCAAGGGGATGTCTCTGTAACCTATTTGCTTTCTCTAATTTTTTGAAAATAAAGTTATTTTTATTACATATTATCTTACTTTTTATTTTCTATTTTAGGGCCAAGAACTGTTAATTATCTAATTATATATAGATAGATGTTGTCTTGACTAAATATATAAACCACCAATTTTAATTTTTAAGTAAGCGTTAACGAAAGTTAAAAGAATTGTCTATAATTAACTACAAAAACGCCTCGGCCTAATTCTTGAAACACTTAACAAACAAACCATTAACTAAAAGTTTCAATTTTCAAATCCATTTCCGTCCATGGCCGTCGGAGTTTCCAGTCTCCAAACGCCATACGTCCACCATGTAATTGAAATTGAATTGATTGATGACATGCATGTATATATATATGCAGGAGAAAAGTATATGTATCTTACGAAGTGCGTTCCACTGCACAAAGCTGCATTACATGGTGATTGGGAAGCTGCTGAAAGGTTGTTGATTGATGATCCTACTTTGGCCAAAGCTCCCATAACCGAAGGAGGAGAAACTGCACTCCATCTAGCTTCTGTACAAGGACATGAAATTTTTGTTTCTAATTTATTGGAAAAGCTTGAAGAAAGTGAAACAGAAATTAAGAATAAAAAAGGGAGCACTGCACTTTGTTTTGCTGCTGCAGTTGGAGAAATAAATATTGCAAGATTATTGGTTAAAAAGAACAAAAAATTACCAACAATCCGTAGTTCCGAAGGGATTTCACCACTTTATATGGCTGCACTTGTAGGCCACAATCAAATGGCAGATTATCTTTTTCCATTATCTGGGTTTATGTCCTGGAACCAAGAAGATCAAATTGCACTCCTCACATCAGCAGTTGAATCTGGGTTGTACGGTAATTTATATATAATATCCTTCTGGAACTAATTAATTTTGTGAAGTAGTTTAATATTAAATTAAACAAAAACAACATCATATTATTCATATATCATCATTTTTCCTCTTTAATTACAGGTCTAGCCATGAGCATTGTGAACCAAAACAACAAGTTAGCTGTAGCAGAAGACAGCAATGGTGAGACACCATTACAAGTTCTTGCAAGGAAACCCTTAGCATTTTGTGGCAGCTGCACTGAACTAGCTGGAGGACATTGGGGTAATTAATTAACATTACCAGATCGACTGAAATTAATTAATAGTTTTCTTAATTATATTGTGGAAACTAATATATATATATATATATATATATATATATATATATGCATGTATACTCCATTGATTTAATTAATTAGTGACCATGCATGATTTATTTCTACACTAATTAATTAAGTACTTGCTCAATTGCCATTAAAATATTAATTTGCCAGCTGTTCCGTCTTACCTGAGGTTGAATAAAACCCACAAAAAAATGTCGGATCAATGCGATGCATATACATTGCTTGGTTGTCTTTGGGATCATGTAATAAGTCAAGAAGACCTTGAAACTGCAGAGGTTGTTGGCAGAAACACTTCAAAGCTCTTATTTGAGGCGGCAGAATCAGGCAATGATGAGTTCTTGGTAGAGCTGATACGTAGATATCCTGATTTTCTTTATAAAGTCAACAATAAGAAACAAAGCATATTCCATATTGCTGTCTCTAAACGATATGTTCAAGTGTTCAATTTGATACACGAGTTGAGTGGTGTGAAGGATTTGATAGCTACTTATATAGATACAGATGGCAATAACATGCTTCACTTAGCAGCCAAGTTAGCACCTGAAAATCAACTCAATTTTATTCCAGGGGCAGCTCTTCAAATGCAAAGAGAAGTATTGTGGTACAAGGTACGTAAGTACTATATATATATATATATATATATATGGAATGTACGTACGTACGTATAATTATAAATAAATTAACTTAATTTCATCAGGAAGTGGAAAAGATTGTTCAACCGTCGTACAGAAACATGAAGAACTCAAAAGGCCAAACACCCTACGACTTACTCTTATCAGAGCACAAAAGCCTAATGAAAGAAGGAGAAAAACTAATGAAACAAACAGCAAAAGCATGCATGCTTGTCACAATGCTGATCGCTACTGTCGTCTTCACCACTGCCTTCACAGTGCCTGGCGGCTTCAACAACTACGGTGCACCAATACTGAGAAACAAGAAAATGTTTATGGTGTTCCCGATATCCGAAGCAGTAGCAACTCTATCCTCATTGTCTTCAACCTTGATGTTCTTGTCTATACTCACTTCTCGTTACACAGAGAATGATTTTCTCGATTCATTGCCATTTTGGTTGGTGACTGGAGTGGTGGCCCTTTTTGTTTCGATTGTGGCTATGGTGGTGGCGTTTTGCACTTGTCTTTGGTTCTATCAGCATGGGTTGGCTGCCGTTACTGTTATGCTGACTTTCTTTGCTAGTGTGCCTCTTATGTTTGTATTCTTGAAGTATCCTCTTTTCGTTACTATACTACGTTGTACATGTGGTTGTCGTTGGTTATTTCGGTCAAACAATAGACTGTTTTAATTGATCTTAGGAAATTAATGAACATTTGATTTGTATGGCTCCGGTTGGACAGGTAAACCGCACAAGCAACTGCTTCAGCCCAAACTTCCTTTGGCATGTTCTTACTTTTCAACATACTTCTTGCTATGTTGAGAATCGTCCGGTTTTAGCTACGCCATTCTGTTGCGGTGATCTTGGAACCAGTTTACAAATATTTAATTCAAACTTTTTCACAAGCTAGTCCAAACATTTTACAGACCTTTTTGAAATATTTTGAAACTCATTCATTTCTAGATATACTCTCGCAAACCCAAAGTTTTTTTATAAGCCAAAAACTGGTTGGTGTTTGGATTTTGTTCGAGATAAATATAGAGGTTGAGACTATAATGTAATATTATAGATCAACAAAGCCTTATTTTAGTGGCAAAGTCAAGACCTAAGCTCAGATTATTACACAGTGAAACCAGTTTGAACATGAACACATCAAATCACAGAGAGAGAGAGAGAGAGAGAGAGAGGAGAGGACTAATTTAAATTTCCTTATGTATGTATATCCACATAAAGGTTTTATGAAATGAAATTGTGTAAGGAAACTCCACAAAAAATAGAAGGAACAAAAGCGAAAATATTTCGCCGATATTGCACAAAAAGGCCCAACATAAACTTCGATCCAAGTTTGTTTGTCCTCCTAACTTAGAGTATGGATCCAAAGTTCCAAACATCATTTCGCCAATCAGCCTAAAAACTCAAAACAGAAGTCCAAATTGATATTAAAATTATATTGGTCCATGTAATTGGAAGTCCTACTAGTCTCCCAGAAAATTCTTGTCAAGCCTGATTTGGTCAAACTCATCCAACCACCATGCAGGTGTATTGCACTTGCTTTGTGATTGGTCACTCTCCTGGGAGTTACATCCAATCACAAAGCAAGTATATTGCACTTGTTTTGTAGTTATTTTGGGTTCGGTCAAATTCGATGTGAGTAAGAATTTCCTCTAGGCTCCCTTTTTCATTTTGTTTATTAAATCGAAAAGGTACATTGTATTTATATCGAAAATTGGTGGAGGTTAAAGACGCAAGAAATTTTAGTAATCAATTTCTCTAGATTTTCTTGAGGAGTTTATCTTTATAATTCGAAGGTTTCCCCCATAATTTGTTTAGAAAAAATGGTAAATTACGAATACGTTTTAAGTAAGATCAAATTACGAGAATTCTCCTCAGGTATTAAATATAATGAAAATTCATTTCACGTCTTCATCTTACAATTAGTCTCTTACAGTAATATGTCATTACAGTCACATGCACTAAACTAAGAAAATGTATATATTTTTGTGAAGAAAGATAGTCAGTATACTTACTCCTTCCAGGCCAATATTTCCAGTGCCAATCCAATAGAATTATTCTGCAGATGAATCTTGAGATCGACTACCATTTCCATTTACACCCCAAGTCAATGTATAATTCTATATCTAAATTTATAATAAATAATTAAAAATAATGAATCTCCGACCCAAACTCAGATCGCCGCCATTATCTACGGCCTCTTCCCCTGCTTCACCACCACTCCTCCTCCACAACACTAAATCCACAATTCCCAATATGCCCCGCAAATCCTTCCTTAAACCCACTCTTACCCTCGCCTGCCTCCTCTCTCTCTTCGCCCTCTATTCCTTCCTTTTCTACACCCCTCTCCCCCATCACAACACCAACACCAAAATCAACGAAAACAATTTCCGGACCGTCGATAGTATTAATAAGAAGGTGAGAATATATATGTACGATTTGCCGAGGAGATTTACGTACGGTGTGATTGAGAGCTACGCTGCGGCCCGTGGTGGACAATCCGTTGCGGACGACGCGTTGCTGAAGTACCCAGGGAACCAGCACTCCGCCGAATGGTACTTGTTTACTGATTTGAACCGCCCGAGTGGAGAGCGGGTCGACTCGGCCGTGATTCGGGTCATGGACCCGGAAGAGGCTGACCTTTTTTATGTGCCATTTTTCTCTTCACTGAGCCTCGTCGTCAATCCAATTAGACCCGCAACTGTGAACGCGTCTCTTGACAGGCCTGTTTATAATGATGAGCAAACTCAGGTACCGAGCTTCAAATCTTACTTAATTGTGTTGATTTTAGGAAGTAATTGGTCAAGCTATAATTTGTACAATATTTTTGCTCAATTTGATACCCTTCTTTTGAACTTACCATTAGATGATCACGGTTGAGTGGTAAAATCACAACCTATCGTGTGTCCAGGTTTTCAATGAACAACTAAACTAAGTGGTTGTGTGCTGATTATGTTTGGTGATGACTGATGTAGGAAGCTTTAATGGAGTTGTTGGAAGAACAACTATATTGGAAGAGGAATAATGGGTGGGATCATGTATTTATATGTCAAGATCCTAATGCTCTGTACAAGGTCATTGATAGGGTAAAGAATGGAGTGCTGTTAGTTTCGGATTTTGGGAGGTTGGGTCGCCACCAAGCTTCACTAGTGAAGGATGTGATTCTTCCATATTCCCACCGGATTAATACATACAAAGGTGACATAGGAATTGAGACTCGCAAGTCGCTGCTCTTCTTTATGGGAAATCGTTATAGAAAGGAGGTAATGATATGCTTTCTTTCCAATTAATGGTTTTGTTTGTTTGGTATTAACTCATAAGATTCAATATTTTCTTGTGGATTGAGTTTACTAATCGTTTGAAATGAATGTAAAGACTAGCCTGTAGATAGCTACTTTCTCATTTGAAAATTCATATATGGAAGCTTACTTTTTCCCACGAGTAATGTATACTTGTGAAATCTTTAATCCTCATGCTAAAACTCAGTGTTTGGTTTAAGAATTTGGAATCATTATAAAAAGAAGATTTTATGAGATATTGTTTTCTTGTCGAATGTAGGGGGGAAAGATTAGAGATTTGCTTTTCCAAGTGCTTGAGAATGAAAAAGGTGTTATTATCAAACACGGGGCACAGTCGAGGGAGAGTCGTCGTGCAGCATCACAAGGAATGCATACATCAAAGTTTTGTTTACATCCAGCTGGCGATACTCCATCTGCTTGTCGACTTTTTGATGCCATAGTGAGTTTATGTGTTCCTGTTATTGTAAGTGACTACATTGAGTTGCCCTTTGAAGATGTGATAGACTATAGAAAGATTGCCGTTTTTGTTGATTCCAACACAGCTGTTAGACCTGGGAAGTTGGTAAAGTTGCTAAGGGGAGTGAGTTCAGAGAGAATTTTGGAGTTCCAGAAGGAATTGAAGAAGGTATTTCTTAGCCTATTAATCCCATAATACATGCAAAAGAATGCAAAAGAATTTGGTTTCTTTTATGTTCATTTTGAACTTTTTTGATTAATCCCATAAAGAATTTGGTTCCTTTTGTGTTCATTTAAAAACTCGTTTGATAGCAAAGATTCGGTGAGATTATGCAATTTGATAGCGGATTATTAGAGCGGCTCGACCCATAACTCACCACTTTAAGCACGGCAAAGTTGTTAGTCCCACAGGACTCGACCCTTGGTACTTTTAGTCCTGTATTATATAAATTGCACTTTTGGTCCCAAATCAGTCGGAAAGGAGTTTATGGGGCCAAAAGTGCAATTTTTGTGAAGAGCAGGACCAGAAGCTCTGAGGGTCATTTGGGACTAAAAATGCAATTTTCCTCTTCAAGCACACCTTATGATAATATACTCCCTCCATGATCCAACAACATATTTAGGTGGTAAATGTTGCATCATTTTACTAATTGGTCAGTAGCCTATGTTTCAGATTATGCTGCCAATCAAGTTCAAAAGTTATTTCATCGTAGTCCTAATGACGTAGTTAATATTTTGACCATTGTTCTATGGCTGCTATCAAACAAGCTCTTCTAAGTAGATATCCTGGAGAAATTTGTATCTATATTTACCTACATTCTCATATTTGGAGTTTTTTTGACTTGTTTGTCCTGGATAATTATGTAAAATCCAGGTGAAGAGGTATTTCGAATATGAGGATCCAAATGGGACTGTGAAAGAAATTTGGCACCAAGTTTCTTCGAAGTTGCCTCTTATCAAACTTATGAGTAATCGGGATAAACGAATTGTGATGCGGGACTTGAGAGAATCAGATTGTTCGTGTCTCTGCTCAAACCAGTCAGGGGTACACACGATATTATGATTCTGTTGAGTTGAATTTCATTGATTACTTTGCCTCAGTTTTGGGAGATCATGGGCAAAATGTGTTATTCCATTCATTAGCTGTGAGTCTGGAGATGAGGCTTCGATTGATTGAGTTTATTCTTTGGGGAGTGGTTATATCAGTTACAGTACAGTATTATGGGAAATTCTTACTCAGACCGGGTTTGGTCGAACTTAAAGTAATTATATGACAAGTGTAATATACACTTGCTTTGAAATTGGATGAAACTCCTTGGAGAGTGACCAATCCACAAAGCAAGTGCAATATATTTGCCATGTGGTATGATGAGTTTGGCCAAGCAAGGTCCGGACAATAATTTTCCTAGCATTATATGAGAAAGTTACATGATGCTTGTGCATGCCAATTCCTAATTCAGGTGTATATATCACAGGAAAAACCTCAAAAATGTAATCTAATGGAGTAGTTTTTTTTTTTTTTTGGATGATGGATACATTATTACAACATTCTTTAAATTAGAAATTTGTTCTCAAATCTATTTCAATAATTAATATTAAGCTTTACCGTTAGGCTAAATATACTCGACTCCAATCTAATATGAGGTTATTCTTTTCTAATGGATACAACTCAACATTTTAATCTAACAAACATTATTTACGAAAGAAAGAAGTACGTAAATTTACAATCTCAATGCCATTGCCACCACATTTTACATTTTCATGGGACAGGGAAAAGTTTGGAGGTTCTAGCCCTATGAAGTTTCCCTCTTCACATTTTTACGTCAATGTCTGTCCATAAATTGGATATACCTAATCAATTCCCATCATACTAAAAATATACTATCATTTTCAATCATAAAGTTGAATACACTGTTAATATCATGTTTGGAAAGGACACATAAATAATCAGCAAAATCAACCTCAATATTTATCAGATTTACCGTGTGAGATAACAGGATGAGGATTATTATTCTTTTAAAGAAATCACCATCTCAAACAACAAAGTTAAAAATCTTTTTTCCAGAATAAAAGGAGAAAAACAACAATTATATAGAAATTCCAACGCTTTGAACTTCAAATGATTGATCCTTTTAAAAAGAGGTTTTCCATTGAAACCCCAATGCTTCTATCAATGAGCATCTTCTTCTTCACAGAACTTGGTGTACTGATCAGGGTCCATTAAGTTCTTCTCTTCATCAGCATTGTTGATCTCTACTTTAATGATCCATCCATTTTCATAAGGGCTTGCATTAACCTAAATGCAAATTTCACCAATATAATTTGTATGGTAGTAAATAACAGAAGAATTTTGAGAATATGAATGCAAAAAGAGCAGATTATCATGCACTTAGTTATAACAGAAGAAATTGCTAGAAAACAAGATTTGTACTAATTTGATTCTTTGAAATTGGCACTCACCAGACCAGGAGAATCACTGAGCTTTGTGTTAACTTGAACAACTTTCCCTGAAATAGGAGAGTTAATGTCGCTAGTTGCTTTGACACTTTCAACAGCGCCAAAACTTGCACCTTGCGTCACTTCAGCCCCCTCTTCAGGTAATTCGACATAAACAACGTCACCCAAGTGGTCCTGGGCATGATCTGTAATGCCTACAGTGGCGGAATTACCTTCAATTTTCACCCATTCATGAGAGTCTGCATACTTTAGATCCTTGATAACTGCATTGGTTCAAAACACAAACATCTTTACAAACAGATCCAGGATGCCATAAGCAATATCAAAACATTAAGCATCTCTTTTTCTTTTTCTTTCTGGTTATATAAATAAAACTAGTAATGTTTTCAGAGAATTTTAATTAACACATCTCCTCCTCATTTCAATACCATGTAATGTAAGAATGACCACTCTGCTCATCTCCGTTTTGAATCAGCTAGAATTACCCAAAATCGTAACAACTAATATTTAAACAAATGGATCAAATACAAATATCTGTTGTATAAACTCCAAAGCATTAGGGAAAGAGCCAGATCGCCCTCACATACAAAACAAAAGGACGAATCATGATAATTAGTAATAGTTATCATCAATTTTATCACAGAACATGTATTCAAACACCTTTCTATGTATGCATATTATATATAATTAGTGCATATAATTATCAAAAAAATATTATATATATATATATATATATATATATATATATATATATATATATATATGATATAATGCATAAATCACAATTAATTAATAACAATAATAAAAAAAAAAAAACCAGCACATGATCTCCTAACCTACTGATCCATAGCACAAACGCGTAATGAAAAATCAGATCTTTACACCAGAAATGGTAGATCGCCAAACTTTCACACAAGCAAACGCTAATTAAAACATCAAATCACGAAAAATGGGAGATAAAACTTACCAGTGGCGAAACCTCTGTAAGGAACAGAGATCCTTAGATATGAAGCAGTCCTCATTGCCCACAATTTTGACGCCATTTCTAAACGCAGGAACAAAATCCACCGCCTTTGCTCTGTTTCACTGCAGGTGGCGCACGCTCACACAAATAACTCTTTTGGTTCCGCCAACTATTGGCTTAAAGTTGGTATTGGTAACACCCGTAAACAAAAGGAAGGAATGGTAGGGTACAACACCTCAACTAATGTCTCTATTTGTAAATGTGAACTTTTACGCCCATATACTTTACGAAATTCCCTGAAAGCCCACAATAAACATAGACTTGCATACTTGCACCCATAAATTCAAATTTTCATCATAACTAAATAAAAATGAAAAAAATAAAATACATTTCTTCTTTAAGTCTACAGAAGCAAAAATATACTGTAATTACAAAATTGCGTGTCTTCTTTGAGACTTCCTTGTTATCTCGACCTTTTTTTTGTGAAGTTTCTTCAGAAAATTTCATTTTTTTTCTTATTCTTAATTAATGAACTCTTAATTGTTTTTAATTACAAAAATATGATACAGATGTTACATAGTATTTTTTTTATCATAAACATATTATTTAATTATTATTACTACATGTACTTCATAGAGCTATATAATACGTAAGCTTTCATAAACTCCGAGATCTAGTTATACGATGATTTATCCCACATGGTATCACTTATCTTAAACGCGAATTTCTTGCTTCTGTATTCTTTAATTACAAATGTGTTACTTATCTTTTATTAATAAACTAAATCAGTTTAATATTTTTAATTTTGGACGGAATAAATTACCATTCTATTTTGTATATGATTAATGTCGTTCTCGTTGGATTTGGTTCCTAAGTCATTTTGAAGCATAATTTACAAGCATGTTATATTTTTGACACTATATATAGATAACTGTAAAGTTCTAACAAATAAGAGGGCATTTATGCAAATTGTAAATGAATAAAATTAGAGTTAGTAAGGTAGGTGCATTAATAATTAAATAATAACTACAAATTAGCAAAGAATCAAGTGGAAGTTGGTGCGTTGATGAGTCGCAAAGCAAAATTGATTGAAGTTGGTGAACGTTTACGTGAGTGTTGTGCATTTTCTGGTCACTTAATAATTTATCTAATATTAATATGAGTAATTACTAGTAATTAGTATGTACAAATATATTATAATTAATAGTATTTTACGAGTAATTAAGTTTGGCCCCAATCTAAAATTTCTGCACAAAATATGGAACGAACTTAATTATACAATATTGAGTTTGAGAACTTTTTCTAATAACACTTACGTGAGATTATTTTGGGTCGACTCGGTTGGAAATAGTGTCAACCAAGCACAAGATAAATCACCAATAACTTATTTTATGCTTATTTTACCAACCAAACAAGCACAAGAAATAGAGCCATAGCCCAAAGATTGCTTATCTATATAGCCCACTTCCTTAAGGTCTGAGCTCTGTGTGAAAGTCCAATTAAAATTAGGCTGACATGTGTAGTTGGGTTTCAATTTACATAACTATGGGCCAATCTAAAATTTTCTGCACCAAATATCTTCAGATTTAGATTGCACTATATATTTACTTTGGGCTGGGGCGAACCGGATCTCAGCCAAAACCGCTCAAACATATATAAAAATCACATACGCACAGAAATCGCACGCTGTATAAAGATCAATTTCCAGTTTCGTTGATACACTGGCGTTTCGGTAACTTATCTCTTCTCTTTTTAGGTCTGGAACTTGTCCCTGTTAAGGCACATAATCTCAATTTTGGCATCTATTAATTTATTAGGTTTCTGTCCTTGGTTGATTGTAGAGTGCCCTGTGCTCTGCTGTGCTTTTTTTTATTTGTTTTGAAGCATTAGTTGTCTGATTTATTTGCTCCTGTCCTTGTGTTTCTAATTTTCTTGTTTTAATTAGTAAAAAACACATAACTTGAAGATGTCACTAAGTTTTTTTGCCTATGGATAACTTGGTGCATGCTTATTATCTCTGACATTATTATACTATTATAGTATAAAATTAGGTTAATTGCCCTTTGCCTTCTGTCTCAGGGATGCTCAGTAATCTATTCTGAAAACAGTCAGTGTAATAAATTTTTTTTAGTTTGCACTCTTTAAACAATAGGCAATAAGAGTGTCCTTGATTTTCCAGGTGGGTGGTATATCTATTTATCTCTTTTTTGAAATTCTGGTTGATTAAAGAATTATAGTAGTATTGTTTCCTCATTGTTTTTTTTTCTTGGGGTATACACTCGATGGATGTACGTTTGTATGTAGGTATTTCAGAATTATGACTAGTCACACACGCACTCACCCCACCCTTCAAAAAATAATTGAATGTATATTATTTGTTCCTCTATGACTATTAGTATGGATTTTATTACTCTCAAATTGGCTGATGGGGCAGCTTACAGGTTTCCATGGAGTATGATAAGGAGGATGGTGCTGATGGTGATGGAAGTATTCCTGAATTCGGTGCTATCTTTATGGCAAATACTCATACAATGAAAGAGTGCTTTAGACGTAATGTGTTTGCCTTACCATCATCCAAGGCTAAATTTGTGAAACAGGTTAAAGCCGGAATGGTCTTGTTCTTGTTTGAACACGAGAAAAGACAACTATTCGGAGTTTTTCAGGCGTCCTCTGATGGTGCAATTGATATAGTTCCCCATGCATTTCACTATTCAGGGAAGCATTTTCCTGCACAGGTATGTCATGTATTGCTGGTTCTAAGGCTCGAAATTTGTACTTGTGTAAATATGTTAATTTTGTTCATCTTCAGAACTATCTGCTAAAATGTCTATATGCGCTCTTATGCGTCTGTGTCCAGGTTCGTTTTACATTAATATGGCGTTGTAAGCCACTTCCCGAGAAAGAAATTCGAGATGCTATTAGAGATAATTATTTTTCTCCAAAGAAATTCAAGTTTGGTTTATCTGAAGATCAGGTTTGATGTGTTTTTCTCTCTGTTACTTCGACATTTGCAGGAAGTTCAAAAAGACCTGAGTTTTCTTCCATTTCCCATTGTATCCCATTTTACCAATTTGTAGGTTCACAGGCTACTGTCTTTGTTCAGTTCAAGAAAGTTGATAAATAGATTGCCCCATCATTTTCCAAGAGAATTAGACGACGAAGTAGCTAATTGGGAGGACAGAGGAGTTAGAGGTGATGACAACTTTGCATCAAACGAGAGAACTTACATGGAACCTTCTACTTTGCGTGATTACCAAGGACATCCATTGAATAAAGCCACTGAAGATGATATGTTCTATAACGAAGAGAAAGTCTATCCTTTGGCTCAGGGCTTCTTGACTGATTACCATGACGGTTTTCTGTCAAAAAGGAGAAGAGTAAATTATGGTAATGGGTTTTCTGTGAATAATGACTCAGAAAATAAAATATATAATGATCATGGTATGTCGCGATCATCTTGCATTGGTCCTACACTAAATTCCTTGGATGTAGTGAGAAGATCAGTTGATGAACGTCAAGTTCTAACAGTTGAAAATGAAAATCAAGCGGGGAAAGATTTTAAAACTGTTAACTCCAACAAATACTCCGGGGGCCCATTGGAAGCTGATTATGACCGGGCTATGCAGAGAAATAGATTGTTTAGTGAACATAACTCTGACAATGGCTTTGGTCGGGCTTTTGCAGACGAGCACTGTGATAAACCTTTGAACGAAAACAGGCATGCAAGTGATGATTGTGTACACTGCAAATACAATGTCCTTGATATTGTTAAACCTGTGTTTTGTGGTCATAAGAACTTGAATTTACCTGCACAGGCAAGAGAAATTACAGATGATCACCAGTGCTTGATGAATATGAAATGCAAGAATAATAGGTATCACGTGGACAAACAGAGTTGCCCAGACTGTATAATATCTGAACAGTTCCACCACCTTAGGCATAAAGTAAGCAAACCTAATTTCGGTACTTGTTCAATGGCAGGCTTCTTATCTGAAAATCAAGCACGCCAATTACACTGTGATTGCAGGGCTACTCATGATGAATGTATACCCAGTGCTGATGGAAGATTTAGAAAGAGTGATGGAGTGGAAAATTTTGAGGATATTCACGCATTTGTTAACCCTGTCGTCTCAACTGAGTACTCTTCTTTCTCTAAGCCTAAGCAGGACAGGTCTTCATCTGTTGACAAGTGTTTACCAGAAAGAGAGCTACCTGGGTTAAATATAACTCAGGATTTTGTCCCCTCGAGAGATGCTCCTTACATTCCTGAACTTCCCAAAGTCACTCATCGATGCTCTATATCTTCGGCAGTTGATCGGGATTCTTGTTTAGTGCAAGAAAATCATCCTTTCCATGGTTCTTTAGGAAAGTCACCATATTTCGTGGAACATGAAAATAAAATTTTGTCTACAAACACGTCAAACAAGCATAGTTCCTTGCTTCATGAAACTACTAGTTCTTTTTTGGACTCCAACTTATTTATGCACAGAGCTCCTAATACATCTGTTCCTCCTGTTGATTACAGAGATTCATTGTTCTCAAAGTTTTCTTTGCCTTATGTGCCTTCAATCGGTCGTGGGATTATTGATGGAGAAAAGGGTTTGCTATTTTCCAATCCCTCCAGACCAAGTAAAAATTATTTTGCACTTGGTGGGCAGGAAGATGTGGCGTCAGACCACGTCATTGAGCATGTTCCTTGCAAGCATAAGGATAGCACTGAGGCAAAAGATATTACTATAGGTGTTTATCACCCACAAAGAGAGTTGTCAAGTTATGACAACCAACATATTAAATTTTCCAACCTCAAGGAGCAACAGGGTATTTCTGAAGCTCCACATTCTGATTCCAATACTAGAAGAATGAGTGTTTTTACACGGTTGACTTCTGCAAAAGATGTCCAGGGCGGGAAAGAGATAAATGATGCTCATTTTAACTTTTATGACCATTACATGGATGCATCAGCTGATGAAGTCATGGAGATGTTGCCACTGAGGAAGCTGAAGAAAGTCAGAGTAGTTGAACAACCTAAGCATAATGAAAGTGTTCTGTTTGACATTAGTCACACAATAGTGGAGAATAAAAAGCTGGAGGATGCATATGTAGCACTTGAGGAGGATACATATGAAGCACCTATAGAGACACGAGTGGTGGATTTTAAGCGTCGCAGTGAAAAAAGGAAAAGTTTCATTTCTTATGCAGCACCAGGTAATAATATTGTCATTCCTCATAGAGAAGTAGAAAGCCCCACAAAGATCTTAAAACGCAGAAAGCTAGTCAGACCTGTCTTTGGAAAAATTGAATCAGCTGTTGAAGGCACCCGCAGTTATCAAAATTTACAAAATCTTGAGATAGCCAATAGCACTTGTGGGGGTGAATTGCTTAAAGATATCGCCGGGTTAACTGAACCTAGTAATAACTTGGAGGAGCAAAAGGATCTAATCGACTGTGAAGGACATGAAGTATCAAATGAGGGTCCTCAAATGAATAGTCGTTTGGAAGCACTCCTGAAGGAAGTAACACAGCATAAATGTGCTAGTCTTCAAATTTCTAATAATGTTCTGTCTAAAGAAACAGATGCAACTGTAACAAGTGCGAATTTGGAGGAATCTACTACTTCAGAAAGGCTCAAACTTGGTGACATTTGTGAGAAGAACCCTAGAGAGGAGAACAATTTGAAGATGTTGAAAAAGAAAAAGAAAAAGAAAAGGAAAAATAAGAGTAGAAGGACTCGCAAGATAGAAGGTAAGGAGTGTTCTCAGTGAAGGGAGTTTTTTTTAAGGTTAGCTATGTTGAAGGGTCTGTTTACTGGTTGCAATGTTATATGTTGGACTCATGTGATGCATGAATTAGGACGTGAAAAAAAGAGGTGCACATTTTGATTCTTTTGATGCTTGTAATGTTATGTTTGGTGGATAGGGGTGGTGAGCTTGGTGTAGATTTTGTTCGAGAACGATCTTTTATTGCGAGTCATATATCGAGTAGCTTGATCATTTTATATATATTTTGTCAATTTTACTTTATCAAAAATCTGCGAAACTAAAAATGTTATTCAAACTTTTGTTTGATATGTACATATAATGAAGGGATATTTGGCTGAATAGCCTTATTCCAAATGTTTTTTCAAAACTAGCCTTTTCTTTTTTTTTTTTTTTTTTTTTCTTGGTTTTATAACAATTAAATCTAATTAAACACATTTAAGTCTAATTAATCAATTAATCTAATAATAATAATACAAAATACCTATAAAATCCATTTCCACTCCCAATTCAAATTTTAAAATTTCTCTAACTACAAAAAAACTTTCTAAAATTTTATCCCAATTTTTGTCACTTGGGCGCCCAAGCCAAGTGACAAGCGGCAGTATTGCCGTTTGTCACTTGGGCGCCCAAGTAACAAGCGGCATAATGCCGCTTGTCACTTGGACACCGAAATGACAAATGACAAAAATTTGGAATTTTTTTATAATTTTTTAGTTAATTTAGAATTAATTAATAATATAATCTAAGCAAGACTAGTTTTGCAAACAAAAAATTGAAAAAGCTAGTTTTACAAATTAAACTTTCCACAAGGCTATATATGCAAATGACTATTGGATGAGTTTTTTCACATAGTGGATGGCAAATTAAGTAGAAGTAGACGGTTTCTTCTTAGTGGAGGATACACAGGCTAAAAAAAAGTTCAACCACAACATTGCATGCAATTAACGTTTCTCAACCTCCCTTGACTCTATAAATTGGCTTAATGTGTATGCATTGTTGAGGTACAAGAATTTGAAGTAGCAAATATTTTCATCAAAAAGCAAAGAAGAGAAGATAAGAGATTAAAAGAGGCCATGGCTTCAAAATTTGTTGCAATTCTCTTCTCTTTTGTCAGTATTGACATACATTGTTGATGCTCAAGAGCTTGTGATTTTGAACATCACTAAATATGGTGCGAAACCTGATGCAGATATCAACGACGTACGTACATTAACATTGAATAATGTTCTCCTGAGAAAATATTTATGATGCGTATTTATTGTATATACATTTGCATTGAATAATAATCTTTTAAGAATATATTTTATGATTTTTATGTATTTTATAACTTTAACTCGAGTGTAGGCTTTCATGACGGCTTGGAATGAGGCATGTGCATCGGCTACGCCTAGTAGAATTGTGATTCTACAAGGAATGTGGTCGCTAAGCCAAGCAAATTGATAACCTCAAACAAGGCACTTATTGAGCTTCAAGTACAAGGCACCTTGAAAGCCCAATAGGTCAGTTTGTCCACATAATCTATGCAACTTAGACGCAAGTGCGTCTTACAATTTTCCTAATTTATAATTGAATTTGTATACATATTTATTTTGGATCATTTCCAGGCTCCATTCAATGTGAAGCTTAGTAACATCTTCATCAAGAACATTAAAGGAACACCATGCATATTATCCGGAGGTGGTGACGTTGGTTTGGAGTAGGACTAATCCTTGTGAAAACGTGGAATATTACATATCACAAAAAACTCGGACCTTCCACCACCAAATGCGCCAACGTCAAGCCCACTCCCGTCGGGAAAATTGAACCTACCGATCTGCACCAATACTACTCAGTCCTCTTAATTAAGTATTTTCACTTAGATAGCTACGACGATGAATTTTGAATGCGCGCACCTCATTTTTTTTTAATCTTCTTGTATCCAAATTGAAATATTTAAGCCCTCTCGACTCCTGAATCCGCCTTCTGATAGAAGATATATACCTCCCATTTATATAATTTTACTTGCCTATCAACGAGCCACTTACTCCTTACTCATAGAGGTGTTGCAGGCACGCTCTATAATACGAGCGAAACTTCATTTGAATGTGAAATTTACCTCCTTGTGATTTGCATAAATAAGCAATTTACCTCTTTGTGATATTGCATAATAGACATTTTACTCCCTTATAAAAATATAAAAATCAAGTGGAAGGCACTGTGCTTCTTTTACAAAAACAGAACGAGTTATTTTGCTTTTTTTATTTATCACAGGAAGATAAATTATCTATTAAGGATAACGCGGGGAGTTGATTTGCTATCCACTCCTTACTTTTTACTACCGATACGACCACAAATATCCTAAAATACTTGAAATAATCATTAATTTTCCCCAATCCCCATTGTTAACTGATATAATTTGCATATATGAATGTATGTATATTACGTATATATTCTGAATATGAAGAAGAAGACTTTGATGTAAATTAAACTGCAGGAATTTCTATATTGATAGTATGATACAATGTGTTTATCAGCAATATAAAATCCCCTTTAAATAGATAACCTATAGGGATAAAATAGTAAATACATATTAACTAACTTAACAACTTATAAACCGGTTAGTAACAAACTGAAGTAGAACCGGACCGGAATACTACTAGAACCGGACTAAGAAATAAAACATTTAAACTGATAAATTAAATTACAATTCCTAAACCTAATTTTGTTCCTCTTTTCAATCTTTTGTATCGTTCATCCCCAATTCCAAACTTGGCTTGATTTCTTTGCTTGATACCCCCCCCCCCCCGCCCCCGCAAGATGGTGCGTATATGTTTCGTACGCCCATCTTGTGCAAAATTGCTGTGAATTGAGGTTTCGGAAGCGGTTTTGTAAGAATGTCAGCTAGTTGGACAGCGGAGGAAATGGGGAGAAGTTTGAGGTGATTTCTGTTGATGTGATCGCGGACGAAATGAAGATCAATTTCGATGTGCTTAGTCCGCTCGTGAAAGATGGGGTTTTGAGCCAAATGAATGGCGGATGCATTGTCACAGTAGACTGCCGGAGGTAATTTCAATTCTATTTTCAAGTCTTTTAATAATTGAGTTAGCCATATGATTTCGCTAGTAATTGCTGCTAAGCTCCTGTATTCTGCTTCGGCGGATGATTTTGAAACTGTTGCTTGTCATTTTGCTTTCCATGATATGATTGAGTTGCCTAGGAAGATACAGAAGCCAGTAGTAGACCTCCTTGAGTCTAAGCATGACCCCCAATCTGAGTCACAAAAACCAGAAAGGGTTAAGTTAGATGCTCTGCTATAAAATAGGCCCTGTCCTGGTGTTGCTTTCAAATATCTTAGTAGGTGATGTGTTGCTATTAAGTGATCTTGACTAGGTTTGGAGACAAATTGACTGAGTTTATGGACTGCAAATGCAATGTCAGGCCTAGTGATTGTAAGATATATTAGTCTACCTATTAACCTTCTATATGGTGATGGATCATCAAGAAGGTTATGTTATGTGGTTTGAAGGTTATTTTTAGGATCCATAGGCATATTGACAGGCTTACTACCTATGTAGCCTGTATCTTTTAATAACTGTAAAGTATAGTGCCTTTGAGAAATGATAAGTCCATTTTTAGAATAGGCTAACTCTATTCCAAGAAAATACTTCAATCTGCCCAAGTCTCTTAACTTAAAAAAAGTGCTTAGTTTATGTTTAATGTCATTAATCAACTGGGTATTAGGTCCAGCAAGAAGAATGTCATCCACATAAACTAAGATAGCTAAAAATTGAGAATTAGTACCAAAAGTAAAGAGAGAATAATCTGACCTTGATTGTTGGAAACCCATGGAAACTAGGACCTCAGTAAGGTTACTATTCCACTGTCTACTGGCTTGTTTTAAGCCATAGATGGACTTATTTAGTCTACAAGTTAAAGTAGAAGACATACCTGTGAGATGAGTTGAGGGAGGTGTGTAACCTTTAGGAAGTTGCATGTAAATGTCTTCCTCTAAATCCCCATTGAGGAAGGCATTGGTTATATCTAATTGGTGGAGATCCCAATTATGTGCCATTGCTAGTGCTAGAAATACCCTGACAGAAATTAATTTTGCAACAGGGGAGAAAGTTGAAATGTAATCAACTCCCTCCTGTTGTGTAAATCCTTGGGCCACTAACCTGGCCTTATATCTTTCAATGGAACCATCAGAATTTGTTTTAATTTTAAATATCCACTTGCATCCAATATGTTGTTTATTTTGAGGTAATTCAGTCACTGTCCATGTATTGTTATTTTCCATGGCTTTAAGTTCTTCTTGTATGGCTGTTATCCATTTAGGATCTTTTATGGCTTGTTTGTATGTGTGAGGTTCACATATTGTAGAAATATTGTTTATAAAAGTTTTATGTGACTGTGAAACAGAAGAATAATCTAAAACCTTTGAAAGCACATGTTTATTAGAGGTAGAAAAATTACATGTATAATCTTGTAGATATGCTGGAGATTTATGTGTTCTAGTGGACTTTCTAGTATGTGGGATGGGTGAGGTGGTGAAGGGTTTGTAGGTTGGGGTGATGTAGGATAAGAAGTATGATTGGGGTGTTGAGAAGGATGAAAAGGAGATGAGGGAATGTCATAAAGGAAGGGATTAATATTGGGTAGATCAGTAGGCTGATCAGGGTTAGTGAATTTGTTGAAAATGAAAGGGTCAGCAAATGGAAAAATTGATTCATGAAATGTGACATTCCTGGAATGAAAAACAGTGTGAGTTGAGAGATTGAGTAATTTATAACCTTTAATACCTGGAGTATAACCTAGGAACACACACTTATGTGCCCTAGGATCAAATTTAGACCTATTTTTCTTAAGAGTTGAAGCAAAAGTTAAGCAGCCAAAGGTTCTCAGAAAAGAATAATCTACTTGTTTATGAAAAAACTTAAAATAAGGTGAACAGTTTTGTAAAACAGTTGTAGGTAATCTATTAATTAAAAATACAACAGTAAGGACACAATCTGTCCAATATTGTAAAGGTAAATGAGATTGAAACAAGAGGGATCTAGCTGTAGTCAAAATATGTTGATGTTTTCTCTCAACCCTTGCATTTTGTTGTGGGGTTTCCACACAAGAAAATTGATGTAAGATTCCCAAACTAGAAAATAAATTTGAAAAAGTGAGTTCTTTAGCATTATCACTCCTAAATTTCTTAATTTTAGAAGAAAATTGAGTATCTATCATTTTAATGAATTTTGGTATAATATTATGCACATCAGATTTATGTTGAAGAAGAAACACCCAAGTAAACCTAGTATAATCATCTACAAGTCTAAGGAAGAATCTGTAACCATTGTAAGATGTTAATCTAAATGGGCCCCATATGTCACAATGTATTAAATCAAAAGCTTGAGAAGAATTAGAAGAACTAATAGGAAATGGTAAATGTTTTTGTTTAGCCATGGGGCAAATGTCACAAACATGACATTTATTGCTAGAAATACTAGGTAAATCTAATACAGGTTTTAAGATGTGAAGTCTATCTAAAGCAGGGTGCCCCAGCCAGTTGTGCCAAACATCTATGCTGATTTTATTACAAGTAACAGTAGGTAGATTATCATGATTCAAGATATAAAGTCCATCCACTAGATCACCCTTGCCAATCTTCTTCAAAGAAGTCATTTCCTGGATATAAAAGTTATTTGATTTAAAAGTAATGTTATATGATGTAGAGGCTAAAAGGGCACTAACAGAGAGTAAATTGAACTTAAAAAATGGAACATATAGGACATTGGTTAAAGTTATAATAGAGTTTAATACAACAGTACCTTTGAAGAAAACAGAAATAATAGAGTTATTTGGTAGAGTAATAGTAGTGTTGGAAGTAGGATATATAGCAGTAAAGTATGATAGATTATTTGAAATATGGTTTGAAGCACCTGAGTCCAAAATCCATTTATGCTGAAAAACAGAAGATGTAATGTTAAGAGATGTAGAAAAGTTACCTGTCTGTGTAGTGCAAGTATTGGAATCTGTGTTCTGTGTGGGAGTAGCTGGGGTATTTTGTGTATTACTTGAAGTGCTGAATAACTGGGAAAGTTGGTTATATTGGTCTGGGGTCATAGATTGGATAAAATTTTGGATGTTGGTATTGTCTGAAGTAGGATCTGTAGTAATGGAGTTGATGTTGTTGGTGGGTGTGTTGGGAGTTCTGGGTGTGGGTGGTCTATAACCAGGTGGGTAGCCATGTAATTTAAAACAAGTGTTAGTGGTGTGTCCTACCATTTGACAATGAGTACAGAATGGTCTGTTTTGTCTTTGATAGTTTGGGTTAAATGGGGATCTGAAATTAGGTCTAAAGGAAGTGGATTGGTTAGGAGTATAAGGTGGTCTGTTTGGTGTGTAAGATGGTCTGTTAGGTGGTCCTTTGGTGGAGAAGGCCATGGTATTGAGAATGTCTTGAGATGGTGAGGCAGAGTGTACTGCTCTTTGTGTTTCTTCCTGTGAAACCAAGGCATAAGCCTTGGGAACATCTGGCAATGGATCCATTAATAAGAGCTGGCTTCTGGTATGTGACAGTGAGTCTTGCAAACCCATTAAGAAAATCATAAGATAAAATTGTTCAAAGTATGTTTCCAGTAAACCACATGTACATCTGGGCCTGAAATTGCAAATTTCATCCCAGATTGTTTTTAGTTTAGAAAAGTAGACATTCACAGAAAGTGATTGTTGTTGCAACTGGAGTAAATCCCTGTGAAGTTGGAACATTCTTGGACCATTGGCTAATTGAAATCTTTGTTTTAATTCCTTCCATAGAAGGGTGGCAGAGGTATGATTTTGTACTGTGTGATTTATTTCTGTTGTAAGAGAATTGAGTATCCAAGAAATGATCAAGGTGTTATTCCTATCCCAATAATTGGATAAAATTGGATCATCAGTGGGTCTGGGTAGAGTTTCATCTATGAAACATAATTTGTTCTTGACTTTTAATGACCTAATCATTGCTTTTGACCAAGTTTGATAATTTTTGTCATCCAGTTTTTCTGAAACTAGAATGGCACTTGGGCCATCAACCGGATGAAGGTAGAAAGGGCTTGATGGGTCCTCTATTTCTGGTCTAGTCCGAGTTGGTATAGATGTGTGTGTGATGGTGGATGGGGATGGTGGATCTGTTGCCATATTTGAAGGAAGGAAATGGAAAAAGAATAACAGAGAGTAATCTTGAAAAAGGATGATCAAGAAAAGGGTAGAAAAAGTAGGGAAGAAGTGAGACAGAGAAGAAATCTGATGATATGAAACGAAATTACCAGGAATTTGAATGATTGAATCTGTGAGAAGAATGCCTTCTGGAATCTGAGGAACTTGGCCTTGAGAAAAAGGAACTGGAAGAGGATGGATGAAGAACCGTTTGTGATGATCAAAGAATACAATTTGCAGCGGAACTTTGTAGATGGAGGCTGAGATTCAAGTTGATACCATGTTAATTGATATAATTTGCATATATGAATGTATGTATATTACGTATATAATCTGAATATGAAGAAGAAGACTTTGATGTAAATTAAACTGCAGGAATTTCTATATTGATAGTATGATACAATGTGTTTATCAGCAATACAAAATCTCCTTTAAATAGATAACCTATAGGGATAAAATAGTAAATACATATTAACTAACTTAACAACTTATAAACCGGTTAGTAACAAACTGAAGTAGAACCGGACCGGAATACTACTAGAACCGGACTAAGAAATAAAACATTTAAACTGATAAGTTAAATTACAATTCCTAAACCTAATTTTGTTCCTCTTTTCAGTCTTCTGTATCGTTCATCCCCAATTCCAAACTTGGCTTGATTTCTTTGCTTGATACCCATCCATAAAATGTGAAATACCAAATCAAACATTAATGTTGGATTTTGAAGTCAATTGTACGATAACTAATTATTTAAAAATTTAAAATGCAAATATGTGCCAATTGATGAAACTAAGGCACACCAGATTAGCTTGCAATATGGACAACAAAACCACAAACTAAAGGTATGTACAAGTAAGTACAAGACCAAAAAAAAAAAGTAAAAAAACCCATCTAGAATTGCATCATACAAATTATTTCAGTTTTCTTCAAGAGGAGCTGCTATTGAATCTGCGGGAATTTTATTTTAATCCAATGCATTAGGACCAAAACATCTCTTCTTGACAGGGTTCCACACCCACTGCACAAGGTACTTTCTCCCGTTGACCCCATTCAAATTAAACCCATTCCCCCGTGAATCCTTATTCACAACTCCCACATAACCTCCTCCACCTCCACTCCCATAAACACCCAAACACAAATCAGCTATTTCTGTAGGCGATGTGGGATCATCCCCTGCATACCAAGCATTAACTAGAGGATTACTCGACACTTCTGCTAACTCGTGAGCAATCACACTAATCATCCCATCAGTACCCGCATCCCCATTCGGCGCCCCCATCACCCTGCCCCCCGACGGCGGCTTCGCGCCTGAATACCCCGGCCAGGCAAAAGGGTAAGCGCACATACCGGCGCACTGGGTACCGCTGTATCCAACCCAAGCGTACGGCAGAGTCACCCCAGCAACAGATGGGAACGTGAAATAGTGATACCCACAAACTGCTCGACAAAATTCCTCAACGTTTACATCAGAAGATGTGAGAATTAGATACAACCCGTTGTGGTAGTTGAGAGGTAGAGCTCTCGGGTACGACGTGACTGCGTTTTTAATGATGTATTGCATCGATAATCTGGTGAGATACTGGCCGTGAGAGTATTTGTAATCGTAAAACTCACCGGAGAGGTTGATGGTGTTTGTAATGTTTGAGCCTGTTTGGTCTGTGTAAAGGCGTACGGTGCGCCACCAGTCGGCGACCGATGGGTAGGGTGCTGGAGAAGAGAAGGAGGTAATGAAATCTCTTATGGTGGATTGATGATGTGGGTGCCATTTGCCGTACCATATTATGTAGAGGTTTATAGGAGAGGATAGGACGGGTCCCATGTGGTATTCCAGGTTTATGAGGTTTGATGAACCTTCATAGTTCTTTTCTTGATTGTAATATTGGCCCTGGTTTTGGGTCCATGAAGATGCAACAATTGGGAAGAAGAAACAGAGGCAAAAACAGAGATGAAGATTTTGCATTTTTGTTAATACGTACATTATTAATGTTGCAAGAAATTGTGCTATATAATTAATGAGATGCACAAGAATGAAGATGATATATATAGGATTCTTCTATTACTTGTTTGTGGTGTAGAAAAGACATGTACAGCATGTTGAGCATATTAATTTTCATCATTACCTACTTTCAATAATGAATGACCATGTTACTCTTTTTTTCTTTAATATTCCATTCTTATACAGTTAAAAAATAAGGTTGTAGTGCAACTAACCAAGTTAAAGTGATTGATCATAGGAACATATATATATAGGTCAAGCCCAAAAATACTAATTTAAAGAAATATGTTGTTAATTACATTAAGATGCGATGTATGTTGTCTTGAAGTACATGTTACCAGGTATTTATTAGGGATATCCAATGCATAATTTAGTACGAGATCATGATCTCTTTCATGAACAGTCTGTATTGTATTGTAGTTCAAACTAAATTTTATCACATCCAAGCCACTCACTAAACAAGTAAAATATATACACATGTCTCATGATCTTAAAAATCACTAGTCATGGAAAATAGACGAATCGAACCTGGTCCGGATGGGTTAAAATGTTCAAGTCAAATTTGAGTCATGACCTATATTACCATCCATGATAAATACAACTGTCTTGTGATTTAGTGGATACGAACATATTGGTTGAGACCCATGCATGCCAAAGGAAAAATGCATATAACAAATTTAAACAAGTTTGAATGCAATAAAATGTGTAGTTAATTTAATTAAAATTGACAACTAATTTATATTACAATCTAAAGGTATCTTATCTTCCAGCAGGATAGTCTAGTCCGAAGAAAGACACATTTTTAAGTTTTAACAAAACCATTAATTAGCCAAAGTTGAGATTGAGAAGATATATATATGTCAAGACCAAAGTGTAAAAAGTTAATTATATATAATGATGGTTAAGCAAAAGCTTGTACTCTCTTTTTGGAAAACGACTCTTTAAATCATTGACCATTTGCCTCTCTTCAAATGATAAAAGTTGTATTCAAACATGATGATAGATATTAATTAGTGATTCTTTTCTTTGACATATATATATATATATTAATATATATATATATATATACCCGTGCATGCCAATTTGCCCAAAAGACAGATCTACTTTTGTAACTTCACCGCATCTTGCGTAATTGGTTCGTTCGTCTTTATTAGTTGGTTCTTTTCAAAAGTTTAATATTTAAGTGGTAATTAATTGAGAATTAGATAATAGTACTACTACTACTAAAACCTTACCAACCAACATCATTTTTGTACATGACAAATAGCATGAAATTAAAGATACCCATGTTACTTTTTACTTATGAGAAAAATATAACGTCTATCGCTTGATCTTTTCGCATTTATATTTTAGGGTAAACACCACTTTTGGTCCCTCTTATCATTAACTTTTTACAGAGTGGTCCCTCTTATGTTTTTTTTCCCACTTTAGTCCCTACTATGAATTATTTGTTTCACTTTAGTCCTTATCAAGTGGTCCAAGGCGATTCCGATAACATGTGATATGCTCATGAGGGCAATTTTATCATTTCAAGTAAACTAACATGAATATTTTCGGCTTTCTAATTATTTAAAAAAAAACTAAATTTCCAAACTATCTTTCATTCCAATCGAACTTAATCGTACATTTCGTTCCAAACTAAAGTTTTTTCCTAAAATCTTTTTCAAACACTAAAATTGCTCACCAATTAAACAATATCTCAAATAGTCTCAATAGTGAACGGACGAAAATGCCCTAAAAAATAATCATATGCATGTTACGTGTTATCGGAACCACCTGATAAGGACTAAAGTGAAACACATAATTCATAGTAGGGACTAAAGTGAAACAAATAATTCATAGTAGGGACTAAAGTGGGAAAAAAAACATAAAAGGGACCACTCTGTAAAAAGTTAATGATAAGAGGGACCAAAAGTGGTATTTACCCTATATTTTAATATGATTCCTCAATAAATACATAATGTCCGACTAGAAAGTTTCATGCTGCATAACTCAAACAAATTATATTATGTTTTAAAATAGCACGAAAAATTAAAAAAAAAATTAGTAGGACAAAGTGCGGCATAGTATATAATAATATAACTATTGCATCCTAAAAGTTGTGAAATACAATAAAAATGTATTTGAAAACTCTTTTGCGAATAACTTATGAGCTTTTCTGATCTCAAATGCTTCTATTTACTATTTCAGAAGTTTCCGCTACAACTTCTTTGGTAGAATTTGAAAACACATCCTAAATAGAAAATTGAGTTATACAGTATGTTACAATCCATGAAAGTTTGCATGGAAAAATTGAAGAAGAGAACAAGAATTGTTGATGATTCTTGGAGAGAAAAGTGAGAGCAGAATTTGAAAAACTGTAAATAAATTTTTATTAAAAATGAACTGTACAAACAAACAATCGAACCCTAACCTCTTTTATAAGGGAGTAGGGCGGTGTAAAGTAAAGAAGCGTTTTAACGCTTTTACAAAACAAAAAATAAAAAGAAAGAAAATAAAATGAAATAACTTATACAACAAACGGGAATGAAATCCCTAAATCCTAATCTAAACTCCAGAAAAACTTCTTCTCAATTCTTCCATATCTCTTCATCAATCTTCAAACCATTTCTTCATAATCTGATAAATATTTTATACGCTAATACAGTAAGGAATTGTATAAGATGCAATGTCTCGCCACTTAACTGCGGAAAGTTCACATGCACAATTGGCAGAATCAATTACCGGAAACATATGCAAAAACTAATAATCAACATATTTGGATTTGGAGTGTACTAAATTAAAATGATAAACTAAATTATTTTTTAAAAATCTAACTGTACGAAAGTACTAGTTTTTAACATCTTGATATATACCCTAACTAAAATGATGTATCAAATTAATTTTTAATATATTGATTCCTAAATGCACGATGTATCAAAAGTTGGGTTGGGCCGTAAAACTTGTAATTAGATTCTGAGAAGAAATTGGGTTGGGCCAAAGACAAAAAGTTCCATGTCATTGTCCATCCACGCTATTTGGAAAAATTGGAAGTGAACCTCTGATCAGATGAGATGAGATGAGATGAGATCCCCCAATAATAATTCTTTCCTTTCCAAGCTACAAATCAAACTTACAACTCTGCGTGCGTCACCATTTTTCCATGGTGTCCCTTGCATTCAATCTTCTGAGTCAAATTCTGCATCAAAAAACATCACTCAGAACACTTGTAAATGGCGTTCGAGTCGGACCCTTTTGCCACGTGCCCGCTATCAATCACTCTCCCACAGCTTCTTCACCACCGTCTACAGTCGTCATCAAAAGAGTATGTTTTTGGGTCTGTGATTCATACTACAATCAGCCAAAAAAGACTTATCCTGTGTTAAACTTGCCTATACATTCCGAATTCTTGACCCAGGAACAAGCCATCACTGTGGTGGCTTCATTGGCTGATGAAGCTGGGTCCATGGTGGCGTTGAGTTTCTTCTATTGGGCAATTGAATTTCCCAAATTCAGATACTTTATGAGGTTTTACATAGTTTCCGCCATGTGCTTGATTAAAAACGGAAACGTTGAGAGAACCCATGAAGTTTTGCGTTGTATGGTGAGGAATTTGTCCCAAGTTGGGATGTTGAAGGAAGCCCTGGACATGGTTCTTGAATTGGAGAGCCAAGGTTTGGTTTTGAGTGCTCACACTTTGAATTTGGTCTTGTCTGTGGTGAATGAGATGGGTTGTATTCAGATGGCTGAGAATGTGTTTGATGAAATGTGTAAGAGGGGTGTGATCCCCGATCCCTATTGTTATAAGTCGATGGTCGTGGCCTATTGTAGAATTGGGAGAGTTTCCGATGCTGATAGATTGCTGAGTGTAATGTTGAGTAGAGGCTTTCTTGTAGACAATGCTACTTGTAGTTTGATTATCAGCATGCTATGTGAAAATGGTTTTGTGAATAGGGCGTTGTGGTTCTTCAATAAGATGGTTGATATGGGATTTGAACCAAATGTAATCAATTTCACTTGTTTAATTACTGGTTTGAGTAACAGGGGCAGCATTAAACAAGCATTTGAATTGTTGGAAGAGATGGTTAGGAAAGGCTTGAAGCCTAATGTATATACTCATACTGCATTGATAGATGGCCTTTGTAAGAAAGGTTGGACTGATAAGGCATTTAGGCTTTTCCTGAAACTTGTAAGAAGTGATAATTATAAGCCCAATGTGCATACTTATACAGCCATGATCGCTGGATACTGCAAGGAGGAGAAGTTGAACAGGGCAGAGATGTTACTCGTAAAAATGAGGGAACAAGGATTGATTCCTAATGTAAATACCTATACTACCCTTATTGATGGGCATTCCAAGGTTGGGGATTTTGATCGCGCGTATGAACTGATGGACTTAATGCGTGAAGATGGTTTAAATCCTAATATTTGTACATATAATGCTGTTATTGATGGTCTGTGTAAGAAAGGAAGGGTAAAAGAAGCTTATAGGTTGCTCGATAGAAGCTATGAAATTGGCTTATGTCCCGATGAAGTTACATATACAATTCTCATAAGTGAGAGTTGCAAGCACGAGGATTCTAGACAAGCTTTGGCTCTTTTTAATAAAATGACCAAATCTGGTATCACACCCGATATGCACACTTACACATCTTTGATATCTGCACTATCAAGGCAAAAAAAGATGAGAGAATGTGAGAGAATTCTCGATGATGCTGTAAATATAGGCCTTATTCCAACTACTAAAACTTATACATCAATGATTTGTGGGTATTGTAGAGATAGTAAGATTGACTTGGCGATGAAGGTATTGCAAAAGATGCGTTTTCACGGTTGTGCCCCTGATACGTTTACTTATGGTGCATTAATAAGCGGGCTTTGCAAGGAATCCATGTTGGATGAGTCTAGAACGCTTTATGACGAAATGATCGATAAGGGTATGTCACCATGTGAAGTTACCCGAGTGACAATAGCGTATGAGTTTTGTAAGAAGGATGAACCCTCTATAGCAGTGGATCTTTTAGATAAGTTAGACAAGAAACTATGGGTTCGCACAGTGAGCACTTTGGTTAGAAAGCTTTGTAGTGAACAAAAAGTAGAAATGGCTGCACAATTTTTTGAAAAATTGTTAGATATGAACCATAAAGTGGATCGTGCAATCCTAGCGGCATTTATGACTGCCTGTTATGATAGCAACAACTATGCCCTCGTTTCTGATATGTCTGAGAGGATACAGAAGGAAAATGGTTAGGTTCTTCTAAATTTCTTCTAAATGGTTAGGAAAATGTTTATTGCAACAAGTTTGTTCTCAACTTCTGGCACATGTTGAGTATTTTTTATGTTCCAAGTGAATGGCTAATTAGTTTCATATTATGTATTGACTGAAAATTATGCTGTCTTTATAGACTGAGGTTTTTTATTATCAGTTTGGTCTTTTGGTTCCTCAATACATTTGAATAGTTATCAAATTTTTTTCCAGGTTCCCTATTATGCAGTCACAATGAGAGTCGCTAAAAGCAACTAAGAGCACAAAAGTAACTTAACGTCATTAATTTGCAGTGCATGGAATAAGCTTCTCCAGCTTAAAAACTTCTTCCTCTATGGGGTCTACAAGATAAGAGGTCCTTATAGATTTAGGTAAAATTATAGTCCTAGACTTTCATTTGAACAGTTTAGTTTCTACTAGGCAGCCAAAATGTTTGTTATTTACAAATGTGACTTCTTGTTTGTTACTATCTTTTTGCAGATCCAAGTTTATGAGATGTGAAGAAGAGATATATTCTTTCACCCGTAGTAATGGTATTTCCATTTTTCTTGGTTATCAACAATAGCCATAAAACGTAATCTCATTTTTGTTGTTTCTTTTGCAGCTGCACTGTGAGATTACGATATAGTATCATTTTTTACCAACTCAAATCTCGAACCAGTTCTTGCGGTAAGAGCATTTTATGATTAACCTCCGTAAAATTAGTATTCGCATAACATTCTATGGTAATACGAGAGATGATGATATTAGAGCTTTAGTTAAAATTTATGTGTATGAAGCATCTAGACATTGATGCTCATGTTATACTACATGATAATGTTAGAAAGCACAAAGTTCTATTAGCTGAAAACAATCTCTGCTCTGCTGTAGGCCACACACTATTTCAAAGTTTAAGGAGGCAGATTAGTTTAATTGATTTGGTGTACTACTACTTCTACTACACATCCATATATTATGAGAAACGCTGTCAACTTCTTCAAGGCGGGGTCCTTAGAGGACCCGGACTGAGCCTGTTCTGATTTGTTTTGCTCTTGATAGGTCGAATAATACTAATAGTGCTTCTCTCATGCCTTTAATTCTAACAAATATTGCCCAAGTATTTTAATTACTCATAGAATGGCTAATAACTTGTGTTGTTGAGGATGAAATCATTGAAATGGAAGATTTCAAGCCATTGATGTCGTGATTTATGAGCAAACAGATTTTTTAATTTTTATCATCTTAATATTCAATTCAAATCGTTGTCACAAAAGTTTGACCAAAAACTTTCAAACCAGACCAAAATGGAACCTAACCGGGATGTTTTCATTATAACCCATTTCAGCGCTACATGATGCACAATATATAAATTCCATGCTATCACCCATGGGATATCTAAATACTTGTAAATCATGATTAAATGATAAAAGCTAAACCTCGATAAATTTGAAAGAGAATTTCGATTCATTTAACTTGTGAAACGATTTAACTATTTAAGCACTTTGATAGGTCGAATTTTATAAATTTAACAAACATAATAAAGTGATCAAACGTTACGTACATTTAATTCAACTCAACTTAAGTATAATTGTATTGAATCATTGGATTTCAGATATACCAAACATAATTAAGAATTCTAGACAAACACGTTCTAATAATAATTTAATGGCCCTTAACAGTAGAGAATGTCTTGATAATTATCAAAACTTTGTGAGATGTCTTTGTAATCTTGTGTGATTTCATCATGAGGTTTGTTGATTCAACCCCCACCCCCAAGAATAATTTTGTAGAATTATAATTCTTGGGGTTATAAACGGACTTAGTTAGAGTTCTATTTGTATTGGGTCGGATTTGTATCATCTTCGGATCTAAAAATTTTGAGTCCATCAGATCTAATCCGATTTGGTTGGATATCTTTTTAACAAATTTGGTAACTTTATATTTCATTTTATTTAGCTCACGTGTTCAAACTTTCTTCATAAATCACTTAGCTTCAACATAGAAGAGCTAAAATGCTCAATACATTTAATTATTAATTTTAAGTGATTTAACAGATTATTTCAAAAACAAAAAAGGGATTTTGTATAACTTATTAACTTATACCCTCTTAATATGAGAAAAAAACCATTATTAATGTTATTTATCTTACTTACCCATAGAAAATGCTTTATCTTGAAGACCTCACGAGGGGACGACCTAGACACAACATAAGAGAATCCTCATTGTGTTTTTGTGGACAAATTGTTTAATGGAACTATGATGTATGAGCTATGCGTGGAAAGAATAGCTCTCTACTGTGAGTCTGTGACGAGTTATATGGTGATGAATAAATTGTTTCGTGGGTTTGTGCAGCATTACGGCTTAATGTATTGCACCTTCGCCTCATGATGGCCTACTTGGATGACTCAAAGGCATTGGTCCATAGCATGAATGGTTGTAAAACAATGGTGGAATTGGAAGTGGGGAAATACTTTGAGTTGTATGCTTTGTGTCTTCCAGAAAAATTGAACCTAACCAATTAAGCAATGACACTCTTCATAAATTACTTGATGGTTGTCATGTGCTTGTTTACTTTTTGTTCAGTGAGTGTGACTTAAGATTTTTGGATAATCATACCATCCAATCATAGCTCCTAAAGGAGTTATTTATTGTAGATTGTCTTTTTTACAAGGGTTGTGAGGTAGAGATTGATGCTCCAAATCTTGAA
The DNA here is from genome assembly GCA_038501285.1 of Penstemon eatonii. Classification (NCBI taxonomy): domain Eukaryota; kingdom Viridiplantae; phylum Streptophyta; class Magnoliopsida; order Lamiales; family Plantaginaceae; genus Penstemon; species Penstemon eatonii. The sequence goes on along the minus strand of CM076708.1, from coordinate 67,113,263 downwards.
GTTTTTACATACAATGGATATTTTATTGTAGATTGTGTTTTGGTTGATTGCAAGTCTTTACATACTGTTTGCCTTGAATACAATGTTTCTGGTGAAGTAGTCAGTCACATTGTTTGGAATGCTCATCATGTGGCCAAACTTGTTCAAGGATGCTCGAGCACCATTTGTTTGAGTTTATCTGGCATTTCGATTACGGTGAGCTTGGAGAAACTTTATTTTAATTATATTTATACTAATTCACTATCATCTTATCAGAATCTAACTAGATTTATATTGTCGCCTTCATTCGTAGACGGCTTAGTGTTTGCTAACTTGGTTATAGGCTTTGCATCATTTACCTTATCAATTACCCATGTTTAAGAACACGAATTTGAAGTATTAGCACATTTACTTAAGAGTGGAGCTAGTGTTCAGGCAATTACCATTGAAGAGGTAAATTGATGTAGTATTGTGAATGAACTATAATACTTGTCCTCCTCCATTTTTGTGATTCAAATATTGCAAATATAAATGATTGTAGTTTACATAGTTTTTTTAACAATAGTGATTTGAGAAGTGTAGGGGGGGTTATGCAAGATTTGAGTCTCTATGGCCAACTTTATATGTTTGTCTGAAACTATGCTTGAAGAAAATTGAGTTATGGGTATTCAAAGGGGAAGAAGATGAGATATAGTTGATAGTGTATTTCTTGAAGAATGGGAGAGTGCTGCAAGAAGTGACGGTTCATTACCTTCATAGTGAGGATGAAAGTATATTGAAAGGACTACTTGTGTTCTCAAAGCACTTGAAAACGTGTCAAATTATCTTAACGAAGTACAAAGACAGGTCATGAGAAATGGGTATCAGGTGTGTGATTGCAATTCTACATTGATGGTAACTAACAGTGATGGAAGTCTTAACTTAATTTGTCCTTTAGTCTGTGTCTTGTTTGCAATGAGACCATTTTAATGTTGATGTATGTTTGAAATATAATCTAGTTATTATATATACCATGCTTGTCTAGCCACAGTATTTCAGAATTCATACTTCTTTGTCTCACATGTTCATTTCAATATGATGCCTGAAAGAGACAATGAGACATTATATATACTACATGATAATGTTAGAAAGCACAAAGTCATATTAATCTCTGCTTCTAGCTGTTGAGAAATCCTGAATTCCACACACTATTTCAGAGTTGAAGAAAGGCATTGGATTGATTCTTGAACCGTATCCCATGTGAGCGAAAACTGTTCCATAAGAGGACTAAATAATTGATTTTTTGACTTTGATTGAAGGTATGTTCTACCAATGGCAAACTCTCCGTTCGTTATAAGTGTATCAGTGAGAGAATTCTTTGCAGTGCCGAGAAAGAAAAGATGTGGAAAAATCAACACAAGGCAGATTATTCTACTCTCTCTTGCATTGGCATTGCACCTACTATATTTATTACAGTAATTCTTAAAATATTCATTTGGAATTGGTATGAGTATATTAATTGCATCACTTTTTAACACAAAAGAAATTATTTTTAGGTTGGCGGTAATTTATAGGGGTATTAAGGAAGGAAGGAGATAACCTTAATGAAAGAGATCTAGACTGTAGTAATGGAGAAGGTTGTTGGAAAGCGATACGGTACCTTTACAAATTAAAAATTGCACAGTAAATTAAAGAGTCCAATTTCTTAGAAAATAGAGTATTGCATCTTATTCTCTACTCATTGGTGTGGCTTTGCTTCTTAGGCTTTGATTTTCTTTTATTTTTTCCTAGCTAGATTGTTGTTTATATATATACTCTTAATTAGGTTGTTTCCACAGAAATATAATGTAATCCCAATATCTGAATATCTAACACCAATCCAGGGCAGGGAGGGTTATGTTTTCTTAATCTTAGCTATTGTATTTGCTAGCTCTTAGTTCTCTCATTGTTACTTGGATAAAGTTTCAATCATTGTTGTTAATGCTGGAGTGGTGCATGATAACCAATGCTGCAGAAGATTATTAAGGAGTTTACTTTTCATGGCCTGATGAAACTTATTAATGGTCAAATTAAAGGTACTACTGCTACTGCTACCTTACTTAGATTCATATATAGCAAACTCTTTAGTCCTATCCTACCCACTGTATATATAATTATATATATATAATAGACTTACAATCTCCTATTCATAGTCTTGTTGTACGTTTGATCTTGAAGGTGACAGTGGAAGCCTTATTTTGTTGACGGCCCGACACGTTGGGATTATTTTGCTAATCGAGGTCTCTTGAAATTGAAAATTGGTCAACCTCCGGAGAATTATTGGAGTCGATCTTCTTGATTTACTTGAACTTGAGCTCATTACATCCTCTAACAGGCTTCAAGGTAAGTCTTGTAGGGAGTTCTTAGCAAAATATACTCCAGTGTTTATTATTTTATTGAATTTTATCACGTGCATGTCAGGGGTTAATTAGATGCATCTCCAATAATAAATCTAACACAAAAGTGTAGTGTATTTGCTAATGAAAACGACATAAGGGTGTATTTTGCTCAGAACCCTTTCTTAGGGTATCATCCTTTGTTTTTATAGCTGCATTGGAAGAACGGAGAAATGTGTTAGATTCTACGGTTGCTGATGAATCTGAATATTCTCCAAGTTAAGTTTGTACTAATCAAGGATTTTAATTTATTACACCGTTAAAGCTTGATGAGATTCATAATACTAATATCATTCCAAGGAAAATTCTAAGGTGCCGCTACGTCACATGCCGCTAATTATAACCAATAAGAATACGATACATCATTAATTAGTAACCTGCTCAATAAGTTGCCAACATGTCATAATAATTTTATCACAATAAGTGGTACTATACCACAATAAATGATAGTATACTATATATGTACTCACATCGAATAGTAAATTATTTTCAAATAAATTATTATGGAAATAAATAAATGAATATTACAATAATATTTTAAAATAAATAGTATGTAATATTTTTTTTGAATAATTTTACATTAATTAACGAAAAATTGAATAATACACATGTGAGTTATAAATACTACGTAATGTGGAATAAATACTACATGATGTGGGTTAATACTGTGTAATGTGAGTCAATACTGTCACATATGAGTTATACCGTAGAATGTGATCCACATTGCGTGGTAATACAACGTAATGTGGAATAAATACTACATGATGTGGGTCATACTAGACATATGTGGTTATTACTGTGTAATGTGAGCCCATACTAAAACATGTGAGTTATACCATATAATGTGATACACATTGCATGGTAATACCACCTAATGTGGAATAAATACTATACGGTGTGGATTATACTAGTTATACCATAGAATGTAATACACAATACGTGGTAATATCATCTAATGTGGAATAAATACTACATTATGTGGGGATTATACTAGATATATAGGGTTAGTACTATGCAATATGAGTCCGTACTATTACATGTGAGTTATACCATATAATGTGATCCACATTGCATGGTAATACCACCTAATGTGGAATAAATACTACACGGTGTGGATTATACTAGTTATAACATCTAATGTGTGCACATTACTTGGTAATACCACCTAATGTGGAATAAATATTATATGATGTGGGGTCATACTAAACATATAGAGTTAATACTATACAATGTGAGTCCGTACTATCACATGTGAGTTATACCATATAATGTAATCCACATTCTATGGTAATACCACCTAATGTGGAATAAATACTACACAGTGTGGATTATACTAGTTATACCATCTAATGTGATGCACATTGCTTGTTAATACCACCTAATGTGGAATAAATATTATATGATATGGGTTCATATTTTAAACATATGGAGTTAATACTATGCAATGTGAGTCCGTACTATTACATGTGAGTTATACCATATAATGTGATCCACATTTCATGGTAATACCACATAATGTGGAATAAATACTACACGGTGTGGATTATACTAGTTATACCATCTAATGTGATGCACATTACTTGGTAATACCACCTATTGTGGAATAAATATTATATGATGTGTGTTCATACTAAACATATGGAGTTAATACTATGAAATGTGAGTCTGTTGATAACTCTGTGAAAACAGTGTTATCAAGTCTATTTCCTTAACTCATTCAATTACTTTTATTAGAGTTTTGGTAGAATCTTAGGCAATTTTAGTTAGTTTTGTGTTTTGTCGCTCGAGTCATTGGTTTGATTGTTTTGTGCATGAATTGAGATATTTTCTTATATATTGTGTTCCTATTTGTAGGCCTAAGCTATTTTGGATCAAAAGACATGATTGGAAGCGAAGAACAACGAATTAAAGATCAAATGAAGTCAAGTAGTGCAAGAACGAAGAAGCTGTCAGAAATGTTGTTATGCACTCCGAGGACCATAACTCATTCAAGGAAGCTCCAATGAAGTTGAATTTCGACTATGATGTAGAGGAATGAGTTAGTTACACCACAGATTTTACGGATCTTGATTTGGAGTTCGGAGCCGAGAGTTATGACACGTGCAAAACTGTCGCGCAAATCTGTCGCGATTTTCAGCGGGCTTTTAAGAGAATTCTTGGGCCCAAAGTCTCCTACTTGGACTCAACTTGGTAGATCTATATAAGGACTTCTAGGTCACGAAATTACACATCTTTGATCAGCTCTAAACATATTTATTTCATAGAATACACATACAACATCAAAGATCTACTTGGAGAAAGATTGAAGAAGAAAAGAGAAAAGTCCTCAAGATCACCCAAGCAAGAAGAACGCAATATTGAAAATCTTAATCTCAGATTCATCGTTTTGTCTATAAAACCACATGAACTCAGATTTGTTTTCCTTTATTATTTTCTTCTTATATTTATCATGAATTAATTCTTTAGGATCTAGGGTTTTTATGAAACTATGTTACTTTGATTATTTTCAATAGATTATTCGTATTTAGGGGCAATTCTTGTGTTTGATTTAATTTCGTTCTCTATGCTTGCAACTTGACTGATCACCTAGTTGTTAGATTTAATATTCTTTTCGAACTTGGGAAAGGGAGATTAGGATTAGATAGGAAATTGAATAGTAAACGACTCTTAGGATAGGAATATACTTAAGGCGTTTATACCCGTTACATGAGGTTCGTGTTTAATGCTTTGTGTTATTTATGAATCACCTAGGAATAGGATCGATTTGTATAATACATTAGGTTCTTACGTAATTCGGAAGATACATAGGAATATACTTGAATCCTCGGGTAGCACTCTTGTCACCACAATAATTACGAAAATCTCAATTGAGCAATCGATAGATAACATAGTGGATTATAACCCTAGGTTTCTCTTCTCATTATTCGAACTTAATCCAAGTACTTAGGTTAGTTAAATCATTTAGTTAATCTAGTTAATTAAAACCCAAAAGCACATTTGAATTTGGAACCATATTAAAAGTGAATTATGAATTGGAATTGGTAGACATTAGTCAAGTCCCTGTGGAGACGATAATCTTATACTTACTCTTTATTACTTGTTCGATACGTGCACTTGCGTTTATTTGCGTGTGTAAAATCCGCAACATCTGTACTATCACATGTGAGTTATACCATATAATGTGATCCACATTGCATGGTAATACCATCTAACGTTGAATAAATACTACACGGTGTGGATTATACTAGTTATACCATATAATGTGATGCACATTGTTTGGTAATACTACCTAATGTGGAATAAATATTATATGATGTGGGGTCATACTAAACATATGGAGTTAATACTATGCAATGTGAGTCCGTACTATCACACGTGAGTTTTGCGTGGTAATACCGCCGAATGTGGAATAAATACTACAGATGTGGGGTCATACTATGTAATGTGAACACGTATTGTCACATATGAGTTATACTATTAAATGTGATACACATAGCGTGGTAAAATCACCTAATGTGGAATAAATACTACATAATATGGGTCACACTAAATATATGAGGTTAATTTTATGCAATGCAAGCAATATGATACATATCGCGTGATAATATCACATAATGTTTAATAAATACTACTTGATGATGTAATATGAGTTATAGTGTTGACTTCACTTAATTAGTCGAGCCAATTATTGATTTGAATTATGATAATTTAAGTATACATTACCTTAAGCCAATTAACGATTTGAATTATGATTAACCTAATTATACATTATCTTAATATAAACAATATTGAGAATTGTCAATTAGTCGAGCCAATTATCGATTTAGATTTCGATTAACGTAATTATACATTATCCTAAGATTAACAATGTTGAATTTGATTAATAAGTCAAGCTAATTATCGATTTGAAAAAGCTTAAGGATTGTCTTTTTAAGTACACCTTAACAATTAAGCTTCACAAAAGCTTGACAAAGATGGATTCATAGGTATATGACTCGGTCAATTCAAACCTGGTATGCTATTCTAATTGAATTACCATTTGTGAATTTCATAGTTTTTGTTTCTCCAGAATTTGAAATTTAGCTAATTTCTTTCGTGCCCACTTGCTTTATTTGGATATCAATTTTATGGTCATTTTCTTGCAAGGAAAAGCATATGCTATTCTAATTGAATTACCATTTGTGGATTTCATAGTTTTTGTTTCTCCAGAATTTGAAATTTAGCTAATTTCTTTCGTGCCCACTTGCTTTATTTGGATATCAATTTTATGGTCATTTTCTTGCAAGGAAAAGCACCTACCACTTTTCTCAAAGTGAATCAATTTTTTACTTGGTCTTTTTTGTGAATTTTCACTTTTTATATTTTTCATAGTTGAGCACTAAAATAATCCTAAGTATTTTTCATCAAATATTGTATTTGCAGGTTTGTGGATCACAAGAATTTAGCTCAGCGAGGTGGACGTAGTTGGGGTTTCTTTTTTTTATACGGGAATAAATAAAAATACTACTGATTAGCTTTGAAATTAGCATATATTGATTAGCAAATTTTAGCATATACTAATACTCGTACAAATTTAATTGCAAACCACTTTTCGAAAATTTCAACCGAACATCTGTTGCTGCAATTTGAGTATATTTCATTGAAAGTCGTTTGAATGATTAAGGCTGTCAAGATTTGCAGTACTTTCTTGCTTGAAAAATAAAGAACACTGGAAAGCTTGTTTTTATATTTGATCAGATTAAGGGGCCCTTTTTGAGGGAATAGTTGGGGGGATATGGGATTTTTGAGGGAATAGAAAGAAGGGGAAATAAGTGTTTGGGGGAGAAAAGAAAGAAAGGGGAAAAATTAATAAAAATTAGATTAACCGGTTAAACAGGTCACATTTTGTCATTTTATTTTTCATATTTTTAATAAGCTGAATTTTGTGTGGTATTGATTACATAACTAAAATCCAACGGTTCAAATTAAACTTACGGCACGTGACGTAGCGGCACCGTAGAATCCCCCTCCATCCAATACTAATATTTAGCATTAATTGTTTTTTATTCAACTAACAGAAAAAAAAAAAAAAAAAAAAAAAAAAAAAAAACTAGCAATCGCAACCAGTTACATAGGTTATGAAGCAACCAGTTAAATAGGTAACACCAGTTTACTACAAAGGTACGTAACAAACACGCAGGGTACGTAAGAAAGATTGAGAAATAGTGTCATATATATTATCCTGATATATTTAATTTCACCAAACATGAATTCATCTAACTTGAAAACATATATAGGAGATAATTTAACATTGTTACTTAATTAGATCTAATAAATTTAAGCGTTCAAATAATCATTAGAAAATAGACACTAACTATATATTTGGTCTCATAATTAAACAAAGTTCTGAATTAAACTTATTCCATTAATTGCAGCAGGGTCATCTTAATTTTCTTAGCATAACAAAACTAATTATAAATATATACCTTGAAATGGTGCAGGTAATAATCAGCATCGATCGATCGTGATTAGATACAAATTAAAATTGTGGAATTAAGGATCGGACATATATGCAGCTAGCTAGCACTAAGATAGAACAATGGACAAAATAAAATGGATTAAGCAATTATATTCCAGGAGAGTGAGAGCTTTACATCACTATATATATATATATATATATATATATATATATAAAGCATTGACCATCCATTATCCATAGAATAGAATGACTTCTTACCTAAGTTTAGCTTTCCATTAGCTTCAGTCCAACTTCTCCTCAGATTCTAAGTTCAGCTTCCCCTTTAATATTCATAACTCATCTTAAATGATTCAATCTATTCATTCTATTTAATTTCAATTCTCATTTTTTTCCGCTCTTACTTAATAATAATAATAATAATTAAACAATAATAATATGCAAAAATAATTAAGAATACTTCTATATTAATTTAACATTGAAATCGAACTTCAAAATCGTTGTAACTAAAATAATCTGAAGAGTAATCCAACATTAATTAATTAATGTTAAGAAAAATGTATCTATTAATTAAAGTCAAGAAAAAAATATTTATTAATTAGAGTTAAAGAAAAATATACTCCTATTTATTAATTATAAAAAAAAAGTAATTGAAAGGAAAAAAAAAAAAAAGAGAGTAGACTTACTGGGCCAAGGCCCCGCGCTTGAATTGATGATTGTATTTAACTTGAAGCCCAACACATCTTGAGTAAAAAAAGATGATTTATTTTGCCATTTTCAAGCAACACATTGGAGATGAACTTAGAACTCGTTGTATATATCCTTGTCATTATGCATATCTTCCCGTATACAACAAAAGAAAGAAATACTAAAGAAATATTAAATTTGGGGGTTGGTGTGTGTAGATGAAGGACACGTGCGCATGAAAGAACATTCTTTGACTAATTCCAATGGATTAAATTCACTGGGACGGGGATAGGATCTAATCTAATTAACCGGAGATTTGAGGCGAGTGGCATAGGGAAGACGAATGAAGATAATGCGTTTAGTTATTTCATTGTTGTTAAAAACGTTTAAATTAAGACCCCCATTCATTCATTCATTCATTTTATCGTGGAAATTAAATTCCCCTAACCTGAAACCCCCAATGCTGCAGCTTCTGTGTCCGGTGCTGGGTTGCACAAGCGCCATTTGTTCTGTCTCACAACAACAGCAGGTACAGGTACTTGTACTTGATTTCCTTCCTCACTTTCCTTCCGATTTTGTGGCAGTATTAGTTTTGAGTTGGATATTTTCTTCTGCAACTCTTGAGGTTTTTCAAACGAATAATGTGGGACATCATAAAGAAGAGGTTAAGTTTTTGAAGTTTTTGGCTCCGCCATTAATGGCTGCGGTTGTTGCCTTGTCTCCTATCTCCAGCCCTCCTGGTGAGAGTGCTTATTTAGAATTACAGATTTTACATACATACATACATACATACATACATACCGTTGTTGATTAACTTGTACAAAGTCAGTAGTATTCAACTTAGGTCAAAAGGCTTGTAGCAAGAGTGTTAGGTCCACAATAGAGAATGTCCCTGCTAAGCACTTGTAAATAGTTCGAGAGGGATTTTTTAGTTTACTTTACTTATTGGCCACCATTCTACCATATTTATATATCATCCAACTTCTGATAATGATGCTAAGTTAGAATTGGTTCTTGCCAATATACCTGATCAAGTTTTTGGAGCTATATTTATTCTACTGTTTAGTCCAGCAGGTGATGAAGTTTACTTTTTCTAAACACTCGGTTACCTTTGTTCTTAAAGTTTTTTTTTTATTTTTTTTAAACTCAATCAAAACTCTTCTAGTCAAATATTTTATTAGTCAACGTCTAGAAACTGTCGTTGAGCACTTCCTTTGTTAATTAAACTGCTTTCATCATCTTCAAGTTATATGCCCTGGTTTATCTTAAGAAATTGGTTGGCGTTGGCATTTATTGCTGTGGCAGACGTTTCATGGTTTAGATAGGAAGACTGCAGAACTAGTAAGTGCCTCACTAATGTGTAACCTATTGCTACGTTTTGGGAATTAACTTATTTTTATAATATAGTGTCACTCGGACAAACAATAGATGTTCAGAAAGGAGCCACCTTGTTTCGTCGAACTTGCATTGGATGCCATGATGCTGGAGGCAACATAATACAGCCTGTGAGTTTACTTGATCATTTCTCCATATCCAAATAAGAACACCGCCAATATTGGGTTATGTTAACTTCTCATCTTTCCAGGGTGCGACACTCTTCTTGAAAGATCTGCAAAGGTAATGGATACTTGACATTACTTGCCGTTTTCACGTTTACCGTGTAATTCAGTACCAAACTGTTAGTCCTTTGGATATCAAATATCAACCAGCCAGTAATATGGAAAATATCTGCAGTTAGACCAAGCTTAATTTTGTTTCACCTTACTCAGTCCATTTTGTTTTTCTCTTCTCTGGCAATCCACGTCAAAGTCGTGACATAATATATGAATGTGGCCACTTTATGTCCTATAAGTATAAGTAAAACTAGTGATTAATTTGTATCCTGACTAGAAGCAAAACAGAAATAGTACCTGGTTAACGGATTTCCATGTGTGCAGAAATGGAGTTGATACAGAAGAGGAAATATATCGAGTCTTGTACTACGGGAAGGGAAGAATGCCTGTAAGTTTCTAACTGAGAAGAACATATATTTGACTTCTTAAGATAGTTCATCATAACATGTCTTGTTTATGAAGGGGTTTGGTGAGAATTGCACACCTAGAGGTCAGTGCACATTCGGACCTCGGCTACAAGACAGGGAGATTAAATTGCTGGCCGAATTTGTGAAGTCGCAGGCGGATCAAGGTTGGCCTACCATTGAAGTTGATGGAGATTAGTTCTTCCAGCAACGGAGAACTTCTTTGAGAGGCATCCTAGGTAAGAGTTAGAATTTCCAATAGCCACTTCAGGGATCTTTCTCTATATGCTCTATACATGGGCTGCATGTTTATCTTGTGGTTACATTTTATCTGTGTGAAATATTTGAAACATGTCTGTATTTTAGTTGGAATTTCAAAATGTAATACGCCGTATGATATATATTATATATTACTATATATTTTTCAAGTATATATATTTTTAAGATACAATATGATTAATTCAGAAATTTACTGTAATATATATGTTTGTTAAGTCATTGATGATTAGAATTGAGTTAGTGACTAGTGAGTTCTTGTTTATAATGACATTATAATTGTGACTCAGATAGGTCGCGCACCCCGAATGAGGTTTATATTATAGAAGTCCTTTGCCATTTAATTAAATTTAATAGTTATAGTTATGAATACTATCATGCAATCAATAACTAGTTAATTACTTGTTTAATGGGAAAATTCTTGTCGTCATGCACAAGATTTGTATGTTTAGTGGATGTTGCTTTTGTTCATTGTTTGTTTATATAGGAATTTTCCTGTTTAATGAGAACGGAACTTACTTACAATCATGAGTATAGTAGAACTGTGAAAAGGCATTATTTTGTTCTGTAATAGGCTGAACTAGTTTAAAAGTTAGTTAATAGTATGACGCAACTCACTATGATTTTATCACTTGGATCCAAGTTTACAAAAGGTTTTATGGGCCTATTTGCCTGGGTTCTGGCCCGGTTTTGAGCCAGAACTCTTCCAAATGGAGTCTGACAAAAACTCATGAAACTTATCAAAAACTATTCAAAAACTCATATTCAAACTCTTGAAACTTATATAACATTGATTTGACGCATGTTACCTATTTTTCTCCTCAAACTCCATAAAATAGATAGTAATTTGACAACTACTATTTAAATTTTTTCTCCAAACCCAATCCAAACGGGTTTCAGTTTTTTCAAAATCACAAAACTCATCATCCAAAATTTAATCAAATGAGATTTCGAATGCTTCATCGAAATCACTCAAACTATTTTTTTGAAACTGAGACTAGAGATATCGAGTTAAAATCCTTCCACATATGTCTCATGATATGACTTTTTCTGTATGTCACATTTAGGCTGATGGAATAGGTTGATTGCTTCTAGAAAAATTGGCTTTTCATAGGATTATTTTTGTGGGGAAACACCAAATCTTGTTCAGCCAGACTAATCAAATCAAAACCAATTGTACTTCTCACCTTGTGGTTACTGGTTAGAAATGTTATCGGTAAAATTTTATTTTGGCCCTCTAATGTAGTTATATTTTAAAATTGATTTTTTTTTATATCTTGACAATATATGTTATTTATTGTGTTACCGTCTTCAATTTTAGTCCTTATCGTTTGAAAAAAATTAATATAACCATAAATTATCAATTTATGTCTTATTTGATTGAAAATTTTATTTTTTGCTGAAAATGATCAGTTTTTATGTCACGTGATATTTTTTGCAAAAACTAAATTTTAGTGTCAGATAGTGGTGGGCGCGGGTTGGATTTAGGGTACTGGGTATTTCGGGTCGAGTACCCAATCTGACGGGTAGTGAATTTTCACACCCAAAACCCGACCTGAATTTTCGGGTATTGGGTTTCGGGTACCCGAAATTTCACTCTACATACATATATATATATATATATATATATATATATATATATATGTACAAGACAGAAAAACAAAAAAAAAATGAAAGCCGTATTTTTCACATTAAAGACATCCAAATAAGTATGATTAGAAGAAGTAAAACTTAAAACAAGACGAAACAATTAACAATTAATTGAGATATAAACAGAAATATCACCTGGAATGAAGATTCGAAAGAACTCTAAGTCACAAGATCCAATCTTGGAGCCACCAATTAAAGTAAATCTATAGAAAACTTCACTTTCTTTATGAAGAAATGTGCTGCTAATTGCTAAATAATTGCTGGGCCAATTTTTTTTGTTTGTTAAATACCCGAACGGGTCTCGAAATACTCGTTCGGGTGTCAATCTAATACCCAATACCTGACCAGAAAATATATTTCGGAAATGTTAAAAAACCCGTTTTTTTGTCCCAAACGGGTCGGGACGGGTCCCAGAAAACCCGACCCAAACGCCCAGCCCTAGGATCAAATATAACATAAATTGATGATTAGCATCTTATGCTCTTAGAGGTGAACTACCAAGAGGTTTCCGAAACCACAATCCTTTGAGCCAAAGGGAACTAAAATAAAAGTGTATTAAACTTATTTTACGTTACGTTGAATAATTTCGATAATTCGCAGGCACATGAATTGAATGAATGAGTCAAACAGGGCATCGAATAATCAGTTGGCCAGCTCTTCTCTCATTTTAGGATTTAATTTGTTAATAAACGGGCGATGATATTGATGATAATGTATAATATTACAGGAATAAATGAAAATTAAAAGTTTAACATAGATAAACATGTGCTAGTGGAGCTCTGAAAAACTGATCCTGAACTGAATGCTTGACCAAATAATTCGCAGCCACATGAATTGAATTGGTAATCTTGTTAAAAAACAGAACAGAACAGAACAGAACAGAACAGAAGAAAACAAAAACCAAACCTTATTATTTTTTACAGTATAGTATAGTATAGTATATAATTTAATTATGTGAAGGAGTAGGAATAGTAAATGTTATCAGGAACAGCAACAGTTATTAATATTCACAATGCACCAACGTAAAGGCCATAAATTACAAAGCAAAACCATGTGAATGTGATCCTATCCATTAATCTAGCTAGCTATATAGGATAGGTAGGAGCCGTATTATTATTAAAATTAAAATTAAAATTAAAGAAAAGTGTAGTGTAGTGTGTTGTGTGGTCCTGGTCCTTGATTAATTTCCGTTAGGCCAGGGCAAGCTGGTCTGGTCTGTTCTGTTCTGTTCTGTTTTGTCAATTAATCATGGACCGAAGAACAACACAAAGCTAAAGACAAAACTTCATTTGATTCACCTATACTATACTATACTCTAATTAACCCCATTGCATTTTATTATTGTTTGTTTTGTTTGGGTTCATGATGAAGTTTATGTGTGGCTTACAACATTCTAGCACATATGTGGTTCGGTTCGGTTGAGCTCATCCAAATTATTCACCAAATAAATACAATAAGTTGCATGACTGACTTTTGGTTGTGGTTGGATAATATTTTTAATTAAGTAAATGACTAATAACAAAATTAATACAATATATATATATATATATGTAATATGGTGTGATGTGGTTGCAAGAAGCAACAAAACAAAATGTATACTCCATTAATTCCATGGCACAAAATAAGGAGGACACTTTTTCTTTTTCTTTTTTTTTTTACTTCCTTAAAATAAATATTGAAAACAACTACTACTAGTTAATTAGAAGGCAAAAACATTGGAGCGAAAGAAGCATGCATTTTGACAAAGCCCATGTGACAGAGGCAATTTATAAGCGCATGCGCCGTTTATATTCTGTCAGACCCCCCTCCTAATAATTAATAAACCCCTCTCATTATTAAGAAAAGAATTTCATCCACCACATATATATTAATAATATATATACAATCGTTATTTTATTTACCTCAACATGATTGTGATTTATTGTGGTCCTAGTGTTTAAAATTAATTCATATATGTCCATTAATATAATAATTGTTAAGGTACTAGTCCTTGTAGTGAAAGTGATATATATATAGTAATAAACTTAACTCTAGCTTACCCATAATTTGTGTTGGTATATAGTAACGTACAACCTTAATAATACGTACCTTAATTATTAAAAAAAAAAAAAAACCTTAATAATATATTATATATCTCATTAATTAATATAGTTAGTTAGATTTAGATTAGAGACAGTAGTGGTGTGGTGCTAATATAATACTACAGGGGATTCTAGGGTGCCGCTACGTTAGGTGCCGCTAATATCACATTAGGTGGTATTATCACACAATGTGTATCACATTGTATGGTATAAGGTATCACATTGTATGGTATAAGGAGTATAATTTATACCATCGAATGTGACACACATTGCGTGGTAATACCACCTAATTTGGAATAAATACTACATGATATGGGGGTCATACTAAATATATGGGGTTAATACTATGTAATGTGATCATGTACCATAGAATGTGATACACATTGTGTGGTAATACCACCTAATGTGATATTAGCGGCACCTAACGTAGCGGCACCCTAGAATTTTCCATAATACTACTAGTGGTCCTGTCCTGTGGCTTTGAGAAAACTAATTAAAAGCGTTTTCGTTTAATTTCATGTCGTATTTGACTTTGAATGTAGTTAGTTATTTATATATAATTAATTAAGAGGAGTTTTGGCCTTTGGACAGGCAATAAGTAAGTAAGTCAGTGTCAATAGCTGTAAGATTAACTTAACTGAAAATAAACCACACCCCCATTATTATCTAATATAAACTCGATGGATCGATCTCTCACATTATTATTATAATATTATTACACCCCACCCCGCCCTATTTATTTTCTCATCATCGATCAATTATATATATATTAGAAGAAAGATTAATTCATATTCATATTCATATTCATATTCATATTCATATTCGTATGTTGGTTGAGAGGTTGAAGCTGCCAGCATGATCTGATCATTACAAATAAATCCATCTTTATTTTTTTTCAAATTGTCCATCAAACGTTAGAACCTTAATTATATTAGCCTTTACTACTTTTAATTTCTTCATTAATTAATTCTCGTTTGCCGCCTGTTTAAAATTCTAATAGATCTAGCTAGGGCGATGGATTTAAAGTTTCAAATTTATTTCTTTTCAATATATATATATATATATATTATATTCATATCAGGTCATCTAGCAGCTTCAATCACTCTCCAACAATACCAATTATTAGTATATAAAGGCTGGTTGCATATGGATTTCTTGGATTATTCGATCTACTGCGCTTGGCGCAGCTGGTAAGTATAAGTTCTTGATCATTTTATATATCCCTATATATATATCAAACCTAATTTGTAATTTTGATTATGAATTTATTATTATGCAATTAATTAGGTACTTAAACTATATGAATTCAATGTCGGCCGTGCATGTATATATTTTGCTTTTAACTTTGGAATCCCTGGCCTGAATTAAGCTAGATAGATAGATTTGTGGATCGTAATACTAATACTTACTACCTTTGAATGGGGAGATAGCTAAGCTAGGGTTTCTTTTTTGGACTACGTTTATGTTTTAATAATAATATAATATATAATTTCTGGTTTTAGGGTCAATTTATTTAGGTTGTGGATAATATATATATATATATGATATATGTAGGCAAAACTTGAGTTCGGTTTCATTTTGGACTAAAGCTTCTGTCCTTCCGTTCCCAGCTAGCTCTGATACTAATTAATTAATTTGTCTCGGTCGTTCGTCGTATCATCGGTATGAAGTTCCTATAGGTTTATTCTTTTGTACATCCTAATTCCTATTTCCTTTTTTACTCGCCCCCTTTTTTTTTTTTTTTTCTGATATAAATATATATATAAGTTGCCGGGTCATAATTAATTACAATTATATTTTTTTTGTGATTGATTATTTAGTAAAATTATTATCCAATTATATAAATAATTTACTTGTAGTTTTCGATCGTTATCGACCTAGATCCTATAGTTGTTATTCATTGCATTAGCACACCTTTCAAGTTAAAATATTGTAGAATGTGTAGTTTTAAATATATATATATATATATATATATGATGAAGTAATTATTCCTATTAGTAAATCATCCATCCTCCCTCTAATTCAAGGCTAGTGATAATGCCAGAGCATAAAGTGTTGTTTCCAGAGCAATTATTTTATTTTGACTAAAATAACCTTGTTTGTAATAGGCAGCTGACAAAATTAAATGTTTCTTCATCCTCTTACTGAAAATGACTAACCAATCCTCTTCCCGTCTTCCATATTCCTTCACCCACAGAACTTCTCCAATCACTAACCTTTTTTTTTCTTTTTTCATCTTTGATTTGAGAATTAAAATTATAAGCCTTGCATCTACATTCTTATGTAGTTAATCATCCCAAAGAATAATTTTTCCCAAAATTCACCCAGGCTCTTATAATATTAGTCTGTCAAAAACATGTTCAACTTAAAGTGTAGATCCAAGAATGAGTACAAATCAATTATTAAATTCATAATTCATTTTTTACATTAATTGGATTGATGTCTTTTTTTTATTGTTGAGTTTTTGTAAGTGTTTTCCAATCAATTTTGGTGGTTTACAGATCTGTGATTTATTCATTCACAATAGAATCAGTCCTCATATTTGAGATGATAGTACAAGTGTGTAACTGATATTTTGTCAAGAAAGTGACTCAAAACTCTTTCATGGAGGTTATTATGAGCGTGACGGTACGCCATATCAAAGATTAAAAGCTGTAAGCTGGCAAGGATGACGGTTGAGAAAAAAAAAAAAAGAGCCTGACAAATGTGGTCTAAATTTGATCGAAATCTAGCATTTAAAAATTCCATCTTCGTCGTGCTTTCAATTAAAATGAGCAATAAGGGGAAAAATCCGCAAGTAATGCCACCATTAAAGGAAGAAAATTCAAAGACTTGGGTTATGGAGAGGACAGAACTGTTAATAGGAGAGAGACAATTGGGATAAATTCATGTACAGTAATTAAGGGTAAATTAGTCAGAATAAAATAATTGCTCTGTAAGCAACACTTTGTGATCGCTAGCCCTAATTCAAGGGCGACTTCAATTTAAGAAACCTATATTACTCCCTCCGATTCATATTAATTGACACATTTGCTAAATTTTTAATTATGTTTTATATTAATTGACATATTAGGATTTTCAATATTGCCCTTCTCTTACGTCTATGTTGGGAAGCTCAAGAGTCACTAATAAAAAGTGATTAGGAAGAGTATTTTTAACATTTTACTATGTAAAAGTGATTAAGCATAAGATTTCTCAATATGTGTGAAAAATAACAATGTGCCAATTAATACGAACCGAAGGGATTATCATGTTCTAATAGCAATGGAATTTGATAAAGTACTCAAGACTTACTTAAAGAAAGCTTAGCCATATATGGAGTGGAGGTAGATATAATTTTGTTTATATATAGTATTCATATGTATATTTCTTGTTTTCACACAGATTAAGAAATCTCATTATGTATCATATTAATTGTCATATTTCTTGTTTTCACACAGATTAAGAAATCTCATTATTACATACTTTTTTTTATAATAAAATGTTTCAAATACCTTTTATAATGGTGACTACTTTTTAATTTTCTATCAGTGAATGGTGACCATTGAGTTTTGCAACTTAAATATGATAAATGAGCCAAATTATAAAAAAAATGCTTAAAATCCAGACATATCAATTAATTTGAAATTTTTTTTCCTGACAAATATGTTAATTAATTAATATGAAATGGAGGGAGTAACATATACAAACATATGCGCATGGTGACAAGGTAGCTAGCAATGAAGAGCGTAGCAAATTGTATATACTGGAGTATATTAATTAAATTGTTTGACGAATTTGCTTTTAAGATTTATTACTAGTAGTAATTTTAATAGTCGTGATTTGTAGTAATTAATTAAGCTCACATCTTTCGATAATTGACTGAACATCAAGTGGTTAAAGAGCTTGTCAGAGGACTATTCAAAGCCTTACAAACAAAACACCACATGGAGAGACAGACTTGGACTAATCAACTGCCATAATTTTATTTAAAAAGGTTATTATGACATTTTATTCTATTCTAATCAAACAAGAAGCCAGGCCAGCTGCCATAATTAATGTGATACTAAATTTTATTAAGATAATCAATCAGCAACAGGTTAGCATCCTCAATTATTAATTTTGTGGTTTATTTGGATCTAATTGACTCTTTCATCTCAAACACTATTGTATTGTATTGTATTTTACGCATTAAGATACTCAAATACCAAACCAACATATTTTATCAACACACAATTACGTTCATCTAATATATAAAGAACCGAAATAGTCTTTAGTTTTGGCTTATTGATTTATCTGAGTTTCTCGACACAAATACAAACTTTCATTTGGCCCAAGTTGACCAAAATTTCCTAATATAAGTCACGGAAGCACTTCTTGTTCTAGATCATTAATAATGAACAACTCAACTACACATGCTTAATTTAATTGCAAGAAAATAATGTACTAAAAGTAATTTGGCACATACTCACCTACTTCTCGCCTCCCTATATATAATTCAATCCTCCAAAAAAAATCATGTATTTTTTCAAACCTTTTGACATTAGTTTTCCCGTCCACAATATACTATGTACCAAGTTATGAGTAGTCACGTAAATCTCTTCAAAATACCATAATATAATAGAGGGAAACCAAACTAAAATACATATAGTGTTTATCAAAGAACAAATCCAACTTATCAAGGAAAAAACGTACAAGAGAGAAAAGAGAAAAATTGTAAGCATTAGGCTTATACATCCTACAGAATTGCACCCTGTAAAATGAGGAAAATACAAATAAATTAAAATTGAAGTCCAATCCTCCATTATTTAAAAACATTTCCATTACAATTACTTGCTAAAATCCAAAAATCAAATATGACGAGTTTCAAGCAATGATCCAAAGAAGTTCACCTTTTCTCAATCATTAGGCATGCATATGCCTAATAAACTTACCTGACGATTTAACAGTTGATACTTGTGCAAATACGAGCTCCAATATCATGTGGATTTAATTGAGCTTCAGTCCGGAAATGAAGAGTTTCCTGTCAATCAACAAATTAAATTGATCAGAATTTTTATTAGGCATGTAACCCCATATTAAATATCAGAAAAATCAAAATAAAGAAAGAAGGTACATTTAAACTTCTGCAGAAACCAATCAAATAGATTTTGATGCAACATAATTACCAGGTAATAACTTCTATGGTTACTCAGATGCTGAAAATGTTATCTACCATTACTTCCAATGTTGAATGTCAAACTAATCCAGGAACTCCTAAAAGGGAAAGAATTAGATGGATGACAAATAATATTACAGCCACCTACAGACACCTCCATAACAAAATGCACCAATATATTTGTAAAGCATCATTCAACTAAATAAAAAAAGCTTGAGCTAATTCGAAATTCTTTTGAACAAAGAAAACAAAGATTTATCAGCACCTTACTAACATTTATATATATTTAGAGGGCAATGATATTAAAAACAAATTCCCAGACATGCTACACAAATACGTTTCCAATCGCGTTATTAACAGATCATAATATAGAAAGCTTAATGCCTATATCATCAAAACAAAAACCAAGTCAAATAATCAATATCTGAATCACTTTCACAACATAATGTACACAGTAGAAATTAAAAAAAAGAAAAGCACCTGATTTATAAATATAAATGATACAAATGATATAATCTGTACCAGTCACTTTCACCACATAGTGTACAAAATTAAACAACAATAATTTTAGAACCTAGTAGTTGAAGCAAATGAGCATGTAGTATGTACCTTGTTCTGCAGCAAACTTTTGCAAAGCATCTTCTTGATGGAAACTGGCAGGGGAACACAAAGTGGAGCATATATGGGAAAGAGTCACAATATACCCATTATCCTTGACAAACTATTGAAACAAAGAACAGGAGATAAGAGAACTGACCAGAAAATCGAAAATAGTTGCAGATGGTAGACAGGCAGGCAAACTATCCGACCCTACCGATTGCCACCAAAATGGTTTACTCAGAAAAACTAAAATTAGAAACATATATGATAAAAGAAAAGCTTAGTGATCATCACTATCTTCAAGATGCTGCTCTTACAAGAATCTTAAACTAAATGCTCGGATCACAACTAAAATGAGATCATTTTGCCTCAATCCTCATATCGGAATTAATGAAAATACAAACACAATAATCAAGGAATCAATAAGATCCAGAGGGGAACAACACATAATCTCAAAAATCCGTATGAACTTGCTAACCCTTACAGAATATCTTTAATAGCTGACTGGTGGAGATGATCCAAAATGTTGGACTCAAGGTTTAAAATTTCGGTTTGTTCGTAAACTGGAAACCGTGTAATAGGACAATTATTTTATCCTTTTACACTTTTTGTGTTAAATATGTCATGTAGATAAAACAGTGCATGTATAATAACTCCCAATGAATCTAGGGCAATGCCCTTCCACAAAATATTTTCAACTGAACTAAGTCTTTCATAGTGTGAGGAAAAGATAACACAATTAACTTAACCCGACCAATCACACCGTACAACATGGGATGACTCAAACTATAACACCAAACATGCCCCCCCAAAAGACCATTGTCGCAATGATAAACACGGAAGCATAAAGAATTATCACCTAATGCATCTGAATTGACGATTCGACGTGATAAAATTCAAAAACCGTAGCACCTCAATGGAGCAGATTACAACGTAAGAAAACACATAGCATCAAAGGTATAGAATAAAATTAATTCTGAAAAGGTAAAACATGAATTCCAAGTTGCGAAAGAAGCTTCACGTACATCATATGAATCAAGAATATCTGCAGCCTTTATCATCCTCGAGAAACAAAAAGTATCCAGCCCCCTACTTGAAATGAGTAGGAGTAGCAGAGTTGAAAGTATATGCATCTCCTTCCTGCCAGAAGTCAGCATGCAAGCTTCTTAGTTCATTTGAAGCAATCCATCATACAGTAATGCCACCCACACCACGTTTAGGAGAACTTGGTAAGTCCAGAAACCTTAGTTGCTTATTGTTGACAAATGAATGTCCCCAGCTCGTCAATAATCATGCATCCAAGCATCATTTAGGTACATAAAGAAATAAGAGTTCAGCTTAAACTAATTCCAATCAAGTTATCAGACCAACGCAATAACATGGCAACCATTCCATAATTTAAGCACCATAAACTACCCATGGAAGATCAAGTTTCCACCACCAGAATTTAAAATTCACACAATTGAGCACGTCCAACATATTTTTTCACATCAGCAAGACCTGTGTAACCGACACCATCGTACTTCAATTCAAAAACTCAATACACATTCAAATATGTAAATGAAAAAAGTAATCACACAATCCTATTAACACAAAAACCAAATATAAATGAATGAAAAAAAAGAAAAGATAATCCATTAAAAAAAAGGGCTTAAAGACATCAAAGAAACTTAAAATACATAGGAACCAGAGCCACTAAGTCGGAATCTGAAGACTCCACTCTCCGATTGTAAATCAATCATGATGTTTTCCAGGAGGGGTCTCTTTTCTTCCTAAGAACAAAATCTAATGGAGTTCAATAAAGGCCAACCACAACAGTACCCAAGATCATTCAACAATATATATGATACACGAAATAAGAATTAAAAGTAAGCTATTCAAACTTGGGTGGGCTCAGCGGCGCCTCAGAATCCGACTGCTTAGGAACGACAATACCAACACCGCCATTCATTCTAGCACGAGCTTCCGCAAACATCCTCTGCTGTTCCGCCAACGCTTCCTCTTCGGTCATCTCGGCTGCATTGGTCCATTTCCCAGGTCTGATTGTGTCAATTGTCTCAATCCTATGCTGCTCATAGGCTGCATAAACTTCTTCAATATAGTCCCCAAATCCGAGAACCTCTAGGGCTTTGAGTACATGTTCTGGTGCAATAGTTCTCTTGTCTTCCCTGTTACACACCTCATTTGATTCCGATGAAATTAGATTAATAAACTCTACACAACACTCAATCAAAAGATCTTGAGCATCTCTGGCAACACGAACATCTGGAGGAAGCATCTCCTTGATTATTTTGGTCATGGTGGCTTTAGGAAGGGAAGCATCATCCTTTGTTCTACCAACAATGTCCATAGGTTCCATTTTTCAACAACTTCAATAGAACAAACAGAAATCTAATTGATTTTTGCTGAAGAAATAAAAAATCTGAAAGAAAAATAGAAATGGATAAAGGAATAAATATAAGGAGTAGTACGTACTTACTAACGGATCGTTCGATGTTGGAAGAATCAGGCGGTGGTTCACGGCCGATTATAGAAGAGAGCAGGTTGTTGTGGGCGAGTGCAGCAAAGATTGGGGTTTCATCGAAGCGCGTCGATCGAAATTCGTCACGCGCTATTCTGAAATTGGAAGGAAGGAGTTTCAATACATAAATATGAAGTCAATTTCAGATCACCTATAATTTTTTTTTATAATCCGGTTGTAAAAGTTACACTAGATTAATCATTGACCTCGGAGCCCTTGCCCTAGAATTTTAGGATATAAATCGCAGGATGTGCCTCCACCAAGTCTCGAGATCCACCATATTACTGTACACTCTTCACCACAAATGACCCTTAGATAGACTCATAGAAATGTTTCCATCCAAATTCCAAATGGAATTCGAACCCTCACCTTTATTGCTGAAACAAGCCTTATGAATTATTGGTCAACTAACTCGGAAATATGCCCTGGGGCCAAGATCACCTATATTTGTTTATACAGTGTGTGAAGTCTAACTAATTGAAAGCGTCTATTTTCTAGTTCCCAATCAATAGAAAGAATAATACTAGTAAAGAAAAAACTATTGAATCAGCCCAGCCCAACCCAAAAACAGCCCAGCCCAGCCCAACGTCAAATCTCTCTCTCCCTCTGAGAGGATTGCATAAATAAAATACTAATAAATACTAGTAGTAAAATTAAAGAAAGAAGAAAAGAACCCAAATTCCAAAGATTATGCTCTGGAAATGGCATCATCATCACCATCTACATTTAATCTCCCCTCAAGATTTTTTCATAAAGTCATTCCAATTCTTCCTTTGAAGAATAATCTGAGATATGTTTCCAGTTCTTTACACACAAATGCAAATGCGAATGCGAATCTGAGATATGTTTCCAATTCCGTAAATGCTCAAACACACTTCTCTACGGTCGGCGCAGAATCTGCGGGGCCCATTCCTTCCGACCAACTTCTTCGGGTGGTCCAAACTGCAGCCAACATTGGTGCTGAGGTCATCTACTTATCATTTCCGTTTCTTTTTATAATTCTTTTCTTCTAAGGACATCCTCTAACTATATAAGTTTTAATTTACTTCAGGTCATAATGGATGCTGTGAATAAGCCCCGTAATATCACCTATAAAGGACTTACTGATCTGGTGACCGAGTAATACCTCCCTTGATTGATATAATCTTTTAGTACTATGACTTCTTTTTTTATTGCTCCAAGATGAACAACTTCACATTATTAAATAAATACTGTGTTCATTTACTGTTTCTCTTTTCAGTTTGTTGCTTTATTTTGGGTGTGATTTTGTTCTTGCTTTAAATCTCATGCCCTTGAGCAGCACAGATAAAATGAGTGAGGCTGCTATTCTCGATGTGGTACGAAAGAATTTCAAAGATCACCTAATTCTTGGGGAGGAGGGAGGGCTCATTGGGGATTCATCTTCTGATTATCTTTGGTGCATTGATCCCTTAGGTAATTTCAGTCATGTTACTAGCTACTTCTGCAATATGCCTCCTGAGTTTGCTTTAGATCAACTTGGTTTCATTGGGTCATATTGATATAACTGGTGAAACCAGTAATGGCGTTTTGCAAGTAAAAAAAATTAATATTTGTCCTCTCTTAATTTTCAAGCTTTTAATCAATCATCATATCCAGAAATCTCACCTGTGATTATAGAAAGGAAAAGACAAAAAAGATTAAGCGTAAAATTCTTGTTGAACTTAACAAATTTCACTGATATATGGTGCTTTAGTTGTAATTAGTTTGACCAAGCTTAGAGTGCCCTCAGGCATCTACATGAATTGAAGTTCAATTACTTTAGTGAAATAAACTATTAAATAGCTGGTGCAGGCGTCCACCAAAAGGCCTTATATTTTCCTTTCAGTTCCACTTACTGGTTATTTGGTTATCTTGATTCTTTACATGACTATGGTTTCTGTTTCTTCCCTTATTATTTTCTATATTGTTTGTGTAGATGGTACCACAAATTTTGCTCATTGCTATCCCAGCTTTGCTGTCTCCATTGGTGTCCTTTTCAAAGGAAAACCAGCTGCTGCCACTGTGGTATCTAACGCTTATGATTTGTAGCCTTTTCAACTTATATCTGGAAAAATGATTTCAAGTAGCCTTATTTGCTATTGGAGAATATCCCTGTTTATTTTCCATTAACATAAGGTTGATGATGTTGTCTGTATCTGTAGGTAGAGTTTGTTGGTGGGCCTAAATGTTGGAATACTCGGACTTTTTCTGCAGCTGCTGGTACAAGATTCTTAATACTCCATTAATCAGTTGATTATTGTCAATGTGTTCTATTAGGTTAATGTAATAATATTCATGAAATTTCAGGCAAAGGTGCATTCTGCAATGGTGAGAAAATTCATGTGAGTCCTACTGATAAGGTGAGTCATCATTCAGTCTACACATGAATGCCTTACTCTGAATAGACCTTTTTCAACATACTTCTATTTCATAAGATATTTTCAGAATTTATTGGCGGGTATCCTTCTGATGACTATTTTCTGGAATCATTAATACTAGGTTGAACGATCGCTTTTGGTTACTGGATTTGGATATGAACACGATGATGCGTGGGCTACAAATATAGAACTATTCAAGGAATTCACTCACATTAGTCGGGTAGAAAAATAAATTCATGTGCTCTTCATTAATTATAAATCAAATAACTCTGTATTGTAAGTCAAATATTTGTAAAGGAGGACTTTTTGTGCTGAATATCTTCAACTTTCCTTGTTCGCTACTTTTGGCATTTGCTGTAATAGGGTGTGAGGAGGCTAGGTGCAGCTGCAGTTGACATGTGCCATGTATCTCTGGGAATCGTAGAAGCCTATTGGGAGTATCGTCTCAAACCATGGGATATGGCTGCTGGTGTTTTGGTAATTTTGCATCCATTATCAATGCATATTCTGTAGTTGTTGTTCCTCGTGTTCTCTTTTTGTACATCATTTGTTTTGTTCTGATTGATATATGAAATATCCGAGCTTGCCCTTGTTCAATATTGATGATAGTGAAAGAAGACAATGGCACTAAGGACATTGACTTAATATTTTCTATTATTATACATAAAGAGTAGTACTTCAAATCTGGTCATGCGTGGATACGTATTTCTGTTTATTAACTTTGTTTAATGTACATGTAGATAGTCGAGGAGGCTGGGGGGACGGTTTCTTGCATGGATGGAGGCAAATTTAGTGTATTTGATAGATCCGTGTTGGTATCCAACGGAGTGCTTCATGCTAAGGTTAGTCCCAGTTGTGCAACCTAGTATGACAAAGTTACATAAATAGGTTGTTTTTTTGCTTACAACTTTCCAATCAAATCACAAGTAGAATGAATGATATCAGCAATATGAAATACTATCTATAAATAGTAATAATAATAATAATGCAGCTTCTTGAGAAAATTGGACCGGCAACCGAAAATTTGAAGGGCAAAGGGATTGATTTCTCGCTGTGGTATAAGCCAGAAAATTATCACACTGAACTCTGACTTCTTTTGGACATCTCATTCCTACACTTCACCTTTTTTTCTATATAAATATATTGGAATGTAAGCAATGTAATTTTAGACAATATATGTGAATGTGTGAATGTGACGTTTTTTATTAATCAACTCAACTTTTGAGTGAGAAGAGAAAACAAATGAAATAATTATATATAAATATATTGGAATAAACAAACTATACTCTTTATTCAATCAATAGCAACACTATTTGAAAGAAGTAAAGCGCAATTGGATCAAACCCCTTATTATAAGGGAGTCGAATTGAATAGGTGGACTCAAAGCAAGCATCAAATTCAACCCAAGTCTACCTTTCAATAAGAGAAGAGAAGAGAAGAGGCGAGGCGAGGCGAGGCTATTGATTCGAAACTTGCAAATAAGAATTCTTAATTAATTATTCAATACATACATTTTAAATAACACTACTCTTCTCACTTTGGTTTAGCTGAAGTGTTACATTCAAAAGATACAATCAATGTGAATGCTGCTCAGCCGAAGAGGTATCCATGTCATTGAGTCCCAATTCTTCATTCTGCTCCCAAGACCTCTCGTACTCCTCAACTGAATCAATGCCACACAATACAGATACTAGTAAATGTAAGTAATCATTTAAACAAAAATCACAAACTCTTACATTGAAGATTAGGAAACAAAGGAATTCTAAGTATATTTACTCGTTAATAACCAAAAGCATAAACAACTACACCAAAGAACATCAAAATCAAAAGAAAAAGGCAAACTCAACTCACACATCAGCTGATTGTCATCTTTAATATCATCAGTTGCAGGGGCAACAAAGGAATTGGCCAGAGCATCATCAATTATCAAAGTCCAAGGTTCTTCCAAGCTTTTCAGCTGTCAAAAAACCAAACTTGACATAAAAAATGTGGAAATAAAATTAACAAGCAAACATGAGGAAGTACGGCCTCAATATACACTTGGCAAGTCAGTTAAGTATTTTCAGATTCTGCACCTTGTCAAGCTTTGCCCTGAATTCTATCCACTTGTTCTTTTTTGTATCATCAAGGCTATCACCAAAACTAAACCCATGTACTCTCTCAAGGCCTGCAATTGAAGTCAAGGAATGAGTTTTTACATACAGGAAGAAATAACTAAAATAGTGACAGATTTCAACTCCCATAACTAATGAAGAGCTTAGTAAGGCAACAATGAATTCGCTCATCATCAACAATGTAACAATGTAAAGACCTTGCACAAACAAGCAACTGAAACCTCCCCCCAATTCTCCCCAAACCCCAACCCCTCCCAAAAAAAATAAAAAATGAAATGAAAGTGAAATGAGTGGAGTTGGAGAGATGGGTATGCAGGGTGCATACTTACTTTCACCAATCTTCGATATCAAGCCTTCAACAGTTGTCACAAGTCCACCTAAAGTGCCACTAGTCAGTTCCAAGTCAAGCTCCGGTATTTCCACACTGGCAGTATCTGACTAACATGATCAAGATTTTCATAATTAGAAACTTCGAGAAACGCACATGTGAATCAGTAAGATTAGCATAAATAGAAAATAATAGTACAATATTTAGTATATTTCACATTCTTCCCTTCCCAAGGAACTTTAATTAAAAAAAAAAAAAAGAATTTTTTTTGAAAGAGAAGGGATTCCAATCTAGACAGGTACTGCTGAAATAGTTGAATATTACATCCGCAACTGTACGTGCAGACTAAGTGGCATCTGATATTGTTAACATTTTGAGAGTTACCCTTTCAACATATTTGAAAATGTTATTTTATTTAGGATTACTGTGTGTAGGAAATAACTTAATGTTGAAGTTGCTTCTCCGGGGTCCCCAAATATTACATCAATGGCATGCTATGTAGAACTTCTGAATGGTATGACAACTTCATAGTTTAGTGTGTTGTTGATCTCTCAAATGCAAACTGTAGCAATTAACACACAGCAAAAAAAGGAACTTGTCCCACTCCACAAACAAGAATAAATCGAAGTCACTTACCTTTATCACATCCCGGCTAAGGTCTCTTATGCTCTTCACATGAACTGTTATCTTCTTTCCTTTGTCGGGAATACGTCCACCAGGCTTCACCTGCATTTGCAGTGCACCACTGAAACCATCAATATATTTATATAAACCAACTTCGAGGAAGATGATTGATGACACAAACCTCAGAGCTGCGGTAACCACAGGCATCACAAGTGGAGGCCATAACAATCACTTCTTGAAAATAAGGAATATCTATTTATGGTTAAGCTAGCAAATTCGTTTTTATGTTTGCTGAGTCATAATTTCAGCCACAAACTCATCAAGTGCATGTCTTAATACCTTGAAATAACTTCTTGAACTTAAAACTTCACATTTCATGGATAGCTTGAACTAAGAGAGAATGAAAAGCTACCATATTTAACAAGATGAGTTAAAAAGAACTAAGCTATGTTTAAACCTTGAACTTAAAATGATAAGGGAATACAAGGGGGTGGGTTGAAGATAACACAGATGCCCATATTAACTGCAGAAGTACTTAACAAATTCAAGCAATTCTACCAGATTGGAAAAGAATCTACCAATAGACTCCCTATCACGACATTCTATAAAGCTAAAGCTGCACGATTATTTCACATATAGTTTCCACTGTATTTACTGCAGTATCACCACCCATCACAAATAACTAAGTCATATATCAGCAGAGAAATTCATGTAAATGATTGACCATGACAAAAATTATTGCTGGCTACTAACTATGTGACCTCAAGCTAGATTTTATATCTCAAATTAAGAAAAAATGAGGGTAATAGCCACACTACATTCTGAGGTGCAAGCAACACATGAAAAGGATACTTGTGACAAACATTCGACACTCGCATCTGGTAGCACAAGCTCCACAGGTAGATGGGAAAGTCATGACCTGCCAGAAAAGGATTGAGTGACAATAACACAAACTAATAATTAAGAAATAAAAGAAAGCAGATTTATGCATTAACCGAGTGTACCTCTTCAGGGGCAGAATATCGAAACAAAGCTTCAGCAATTTCTGCACTATTACCTTGTGCAATTGCTCTGCGGCCATCTCTTGCTCCAACTGAGCCATGTGCCCCTCCTTGAACTTGAACAAGGTTGTTTGCCCCCTCTAGATTTGTTTGACTAGGTTCTACTGTTGTTGTATCAGCAAGATACCCTAAGGCAGCATGTTGTTCAGGTGTTCGTTCATAAAACTTAATGGTCAACGATGGATCAGGAGATGGGGCATACCTATTTAGGAGTAATTCGTTACACTTTAACAAAACTTGTGTATTGCAAGCTAATAGATGTTATACTTTAAGAACTATTAAGAACAATAGCAATTTAACATTTATTTGTTACCCAACTTTTCATTCAAATATTTTCTATAATTTTCCAGAAAGGTATTCTTCTCGGGAATATAATAACAGATTTTCTATGTATTTGTATACTAATACTTGAAGGAAGAAGCCTCTTACGGATTCTCAATGAAGCTGTTTCCAGCAGGATCATCAAGAGTGAATGTAAACTGTGAATTTGCAGTAGCACAAGCTTTCAGTTTTACCAAAAATTCATCTATTGCTTCAGCTGTGTGAGGATCCACTTTCTTAAGGAAAAAAAAAAAAAAGTTTATCACAATGCCAACGAGAATATGAGATATATCCACTACAGTTATGAACAAAATTCCACCTTCCGCTCTTCCTGAAGGGCTTCCAGGCCTTCTGCAGCTCTTACTAATATCCCTTCGACCTAAAAGATAAGAATGAGAATATAAAAGAATCAGTTGCAGAGCTGCATGAAACGTAATGCACAATGATCTAGCCTTAAAAAGTCTGTGTTCAGCTGACAAACATATATACATAATTCTATGATTACTTCTGAGTCTCTGACATCATATGGGTGATGCAGGGCTTAACAATAAAATCATCCCCTTCCATAGGATGATGCTTATTGGTCCCCCAAAGCACAACATACAGTTTAAATGACACGGGACCAATACCCAACATGTGAAAACTGCCTATGCAAGTTACCACACCAAAACGATTATACCCAAAAATAAAAATAAAATTAAAATGAATGAAGAATTTCTCTGCATCTTATTTTCGACCTTCCCTCTTCGGAACTCACAACATCATCTGTGCCCCTTCCATATAAAAACATATAAGTTGCAATTTCCTTATTTTCAAGCAAATTTACATGGCTATTGATTTGTTCAGGAAAGCTGTAAATATCAATGAAAAAATTAAGTGTGAAAATGTTAAGGAAATACAGTTGACAAAGACCCACGCTGAGCCTCAGGTGGAATTTCGAAGTCCAGTTCAGGGATCTGCACAAAGAAATATTGATGTAAGATAAAGTAATAATATTCTAAATCTGTACAATATGGAGGGGAAGTCTCACATCCCTTAGGTGACAGTAAGAGATGTGATATTCAAGAAATAATACCTTGATTGTCGCGGTTTCAGATTTCAGCACCTGTCGACTGAACATCTGCATAAAGAATCAACCAGCACAAAAATTTAAAACGGAAACATGACGTCCAGTAGCCAAATAGTAGAAAAATTGAGTTATTATCTCAATATAATAATGGAGAATGAGTCGGCAGATAATTCCTATATGATTCATCACTTTAAAAATATGCATATAACACAGTTAAACACGTGATCATGAAAAATACCTTAAAATTATAGCACCTAGGAAAGTTTAAAACTTACAACGAACAAGTACATTTTAGATTGCATTTATATGTCACAGGAAAAGAAAAGAAAAAAAAATCACAGGAGACGACCTTTTGATCAGCTAATGGAACATGAAGGGAGTAGTAACAGCCTTTAGGTTGGATTTCACCGGCAAACTGCACTTCATTATTCCTTCATAAAAAAAAAAGCACACAAATAATAAGAAACCTTGAATCAATATCTAATATTGGCAAAAGAAAAAATGAATTACCTCTCACCGCAATGAGGACATTCAAATGCTGACAACAATATCTGTACCAATATTTACACAAAATCAAGAAGTAACACAGCCGAAAACACAAGAAAATGGATGGTTATCTTGAAAACAAAAAGAAGTTAGTGTTGCACGGTTCGCAATAAAAGAAATTACCTTTCTGAAATGTGGGATCAGGGTTAACAAAAATCTTGTTGTCCCCTGTAAACATGAATCAAATAAAAGATCGGTTGTGAATAAAGTTAAGCAACATAAAACAAGATTTTCAGACTTGCAAGGGCAAAGCAAGGTACAAATGGCGAGCACAACAAATTATTACGAAAATTAAAAAGAAAAGCAGCAGTTGATAATACATTTTCGCCACAGCGCATACAGAGGCTCTCTACTGCGTAGAGTGGTGCTTCAGAAACATCGTTGGAAACAGCCTCTACCACCGACCGTACGTCAATTTCGGGCTCGCTCTGCATTGCTGCTGATTCTGAAGCCGTTGTTCTCTCCATTTCTTTCTTTAATTAATTGAACTCTCTCCTCTCCTCTCTTTTCCTTGCATTGAAGCGAAAGAAGGTTTGAACTTTTAACACAACTGATATTATTCCAGAAGCTCCGCGATTTCTCATGATTTTATTTTACTAGATAATTACCTATTGATGTAACATTTTTGCATCAGCCGTCTTAGCTCAGCTGGTAGAGCGCGTGGCTTTTAACCACGTGGTCGTGGGTTCGATTCCCACAGACGGCGTTTTGAATTTATTTTTGGGCCTAAAGAAGAAGGCCCTGGACACAAGAACTCACTGGCTCAGGTCATATTAGCCAAACGCATATTTGTTTTACAGAGGCCCAACCCAGCAAAAGACAATAAGCCCTGTTTTACGTTAATTAACCTTTTCTTTTTACTAAGCTTTGTATTTAGACATTCAGTATAGTATCGTTCGAACTTAAATTTCACATTTGGGAGTCAAAAGCCGCTTTCACTTGAAACAATAGATTTTGGAGAATAAGTGAAACTTCCTTGAGAAACAATAGATCATAATCATGTAATAAAATTAGACTTAAAAAATAAAAACAACAAAAAGGGTTCATCTAACTCCATATTTTATTTATGATAGTTATTATGAACACTACATTATATTTTTCCTCTTATGCATGCATGTGTAATCTTCTTTCGGTATACTATTTCTATATTTTTAAAACTCAAAACTAAATCGACAAATCATTCAACGATAATAATTGACTTGTTCTGCTTCGATCAGCTGTTTATGGTTCTCCGGTGCGTGAAGAAATTTTGATTGATTATTTAAACTAGGGTTAATTAGGATGTGTTTGCAAACATCTTATGAATTTTTCTTACCTCGAACGCATCAATCTGGTATTTGCAAAATTCTTTTGTGTTTCAACTTCTCTCAAGATAAGTTATTTTAAGCTCATAAATTATAAGCTTTACTCGAGGTATTTCTACTTATACTGAATTTAACTCACAATCTTCAACCTCCCTTATTTGCCAGAGTTTACAAACACACCTAAATACAGTTTGCTTCCTTGAAGTATAGGGATGGCACTAGTTATCCCCCTAAAGTATTTGTTGTAATATTTATCCCCCTCTGTAATAACTTTTGATTATTTATTCCAAATTACACAGCTCTTTTATAACTAATATATTGGTTATTTATTAATTTATCAAAAAAATATATTTCTTTATATTATATTATGAATTTCTCCATCCAGATTATCTCGGTAATAATTTGACCTTAGCTAATTTCCAATGACTAAATGTGAGTTCACCATAATTACATGTTTTGTATTAGTATTGAATCTACAATAATGTTAAAGTGAAAAAAGTCATCATTCTTGCATATTAGAAGGTCTTGATGAAGTTTTTATATTTAATAATTCTCGCTTATTATTGCCTATTTTATTTAGCTGGTTAGTATATTAACATGTACATAAATTTCTCAAAGTCTTGTGCTGCATTGATAAATTTGGTCAATGATGTTTAAAAAGTATTCTTGTAACTAAATTATGCTTTATCTAATCCATAGGTCATGATCCGCGCAACCAACGCTAACTAGGATCAACAAATTGAGAATTGAGATTTATTTTCACACGTCGCAAAATTGGATAATTTGCCCCATGTGATACGCATAGTGTTCAATTTATTTTCGTGTGACTTGTGACTTGAAAAATAACATTTTACTCATCTATTTTTTATAAAAAGTTTCAGATCTCCTCCCCGATATTTTTAAATGTGACAGTTTCTCCCCCGTGTTATGATAAATATTATCCCATATGTTATATATAACTACACTTTTTATGATCACTCTCAATTTCGACTAGTAAGTTACATTCTTCCGCTGAAGAAAATAACTTGCTTTAGATTAAATTGAGCTGGATTAAAAATAGCGAAGGTCAAATTAAAGTTAAGCATTGAATTGTTAAAGGATCAACAAAATAAATATGTGAATAGATGACAATAAATTTATAATCTACAAATTACTTTTGGAGGAATTTGTTGTTAGTTGGCATTCTAGAACTAAGAACGAATATATACTCCTACTTTGGCAAAGTTTTAAAAATGGTCCTACAACTTTGGTGTTTATTCAAAAATAGTTATGTAATTATAGTGAACTCATATTTAGTTATTGAACTTTCGCCTAATTTTAATTTAGTCCTATGAGTAACAAATTTGGTTCATCTCCTACAATTACAATTTGGTCCTATTACCATGGAAAAAAATTGTAATTGCATGACGAAAATTGAATATTATTGAAAGTTAGAGGATGACATTTATTATGCGTAGAACTAAACTTGAAATTGGATTAAAGTTAAAGGACTAAATGCATGTTCGGTATAGTTAGAAAACTATTTTTGAAAGAGAGTCAAAGTTACGAGACTATTTTGAAATTTTGCCATTGAAAATTAGTAGTAATTCTTTATTTCCCTGGATCTGGAAATTTAACTGAACAGTAAAGTTGAATTTTGAAGACTTGATGAGTCTTTATCTCTCTCTATCTCTATCTTTTCTGCTGCTTTTCTAAGTGGGAAAAAGTGGGGAGGGCAATAAAGAAGAGGGTGTTGTATATGCTAATTTTACTTCACTTTCACAACATTGATCTCTCGCCTAATCTGTTACTTCAAATATAAATAACCCCTGATTAAAAGATAATTAACACATGAGACTCTTGAAATCGGGTTGAACTTCATTCACAAATTACAGGATCTGATTTAAAATTTTTAGTCCAATTAGAGAATCTTTCCTTTTGATATACTCCTCTCAAAATATTCTGACTAATGCCCATATGCTTCTATGACTTAGTTCTTTGGTTATAGAAAAGGAAAGAAAATATGTGTAATTGACAATAACTTAAAGAAATTGAAAAAACTTGAAAACTAATTAAAAGAAAGTGAAATGAAATGTTATTATTTTAAAATGGCTTTTAATTAGGTTTTATAAAGATTGGATATTTATAGGTTTGAGATGTGGATTAATTGATATTATTCCATCATGAGAGAGAGGGAGAATACAACTTAAAAAAAGTTCTATATTATCTTAATGCATATTTTATTCAAATGATTGATGCCAAAAAAATTAAGGGCATGTTTGTTTGGTGTTTGAGAAAGTAGTTTGGGAGAGTAGTGGAGGTTTGTGAAATAATTTCTATTTGCGTAATGTTGTTTGTTTGGTTTTTGGGAGAGTGGTTTGAGAAATAAAGTGAGTATAGATTTTTTTGGAAGAGTTAGGTTGTAGGTGTAAGATGTGTAAGACTTTATGTCAAATCATGTTTGTTGTGAGATAAATTGTATAAGAGATAAATTACTTTATGTCAAATCATACTAGAGTTTATATAGGTTTTGTTTAGAAATAAGAAAATTGTTGTTTGTTTGGGTTTTGAGAGAGCAGTATGAGAAAATTAAGAGATGAAAAATTTATTTTAGAAAATAAAAATCATGTTTATTTGACATTTTCCAAACACAAATTTTTTTGGGGAAACGCCAAACAAACAAGCCCTAAGACTTCTGAATATCTAATATTTCATACATAGCACACAGCTAATCAAAACATATGACTAATCAAAACATATGACAATATTTGATTTCTATATATATAAATATTTATATTTCAAATAGTTACTACTAATTATCTTTTAATCAGGGATTATTTATATTTGAAGTAACAGATTAGGCGAGAGATGAATGTTGTCAAAGTGAAGTAAAGTAAAATTAGCAAATACAATACAACACCCTCTTCTTTATTGCCTTCCCCACTTTTACCCACTTAGAAAACCAGCAGAAAAGATAGAGATAGAGATAGAGATAGATAGAGAGAGAGAGAGAGATAAAGACTCATCAAGTCTTCAAAATTCAACTTTACTGTTCAGTTAAATTTCCAGATCCAGGGAAAAGAAATCGTGAGAGGCGAGAAAGCCCTAGCCAAGTTACGAGAAATTAACTAGTCGTCTTTTGAACAGGAAATACGACTAGTTTGAAATGGCGCAAAACAGCCGGAAGACGCTGATCTACGCCCTGGTGGCGCGTGGGACGCCTCCGGTGGTACTGGCGGAGTATACCGAGTTCAGTGGAAACTTCAACTCCATAGCCTATCAGTGCCTCCTGAAGCTTCCTTCCTCAAACAATAAGTTTACCTACAACTGCGACAATCACACCTTCAATTATCTCGTTCACGATGGCTTTAGTAAGTTAGTTATAGTCCAATTTAATTAGAGTTGTTGCTTTAATTAGAACACATGAAAACTGAACTATTATTGTTATTTCCTTTTAAGTATTAGTATATCTTTGTGTTGTTGATTTGTAGGTTTTATAATAGGAGAAGAGTGCTGGTTTCGGTGGTTATATTATTCATGTGATGTCATTCGTGATTTATATTTGCTGTCTGATTGTATGCTGAACATAAATGTTTATTGATATGATGATTTGGAATAAATGACCTTAAGTGCCACATTCTGTTATATAAAGCAATTTTTTTTATTTGTTTTCCCCTTACTTGTAGTGTGTTAATGATGGGCTTGTAGGATCTCTTAAGGAAAGTTACGTAAGGAGACTGGAGCAGTTTCCTCTTAGGTTGGATTTATCCTAGGTGAATCTAAGTTTATGATCTTCATGAGACAATTTCTAAACGAGCATTGCATTTGAGAAGATATAATTGTTATCTTTGTCCCTGTATAAGAGAAAGTAGTTCATAAGAATTATACATATACTTGATAGAAACTTGGTCTGGGAAATTATCTCATTTGAACTTCTACTTTTCCTAAGGTTATTGAAATATCGACATTGAATAATGGTTAATATATTCGACTGTTGTGTATTAATGTATGTTCTTCTAATGACGCTAATTCTAACATTGAATTACTGATTTGCTAAATTGTCAAGTACTACTTACATATGGAATTACTGACTTGCTAAATTGTCAAGTACTGCTAACATATGGAATTACTGATTTGCTATGCAGCCTACTGTGTGGTTGCTGAAGAATCAGCTGGAAGACAGGTCCCTATTGCTTTTCTGGAGCGTGTCAAAGATGACTTTGTGGCAAAATATAGTGGTGGAAAGGGAGCAACAGCGGCTGCGAATGGCCTTAACAAAGACTTTGGGTATGTAAATTTAGTTATTGCAACTAGATATATTGATAACTTATTTTTGTTCAACCAACAAAACTGTGATTTCTGAAACCTGTATTACAGACCAAAGTTGAAGGAACATATGCAATACTGCATTGAGCACCCCGAAGAGATAAGCAAGTTTGCCAAGGTCAAGGCTCAAGTTTCAGAAGTTAAGGGTGTTATGATGGAGAATATCGAGAAGGTAAGGAGACTAATGTTTCTCGTGTATGGGAACTTCTACTCCGTGTACACTTAATGTGACGGTAAAAAGTGGGGACTTTTTGGATTTCTTATGATGTCAAGGTTTAAATTTTTTTGGAACTTGGAGAGTAAAATAACATTTATAACTGTTTGGATTGATTTTCTAGAGATAAGATGGAATGTGGACTTTTGGGAAATATGTGGCCTATTGGGTTTAACCTAGGGCTATTTTTAGAAAATGTGCTGCAAAAGATACAAACAGTACCGTTGGAATATCCTTTTGCAATTCTGAGATCTTGTCATCCTTTAACATTTGGTCCAAAATTTTAAATTTGTTCCCATTTCATAGGAATTTCTTGCCTATACCAGGTCTAGGAGAATTTCCTGGACCTAGTTGCTAGGAATGCACCACATCATTATGGGAGCTTGAATTTTTTCCTAGACCTGTTCTAGGCAAGATTTTTCATTCGACTTATACCCAGAAAAGTAATAGGACAACTTCATTCCTGAAGCCTAGTGAAGAATTATTATAAATACATTCTAGAGTCTGCGCCATACTTTCTAAATTCTTTACCACTCGCAACAACTCCCCCCTAAAAATTGTCCTGTATCTTCCCCGACTACAATATTGACCACCACTTTTAATGTTTCACAAATCAAAACATCAAAAGACCACAAATTATTTGGTCTTACTATAAACCTAAGACTACCATAATTTTAGGATGTACTTATTGTTGTTCTTGTACTTGATCTATTTGTTACATGTTTGGGCATTCACTTTTAACTTCTAAATAGTCGACTACCTTAGTATTCAATGGCTACTTACTAGGTAGTTTGACCGTATGACCAATCAATTTAATAGAAGACACAAAGGCCCAATTCTTCGTAGTATTTTCCATGAAAAAATATGTGTTTGCTTTTACTGGATAGTAGCAGGAAAATTTCAATAGAATCTGTTGTTCTTTAAATGAGAGAGAAACTATTCTGTTGATAGCCTGTCATTCTAATGGACTACACATAATTAGAAAATTTTGTTTCCATGTTTTCGTTTTCGTTTTATCCTGTCATTCAACATGTATTTATGTGTCATTCCTTGTTCAAGATGACATAAATTTTCTGGAGTAGATTAAGCTCATTCCGTTCTTGCAACTTATTCCTTGTTATTGTCATATCTGCCAGTATCTTCACCTAGTTTGCTTCTTTTTATATTCTAAACCAAGGTTTCTGTTTATTTTAAATAGATTTTAGTCAGAAAGTGAGAAATTGGACATAGTATATCTGTGTTTTCTTTTCTACTTTCTCTCTTTTCCGAGGAGTATTGCTGCCTATTATTGATGTTGTGAAATCTTTGTTATTTATTTCAGGTTCTTGATCGTGGAGAAAAAATTGAGCTTCTGGTGGATAAGACTGAGAATCTTCATCAGCAGGTCAGGTCCCCCCTCCCTCTCTCTCTCTCTCTCTCTCTCTCTCTCTCTCTCACACACACACACACTACATATGTGTCTGCATGGGTTTGAATGCTAATTAATATTTTTATTCTTGCATGTGTTACCTTCTTCTCCCTTTTAGATTTACCCAGTTTATGTTCGATTTTTCCTCCTCTCATATTTGTTTCTTAGACCTATGAATTGCTAAACTTAATTTGAGGCTGCACATGAACATGGAGTATGAATGTCATTCTATGTTAGATATTGCTCTCTGGATTTGATTTGAGTGTAACACTGGACCTCGCCAGAGGTTCTTAACATGCCATGTGCACATTCAAAGATATTGACTAAAGGGGACCTTTTTTTTTGATAGGGGCTCGAAAACTTCATGCATAAAGTGGGCTAGATATTCTTGTAGATGAGATTGCTTTTTTAATGGATCAAATTTCAGTTATACAATTAGAACAAAAATTCATTGGTTGGAAACAGACAATAGAACAAGAATTGCATGTCAATAGACTGAGATATAATCTTGAGAATCCGAAACCATGTTTTTTTGACAAATGCCAAATAAAGCATGTGATAACTCAATTTTTATAAGCTTTATTTGTCGATGATTTTTTTTTTTTCATGCCACATCTACCTGTAATGCTTTAATGTTTTGTTAAAACAGGCCCAGGACTTTAGGACTACTGGAACAAAAATCCGGAGAAAAATGTGGCTGCAAAACATGAAGGTTAAGCTGATTGTTCTAGCTATTGTGATTGCGTTGATTCTCATCATAGTGCTCTCTGTCTGCAAAGGGTTCAACTGCGGAAAGTAAATTTCTTGCTTTTTCAGGCAATTTATTTGTAGATGTGTACCGATCCCTTCATAAGATACTCCTCTGAAATGATTTTCAATTAAGAAAGATGTTATATGTGTATTTTGTATTATAAGCATTACTTATACAATATTGCTAGGAGAACTTGTTTTGGAGCAGTACAAAGTAAGGGGGGAACAATGATAAAATCTTATATTGCAAGCCTGCCGCAATTTTGGTGATTGCCATTTTTTTGGTGAACATTGTAATAGGTTATCTTGAGTGCCTTCTTGGAATTAAATAGCTCTTTTGTTCTGATCCCTCTATTGTGAGTTGGGATACCTTTGAATTTCTTGTCTTGAAACCAAATCATGTGCAAGTCTGCCGAACCGAACCCTACAGCTTCAATTCGTTTGGACTGATAGTTGAGTCGAGTTTAAGTGAAATTTTACATGGTACAAATTTTTTTTTTAAATAATATAGAAAATGAGTTTGGTTGGATTTAATCGAAGCTCGAATGAGATTTAATCGTGCCAAATTTTTTCAAACAAGTTGAAAAAAGTTTGGTTAAATTGGACACATGGGCACATACTAGATACATCGTAATTGTAACATGAAGATAGTCTAGTGAGTATAAAGAGACTGTGCGGGGGTATGAAAAATAAGGAGGTTTGCTTGAACTGATTGAAACTAGAACTGGCCAAGTGTAATCCAATTAACTGTCTAATGCTGAATGAATCTTTTGATTTATTGGTTCATGTTTCTCATGGATGGATGGTAAAAATATTCAAATGTATAGTAATTTCGTGTGGAGAGAAGGATTCTTACACTGATTGAATCGAAATATTTATTCATAGTTACTAACTAACGTTACACTAATTGTACTTAAAAGATTTTCACTAGCAACCATTGCACTACGCCGAAAAAGGCATCTCAAATCGGGGCAATTGTTATTCAAATCTTAGCTAAGTGCAATACATTTTCTTTAAGACTGATAGTATACAATTAATTACGAAACAAATGTATTACCGTGTCTTGTAATTGAATGAATTCGGTCAACTTGGACAAGTATTTCCCCCATGACTAGACTACAAAGGGCTCAAAGTCCACATTTGGGCCATAAATAAATGTGTTCATCATTTGCAGGCTAAGTATGTTGCAACTTGCAAGGATCAGTGCTCTTTTGGTAAATATAAAGAAATCATTGATTCTTCAAGAGTGATTATTTTTGTCAAATTCCATATCTCCATTTTTATATTACGTCATATATTTTCTCATAAATAATATAAACTTTAAGTTTGACTGTATGATATAATTAAATGTGAATCATAAAATTAAAATTAATAAACAGTAGCACTCGCGCGTTTGTTTATCTAACTAGTGACATGACATCTGACCGCATGCATCTTGGCCATAAACAGGCTGCAGGCATAAAACATCAGTCGAGGCCATTTTAATTTGAACATATAAAACTTTTTTATTATACAAATGACTTATTAATTAATCATGCATATATGTCACAATCACAATCAGGTTTGGTTTCCCTTTATTAATTATCCCATCATCAACTTAAACCCACGTTTACTTTGTCATCTATACTTGTTGCATTAGGAATATATACTTTTTGGCTAAGCTCATAATTAAGTCGAAATAACACAGCTCATAGATAAAAACGTACAATTAGAGCTTAAGGATATGTTTTGATCTGGTTTCGCTTTGGATCAGGTTTAATTCTAGTACATTTTTTAACAAACATTGAATTTATTGTCTTTAGTACGATTTTAACAAAAAAAATGCATTTTGTACTATTTATTGGCAGCGATTTGATAGACCCAAAAAAAAGAAAAAAATTTGTAAACAAACCCCTACCTTTTTCACTCATAATATTTGGAATGACATCAACTATTCGAAAGAATAGTTTCTAATTTGTCCGTAAATACATAGTATCAAGTTTCTTAATTAATTTAGTAAACCATGACGTGCCAAATCCTTGTATTATTATATGTTTAACAATTTCAGAGTCGTCCGTCAAAGAGTTTCCAAGTTTGAATATGCTAATTGTACGTATATATTATATAGGTAGTTGACTAACAACAATTCTTTAATAAATTGCTGTACGAACGTCTTGCTTCACAATTAAGTGGTTACCATTAATTATAAATTTATGTCATGTATATATTATAGATAATTAATTGCAAAGAAAGATTATTCTTATATCATATATATGTGATGAAATAAGAATACAGTATATTATGTGATTAGTTTTATGGTAAATTTTTAATACATACGTCATGATGGCTAATTTATAAGTTGATCGATCGAGGAATTAATGAGTATCTACAACTTCAACTTTTTTTATGTGCTTATATAATTGTCAACGTCTACCCCTAGCTCGCTCTTGTACGTACGTATATAGTGCGTATAGATTTTTATTTATATGTTAGCAAATTTATTTATAGCATGAAATTAAAAAATTACAACAATTTCAGAATGGCACTTATCATCGATCATGTTTAAATAGATAGATTATAATATACCGTCCAATACTAATTCTTTCTTCGTTTACTTCTTGACAATGGCGTTCTCTAAAGATATCAAATTAACACGACAAAAAAAAGGTGGACAACAGGCAACACACACACATATATATATATATATATATATATATATATATATATATATATATATATATATATATATGGACTTGTGATCATATATAATTAAGAATCTTGTGTTATTAATTAATTACTATAGGAAAATTAATATATAAATGCCCGCTTCTACAATAATTCATAATGGTTAAAGATCAATTAATGTTGTGGGGTGCATCATGTGGGACAAACGGAAGTTTTTAAGCCATCAGTAGTTGTCCAATATTAATATACCCACCCCTTCAAAATTTGTTCTTCAAGTGTCAATCAAGCCAAAAAACCAAAAGGGTCATTAATTCGTCTAAAATTGCAAACCCATCACGACGATAATAATTAGGAAAGAGAACAAAATAAAGAGAAATTTATTGCAGATTTGAAATGTGAAAGATGTATTGAGACTAATTATTCCACATTGGTTGAAAACAGTAGTTAAATCCACCTTATAAGGTCTTGGGCAATTATCACCTTACAAGGTTAATAATTCAATGGGGGTTGAATAAGAATAAGAGCAAAGGCTTGGGTTGAATTGGTATAAGCTGACCCAAATTGGACCAAACTATAAATCCAGACTCATATATAATATTATCACCAAGTGAAATGCAAAAATAGCTCATGCATGTATTTTGTCTAGCTACTTGATAAGAGAATATAAGGATAGTATTGTATATATATATATTTCAAAACACACTGCATGCATTATTTTTCTTATTTAATTATGTGATCATTTTAATCTAAAATCGATATATTCTCGAGGCATTATTGTTAATTCGTGAGAAGTATGTACTCACTTGTACTTGGATGTCGTATAACAATAAATAAAACAAAAGAACTTATGGAGCTTTTAAGAATAAAAAGTAACACACACCTTTTATTTAATTAAATTAAATTAAACAACTTGAAGGAAAAAATAAATCAATGGGAAGCGCACTCTTAACTTTATAACTAGCTAATCATGACCTTTAATTTAATTTGTGGTCCAATTACTGCAGAATCCATTCGTCCGAATCAATTAATCTAATCCGATCCTTGATAATTACTCATGTACTACGACGTGTTTATTCGTATTATTTTTACTAAAGTCAGATGATGCTATATGGCATTTAATGAATAGAGACTGCATTAATTATAATTAGGTAGAATACTATAATTAAACTAGCTAATCGACCAAATTAGAGCTAGCTTGGTTCTTTTTCACTATAATCAATTCTAATTAATTAGTTATTGTTTGTATTCATTGAGATTGGATCGGATTGGATCGAATTGGACTTACATCTACCAAAAGATAATTGGCATCCACACTAGCTAGCTAGAAGATGCCTCTTACTTTTCTCTTACTCGCTAAACTTTTAAATTAACTTCATATCATTACATGATTTCAGTCATTGTCAAATATATTATATATATTCTTAATGATCAACAAGTTATGGGATTGATATGCATTAATACTATCTTATCAATTGATACTAAAAATTAATAATAATCCTTTACATTTTTGTTGACGACGTCCATGAACGTGTGAAGATGCACTTCATAATATTATTCGGGTGGCCCGTTCCACCTTGAAAACTAAATTCCCATATATTGGAAATCTCTTTTACCTTTTCCAACCCAATATTTTTCCTAATGAAATTAGAAATATATATAAAATTTACTATGTTATACTACTATATTAGTATAAAAATTAAATAATTAATGCAGAGAGAGAAGATTGACTTTAGGCAAACAATTATTCTATAGGCAAGTTTCGTCACATAGTTTAACTTGCATCAAAGACACAAGAAATATACATGACCACTAGAGAGAATAAATATCTTTTGGGATAAATTAGGGATATTTCCACGAGGTAAAATTTAACTATAAAAATTACCCTCATTTATTGAATATTATGAAAATCATCCTCAAGTTTGTATCCTCGTACAATTAGCCATTTACTCCTGAAAAGTTTCAATTTTGTCCCTATAGAATTATTTGTAAGGTTTATAATATCTTATAAAATTTTAAACCTTGGATATTAATTGTAATATCTCATAAATTATCAAAGTGTTGATTATATATTTACCACAAAAAGTTAATAAGATTGTAAAATTACACACAAGTTTCAATAAATTAAAAAAAAAAACTTATTTACATATTTATTTAACAATTTTTTCATAATACTATATTACATAGATTTTTAATAATATAAATTTTTATTTACAAAGTTATTTAAAAAAATTAATTGATATATA
Source organism: Penstemon eatonii (assembly GCA_038501285.1). Lineage (NCBI taxonomy): Eukaryota > Viridiplantae > Streptophyta > Magnoliopsida > Lamiales > Plantaginaceae > Penstemon > Penstemon eatonii. Next base: position 67,069,117 of record CM076708.1, on the reverse strand, counting down.
GTATTAACAACTTTAATTGAAGTTTAATATTATAAACACAAAAAATAATTTATTTAATTAAATCTGCAAATGAAATTTCGTATTTATAACATGTAATTATTTAAATTCTAGTTAATTTATTATTAAAAAATTAATTGTTAATAAATACGTATTTTTTTATTAAATATTGAAACTTAAGTGCAATTTTACAATTTTATCAACTTTTTTTGGTAAATATATAATTACTAGTTTTATAATTTATGAGATATTATAATTACTACCCAATTTTAAAACTTTATAAGATATTACAAACAATACAAGTACCTATAGGGGCAAAATTATAATTTTTCATGGTTAATGGACTAATTTTAAGATGGTGACAAAACTTAAAGTAATTTTCGTAATACCAAATACTACATTAGAGAGATTTTTAAAATAATTAAATTTTAATTACATCCGGGTGTATCTTCTTTTTCAATGAAACATAACATTCAGTATATCATATTAACGAAGATTACAAGTACTGTTTTTATAATACTCTGACACTAGCTATAGATGTTATTATTTGATCCTAAAATGATCAAAATAAAGCAACAACACCCCACCTCAAACACATATTGGAATGAATTGTTTAATAATTAGATAGCCTTTGTCAACATTTGATTCAACCAACTAATTAAGCTTAATTGAAAAGTTTTATGTTAAATTTGATTGGTGAACATGATGCAAATGGAAAGAGATAATTAATTAATTAATGAGAATCTCGATCCACCCTAATATTTAAAGCCTAGTCTTTGGGTAAAAAGATAGATATTATTCTTTTCTTTTCAATAAGTTGATCAAGCAACAATAATATAATTGACTGTTGAGTTATTTATAATTGTTGCAAATTAATGGACAATGGATATAATTAGATAATTGGTTATTTGTTTAACTTCCAAAATGCGTCATATATATATAAATAGGAGTATAAAATATACAACTCTAATTGTGTAGTTAGGTTTCTGCTTTCAATCTGAATTATGAACAGATGATGCATTTATTTTAAATAAAATGAAATAACTAAGAAAATAATTTGACAAGACACAAGTGTATGTATATATAAAAAAAAAATTCAAGAAAAAAAGTGTATGTATATATTCTAACAAAACTATTATATATTTATATTTGATCACAAAGTTTGTTGGGATGGATATATTTCAAACGTCAATATTTGAAAATAATGGTATGTCATTTAGTAAGATTGTTCTAGAGGTGGAATTTAAGTAGTGCTTTTTCTCTGTGCATAACGCATGATTTTGACCATCAAATTTGTTGTTTTGTTAATATATATTATTATCATGAAATGTGAGGGGTGGCGTGACACATAGCGCCAAGGCCGAGCCACACCATTTTTCTCCAAGAAGAACAAAATATCAGACCCTTTTCTTTTTTCTTTTTTTCTTTTTATCAAATATCAAATCAGACCCATTTTTCGGCTCTCATCCGCTATGGCTTTTTCTTCACAAAAAAGAAAGATAAGTCGAACCGTTTCAATTGCTCAGCACTCTGTACTATATGAGAAAAATGATTTCCCTTGCTCAATTTTTATTAGAATTCACCATATGGATTGGGCTAAGTCCACTTACTTGGCTTGGGCCTAACTCAACCTCAAAAGCTAGCTTGTAAGGTGAGGATTGCCCAAGTACTTATAAGTTGGATTTAACTATTATTTTCAACCAATGTGGGACATTTAGTCTCAATAATTTTTTTAAAATATTTTTTATTTTAGCATATCAATTTCCTAATTGTTTGATGTATGACTATTTTTTCCTCGATTAATATTGAACTTTGTGATAGATTGTGATTTAGGATTAAAGGATTTACTTTTTAAGCATCTGATTCTAGCATGTCACAAATATTATAATAATAACCCATCGGATTTTGAACATAATTCGAGAATCCTTGTAATAAAAAATTTCATTACTAATAGATCCCAATTACACCTAATTAATGCATTTAAGTTGAATTATTGTCAAAAAAGGATGGAGCCAACAATTGTTATTTTTCTAGTATCTCTTATAACACGACTTTGTTTAATTTCCTACTAGCTTATATCCCGTGCTATGCACGGTTTATACAAAACAATGGTACTTGTTTGATATAAATATTATATATGTCATCAATTTTTTATTTTTATACATAATATAAAACACAAACTCTATTGCAACTTGTCGATTGGCTATACGGTAATATCTAAAGTTCAAATAATTCTACAATAGTGCTTCAACATAATATAAATAAAACTACTTATATTGTCATAATCAATCCTCATTATTTTATAATTCTAAATTATTATGATAAGATCTTAATCAATTTTCAAGACAAAAAATACAAATTAGTATTTACATTTCAATTTATACAAATATGATGAGGGAAAAAAAACAAATGCACTTAAATATAAGCGCTCCTTCATACATAGTTTTTAAAATGAACCTTCATTCATCAAACTATTTCTAAAGTTACAATGTTGTGAATGAAATCAGGTGAAACAATTGAAAAGTCAAACTTTTTTTTCTAAACGATAACTTCTCTATTTCATGAGCTACTTGTATTCCTTTCGAGTCAAGTATGTCATGCCGTAAAAGAGTCCAAATTCAATCTAGCTTCCTTGATATCTTCGATGATCCTCCCATAATTTCCCTAGAAACACAATCTCTCTCAATGGATGCAATCACCACGCTCAAATCACCCTCGATTGTCACTTTCCTCCAATCTTGGCCTATCGCAAAGTTCACTTACCATTAACACTGCTTTAGCTTCAGCCGCCAAAGGTTCCAAAGGTATAAACACAAAATCTGTTGATTGTGAAAATTGATTTGACATAAGAATTATAATCAGAAAGAACTAAAAGAGCCAAAAATTAAAATATTTAATACTAAGGGAATAAAATAACAGAATCTGCTGAAAAAAGGATAAGCAAAGAAAGTGCTCTATCAAAGAAAAATATTAAAATTATGAGAGGATGTATGATGGTATGAAAAAAATAGAACAATTAAATCAATAATAGCATGACTACAGAAGAAGCTTTTTATATATGTGAAAATTTAAAAGAAGAACACAAAAAGTTTATAAATTTATCATATATATAGAGAGAGACGTACTATACACACACAAAATTATAAATATAACAAATAACCATTATCTATGGACATAAAAATAAACATATAAGTGTAGTTATATTAAGTAAAATCATTTCAAATTAAGTGAAAGAATTATTTAAGCACAAAATCGGTACTTGGTGCAGCGAGACCATCGAATATGAATTGGAAACAACTTCATAGACTCCTGTAAAAAAGATGTAGAACATACAATGTTAGATTTCTAGTATGATAAATTGAATAAATAGAAGGAATAAAAGTTAACATTGGACTATTCACACTAATACTCTAAGTTTGTAGATAGGGTTCTTATATAAGTGTTTTTATGGAAGAAATGCCATGATTTATGAAATAATAGCTAAACTTACGGAAACATTTAAGTATAATAAATTAATTTACAATCAAGGTATTAGACTTATTCCATATTAATGGCTGAATTTTAGGAATTTTTAAAATTTGAAACTGAAATTATATTTTAGTTTTAATTAGTTAAGATGTAAAAATTATGACAAAAAATGGAAACATTACATTTTTTTAGTCTAATATTGTTGTTTCCTTTTTTAACACGATTGTAGTCTGCCTAATTATGATTCCTTCTGGATGAATACTTCTTGAGATGAAATTGAAATTTCTTTCTTAATTTACGCCGGTGTAAATTAGTTATGTTAGGACTAATTAGTTATTTGGCACAATAATTTAGTTTTGACATTCCTTTTTGTGTAGGATTAATGGGGAGATAAAATAGATAGTAAGAGTTTACAAATCATAGAATTTTGTAGAATTAAAAAAATTCAAAATTCTAGAAAATTAGGATTTTGGTCAAAACAACTAATTGGGGTCAACACCCACCCTTCAAATATATATATGTATTAGATTTTTTTGTTTAATTTCATAATTGAATTCTTGTTAAAATCACATGCTCAAATAAAATAAAATTTTAATTATGAACTACTACGTTTGAACAGTGTAATAAAATAATTAAATGTTCTAGACTATTATTTTTACTTCTTGACAACAAAAAAAAATAACGGTACATGGTTAAGAAAAGGAAAAGTCTTACACACACACACTCAAGAGGTACACCAGCGGTGCAGAGGATAACTCCTTACATATGCAAGGTTGTCCGTGCCCAGGCACACCAGTTAAGAAATGGGGACAAGGAAGCAAAAGCGGGAAACGGCAGATAAAACAGAAATGAAGAGGGATCCACACATCAACTCTTTTTTGGGTGAATAGTGGGTCCCACGGACCGTGGTGCACGGGGTGTATCATTAAAACAATCAACTGTATCCCATCCGCACACATCACACGTGCTGTTACGGGGCCCCACACCTTCACGTTTTCCGAACCGTAACCCATAATTAAAAAGAACCCTTCTTTGGATTTGACCGGACTGTATAGTACGGTTACGTGGGGTCCAGTACCTGCAACTGCAACGTGGAGTAGACCCAGCGTGTCAGTTACTGCTTAGAAACTCACGGCCACATCACTCCACACCGTGTAATTCTAATTCTTAAATTCCGAGTTTATTACTCCCTTCGTTTTATTACGTATCCTAGCTAATAATTTGAATAATTTCTTTTAAAAAAAATAGGGTTAATATCCCATCCCTCTTTTCTTCAATTTAAAGCGATAATTAATTTGAAATAGAAAATTCTCTAATACGACAATTTAAATGAATGAAGGGAATATTTAATTTATTTTTGAATTCAAACCTCTTTAGTTTTAATAATCCCTCTGTCCCATTTTAAGTGTCGTTTTAGATGTTTTCACACATATTAAGGCAGCTACTTATTTGCCTCAATTTTAGGAAAAAAATAAATGATATTCCTAAAATACACTTAACTCTTTCTCTCTCTTTCTTTTTCTCTTATTCTCTCTATCTTTCTCTTTCTATCTCTCTTGGAGTAATAAAGTAAGAGAGAGAAAGAAAAAGCAAAGGGCAAAATGGGAAAATATGTAATTAATAGTGCATTGAAACTCTAAAGTGACAGATAATTTGGGACAAAAAAATTTCTCTAAAACGACACTTAAAATGGGACAGAGGGAGAAGCATTTAGCACATGTTTAAATTTAAGAAATATGTAAATATTCATCTATAAGTAGTAAATGTATTTTTTTTATTGCTTTCTGGCTCGAGTTCAATCAAAGAATGGCAGGGTGTGAAAGAAAGAAGAAAGAGTTCATTGAAGGAATGTTTTATACTTACGAACTCCATACATGGAATGGAAGGTACATTGTTTAATAACTCTTTCACGGTAAAAGTAGTACAATAACTTAATAGGGCGTGAATTTTCAGAAGGAGGCCTTAGGATTGAGACGTTAGGGCATCTCTAATATATAAAGAGGGGAGGGTAGATTTGGGGGTTTTTGGATCTAGGGGAAAAAATGAGAAAAAATGTATGAAGGGGAGAAAACGCTATTCTCCCTTTCCAATCCCTTCTCACCGCTTGAAGCGGTGAGCTGCTGCACTCGCCAGCCCAGCCCAATTTTTATTTATTTTTTTAGAAAAAAAACTCTTTTAATTTTAAAAAAATATTCATTAAAATACCTTATTAAATAAAGTGTAATTCTTATTTAATCTTAATTTTATTTAATTTGTGTACTATTTTTAAAAAGTTAATTTTAGTATAAAAATGTAACTTTTATTTAATAAAATCAAATTTAATGTAATTATTATGTTGGAAAATTTAATGTCAATATTAGATTATTTTTATTATTTTCAAATCATGTCAATCAAGTATTTAATTGTTGTATTATTGTGCACCAATTTTAAAAAAAAAATAGTTGTTATATTATTATGTACTTTAAAAAAAATTATTGGTTAAAAAAAAATTAGTTGTTATATTATTATGTACTTTAAAAAAAATTATTGGTTGTCAACTATTTAATTATTGTATTGTTGTGTTTTTTTTAAAAAAATATTGGTTGTTATTGTTATTATTAATGTCAATCTTAAATTATATCTTATTGTTATTAATTATTTATTTATTTATTATTATATAATTTTTATTATTATTATTATTGCTATTATTATTATTATTAAGTGAGAGTGAGGGAAATTGAGAATTTTAATTAAATGGAATTGATAGATTGATACATTTTAGATGACTTATGAAAAGGAAAAGGGGAAGTTGGACTTGGATTCTGAGGGGAAGCTGGACTGAGTGAAGGGAAGCTGGACTTGAACTGGAGAGTTGTAGGGGCCATTTAAGAGTTGGAAATATGTGCAAATATTTAATGCATAGCTCATCAAGATTTGGACTCGTACCATTTATTTATCCCTATCTCGTGAAGTTAATTAGGACTTTTATTTAAACTTCAAAATATACTACTCCTAATATTTACTTACTAGTATGTGATTATTAAATAAGGATAAAATAGAAAAATATATAGTAATTAATATAATATTAAAATCCTAAAATAATAAATAATTTGAAATCAAGGGAGTAGTACGTTACTAGTATTATTGGTAAATTCTATGCAAACTATTGGAATTCTCGCTGTCATTATTTATTTTTCTCCATCTAGAATTAATTGACCTTTTTATCTTGGTGGGAGTGCTTTTGGGATTCTCTCCTCTATCCAAAACGAAAAAAACGCATATAAATAAACCGAACCGAACCCCATTAATTATTTTTCTCTAGTCTAGTCTAGCCCATTGCATTCCTTTCTTTTTCTCTCTACGAAATATTAATCAAACAGAAAAAAGGGAAAGAAGAAATCGATCTGTTCATCCTCATGGCAGTTGAAGCAAGACATGTTAATAATCTTTTGGTGAATCAACAGCAGCAGCAGCAGCAGGAGCAGATGCGTTTTCCTCTAATTCCTCCTAATCTTGTACCCAGCAACTCCTTTTATCATGAATCAGTTCTACACAAAACTTCCGTCAGCGGCGGCGTTAGTACTTTGAATATTATTCCGGCGACCGCTTCTAGGAAACGTTGGCGCGGGGGGGACTCCATGTACAATAATAATAATAATAATAATAATAATAATAATAATTTCCCTAGCCAATTCACATCCTTTGTCGGTGTCGCACTCGCTGATGATATTATGCCTCAAATCCAACAACATCAATTGGAGATCGATGCCTTAATCTCCCAACATGTGAGAGTCAGAGAGTTTTTATTTTATTTATTTATTTATTTTAAGAAGAAGAAGAAGAAGAATGATAATCAAAATAATAGTACTTGTAAAATTGATTTATTTATGTATGTATGGTTTTAATTTCTTTGTGACAGACTAAGAAAATAAGATTGGAAGTAGAAGAGAGACAAAAAGAAGCAGTAAGATTATTAACGGCAAGGGCAATGGGTGAAGGAGTGATGAAGATACTAAAAGAAAGAGATGAAGAAATAGAAAGAATGGGGAAATTAAATTTAGTCCTCCAAGAAAGAGTAAAGAGTCTTTTCGTGGAAAACCAATTGTGGAGAGATTTGGCCCAATCAAACGAGGCCACAGCCAATTCGTTGCGGACCAATCTCGAACAAATCTTGCTCCACGTCGAAGAGGATGCGGAATCATGCCAAGAGGCGCAGGAGAAGGACAAGGACGAGGACGAGGAGGAGGAGGGGAGAACTTGCTGCTGCTGCTGCTCTTGTAAGAGGTGTGGGGAGAGGGAATCGTGCGTGTTGCTATTGCCCTGCAGGCACCTCTGTCTATGCAATGTTTGCGGTACTGGGTCCCACAACCTTCAAACCTGCCCCGTCTGCAACTCTACCATGACTGCCACCTTGCACATTAACACATCATCTTCATCTTAAACCAAACCCATCAATTATTTCAATATAATATAATTAATAGCATAGCTCATCCAGATCAATGTACTACGGATTTTAGTTTTACTTGTACATTTAGTTCTAATGTTTTATTCTTTATTGGAAAACTTGGATGATGAGATGAAATTAGATGATTGAAGAAAGCTTGGATGATGAAATTCATTAATTGAAGAAACCTGGAGTTCAGAGGTGGAAGATGAAGTCTGCCTATGAATTGGGAATCAACAACTATATTTCTTTTCTTTATTATTTAAAAGCGTTAAAATGCTTATGTAACAAACCCACACCGCCTTATTCTTCTTTATAAAATGGCTGGGTTCGATTTTCTTGTAAATTACAGTTTTTCATAATAAAAGTTTACAGATTATTTTCTCACTTTTTCTCCAAGAAATATTATTGCTTACATTTTTCCAATTTATTTTCCTATTCTAAATCTATGAACTCCATAGATTCTAACATGGTAGGTTGAAGTGGGCCACCTCTTTTTGTGATGGGCTCTTCCTTGATCGCATGATGGGGTTTATTCTTCATCCACACGGTTTGGGAAATCCGCGTTGGGATCCACACGGTCTGGGCAAATCCGCGTGTTAGACTCTTACCCACATGTTAATAATTTGCAAATATTGGGCTTTAATATGTCACGTGTTGGGCTTGTTTCACCCATACATTCAGCCCACCCACACGTGAAGGGGGAGTATTGAGATGAAATGTCCCACATTGATTGAAAACAATAGTTAAGTCCACCTTATAAGGTATTGGGCAATCTTCACCTTACAAGTTCTTTTGAGGTTGAGTTAGGCCGAAGCCAAGTAAGTTAAATCTTCACCTTTAATTTGTTAGTTATGACTTATGAGAGTTGATGATAAATGACAATCACATCACGTCTTAATTATTCTCTAAATCTTGGGTTAACTCGATCAAGTACAACAAATATTATTTTATTCCACTAAATGCAATATATTTAGAATATAATAAAGTTAACCGGTTGTTATCTTGTTTTAAGTAATTCTCCCCATACGAGAATATCCGTAAAAAATAATAGTCCTATGTAAAATCTTTCGTCTTGTCAAATTTTTTAAGCTGCTGCCATCGGAGATTAATAACAATTATTATTATTAAGTGATGGAGTTAAATAAAATGGAAAGAAAGGTATAATCATAAAAAATATATTCTTATTTAAAAGTGTTTGTAAATAAGTTACTAAATAAATAACTTTAAGCCGTCGTTCTAATGTTTTACAGGCCTAACAATCAGTTTGTGCTTCTAATATTAATAACTATATTTAATTACATAATTGCCCTTATCCTTCTTCATGTTCAAATGGCAATTCTAGTTCATTTTATGTTCTTCTACATCTTGAAATAATTTTAGAAGTTCAGATTATGTTGGAATTTCTTGTTCCATGTGAAATTATCACTTTTTCTTTTTTATGAAATGAGAGAACCAATAAATGGGAATGAAGAAATAATGGGTTCTTTTAGCCAAAATTTATGATATACGGAGTATAGTTTATTTTTGTTATAGACATTTTGATATATTACACTAATAAATAGTTGTTAAGATTAATTGTGACAAATAGATTATACTTTACAAAAACGTATAATGAACAAAACAACTATTTGTCACATATAATGTTATCGTGTGTAATTGTATATTAAGATGGTAAAATATCATAATATTCTTACGTTTATAAGATAATATTTGAATTGATATTGTTTTAGATGCAATGTTTAACAATATATTCTAAAATGAAGTTATTTAATATTAGCGGTGCCAAATAACCTCACATGGATAAACAACTTTGTGGGATTTAAAAAAGATTAGAGAACTTTCTTTGGAGAATTAAGTTCTAAAATAGAGCTTGAAATCTATGTTTAATTCAAGCATGGAACAGCGTAAAATAAAATTAAAGAAAGTATTATGCGATGGAGTATGTAAACTATATACTCATGGTATAACTAGAAAAGTAGAAGTAAAATAAATTAATGAGGGTCAATGTATAAATGAAATGTCACAAATTGTTTCTGAAATATCACAAAAATGTCACCAAACTCAAGAACATGTCCGTACATGCTTTTTTAAAAGTATTTTTATCTACTTTTTAATTTGAAAAATGTTCTTCAATTATTATATATAAAAATATTTTTGGTGCGATGGTAACCTAGTATTTATTTAAAGTTTTTAAAAGATACTCCCTTCGTCTCAAAGTTTTTGCTCACTTTAGGTTTGACACGTAATTTTAAATAATTTGTTAAAAAAATAAATTTTTATTATTATTTGAGAGAGAAATGAAGTTATATTTTAAGATATTCTAAAAAAAATAAGAGGAAAAATAATTGGACGTGGCAAATATAATATAATTGATGAGCTAGAATTTTCATAGATCTTTATCCCTAGTGAAATTCAATCAATGGTTTTAGAGGGTCAACTTTTGCTGGGAATCCCACTTTTTTTTTAGATTTACTTTTGGACCCCATTTTAAATTTTATCTTACTCCCTATATGGTACTAGTACTAGTATTTGTCTTGTCAGTGTGGTCCTATTGAATTACTACTATGATTAGGTGCGCAGAGGCATAGTGTGATACTGTACTACTCTAATATATAGTGGGCATTGATTACAGAGCACAAACAACAACAACAACAACATGAGCATTTGTGCTCATTAATGTTGTTGTCAAAAGAGGATTCAAGACAAGAATTTCGATATTCAGTAGTAATAATAATAAAAAAAAAAAATGATTATAATAGTAATAATTAATTGTTAGGCTAGCTGGTGCATGGTACGTATATACTACACAGAACAGAAGCTAGCTAGCTAGGTAGAATAGGTGCATGCAGATGGATGAGATGTCAAAAAAGTAGGATTGGGTTTTGGTTGTTTTGTTCCAACATTTTGTAATTAAAGTTATGGTCCATTATTAATCTTTTCTCCTAACTTTTCCGGCAATGTAATAGAGATGTGAAAGCAACTTATTGAAAATACATACATACACACACATGAGTTTTCCTGTGTGGACCATTATTAATAATTCAATACTGTTACAATGAAGACAAAAATGTCAGTGGAAATTAATTTATGCACATATATATTCACATTTTCCTTTCTATCTTCTTCAATTCTCAATTAATAGTAGATCGAGTAATTAATACTACTGATCATTTTTCGGTTTTATTAAGTTTGTCTTTAACCCATAATAAGTAATAATGACCAGCAGGACAAGGAAAAAAAGAGTACTTTTATCTTCTTTCTAGGAATTTCCTCTTGCCTTTCAACATATCTAAATAAAATAAAATAAAAATAAATAATTCTTTCTTACTCCTATAGAGTAGTAGTATTTTCAAATGCACATGGGACTGCCTTGGTGATGAAATGAAGTGGGCAATCACTTCCACGAAATGGAGTAATCTTCTTGGAATCATCCTATTTGGCCCTACCTTTAATTTTTTTCATTAAACAAATCATATTATATACTCCTCTACGGTAAATAAAGTTATTTTACATAAGTTTCTTGGAGTATATGCTAAGATCATTGTCATAATCATTGATATTAATTAAATGCGACACAATAAGGTGGCTCCATGACAGTAAAGGTTGATGCTTTTTATGTATCTTTTTTTTAAATGGGGTTACTGCAATCCCATTTCTTGGCTTTATCTTTGAAAATCAAATAATTAATGGGAAACCTAATTTTTTTTTAAATACATTTATATTTAATCATTTCTATAAATATTCAAGTATAAATAATAAATCATTACAAACCCTAATATTAAACTAGATAAATTCTCACAATAGTGAAAATTGAACACATGATCTCTTGATTATGAGCTTTACTTTTGTCAATGATAACCACAAAGGCTACGGCCTCACTAACAGAATGTGGACACCTAATTAAGTTTATCTATTTAGTTACGAGATGGGACCAATAATTAATTATGGACGCCGTTGAGACCTTAACTTAGTGATTAAGGATGATGCTTCATAACCAAAATTAAGGCCATGAATTTAACTCCCACGAACATAGGTATATGGACGTCATTACTAATAGTTATTAAAAAGTAGTCAAGTATCATTAGTTTGCATAATTAGTGACTTGTAGTTCAATGAACCGATTCATAAATACAATGTGATAAAGCAGAAATCTAGGTTTATTTTTATTATATATACAGAGATTTCACTTCATGTTACATCAATTTTTCATTTTCCTATTTTACCTTAAACATTTAAAGTTATCTAATTATGTAACTTTTTAACTTCACTTCTCCCATTACATTCATTTAATAAAATTTTCTTTTTACTTTTTCTTTGGATCAATTAATTGATGGTATTTGTTGGCATCAAGCTTTATGGTATTTTGAAGAAAATGTGAGAAAAAATTACTACAAACATTTTAATATTATTACGGTATTTTATAATGTTACTTCTTGTTATGATCGTGACATTTAACTTTTAGCCACACTGCTATAATTGGCAGTTTGAAAAATGTCGTTACATATAAAATGTCACTACTAAAGTGCCACCTGTAGCGGTGTGGCTAAATGTATCAATGTTACAATTGTAGTTAAAAATAACATTATAAAATATCACTATAGTATAAAAATGTCACTAATTAGTAAATGATAGAAATAGTGTCCTGCAAGCCAGCTGTGTGGCTAGCATTAATTGTAATTAATGAGGAACTATTCAATTTAGATTAATAAATGCACTTTTATTAAATGGTCAACTTTATCTTATGTAATATTTGTCTACGCATAAGGATAGAAGTCCTTAGATCACAGGGCTATGGGACAACCCGTGGACTGATCTCTAAGGCCGTGATCTAGAATATATTCAAGAGTCGTAGAATCCAATCGAGATAGGACATCGTTGGATTCGGTTAGACTCTCACTATTGTGTATACTCCGATGAACTGGAGGACGCTGGGGTCCACGAGCGTGACTGGGATAGTCGATACACATAAGTGGGTGGCTTGCTGGGATGGCAAGCGCACTGAATACCCCAATTAGGAAATAACTCGCCATGGAAGCGGTAGTCGCATATCGGGGTTGAAGTTATTCCAATTTACAATAGTATACGAGGAACGATCCCTAACAACTTGAGATGATAGGGTTTATCTGGTACGAGAACGTCTATACTTTGATATGAGTTCCGACTGACTGGGGATCACCAGAAAGTCTCTGTGGACTCATGTTGGGTATAGAGGAACTCGTATGCAGATTCATATCATCAACAAAGGATCCATTGACTCGACTTGATAGGTCGAGGAATTCTCCTATGGATTTCTGTGAGAAATTAATTCTGATGAAATCCTTGGCCAAGGTAACTGACGACTTTATGTAAGTAGCTCATAAAGAACAAGTCAGAGAGAATTTATTTCGAGATCAGAGAACATAAGGTCAAGACAAAAGATAAGGAAATCCGATGAAAGACCATACCCTTAAGTCTCGACTGGGAGATTGATCGATGGAGAGATTGTGTCGTATATGGAAATTGTAAATGATAAAAGGTTCACTGAATTAATTCACCAGTGATTGGGCTCCATGGGCTTGTGACTGGACATCGACCGTGGAGTGTGGGAGAATTCCCAAATCAGCAGGGGTGCTAATTTTGGAATGATTAATCGACAGAGTGTTCAATTAATTTAGAGCATTAATTGCTCAAGTAATTAAATAATATTTAATTACAACCCACGGCCAATTATGTGGTGAACCTACGGGGGCATACACAATACACATGAAGCGAAAGCGAGGAAACAAGAACGAACCAGTCGACTGGGTCGACTGGGTCAAAATCGACTGGGTCGATTAAATGGGTGGGTCGACTGGGTCGACCCATGTGGAACGAAATTGGATCCAATTGGAATTGGATCAAGATTATAAATTAAATTGGAATTTAATTTATGAGTAAATTAATTAATTAGAATTTAATTAATTAATGGAATAATTAATTAATTGGACTTGGAGTTTAATTAATTAATTGGGAGATGATTTAATTAATTGGGCTATTTAATTGTAAGATTAAATAAAGCCCTGAAAGATTAATTAATATGGGCCATGAATTAATTAGGAGACTAGGTCTTCTAATTAAATAGGGCCATGGCCCATGTAGGAGAGAGAAGACCTAGTCCTAATAGGACTAGGATAGAAAGAAAACTATAAATAGCTTTCTTCTAGTTATTTTTCACACAACTCCTTAAGCAAAAATTGAGCAAAGCAAAAATCTCTCTCCCTCTCCCTACCTGGATCGGCCGAACCCTGCTTCCACTTTGGAAGAATTTTTCGTGTTCGATCTTTGTTCCAAAATCGTTCTTAAAGTCCTGAATTAATATAGCCTATGTTCTAGTCGATTAGGTTATATTATTTTCGTGATATTGTGGTGTATCAACTCGTAGAGGCGCAACACGTGGGGCGCTGTACAAAAAGCTTGGATCGATTTTCTGTGAGAGAATTCAGAGTTCATCTAGCCAACTTGGATTTGCAAGGAGACAGGTATAAACGAGAAAACTTATACTGTCATTGATTTATATTCATATATATACAACTAGAGAATATCCTGGCAAGATTCTTTAAGAGGCCCTAGAAATTTTTTATATTCCGCTGTGCCTAGGGCTGTTTTTCTTACCGAATCCCAACAGTGGTATCAGAGCCAACTCTAGGCTTTGTATATATATGAATTTGCGAATTCTGTGTTTATTAAATCATATGTTTGATTTATGTGGCTAGTTCTATAACTTTGCATGTTTTAGGACTTTATTGTTAACTTAGAGTTAATGGGTAATTTTAGATTCGTAATTTTATCATGTTATTTTAATTTTGGATTATGATTTAATTGGGACTGTTTTTAAATTAAATCAAAAGTAATCAAAACAAAAAAAAAAAAAAAATTTTTTTGAAATTGGGTTCGACCGCGGTGGCACGCGGCGGTGCGCAGCAGCGCACCGCGGCTGGGCGGCCACCGCACGCTGCCGCACGCGGCAGCACGCACACAGCGCGCTGGCTGCGCGTGCCGCGCACGGCAGCTGCCTACGGGCAGTCTGCCGCGCGTTGGCTACGCGCAGCAGCACGCTGCTGCGTGCTGTCACGCGCAGCAGCAGCCGCTGCGTGCTGTCACGCGCAGCAGCAGCCGCTGCGTGCGGCTCACGCGCGGCCTCCGTGGCCGCGTGTGTGCTGCCACGTGGCGGCACCCTGTTCGTCACTCCGTGGCTGAATTTTGGTTGGATTCAATTTCTGCCTATTTTGGATGTCCTGAAAATCTTGGAGAATTTTAGAAGATTAGGAAACTTGGAGTTTTTGGATAAGGTAGTTATTCTGTTAGAATTAATCACTACCTTAATTAAACTAATCTAATCAAAATAGGATTATCTTGAGAATCTTGGAGATTTAGGAATATTGGGAAACTTAGAGTTTTGGATAAGGTAAGAATCTTAGAGATTTAGATTACCTTAATTAACCAATCTTAATCAAGATAGGATTTGTAGATTACTTGAAGCTCAAGTAAGAGCTAATTAATCTTAGAGGTTAATTATTAATTCAAAATTAATTAACTTGGATAAATTTTATGAATTAAAATTAAAGGAGCCGGTAAATTTACATTTTTGCCCTTATGTGAATTTATGCATGTTCTTGAGTGAATATGTGGATTGGTCGATTTTGCCCTTAAGCCCTGTGTAGTTTTGGTTTATTTATTTTATGGGTTGTAATTAAATGGGCCTGATTGGTGCCCTTGCTTGCGCAAACAAATGTAATAGAATAGGACCATTTAAATTATGTAAGCTAGGCTTAGATTAGGCTTGGAGCCGAGAAGACCTCATGAAGACTTGGAGATCCACATGGAGGCCCATTTACCTTGGAGGACATGGAGGCCCAATTCATTACATGGAGGCCCAATCAAGCTGGATATTACAAGAAGGCCCATGATGTATGGGTTTAAAAATTGTAATAGTTAGGACATTTAATTTTCACCTTAGACTGACCAATTGATTCATCACGTGGCTCGTGATGGATCGCATAGGATGGGCAATCGACCAATCATATCTTGCTAGGTGATGAATGTTTACTTTTTCGCACATTATTCTTTGATGTATGAGATGCATGCTTAGGATAGAAAACGTAAACAAGATAAGAATAATCTGATGAGACCTCGCACACTTAGAAACCTCCAATTGAACTTAAAATTCAATTAGAATATTAAATCGAATAACGGGCGCATATGAATAGTGTCTATGGTCCGAGCCTATCCAATTACTAGGTCTTAGGCATGTTGTACGAATATATCTCGATGTCTCACGAGTCGTGGGTCGAGCTATAGGAAGATAATATGTCTATTGCCTCGATGCACGAGTTAAGTGCCAAGGAAGGGGATAGCGAGGTTTTAGGCGCTGTCTCACGAGTCGTGGGGCGTCTAGGATTGAACTATTTCTCTTCACGAGTATTGGACATGATTTAACGCTAGTAAATATGGATGTCTCACGAGTCGTGGGTCCATATCGAAAAACGAGGCTAAATGAACTTAAGGGTTAGCTGCGATGGTTAACCGTTGACATAGTCGACCACCAAGTGGATCAAATAGTATGGCCAACGAGTCGTGGGTACTAGGAGATTGCATTTGGGCCTTAAGCCCGCTAGGATATTTTAAATTCCCGAAACTTATGTGGGGGCATAAGATTTTGATTAAAATAGTGGGAGTAATTTGCAAATGAAATCCATGTTTGTGAATTGTGCATTTTAAATTAATCTTTCGCGTATTTATTTCTTCTATCGTCGTTTTGTAGATATAATGTCTAAGAATCCGATTTCCATCATACTTGAACATAACAAATTGACTGGACCAAACTTCCATGACTGGGTCAGGAACCTTAAGATCATTCTCGCTTCTGAAAAGCGAGGTTTTGTCCTTGATGGGCCCCCTCCCGAACTTGCTAAGGATGCCGACGACACTGAGAAAGAAGCCGTTGATTTATGGCTTGACGATGACTTGCAGTCACGTTGTCTCATGTTGGCATCCATGTCGAATGAGCTTCAAAAGCAGCACGAGCATATGAAGTCTTCTTTTGAAATCTACACGCACCTGAATGGTCTATTTGGGGTGCAAAGTAGATATGAGCGGTATGAAACTGCTAAGGCTTTGCAACAAACGAGGATGGCTGAAGGTGCTGATGTTCGATCTCACTGCATCAAAATGATTGGGCTCATTGAAAAGCTTAGTCATCTTGACGTAAAGATGGACAAGACCTACTGCCAGGATATAATCCTCCAGTCATTGCCTAGATCATTCGAGCAATTCGTAGTGAACTACAACATGCACAAGATGAATGTTGAACTTCACGAGTTGGCTAATATGCTCGCCACTGCCGAGGCTTCCATGAAAAGAGAGAAGCCAGTGATGGTTGCTACCTCAACCCAATCCAAGTCCAAAAGGACAAAGAAAGGGAAGGGGAAGGGAAATGCTTCTTCAAGCAAAGGCAAAGCACCATCTGGGCCCGTAGGGAAGGGAAAGAAGCGTAAAGCTTCGTCTGGTGAACAGAAATGTTTCTACTGCAAGAAACCTGGACACTGGAAGAGGAACTGCAAAGAGTTCTTGGAGAGCTCGAAAGGTATATTCCTTGTTGAAGTTAATTTATCAATTAACTGTGCATCATGGGTGCTAGACACTGCTTGTGGTTCTCATCTTTGTAATGATTTACAGGTGATGGGAGCAACAAGGCCACTTAGGCCAGGGGATTGGATCCTGAGATTTGGCAATGGAGCTAGAGCTGCTGCCGAGGCCATAGGCGAAGTGAAGTTAGATTTAGGTGGTAATAAATTAGTCCTTAGGAACGTTCTTTATGTACCTGGTTTGGTGAAAAATATTATTTCAATTCCTGTTTTGGATAATGAAGGTTTTAATTTTACTATTAATAAAGGTTCTTTTTCATTATTCATGAATGATAATATGTTTTTCACTGGTACATTAAAAGATGGACTATATACCATTGAACCACCTAAGTTAGTGATGCATGTACAACAAAACAAAAGGAAACAAGATAATGAAATATCTGCCCAATTGTGGCACGCTCGACTTGGACATATATCTAAGTCAAGGATTCAAAAGTTAGCATCTTCTGGCGCGATTGAAATCAATCGCATTGATGAAATGCCAACATGTGAACCATGTTTAAAAGGTAAAATGGCTAAGTTGCCGTTTAAAGGAAACCCTGAGCGAGCCAAGCAAACATTGGACTTAATACATACTGACGTATGTGGACCACTAAGAAAAAGCGCCCGTGGTGGCTATGACTACTTCATCACTTTCACTGACGACTTTAGTCGTTATGGATATGTGTTCTTGTTGAAACACAAGTCTGAAGCCTTTGAGCGATTCAAAGAATTCAAGATGGAAGTAGAGAATCAACTTGGTCATACGATAAAGGCTCTTCGTTCTGACCGAGGTGGAGAATTTCTTAGTAACGAATTTCTGAATTATCTTGTAGAGCATGGAATACTATCGCAGTGGACTCCTCCTGCAACACCCCAGTTAAATGGAGTAGCAGAGAGAAGGAATCGAACATTGATGGACATGGTTCGATCCATGATGAGTGCCACTGACTTACCTCTTTCATTTTGGGGACATGCCCTCCTCACGGCAACGAAGATACTGAATATGGTACCTTCGAAATCCGTAGAAAAGACACCATACGAACTATGGTTTGGCAAGGCACCCTCATACGCATTCATGCGCATATGGGGATCTCCCGCTTACGTTAAAAAGCTAGTGGGAGATAAATTGGAAACTAAATCCACTTTGTGCAAATTCGTGGGGTATCCGGAAAACTCAATAGGATACGAGTTCTACGATCCTACAAGACAAACAACGTTTGTCTCAAGGAACGCTCACTTCTTGGAGAAGGATTTCTTGGTGGACAAGAAAGAAAATAACGTAGAACTAGATGAGGTCACTGAAGCTGAAAAGACCTTGGAGGACGATCAAGCTGACCCGTCACCACAGGCAGTGGGAGAACAAGAGCATGAAAGTGCACCAGAAAGTACACCGATACTTCGTAGGTCAGAAAGACAACGTAGAGAACCCGAGAGGTACTACGGTCTGCTGCATGAGACTGGACAGTCTCTAACCGACCCAAGGACTTACGAAGAGGCTATGCTAGACATAGACTCGGGAAAGTGGCGCGAAGCCATGGAATCCGAATTGGACTCCATGCACTCAAACAAGGTCTGGGCCTTGGTAGATCCACCAGTGGGAGTGGCTCCCGTGGGTTGCAAGTGGATCTATAAGCGAAAGCTTGGAGTGAACGGAGAGGTGATCACCTACAAGGCGCGACTAGTGGCAAAAGGATACACTCAAAGACCAGGTATCGACTTTGAGGAGACCTTCTCGCCAGTCGCAATGCCCAAATCCATTCGGATCTTGCTGGCCATAGCTGCGTGGTATAACTACGAGATATGGCAGATGGATGTAAAGACTGCTTTTCTCAATGGAGACATTGATAAGGAGATCTACATGGAGCAACCAAAAGGATATGCATCCAAAGGAGATGAACACAAGGTGTGCAAACTCCAGAGGTCCATTTATGGACTGAAGCAAGCTTCCCGAAGTTGGAACATTCGTTTTGATGAGACAATCCAAACTTTTGGATTCATCAAGAACATGTTCGAACCTTGCGTGTACAAGAAGATCAGTGGGAGTACAGTTGAATTTTTGGTGCTTTACGTTGACGACATTCTTCTCATTGGAAACAATGTAAAAGCATTGTCTGAAACTAAAGCATGGTTGTCTACACAATTCTCAATGAAGGATATGGGAGAAGCATCCTTTGTACTAGGTATAAGGATCTACCGAGATAGATCAAAAGGACTGCTGGGCCTCTCCCAATCCCAGTACATAGATAAAATCTTGAAAAGATTTAGTATGGAAGAATCCAAGAGAGGATTGCTTCCAATAAGACATGGAATTGCACTCTCCAAGTCTATGGCCCCAAAGACGCCAGAGGAGAGAAGCAATATGTCTCGAATACCATATGCATCCGCGATAGGAAGCATAATGTATGGTATGCTATGTACAAGACCAGACGTAGCGTACGCTTTAAGCGTTACAAGTCGCTACCAGTCTGATCCAGGTGAGCAGCACTGGATAGCCGTAAAGGCAATTCTGAAGTACCTGAGAAGGACTAAGGAATTGTTCTTGGTATACGGTGGAGGAGAATTGAAATTGGAAGGCTATACAGACTCGAGCTTCCAATGTGATGTAGACGACTTCAAGTCGACATCAGGATACGTTTTCTGCCTCAATGGTGGTGCGGTTAGCTGGAAGAGCTCCAAGCAGGAAACAACCGCGGATTCAACCACTGAAGCAGAATACATTGCCGCGAGTGACGCAGCAAAGGAAGGTGTTTGGATGAGGAATTTCATCCAGGAATTGGATGTAATACCTAGCATTGCTGAGCCCATTACTATCTTCTGCGATAATAATGGGGCAATAGCGCAAGCAAAGGAGCCGAGATCTCATCAGAAATCCAAGCACGTACAGAGACGATACCATGTGATAAGAGATATCATTGGTAGAGGAGACATTAAGATGGAACGTGTCGACTCAGAAGATAATACGGCGGACCCGCTAACGAAGCCTCTGCCTCAAAAGGCATTTGAGAAACATCTGCATAAGATGGGACTCAAGAACATAAAAGACTGGCTTTAGGACAAGTGGGAGATTGATAGAAATAGTGTCCTGCAAGCCAGCTGTGTGGCTAGCATTAATTGTAATTAATGAGGAACTATTCAATTTAGATTAATAAATGCACTTTTATTAAATGGTCAACTTTATCTTATGTAATATTTGTCTACGCATAAGGATAGAAGTCCTTAGATCACAGGGCTATGGGACAACCCGTGGACTGATCTCTAAGGCCGTAATCTAGAATATATTCAAGAGTCGTAGAATCCAATCGAGATAGGACATCGTTGGATTCGGTTAGACTCTCACTATTGTGTATACTCCGATGAACTGGAGGACGCTGGGGTCCACGAGCGTGACTGGGATAGTCGATACACATAAGTGGGTGGCTTGCTGGGATGGCAAGCGCACTGAATACCCCAATTAGGAAATAACTCGCCATGGAAGCGGTAGTCGCATATCGGGGTTGAAGTTATTCCAATTTACAATAGTATACGAGGAACGATCCCTAACAACTTGAGATGATAGGGTTTATCTGGTACGAGAACGTCTATACTTTGATATGAGTTCCGACTGACTGGGGATCACCAGAAAGTCTCTGTGGACTCATGTTGGGTATAGAGGAACTCGTATGCAGATTCATATCATCAACAAAGGATCCATTGACTCGACTTGATAGGTCGAGGAATTCTCCTATGGATTTCTGTGAGAAATTAATTCTGATGAAATCCTTGGCCAAGGTAACTGACGACTTTATGTAAGTAGCTCATAAAGAACAAGTCAGAGAGAATTTATTTCGAGATCAGAGAACATAAGGTCAAGACAAAAGATAAGGAAATCCGATGAAAGACCATACCCTTAAGTCTCGACTGGGAGATTGATCGATGGAGAGATTGTGTCGTATATGGAAATTGTAAATGATAAAAGGTTCACTGAATTAATTCACCAGTGATTGGGCTCCATGGGCTTGTGACTGGACATCGACCGTGGAGTGTGGGAGAATTCCCAAATCAGCAGGGGTGCTAATTTTGGAATGATTAATCGACAGAGTGTTCAATTAATTTAGAGCATTAATTGCTCAAGTAATTAAATAATATTTAATTACAACCCACGGCCAATTATGTGGTGAACCTACGGGGGCATACACAATACACATGAAGCGAAAGCGAGGAAACAAGAACGAACCAGTCGACTGGGTCGACTGGGTCAAAATCGACTGGGTCGATTAAATGGGTGGGTCGACTGGGTCGACCCATGTGGAACGAAATTGGATCCAATTGGAATTGGATCAAGATTATAAATTAAATTGGAATTTAATTTATGAGTAAATTAATTAATTAGAATTTAATTAATTAATGGAATAATTAATTAATTGGACTTGGAGTTTAATTAATTAATTGGGAGATGATTTAATTAATTGGGCTATTTAATTGTAAGATTAAATAAAGCCCTGAAAGATTAATTAATATGGGCCATGAATTAATTAGGAGACTAGGTCTTCTAATTAAATAGGGCCATGGCCCATGTAGGAGAGAGAAGACCTAGTCCTAATAGGACTAGGATAGAAAGAAAACTATAAATAGCTTTCTTCTAGTTATTTTTCACACAACTCCTTAAGCAAAAATTGAGCAAAGCAATAGCCCCCTCATGCTTGCCTGCATGTCTGTCTTACCTAGTTTGTCATCTCCAACCGAACCAACAATCCAAAATATTTAATTCATTTTCAAACTTCCTCACTCTCACTTAACAATAACAATTACAATAACTATAACAATAACAATAATAGTAATATTATTATTATCGGCAATAATAATAATAATAAACACAATTAATGAAAAACAACAACAATTATTATTAATGGAATACATAATTATATTTTTAAATTAAGTTGCAATAATAATAAGTTTTGTGAAGTCGTAGTTATATAACGACAATTTATTTATTTAAAACTAAGTTGTAGCTTATCAAAATACACCCAATTTTTTTACAAACTCACATAAATATTTTAATTTATTAAAAAAAGTGACCAATTAAATAATAATAAACATAAATAAAAATAAATTGACTTTTTTTAAAAATATTTACACAAAATTTTTGAGCATTTTTACACACACATATACATGTTTTATTTTATGTTTTTAAAAGTGACCAATTAAATTTTTTATACACATTTTAAATTATTTTTTTAAATTAAAAATTAAAAAATATAGGTTGACACCAAATGGCGGCCACCCATTGGCCTGGGCCTTGCTTGCCCGGAGGCAGGCAGGCAGGCAGGCAACCATTGCCTGCCTGCCTCCCTAGATGCCCTCTAGGTTGCCTTCATGTCTGCTTGTCCTCCGAAATTTTTTTTATCTCCAGCCGACGATCCCCCTCATGTCTGCTTTCCCCTTCGGCTGGAGATGGCCTTAGACGATATTGATCATTGCATTATTTAATTATACACGTTGGAAAAATCATTGTATGATATTTGGCGTGGAAATATTAAAATTCAACCTTTGACTTGAATGAAACAAAAGAAAAAAACTTGACTTGGATTGGATGTGAATATTGTATAATGACACCAAAAAAGAGTATGTACATCTTTCGAAAAAGAGTGAAATGGATAATAATTATTTTAACTTAAATGTAATCCCACTAACTTACTTATTTGTTCTAATAATAAAATTAGCACCATTTACCAAAGAATATTTTAAAACCTTTGTAACGTGCTGATAAACATATACACAAGAAAACATCAACCATGTTTTGAGTATACATGGAGTTTTACAATAACCTACAAGTAACATTAACTACATTTTTTTTCCTTCTAAATTCTAGAAATAATCTGAAATATTATATGCTCACAATTCGTTAAATCTCAACCACCATTTAGAAAGATTTACTTGTATATATGTTAATTAAAGGAGCATGCACGTGCCATGTGGCAGCTTGCCAAGAAGACCCACAACGTGTGATGTGAGAGAGAATATTGGAGTTTATCACTGCAAATCTTCATGCAGAAGTCAGAATATGAGATCGTTTTAATTTTTTTTATAGAAAACTCAGAGTATGAGTTCAATTGAAATAAAAATGTACCTCTAGTAAGGGCATAGTGGATTGGAGATGGCCCTCCTCCTCAACTCTGGACGGTTGGATATACCTTTAGTAAGATCATCTTCAATGGTGGGGAGGCTCGGGGCTCCGGAGCCCCGAGGCTGATCCTGGCCCCCTTCTCCTCTCCCGAGCCCTGCCTGATCGTCTCCAATGACAGGACTTCGAAAATGGAATTAATTCTATTTTGAAGAATTGCCCACTCACACCTATACTTTTAATTTTAATTTGTTTTTAATATTAATATTAATAATAGTGATAATTATTAGTACTTGTAATTAAATTATATTATATTGAAATATTAAAATTAAAGAGAGTAAATAATTAAATAAATTAAAATTAATACATAATACGAAGTACAACAAACAAGGAAGGAAATATAAGAAAGGAAACAAACGAAAATTTATTTGGTATATTAATTTTATATTTACTAGTTAAATGATTAAATATTTAATTACAATAAAAGATATTAAAATAAAATGGGCAATTTATTTATTAATGATTTGTCCATAAATAAACTTAATTACAATTCTAATAAAGTATTAATGATTTTAATTTTCAAAAAATTAATTTTATTATATTAAATAATCAAATTAAAATTTTTTGACTACATAGATTTATCAAATACTAGTACTTATACAATAAATATACTAAATAAATTTTATTAAATAATTCAATTCTACATATTTAATTTAATTTAATAGGAAAATTTAATTTTATTAGTTATTTAAGTATATATATATATTTTTTTTTCTATTTTAATTTATTATAAAAATAAGGATATCCACTCAGGGGACGCCAAGTGGCGTCCCCTAACTTAAAAGAGGGGCGCGTTCTTTTCTTCCTTAATTTGCCTCACGTGGACACGAGCCGCGGCCCGTGCCCTCCCCGGCCCCTTCTTCCACTGGAGATGATTTCTCCGCCGCAGTCACACCCCCGCCTGAGCCCGGCCATCTCCATTGGAGATGGCCTAAGGTCATAGTGGTTTAGAGATGGCCCTCCTCCTCAGTTCTGGACGGTGGGCTGCGTCGATTTACGGTGGGCTGTGCCGATTCACAGCCTGGCTTATGGGACGTGTTATTAGCGCGTTCTTTACAACAGGAACCTGGTGGAGACACTTGACGACACCTGATGCCTTTATATATATATATTTTTTTTTTAAATTAAACAATATTAATTAATAAAAAAATTAGAGATTGAAAAAGTTAACTTTGAATTTAACAACGCTTTGTTTAGACTAACTACCTAAAAATGGAAGATACATTTAATTTAAAAAAAATTGTAAGGTTTAATAATAATTTGTTTCAAATTAAAGATGTAAAATTATTAGTTTTAATTTTGAATTTTTAAATTTGTCTATGAAAATAAAATTCTTATTGTTATAGATAATATATGTGAGAGTGGAGAACTTTTATTTTTAATTAATTAGTGTTGTTAGCCCTAACTGTTAAATATGGTGCTCATGGGGTGCAGATTCACCCGTGGTGGAGATTAACAGCTCTGGGCTGTGAAAGCCACGTGGATTGGAGATGACCTAAAACTAAGAGGACAATAATAATGAAATGAACCCAAAGAATCTTAAATAAACTCACTAATAGGGTTAATATCATTAATGATCCTCCTTATTATTAACTATTTACAGAGTGGTCCTTTTTGTATTTTTTTCCCACGCTAGTCCCCAATATGAAGTATTTGTTTTACTTTGATAATTTACAAGAGGTCTTTTACAAATAGTGTTACACATTGGTCCCTTATAAAAATATTTTGTATAAATTTAGTCTTTTATAAAACTATTTCTTTATCTATTTAGCCCCTCGTAAAAATGTTTTGGCACTTTAATTCACCTTAAACAGTCTAAAAATGACCAAAGAAAAACAAATAATTCATTTCATTGTAAAAATTACCATAAAAAATAAATACAAAATGAACCATTTTATAAAATATTAATAATTAAAAGGACCATTAATAATGCTTGCATTTACTAATATTTTCATAAGGGTATGGTAGAAGAAATAGCTAGCAATTTATATATGGTGGTCCCCGGTCCCTATCCTCTGTACTTTGTTGTGTGTAAGTAGGCCGTACGCTAAATATTATAGCTAGCACGAAAAGAAAAGAACCCTTAAAAAACGCCGATATTGCTAAAAGGTCAGACACCCCATGGCGTACGTTAGTGGGGATGCCAATCATTCATGCCCTCTGATTTATGTTTTTTCTTTTCCTTTTTTACCAATAAATACTTTGTTTTTTGCTTTTTCTTCCTTTTTTCTATTTGTTCTGTGGGTTTAGGTCAGTAGGAATTAATTATTTTCTTATTATATTCATGGATTAAATACATTATCCCTTCAACTTTGAACTATTCATTGTAACAAAATACTACTTCATATCTTTCCAACTTTAAAAAATTGTCACACCATTTCATTTGAACTTTATGGGCCTAATTAAAAAACATATTTTTAAATCATCAAAACAAAATAATTTTTTATTTTCATAATTTAAATACTATCTCACAAATCACAATTAGTAGACAACAAATCATCAAAGTAACTAAGTACAAGACAAACACAAATAATTATGCAATTCAGAATCCAACTTAACATGTTCGAACATGAATTATATCATCAATATTCAACAAGCTAGAAGATAAAAAAAAAAAAAACTCTCATTTAACCAAAACATAGACCTAAATCAGAATAAACACAAAATATCCAAAATTACAACTATGATAACATAATATCAAAGCAATAATACAAAATATGAACGATATACAACACAAAATAATAATTTATTACTAATCATCAATAGGAAAGATAAAATATTGAATGAATTTTGTCACCTAAATTCTTTTATGAAAAAACATGCAAATTAAATTCTTGAAATTGAGAAGAAGAAATGTATAAAAAAATCCCTAGTTTATTTTTATTTATTTATTGTTATAAGTGAACCAATGGTTCAATTGGTTCACTGGTTCACTGATTTTATCGATTTTTGACCCATTTTTTTCGGTTCGAACTAGATAGGAAGATGACTGATTCTGAAGGGTTAACCAAACCTAATTAGCAACTGAATATCGGTTAAACCGGTCCAATTCACCAGTCCGGTCCGATCCGATTTTTAAAACACTGATTTTAGTGAATAAAAATTACCAACTCAAAAAATGTTAAATAAGAGAATAAACAAATTCTCAGTTACAGAATTGTTATATTATTACTTTACTTCAATTTGTCCATTATATATTAAACAAGCAAAATGTTCCATATTTTTAAATAATACAAAGGATGTTTATATAAAAGATTGCACATCTCTTGTCTTGTTAGAACTTAGAATTGAGTTTGCTATGAAGTTTTCTCAGTTATTTTCATTTTGGGTAAATATTGAAGCAAGTAATCACGATTAAATATCATCAAATAATTATAATAATAATTAGTACATTATTCTCTTCCACATCGATAATTTATACGTCAACTTCACTGGTACGTACAGCTAAAATAAAACTTAAAAACAAAGGCAGTTCTCTTTATTCTTTAATTTCTAGAGAATAAAATATGAAAATATCATATAGTTATGGACCATTAGAATAACGTGGGACACCTTATGAAAAGTGGCATCTGAATCTATTGATGATACAAATTCATGATGTGGCGGGACACTTTTGTTCCTCCATACCCGGCACAAACTTTTCTACATGACAAATTATATATATAATTATATATATATATGTTTTTTTTTCCCTAGAAAAATCATGTACTCTTAATCCTATATTGTATGTTAATTTATTACATTCACATCTTAAATTATAGAGAAAGGTTTCTTGCTTTAGTTATCATTTTTGAAATCCTATCCAGGGCAATAATATCTTTAATTAAACCAAAAAACTATTACACTTACGTGTTGTAGTTGCAAAAGGATTTTTTTTATTTTTATTCTTATTTTTCTAATTAAGAGAAACTTGCGTTGTAATTCTGTTAAGAACAAAAACAAAAATCATCTGTCATGACGTCCACAAAATGAGTCGTGTAAATAGTATTGCCCTATTTGGATCGAAGAGTTCTTCTCCGTAGTTGTAAAACTGAATCAGAATATTATTTTTTAAAATGGAATTTGACAAAATCCGAGAAACTCACGGTCAAATACATTCAAACTTTTAAAACTTTATAAAATTTTGATTTGACACATAATATTTTTTTTATCTACAAACTCTATTAAATTATTTGACACCTATTATTTATTTTTTCTCAAGTCCCAACATTCAAATCCAATCCAAATTGATATTCAAATTCTTCAAAACCACAAAATCCACATCTAAACGCAATTTAAATGGGATTTTAAAGTTTCATCGAAATCATCCAAATCATTTTTTCGAAACCAAAACACGTGATGCCTAGCCAAAACTCTTCGAAATAACTATATCAAGAGTAAACCATTTGTGTATGTATATAACTATATTCTATATACAGTTAAATTACGATTTAATATCTTATTAGTTCCAACGAGTAGATTATAGGAACATCACCAAAGTTAATTTGGTCAAATTACCAATTAATCCAACCACGCAGTTAGAAATTATAAGAACAGCCCTTCAATTAATAATTGAAGGTCTAATCTTACAAATTTTCCTTGTGGCGTTAACTGCCAATTGTCATTAATGACGATATCATTAGTTGGAATTAATTAAATAATATCAACTTGCCATGTCATAAATGTTTTTGTTATGTTTCTAATAACATAGGATAGGGGTGGGTGTCCTCCTTCAGAAGGTTCTATCTATGTTGTTAATTTAAAATCAAATAAGTAGTATTAGTGATTTAATAATACAAACAATTTATTTAATTAAGAAAACACGGTGAAGATATTTACAATTAAAAGTCACAAGGAGTCTAATTTAAAAAAGAATCAATATTCTCTACTCTGTCTTTGCATCATGTACGTGTCAATTATATTATATATATGGGATAATAATATATTTTTGTTTGATTAATATAAGAGTATGAACCATTTTGTTTTGCTTTTGTTAATTTTCAGGAAAGACTTTTTCTGGTTAAAGTTCATTTAATTATCAAAAACAAGTTATAGTTTCAATTCAATTGGGAATAGGGTTGGGTGGCCTAATTATTTTGGCTAAAGTACCGATGTATATATGTCCAGGCTGCAGTATATATTTATACCCTGTATTTATTATCCTTCGATCTTCACTAGGAGTATAATTCTATTGCACTTAATTTATTTATTTATATATCAGGAGTAATAAATATATATGTGACAAATTACTTACCTTTATAATCTGAAATCTCATTGATTATTTAATTTGAATGGTGAATATTTAATTGGAAAGAAGCAACAAATGTAAGAATGAATGAAATTAAACTTCCTTTGCTTCGAAGGCTTGAAATTTCTCTTTGTTTGATTGATCGCATTTATTTACTCTTTGTTCAATATGTTGACCACTAATATTTTATTTGAGACGTATTCTTTTAATATTTGATTATATCAAATTTCAAAGAAGATATTTTTGGAATAAAATGTAAAACATAAAAGTGATACTCAATAATACTAATAATAATAGTATCGGTTTTGATCATAGACAGACAAGATGAATCATGATAAAAATCAAATTCATTTCCAATCCCACCACAATACCGTGTTTGGCCGATGATTTTGACTACTAATCCAAAATTCATTTAATGTTTTGACTACTCTCTAACCCCTCTGGCCCAAGAAAAGAAATTGGCCCATATTTCATTTCATAATGAACAGAGTTATGAGGAAAGGCCGGTGGGTCCAATTTCTGGAAGGAAAAGAAAAGAAAAGAAAAGAAAAGAGAGATTTGTCATGACCGGCTAAAGTCATTCCACTTGGGAGATTTTATCCATCCATATTCCAATATGCTTAGGTTGTTGTCAAAAGTGGATCATAGCCTCCAGACCAGATGCCAAATAAAAAAAAAAAAAAGAATGATTTGGAATTGGATTTTGAAATATTATTATTATTAGGACAGAGCACCAGAAACACCAACATTACACACACACAAGAACAAGAAGAATTGTTCTTTGGATATTTTCTTCTTAACCATTAACAATATTATTGATTTGATAGTGATGTTACCTCTATACATAATTAATTAAGGTGTCTTTTCTTTGGATATTTTTCTTTCTTCATGGGGCTTTAATTGGTTCTTTCTTCGTGGGGCTTATTTTAATTGGTATCTCTTATCTCTTATATATATATTTGAGATCAGTCTAATAACTGTCTCATACAATTTTGACTCAATTCTATTTTTATAGAATTTAGAATTTTTTTAAAATCCCCAAAATTATTTTCACAGTCAGTTAGTATTCAAATTCTCACACCCACATACCCACGTTCTCTTTCTTCCCCCACGATTTCCACCTTCAAATTCCTCAACCATGAAAATTCTCAACACTAAAATCCATTTCTTCTTCTCCCAATTTCAGGCTTTTAAGTATCAGATTTACCACCACAATTCTGAGAGCAGCACTCCAATTTATTTTATAGCAACCGGCTTCTTCTTCTCCCGATTTCAGGTACGACGGACTAAATTAGGATAATCATTGGGCTTTCTCTACCTGTAACGGATTCATCCCTCTTTCTCCAGTTAAATAAATGGTGGACAACTTTTGGAAGAGATGTTAAGGATTTGGGTAAAGGTTTACATATCAAAATTTACTGGACATGGGTTTTCAAATTGGAGTCTACTAACAGGTTTTGACGGATTCTTTTCATGTTTCATTTACGGTTCTTATCATTTGGAAGTAAAATCATATGCGACAATTTGTAGTGTAGGAGTTTCGTTCTAACATGAGGAGAAATAAAGTTTCGTTTTTGGAAGGTTTTTATGTTCTTCAAGATTAATTGAAACTTTTGCTTTTTGTAGTTATTGTTATTTTCTTTACTTAGCCTACGTAAATTTTGGCTCAATCAAGTTTATTCATGTTGTTATGTAGCCACTATCTTCTAAAAGTCTATTATCTTTTGTGGCAATCTGGGATAGCAATTTTATTTTCTTGTGCAGAATATTCCATTATACCATAGAAATCAGAGTTCATTATTAAGTTTTAAACCAAATCGATTATGCCAAACTACACCAAATATTGTATGCGCTATGAACATGGCTGCTGGTCAGTCTGATGATCCAAGCAAATTAAGCATGAGTAATATCATGGTCGGTCTGTTATTGATTTTTATAATTATTTTCACTTATTACGATTGATTCTGTACCCTTTTTCTAGAATAAAACAAAACAGTTTTCTTGAACTGTGTTGGAGACTTGGAGTTTGTTCAAGATCGTGTATAGTATAATTAATTCAGTTTGGCTTTTTTTAAATGTTAATTAATGATTTTAACTCTGTTCTAACTCGGTTAATTGATTCGATAACTTCTCTACCTGTAATTGATTCATCCCTCTTTCTCCAGTTAAATAAATGGTGGAGAACTTTTGAAAGAGAGGTTAAGGATTTGGGTAAATGATTACAAATTAAAACTTACTGGACGGGGTTTTTCAAATTGGAGTCTACTAACAGGTATTTTGAGGAATTCTTTCCATGTTTCCTTTACGGTTCTTATCATTTGGAAGTAAAATCAGATGCGACAATTTGTAGTGTAGGAGTTTCGTTCTAGCATGAGGAGAAATGTTGAAATTATATCTGTAAATATTATAATTCATTCCTCTACCAATCTCTAAGGATATTTAACATGTAGGATTTTTTTTTTTAAATAAATATTGTCATTTTAAATGTTGTTTTTATACGTTTTAACTATGACGTACGTTACACAATTTTAGCATATCATGCAAGTTAGTTGATAAAAATATATTTAGCAAGAGTCCGTTCATAGCACGGAGCGTATACTAGTCTACTTTTATTTTAATCAGTTTGGATCGGCCCATTTACGGGCCTTGATTATTTTTACGGGCTAAAACAGCATGAAATTTCATGCCGTTTAATTTGGCTGTGTTCTAAAAATTAATTTTTCAATCACAATTAATCAGAAGAATATATTGACTATGAATAAAGGCTATCAGATAAGGACATGTTGGCAATGAGGAGGTCGTAGCCCGTTCCAAAATTGAGGTCTCATGATTAATGGATTCAATTTTCACTAATATAATATAATATGGATTCTCTTTTAGTTTCTTTCACGATTCTAGCCAAAAAACTTAGAATTAATTGAATTGATTTTAATAATCCGAAGTTCGAAATAAAAAAAATGTACTAAGAAAAAGGAATGCTAGTAGTTGTTAAATAAAATGAACATTTAATAAATAAAATGGATGGTTTGTTAAAAAAATGGGTGTGATTTTCAAAAATAAAAAAGTTTTGGAGAAGAATAGTTCAGAGGCTGTTAGTGCAAATAACCCCTAAAAAACGACGTGGACAATTCATGTTCGCCATAAATAATAATTTCAATTGTATGTATGTATGTATGTGAAATAGTATCGTCGTCAATAAGAAAATGGAGTAATAAATATAAATACAGTCTCTTTTGGTTTTACATAATAGAGATTTGATCATGGATTCGGCTAACCCAAGTGCGAAATTGATGGTCTGGTGACAAGGCACACGCACTTTGTCCTGGGTACGGACACGTGTATAATAAATTGCCACATGTGCTTGAGAACACGTTCCTTCTGTTGCCAAGACCCATGCAGTAAGCGTTTACTAATTCTCTTCAATACTTCTTTAAATTAAACTTAATAAATAAATAGAGTGAATCGCACTTTTGGTCCCTCTTATGACTTGACTTTATCACTTTAAATTTTTCATAGCAGATGCGTCCCTCTTATCAAGATAGTGTATCACATTAGTCCCTCTAATCATTGTAATGTAATACATTCGTCCCTCTTAACTTTTTCGTAGCAGATTCGTCTTTCTTATCATTGTAATGTAACACATTGGCCCCTCTTAAATCCAAAATACATCCATTTTAGGAGGGAAACCCTCTAAAGTGATAATATATCAAAATTGGCCCTTTTATTGTATTACCTCGACAAAATATGTCATTTATTGTGTCATCATTTCAATTTCAGTTCTTATTACCAATTTTTTTAATTAACGCCGGAAATCATTAATTTATGTCTTATTTGATTGAAAAATTAAACTGTTTGCCGAAAATCACCAATTTTTGTTCAATATGACCGAAAAAATTAATTTTAGAGTGCCAATTAAAATTTAAGAATTTCATATTCTTATTCCAAAATTTGCAACTCCAATTCATGTGGTAGATCTATAGCTTAAATTTTAAATGAAAAACTGTTAAAGTTCGTTTCCCCCATAAATCAGATACCATTTTTATTTATAAACAAATAAATAAGTCGAATTTACATCACATTTGCCTCAAATTTATACAAATTTCATTGTACAATTCTAATCTAAAATAAAAATTAAAGTTATAGACCTATCACGTGATTTAGATTTGAAATTTTAGAGTCATAATATGAAATTTTCAATCTTTATGTGTCACTCGATGAATGATATTTTTTGCTAAAATTAAAATTTTCAGTCAGATTGGACATAAATTGATAATCTCGGCGATAATTAAAAAATTTTGATGATAAGGACTGAAGTTGATAACGGCGACACAATAAATGACATATATTCTCTAGGTACCACAATAAAGGGCCAATTTTGAAAAGCAGCCACTTTAAATGGTCAAAAATGAAATTTTGCCTCTATTTTAGGATGTATTTTAGATTTAAGAGGGACCAATGTGTTACACTACAATGATAAGAGGGACAAATCTGCTATGAAAAATTTAAGAGGGATGAATGTATTACACTACATTGATAAGAGGGACTAATGTGATACACTATATTGATAAGAGGGATGCATCTTATACGAAAAATCTAAAAGGGACGAAAGTGATAAAGTCAGACTATAAGAGGGACCAAAAATGTAATTCACTCTAAATAAATATCTCTATCTCTATTCTCTATATTTTCTCTACTATTATAAAAACACGAATATTTCTTAATTTTTTTTGACTAAAGTACTCTTATTATGTTGTAAAGTTATATTTAATTCAACGACAACATCTCTATCTCGATCTTTTATCTCTACTATTATAAAATATAAATGTTTCTTAACTTTTTTGTTGGACTAAAGCATCTTTATTTAAGTTGTTTAATCCACTTGCATCAATTTCTCCAAATACAAAAGTTTAAAATGAAACTCTTTTAAAATATTATTATGTTAAAAAAAATTAAATCGTATCTTACCTATGAACGAATAAAAAAATACTTATGACTTAGTTAAATACGTAAAATAATTATAAAGTCGGTGAAAACATGTTAAATCAACTAAATTTAAGTTGAAACTGGTGAAAAGAATATGTAAAATCAATAAAAAAAATATGCGAAAACGGATTAAACTGATAAATATGAGTCAACTCAATAATAAGCATGAAATATATCAAGGCACAAGAAGTTGATGCAGATGCGAACGGCACAGTAATCTAGCTTACTATGATATCATAGGCGGATTAATTTAGATTTTTGTATTACTTGAAATTAACTTATTTTATGCCGTTATATCAAAATATGTATAAACTTTTGGTGTATTACACCAAAAAATTCTCGCCCCCCAACAAATAACGTCTAGCTCCGCCACTGACATGCATGATAAAATTAAATGTAGTTGTAGACTATATATGAGTTTCATATGCAAATTAATTACTAGTTACTTATAACTTAAACATAGTAACAAATTAAATGCATCTGTCACACTACATAAAGTATCAAGTCTCTCACTTAAAATTCCATAAAAAAATTAATAATAAAGACAATAATGAGAACATCGTATTCATCAGTACTATCACTCTTTTCTACCATATTCTTCATCATCCTCATCTCAAACTTGTCCGTCTAAGTCCTGGCGGCGGTGATTTCCGACTGCGGGGCCGGAGAAAACGACGACGGGTGCAATGACAAGAAAAAAGCCCTCCCCCTCAAAATCATCGCAATCGTCTCCATTCTCATCACGAGCATGATCGGTGTTTGCTTACCGCTCGTCACGCGCTCAATCCCCGCGTTGAGCCTCGACCGAAGCCTATTTGTGATCGCGAAATCGTTCGCAGCGGGTATTATATTGGCGACCGGATTCATGCACGTGCTGCCGGATTCATTCGACCTGTTGTCGTCTAGCTGTCTGAAGGAGAATTCGTGGCACAAGTTTCCTTTTAGCGGTTTTGTTCTGCTATTGTTACTTTGATGATTGATTCAATGGCCACCAGTTTGTACTCCGAGAAGCATAATAGATCCCAGCTTTTGCGTGATCAGGAGATGGCGGTGGTTGGTGGTGGAAAGATTGAAGAAGTTGAAGCCGGTTCCCTGCTTTTGCGTTGCCAAGTAATCGCAATGGTAAGTCATGATGAGTCAATTCGATCAGCTTTCAGCTTTCATATTTTTATTTTTATTTTTTATTTATTCTATTTTGGGATGTTTGGTTAAACTAATGAGATTGCACTGAATAGTCAATTGCAATCTATTTAAAGTTGGTCATAATTATTTAAATAATTTCGAATAAGGGAAGGTGACCCAGTTTAAAGTCAGTTGTAAATAAGGGAATAACTTTCCAAAATAAAGGAAGATGGCCCACTTGTTCTGATCTATCTGAATAATAATCAATATACATAATTAAATTTCAAATCTTGATTTATTGCAAACCGAATGCACCCTTAAATTATTACACTACATAAATCTATTGCTTAAGTTTAAAATCATAATATTCTTAAAAAATAGTTACAATACATATCAATTAGCTAGATTTAGCTAGCTATACGTGTGACACCGATGATGGAGGATTCCCCTAGGTAACTAAATTCGTGGGACCCACCTTCATGCGCGCTCTCAATTCGCGCTCTAGAGCGCAAAATCAAAATTCGCTACTAAATTTGCGAATTTGTGAAATTAAGTGCGCGAATTCATTGTTGGTAGAGCGCGCACTCTTCACAAGAAGTGCGCGTCTTATCTGAATTTAAAGCGCGACTTTTTCAGACAAAGGATCTTGTACTATACTTACAAAAGGTGCGCTTTATAAATTTTAAAGTCGAGAATTATATAAAATTCGTCAAATTGTGTTGAAAAATTTGAATTACTATAAAAAAATTGAGCTTAAGTGACAAAAAAATTAAGTGATAATGTAAAAGTTGTCACTCTTTGTATGCATTTAGTGATAAAAATATTAATTTTGTCATAATAATAATGGTGACAAGTGCAATAGTGACAAAATATGTTTTTAAACTGTCACTAATAGCTATTAATGATAAATATATGGTGACTTAAGTTGTCACTATTGACAATTAGCGACACCCTTTTATTGACAACCTAGTGACAATAAATATTGTCACTATGGGTAAGTGACAACTTTTTGGTTGTCAGTTGTCACTTTTGGGGTATCGCTAAATGTCAATAGTGACAACCTTTTTACAATTCTTGTCACTAGTATGTTTATGAAAACCATTTTTAATGACAATATTTGAGTTATTGTCACTTAATATATATAAGAAATGAAAACTTTAACATTGCCAAATAAAATTTTATCACTAATTTTTTAATTTTTTTATTTTTTTATTTTTGTAGTGGAAACAAATTAATTTATAAAAATAAATATATGTGTACACATTAGAGCCACAAGTTATTATTGATTTTATAGTTAATATCATTAAACTAATAACCAAATGTAACTTTACCAAATCAAACTCTTACATTTTCACTTCTCATGGTTGACGGCAACAATGGTTGAACAAAATTAAAAAATTCATCAACATTCAAGCTTAAAACTTAGAATTCTATAGCCTCCAAAACATACGGCTCTACAGTCTACACCAGTGACCAGTGTTGGGCAGGTAATTACTTGATTCAATTCTACCCTAAATTATTTTTCACTGTTAAAAACTCTAATTTAATTTTCACTCCTCATGGGTTCACTGCTCCGGTCATTTTCGGTAAAAATAAATTGTTATGCAATTATACTTATGTTGGCATTTGTTGTGCTGCTTGGTGTTTGTTCTTTGATGTTAGAGTTATTTTAAGTAATTTGTCTAATTTAAGTGTATTCCACATTTTCACCACCTAAAATATGTGATCATACTGATAATTTTGAAATGGTAATACTGATAATTTTGTACTTTTGTGATGTTATTTTTTCTATTGTAATATGTTATTTAATTATTTTATATCTCTTAAAAAATATTTTTTATAGACGCTCTAGTGACGCTCTCATACTTGAAATTTACAATCATTCACGCTTTCGCGCACACGTTCACGCACACGCACCCGCACACGCTCCACGACTTAGTTACCTAGGGATTCCCCCCATAATTCGGCTTTTTAGTTATATATTACTATAGCAAAAGATAAAGAATTGTGTGATGGGAGAGTAAAATTTTAATTTTTCAATCAATTATTAGCTACTAGCCGGTTCTTAAATAATAACTTACTTAATTTGTTCTCGATTTGCACGTACATTTTTAACTATTTGGTGCGATAATCGATCGATGCATGCATGTAGTGTAGTATAATGCAAGCTAGCTAGCTCTCTCCTATAAAAATTGATTAGTCACTTTTTTAAGTGAAATTATTTATAATCAAATAATTTTAGCATTAATTATTATTAATAACAATTATTAATAAGAAGGATAAAATTAATAGAAGAAGTAGGAATAATAGTACAGTCAGTGGTGATAGGGTTATCACTTGGTGCATCTAACTTTGAATATATGCTGGATCATCAAAGGACTTGGGCCTTGGGGGCTGTGGAGTACGAGTTTCTGAAAAAGGCCGCCTTCGCCATATCACAATCACTACTCCATTTGGAATAGTATTGGGCCTCGCATTAGCCCGTACCTTCCAGCCCAAGCACCTTAATCACTGTGGGCTTCATCTGCTGGACTTTTGATTTACATGGCTTTAGTGGACCTTTTGGCAGCCGCAGCTGATTTTATATTGCACACCAGCATCAACCTCCAACTCAAATCTTTTATTGCTGTTTTATTAGCTGCCGCCGGAATGTCTATCATGGCCAAATGGGCTTAATGAATATATATATAAATATATTTAAATTAAAGGATGTCTCCATCTAATCTAATGACTAGTATTAACTATTTAAATCACGACTTAGTTTATCACTTCAAATTTCAAATTATACCAACTCCTCGCCTACCAATAATATACATCTAATACATATATTTTCTTTTTAATCAATGGGAACCAAAAGTCGGAGGAATATATCAGGTAAACGGTTTTATTTTATATGATGCATTTTCTTCCCCTAATCCCCTTATTTTTTATATGACACATGACCTAGTAATTAGTATGCTCTAAAGTTGTACTAGTCTCAACATCTAAACTTAATGTGATTCAATTAAGATTTTTTTCTTTTGTAAATTTAGATGACGTTAAATTTAATTCTTATAAATAAAGCAATCAGTTAAAACAATATCAATTCTTCGAGGTTAATTAAACTCGCTTGATATTGTAGGGTTGACCAAATTGGTTCACGATTAATAAACATGTATTCTCATAATTTACGCTTCAATCCAATCTATTCTTGTTTGTTGTAAAGAAAAAAAAAAGTTTTAAATTTAGGTGGTTTCATTTTGAATTTTCAAAGCAAAGGGTCAAACTATCATATACTACTGACACTCATAAATTATTTAATTAGTTATATTAGTCCAACTTTAAGGAGGACTAATCATGATTATTCGTCTACTTTACGCACTCTGTTACAGTAAGTAATTCTCCTTATTAGTTTAGTAGTAATAATTAATAATTTTAGGAAATAAATTACTCGAATATCTATCTGGTACAACTGGATAAAGTAAATACTCCCATATCTAGTGTATATTATAAACCTGATAGCGTTGAAAGTCAAAGAGCGATTTTACAGTTTTGCAGGCTTAAAACAAACGCAAGCAAAGCAAAGCCATGTGCCCCGCTTAGGTTTTTAGAATCTTTTTCTTTCTTTGTTACATTTGATTTAATATTTTCATTAAAAAAAAACATTTGATTTAATGCCTCGTTGAACAGAATAAGAAGAGGTCACACTCCCATACACTACGGTCCAAATTAAATTATGCACCAAATGCCTTTCCAAGTTGCCACGTCTATTTTTAATTAGAGCAGCCGGTGGCTAAAACATTGCAATTATTTTCTTCTTCTAATTAATTAATGGAATTTTAGTTGATTAGATACTTGTTATTTCCATCTAATCTATATATCATACTATTCATTAATTACTAGTAAGTAGTATTATTTAATTGTATGAAATATTTTGATAATTATCCAAAAATTAGGTAACTTAAATGTAGAAATATCAAAGTAATGGTAAAAAATATTATAAATGCAAAACTTTCAAGTTAGTATTGTGTCTACTACACTACACCATTAAATAGTTTTGGATTTAATTACTAGTGTTTATTGGAAATACATACAGCCATCTGTATTTACAGAATTATTGATAATCGGAGTAAGTAAAAGTTAAATGCACCCACAAATATAAAGAAAGGAAAGTCAGCCAAAACAAAAAAGAAAAGAAAAAAAGCAACAGTGCTGAGTGCAAAACACCACCACCACCAACAGTTACTGACTCTCTCTCTCTCTCTCTCTAAAAAGAAATAATAATATGGAAAGTAAATACACCCTCTTGGAGAGGAGACATAAGGGCAGGAGTTGCCAGATTAGATTAGGGTTCTAATTCCCCCCCGCCCGCGTAAATACATACATGTTTATAGCTATATCTATATATTTAAATTAGTAGAAAAATAAAGAATTCACTCACTGTACCCGTCTGAGAAACAGTGTCAGGTGATTAATTCTTCCAACTGTGATTTTCAAGTTTCTTTTTCTTTTTCTATGTCTTTCTGTTTTCTCTCCATATGTAAGTACTTTAAATGCTTCTGCAATTTCTTTTTCTTTCTTGGATCAATTTTATTTACAAGATTTGTAAACGTATTGTTAGCTTGATCTGGTTTGTACCTTTTTTCAAAAAAAAAAATAATAAAGAAATTCAGAACCAAAATTTCTGTTAAAAATCTCTTCTTGTTAAATTCAGGGGAAAAAAGTCGGTTCTTTAAATGCTCGATTGTCGTTAATTATATGAACAATGGATCTTGAAACTGATGGGTAATTTTTGAATGTGATTGCAGATCAAACAAGGTAATATTTAAGAGCCGTATCGTTTCCGAAGCTGTGCTGATGGTACTTGTTAATTTCAGAAGCTCCTTTTCATTTTTTAGGTGTATTTTGATTTCTAATTGATTGGTAAATTGTGAAGAAAATTGGGGGTCTTTGAAAAACTGTTGTATAGTAAGTATATGGCAATGGAGGAAGAATTAGTTCTTGCTTTGAGTGCAACTATAGAAGAAGATGAAGAAGAGTTCAGGAGTTGTTGTGAGGATGAGGATGAATTGAAGGAGAGGGAAGAAAATATAAAGTTGGATTTAAATGGCAATGTTGATGAAAATTCAATAAAAATGTATTTCAAAGGTGTCTCTGTAGCTGGCCCTGGTGATTCCGGTTCAAGAATTTCTGGAATTGGGGTAGTTATGGAGAGGCTAGGTACCGATTCTCCAATTCAAGTACAAAAGAAGCTCGATTTCTATGTAGAAGAATCAGTTGCCGATTATTTAGCTCTACTAGATGGTTTATCTGTGGCTATACAGAACGATATCAAACAGGTTTTGGCGTTTACCGATTCACAAGTTTTATGTGATCAGGTGAGAACAATTCT
Source organism: Penstemon eatonii (assembly GCA_038501285.1). NCBI lineage: Eukaryota > Viridiplantae > Streptophyta > Magnoliopsida > Lamiales > Plantaginaceae > Penstemon > Penstemon eatonii. The sequence continues at coordinate 67,028,719 of CM076708.1, read as the reverse complement.
TATCTTTCTTATTGATTAATTCGCCTATTTTGATGTTGTGCCCTAAATCTGTATTAGTAATTATACCACCATTTATGTCATGTTGGTTCTTGGATTTTAGTGTGTAATTGCATATTTTATTGAATTTTGACACGTTCTAGGAGATAATTAGCTATATTTTGCTATTAAATATAACACATACACGGGGTGATTGCAAATGATGATAGAACACTGAGCTTCGTTATTTGTTCATTCGTCATCAATTTACTCACTGAAATTCAAGAGTCAAGCATAGCCTGAGAAATTCTACAAATGTTCACAAGACTTCTGAGCCATGATTATTTAATGTTGCTTCATAAACTAAAACAATTATTTATTTGGTATATTTTCCGATCGGTTACTATATGCAATATAGCATTTGGTGTGATTTTCTTTCAGATTACCAACGATGAAGAACTAGACAATCCTCTTCTGTTTGCACTGAGACAAAGGATCCTAGAACAAACAAGTAATATGGAAAACTTTGTCTTAAAGTTTCTCCCTGCTTCTGACCTACAAAAGGCCTTAAAGTTAGCTCAAGTGGCTGTTGGCATAGTCTCAATTCCTGCAGAGGGAGAGAAAGCAACAGAAATTTGTTCAATATGTTGCGAAGAGAAGCTTTCTTTTATGATGCTCAAAATTAAATGTTCCCACAAATTTTGTTCTCAGTGTATGAAAACTTACGTAGAGGGAAAAGTACTATCCAATCAAGTTCCAATCAAATGCCTGCAGCCCAAATGCAAGTACTGTATCTCAACTACTGAGTGCAGGTCTTTTCTTCCATTAACTTCTTACGAATCTATGGAGAAAGCCCTTTCGGAAGCAAATATTCTTGATTCAGACAAGATTTATTGTCCGTATTCTAATTGCTCGGTACTTCTTGATCCGAGCGAGTGTTTTTCTTCAGACAATAGTTGTGTGGAGTGTTCGGTTTGTGAGAGATTTATCTGTGTTGATTGTGGGGTTCCTTGGCATTCTTCAATGACATGTGAAGAGTATCGAAATTTGCCGTTTGAGGAGAGGGACGCTAGTGATTTGACATTGAATCGTGTGGCTCAGAATAAAAGGTGGGGGCGTTGTCAACAGTGCAGGAGGATGATTGAGCTTACTCATGGTTGCTACCATATGACATGCTGGTAAGTCTATTTGCTTTTTAAGAAATTATACATCTTAATTTTTGAAAAGCCTCTAAATTTGCATAATTAGTGGTGGAATGTTATATTAGACCGTTTGTATAAGGTTCTTCACTTATTAACTGATATTTTTTAATGGTATTAACTTAAATTTGTTAGAAGAGAAACGATTAATATTTAATAATTGTAACATGCCCCACACGTGTAAGCTATATTTTCTTTGCTTCTCAAGCATAACACGTGTGTAGTGAGATTCGAACATAGGGCCTTTTCTTGACTGACTCTGATATTATAATTCACTGACCAACTTGTATAGCTGCTTAGAAATGAAACGAGAGGCATTTTCATTTTGATTCAAATTGCCAGGAGTGTGCAAAATGATTATTGTTTGCAAAAGCTTTGTTTTTCTTATTAGTGCTTTTGGAGGGTACCTTTAGCTTGGTTTTTTCCTGAAGCAGAAAATTAAATTGAAGCAGTAAGACCGAACATTAATAAAAAAATATAAATAATTGAAATCTAGAGCTAAAAATCACATTAATAAAAAAATATAAATAATTGAAATCTAGAGCTAAAAATCACTTCTTAAGCTTTTGCAAATAAGCCTTGAATAATTTGTCACTTGTATTCACACTTGTGAGACTTATTTGCCTTGTTATGCTAATACTATGTGTTAGATCAAATGACAAACTGAGATGATGTAAATTTGATCTTTAGTGTATAGTCAATCTTCACGATTTTGGAATACATACATATAAAGCTCCCCTTCTATGTTTCCGCAGGTGTGGGCACGAGTTCTGTTATTCTTGTGGTTTGGAATATAGAGACAGCGAACAAACATGTCAATGTGCATTATGGGACGAAGATTATACTGAAGAATTAGCATCAACTTATCCTACCCAACAAATCGAACAATGGGCATGGGACTCATTTGACTCACTCCCAATGACGATGGACACGTACTCGGATCAAGAGAGATCACAATTGGCCCTGATCCATAGGTTTCTTGCAGGAGGTTTCAGTTTGTCTGATCACATTCCTTACAATCAGTCTCCACCTCGATGTACGGATTCGTACGTTGATGTAATGAAAGATCTTCATCAGTTGCCATGGCTTGAAAGATTTGTCTCAGTTATAAGCGACAATTACTATGAGGAGTACGTCCAATGAGAGCCTAAAAAAGGTTAGGAGGTAGAGTACCTCACTCTAACACTCCTTTAGAAATGGGTCTGAGTTATAATGTCATTATAACCTTGTGACTATGAATTTATTATTATGTGTTGTGATTTATTGGAGAATTCTCTTGTTCTTGATATATAATAACCTTGGAAGAGGAAGAATAATAGGTTACACAAATTCACGAATAGATAAAAAAAAACTACTAAATAAAAAAGAATATTCCTATACAAATTGTCTAATTACATATGATAAAAACATACATATCCATTAACTAACTAAGTAGTAGTGCTTGTAATAAGTGAAATAAGCTCCTTAGCTGTCCATGTCACCCTGGAGAGTTTCTCAAGGCGACCCGAAGCCTCATTCCTAGACCCGGATGATAGCTTTGAAAAATAATCTGGTGAAGAACCAATGCAAACAAATTTATCACACCTTCATTTTTATTCAAAATCTATCCAAAAAGAAATTATTGAAAATTTTATTTATACCGTACCTGTACCCTTTGTAAGACCGAGTATTGAAAATGAAGCTAAAATCCTTTCCTCAATGTCCCTATTGTTATTATTATTATTATTATTATTATAATTCAAGCATTCAATCAACTGTGGCACAAGGATTGAGCATGCAGCAAATTGAAGTTGTTTATCAACAACAACATTGCTCATCCAGCAAACAGTCACCAAACTTGCTCGTGCCAAACGAGGAATACTATTAGCTATTGAATCCGAAAGAGAAGTAAGTAATCTCCTGTTCCCACTGCTAAGCAACAATACTGCTGCTCTTTTCTGCCAATCTTCCCTGGTTTTTTCCTCTTCATTCTGAGAATGTAAGAACAAGCAAATTTGGATGAAAAGGGGAACTAAATGTGTTATTCTTTTTTTAAGCACGGGACTGAACAGAAATTGCTTTTTGCAAACCTACGTTATCAGTCCCACGAGACTGGAAACTTAGCATTTTTAGGCCCATATATATATATATATATATATATATATATATTTACATACCAAGTTGAGGTATCCATGAGTAGCGCGAATAGAATGCTGTAAGTTATCTTGAAATCCTGCCTTTCTCAAAAGCCATTCCTCTATATCTGGCTCTCCAGTGTAAGAAAAGTGTCCTCCGAGAAGTAGGAGAGCTCTAGCTGTTTGGTCCTGCACCTTTTCGTCTAAGAAAGAAGGATCTAGTGCGTTTACTATTGTATCTACTGCCTCTTCTCTGTAAATACTACACTCCAAAGGATCTCCCTGCAACACATAACAATAGTTGCTGAATAATGTCCTTAATAAGGATCATGATCTTGTGTTTCTTGTCAATACGAAGACATCGAATACAAACCATAAGATCCATTAGTAGCAATATGACTGCAATAATGGGCCTTTCTTCTACTCGTGCCTTTTGGAGGTATGACAACAAAATGTGGATGCTGTTTAAGCACTCCCATCCCTTTTTCAATTCAGTCAAGATTTCGATTCTCTGGCTTATCCTGCAATTCAAAAAGTTTTGACAATAATCCCCATGTTCACTTAAAAGACTTATGAAGGAATTTCAACCAATAAAAAAATAACATAAGGGTTCTTTTTCCCAGTTAGGCAAAGCACATGGGGCATCTTTGCACTTAGCTCATTCCAGATATTACCTACTAAGGCATAGTAACTCTGTGAGTAATGCAAGAGCTTTTTCAGGATCTTTCGTAAGCTTCCCGAGTACAAGCAAGGATATAATCGTCTCTTTCTTCAAATTCTTCGCCAAGTAATATCTACAACTTCCATCAGCTTTAATGCAATGAACAAGTATAGAAGCAGCTTTGCTTTTCTCACAACTATCTCCTACATCCATCCTCCTTACCAACAACCTTAATCCACCCAATGAAACTATCTCTCTAGCATTTTCATAATTTTTATCTACACCAAAACCTGTTAAAAGTTGGTCCAAAAAGTAATAAGCAGCCTCATAAGGACTACACCGAACGGTAAATAATGTTTGGGACTGATCTCCAAATTCCAGAACTCGAAGGACTAATGGAATCCAATCAACCAATATCATCTGTTTTGCCCTCGGTTTCACCAAGTACAGTAAAACTGCAGCTTTCAAGAAAAGATTGCTACTTCTCAATAGTCGTATTGAAACTTCAAGATGTGGATCTGAATTCAATATATGTCGTGTATTAATTTCATTTTTTGTTGCAAGTTCTGCCAATATTGAGATTCCCAGCTCCAAAACTTCATCGTTTTCAGACACAAAAAGAACCTCCATTATCCCTTGTATTACAGAAGCTTGTGATAATGAGGTTACAATTTTCAAATCTTTGCAAGGATTTAGCCAGTTTTCGCTCACTACACGAATTGCAGTCTCGCAATCACTTAAACTTTCTGAGGAGCAAATGGTGGCAATGGCTCGAGTCATGTCATTTAACGGGAAAACAAGGGTAGTATTCTCATTCTTGATGTACTCATTGTTAGACACGTAGTTTCCTTGTATCATGAACTCTGCTGGTTTTGTTCGGCAAGCTAAAAATCGGAAATAATCTGGTTTTTGACTCTCAGGCCATAACTCATGTACTCTTAGATGTTGGCTTGATGATTTTTTCCGAGCCAATGCTTTCTTCTGTCAAGATGAAGTTACACAATTAAACTATATAAGAAGCATTTTATCGAAAATTGAAGTGGCATTAGATAGAGTAGTTACTCACTTCAACATGGCTGCAATGTTTTATTTCTTCTTCTACAATACAATTATTTTCTTGTTCTTGTAAATCCCATATATTCCCTAAAGCTCCGTATCGATTATCGAGGTCCATCGATCGACTCTTTGATACGGGGCCAAAAACTGCTTGATACCTATAGCCAATGAATCAAATATAAGTTATCAAGGAAGGAGTTATTATAATTCATGCAGTGGTTACAAATCTATCTGTGTTATAGTTGTTGCAGAAATCTAAATTTAAACTGATTAATAATCACATTAATCGAAGTAAACAAACTTAAACTTACAGAGATTTATTGGTGATGGAGCGATGTGAAGTAGAAGAATTTGAAGACATTCTTCTTGAACGCGAATAACTCTGTTTTGAAGGCAAATGCACTGAAGGAAGGGAAGGGGCTTCACCACCAACTTTAAGCCACTCTTTGTAATACAAAGCAAACTGTGCTGTACCATTATCCATTTGACTATTATATTGCTCACTCAAAGCTCTTATCTTTTTCTCCTTGCCGACATAATCTGAAGTCGAAATGAATTCAAGCTCTTTATTGTACCAAATCTTGAGATGGAGAAGATGGGGAAGAAAGAAATGTTCCCAAAGCTCGGGCAGCAAATGGGTTCGAGCTAAAAATGGAGAATCATAAAAAACTTGGAGAAGATGGCTTGCTGAAATTCTATCATTTTTTGCAATTTTATACACGATTGATAAGTAAAGTTGAGCAAAAGCAGAGAGATTTGAGTTGTTGGAATCTAAAGATGCTACGATTTTCAATAGTTTGATAGAATTTTGTAAGGATTCGAAATCCATTTCTTTCTCCGTCTCTCCATTTTCAACCAACCTTTCAATGCTCTGTATGCAGAGTTCGATGTGGGACAAAATCCCATCATCTGATTCTGAATGATGATTAAAGCAAGGACGGAACTTTTCTCTGAAATTCTTGTCTTTTAGATACTGAGCAGTGTAGGCAGTTAAAATAGAAACCATAGCTTTAATGGCGACGTCATCAATGGCGGGTTGTTCTGTTTTTGAGTTTGAAGCACCTCCTTTCCTTGAAGAGCTTCTGAATGAAAGGGCCTTGACAGATTTTGAGTCGAAGCTTGTAGGATCATGGCAGATGAAAATGGGAAGTGTAATTGAGTTTTGTTGATTTATTTTGTCCTTGAATTTCACTTTTTTTGGTGATTTTTTTTGGGTGTCAAATCCCTCTTGAGATAAGAGTTTATGGAGGGACGCCATGGATTTGGAGTGTGGAGTAATTCTGCTGACATTGATTTCGTTTAGGAGGAACATGCACAAAAAGATAACAAAGAAAACACAGCTACGGACAAACTAATAATAATAATTGATTCCAACATGATATATATGCGGACAAGCATGCATTCTGCTGGAGGACTTGACTATTCTAATGTATCTAATTTATATCGGGTTTGTTCACACTATTAAATTAAATTTTACTTGACAGACAAATAAAAAACTATGCATTGTTAATTAATAGACTATTCTAACCTAATGCACAAAAATATAAATACTTGGGGGTTTTGAAGTGTTGGGTCGGTTCGGTGTGATTTTAATAACATTAATTAATTACTTATAAGTAAAAGTAATTATGCAGAAACAATTAATGGTGGTAGGTATTGGACAAGATAAGTGGTCATGGTGCAAATGCCTGGCTGATTTAAGCCAAGTCGATCAGGAATTAAAGCTCGATCTTAACAACAAGTGGAAGTGGGAGTGGCTGTCAAAAAAGTAATTAATTAATATATATATGGAAAATTCTAGGGTATCGCTACGTTAGGTATATATATATATATATATATATACGTGCACTCAAAAAATCAGGTTAATTTGTCTTGAATTGAAGCGCTCTCTCTCTCTCTTTAATCTTTATACATGCATATGCATATGCATGTGATCGATCGATGTCGCTTTTAGTGGGGGTGGGGGGACCTTTCAATTTCACTTTCACTTATTCATTCATAAAATATTGTATGTATTGTTCCCACATTCAATATTATATATATATTCCTTCTTTTAATTTCTTTCATATGTAATTGTAATATATACTAGTACTAGCTACTCCTTTGAAACTTCAAAACCGGACGTACCACAAATCACAATTGATTGATTGATTATTCCTTTCTTACCAATAATACCATGCATATATATATATATACACTAAAATCCCCAACACTACTAAATAACTTTTTAAAATTCAAAGCTAAACTTTATATTTCATAGTATAAGCTTTTGCAAACACATTTATTAATTACTTCAAACCAAGACAAAGGGGTGACGTGATTGGTGAGTTGAATTGATAAAAATTGATGAATGTCCTTGATCTCACATCCACTCATTTAAAAAAAATAAAAATAAAAACCGTGCTTTAAATTTTTATGTGGCACTTGACTCAATCACAACCTAGCTTTTTTTACATTAGATAATCTAATTATATCATATCAACATTCAGAGACAGCCAAAAAAAAAAATTGATGCAGTCATAGTCGAAATAAAATTTTCAATTAATTTTGTGGTAGATATTAATTGTTTTCCTCGGAATAGAATTCCTTAGGATAAGTTCGTATCTCATTGTGGCTAAAGGCAGATAAGCAAGGCCCGACCAACATTCTGGCTTGAGAATGATGTAATAAATATATAATTAGATGATTATTTATTTGCACGTAAATTAAATGAAAACAATAACCTCCAGACTTTCTTTTCAACAACAAAAATTGCTTTGAAAATCATGGGAAGGGTGTGGGCGGGGCATGTGCGAGAAATAATATATACCACGTCATCAATGACCCGTCCTACCTGCTATAATTCAATTATATATATATATATATATATATATATATATATATATATATATATATATATATATATATATTTTTTTTTTTCTTCGGCCATACTCTGATTAATTTTTCTTCTTTGAAATTAAACTGTCTTCAAACATGAGTGGGATCCACATCGAATTATTCGACCAAACTGATCATAGACCTGGTAAAAACTTTTGTATGGTATATATATATATAGACATTTTGAATTGTTTATTTAACGTTGAAAAGCATAAGAGACAATAATTAATTTTAATCAAATTCAAATTAAAAAGAATTCGAACCCGCATTTTTCGAAATTCACCTTGTGGATACAATCTTTCTTTCTATTTTATGATGATCTACATTAAATGGGCCGGACAACAACAGCTGAGTTTTGGACCATATTGGCCCGCCCAACCACTCCATGTCCCTTAAACAAAAGCCCAATATTTCTTGGACCAATAAATCCTTTTTTCTTTCTTTTGGATGAATTATTGGATCAAGTTTAAATATTCAGCCGCCAGCATCAGAGCGACGTAGGAAAAGAATAAAAAAGGAGTTACAAATTACAATACAATTACAAATGGGAAAGAAAGAAAGAAAGAAAGAAAATAAAGCAAGGAGGACGTGAGCAGAAGCCGACAAAGAGAGCGTGACATCACCAGACGCGTCACCCGAACTACTTCATCTGCTAACGAACGCAAACCCACCCCACCTCCCCTGCATTAATGTTTCTTTCTTCTCTGTCCTGACCAAATCCCCAAAAGCCACCCTTCAAAATTACAAATAAATCTCTGTAAAAAAAAAAAAACTACTCTCCTCACGCTCCCTTCGTGAACCAATTTCTCACGCGCCAAATTCAATTTACCAGGGTCTCACCCCAGCATCACTTGGATAGTCCGGATTGCGATGCCCCAACTGAACTAGGCTCCGACTTGTCTTCAAATCAATCTACCCATAGATTTTTACTGTTTTACTACATATTTTGAAAAAAAAAAAAAAAAAAAAAATTTCCTTGATGAATGAGTCGAGATGTAATTTACATAAGGGGACTATTTTGTTTTTAGAATCTTATAAATTATGTAGAAATTAGAATATTAATATTGTTATATGTTAAATTGGTCTTTCAATTGTTTTTTAATACAAAAAGATTGAAGGGTCGGGGACTTGAACCCATTTTAATTTAAATTCGAACGGACTTGATTGACCCTAAAAAATTAAATATAGAGCGGTAAGAATAAAAAGGAAATTATTTGGCTTGGATAGAAATTCGTTCTTTAGTCTACCATGTATTACAGTAGTTCTACTTTTGGAGCTTTCTCTGATTCCCATTACGAAACTTCATCAGAAACCCATGTATGTTTCTCGTGAATCTTAAGCCTCTTTTCTTTCAGACCTCTTCTGTTTGAATCGTAGCTAAATTCATTGTTTTGTTTTTGTTCATCTCAAATCAAATCAAATCAAATCAATTCAGTGAATTTGAATTGAAATTGAATTTGTTTCAGACCTCTTATGCCTCTTCGAAAGCCCCTTTCTTTGCTTTGCAATCTTCCTCTGGATTTTTCAGTTGTTGTGGTGATTAATTAGCTGCTGTAAGTAGTCAGTCAGATTCTTAACTTAGTCAATATTTCAGTTGCTTGGTACATGTTTTGTTGTGATGGAGAATTCAACTGAACCATCATCATCCATTAGTTTTACCTCGCCTTGTAATTTTTCTAATGGATCCATTGGTCCTACTAATAAGGTTTCCGAAACAGGGCCAAATCTTGATGTCATCAGTTTGACTAAACTAAGTTCTAATTTAGAGCAGTTGTTGTCTGATTCCAGTACTAGTGATTTTAGTGATGCTGATATTGTAGTAGAAGACACTACTATTGGTGTCCATAGATGTATATTAGCTTCTAGGAGTAGGTTTTTTGATGAAATATTTAGGAAAGAAGACAAGGGTCTTCTTGTTAGAAAGGAAGGAAAACCAAGGTATTCTATCCAAGATTTGTTGCCTTATGGAAAAGTTGGTTATGAGGCTTTTCTCATATTCTTGAGCTATTTGTACACGGGAAAGCTTAAGCCATCTCCTGTTGAGGTATCCACTTGTGTCGATAATCTATGCCCCCATGATACTTGTAGACCGGCTATCGACTTTGCCGTGGAATTGATGTATGCATCCGCTATTTTTCAAGTCTCCGAGCTTGTCTCACTTTTTCAGGTAACTTTTTGGTTCTCAATGTTTCTTAGTAGTTCTTGTTTATTGTACAATTACATTCATCCTTTCAATATTAACTTGCAGCGTCGACTTATCAACCTAGTTGGAAAGGCTACCGTTGAAGATGTTATTCCAATTCTTACAGTCGCCTTTAATTGTCAATTAAATCAACTTCTCAACCAATGTGTTCATAGAGTAGCTCGATCGGACCTCGAGACATTCTCCATTGAAAAAGAGCTCCCACCCAAAATCGCAGAGGATATAAAATTGCTTCGTCTTAATTTCCGACCGGAACCGACACCTAAAGATCCTTTACAAGAGAAGAGAGTAAAGAGAATTCTTAAAGCATTAGACTCGGACGATGTTGAGCTTGTGAGACTTCTATTAACCGAGTCCGAAATAACCTTAGACGAGGCATATGCTCTACACTACTCTGTCGCATATTGTGATCCCAAGATAGTGTCCGAGGTTCTTAGCCTAGGTTTAGCCGATGTTAATTTGAGGAATACTAGGGGTAATACGGTACTTCATGTTGCGGCTAGGCGTAAGGAGCCGAAAATTATCGTCTCACTTCTTACAAAGGGAGCATGTGCACTTGAAACAACATTGGAGGGACAAAGTGCTGTTAGTATTTGTAAGAGATTGACAAGACCAAAAGATTATCAGATGAAAAGAGAGCAAGGGCAAGAAGCGAACAAATACCGTATATGTATTGATGTCTTGGAGAGAGAGATTCGTAGGAATCCATTGGCTGGGGACTCGTCTCTTTACTCTATTGCAATGGTGGATGATTTGCAGATGAAATTGCTCTACTTGGAAGATAGAGGTAACTTGTTTTATCTATTAGGTCATTTCGATTCCCGTAATGATGTTTAACAAATGTTACTTATTGTGTCCTATTATATATAGTGGCTTTTGCGCAAATGTTTTTCCCGACTGAAGCGAAGCTAGCTATGGAAATTGCACATGCTGAGAGCACATTGGAGCTTGCTGGTCTTTTATCTTCAAGAGGTTCAAGTGGGAATTTGATGGAGGTTGATTTAAATGAATCACCCATTAGTCAGAACCATAGACTTCTTTCAAGAATTGAAACACTCTCCAGAACAGGTATTATACTTACTAGTTCTTTTCTTAGCCAAAATTGGGACCAAAAGTGCTACTTTCGACAAAACTAAAAATGCAATTTATTAGTATATGATTTCCCTATATAATCGGGTTTCTAATATTTCTTCTATTTTAATACCAGTTGAGTTGGGGAAGCGGTATTTTCCGAATTGCTCTCAGGTGCTGGATAAATTTATGGAAGATGACTTGCCAGATACATTCTACCTCGAGAAGGGGACTCCAGAAGAGCAGAGTATGAAGAGAATGCGATTTATGGAACTGAAAGATGAAGTTCATAGAGCATTCAACAAGGACAAGGCTGAGCTCCATCGCTCTGGGGTCTCTTCTTCATCATCGTCGACTTCATTCAAAGATCGCTTGCGTTATAAAGTTCGTAAAGTTTAAAAAAGGGATATTTTCTTCGGTAACTTATGGTAGAGTGTCACAGTACTATGTCTCCTTAAACTTTATGGTGCATCTGCAAATGTATGTAAAGAAGCAAGTGTATTTTCAACTTCTGAAATTTCAGAGGACAATTTTTCACAATACATCTTTGTTTTGCACTTTTGGTCCTGTAGAAGCATTTGCTGTCCCAAATCAAATGGAATGACGAAGTGCACAAACTTAATTATTAAAAAAAAAAAGGTGCTATATTTGAAAAGGCGGGATACATGTGCTAAAAATACTATCCCGTAGAACTGAAAATGGAATAACTTCAGTTAGCATTTACCAGACATAATTAGATTTTGCATAGCTTTTTGGTTCACTAAATTCTGATGGATAACGTCTGTTAGCATTCTACCAGACATAAATATAACATCTAAATTCACACTTTTAACATAAGATGGTTTATCTCCATAAATAGAAAAATATGAATAAACTAAGGAACACAAAAACAAAGACGAGGAATGAATTATTGGATTAACATACAACAAATTGATCTCAGCTCGAGGGCAACGATTTTTTCAAATTTGCCCACATAACTGGACCTTCAGGATGTATATTAACAAAATATTTTACAAATCTTTCATCCGAACAAGCAAGAACAGTGCTAACTGCTATAGTAGCCTTTGCAGCTCCTTTATCCCTAAGCCAAGCATACATAGAAAATCTTACACTAATTCTATCCATATCATAGCATAGATACGATGGAAAAGTCGCTATAGAATCCACAGGGTATCCCAGGTAATTTTTCAAACAATCGAGCTTTCTCTCTAAAATATCCTTGCTCTGATTTAAAACCGTAGGGGCCCGCTTCACCATACACGATACAACATTGAAGTCCAAACCAGCTTGAACCAAGCAGTCAAACCTCTCTTGCAACTGATCTCCTCTGCCTCTGAACTTTTTCAAAGCTTTCACCATCTCATCTGAGTTTTCAACGTAACCAATTCTAGTTAAAAACTCTGTCTTTTCCAAGAAATTGTTTGGATTTCTAGCAGCAAAATGCTCAGCGTTAGATGTGTTTGATTTGAAAGCCAGGTTGAAGAATGTAGAAGGGTCCTTCTCTATAGTTTCACATAAACTACATCTGTCATTATTGAAATTTTTCAAGATGGTCTTTGTTCCTTTTAGATGATAAGAACCGAAATATTTCATATTGCTAGACAAAGTATTGGCAATGTATTTCGGTTCCATCCCAATTTCAAATAGAAAATCAATTGCCTTCCAAAAAGTTTTGGTGAACTTGGGTGACAATATCTCAGGGTATTCCAAGAACATAGCTCGAACCTCGTTCATTCTAAGGCCTAATTTAAGCAATGCACCTACCAATACATAGACATTTTTTCCAGATCCTTCAAAGAATAGTGCAGTATCTGTCCTAAACAAATTGCCCGCCTGTGCATCACTGTACCCAACTTCATTAAGGAAACCCAATGTATCAAGAATTCTATTCCAATTATACGTCATTTTTAACGATAAGTAGCCTCCAACCCATTCGTAATCAAATCCCATTTCTTTTAATTTGTCAAGAACTCGAACAAATGCACTGTTCACATCACCCACCAACAGCAGAGGATTGCTACCTACGAGCTTTATGATAGTCGATCTACTCAAACCTAATTGCTCATAAGCTCTCAATTTCTTATCCAATATCCCGGCTTCGTATTTAAAAATCTCGTTAGCCTCTTTATACATATTTCCTATTTTACTCCTTGGGATTCCATAATCACAAAGGGTATGATAGTTATCAAGCAGGACTTGATCATCATTCAGAAAAATCAAACCTCGTGGAAGCAGGGTCGCAAATTCTGATGGGATCAAACCCAAACTCTCAAAGAAAGGCTCGAATTCATTGATTGGATTGTACCTGAAGAACTTTGACAGCGCTCTAGACACATCTTGCTCAGATTCGATCTTGGAAATCAAATCCTGAAGGAACTGAGGTGAGTTCTTGCTAATGTGCTCTGCATCTAAAAAACCAAATCCCCTAGTACAATGCAAGTAATCAAAAAGTGCTGCTTGTGCTTCGGTTTTGGAAGCTCGAATGCCTCGATCAATAGAGAGACATATCGGAGAACGAGCTTCGGATTCAGTTACATAAAGCTTAGGATTCTTTGAGGAAGAATGCAAACTGCTCAAGCATTGTATCCTAAAAAATGAATGAATTGGGGAGCTATGCAAAAAGGTATAGTTTTTCTTATTAACAGAAGGGAGAAGGAAGAGGGTATTAAGCTGAGAAGTCATTCGTGAACATGCTCTTTTGCTGATTTTTCGAATTAACATGGAGAAGCAATTAATCAAACAGCGTAAATGAAAATATAGGAGGAACTGGAGGAGTATAAAATAACAACTGAAAAGCTCATGAGACTATTTCTATAACGCAAGCAATTTCACTATGTATATGTACACTCACATTGAAATTCTCCACGCCTCTGGTTTGGAGTGGCAATATGATTGATTGAATTCGGCTCCTATCCAAATAAAATATTGAATTTTTGAATTAGGGTTGCTTTGTTTAAACCCTACTACACACATAAGAATAAAATAAGACTTATTGAATGTATCCGGTAACAACTATAGGCTCACCAAAGGCCCATTAAAACTAGTCTAACCGGGCTTGGCCCATATGCAGGTAAATCATTTGTAAATAGCACTTGACATGTGGCAATTTGACTCTGGACCGAATTTCAATTGAATCCAATTCGTATTTGGTCTGTCCGATAACAAAATTTGACGGATCTGATCCAATTATGAATAACCCATAATCTGAAATATGTTGTGTAAATATGGATATAGATCGATCCGATATAGAAAGTTTGAACATGTAAACCGTGAGAGACCACATGTGATTGGTATAGTGGAAGGGGCTATTCACTACAAAGTAGCGGACTCAGGTTCGAAGAAGCAATTTTGGTCCAATTCAAAAAAAAAAAGATTCGAACAAGACTAGTTATCACATGAATCCTTTTGTGAAATTAATTGATGTATGAAGAATTAATCCGAGAGCTAAGCCAGTAGTAATCATCATCAAAACGGGTACTAATTAGTATCTCAATTTGCAACTATTGATGATGCATTGGTAAAGCACATATATATATATAAGGTTGCAGTTTCCATGAACTAGCTGTGCTGTATCTTGTTAAAACCTTGATCTGGATAACCGCATATATATTACTGTCCATGTGTCTGCCTTTTATGATCAATCAATGGCTTTCTTTTTTTTTGCAGGATTAATATATATAATTTACTTTAGTAGTGGATATTCCCAAGTCCCAACCTTATATTTAATTATTTGTTTCTCTTAAGACTTGTTGTATTTTCTGTGAGGTTATAATAATTAATAGGCATTTCCTTTTTGTTTTCATCCAGATCAGTAAGTAAGAGTAGATCATGAATTGCTCTAATATAATTAAGTGGCTTATGGTGTGATTAAGAGGACGAATGTGAAGTCGAGGATCGGAGTGAGGCTCTGGAGATGGCTGATCGATCGAGCAGAGGATCGAATTAGTGAGTTGAGAGAACTAGTAAAGGAGAAAGAACAGATTGGGTATTTATCGAGGAGGAGAATGTCGACCGACGAGTCATCTAAAAAAGTTGCAGAAAATGGTTTAAGAAAGGCTGGGATAGATTATAAGTTCAGCGAAGTTCCAAGCATTAATAAGCAATTGTCACTTTTTTATTTCATATTATTAAGCAATCTCACATTGAGATAATTGGCCGGGTTGTAACATTCAGAAGTGGAATTAAGGTACCTGCTACCTTGTTCTAAAATTTATTTCTTTATACTATTGTACGTTGTTGCATCATGTAAATTTGATAGCTAGTTATAAATTCAACAGCATTTTCACTTGTCGTGAGTTCCAGACCAAAGGTTCACCACTTCTTTACTGGTTTGAGTACTTGTTAGGGTTTGTAATTTTATTTCTTAGTTAAATGAGGGTTAAAGTGATTAGATTTATTTGGAATATTTACAAAACCGTGATGGTATTATGCTAATAGTTGATGGTTGAGAGTGAATTTTAAAAAAGCCATTTTCAGAATAATTATTTTCAAAAAATCTTAAAAATATTAAAAAGGTCATTATTTAAAGAAAGAAAAAGATTTATTCACTAATACGTGGCATTTGGCAAATGTCATATGAAGATGTTCTAGACATTTGGCGTTTGACATTTGCCAAAACCTAGCCAAAACGCCAAAGAACATCTTCATACGGCATTTCGCGATTGACGTTTGACTTCCAAATGCCATGAACATTTTCATTGCATTTGGCGTTTCGGGATGTCAAAAACGCGTAAAAATATAGAAATCAGGTTGGAGAAGAAAAGAAGCGGCGAAACTTACTCCAAGCGAATGATCATTCTTCTTTGTTCCTCCTCTCCCCATCATCTCTAATTGCATGTGTCATCTCTAATTTGTGAAATTCTTGAAAAAAATTTGGAATGGAGAAATTGAGAGAGTTTGAATTTAAATTTAGGAATTGTATTTAAGTTTTAGAGTTAAAGGTATTGATTATTTCTTTATTTTTTATATTAAAAATAAAGAGAAAAGAATGGGTATGAACTTTTTTTAATTTTAACATTTCATTATAGCTTCTATGAAAATTCCTCGTTGATGGTTGGTTCAAGTTGAAACTTGCCAGTTTCCTCCCTTTCTTTCAATTTTTTTATGCTAGTCTCATCCCCTTCTTCCAATTTTTTTATGCTATTTTTCTATCTATTATCTGTTTAATGCTATTTTTGTTTCTTTTAGTGTTTTAACCTAGATTAATTTTTCATTCTTTTAAATGTTTTAAGCTAGACTAACATATTAACTTGTTTTGAAAACTAACTCTATCGATGCAAAAACAATTATGTCAATAATTTATTAGTGTTTGGTTATAATCATCATATATTATGATAAAAATATTTAATTTTCATAAATATACTCAAGAACATTAAAGCAGTAGTAAAAAAAAAATAAGTAGATTTGGGTATTAATTTTGATACTTCTTATAGCATTTCTTTCACAAAATTGGATTTAGGTTGTAAAATGTTTCTATGTTTTATAAATTTCTCAAATCATTTGTTAAATGGACTCTTAAATTTTTTACCTCTATATTTCTTCACATTTTATTGAATTAAAAAACAACATTATTTTATTTCATTTAGTTGTCATTTTATGACAACATAAAAATGATAATTAATAAGTTAGTTATTAAATATATCTCGCCCCTCCCCCCCCCTTCCAACCGAAACCCTCTAGTTCCGCCAATGTGAGTAAACGATTTTTTCTTATTAAAATGACAAATAAAAAAAAGGGGGAAAGTAGTATACAAAAAACTAGTTGCATTGAAACTACAAAAGGGTTTATATATATATAGACAAGAAAACATACACTATGATGAATATAATCGGAGGATCCTCCCATTTTCTAATCTCCCTACCAAACTCATTATCACCCGTCACATAGTTCGTCGATCTTCTGATATACCGAAAAATAATTTTTCACTACTTCTTAGATAAGTTCCTACAATGTTCGAAGACGTGATTCAAAGGATCAAAATAAAACAACAATTGAATTACTTTTAAGACTACAACTTCTTTTCCTTCTTTCTATTTTCTTAAGAATAAAAAAAATATGAAACTTGACTTTGAAGCAAATCGACCATAATATCTATGGACCAACCATATGTATCAAATAGTAATTTAATACTTTGACATTATAATATACTATGTAACTCATAAATTCAACTAGAGATGACAATATGACGTCATATAACAAAAATAATTGAAACAATGAAGATGAAATGTACCTGTATTTTAGGTTAGTATACCTTATCCGGGGATAGCATAAAATACATTCCATCCACACACTCATCATAGGCTCATACAAACCTTACCAACTATTGTCCAACACGAAATCAAGATTTCTTTTATCTTTGGTTGGAGTTGAATTATTTTTTCCCAAAAAAAAGAATTTCTCAATGTTTTTTCAGTGACTGAAAAAAAAAATAGAAAGGAACTTTTTAATTATTTGTCGTAGATAGGATGATAAAAGTATATTTGTCACCTGTTTTCTCATTTAGAGAAATATGAAAAATCTAAGAAATACGAACCAAACAAGACCTACATTAGGAAATAGGAATTAAGATAATTATTTGAAATTCAATTTTTGTTTTTTGTTTTTGAGGAATATTGAAATTCCATTTCCATAAAATAAAAACCATCTCTCTCTCTCTCTCTCACACACACACACACACACACACACACACACACACACCCTCGTTCTCTTGATTTTCTTTGTGAATTGGACTTTCTTTCTAATGGATTCTTAAATCTTTGACGGGTCTCTAATAAACTCTCTTTTTCCATTATTTCTCTTCGTTCAGGTTTTTCTTGCCTTACCCACAAATCTCCCAAACCCACAAGAAACAGAAAAATTAAAGCCCCATATTGAATTCTTTTTCCAGTTACCCATTTTGCGACCAAGCATGTGATCCAATGTTTTCAAAATCTGTTGAAGGTTTTTCTCGATTTCTCGCCTCTTAGGTATTTCTCTGCAAATTTGAGGATATTGCTTCATGATCTCGTAGATTATTTAATTATTTATTATGCTCTTTTTTTTTTTTGCATTAAATGATTATTATGTTATGATTTATTGGTGCATTAATTTTCTTGATTTGGCGGTGAGGGTATATACGTGTCACCATTGACTGTGCTGTACATTAAATACAATAATGTTTCTAGGGTTTCAAGTGGGATCCGATCCAATCTTCTACTGTTTCCAATCTTGCATATTAGTAACTTATTGTGAAATGGCAGATTTAATGAATGCTTTTACTTGAATGTATTAGCTTTCTTTATTTAATTAGGATTTATATCTGTAATTCAAAGAAGATTTGTGTGTAAGTACCATCTTGATCTTTTTATGATTGTACTCTGTATAAGCTTACGCGATAACAAATTAACACCCGATGAAGTTGACCTAACTTGTCCATGTTGCCAATGCTATGTTTGGTCGAATGACGATGAAAATGGATATGAACAAAGCATGAAGCTGAATGTTATATCATCGGATGCTAGGAAAACATTTTGTATAGCGATTTACTCACAAGAACCAAACATAGTGGAATTATTCTGATTAGATACTTTCTCTATGTTTTCTTAGCTTGAATGATTGATGTTTTTCTTTTCATTGTCCTAAATGTTACCTTAAAACATTCATATTTACATCGTCTGGTCCTTGCTTCTGATCTCTGTGTTTGTTGTTAGGGAAAAAAATTGTTTCCAGGAAGCCTGAAATTATCATGTTATAGAAGAGGCCAAAAAGCAAATGGTCCAGTAATTCAGTATAATGGCAGGTTATAGAAGAATTTTGGTATTTAAGAATTATCAAAATCAGGCTGAATTGCTGGTCAGAAGCTACTTACTATCAGATCCTTTTATTCCATACACATCTGTAATCGGTGGTATATTGGCGTGCAAATTGGTATGCTTCTAGATCTGCTTCATTGTTCGTTTTGAAATCGGGGTTTTAATGGTGAAATTTGGAGATTCTTGCCATTATTCTTTTTCATTTGAAACATTATATGCATTAATGTAGCAGAAATAATTCTTTCAGTTTTAATGAACCTTCGAATAGATAAGTTGAAAGTTTAAAGCACATATATTTTTCTGAGACTCCGTCTTTTTCAGAAACTTTAATCGATGGTAATTACTGTTTGGTTCTCCAACAGCTGTATGACTTGACTCAGCTCATCAGCACTTTTTACTTCAGGAGTTATAATGGCCTTACTAAGATTCAGAGATCTGAGTGGAATAATCGGTGAATATACTTGCTCATGAATTATTTTCTTTTTGTTTTAATATTCTTTTTGATAATGCTCTGACTTCTTTATACTAACTTTCTGCAGCGGTATTTCCACTATTCACGCCCTGTTTATTTCGACTGTGTCTTTGTACTTTGTTTTCTGGTCCGATCTTTTCTCTGATCAAAATTCGACTGGGCTAGTTACATTCCGGAATTCGTCTCTCTCAACATTTGCTTTAGGGGTAAGTCTTGATTTATATATTTTACCTTTGAATGTACTTTTATTCAGATATACTTTTAATGAGTTCTAATATTTGATTTTATCTGAAATTACTCATTAATTCATCACTCATTCTCTTTGATCTGTGGCAGATATCTGTTGGGTACTTCATTTCAGACCTTGGAATGATTTGTTGGTTGTATCCTTCTTTGGGTGGAGTAGAGTACGTAAGTGATTTTAAAGCATGAAAACAATTTAAATTCGGCTTATTTCTATATTATTATTGTCCATATGTGTCATATTCTTTATAGCTTTTGAAGTCTTAATTATAGTGTATATTGATAAATGTTGCTATCTTGGGTCTGCGATGCTTATGTCGGAATATATATTTTGTTTGGTTAAGGGTAAGCTGACTAAAATATCAGATAATTTCATTTTAATATCTTCTTCCGGGAATCAATAGTTCCAACGTCGATTTAGAGTATATTGCCAATTTCCTTTCTGTGTTGGACCATATAATATAATAAGGATAAACTTTCATCTTTTAGTCTATTAATTTTTTTGGGTTAGTAGTTACTCAAACTACCCTTGAAGTATGGTCAAATTACAGAGACCCCTTAATCCTCATATTTGAGAAATTGCATAAACTACCCCTGAATCTGATGTTCGTTAAAAAACTCTAAAGATTTTTCTGAACATAGATAGATCTCTAACATTTTGTGTAACTTTGCAAACACGAGGGAGTCTTCTTATGATATGATCATTACCTCAGGGGTAGTTGTGTAATTTACCCTACTTTTTTTAAATGTGCAGTATTGATAGTGACAATTCTATTGCTTTTGGTTTCAGATTGTCCATCATTCACTTTCGGGAATTGCGGTAGCATATTCAATGTATACAGGGGAGGGGCAGCTTTACACGTTCATGGTTCTGATATCTGAGGTGACGACCCCGGAGATCAACATGAGATGGTAAGACTTTTTAGGAATATAAAAGTGATGAAGTTATATCACAATTTGAGAATGTCATTTCTAAATCGATCTCCTCGATAGGTATCTTGATACAGCTGGATTGAAGAAATCCACTGCTTATCTAATTAATGGTGTTGTGATATTTTTTGCTTGGTTGGTAAGTGATTCGACTCCCCACTTCAACTCTTATTGCTTGTTTGCAAAAGCTTTTTGGCAAGTAACTTTTAGCTTATAAATTTTGGAAAGTTAATTGCTCTTGTTTGGAGGGAATCCTAGCTTCTGCTTCAGAGAAAAATCTATATACATATAAAAGTACGAGTTGGCCTAAGGAAATTTCTTCCCTTTTTTGTGAAGACTAATATACCCCTATTTAAAATATATTGTGATATATAAATTTATGGCAAAAATGTAAAATAAAAGAATCCTAAAAAAAAAGAATTACATATGTATAATTAGACAAGAAGTCCCTTATATAACAAACTTATAATTATCTTTTAAATTTTTATAACTCATTAAAATATTAATAGTAAAAAAAAAAACTATAACTCTATATTTCTTCAAAAATTTCTTTGAAGAGTTCTTAAGAAGTTATCACTTATTTGAAGTACATTAAAAAGCCTAAAAAAAAAATATGTCGCATTTGTTCTACGTGATTAAAAAATGTACTATTTAGTTAACTAGAAAATGTATAATTGGCTTAAGCAAAAAAACTTCAAAACATAGAAATTGTTAAAACCAACAAAAAATTTAAAATTTTGATTAATAATATATGATATAAATGATAAATCAATGAGAAAATTGGTTAGATAGAAAGAAAAGCGGGTTAAAACAAAAAAATTTGTGTCATTGATAAAACAAGGTTAACAAACAAAAAATATAGGAAAAATTGGTAAAAATAAAATGACTGAAATTGGCTAAACACGGGATAGCAAAAAATCAGATCAAATCGATAAAAGAACAAGAACAAATAAATGAGTTAATTGGCAAAAAAAAAGGTGCAATATGTGAGAAAATAGGTTAAATAAGCAAAATTATAAGTAAAACAGACTAAATTGGGTTCAACCAGAGAAACTTAGTGAATTTATTAACAAATGTGAAAATCGACTGAAATTGGGTTACAATATAGAGAACTTAAAATGTATAATATGGCTTAAGCAAAAAAACTTCAAAACATAGAAATTGTTAAAACCGGGAAAAAATATAAAATTTTGATTAATAATATATGATAAAAATGGTAAAATCAATGAGAAAATTGGTTAGATAGAAAGAAAAACGGGGTAAAACAAAAAAAATCGTGCCACTGATAAAACAACAAGGTTAACAAGCAAAAAAATAGGTAAAACAAGTAAAAAAAATGAATAAAATCGGCTAAACACGGAATAACAAACAATCAGATCAAATCAATAAAAGAACAAAAACAAATAAATGAGTTAATTGGCAAAAAAAAAAAAGGTGAAATATGTGAGAAAGTAGGTTAAATAAGCAAAATAATAAGTAAAATCAGACTAAATTGGGTTCAACCGGAGAAACTTACTGAAGTGATTAACAAATATGAAAATCGACTAAAATTGGGTTACACTTGAGATAATTATGGATTTATTAAGAAATGAGATAAACCACTAAGAAAATAGATGAAAGAACGGGTTAAAATAGTAAAAAGAAATGACAAACTCAGCGTAAAATAGTTACAAGCGATATTTCTTTCAAAAATTCTTAAGAATTTATCACTTATTAAAGAATCTAAAAACAAAAGGTTACATTCGTCCATATGAATTAAAAAAAAAAGTACTATTTAGTTAACTGAAAAACTTATAATTGGCTTAAGCCAAAACATAGATTGGTTAAAATTGGTGAATATGGGTAAGATTCTACTATATATATATATATATATATATATATATATATATATATATATATGATAAAAAAGTTTAGTAAATCAGAGAAACATTGGGTTAGATAGAAGAAAACGACTTAAATAAAAAAAAATGGTACCATTGATAAAACAACGGGGTAAGCAGGATAGGTAAAATCGACTAAAATTGGATTAAACCGAAACAATGAGTGAATTGATTAAATTTTTTGATAAAACACAAAAATGGGTGGAATCGGTCTTAGAACATGTTAAAATAACAAAAAATAAATGGTAAACTCAGTGTAAAAACAGACGCAATCGGTGTTTCTTTTGGGTTAAACCGGATAGAATGAGTGAATCGATTAAAGAATGGGATAAATCACAAAAAATGGTGAAATCAATGAAAGAACGGATTAACATAACACAAAAATAAATGGTAAACTCAAAGTAAAACTGGAGGAAATCGATGATTTAGGAGAGGCTACCTGCTGGGTATTGCCTTCCGCTCTCTTTGGTTTACACGTGTCCTAAGTGGGTTTAAATTTTTAATATAAAAGCAGAATGAGTTGGTCCACTTTGGACATGTGTCATTCATAGAAACCCATAAGGCAATACCCAGCAGGTAGCCTCTCCTAATTCGAAATCGATGAAAGAACATGTTAATTAAATAACAAAAAAATAGGGTAAATTTAGTGTAAAAGCAGGTTTACACTACAAAATCGGGAAGAGTTGGTAAAAAACGGTTAGATTCGTTAAAAATTGATTAGACATGTAACTGAAAATGGATGACTTTAGTAAAAGATATGTATACCAGACAAAACTGGTTAAATTGATAAAAAAAAATAAAAATGGGTTAAACCTGTGAAAAATGGTTGAGATGGAAATATCAAGGTAAAAGAAGAAAATAATAGATATTATTCATTCATTTAAATGGTTGTTTAAGAATAATAATTCTGTAGATATGTAGTTTCATATTAAAAATACTTAATAGTTATAGTTCATTTTTTGTTTTCAAGTTTTGATTATAAGTATTTATGATTGAAAAAATTAATTTTTTGGTAACAACATAGTAATAATTAAAGTGAATTAGTCAAAAAAATTATATGATATATCATTAAGATAGTATATTAAAAAATGATTATATGATTCAATTAACATAGAAAATTAGTTAATTACGTGCAACGCACGTACACTTTCCTAGTAAGTATAAAAGCAGCCAAAAGAAGCAAAATAAGAGTTGCTTCTGGCTTCTGCTGCCAGAATTGCTTCTTTCAGAAGTTATTAAAGCAGCCAAAAGCCAGAAGCAAGATGAGAGTTGCTTCTGGCTTTTGCTGCCAGAAGTGCTTCTTTCAAAAGCACAAGTTTATGTAACCAAGGCCTTGATCTTTGGGAGTTACATCTTTTGCGTTGGTAAAAATGCATTTTCAGTCTTATAGGACTATTAACACCACAGTTTTAGTCCTGCACTTTCAGAATTAGTACTTTTGGTCCCTTCTTTGTGCATTTAGTCCTATCACCACTTACATTCCAATTTGTGGCAAAAAGTACAAACTAGAGCCAGTAATGTGAGATGAAAGAGCAAAACAATGACTGTTGGCACCAAAAATGCAAAAAAAAAAAAAAAAAAAAAAAAAGAACCTTAACTTTGGGTTTTGTGTTAATTATTAACTGTTATGTTTAGAAAGTGTGGGACCTAAAGTGTTGAATGTCCAGTCTTGTAGGGCCAAAATGTAATTTTGGGTTTTGTGTTAATTATTTCTTACTGAGTTTATTATGCAGGTGGCAAGAATTTTTTTGTTTGTTTACATGTTTTACCATGTCTATCTCCACCATGCTCAGGTAATTGGAATTCGATTTCCATTTCATGTACAAATTCTTATTCCATTTCATGTACAAATTCTTATTCTTAGGAGTGTTATCAAATCACCGTATTGCAGGTGATGAAGATGCACATCATTGGTTTTGTTTTGGTATTTTCTGTACCAACGGTACTTGCAATTATGAACTTAATGTGGTTTGGGAAGATTCTGAAGGGTTTGAAAAAGACTTTAGCAAAGAAATTATGAGTGAGGAGATATCAATTGATTTTCTTGTGCACTTGTTATATACGAAGAGGCAGAATGAAGGGGAAAAAGAGTGTTTTCACATAATCTACTGCATACTTTTGTTGTGTCATAAAGGAAAGATAATGCAAGTCTGTACGTATGTATCTTATACACTGATTATGTTTGTCCAAATTGTTCTTCTATGTATATGAGAAATCAATCCTAGTCACAAAATGCTCCGCTCGATCATTTTTGCTATACAGTTCTTCTATTGTACTTGTACTATAATTTGGTTCTCTCCAGTTATCACTTATGCAGCTCAATTCAATAAATAGACTCAGTTCTAGTAAATTTTATTTTTATGTGTAGTTGACTTGATATTATATATTTATTATTAGATCAAGGTATTATTGGTAAAATCCCAAGTTACGTTGTTGTTCTCTTCATATTATATATAGTAGGGGTGGGTCAGTAACTGAATTCCAGTAGATTGAAGCATAGATACCGTTAACCTATTATTAAATAAAGGGTAAAGAACGATATTTCTTACATTCAAATATCAAGAAAACATTACATGCATGCATCTTTCATTCATCTTACAGACAAGAAAGAAATCGAAGCCAATCGAGACTGGAGCAGCTTTGCCAGTATCTTTATTACACAAACAAATTAAGCATCCTTTAATTAACTGTAAACTGCCTTCAAAGTACAATCAACAACCTCAAATCCAATCCTCTCCTCCTCCAAATCATACACAACTTCCACATTCTGTTGTTGGAAGCTACCAAAAATACCAGATGGACCATAAGCATTGGCATCCATACTCTGAAAGAGCAAACACTTAACCACAGTTGAGTTATTTGGTGCATTCATTGCATAAAAAGAATTCCCTTGTGGCAATGTAAGACTCACATTCCTCAAGAAATTGAACGTTATCAAAGGGAGATCATCGACTAGAATATTATTGGCCGGACACGGAACTCTATAACAAAGATTAAATCCTGACCGTTCCTCTACTTCTGTAGCGCGAGGATACGTTATTTCTGTCTGAAGAACTGACAAAAGTTGTGAATAAAATGGCTCTGGCAAATGAGTGTAAGTAGTTCCCGAATCTATAATCATGCCACCGTTTCCCAGTGAATCAAACTCTTTCAAACTCGAGGGTAGTTTTGTACCTACATTGCCTACGGTTATAGCCTCTAGACCAATGTAATAGTAGTTTGGGTACATGGGACTTTTTAGCATTGGGGTGAACTGTAAATTCACATTGGAGGATATAGCTAGGTCTCCTACAACTAAAGGGCTTGAAATGTTAGGATTGTTTGCAAATTTGAACGGCAAGAAACAGTGAGAGAATCCCTTTTGAAGAAATCCTAATTGTGAAGGAAGTGATAAAGGGCCTTTTCCAAACCCTACAATTCCTATAGGTTCTCTATATGTTGCACTAATACAACCAAAACAAAACTTAGGAATCTCCCTATAGCTAGTAGAATTATTTAAGGTACTTCCGTGAACTTTAAGGATGTCTCTTGTAAGAGTTCCGGCCACAACTCCATCCCCATATGTGTAAGAAAATGCAGGGCATGGCCTATAACAAGTTGATTTTAAGAGGGTGCTTAACGAGCAACCGGCTATAGTACAAGGATCGAATGGGTTGTCAGAGCTATGAATGTTGGTGCAAAAGGGACTTGAACAAGAATCTCTTGAGGATGAATTGGAATGTGAAGGAGAGAAGTAAGAATCTGATGTTAATTTGTTGTTTCTATAGTCATTGCAATCTATGCAATCGAACGAGAGATTGCCACATGGCACCCACGTAAGGTCACTGCCGGTATCTAAATATACTTGGATGATTTGAGATGGTGTACCTATGTTTAGTGATATAATGTATCCATCTCTTACTTCTTTAAGTGGCTCTGCCACGTCTAGGAAGTCGGAGGGGTTTTTGGCTCGCGCGGTTGGAGTTGGAGGAGTAGTGCTGGAGTGTTTTAAACCCAAGACTAATGAGTCATGAGTTCGTTTGGTTTCTGATCTTGCATTGAAGATTAGAGGAAAAACAAGTAGAAGAAAGAAGCTTAAGCTTTTCATGTTCATGTTCATGTTCATGGATTTGATTTGATATATGATAATTAATTAAATATTAAATTTCAATCCATCAATGCTAGCTAGGTAGCTGTATTTATTTGTAAGGAATATGGATTGGGGTAGCTAGAGATAAATTAAAGACCTAGTTAATGTAGAATGAAAAGGCCAGCGGGGAATGGATAGATGATATAAATTAAGATTTAAGATACATGCATATCAGCATATGCATGCATGATTAACTGAAAATTAAAGAAATTAAGCTGCATGCGTCTCGATAGATCGTGCGCGCTTGCTTTAATTAGTTTATATATATATGATCATGAGAGAGCTAGTAATAATACGATCGATCGACTTAATATAATTAATATAATTATATATTAGATAGAGAATAAAATTAAGCAAGGGGATGCATATATATATGGTTGCATGACGACTTAGATAATTAAAGGGATCTTTAATTAATTTGTCGAATATAATTCAACTTCATATTTTTTACATTATATATATATATATATTATTAATTATTTATATTATATAATATATGTAGAGAGAGAAGTGGTGGTTGCCTTGCCACTAACAATTAATGCATGTGTAAATGTATAATTACACCTCACAAACTATACATTATTAATATATTTGATTTTGATGAACAACAACAATCAATACTTTTATTAAAATAAAAATATTGATCATGAAATTCCGGTAATTATGGTAACGTAGCTGGCCTGAAGTTGCAAGCTGATGTGGACATGACGCAAAATCCTTAAAATCCTACATACATACATACATACTTTTTCCAGAAGTGCTCAACGCCTCAGCTTCTTTTGCTATTTCTAGAAGTATCAGTACATACATACTTATATCAGATTCTGTGATCATTCATCAACTTTTCAAAAAGTTAGTATATAATTATTCTAAAACCCATGAAATCTAATTTTTAAGACAATATATTATATATAACTGGCCGGATGCTAGCTAGAGAATCTTAAAAACTAATGCATGCACTTAAAGATGTCTTATGTTCTTTTTTGTTTCATTAGAGTAGATTATGCAAACAGAAACAGAAGCATTACATTAATAATTAATACCTCGTTTTATTTTATGTGTCCAACATATTTGCTACGACGTTCTAACAAATTGTGCCATAACCATATTTGGGTTACCTTGAGCAAAATATTATAAAGAAATTATGAATAGTATGACTCTTGACAAATGAGTGTAAGAAGTCCCCTAATCTATAATCATACCACCATTTCCCTACGAAACTAACTCTTTTACTCGAGGGTAATTTTGTACCTACATTGCCTACGGTTATAGCCTCTAGACAAATGTAATATTAGTTTGGGTACATATATAAGAAAATCTTAGCAAAAAATTTATATTTGAAAGCTATAGCTAGGTCTCCTAACAACTAAAGGGCTTGAAATATTATGATTGTTTGCAAATTTTAAAGGCAAGAAACAATGAGAGAACGCTTTTTAATATAACACAACTAAAGCAAAACTCAATAATTTTAAGCTACAAATGTACCATTTTACTCATTGAAATTCAAGAACTAAACATATTCTTACATGACAAACGAACAACACTTTGGAAGAGAGCAAACAATCACAATTGATATTCAGATCTAGTTGACCACATGAAAGTAACAGCAGGGTTGTTACCATGGGTCACCGAGAAACAAGAGGTACTAAAGAATAATGCTACATGCAAATGAACGAAGGTTTCAGATAAATTAAACCAAGATCCATAACATATCAAATCAGAGTATAAAAATTCTTCAACCAATCTAAAATACATTCCAAGTTTATCAATCCTATACAATTTGAAAAATCGCAAGGACAAAGAGTAATAACTTAAATAATATATGGACACATCGCGAATAAATACAGTTGTCTGCATATGCATCATCAACATTAAGAGCAGCAAGAAGCACTGCTGCTTGTCCTCTCTGCTGGTCGATCCACAAGGACCATGCCTGATGGGTTTGGTGCCGGTTGCACACGAGGCAATCTCTTGGCTACACATGTTTCAAAGGAAAAAATAAGTTAGTAAACAGGACATGCAATATAGCATTGATATCATTTTTATGCATTTAGATTTAGTTCTATTCTAATGGCTGGTTTAAAATACAATGTTTAAAGATATTCTTCAAGCTAGTATTCTAACCTATTTCGTAAAATAATTCATTGACATTTGTTGCTGCCTTTGCTGAAGTTTCTGTGAAGAAAAGACCATTCTCTTGAGCATAAGTTTGTGCATCCTGCAAAAAAAGCTCACATTAATATGAACAATAATTATTTAATTCAAGGCACTTTACATGTAGCAATGATGTAATTAGTAATTTATGCTTGCCTCTGCTGCCACCTTTCTTGAATCCAACAAATCCGACTTATTCCCAGCAAGTGCCATAACCATATTTGGGTTACCTTGAGCAAAATATTATAAAGAATTTATGCAGTATAGGAGGAGAAGTTCACTTCGCTTATATAAATAAATGGTGAGAAAACTTGAAATTCCTCAAAATAAAAGAACAAACAGAAATCAACAGCTTTAAGCCATTGACTGCAGTTCAGTCCAACAGGGCAGGAGCCTCAGCACTTCTTGTCTCCCGTTTTACACAATTGCACTTCTGATCCTAATTTTTCTAAATATTATGCACATTTTGGTTGTATGGCTTCCCCTGTCCTTCCCATCCAATATGGGAAAATTCGCAAAACTTGGACCAAATTGCAATTTTGTAAAGCGCGGACCAAAAGTACCAAGCTCCAATACGGTGAGACTAAAAATACAGTTTTGCCCTTGGACTACCCCATAATAAACATTCTCCTTTTTCAGGAATTTTGTTAATAATGTATATTTTGTGACATAGCATTTCCTTTCCAATAGAACTCTTATCTAGAACACTTGGATGACCAACACAGGAAAATGGTGCCAGAAAAGTCACCTCTTCGACTCCCAATCTAAACATTAGACTAATTTAAAATGGAAAATTTTGCAGCTGATACTTGGATAGTTAAAATAAAAAGCATACATAACTTCAGAAGAACAGTTACAATAACAAACCCACCCCACCCTACCGAACAAAAAAGTGTGATTGAAATAGAAAAAAGAATAATAGATTGCATCCAACGTTGTTGCTTCTCAGTCAAATCGAAGTTACCTTGTGCTTGAAGCTCTTGAACCCATTTTTTTGCCTGATCAAAGGAGGCCTACATAGTAAAGAAACTATATTATGATAAGAAAATATTTCATGTACATTTAAGTGTAATTTTTTGTGTGCTTGGCATCCAAAGATTTGGCAGAATTTAAAGCTTTATTCAGAAGGGATTTTAACATAAGGATTTCAAATCCACAAAGTCCATAGAATTGTTTGGATCATATTCATTTTGTATGGATTTCAAATAATTTTTTGTGCAATTCCTTTTAACTAAAATGGTAGTCATTTGAAATCCTTCCTCCAATGCCTTCCTCAAATCCAAATCCCTCAATCCAAATGAAACCGTAAATCCTGTTTTGAGGGTTCAGATTGAGAAAATTGAAAAACTGGACTTCAATTTGACAGGAAAGTTTTCAGGTGTGTGCAATCTCAATGGAGAATGTTGACATGATAGGACTTCATATACAACTAATAAAAGATTTCTTGTAACAATATCTTCCTAATTTTCCAAAACATTCAAGGGCAAGAACATTGATATGTCATCTAATTCCAAAAATAAAACTTGAAACTCAATTCCTTTTTTCTTTCCAGTTCCAGTTGCAAATATAATTCCATTCAAATGTGTTTACGAGTCAACTCAATTAATTCATGAAAAACACTCTTGGCAGTAAGATCATTCAGCTTTGGCAAAAATAGAATCAAAACATATGAAAAAGCATCTAGTTACTTACTTGATTTGTTATGTCGAAAACGATTATGGCAGCTGCAGCTCCTCTATAATACATTGGAGCTAAGCTGTGGTATCTCTCTTGACCTGCTGTATCCCATATTTCAAATTTTACATTTGCATCATCTACAGCAACTGTTTGTGAGAAAAACGCTGCCCCTATAGTCGATTCCTACAACATCACACGAATTATCATTGTTTAGAATAATGATGTGTGTCTTAATATCGATCCCATTACATAAATTTTAGACCAACCTGAAATTCGATAAATTGCCCTTTCACAAATCGCAACACTAAACTAGATTTTCCAGCTCCAACATCTCCAAGAAGCACCTGAAAGCAGACAAAATCTAAACCAACTTAACTTCAAAAACAAAACATAAACAGCAATAAAAGTTCCTAATGATCAAACTATAAATACAATAGTAAGATGCTAACTGTTATAAAAGGGGAGGCCAATATATGAGCACAACTTGAGCATTTTACCCATCATCGATATAGGCCATATGGCTGAACCTTACAATTTCTTGTCTTCTTTTCGTTTCTAAGATCATTCTGATCAACTTGTGCAATAATAACAACAATCAATTGCATATAGACAAGTGCAATTATAACCTAATAGTTAATAATTTGGCATCCAATGGCCAAGATTGAAAATTCAAGAATTTCACGCGATTAATGTAATGATTTAAAACTAATACCTAGGACAGGTAATTCTAAATTGGACAGTTTTTTCTAGCCGATTAAGAAACGATCTTAATTATTGAAAGTAAAAAACTGCAATTCACAACAAAACAGGAATTTAAGAAGACCCAGATGAAAATATGCAATTAAGGACGACTAAAAATTAAATCATATAATCGGAGATAGTGCAAACCAGCTTGGCGTTGATGTTCTTGTTTCCGCTGGAGGCCATGAATCAAATTCAGGGGACAAATCAATGAATTTTGATGTCGGTGTAACAAAAAATTGAAACTACTATAGGTTGAATTGATTAATAATATATTTAATACTCACAGTAGAAAACAATTTTATGTGAGGAGGGTTTGTTGACGAAAAGGAATTATAATGTGAAGCAAAACCAAACCCCACTTTTTACATGATCAATCAATTAACGATTCCTTCTCTATTCTAGAACTATAAACTATTCTAGAACTATAACTCCTTTTTCTCCTTACCCTTGTTCTCGAATTTGCTAATATGGTTAGTAAAAGTAATTATTAAAGTTTTTTTTTAAAGAATTAATTGTTAAAGATTAAAACGTATAACTTGTTAAAACAATGATGTAACAAGTCTTCGTCATCTGACATGACAGTCAAGTAAATCAAGGACCCTGACAAGGGATGGTACCGATATCAGACGCGACGCATCTCGATATCGATGATCCTCAACCGACTAAGCAGTTCGATTTCACCTCGAGAAGCTTCGGTCTCGAGCCCATTTGGTCGTATTTCGACATGTCATAATAAAATAGTACCCGTCACTCTTGCTAAAAAGACTATTTTATTATAAAATCTCGGATCCCCCTCCCGCATGATCGAATTGAATATTTCAGATCCGTATCCGACCATGTACAACTTATCTTGATCCAACCCGTTAGGTGAAATCTACAACTATAATTTTCCCTCTTTAATGAGACAAAAGGTATGCACAATCTACTAAGCATAACTGCCACATTGAACTCATATCTTGAGATTGACTTAGTCATCAAAGGGTTATCACGGGGTCACCACCGGTATTAACTTGACGCAGTCTTCTTTGTTACATGTTAGGTTCCCCTTTATAAAACGAGGAAAAGCTTGATTGACCAGTTGGTCCTCACGTTGAAGAGCAGTGTTTATATTGACACCTAGACAAACGATACATAATACTAAAGTCTGCATATAGTTGCCAACCACAACTTCATGAAACATTGTCTCGGTAAAAAATCGACGAGACCCAGCGCCTTCCTCCTTTTCATCGTCGTCTTCATCTTCATCACCTCCAAGACCTGGAGCCATCCCTTCCTCGAGAC
This sequence comes from Penstemon eatonii, assembly GCA_038501285.1. Classification (NCBI taxonomy): domain Eukaryota; kingdom Viridiplantae; phylum Streptophyta; class Magnoliopsida; order Lamiales; family Plantaginaceae; genus Penstemon; species Penstemon eatonii. The sequence continues at coordinate 66,996,262 of CM076708.1, read as the reverse complement.
GACGATTTAAGCCAGAACTGGCTTCACCATTATTCAAGAAGGTGAAGATCTAGTCCACCGCTCAGTTGTCGACTTCAAACTCATCACCACCTATACTCGAAGACATTTTGTTTCAATTGTCGGGATTTAGATTGCAATAAGGGCTCTCAAATCGATAACAGCTCCGAGATCAATTTAAATTTTTATGCAAGGTAAAAATGCTCTGAAATAGTGGGGCCTATTTATAGAATCACAAAATAACCGCACGAAAAATAGCAAAAGGGGCCCCCTAAATCCTGTGACGATTCACCTTCCGCCCTCAACAGTTTAAGTATGCTAAAAAACCACCGCGATAAAAGGGTCACGAGAACAAAACTCCCCAACAACTTCAAAATTTCGAGCTACAATCAACTCTAGAACTAAGGAGACTCTACTCCTGCCTACATAAAATTCAGAAAAATACCGTCAATAAACTCTACTCCTGCCTACAGAAAATTTAGAAAAATGCCATCAATAAAAACTTCAAGATTTTGACCTACGGTCGAAATCTAGAACTTGGGGGACTCTTGATGTACAAAGTCTTCGTCATCTTATATGGCAGTCAAATAAAGATTATGATAAAGAACCCATCAAGGACTCCTAACAAGGGATGGTACCGATATCAGGTGCGACGCATCTCGATATCGAAGATCCTCAACTGATCAAGCACATCGATTTCACCTCGAGAAGCTTCAGTCTCGAGCCCAACTAATCGTATTTCGACATGTCATAATAAAATAATATACATCACTCTTGCTAAAAAGACTATTTTAATATAAAATCTCGGATCCTCCTCCCGCAGGATCGAATCGAATATTTTGGATCCGTATCCGACCTTGTACAACTTATCCTGATCCGACACGTTAGGTGAAATCTATAACTATAATAAATACCCCTCTTTAATGAGACAAAAGATACGCACAATCTATTAAGCATAACTGCCACATTGAACTCATATCTCGAGACCGACTTATACATAGGAGAGTTATCACCGGATCACCACCAGTATTAACTTGACATAATCTTCTTTAATTACAGGTTAGATTCCCCTTTATAAAATGAGAAAAAGCTTGATTGATCAGATGGTCTTCACGTTGAAGAGCAGTTTTTAGACAAACAATAAATAAAACAACCAAAACACACTCATCGTTCAAAGGCAACTTGTAAGTATTTATAATTTTTGGGTTACCTTGACTTGTGTCAAATCAAAATATTAATAAATATTTTTTATATTCGAATGACATGATTACCTTATTATTAGATTGCTTATATAATCTTCACAAAAAGATTTATCTAAGGAAACAATATTTTTTTATCTTTAAAAAAAACTTATACATACTTTAATTTAATTTGACATAAAGTAATCTATTTCTTACTTAATTTATTTCACTTAACAAATATGATTGACATAAATTCCCATACATTTTACATCTACAATATAACTTTGAAAAAAACCAAGCATACTTTATTTGAAATAGTTTGGGATGAAAAACTAAAATGGACAATTAATTTGGGACAAAATTCGCAATTTTGCTTTCCATTTTCGATAATTCTTGGAAAAACACTACTTTTGTATTTGTATCTATTTTTTCTACGACAATTCATTTCCTTCCACATTAATTCATGGTAGCCATTTTGTTAACTAAAAAGTGAATTTATTTGGCTATACGTGGATGGATTTTGGTCCAGTCTCAGGGTTTTGTGAAATCGGGCCAAAATTCTTATAAATGAATTTTCGTCAGACTCAAGAAACTCATCACAAACATATTCACACAACTACACCCAAACTCCTGAAACCTATATAACATTGATTTGACACATATCACATATTGTTTTCCCGACACCTCAACATCCAAAATCAATCTAAATGGGGTTTTAAATTTTTCAAAACCACAAAACTGAACATTCAAAACCTAATCAAAATTGATTTCTAGTTACTGAAACCACCAAAATCATTTTTTTAATACCGAAACCCACATAATCGAATCAAAACCCAACCAAATAGACCCTTTAATTATATCTACCTCGTGAATGGGATAAAAAGGCTAAAAGTTGAAATCCATACACTTACGGGGTGTTTGCAATAGCTTCTCCATCTAGAAAAGTAGTTGCTTTTGCTTAAAGTAATTAGAAAGTATTTTTAGAAAAAAGCATGAGGTATTTGCAAAATAAGGTAAAAAGTAGCTTAAAGCAATTAAGTAGGTGTTTGCAATTTCTGAAAAGCAGAATATATATAGTAAGTCTTTTGTTTTATATGAATTTTATTACAAGTCTTATTTTACCCTTAACTTGGCATGTTCATACATTAATTTTATTTCAAATAAATTTTATTACAAACCATATTTTACTCTATACTTGGCATGCTCATAAATTAATTTTAGCAACTAAGATCAAAACAAATAATGTTATAATTATATATGTAAACCATTGGCTAAACTTTATCAAATCAAATGGATCAAACAAAATTATTATAAATCATTAAGTAAGTTTATATTTAATTATAATGAATCAAACAAAATCACCTAAATATTAACTAAGTTTTTGTCAAATAAATATGAAGAAATCAAGGTTATTTAAATCATTAACTAAGTTTAAATCAAATCAGAATGAATACTTATAATTAGAACAAACTAAAATAATAAAACCCTATATAAAATTAAAAAGGGCTACAACAATGCACAAAGCTAAACTAGAAATTAAATGAGTATCATATTTTTTATAGTCATTTCCCGCAAGAATATAAATAAAATTGCGAAAAGTAAAAATAAATAGCATCAATTATATATAATAGAGAATGAGGGTATTGTTGGAATAAAGAGAAAATATTAAGGATATAAATATCACAAAACTGCTTCTATTTTATTACAAGAATACCATCAGCCCCAGCTTTTTCAAAAGCAGCTTCTAACTGATTTTTTGTTGAGAAGCAAAAGCAAAAGCAGAGTTTGCAAACACTGAAAAACCGCTTTTCGAGAAAATAAAACTGAAAAGCACTTTCAAAAAGCATTTACAAACACCCCTTATTCGAGTCCTTTTGACGGCTGAGTAATGAAGAGAACTTATTGTGTAAAATGTAACTCTGAATATTATTCGAAATAACGTATAAAAAATTGATCAATTTGAGAATATGCAATACAAAATATTTTTTTCTCATATTTTTCTTATTGAGAAAAAACAATTGTCGCCTTGTCGGTCTTTATTATGTACAAGTATAGAAGAAGGGTGGGGTGGGGTGAGTGGTGCCTGGCTCGCTGTGATTGGAAAGGGAAAGGGCAAAGCAAAGTTTTGGGAGTCTTTGCAGGAGGCAACAAGGCTGCCACGTACCAATAATAATAATAATAATAACAACAATGCATAAATATTTAATATAATAATAATAATAATAATAATAATAATAATAAATGGCCATGCATTCTGCAATTCATGACAATATATATTATTGTCGGTCAGACTCTTCTTTGACCAGACTATTGCATGCCTTTTCCTAGGATCCCCCTCAACAACGGGTTAATTACATTCGGGTCAGATTAGCTTAAATTCGGATCTTGTATGTATTTCTTTTAAGGAGGATTTCATGGTGCCGTTACATTAGGTGCCGTTAATTTACCATACAAAATGTGTATCACATTGTATGGTATAACTCACATGTGACAGTACATGCTCACATTACATAGTATTAACCCCATATATTTAGTATGATCCCACATCATGTAGTATTTATTCCAAATTAGTACTAAGCTCATATATTTAGTATGACCCCACATCATGTAGTATTTATACCAAATTAGGTGATATTACCACGCAATATGTATCACATTCTATAGTATAAATTATATATGACAGTACGGGCTCACGGTACATAGTATTAACTTCATATATTCAATATAAACATCATGTAGTATGTATTCCACATTAAGTGGTACCATGCAATTTGTATCACATTCTATGTTGTAACTCACATGTGACAATACATATTCACATTACATAGTATTAATTCATATATTTAGTATGACCCTTCATTGTGTAGTATTTATTCCATATTATGTGGTATTACAACGAAATGTGTATCACATTCTATTGTATAATTAATACGTGATAGCACGAGAACACATTACGTAGTATTAACCCCATATATTTAATATAATCCCACGTCATTTAGTATTTATTCTATATTAGGTGATTTATGCAATTTTTCAAAGTTAATATTAATTATTCAAAAAAAAATTACATACTATTTATTTTAAAATATTATTGTAGCATTCATTTATTTAATTTCATAATAATTTACTATTTGATGTTACTAAATATATAGTATAATATCATTTGTTGTGATATAGTACAACTTATTGTGATAATATTATTATGATATGTGTTATTTCTATTGGTTTCTTTGAATTCAGATCTAGGTCCATTAAATACTCGGATTTATATTAGGAATTTCAATTATTTGAATTCCGGTCTCACCCTCAACTAAAACCCCAAATCTATTAGGAATTCGAATTATTCAAAATCTTCATCCTGAAAATCTTCACTAAAATTGTCTATGTTTATAAGGATTTTCATGCAGTATTATCATAAAATTCGTCATTTATTGAGTTTTAGAATAGAAGATACTACAATAAAATGATCTTTTGGTGGCACCATGTTTGATGACATTTTAAAGAAAATATCACAAAATATTAATAATAGTCATACTTTTGAAAATTGTCACAAACTATAAATGTTATTTTTACTGATTAGTGACATTTTTATATTATAGTGATATTTTTTAGTGTTATTTTTAACTACAACTGTAACATTGATACATTTAGTCGCACAACTACATGTGGCATTTTGATAGTGACATTTCATAAATAACGACATTTTCAAACTGCCACTCGTAGCGGTGCGACTAAAAGTTAAATGTAATATCATAATAATATAAAATATCACTAAACAATATGCTTAACTTTTTTTTAAAAATATAACTATATTCATTTTTTGTCATATTTTCTCTTAAATACCACCAAAGATCATTTTCGTTGTCTCTAGAGATCGATCAATGACATATTTGATCATCAGTTTTCAAGTATAGATTAGATCTTGTACATGTTGAGAAACAATGATAATTTATCTGAAAACGATTCTCAATATGAAAATATTAATTCATGTTTTGATAAATTTGTAGAAGAGTAAAATTTGTTGTCTAATTAAATTTTGCAAAATTTGAGAGATAATGCAAATTACATTAAATCTATCTGTGTGTAGGAAATTTTTATGCAAGGCAAGACTTGGTAGAAAATTTCTACACAATGCAATATTGCATAGAATATCTTGTTCAAAGCAAAAATATATATATATATTTAAATATATTTCTTGTCATTAAAGATATTAAGAGCCAATCAACTCTCTAATTTCAGGTATTTATCGGTCCGGATCAACCTAACCAATATTCGCTAGCTCTATTTATTTCAAATTACAAATCCTTACAATTAGTGGATTAAATTAACCGGAAGATCGTTAATTGATTAAAGATTAATTAATCTGATAATTAAATTGAAGCAAATCCGGATTAAGTTTGATAGTCGCCCTACCCCTCAATGTACAGTCCATACATGCATGTTGGTCTGAACTTAAATATATATAAGTGGAAAACGTAGAATTAGAATTCAAGAACTTGTTTGATTTAATACATAAGTTATAGTAATTTGTCATGCATATTATTTGGATAGGTCCAATAATTAAGTTTTAACGAAAGAAAAAATGAGTTAACAATTAATACATATGGAAAATGGATTAGAGACATGCAAATTAAATATAATGACCATGCAGTGCACCACCAATGATCGAACAGTTCGATCTGTACAAACAAATAATTATAATTAATGGAGTATATATGATGATTAATATATTGATCTCCCTATAAGTATAACCATCATATATAATATATGTAATTAATTAGAGTATATATTTTGATGAAGAAATAATTAATTAATTCTTATAGTAATTAAAAAGGAAAGGAATTGAAGCAGATCGAAGTAAATAAAGCTGGTGCCTGGTAGTGGTAGTGGTAGTGGTAGGTAGCTATTTTATTTTGAAGGTTGGTTTTTGTGGGAAGCCAAAGCAAGAATAGAATTGGCGAGTTTGTTAATGGATTCCACAAGGCCGTTGATTCCTTGTCGATTGATCTCAGCCTTTGATTCTTCAATGTGCAGCCTTCTTTCATGCAGCCTCAACATCTCTCTGTGTCTTCTCTCTTCTCTCTCCTCACATGATTGAATCGCATCAGCTATCATTGCCCCACTCTTTGATATTGCCGTACCAACTTCTTCTATTCCTCCTCCTCCGCCGCCGCCGCTCGTACCTTCCCCACTTCCACCGCCGCCTCCTCCTTTCTTTCTTCTCTTCGCCTCTGAATAATCGCTACTACTATCCGAGTCTGAAATTAAATAACAACAACCTACACATTTATTTTTTTCAATCTTAGCTAAGCTAGCTAGCTAGCTAGCTGGAAAACAATCAATCTCCTAAAATGACAAATAAACTCCACTAATAAGCCTTCAATGTGGAAAACTAATTATACCCCTATATAAATGTCGTATTTTATTTGATTTAAATGTGAATACAGTAGCTGTTGTTTACTACTCCGATCCAGTATAAAAGAAATTAGCAATAATAAATTCCTAGCTATTAACTTAAAAAATTAGTTAGTGTTTATGTTAAAGTAGATACATACCTATAACCCTTGCATTGCAGACTTGCAGTCAGTCAATTCTACAAGTTTATTAAATGTGTAAAACGAGCTAATAAAATGTAATCAATGAAATGTGTTTTTTGTATGGTGGGGTGGAGAGAGAGAGAGAGAAAGGGCGAGTACCTACAGAAGGCAACTGTTGAGAAAAGGGAAGATTGGGTTGGTCCGCCGGTGATTGTACTGGCGGAGGAAGCGGTAGCAGCTCTGCCGGCGCCGTCGCCTGAAGAATGGGTTGTTGTCGTTGAAGTTGAGGATAATGATGACCTAATATTATATGATCCGGAGGAGCAGCACTTTTTTCCACAACCGCATTCGAACTCCCTGCACCACCTGCGGCGGGGGGCGGCGGCGGCGGCCTTTTTCTCTCCACAACCTCCACCAAGGCTTCATATATCTGAATCAACATATTAGAAGGCAAATGATTATCTTTCCTCTCATTCTTTTCAATCCTCCAATAAGATTTGTCTTCTGCCGCCACTCTGTTTTCATATTCTCTAACTTTCTTGAAATCTCTCATCAAATTATCCCATTTATCATTACACTGATTCTGGCTTCTCAAACACCCATTCTTCCAACAGTAATCTTCCACCCATTTCCATCTCAGCTCAGCTGGTTTGCCTCTTTCGGTGCCGTCCCCTGTCCTCTTCATCCTTCTTTCATCGTCCATTTTCTTTGCTTCGATCAGGACCATTGTTTCTTGAAGGGTCCAGTTCCCCTTTCTGTAGTCCCGCAGCACATTCTTTTTACTGTTCTTATTCCCACCACTCTCATTAGATACCGTCAGATCCATGCAAATTAATTAGACGATCGAGCACGCACACAATGTGTTTGTGTTTTTGTGTGGGTGAAATAGTAATAGCTGTGACTGTGATGATGAGAGAAAACAAAACAAAAACAAAAAAAGTGAAAAGGAAGGCAGTGGTGAGAGGGATGGAGAAAAACTGAAAAAGGGTCCTTTTATTATCTCCACTTTTATGGTGAAGAATGAATCTTTTCATCAAAAATGTTGGTGTTCAAAGAAAGATGAACTGGCAATCTTGATCCTAATTCAGGCAAACAGAAAGAGAAAAGACACAAGTATTTTTCACAGATTATAAAGATAAAGATAATATACTAGTATTATTTGTTTTGTTTTTGTTTCATTATTATGAATAGAATAAAATTGCTATCTACAAATGGTTATATGCAGATGAGGAGGGGAGGGGAGGGGAGGGGAGGGGAGGGGAAAGCAATTGAATTTGCAGTAATCACCATTATTTCTTAAAATCATCAAAAATCTAGAAAGCAAAAAGTTGAAATCTAAAACTAGTGATTTAAGTCACTACCCCCACAAACAAATTACTCACTAAAGTTGTAGATCGAATAATTTAATTAATTCAGATAGCTAAATGGAGAGAGAGAGAGAGTGTGTGTGTCTGTGTGTATGGTAATGAAGTAAAAAAGCATAATGGCCATTATAAGAAAAGGCCAAAGAAATTCATTCAACCTGACACAATATATTACAACCCCAAGAAAATTTGTCACAGAGAGAGAGAGATATGAGATGGATTACAGCGTTGATGCTGCATGGGATGGGTAAAGGGGGCAGGGTAATTCTTGTACAAGTCGGATATGGTCCAACTCAAAACATTCACGTAATAGGTTTAACACATCAATTACGTACTAAGGTTAAAACTCAAAGAAAAAAAATTTAATCAAAGATAAAAATAAAAGAAATAATAAAATGACAAAAATTAACACAAAAGATCAATAAATTAAAGTCTTGAGACTTTAACACTCTAATGTTTGCTTATATAGATCAAACATATCTTAAAAAATGTGGGCAAAGTTAAAATATTATTTAATGATATATACTCTTATATTAAGTAGTAATAGTAGTCTATTTACATGTGTTTCGGTAATCTAAATATTTTATATGTCAAGTTATTTGTGTCTATATTAACAAACACAATATAGACCCGAAACCCGAAAAATTACATGGATCGAGTTTGAGCCAGAGAAATCAAAAAATTTATGAGCCGGGTATAGCTATAAAACCCGACAGTGTTTGAGCTCGAACTATTTAAAGCTCGGCTCATAAGTTCCAATTGACAGTCCTACTGAATTGTAACCCAGAAAAAATCTTTAAATACAAGGAACGATGAAGGTTTGAGCCCAAAGATAGATAAGACTAATCAAACATTTACTACACCTAATTACAACATTTTAAAAACTCTAATTTCTTAAGATTTGTGTATACTCACAAAAACTAATACATGCATCTTATTCAATTAATTTTTCAAAAATAAATCTCTAATAAGAATGTTTTCATAAAATTCAAACAAAAAACATACTATTGAGTTGTACGTAATGAAGATTAAGCTAGCTTTGACTGAATTCTAGACTAATTTAATTAAGGTAAAATGGAAAAGGAAAGAAAAAAAAATAGGAGTATACGTACACTACTACTACACTGTATGTCAAAACACAAAAGTTAAACCACGTGAGGCTGTAGAAAATAGAAATCATGCTGCAGCTTCAAGTCCAAGAAAATATCACATCCGTCAATATATATATACTAAAAAATATAGGTGGTATTCATTCACATTTCACACACTTCCCTCTGTTTTTCATTAATTAACACTTTCTCCAAGAACATAAGATTTGGTGGACAGTGATAGTGCACTAATCATTTGATTCTCCCTACTTTTAATTAATCAATCCCATCCCATGCAAATATATATATATAGGCTGGGTTCGGTTGAACTGATAAGGCCCAGATTAGCTACTAATAATTTTTATCTATCTCATTTGGGCCGCTAATAAACTGATCGGTTTGGATGATAAAAACCCGGGCTGCCCGTCACAATCGTCCGGTCTTGTGGGCCATCCCAGCTAATTGGACACATTATAATTCCATCTCCCAGGTCCAATTATATTTATTCGGCCCAATCCAACTTTTTGAACCCGAAATTGCCCCTTAACTTTGAATTATTTACGGGTGAATCTGGACCAATTAAACAAAAAAGCGAAATTTTTATTTCTTTCCCCCCCAGCTCATTTCGGCTTTCGCGGCTCCAGAGACTAGAGAAGACCACCATTTTTCTTCAGCTGGAAATTTTGAGCTCGTAATCAGTACTCTTCTTCACATTAATAGCATTTGCCACGGATTTAACTAATACTAAGCTCGATTTGCAGATTTCTCGGTTGTTGGAGCAAGTTTCCCGAAGCTTTGAAGAAGGAGGTCGAAGTGCAAGCTTGTTGAATCCGGGGCTTATCTGGTAAAGAATTTGTGTTTCCTTCATGATTTTGGTTGAACTAATAATAGTTATGAGGCTTCTATAAGTGGGTGTATGTATACATTAGATTATATGTAAATAACATGCCATTTGAGAGCTTCGAATTTTTTTTTTCTTTGAAACACTTGTTTGGTGGTTTTTCTATTATTTTGTTGTTTGTGCAAGTAAGCCCCCTGGATTTTGATTGAAATCGAAAACATTTCATTTGATTTATTAAAAAAAAAATTTGGGAATACTTGTTCGGTTAATTTGTTCTTGGATGAACAAAAGTGATTTTGTTTCTTTATCATGTGGAGATAAATCTTCACCTGGATCATGTTCCTCTTCGTATAATGTTTCTTGATCATGAGTGTTGGAGGAAGAAGCAACAAAAGTAGTGGACTTGGAAGGCAGAAAATGTTGTTTCTTTTCTTGGATTTGCAATTCTGTTGGGAAATTTCGAAGTAACAATTCAATTTTTTTGTGCAATTCTGCCATTTTATGAAGCTCATTTCTGCTTGCAGCAACAAGATAAATTGGACCAAATCAAACAACAAGGTTGAAAGAGGCCTCTTTTTGAATCTCTGCTGAAAATAACATTAATGTGAATGAATCACAGTAGTTAAGCTGAAATTTGATAAAGATACAAACAATTAATTTGGACAAAAGTATTTTTTGTTGATTTTTAATGTTTATCATACACTGACAAATCATTGAGCAATATTTGATGCTTTGAAAACAATAATGTATATTTTAAGGTGCATTTTCTTGTACTTAAACTGCACAATCATGGTTTTGTTTTGTTGAAGCTTCTTTTGGTCTAGTGTTTTAATAATAGTTACATGTTCATATGTTGCTTCATGTTTGTTAGTTTTATAATGTTGTTATCTATCTACGTTGTTTTCATTGATTGGTTCATATAATTTGTTCTTACTAAAAAAAATTTAGGAGTACTTGCAAATGGATGAACGACGCAAACAACTCTTCTTAACTATGTTTCATCAATTCTTTTGGATGGGAGTTTATTTTTTTTGCTTGCGTGTGATTGCACATCACAATGCCCGTTCTTTGAAAAAACCCATTCGTTATAGCCTAATCCGTAGAAGGCAAGCGCAAACCGAGTATTTAATCGAAATCACGAAGGAAAAGAATGTTACTTGCCGAAATAACACACGTCTAACTATTAATGCTTTTGAAACTTTCTGTTCTTTGCTACATAACGCGGGTGGGTTAAGGGATACTAAATATGTTCCGGTTAGAGAACAAGTTGCAATGTTTTTGTCGGTCCTTTCTCACCACAAGAAGATCCGAATTGTTGGGACAGATTACAAACGGTCATGTGACACCGTTAGCAAATGCTTCTATCGTGTACTAAATTCTTTGCTAACTTTGCATCCGATTTTACTATCTAAACCCAAACCAATTGCGATTGATTGCGCGGATACAAGGTGGAATTATTTTCCGGTGAGTATTAAAATTATTATCATCTTTAATTTTTATTAGTTTATTTTTCGTTGTATCTTGATTATTATTCCTTTGAATTAGGGTTGCATTGGGGCGTTAGATGGGACGTATGTAAATGTTCAAGTTCCGAACAGAGACAAACCACGGTATAGATCGAGAAAGGGTGCAATTTCCACGAATGTCTTAGCTGCATGTGACATTGAAGGAGCTTTTAGTTATGCATTAGTTGGTTGGGAAGGTTCGGCAGCAGATGGTCGAGTTTTAAGGGACGCGATAAATCGAAGCAACGGGTTCAGAGTTCCTACCGGTAACAAAACGAACTATTTACTTATGTCTGTTTTATTTTTAATAGGTTAGTTGTAATTAAAAAAAATTCTTACATGATCAAATATTGCTTTCAGGGACGTATTACTTATGCGATAATGGATATACCAATTGTGAAGGATTTCTTGCGCCGTATAGAGGGGTACGATATCATTTGAAAGAGTGGGGTGTGGGTATGGAGGCCCCGCAGAATGAGCAGGAGTTTTTTAACATGAAGCATTCGCAAGCACGGAACGTAATTGAGCGCAGCTTTGGTGTGGTGAAGAAAAGGTGGGCAATTCTACGGAGCAACGCATTCTACCCATTGAAGACGCAGAATCGAGTAATTATGGCTCTTCTGTTGATTCAAAATTTCATACGGCAAACAATGCCTAACGACAAATCGTATTGGCAGTCGGATGAAAGCGACTCCAGTGACGATGAAATTGGAGGAGATACTGGAGATTACATTGACTCGGTCGAACCGTCACCTGCGTGGAATAATTTTCGCGACAACATGGCCCGTGATATGTTCAACAAATGGAATGAAGATCGTTATTGAATATTAAAAAGGATTTCTATGATAATACCTTTGGATTGAATTTGATAATTAATACCCTTTATTGCATTTATGTTTTATGTATTTTATATGGACCTATATATTTAAAATTGGGACGTGGATATTGTGTTGGACTTATGATTGTCGGTTGCAAATTATATGTATTATTGTGTTGTTTTTTTTTATTAAAGTGATGTGTTAAATTTTTTGGAATCTTTTAATGTGTCTGAATTTTATGTGAAGGTGGTGTGTCATTTTTAATGTGCTTTCTTATATAGGATTGGGATTCGAAAATTAACGTTATTTACTTGGTTTTTGCAGAATACTAGTTTGTGGACATATTTATGGCTTCAATTCCACAATACAGTGGGTCTGCTCCATCCCAAAGGAAGACGAAAGGGGTGCGTCGGACTTGGAATGAGCTCGAAGAGCAAACACTACTTCATTGCCTAAAGGAACTGCTTTTAAATGGGTGGAAGGCCGATAATTCGTTTAGAGCCGGTTATTTGCAAACTCTAGAGGGGGCCATAAATGCGAGAATTCCTAATTCAAAGATCCTTGCTAAGCACGTGCTTTCCAAGTTGACGGTTTGGAAGAAGACGTATTACCAATTGCTCGGGATGCAAGGGACAAGTGGGTTCGGATGGAATGATTCCGGGAAACAAATTACCGTTGATGATGAAATATGGCAGCTGTACGTGAAGGTAAAAATGCAATTAACCCCCTGCCCTATAAATGCATATACCCCCCTGCCCTTTGTATATATATGCAATTAACCCCCTGCCCTTGGTAAAAATGCATTTAACCCCCTGACCTTTGTAAAAATGCAATTAACCCCCTGCCCTATAAATGCATATACCCCCTGCCCTTTGTATATATATGCAATTAACCCCCTGCCCTTTGTAAAAATGCATTTAACCCCCTGACCTTTGTAAAAATGCAATTAACCCCCTGCCCTATAAATGCATATACCCCCCTATGTAACCATTTAGATACAATTACCCCATATGTAACCTTCATATATATTCAAAAAAGTCCACTGATTTTGGAATAACCCCCTCATTTTTTTTAAAATAACCCATTCATTATTGGAATTTCAAAACTAGGCACATCCCGACGTTGCAAACATGCGATACAAAACGTATCATTACTTTGAGGATTGGGTGGAGATCTTTGGCAAAGACCGAGCAACAGGGGATGATGCGGAAAGTTTCCCGGATATCGTGGAAGACATACATAAAAATGGTGCCATGTCGGGGCAATCAAACCTCAAGCTTAAGGAGCCAATGGGCACGAAAGATGAGAGTCACGTAGGCAGCCCATGTGTGGATTTGACAGCCGATGTCTCGGATGACGCCGAGGTTATGTTTGATTCGGCGCCTTATAATTCGGGCTTTGAGTCCATTGGAGAACCTAAGGTTAAGGTGAAGTTGGAAAAAAAATCAAAATCGGGGAAAATTAAGATTAAGAGAGACGGTTCTATGGATAGAAAGAGGAAGACACCGGAGTCGATTTGCCCCGATCCTTCCATGCCTAACATGAAGGAGTTTATCGACGCTGCCAAGGATACGTGGGGAGCTTTGGCTTCAAAATTTGCAAAGGAGGAAGATACATACGACGAGAAGGCCAAGAAGATTATAGCGGCGTTAGAGGAGATCGAGACATTGACCGAAGAGAACCGAAACTATCTCTCATTCAAGATAATGGACAATGCAAAGCATACTAGCTTGTTCTTGAACTCGAACGCACGAAACCGGGAGATGCAAGCACACATGATGCTTGATGGTAAGATGCGATAAATTTATATCATGAGTCTTGATGATAAACTTTGATCATTTTGGAACCCGTATCATGTGATTTGGGATATTATTTTTGCGTAAGATATCATCCATTAGTTTTTTTCTTACTTGCAACTATCTCGAAGTCTATTTTGCGTTTATTTTGACAAACTCATGTACTCATCTTTTTGGGGTTAGTTAGGTTAGTGACACAAGATGTGTCTTTTGTAACTAACCTAACTTTCTAAACAAGGGATTATATGTGACATTTTATAGTTTCGATTTATGTTATAATTATTAACTTTTAGATGTTGTGCTTGGAACTTTTCTATAAATTGGATCTATGCAATTGGCTAGTATATATATGCATCATTAATATATATACACGTATATAGGTATAATATGCAACTATTGTGGATTAATTCTTTGTGAAAATTAATTTCACACGGTTTAATTATATATAATGGGCCAATGTGTGCTTTAGTGCAAGTAATTCCCCTGAATTAACCCCATGCAATTATATATATGCACAATTTATTGCAATTAACCCCCTGGTTTTCATTAGAATAAAAAATTTCATGATTTAGTAATATATATAGCCGATTCTTAGCAAATTGAAACGATGATATATTGCAAATAAACCCCTTACGAAATCGGACATTAAACAAACACTACCGATAATTGCAAGTAAGAAAATAGATACGTACTTAAGCTAACGGGATAAATTTTAGTCGATTATAGGGTAAAATGCACGCCATAGTCTATCCCCGATGGTAAACGAACTAGTTTGACCCATTTGATTTGCTTGACGACCCAACACCGGGCCAAAGACATTTAGCAACCCCCGAGGACTTTGGATTCTCTACCGGTTCATCAATATTCACTGGGTTGTTGTAATTACCCAAGTCATTCCAGAATTCTTCATTGTCCCAAGGCGAGAACCTTTCTTGCGGCGGGTTTATAGGTGGTGGCGCAGGGGTTCCTTGCCCAGCATCTGGGCCATCGTCGAGTTCAAACCACTGAAGATTTATCGGGGATGCTGGAGGAGGAGGAACGGGAAGTTGTACATCGTCATGACCAAAAATTTCGCACAAATCAAACCACTTTGGTTCTCCATTAATAGCATATGCTTCATAAAACGGTTTTTCCTATAAAAATGGAAAATATAAAAAATTTAACAATAGGAAAAAGTTAATAAGTTTGAGTAAAAAAATTAGATCAACACTATAAAAATAAACTTACCATGCACAAATTTCTTACAATCTCGAAACCACTATTCCCTACAACATTGGTATCACCGACAGTAGAATAGCCCGAAAGAGTTCTCAAATACTTGAAAGTGGCATACCTACGTTTGAGTTTCATAAATTTTCCCGTAATCTCTTTCAAAGTGAACTTGGTGCCAAAGTTGGTATTTAGGTCATTACGAGCAAACATAAGCACTTCGGAAAAAGTGCAATCAAAAATTGCATTTTGGAAGTAAGCCTCATTAGACAAAAACTCGATGAAATAATCGTCCAATTCTTTCGACCATTTGTCGGAGTAAAAAAACGAAGATTGGGGACGCGGGGTGAAGAGAGCCATCTTCTTATTTTTGAAGTGGGTTTGGATTGTTAAATTGCATGGAATGAATATTCATGTCCATGTTTGTTTATTTATAGCCATTTTCAATTGGGGTTATTTGGAAGCAAATAGACAAATTTATAGGGTCTAAAGTGCAAATATTCCACCTATGTTGCTTTAAATCCTGCCATGAGAACCCTTCAGTGCCTTTATTAGATTTGGTTACTTTTTTGTATATTTGACTAAAAGATTTTGGTGTCATTATTTTTGGACATATTAGAAATGCCTTACAACCACCTATACTGATAAAGACCTTTTTTCCTTATTCAAAGCTGCTGCAGTGTGCTAAAGTCGGAGGAAGTACTTCAATGCAAGATTGATCACATGGTTGGAAACTTTACTAAGGTCCTATCATATCAACAATTGGCAGATTTTAAAATAATGCAAAGGACAAAAGTTGTAATTAATACATGCTGGACATTATAAAACATTACTACATAACAGTACCATACCAGTGTACTTGAAAACATTACATCCACAAACATAATTAAAAAGTAAATTAAACATCCTAAATGCCAAAACAAACCATGGTGCATAATAACAGTGTACCACTACCATGAAATATAACAGTACCAAATACATAAAATATTCAACATTCAAACATAGTTAAAACCAATAAACTTAATCCAACTTCACCCAAGTATTACCACCAACGATGTCGGAGCTGTCACCAACCTTAGCCAAATCACTGCCCCCCGCATGGTTAGCACAGATGGACAGTCCATCGTCTTCTTCACCCAACCATGGGATCTCCATTCCACTCATATCATCGGAAAGCACCAAGGCCTTCTCATCTTCGTCCGAATCTCGAACGTGAATAGGCCATCCAGGGCTGCCACGTTTGTCTACTGGGAAGGATGCAACACCAGCCTCGTCAAATGTTTCCTCGAGCATTAACTGAAGTGGATTTCCGTATAATCGAAATTGCTTAAACATCGCTGGCTCACCCTAACAAGTACAAACAATGATTAACATTAGTAAAAGAACAATAACAAAGTTTAGAAACTGAAATAACAGAATAATGAATGCATTTTTTTTACCTGCGGATGAAGAGCCTTCCAGTAATCAGCAGTCACGGTTGAATCAATGTTTTCGATGTCGTACTGGACACCGGGAGTGGATATAAATTTCTTGAAACTCTTGTGCCTGGCTCGCATCTGCTCGACCTTCATCTTAATAGCATGCTTTGTATAGCGACGTCCAAAGTGTGCTGCCATCTTGGTTGCAATTCTCTTGCAGGCTGCATTCAGAACACCCAAATCGTTCAAGTTGTCGTTCTTAGCCTCATGGGTCAAATTTGCCATGAACCTCCAGTTTTCGTTAAAGGACCAGCCATCCGCGGTTTTCCTAACCTCTTCTCCAGGACCAGTTTGCTTTGCCATATTGTTGCAATCTGACTTCTGCAAATTCAAAGATTTCAAAATCATCATACTTGTAAACAAAATTATTAATTATGTGAGAATGAATAAAGTAGATGTGAACAAAGAGGCTTACATGCTAGATGATATGAATTTTCAGAGACTGCACACCTTTTGGCAAACATGACTTGAATTTATAGACAAGTTGAAGTACCAAAGAACTTCCATCATTAATGTTGATTTGATGTAGGGTAGATATGCATTAATGTCTATTTTCAAAGTTGAGGCAGTAAACATTAACTAAGGCATGCATTAATGTCAATCTAACATTAATATGTCATTCTCAACAATAGGACATACACCAAACATGGCTGCAAACATATATTTCACTGGAACAAATTAATTCATACATTTCATTACAACAGCAAACACCACAAGACATGCCCATAATAACCATTTCCAAAACAAACAAAGATATTATAAACAAAAATTATACAGATTAAACACAGTTACACTAATTCTGAACATCATATAAAATTTTAATTACCCCAAAATTAAAAGCATTATGCCACACATAAAATTACCACAGCAGAATTAAGTTGTTCAAAATAGCATCCACAAAACATAACAAAGTAGACTACAAACAGTTACAGACCTACATCAAATACACCTAAACAAATTCAGATAACAGTTCCCAATTCTCCTAAACAATTACAGACCTTACAAAACACAGGATAAGTAAGGCAACACATTAGTCCAAATTATAATCAACAAATATGCCACACAAGAAGAAGGATGACACAGATCATCGTAAACTTGAGTTTACGACGCAATGTCATGTTTTCCTTCTCAAGAGTGGACATAGAACTAACAAGCCTATCAATATCAGAAATCAATTCATTATTGTCCTGCTCCAGACGGGTCCTTTCCGCCTCAACACGATTAACCCGAAGTAGCAAACCAGGAATTATCAGTCGGGACCTATAACACATTGGAGGATCCACCCACTCAAAATAACCACATCGGCCTCCCTGTCACAACAACAAAATATTTTTCAATTCCAATGTGGAAACCAACAACCACAACAACAAAATATTTTTTCAATTCCAATGTCCCTCTTTTTTTTTCAGATAATATAAGATTGATCACATGTTTGGAAAATTATATATCTTATCTTATCAATTGGCAGATTTTAAAACACGACCATTATGCATAACAGTACCATCAAAAACACAATCATTATAAATATATATTCTGGAAATCAAAAAAACACTATTCACATGAACTATTCCAACAACAACAATACAAGCCAAACATATTTCCAAGAGCAAACATGAACTATTCAACATTCAATACCAAAAACATTCGGTACCAAAAACATGAAAATAAAACAACCACCACATTAATGTATATAACAGCTCCACAAACATGAACGCATTCAACATTTAAACCAAGATAGATATAATCCCAGAACAAAGCTAATTAACAACAATATTCCCAAATATATATATATTCAAAACTGAACTTATTGAAACCTATATTCAACATTAATGGAAAAAATTATTTTTAGGTTACCGAGCCTCCTCCACACTGGGCAAACCTACGGCCAGGGTTACCCTTGGTCCACGAAGTCTGCACCTTCACCTTTTTAGAGCACTCACATTTTTTCCCAGCAATATTCGCATCAATGGTTGAACTCGAGCTTGAATCCATAGCTTATGAAGAAAAGAAATTTCAAGGTTAAATATCAATGCCGAGTTCAAAATCGAAAAGAAAACATATATAAGTGCTAAAATAATTACCTCCACACAAGACGAAACTTAAGCCCTAACGACGAATTTGTTCGAACGAGAAGATGAAACCTAAACCGAACGGGCCGCAGAAGAGAGACAAGAGGAAACCTAAACCCTAAACGTCAACGCCGCCGGAAAGACAGCAGAGAAGAGAAATCTACACCTTTGCGCCGCCGAAGAGAGAGAAGGATAGGTTGCAAATGGTTGTGTCTAGGGTTTGTTCGCGGATAATATACTATGGATTGGACGGCTGAGATTATAACTAAATCAATGGACGAGATGAATTCGATCAGGGGCATTATGGTCAACACAATATTTTCAGTCGAGACATGGGCTAACCGAACGGGTTATAAATAATAGGCCCAATTACAAAGTCCCAATTGTTAATATGCCAAACATTGGATTATAGACTGGATTGGACAAATTTATTGCCCAACATTACAATTGGCCCAATATTGAATTCATCGAACCGAACCCAGCCATATAGTACTACTACACACTAGTAATAACTAATCTCTCCATTTTAAATTATTTCATATGTTTCAAAATATTTGTCATTTTTTATTTTTATTATTTCTAACTTTCAAGTTTATATAATAAAGTAAAGTATACAAATATCAATAAAATTAATTATAACTAACATTAAAAAATTATTTTTGACATTTAATCTTACAAAAATTTGTGTGAAGATGTTGAATGAGTCAATTAATTTAAAACAGATAAAGTATTTAGGATAATTAGGTCGAAAAAAATGAAGAGCCTGTTTGTCTCGCTTTTCCGAAAAAAATTTCGGTTTTCGGAAAGGCCAAACAAACAATCCAACTACTTTCCCAATTAATTAGCTACAGTAATTTTTTTCTCAAACCACTCTCCGAAAGGCCAAACAAACAGGCCACTTTTCTACTCTATTTCTATTTCTCTCTATATTAGAAAAGTCAAAAATTGCGGCTACTTTCCCAAACAACTCTCCCAAAACCCAAACAAACAACATTACGCAAATCGAGATTATTTCTCAAATATCTACCACTTTCCCAAACCACTCTCCGAAATGCGAGACAAACAGGCCCGAAAGGTTTTCTTGTTATAATTAGGAAAATGAAATTTAGGGGATTAGGTCCAATGGTGGGAATACAGGGGTGTGTGTGTCAATTACAATTCTGTGTACATGTCAGAAAGCATTTAAAGCGAGGGGATGCCACGTCGTTGAACTTTTCTACTTTTTATCCTGCCAGCTAGGACAGCAGAGTGGGCCAGACTTGCCTTTGACTGACTCTGGGCCTTTGACCAAAATAAGGACGGTTTAATTGGGCCCCACTGTAACCCCTGATTCGTCACTGTCGTTCTTAGTTCTTGGACTCTAGCCTGCCTCTTCCAAGGATACCAAAATACTGAGGGTATTGTTGTAATATCACATTGTAACTCTTTCTTGGTCATTAAATTCAATGTTATTAAAATCGGACCGGCCAGTCCGATCGGTTGGACCGCGAACCGGAACCTGGTCTGTTTCGATTTACCTCCTAAAATCAGTTACTCTAAAACCCAGTTTGAACCGGGTTGAACCGGTCCGAAACCGCCGAACCGGTGAACCGGTATGGACCGGTTCAACCCGGTTTTGAACTTTTTTTTAAAAAAAAAAATTTTAATGTTAAAAATTCTTGTAAAAGTTGGGATTTGAACACCTAACCTTTAGAGTAAAACATTACTTTCTTACCATTTGAGCTACATCATTTTTGTTGAACTTTTAGTACAAATTAAAATTTATAAATCATAAAAACTTATAGCCAAATTTATTTAAAAATTAGATAATTAACTCAAATAAATATTTTACACATTATGAATGAAAATTAATACTCAAATAATAAGTTTTTATTAAAATTTATTCTATAAAATATTTAATTTCAATATTATTTTTAGGATAAAGAGTCAAATCGATATAATATGCAAGTTTGACTTTGAATATTAGACTTTTATACATAACCATATTTTAAAATTTATGAATTTCTTAGTTTGTTGTATTTTTAACTTACACTTTTAAACTTTTATAAAGAAATATAATCATTTATATGAGCATACAAATTAGTACCATATTATCATTATGATATAAGTTAGATAAATAGTAGTATATGATTAATTTTAATATAATATAACAAATTTTATATTTATAATAAATTGTAGGATAATATTTAAATTTTACGCACATTACATATATTTTAAAATTAAATATATTTAATATGACGTCATCCGGTCCGGCCAGTGGTTCGACCAGTAAAACCAGTAATCAGTTGACTTACCGGTTCACTGTCCGGTCCGATTCTGAGAACATTGATTAAATTACTCAATGACCCACTTCAGAGCATGTATGGCAAATCATTTTTATTTATTGTAGTATAGTATGTGAGATTTAATCACCATAAATTTTACTTAAAAGTTAGGTATGTGAAAATTAATTCTTGATAGGTATTCCCTCTAAAAAAAATATTTCTATTTCTTTTATTTCTTCTGTGCCTTGTGTATATTAGGAATCTATTGCTCCACGTTTATGCTAAATATTGTAAGGTATATATTTATATATTATAAATGCACACGTGGAATGTAATAAATATTTCATTTTCTAGAATATTATTTTATTAATTCATAATGTCATATATAAATGTCCAACTCAAGTTTCAAAAGTTGTTCATGGATCCTACTTGCGTCGAAAGATAGGAGAAATTATTTAGTGTAATCGCTGCACCACGTCATTAAGCACACGTGGTGCAGTCCACCAATATACTTGGAACATGTGGAGTGATCATTCATGTTTTGGCAATGTGAACACAATTGTTTGAATTTTTTGGGAACATTGCTAGAATACGGGGTGATGTGCATTATCACTCCACATGTCCCAAGTGTATTGGTGGGCTGCACCACGTGTACTTGATGACGTGGTGCAGCGGTTGCACTAAATAATCTCTCGAAAGGTAGAGGCTTTCTTCATTATCAAAGATTGTTACGGTTATTCTTTTTCAACGTTCGAAAAGACTCCTTCAATGCGGTTCACACGATCTCTTCTTCATCACCGGTCTTCGAGTGGGCTGCATGCTCAAACAGATGTTAATCTCGCTCATAACATTCTCAAAAAAGTGACCTATGTGAAAAATAAAAAATTAACAAGACTCGACAACAAAGTTGCACATAACCTTACAAAATGGAGTTTCTCTTGTAATAGAATAGGTGTTATTCTCCTTTCTCTTATCCCTCATTCTTTACTTTGTGATTCCGGGTTACCTGATACTCATGTAACCGACCTTTCCTTTTTTTTTTTTTTCCTATGAATGATTTCAAAAAAAAGAAAGAAAAACTCAAGCCCAAAACCCAAAAAGCGTGTTGTCGAAATTAAAAAAAAAATCGAAATGAAGTTATTAACATGTATAACTATCTTAGGCCATCTCCAGCCGAAGGAGGAAGGCATGCAACAACCCCCCGTCGGTTGGAGACGAGCTCCCCCCAGATGGGCAGACAAGCATTCGGGGGGAGTTGCCTGCCTGCCTGCCCGCAGGCAAGACGCGCGCGTGCGTTGCACGCCCATGTCCAAGCTCTTTTTTTTAAAGTTATTTAATTTAGTGTGTAAAAAATATATAAAAAACTTTTTAACACTTATTAATTATGGTATAATGTTTTCTTTTAAAAACTTAACAATAATTTTGAAATATATAATGTTTTCTCCTTTATATTTATACTACTAGAAGGCCACTCAAAAACTACTGTCAAATCAATGTGGGATAAAAACTTAACTCTCATTATCCCACATTGGTTTGAAGATAGTATTTGAGTGACATTCAACTAGTATAAATATGAAAGAGAAATCATTATCAATGAACATAAGTTCAAAGAATTCATTCAAACTAAGAAATGCATGCTTTGTCCAAAAATATAAAAGTCAGATTTGCAATTTAAGAATTTTATATGTAGCTTAATTTTAGGTATTCTCAATTTATATTTTTCTTTACATACAAACTTTAGCCTAAACTGACAAAATAAATCGTTTGAAAAACTAAGCAATTATTCCATATATATATATATATATATATATATATATATATATATATATATATATATATATATATATATATATATATATATATATATATATACAATTAATCAATAAGAAAGAAATTCATTGGACTATACATACTATTATCAATTTGTCACGTGTTCACAAGTAGAAACACCCCATCAGAATATGAATTTATAAAATAATAGTTGTTTTTCTTTTCACTCCAATTGCATTAATAATAATTGTTGTTGTTTTCCATTAATTATGTTTACTCATTTTTTATTTTTTTATTTTTATAAATCCGTTATTATTATTATTATTATTTTTGTTGTTGTTTTTATTCTTAAGTGAGAGTGGGGAAAGTTTGAGATTGAAACACATGTTTTGGATTGTTGGTTCGGTTGGAGATGACTAACTTGACAAGACAGACAGGCATGAAGGGGCTATTGCCGGTTTCGACCCGAGATGGCCTTACATTTGAATATTTGATATCCTTTTCTGGGTCTTTTACTTTTTTGGGCTCTATTTAAACATTTTCTTATCAAAAAGGAATAAAAGCCCTATATGAATGGAATATCTAAATGAGCCCTTGGAAGAAGCACTGAAATTGGAAGTCCACGGCCCAATTAGGTAAAAAAGTTGCTTTTGCGTCATTTTGTGGGGCATAATTGTTATATGACTTGAGAAGATATTTTTTTGCTAATAATAAATAAGCACAAAAGGATTTTTGGTAAGAAAAAATCACAAATGAGGGATTTTGATAGTTAGACAAAGTTCAAGAGGTATTTTGCAATTTACTCTAAAATTTTCCTTGAATTTCCCCCATCAAATTGGTGGGGAAATTTTTTCTTCACAGAAAGTTGAAGGAAAACAATAACATCCTTTTTCTGCTATCCAAACAACATGTGAGAGAAAAAAAAAACTGACTTTCCTTCACTTTTCCGACAACAAAACAATACATTAGTCACTCCAAAGCTCATGTTCCAGAATTCTGTTATGAAAAAAAATGATAATGCAAAAGAACAATCAACATCTAAAAGATAGATAGTATAATATGGAGAGAATTATATATATATATATATATATATATATATATATATATATATATATATATATATATATATATATATATATAATTTTTTTTTTCTTATTCATTTGATACACTTTCTCATGACTGTTAACGCTACGTGCATCAATTTATCCCTTCATTCAATTCCTTCCACTTAAATTATGATGATATTTCATAAATTGAAATATTATTTAATCCCGGCCCCTGTCTAGCATATATAAGTAATACATATAAAATGTGGTACATTTTAGCCTTTTTGTTACTAGTTTTTTGCAAGTTTCTGGGATTATTATCTCCATCTCAATAAGCTTCTTGAATGTGATGAGACATGTTGCTGCTGAAAATTAAGTGACTCTATATATAAATTGTACGTCCGAGTCAACAACTAGTGTATTTGAAGACATACATTAATTTCTCGTAGGAGAAATAGTTTAAAATTAAGTATTCGAAATTAATTGTAATTAATATAAGTATAATCATGTTATGTTAATTCAGTAATTGGGATAGATTTTGTTATTTTTCCGATGCCGATAAAAGTAAAATCAAATAAAAGAAAGAAGAATGAAAGCCCAATACGAATAGAGATAATGAAATGAGCCCATGAAAGAAACACGGCCACTTTATAAAGACAATCTTTGCAGGCAGAAGTCCACGGGGTCCATGTTTAAAAGTAAATAGGCCCCAAAGAAAGCAAAAGGATCAAAACTCTAACATCCCAAATTAATGTACTACAAACTTATATAGGACTAGGAGTATAAAATAGATAAGTCCAACCAGAAAAAATACTGAAAAGCTCAAACGAAGAAATGGCCTGCGTGAATATTTGAGATTTGGGCAATATTTTGATTCAAAAACCAACCTCATAATCTTTTCAAACTTGTTTGCAAATGCTTATAAGAAAGTGACTTCTTTTCTAAAATTTTGATTGTAAAATATTATTTATTACTAATATGTAATTTTGTGGTTTCTGTACTACTAAAAATAACGTAAATTTATGTAAAAATTATTTTCAACTACAAAACAAGCATTTAAATGTCGAGGATTATTAACCATATTTAAACTAAGACACGCCCTAGACACCTATGGGAGGCGAAATGTTTCGCAGCTGTTGGAAAATACAAAGAAACTATGCCCTTGTTTTTGTAGGTTTTATTTGAAATAATTTTTTTTTGAAACACCAAATAAATGCAAAAAATAATGATGACGTTCTTTGTTTAAAGTTCTTTTCTGGCTAAAGTAAGATCCAAAATTTTCGAACATACATGTTAAAACATTTTATACATGGGAAACCATAAATGTAATTTAGCCTTTCTCAGAGTTTTCTGGATTTTTTGGCTGACCAAACAAGAATAAATTAATTTTATTTAAAGTTATCTCTAAAATAAGAAATCATTATCAATCATTTTTTAAACTTTACAACTTATTGAATCGACTTTAACAATTCAAGATCTTTAAAATGCTATTGTTTATTTTAACTAAAATTACTTAAATTATCATTGAGGTTGATGAATGTAATTATATGGACCAATTGACCATTCTTTATGTTTGAAAAATTATTTAATTATTCATGTTGTATCGAATTTATTATCAAGATCCCTTTAGATATTAATTTTTAATAAAAAAATAAATTTTAGAAATACTCTTGAGTACTATTTAAAAAATTCCAAACCGCAAGAGTAACAAATAGATTTAACCTGTTACTCAATTAATTTCACCTATTTTCTCATTAATTTCGCTTTTTTTCCACTGATTTAATCCAATTTCACTCTCTTTCACCCATTTTTTGGTATAAAATATCGACATCGAAAAAATCAACCCGAGAGAGATAATTAATTGTAACGAAGAAAACATGAAGATGCTCGGTTAAATTATATTTCTAAATTCAGGGATAATTATCCCTTTATTTTATTTGGAAAAATATTTTCAAGAGAGCGAATCAGACGAAAGCCCATTCTTTATACGGGTCTGTATCTATGACGTCATAATCACTTGTTTGTTTTTCACGCAAATCTTATACTTTATTTATTTTTTATTTTTTTTGAGAAGGACGCAAATCTTATACGATTACACGTATTCTTTCCTTCTTGACATACCTAGCTTCCTTCTTGTGTTCAAAAAAAGAAAGAAAGTGTTCAAAAGGAAAGACAACATACCTAGCTTCTTGTCTTTCTTCTTATTTTCAATTCTTGGTCTTTTTATTCTTCTTTCAATAGTCAATTCAAATTTATAAAAAAGGAAATTCAAATTCCATCTTTTTTCTTTTTCTTCCATCAAGATGGTGGAAGATTCTTTTGCCACTCAACTGATTTCCGGCGACGGGGAATTCAATGCGGCGGGTATCCGGAATTTTATCAACTCTTTGAAGTTTCACGAGTGTGGACTGTCATACGCCGTCGTAGCAATCATGGGACCTCAGAGCAGTGGCAAGTTTTTCAATTTTATTATTATTATTATTATTATTATTATTATTTCAATTTATTTTGGTTGAAAGGTGGTTTCTTGGTCAAAGTAGTTATGGTAATTTTGAAATAATACTTGACAGGGAAGAGTACCTTGCTGAATCATCTCTTTCACACCAACTTTAGGGAGATGGATACCTTCAGGGGAAGGTACAAAACTAGAGTCTTATTTTCTCTTTTTTATTTTTTTTGGTAATCAATTTAGAAGTAGAAGTATATATGTTATATTATTTCAATTACATACGTTTGATCAGGAGCCAGACGACTAAGGGGATATGGATTGCTAAAGCTGTTGGTATTGAGCCCTTTACAATTGTCATGGATTTGGAGGGTACTGATGGCCGAGAAAGGGGTGAGGTACTTTTTTTAAAAAATTATTTCCATATGGATAAATGATTATACAAAACAATTACAGAATCTATTTTTGTCATGTCATTTAATGTCATCCCTTATAATATATTTTCATTTCAGGATGATACAACATTTGAAAAACAAAGTGCACTATTTGCTCTAGCAGTTGCCGACATTGTCCTCATAAACATGTAAGTTTTACTAATTTTAGCTCCACGGTTCTAGCCAGATATTGGATTTGGAAACATTATCATGTACTTAACTTAACTTTGGTTTGGTTTAGTTTGGGCTCTATACATTTGGTCCTTAAAATTATGAATTAGCATATCTAGTCCTCTAGGCATCCATTTTGTTCCTCAATTTGATTTTTTATAAAATAAAAATTACTTAGTGGCTATGGTATATAAAGTTGTTTTCACTCACAAATTCAGTGAAATTTTCCATGTCCAACTAAATATGTTAAGTCCTTTGAGCTCAAAAGAAGTAGAATTAACTATAGGACAAGATGTACAGAGTCCAAAAGATAAAGGACCTTTTTGTTATGCTGAAACTTATGGGACTAAAGATGCTATTTTACCCATACATGAAAATCTGATATTTTTGGATTGTATTTATCCATTATAATTATGAGTTCAACACTTAGCAGCATCACAAGTTTGACAAAACCTTACATCGGTGTTGTTTGCAGGTGGTGCCATGATATTGGACGAGAGCAAGCTGCAAATAGACCACTTCTAAAAACTGTATTTCAGGTGCGTAGACCTTCACATCTAAGTTATGCAAATGGCATAATTTGTTCTTTATTTTTACGATTTGTTTTCACTCTTTTATTAGGTTATGATGCGCTTATTTAGTCCTCGTAAAACAACGCTTCTCTTTGTTATACGTGACAAGACAAAGGTACACTACCTACCAAGGGAAATTGTGTAAGGTTTTCTATGTAGTCTTGTCATTTCTTTCTTGAATTTATTAATCCCTTCTATCCATGCAGACTCCTTTTGAGTATTTGGAGCCCGTTTTGAGAAAGGATATTCAGAAGGTGGATTAGTCAATATATTCTTTATCCATTAAGTTGGCATCCAAAATTCTTTTAATCAAGACTTTCTTTTTCATTTTTTTCAGATATGGGAAACGATTTCTAAGCCAAAGGCGTACAAAAACACTCCTCTCAGTGAATTTTTCAATGCAAGAAATATGTCTAACTCATCATTTACTTGAAAATTCTATTTTGTCCATTGCTATTTCTTATTTGCTTGTTGTATTTCGGCTTGAAGGTGGAAGTTATTGCCCTGTCCAGTTATGAAGATAAAGAAGAACAGTTTAAAGAAGAGGTGGCTCAACTCAGGCAACGATTTTTCCATTCTATATCTTCTGGAGGGCTTGCTGGTGATAGACAAGGTGTTATCCCTGCTTCAGGATTTTCCTTCAGTGCGGAGCAAATTTGGAAAATTATCAAAGAAAATAAAGATCTTGACCTTCCTGCACACAAGGTATCCAATTTTTATTATTCTTCTTTGTCTTCTTATTAAGTTTGGGACAAAAACTATAGTTTCATAAAGTACATGCAACAAATTTGCCATTAGGTCATGGTTTCCACCGTACGATGTGAAGAAATTGCCAACGAGAAGTTTGATCAGTTGGTATCTGATAAGGTATTTTTAATTCTACTCTAGCATTATATTTATAATAATTAAATGGGCATAAGGTATTTTAATTATTTTTTAGCATTATAGTTAGAATAATTAAATGGGCAACTGTTAGTTTTTGACATATCACAGGGTTGGTTAGCTCTGGTCCAAGCTGTGCAAAATGGTGCTATTTCAGGCTTCGGGAAAAGTTTAAACTCGATCTTAAAGATATATCTTTCTGAGTAAGTTGACAATGTTTAGATATCCAAGGATGGACTCACTTAAATGTTTTAATAATATGATAATTGTTAGGCCAAGTACTTGATTGTGTTGTGTTTGGGAATTTCTTTGACAAACTATTCTAAATTTTGATTTTTCATAGATATGATTCAGAAACTATATTTTTTGAAGAAAGGGTGAGAAATGAAAAGCGTCAATATCTGAAGTCAAAAGCATTGCAGGTGAGTTAACATGTCCTTAGATGAGGAGCATTGGCTAAGCTTATTTATTTAGTTGATTAATATGTAAATATTTGTGTATCTTTCAGTTGGTCCATCCGACATTTATTACCATGTTGGGGCATCTACGATCAAATGCACTTCACAATTTTCAGACCCAACTAGAAAACTCTTTGGATAGAGGAGAAGGATTTGCTGAATCGGTTCGTAAAGGCCAGCAGTCTTCTATGCTTGAGTTTGATCGAGGATGTTCAGGTGCAACAAAACAACATGTTCTTTCTTTGTGACCAAACCCAGTTAATGTGATGAATCATCTTAGGCCTAATTTGGGTAGATGGATTTGGAACTTAATATTTCAAATTCATACCAACAAATTTATGTCACTTGTCTGGATATAGATAAATTTGGTTAAGCATAAATTTCAAACCAACCAAAATGGTGAATTTGAAATCCACCCAGTGTTGGAGTAATTTAAAATTCTCTGATTTCAGATTCCGCCGTAGAGTTGGCCAATTGGGATTCTTCTAAAGTGCGTGAAAAACTTCTTCGTGATATCCAAGCTCATGCATCCCTCGTTCGCACCAAGAAGCTGTCTGAAATAGTAGCAGAATACGAGGTATATATTCTTGATTAATAAGAATTCTATTTTCTTACATTTCCCAGTTGGCCAGATTTGTTATATATCCAAAAAGAAAAATATGAATGACCACGAAAGACGAAATGATAAGTAATTGGAATTTTTGCATATGCAGAAACGACTTTATGCAGCCCTGAATGAACCATTGGAATCCCTCTTTGAATCTTGTGGGACCGACACATGGGCTACTATCCGGAGACTCCTAAAACGTGAGAGTGATGTGGCTGTGTCAGCCTTCTTGTATGCTATTGCTGGTTTTGAATTGGACCAGGATACGGCTGACAAAATGGTGCACAATTTGAAGAAATATGCTATCAAGTTGGTTGAGAGAAAAGCAAGAGAAGAAGCTGGGAAAGTTCTGATCCGTATGAAGGATAGGTTAATTTGCGGCCTAGCTAACATCTCTTACAGAGTATTTTTTGCTAAGTTTATTTCTATTTACTATGGCTTATATTTTCGGGAATATTTCAGATTCACTAATGTCTTTAACCATGACAAGGATTTCATGCCAAGGGTTTGGACAGGAAAAGAAGACATTAGAGCAATTACTAAAGAGGCTCGTTCTGAGGTAAATATATGAAAGCATGCAAAAGTTAAAATCAGTTATATGTATATATATATATATGTAAAATTTTATTGGACCAGAAAACTTTGTAATAAATTGCACTATTGGGTCCATGTACATAACTACTTTTGCACTTCTGATCCCTAATCGGATGACAATGGGCAATAGGACCATAATTGTTGGAAAATATTGCACTTTAAGAACTCAGACAATATATCTAGCATACCAAGGTTACTATTTATTGAAATGAGCACTTAATTATCATTTGTAGTCTCTAAAGCTTTTGTCCGCAATGGCTGCGCTGCGGTTGGACGAGAGAAAGGATAGTATAGAAAAGGTGCTTTTTTCTAGCCTTATAGACGAAACAGCACCCATTCTTTTGAGGAACAGGGGCATTGGAGTTTCTGGAGACCCTCTAGCCTCAAGCACATGGGAAGAGGTATTGATAAATATGCATTAATTTTTTGCCGTCTTATTATATACTCATGCGCGCTTATTTTGTGTCTAATAAAATTGTATATGTATATATATATTATAGGTCCCTTCAGACAAGACATTAATCACACCAGTGCAGTGCAAAACTTTGTGGAGACAGTTTAAGGCAGAAACTGAGTATACAGTTACTCAAGCTATTTCTGCACAGGTAAATTTCTCTAGAATTGAAGATACCTAGTTTAAATATTGGGTGTTCATTATTTATCAAAGGTGGAATCGTACTTTTAGCCCAATTGATTGGACCTTCAGCAGTTTTGGTCCTTGAAATTACAAATTCTTGGTCTCCTTTTTTTTTTAAATATCTGCAGTTTTTGTTCTATCACTCCGTTTTCCATCCAGTTTTTACTATTTGGAATAGTACTTTTTTGCAATTTTGATCCCATAGGACATTACCTAGCTAGTTTTACACTTTTGGTGGATGTAAAAGGACCAAAATGTAAACCATTATACAAAATTAAGATTAAAAGTGCAATTTTGAAAAATGCAGGACCTCTTGGGACTAGAAATGCAATTTTCCATTTATTTAATTTATTTCAGTATCCTACTAATAAGCAATTTTGAACTGAATATGTTTATTTTCTATATATGTTACCGTGTTTTTCTACTTTTTCTTGATGACCAAGGTAAAAACATCCTCCTAGATATTGGTTTTTTCCTCCAATCAAGAATATAAAAAGTGATTTTTGTTTTTAACAGGAGGCATATAGGCGAGGCAACAATTGGTTACCTCCTCCCTGGGCAATCTTGGCTATGGTTGTTCTTGGGTTTAATGAATTCATGCTTCTTCTAAGGTAACGCCGGCCTGATCGATACTTGTTTTTGATTCTTTTCATTCATATAAGAATTTGTATTGCTTCTAAATTAAAACAGGAATCCTCTTTACATGCTCGTTTTATTTGTTACCTTCTTGCTTGGGAAAGCCATATGGGTACAGATGAACGTTCCATGGGAATTTCGCAATGGCATTGTGAGTACATATACTTTTTTTTTTTTTTTTTTTTAATCTTCTATTTTGCTCATTTAATGAAATGACGATATATAGTACAGTAGCTAATAATAATAATTATCTGGTGAAATCAATTTTGCCCCTTCAGTTGTGTATACTATATAACATGTAGGTACAATTTAAATGTGTATGTATTTAACTATCAATTAAGCTAGCTATAGAAATATACAAATGGAGATATATATATGTATCTGAATTTATTTTAGGAGGTCTACAATTAATTTTGATAATAGGTGTTAATGTTGGGTGGCAGGTTTCAGGGCTTATTTCCGTGTCAACAAGGTTCTTTCCCACCATCCTGAATTTGATAAAACGTCTTGCAGCTGATCAAGGTCATCACGATTGATTAGTGGTACGTACTACGACGTGCATTCGGTTTCCGGTTTCGCTTTGTGTCTAAAATGTATATATAGCACCAGGAATAAATAGATACATACTAATTAACTTCTCTAATCTGATATTTGCCTGCCTGTAAAATTAATATTACCTAAATGCTAGCTACTTTCATTTTACCACCTAAAGCTCCGATCGATCGATCGATCGAGCCAAAAGTGAAGGGAACAAGTTAGATAAATGAGATGCATGGAATATTACTCTTTTTACATTTTTATTTTTAAAGGATATCCAACTCAAATGTATGATTTAATCTACTAATAATTTTCTTTCACTAATCCTCCTCGATCTTACGGTATATCATGGGGGGACTCAAAACTTTCTTTATGAAATCTAATGACATGACCTAATCTCGATCGACGTACGTCCCTATATAGCACCTCAAAATCTGTATATCACATTCTTTTCATTGGTCGAAGTTCAAATAAACCTAATTGCTTAAATTAAGGAGAATTATATTAGCGGGTGAACCTTAATTATATTATCAAACAACCAACTGATCAGGCTGTTGGGTGGTCAAAAGAAAATAAAAATGAAAGAATTAATTAAGATGGTCAAAGTAGTTTGTTGCCAATATTCACATGTCGTCATTTATTTATGGAAATGGCCTGCATAATTCATCCCATGCATGCACACCAACTAAATAATGTAATTGACAATGTATATATCGAATTGAAAGATAAATACTATATATTAAGTTCGATTCAAGATTTGAATATCCTTGAAAAAAATAAAAAATATTAGGAACCACCTCGCTCATTATTTCGGAAACATGCTGTTTGTGGAATAAACAATCAAAATTTTGTTATGCTTTTTTATTTGTACATGAATGAATGTGGGACGTCATGATTTTGTTGGCACAAATTGAATAAATATATAGTAATATAATGGATGGACCTGGACACATATGCATATATATATGCACTGGCGGAGCGTCATGGAGACTGGGGGGGGCGACCGCCCCCCCAAGAAAAATATATTTTATATATATATATAGGAAGTCGTAGTTTACTAAATAAAATCACCAGTAGTGCGCTGGTTAAGGTCATGAGTGTCCTTCCTGTTGGTCTGAGTTCGATTCTTATAGGGAGCATTTTATTTTTTGATATTTTATACATATTTTTTTATTCTCTTGGTAGAGCTAATTAATCTAGATTAAAATATGTCATTATATTCTTTTCTTAATAAATTATTTCTTCTAGTTTTTCAAGAATATTTAGGGAACAAATATTTTTTGTTGAAGTAGATCTCATAACCTAATTGAAAATGAGTTTTTTTTATCGATTACATACGTATACATTATATTTTTTCAAAAGAAAATGTTGATTCTTATAAGGCGAATTCGATAATAACTATTTATATTCAATAAAATTGTCGATTACAATTTAAATGATTCTTATTCTTTAAGATATTTATATTTTCAATTTTTGCGTGATATTTTTTTTTTTGTATATTGCTTTATCATAATTTTTGTCATTGTATCAAAATATTGAGGAAATACAAAATATTAAGAAAGTATTTGACAAAAAAAAAATTAGCCCCCCCAAAGAATTGTTCCTAGCTCCGCCACTGTATATATGCATCCCCAGCGTTATAGAAATTGAAATTGGAATTGAAATTAAAATTGAAATGGAAATGCATGAAGAAAGTTTGAATGAGCACGAGACATTGCCTTGTTTGCTTTACAAGGATATTAATTAATTAAAGAGCAACGACTATATACGTTTGGCATCAGCAAATCTCCTATCTTAATTTGTTTGTTCGACTTTGACTCAGATCTATCTGCACTTTCCTTTAAACCTACACAAAAACAAATTAAATTAATAAATAACTTAACGGACCTGATCCAGGTAATTTAATAGTTATATACAAGATTCAATATTTCTGATCTGATAAAAATATATAGACTTATTACGTACATAGAGTCATTTAATTTGAATGTATACATATATCATGAAACAATCAATTTAAGTTTTTGAGTTTCACATCGTGTTAGATAGTTATTGATTTACTGAAGTTTAATTTGAGTTAAATCTAATGAAAATTTATCTCATTATAATATGTTTAATAATAAAACTGAATTCAAATATAAAAATAAATAATAAATATTAAATATTAAATAGAAATTGAGAATAATAATTTTGTTAAACATGTCAAACTCCATTATGCATACTCCAATTAGCAAGATCCACTAAAGATTCAAAAAATTTGCCTGCACGTACTCTGAGCGCCTTTTTTTACTATTTAAATAGTGAATTTAGTGTACATTATAAATATTCATTCTTCCTCGAGCTAATAAAAGTTTGAAATCTATTTTTGATTTTTAAATGCAGGTACACGAATATGGGTTTTAATTAGGTCAATAAATATAAGTAATAGTAATCTACTGTATTTTGCATTTATTTGTGGCCTATGAACTGGACCTATCTTCATAAATGTGAAAGTACTGGATTAATCATTTTTTTATTAAACCCCTAGCTCTGTTCTTTTCTACTTATTGTTTTTTATCAAATAATTTTAACATTAATTACAAGTATTAGAAAGAAGAATAAAATTGATAAATCCTAAAACATAAAATAAAAATAAACAAATTTTTTTTGTCAAAGCGATAAATAAAAAAATAAAAAAAGGGGGAGGAAGTATATATTAATCATATTTTAAGAAGGCTGGTTTTCTAGTTCTGTATAACTTGTTGAATTTTAAATTGTTGCATGATTTTAGGTGCTGTTTCCCGCTGTTTGAAAACTTCCAAAATTTTGAAACATTATCCCCTGAAAATTTGTGTGGCCTTAAAAGCCTCGTGGACCATATTTGAGGGCTGAGGCCATGCATTCACTCTCCCCTGAAATAAAAAGGTCAATAAAACAATGATTAATTCAAAGAGAAAATTACTTTTTGGGGGTAAGAAAAATAATTTCATTATGGGAGGTCATCTATAAGGGGGAGCTCTTATAAATTAAATTATAAGAAAAATTATAAGATTTTCATAAAAATAGTGTTCCAAGCAATGTTTTTAAAATCGGACCGGAGAGCGAATCGGTGAGCCTACTGGTTTAGCGGTTTTACTGGTCGAACCGCTAAAACCAACGAATTAACCGGATTGGACCAGCTTTTGGTTCGCGATCGAACCGATCGAACCGATCGGTCCGGTCCGGTTTTAATAACATTGGTTCCAAGAGTGGTTTATGATTTAAGAATCATTCTCAAATTTGAGAGTCCAAATCCAAATGTATGTTCCAATTTCTACACCAAAGTACAATATATTTTTTTTAATTTGCTGCAAAAATATTTAATGTAAATTCAATTTAAAATTAAAAAATTGCACGAATCTCGAAAGTATAGTTCAAATTTATTTAATTTTAATTCACATTATTTTTCAAAAAAATTTTTAATAATTAACTTTGGCCTCTTAAATAAATTATAATTTTATGTGGGTCTTAAAATATAAGAGCTCCCTTGGACTCAATTTTTTGTCAAAACTTATATTTTTTTTTTATAATTTGAATTATACATGATCTCTTGGAGATGATTTATTTGTTATGCATGTGCATATCAATGATCACTGTCACAATTTAGTATAGAAATCAAACAATTAAACCATGTTTATCGTATAATAAATTTTGTAACTCTATTCGGATTTGATTAGATAGGCTAGACAAATATATAAAAATATCCACAGTACTATTCATTTGTTTTTAAAGAAACGAAAAGTTTTCATTCAACTCGAAGATTCATCGTTTACAAGATTGAAAATAGAAATAGGTAAATCATTAAAAGCATAAGAATTATTAAAGGATAGTTGAGCTACCTCGTGCGCCATTTGATTAATTACATCTCTACATGTATGCCTTGCCTGAAAGGATCCGAAACCTACAATGAGTGTTTGTAAATCTGAGATAATATTTTCATAAATAGCACATGAGTCTGTTTCTCCTACAATAGATGTGATCGCACTGGAGTCAAGTTTGACTTGTGCTCAGTTTGATTACAGATTACAACTCACGCCTAATTTATCCTTTGAACAAATTAGACATCCAATTAAAATATAAACCGAAGTTCCATAAAAATATTTAAAGCAAACTTGAAAAATGTGTGGTTATACTTTGACCGAGTCGTTTAGAACTCAATTATCTCTTTTTTACAATATTATTTTCTACTATTTACGGAAATAATAATATGATACCAATAATTACTCATAAATTCTTTTTCTTAAAAAAAAAGTGGTTTCATATATTGCACCTTCGTCTAGAATTCAGCACAAAACAAAAGGCAAAAGGAAAATACTAGTATTATATTATAACGAGTGCAATGGGAGTGCTATTCTTTTTAAATAAATAAATGAGTGGGAGGATTATATATATAAATGTAATCTAGCCTTGGTTTATTTTTCAAAGTGAAAGAAAGATCCCTGAATTTAATTGTACCTAAAATTGAATTATAATTCACCCGCACGTACACTGAGCCACTGACTACGCTGAGAACGGCGCTCTGCCACAAAACATACTCACTAGTCACTAGTATTTTGTTTTAATTAATTTAATTACCTCATTTAATAAACCCTAGCAAATCACAATGAGTAATTAATTACTCTACGAAGAAGTAGAAAGAAAATACTCCTTATTTAATTAGAACAGATGAGATGGCAGTCACTGATTGGATATAGATCTAGCTTCCATAAGGACCAGTCAAAGCCGATGGGTACAATCAAACCAAATCTGTCACGGTCAAATTCATCGCTACCACTTTTCTTAATATAATACTATAATGCTATAATATTTGTGTCATGTAGGGTCCCACCATTTACTTTTTCCAAATTACTAGTAGTATTATCATTATGAATTGCTAATATTTCTACTAAATAAAAAGAAAGAAAAAAAAATGCATTTATTGAAATTTGATTCTTCACTAGACTTCCTAGCTGGGAATTTCCATTTCAAACTCGTCTGATTCGCAAATCAATGCAACGCACTTGTCTTAATTGTGTATCAATTCTGAAAAACAAACAAACAAACAAACCACCATATGTAATTACACAAATCAATTTGAATCCAAATTATCCCAAAAAAAGGCCACATCGAAGGACTTAATGGGAGGCGCAAAATGCCCATCTTCCCCATCTACTATAATGTAAATAATTTTTTCAAAATCCTACTCACTCTGTCCCTAAATTTTCACTATTATCTTTATTTGGGGTCTCAAAATAATAATCTTTCTATAAATGAAATCATTTTTTTTAAATATCCTCTTACATAAAGTAATGATTTGACGCCACTACTTTTAAGGACATAAATGTAAACATACACATAAATTTTACTTTTTCAACTCTTACGTAAAACTTTTTGTCAAAACTGTAAGTAGAAAAAAAAAAAAAAAAAGGGACGCATGTAATATATATTTGAGCATAGCTTATTTCTCAAAATTAACAATATATTCTTTTTGGGTTTTTTTTTTTTTTTTTGGTTTATATTGTCTACAATTTAAACCATCATAAAATTCACAAACATTTCAAATTTAATTTATTTTTAATTTAATATAAATTTACTTTTGATCGTATTTTAAAATATACTTTAATTTTAAGTTAATTAAATGAATTTAATTTAAATTGAAAATGGGCTCCCATTTTTTTTTATCCCTATTGCTGCAGTGAACATCTATTTCGGAGAGTTCAAAACACTGTATCATATTGCAAATTGATGATCTGGGTCTAACTTTTTATCTTTTCATTGGAGATGCATGCTCTAAGTGAAATTATATCAAATATCGAATTCCCTTTGGCTATCTTCAACCCACTAGGGGTGGGTGGAAATGGCCCTCCCCCCTGTCCCGACAGTCTCAAACCATGCAAGGCGTCCCAACAGCCTATCTCAAGGTTGTGCCCCAGGCTATTAGCATCCTGGGGCACAATCATGCTTTCGGAAGCGCGTCCGTTACAAGAAGGTACTAGGTGGTGTCTTCTTATTTGTTTTCTTTTAATTAAAAATTGTTTATTAATAAAAAAATTAACTACGAATCTAACACCCTGTTTAATTTAATTAATTAGAAATGAAGATACATTTAATTTTAAAAATTGAGTAAGATTTAATAACATTTTGTATTAAATTAATGATGTAAAATTATTAATTTTAATTTTGAATTTATTAATTTTTCTATGAAAGTAAAATTTATTCAGAACTTATGAATATTTGAAATTTATTTAACTTAGAGTCTTAGAGAGATACTGTATTATTTCAATACCGGTTTTCTTTGCAAGAAAATAAAAAGAATGCATGGGGTTCAGGTTCTTTTGCATTTCAAATTTAATTTCTGAGCTACATTAGACAATAATGCATACACATGTATAGTGTGTGAACTTGGAAATTAGTAGGAGATTTAATTTAGTAGTAATTTATAAGTCCTAAAACAAACAATGCATATTCCAGGCGTTCATGAGCAGGGACAAAAAGGTCATCTGAACGCATCCTGATTCCTGATAATACAGTAAGGGGCTGTTTGGTAGGACATAATATGGGGTATTAGGTCATATTATAAGATTTAATATGGGTTAATACAATGTTTGGTGGCATTGCTCTAATATCGGGTAGGATAGATTAAATCCTTACGACCTGATTTTAAGATTAGATTATAATTCACCCAGGCATGGGTGGATTAGGTAAAATGTCACTTATAACATCAAATTTACATATTTTCTTTTTAACATATCATTAAATATTATATATTTTTCTCAAATCTCTGAAAATGGAAACACATTCTACATAAATAAATCACAAATTAAAATTTATAACATTTACAATTAACATGGAGTCATTCAACCTAAAATATTGAACATACATTTATCAACTCATACTCTTATACATATTAAACAAATGGCTTTGATGAATTGATATATCTTAAGAACTAACATAATATGTTCAATTAAGTAGTGAAAATATATTAATATATGTCTAAACTCATAACTCTATAAAACATATTACGGTAGATTATTTTAATGTAATATGACTCAATCAAATCTACGTTTTAATATGGATTTTGTGCACTTTGCACCCCAAAACATGAAAAATAGGCACTTTACACTCTCAAAACATAAATTTATCACTTTGCATTCTCTTTTAGTTTCCTCAAAAAATCTAAGAACAAAATAGGTAATTCATTTTTAGATCTGACACTTTGTACCCTCAAAACACGAGAAATGAGTATTTTGCACCCCCGAAATAGAATCAGCACTTAACACCCTCAAAATTAGAACATGAGAAATGGACACTTTGAATCCCCTAAACACAAAATTAGCACCTAGCACCTCAAATTCAGAAAAACACAACAACTAGCACTCCCTCGTGTTTTTCCGACAAAGTTGACCACCGAGGTCAAAAAAATCCAGGGGCAGAATATGTAATTAATTTTTTTTTTCTTAAATTAGCAAAATACGATTATGAATACTCGAATATTCATCTACAAAATCTATTTTAACATATTTCTTTAATTACCAATTTTTTAAATGTCCTCAAAATATCCAAAAGAATTCGAAAAGTTTCAAGAAAGTTAATACATAAAATTGACTGAATCATATCACAAAAATAAATTTTAAGATGGAGAGAGAAATGAGTATTCTATTATTAATAATCGTATTTTCAAATTTAAGGGACAAAGAAAATGGATTACTTTGCCCCTAGGTTTTTTGCCCCCTGTGGTCAACTTTGCCGAAAAAAACGAGGGGGTGCTATTTGTTGAGTTTTTCTTAATTTGAGGCGGTAAGTGCTAATTTTGTGTTTTGGGGGTTCAAAGTATCAATTTCCCGTGTTTGAGGGGTGCAAGTTGATGAGTTGTTTTAAATTTGAGAGTGATAAGAGCTAATTCTATTTCTGGGGTACAAAATGCGAAATTTTCATATTTCAGGTTGCAAAGTGCCAAATATCCATAAATGAATTGCCTATTTTGTCCCTAAATTTTTTTAGAAAAATAAAAGAAGGTGCAAAGTGCTAAATTATTCATATTTCGAGGGTGTAAAGTTAAATCTATGTTTCGAGGATCCAAAGTGCTCCATGTTTCGAGAGTGCAAAAAGCCCTACCGTGCTTCTCCTATTTGTTCCTGGTCATTCGACATTTGCATTTCCAGAAGAAAAAGAAAAGAAAATTAAAAATAAAAAAATAAAAAAAGATTTTATCATTTTGATTGCTCGGCTAATGCATTTAAATCACTTTCCAAAGGTTGTTTTAAGTTCAGTTAATATGGTATTGAGCAATCATCAATTCTTAAATTAGCTTTTGAGGGTGTTAGGCCAACAATGTAAGTGGACTTAACCCCAATTCATATGGTGAAATCTAATATGATATCAGAACCATGGTTGATGTGGGCCATCTCCTTCTGTGATGGCCTCCTCCTTGTTCCCATGATGTGAACATTCTTCAACCATGTGTTGTCATTTTTTGTCCAGTTAACAAAGGTCTGGACGATCATTATTCGTGCGTTGGTGCCCACTTATTGCAATTCACAAGGTTGGACTTTAATATGTCACGTGTTAGGTTTGTTTCACCCACACATTCAGTCCGTCCACATGTGAAGGAGGAGTATTTTGAGACTAAATGTCCCACATGAGTTGAAAATCATAGTTAAGTTCACATTATAAGGTCTTAGTAAATTCTCACCTCTTAAACTAACTTTTGAGATGTGTTAGACCTAAACCTTGTAAATGGATGGATTTAGCCCAATCCATATAGTGAAATCTAATACTATCAAATAGAAGAGCAGTATATTTTAATCTATCAAATTGAGTTTGACAGAGCTAAAAAAATAGCAACCATTAATTTTTATAATACATTGTTTGATGCATATGACGAGACAAAGTCAATCAATTTTTTTCCTTAAGGGTTTAATCCCTTTCGAGACGGGTTGGACACATTAAGTGGGTATCTCTCCTAACAGGGATTCGAACCCGAGTCCGCTACTTTGTAGTGACTAGTCCCTTCCACTAAACCAATCACCTGTTGGTCAAAGTCAATCAATTTTTACTAGTCGGCTCAGATCGAATATTGCGTAATTAATTTGATTTTCATTCTAGTATAAATCATTATGAATTAAGAACTTAATATGGAGATATGCTATGTAGAACTTAAATGTCTTGGTTGAGTTGTTTTTTTAAGAGTATTTCTTGAGGTGGGAGAAATAATAATAATAAGCATGTTGGAGTACTCTAGAAATTTGAATTGCTTAAAAATGTTGTTGCCAGTTTTTAAAAGACTAACATCAATCAAATAGGGATAACATTTAGTTAAATCGAGATAACCTTTTAAAGAAAACCATACAAGTACTCACTTCACAAGCCTTGTTAGTAATTATATTAGGTTAAAGTGGGAGTAAATGACACCTTACAACATGAAAATACATTATTTTGATACTTTGCATATGAAATTTAAATATTGAATTTTTACATCTTGAGAATAATTTATTATGGAGTGTAATAAAATATCAAGTTCTGTTTAGTGAAAATAATTTGGCTCAAGATCTTCTGTATCACATTTAGTGTACCACATTTGTGTATCACTAATAATTAAGTGTCACATGTACATGTGACAATTAATTATTAGTGATACACAAATATGATACACTAAATGTATTATAAAAGTGATACAGAGGATCTTTCATCCAAATAATTTAAACTAGTAACCATAAATAAATTGAGAGAACCAACTAGATTCGACTGCCTAACTTAATAAGATTATATATTAAGATATGATCAAATGAATTTGTCTTCATCTTAACTTCATTTAGTGAATTTTTCACTAATTAGTAAATGAGTACACTCATGTGCCTTAGATCAAATAAATGAAATAATTTACTATGAATTAACGACAAGAAAACATGTTTTTATAAGATATATATAACGTGTCAGCAATTCATTGGGGGCAAGTGTAACCAAAGTGCAAAAGCAGTCAAAGCCACACGGGAAAAGGCCAAAGGCGTACAGTCAAAGCAAATACTGTATCCGCTGCCACTTTTTCTATTATTTCCAGAAAAATTAATCTGATTTATGGAATTCCCAACCTTTTTTAATTAATTATATTATTGAAATTCGTATTTTCGGCTATTTCAAGACGATATTTTGTTATTGGTTTTTGGTTCCATATTAAAATATACTCGAAAAATGCCATTGAGTCTGGCCCAAAACAAAAATATAAAAAAGAAAAGAAGAGCTAAGCAGAGGGGTCTTTTGTTGCTGGAGATGCCCTTCCTCTCTCCTCTCCAAATTTTCTCCCTTCTTCTACTGAGATAGTCTTTGATTCCCCATTCTCGCAGGTTATTTTCATCTGGGTCTCATTTATTTTCTTCGTTCTCTGTTTTTTTTTTTTTGTTTTTTTATCTTTTTGTTTTCTGGATCTGTGTTTAGTATAGATTTATCTAATTAGTGGTATGATTCGACCCTTTTTGAGGCTTGAAAGGGAAGGAAGAAATAATTGATTTCTTTTTTTCTTTGGGAAAGAGTGCTGATTATGAATGCTCTATGATGTGTTGTATGATGATGTGATGAGTCTTTTGACCATGGAAAGAGAAAATCAGATATAAAGTGAAAAAGAAAGAAAGAGAGAGAAGGGGGATAATAAAAGATGTGCCCTTTGAAAGAATGCATTATTGATTGCTAATGTCAATGAAAGTGAGATACTTTGAGGAAGTTATCACTCTTTTTTTAATCCTTTTCCACACCCACACACACATGTATCAATTTCAGATGTAATGTGCTTTCTTGAAAGGCCATAAGTTTGGAGATTTTGAAGAGTCCTTTTTAGTAATTGGGCAATTTGTTTAGCCTAGAAGAAGAGAATTGCCAAAATGCCTATGTATCAGCCTTCAAAGAAAGATGGTCACCTTGGTTTTGAGGATGGGCGTATATTAGATCTAGATACCGCCGTAAAAGATGGAGTCTTGGGTGGAGTTG
Organism: Penstemon eatonii; assembly: GCA_038501285.1. NCBI lineage: Eukaryota > Viridiplantae > Streptophyta > Magnoliopsida > Lamiales > Plantaginaceae > Penstemon > Penstemon eatonii. The sequence continues at coordinate 66,953,354 of CM076708.1, read as the reverse complement.
CAGGTGGTGGCTATGGAGGTGGAATAGGTGAGAAATTGGATCTGAAAAAGATGATTGAAGAGCTAAATTTATCCGAAGTTCCATCTGTGTTCATTTGCCCTATTTCTCTTGAACCAATGCAAGATCCCGTTACCCTCTGTACCGGTCAAACATACGAGAAATCCAACATCCTTAAATGGTTTAGTTTGGGACACTACACTTGTCCCACTACAATGCAAGAATTGTGGGATGATACTGTTACACCAAACAAAACCCTTCACCAATTAATCTACACTTGGTTTTCCCAAAAGTATGTACAAATGAAGAAGAGATCCGAGGATGCACAAGGAAGGGCATCCGAGTTTTTAACCACCCTCAAAAAGGTTAAGGGTCAAGCAAGAATCCAAACCCTCAAGGATTTAAATAGAGTAGTGGCAACTCACTCGACTGCAAGAAAAACTGTTGTAGATGAAGGTGGGGTAGCTATTTTTTCATCTTTACTCGGTCCTTTTACTTCTTATGCCGTAGGGTCGGAAGTTATAGCAATTCTAGTGAACTTAACTCTAAGTTCCGAATCAAAAACAAATTTGATGCAACCTGCAAAGGTGTCATCAATTGTAGATATTTTGAATGAAGGGTCGATTGAAACAAAGGTAAATTGTGTTAAATTGATTGAAACATTGATGGAGGAGAAGGATTTTCGCGCAGAAATGGTTTCAAGCCATAGTTTATTAGTTGCTTTAATGAGGCTTGTAAAAGATAAGAAACACCCTAATGGACATTTACCAGGGCTTAATCTTCTCAAATTGATCACCTCACACAAGCAAATTCGGAGTTTGATTGTGAGCATTGGAGCAATACCTCAATTAGTAGAACTAATACCGTTCTTGAATCCCGAGTGTATAGAGCTAGCCCTTTTTGTATTGGATGCTCTATCCTCTGAGCCAGAAGGGAAACAAGCTTTGAAAGATTGCTCACACACTATACCAAATATGGTCAAACTTTTAATGAGAATATCTGAAAACTGTACGGAATTTGCACTCTCGATTCTATGGGCAGTTTGCAAACTCTCACCCGAGGAATGCTCGTTGATAGCAGTGGATGCAGGGCTTGCAGCAAAGCTCCTCCTTGTAATACAGAGTGGTTGTGGGGCCCCACTTAAGCAAAGGGCAGCCGAGCTTCTGAAGCTTTGTAGCCTAAATTACTCGGATACTATCTTCATTTCCAAGTGCAAATTGACCCGAACCATCCAATGAATCTAGAAGATTTTTCATCTCAGATAAGAAGGTAAAAGGTCCCACATTTGACCACTATAGTCTCCGATTGACAAGGATTAAGGGGAGCAATTGGCATTTTGCACCCCATCATTACTTTGTTTTGACACTTTGCACCCTAGAACTGAAATCTTGGCACTTTGCGCCCTCGAATTGCATAATCTTTGGCAAAGTGCAATAAAATTCCGGGGTGCAAAGAGCCAATATTTCAATTATGGGGTGCAAAGTGCCAAAACAATATAATCTTGGGGTGCAAAGTGTCAAATTTGCCAATTAAGGGTGCAAGGTTTACATCCTAATATAGTACGTAAGCGTGATCATATCAAAAAGTTGGCGCTGCAAAAGAAGTATTGGAATAAGCACCGGAAAGAGGAGATGGTTCCAAGAGATGATTTTATTTGTAAAGGTATAAAGGAATGGGGCAAATGACTATGCTACAGTGATTGCGGTTTGTAGATGGAGCTTGTGATTGGAATTGTAATTGTTTGGCAGTTGTTTCTGTGCAGTTATCTGGTTGTTGGAGATTGAAGGTGTTACAATTTTCCTTTGTAACTTGATAGAAGTTTTTTTTGGCCTTACAGAGTTAAGTATGGTAGTAAAAATGGCTTTTAGGCCTCATCCATTCAATATGTACAATTTTAATCACATTTTTCAGTCCATTATGAGTTAATATGCATGCATGCATACTTTTTCTTTTTTTTTGTTCAATGTCACTTGTTGCTGCCTGCTACTTTCTGTTCTGAGATACACTAATCATAGATGGGACAGTGAGAATGCCACATGATTATTATGATTACTTGTTTTTGGAATTCTTTTAGCAAATATGCATGTGATGTGACAAACAAATTACAATAACAAAAGCATTTTCATGTCATTAAAAACTCAAGTGCAAGGGCCTAGGATGTTTACCCAAACATTCTTTTCGAACTATATATTTTAGGGCTTTAGATGAAGCAGAATTTTGATCTGAATGCCATATATTAGGATCAATATCGAATTAAAAATTTGATCACTTTAATCCATTTGACAGAATCCACAATATAGAATGTACGAATGAATATAAATCTAGGTTGATTTGATAAAGATTAAATCCGTCGATCTATAAACTTGACATATACATGATATTTTTATTTATAGAATTATCATTAATATTGTCATATACCATGATAAGACTTAAGTAATTATTTTTTTAATAATCTTATTTTCAAAATCATACCTCGTTGTTGCTCAATTTATGATTGACGCGTACTTTCCAACAACTTGTTTTTATTTTATTGTGCTTAGAGCAATAAAAAAATTTCGAACTTGTAAGTTGATTTGAATGATTGTGGTGTCAAGAAATTTTTATAAAATAGGAAAATTTTGATTTGAAAACTCGAACATCAATTGGCTTAAATCCGAGTCAGGATCCACAAGATCCGAATCCAAGCTGATTCGACTTGACCCCTTGACAGCCCAATGGTCGAACCACATGGAAAGACCTTCCTTGATATATATATATACTAGCACAGTCGCACCGCGCAATGCGCGGTGTCCGGTGCCCAATTTCGATGTTTATTTTGTTATCAAAATATTAAGTAAATACACATTTTAATAATGGAAGAGAATTAATTTATCATTCAATTAGAGTTCTCATACACTGTCATTATGCTAGACAATTTTTAGATATGTCCAAACTACCGTAATCAACTTATAACAGCCAATCACATTCAACAATCGAATGGTTCTTACAAATTTGGAACAAAACAAATGCTAAGGACTTGGGTGCATTTGGAACAAAACAAATGCTAAGAACAAAACAATCGAATGGTTCTTACGCATTTCAGGTCACCACTTCATTGCTGATTAATTTTTAACACAGGTTTCTTTGTGCTGTCTCTGAGAAGTTCTGAAATTACTATATTGAAAGTAAGTAAAAGAGACTGCATGCAAAAGCAACCGTTTGAACCGATTGAAAAGTTCAAAGCAACAATGTATTACACTCAAAGTTCCGAACTGTTCAATTATCTTAATCCCTAGATAACATAAATTTCCCTGCAAGTTTTTTCAATTCCAGCCTATTCCTATTTGCTCTTATTCTTACATAGTGTGAAAAAGGCAAACTCCGTCTCTGAGACACACTGAATCATACAAATTAAAAAATAGAAATAAGAGTTGAATTAGGAGGACAAAAGTTGACTATCCAGAAAATGCAGGAAAAGAAGCCCATTACAGAACCTGCAAAATTACTCCCACTGATTTCGAGATATTCTCAACATTCAATGAACTAAAATAAATAGATCGCAGTTATATGTCCGCAAGTTAATGGATAACTGATATTATTTTCTACTAAGCACACCAAATCAAATGTCAGATTTCCCAAAATTAAAGGGGGCAAAGAACAAGAGAAAGTTCAGTAAGTTCACAGTTACCAATTTCGATTGAAATTCAAGGAGAAAAGGGGAGGGAAAGGAAATTGTCAACAGCTAACCCCCATAAACCAGTAGACATAAAATTAAATGCACAAGAATATGGAACCAGGAATTTGAATACTTTAAATAGATAGCTTTACATATGTAACACCTCTTCTCTGCTATATGTTGTAACTACAAATTGAGGCTTGGTACATATTTGGCAATTCAACTGGCTAAAGACAATAAATGGGCAACTAATCCTCTAAGCAAAAGTGCGAGTGAAATGGTGGCAATTTTATGCTGCCAATCACGAGGTTTCTTATTTCCAACATCTTAAAAGCACGAGGACTCGCACGTCATGTGAGGATATATTACGTACCATAATAATGACCAAGAGGAGAGTATTTCAGTTTGCTGCAGTAGATTCATTTTTGAAGTGTGGCTCTACCATTGGGGGTAAGAGAAGAGCAAGTCTGGTTTTGTATCTGGTAATTCTTTGAAGTCTTTCTTCTCTTAGCCTGCAAAGAAAATCAGCAAAATCAAATCCTAGCATCGGGATTTCTGACACCAGAAACAGTTATATTTTGTTAAGCCTAAACAACCACTAACTACATTTAGTGGAGGCAAATTTACAGAATAAACAATCATTCTATCAACTTAAAAACCTATTTAGATATGCATACAGGAAGAGCAGTTACCGTAATCGAACTTTCTTAGCACGTTTGACGTGCCTCTGCAGTAGCTCTCTTGCGGATAAATTCTCAACAGATCCTTCACCCGAAAATAAATGGGTGAAAAAAAGAATAAAAAGAACTATCGACTTTAAAGAGAAACTATTGTTTACAATTTCAAGTACCAACCTCATCTTTCTCTTCTTTACTTACTTCCCTTCTATCTGGTGAATCCACAACTTATGTAGCTACTGGCACAGGTATGGGAAGAGATTTTACAGCATCTATATACTGTGGCTTAGGGCTGTCAATGGATCGGATTCTGGTCGGATCAGGCTCGTCCAGATCCGGTTCCATTTATATCGGATCGAATCCTGTCGGATTCGGATCTTGCTCGGATAGTGATCGGATCTAGATTTTTTTAATCCAACGGATCTTGGTCGGATTTGGCCGGATATCGGATATTTTTCGGATCCAATAAATTTGTATTTAAAAAGTTAAATTAATATTTTTTTCCTAAAACAAGTTTATTATCTTTTCAATTTTATTTAATATTAGCTCACATTTTCAAAGTTTCTTTACTATATTCATATTTGTAGAATGAATATACTGGTTTAAATAAATTTATAAATGAATTATAAATTACTATCTTCTTAATGATACTTATTTTTATAAATCATTTTGTATATATATCTTTCTTTTTATTTGTTGTCGGATACGGATCTTTAACGGATCGGATCGACTTAAATCCATATTCGCTCCATGAGTTTCGGATTTCGGATCTTTATAATCGGATCAGGTCCATCGAATCTCTAATCGAACAATTATCCTAATAACTCGGACTGAATTCGGACGGATGCGGATTGAAATCCGCCCCATTGACAGCCCTACTGTGGCTGATAAGACGGAGAATATGTACTTAAAAAAAGGCTACGCATGCCCACATAATCAGAGGATCAGAATATTTCAAGATGAACGAATCATTGAGGCACTAATTGCAAGAGAGTAAGATAACTTTTAGATAAACTGAATGTTAAAATTCTTAGTAATAATCTTTGGAGTTTTATAGGTACTTCATGTTGATGATTCTATAAGACAATTTACATGTGGCCTGCTAGTCATTTATAGGCCAACATAGCCAATTCAGAATTTCAACAATCAATCAAAACATGTAGACAGAAATATAGCCTCAAGAATAGGCATTTTTGGATATAAATTCTTAATTTTATTGGATAGAGCTTAATGATGTACGCTTGTACAATAACAAAATCATAATAAGATTAATCAGAATTCAGAACACCATAATATATGCCCTTCAAATAATATCCCACATGCAGTTTTCTATAAGCCTAGAACTACAATAAAGCTAACAAACAGAAGTGCAGCTGACAATGAAAAATCAATTGATTCTATTAAATCAGTGAGTGAAGAAGAAATTACTATAATTCACAGTCACTGGCAGTGCGTGGTCAATATTAAGGAAAGGGAAACGCCACAGTTAGAGCATGATAATGCAATATATTGTGTCTCAAATGGAAAATGAAATGCAGACAGCCCCTAAAGTAATCCTTTTTTAACAGCCACAAATGACGAGGAAGTACCATGGAATAACTGATAACTGTATTTTCAGCCAGATCTTGACAGCTAAATTTAAAGTTTCAGTGACTCAAAATTCTTACCGACCACAATACCCCAATAAAAATCATCAACAACATATTTTAAACAAAACAACAATAAAACTGAAACAAATTCTGCAGTAGAGATAAATGAAATCAAAAGACTAATATTAATGGGGGGAAGAAGACACACCATTGGAGGAATAGGACTGTGTAAAAAGAAATATAAAAAGAACATATACAGAGCCCAACTGACGAAGAAAATACGAACTGCCAAAATCTTCTAAACCTGCAACCATTATTATCTTATTGATAACAGGTGTTATTCTCCCTATTCAATCAATGGTCCTAAACTAATTTCCTCACTTATTAAACATAGATAATTAACACTCAAATTAATGATCAGATTTCAGACCATCGGGTACAAGAAGTAAACGAATTACTGATAGTTGATTATAGCAAATAAATTATCCAAGACAAGTTTAAAGAAAAAATTCTTACTTTTTCCCGAATAACTGACCCATTCTTGCTTCTCACGGACTTCTGCACTTCGAAGTTCATCGAGATGATCCATTGCGTTGGCGACAAAAAAAGCAAACAAATCTTTATTTTGTTAAATCCTTCATATGTAAATCACCAACTTGATTAAGTTCACTGAATTTATTCAACAAACAAAAGTATCTACTAACACTATACCATTGCTTTGGCGAACAAAAATGTGAACAAATCTGTCTTTTGTTTGTTAAATCCTTCATCTGCAATTCAGTAACTTATTCAACAAACAAAAATATTTACTAACACTAAATTTTATGATGGCAAACCTACTGCATGTCCTCTTCATATTCCCTGAAATTTAAATTGATGTCAGCATCAACTCCACAAAATATAACTACAGAATAATTATATGACCTGCATGACAAAAATTGCTTAATAATATATAACTACACCAATTAATACTTAAATTACTTAACAAGTGATTTTATTACCTAATTCTAGCATGAGCTATGTCAAATCCTCCTGTAATTGGAAAAAAAAACCAAAAACAAACACTAAAGTCTAATATTATCACACTTAATAGAAAACTTTCAACGCATTTAATCAAAAGTCAAATTTATTACCCAAATAAACTTGTTTCCCACACACTGCACGCAATCAAGAAAAATTTCAATCAGTAGCCCAGAAAGAACCTAAGGGACCAGTGCTTTCACCTGTTCTAGGATTATTTAGAGGTGCTTCAGATGAGGGAGGAGGAGGTGGACTTCTACGAGACATTGGATTAGACTTTTTTGCAGGCTTTGGCATGCCTGTACATAACAAGTAGTTAGAATTCTATGAATGCAAGGAATCACCATGAACATAATTTGTAATTCAAGTATACAAATCTCAAGTAAATGTCATTTGACCCACCTTCACTTACAAATTTTGAACCATGAACACACAATATTACTACATTCTGACTCTCAAATTACAGTACCCTCACCTGCAAGCACATCAGTACTCTGTTGCAGCATTTCCGGAGGTGTATCAGGTAAGGACTTCTGTAACTCATCTGGTAAGAGACCATTAATACGAAACCAGACCTGCATCAAGAAACAGAATCAGTAAGCATCATGCAACCTTAGCCCTCATGATTGCCATGGGTGCAAATAATCTACAACTAACCGCAACTCATGGAGATGAATGGTCAATCAAGCAAAACGCCTGCCTGCGTGATATTGGGTCTGTCATTTGGGGAAGAGTGAAGCATATCTCTGATGAGGTCTGTCAGCGCTGTATTGTAATTGGGTAGATCTGGGATGCGATAGTTTCCATTTAGAACTTGGAGCTTTGATTCACCATCAAAAGCAAATTTGAAGTAACATATGCGGAAGAGGAGACACCCAAGTGCCTGCAAGCTACAAAGCTCAGGTTTGGATATTTAAAAATTTCAATGACAAGCAAACTGAATTCTTGCTGGGTTAATCCACAAAATCTAGAAAGCAGTCAACTTACCCATATATCTACCTTCTCGTTCATAAGTTCTCTGCGAAGTAGATCCCACATCTAAACCATTGAAAATGAAAAGAGGTCAATTGTTATACAACTAAAGGTAACATGTAAGGTCACGATAGAAAGTCCTCTATCAACCTCAGGGGCTCTATATGCAGGTGTGGTATGTTTTCTGATATTATCTTCCTCGATTCCCATTTCTTCAGGTTTCTCAAAGCGTTTATGATTGGTAGAAGTACTACCGAAATCACACAACTTCCATAATCCATCAGCCCCCAATAAGATATTCTCAGCTTTCAAATCTCTATACAAGCAATTTGGAATGATGAAGAGATGAGTCCAAATCAGAAAAAACTTTTGAGTCTCTTCAGCAAAGAAAAACCAATTTTTTATATGAAGAAACACAACCAATTCCACAATAGCAGATTTACTAAGATTACTTTCTGCAGACCCACAACACCTGTAATAGAAAATAAAATGCAATTCTCTTGCACAAATAAATGAAGTGCAGCGCCGACACCTAAAGCAATGCATAAAATGCCTAACCTGCCTTTTATGATCAAATGAGTAGAGTAATGAGTCTACTGATCTAATTATGAGCTTAGCGAGCCTTTAGACTATCCTGTTCTATCTGCTACTAAGGAACTACTCTTCCTACTTGTACTACTTGTAGCTCTATATCTGTTCTCTTTATTTTCTCTTACCTTATGTTATTATAAGCACAATGCTTTTGCTTGCATAAGTATGTGGCAAGACCACACACAAGTAATGCAAACAATGTAAACATATAAACAGATCATCACCAATCTTGTTATGATGCTTTATTTTTCAATATGCCTTTGGCTATAATATATAAGAGTAATCTCTCTATACACCTGTAAAAGTGACAGGCACAAGTAATGCAAACAATGTAAACATATAAACAGATCATCACCAATCTTGTTATGATGCTTTATTTTTCAATATGCCTTTGGCTATAATATATAAGAGTAATCTCTCTATACACCTGTAAAAGTGACAGGCATAAGACCAATTACCTGTGAGCAATTGGAGGAGTCTGGCAGTGCATTGCAAAGACGGCATTGCATACGTCCCTGAAAATTGTTGCAATTTGCTTCTCCTCAAAGAACCCAGCTCCCCTGCTCTCTAGCACGTTGACCAAGGACTTTTCACAGTATTCCATGAGTAGGATAGCCTCTTTTGTACGACCCATATCAAAGAAAGCATGGGCATAAAGAGTAACAACATTAGGATGGCCTTTGAGTGATTTCATAACTGAAATTTCCTTTGTCACTAGCTCTTGTGATTCCTCATCGTTACAAAAAATGTGTTTAAGCGCATACTGCTTGGATCCATGTATTGCATCTCGAGCTAAGTAAACACACGAGAACCCACCCTCCGCGATTGCATTACGAACCTGAACTTTGAAATTGCCAATGTCAATGATGCGACCATCAAGTCCAGTTTGTTCTTTGTGCGCAAAGGGTTTGAATCTCCACATGCTTGGTGGTGATTCTTTACCAAAAAAGGAACTACTGCAAATGTTATATTGTTGTCAAAATTTAATCAGTAGGAAAAATTATCTCAAGCTTCTACTTGTAAGCATCAAAAGGGGAAAAAGGAAGGCCTAGTGTACTTCCACAGTTCCACAAAAATAAAAATAGTCAGTAGGAAACTACTAAAATTCTATATATGTAAAGTGCCTCAATGCAATCAAATCCAAGTACTCAAATAATGAACAACGTGAAAGTTGGACCACCACATACATGGAGAAGACATTGGACAGCATGAATAAATTTTCAACAACAAAAACCAGTTTAGACAAAAATAAAAAGAAGAAAATGGAATTTTTTTCCATGAGCTGTAAAGTCTAATCTAACATTTCTAGCAACAGGAAAGAGTTTATTGATGATTAATCAATGTACCAACTCAATGCATAGATAATTGAAATTATAAATGGTCACAACATTAACACCAACCCTCATAACCCCAAAACCCCTACCTGTCGTTAAGTGATCGTGCTAATTTTGAACACTACAATCCATCCATAATATCTATTATGGCCACCATTGCGTTACCAAGTCGACTTATAAGATATCCAATATATAACGTCATACAACCAACCCAACGCATCTAACTACAACGGTAGCCAGATAACCTAGCTGCCAAAATAGTTTCCAAAACCATCTTCAAGACATTCTACACATGCGCATCTCCAAACGTTCAAGAATCATAAACACAGAGATCTATACATAAATGCATTCGGAAAACTCTACATACAGTTTTATCACAAAGAAATGAAGCAACATATTCATTCCGTAAAAGAAGTTAAAATGGGCAGATTAGGTACCTATTGCAATTCCAGAATAAAACGCACCTTGGTTGCAACAAAACCATCAAATAATTCTCTCATAGAGCAGAAAACACCAAAATCCATGTATGTATGAAAGCATAGGTACCTTCCTCGAAGAACACTGCAACAAAACCTATAAAACCACAGACAAATAACAAAAATCAAAAAATCAAAATCATATGAACAACCTCCATTCGAACCACTGCCGTTCAAAATCAAAACCCAATTAAATAGAAGATAATTTAGAGACAAAAAAAATAACAGCAGTTCACAACAAAAGAAAAAAGTAATAAATCAAATTTCGATTTCAATTTCAATTTCTTACCTTTGAAAGAAAAGATGAGAGAGAATAATCACTATTGTATCCCAATTTCAATTTCAATTTCTTACCTGATTTCCTTTGGCGAACGGTTCCTTTTTTAGTTCATAATTAAGATTAGTATCCCAATTGTTACCTTTAATTAAGATTGAACCTGCAATGAGACAGAAACTTTCAAATTAGTATCCCAATTCCAAAATTAACAGGAAAAAAAAAATGCATACCTTCAATTAAGCTTAAACCTGCAGTGACCCAAAAAAAATTCCAATAGTTAACCCATTTACAAAGTTAGAATAAACAACAAAAAAAAAAAGAAAATTAGTTCCAGTAAATTTACCTGGCAAATAAGTACGAATGCAAAATGAGAGTTGGACATGAGATTTTATAGGAAGAAGAAATACCGCCATTGAAGGAAAGAAGGTGGAGCAGACCTAGTTGCAAACAACAAGACGTGAGGAAAGGAGATTCATGAACCTGAAATCGTGGAGTAGCAGAGAAGAAGACGTCATTGAAGCCCTAGGGCTGGGCATAGACTCACAGAGAGGGATGGTGATTGATGTGAAACAAGTCTGCCAGCCGCAATTGAAGACTTTTGGTGCAAGAATTTAGCGTGTAGGTAGAACCAAGGAAGGTGAGATGATAAAGGAACGGTGAGATTGAAGAAGGAGAAAGAGGAAGAAGGAAAAAGAAAAAGGAAAATAAATTCGGACAGCACAGGGTACAACCACACGAAAGCGCGGAAAAAAAAAAGAAAAACGGATCAGTGGGTCCCATAATAGTCCTTGGTCGAAGGCAGGAAATAATAAATTTAAATGAAAATGAAAATCAAGACAGCACAATGTACAACGAGCCACAGCTACAAACTTCATAAAACGACGTCGTTTTGTTTACGAACGACCCAAAAAAAAAAGGAAAAAATAAAGGGGTCACTATTCACAGAAGGCATCGTCTCTTATTAGTATTAATATATATATATATATATATATATATATATATATATATATATATATATATATATATATATATATATATATATATGTGTATAAGTGGCCTTTCATAGAACATATCTTGACTTTCTAGATTCCAAACATTTTCCTATATATAGACCGAACTCTTCCATCACTTATTCATCTATTCAATACGTGATTCTTACCTTTACCAATGACATAAAGATAAGCAAACTCCTGAAAAAATGAATTTAGAACATAAGAATGCATAAAAAAGGTAATATAAAGTTCCACAACAGCATCTTACAATTGAAATTTCACCAATCGGAGAATTAATTGGCAATAATATCCATTCAGCCAAAAAAAAGGAATACTTGTACAAACAACATCTTATCAACAATGGAACCTGTTATCCAACACAAAAATAATGTTGGTGATTTTCGTACAAAGCTAATAAAAAAGGACTTGCAGAAAATCGCGAGGATGAAACTTAAGATGACAATTTTTTCCGAAGTTTTGAAATGGTTAGATCTGCACCACCAAATCCATCCAATACAGCAATCGCTGAAGGATATTCAGCCCTCGGTGTTGAACTTCATGTTGCACCATAAGAGAAGAGACAACAAAATTGATCAACGATAATTTAATGAAAGCAAAAAGGTTCCCTTTCAGAAAGTAGGATATAGTTTTCAGTTTCATTGGCTTCATTCACAAGATAACTTACAATATATATTATTGAAAACAGATGTAGCCTTACGTCCAGAAAGTTTAATTTTGAAAGTTCTTTATGATCAATAAGCAAAAAGAATGTGAAGAAAAGATTGGTATTTAATTTAAGTTGCTTTTACCTGCTCCGAAGAACCACAGAAGGCATCCCTATACGCTCGGCTGCATCTAATCCAGATTGGCTGCCTGCCACAAGAACACAATTGTGTATTGGTACTTGTGCATACTCTGCTCCTGCCCTTAGTGCAGCTACAATATTTTGCATGCTGTAAAAACAACCAACCATATATATACAATTGAATATGGTTGATATTTTGGCCACCAAATATACACAACAAGAAATAAATAAAAGATCAGTTCACCAAAAGTCAGTAACATGACAATTTCACACATAATGATTATGGCTATAAGTCTATACGAATATGATCAAAGAGAGAAACATAAATTATATGTCAAACTATAGACCCAGGTGAAAGACCTGAAGCGAGACAACTTGTCAGATAGCAATTAGAATAATTGTGAATATATTAATTATGTCATTGCGGACAAGATGCTTTGGTAGCAGAAGAGACTAAAGCATAGATTATTGGGAAATTAGTGAACACCACCTAAATTTGTTTTGGTCCTCCTGGCACATGAAGATTATATTGCATAGGGTTGGGCATGTGATAATTTTATTAGTGATGGTCCCTAAAGTGGTGGTTATCTTTATTATGGCTACATTTATCAGTGCTACCAAACAAGAGATAAAGATTCATAAAAGACCTAATCTCACATTATCTTTGCTGCCGCATGAATTCCAAGCTTTTACCACAAGACATTTATTAGACTTGGTCATCTGGTTATAAATTTCTTACCTAAGAGTAAATACGGTAAGCAAAATCAAGAGCTAAATGAAGGGAAGATACCCATATTCTAATTCAAGAAATCCTACAAACAAGTGATACAAAAGATTACCAAAAGAAACGTCTGTGTTATAAAGCACATACTAGGTCCAATTGTGCACTGTGTTTGAAACAAGAAGAATGTCAAAAAAACAAACCTTTCACTTGAACTAGTATTAAGTTCAACTTTCAGCTTCAGAATTGAAGCAACCTCCTCCGCGACTCTCTGTCTCTCAGCAGAAGCTAACTCAAAAGACAGAATTTTTTACCTTAAAACATGTGACGGACATTAAAAGCAAAAGAAAGCGAAAGTCTGATGCCCTTTATTTTTACCTGCTTTGCTCACTTCCTTGGCTAATTGGTCATCCAAACTGGAAGAGGCTCCTTTACCAAACACAAGTTGGCCATAAAAGCTCTGTTTTACCTCTTCATCTCCAACAATCTTTGTCTTTGACATTCGATTACTTCCAAGCTTTTCAACAATCGACCTAATAATCAATTAAATTTTTATTTTTTATTTTTTTTTATTAATAATCAATTAATAATATTTATACTCAATAACCATAGCATTTCCATGAAACTGCAAATATTGGCCAGATAGAAAATGGTAAAATTGCATCTGTAGTCACATGACTGGACCATTTTCGGTGCTGCGCTTCACAAAACTTCACTTTTGGTCGCATTTTCTAAAATGCTTAGCACTTTTGGTCCTACTAAACTGAGACAACTCCATGGAACCAGAAGTGCAAACCAAAGACTATTCTTTGGGCCAAAAGTGCAAAAATTGGAAGGAAAAAGTGGTGATAGGACCAAAAGTGCAAACTATTCTGAAGCATTTGGACCAAAATTTTAATTATATATGCGTGATAACAGTACTGCAGGTCCGATCCTGTGGGACTAAAACTTCAATTGTGCCAAAAAAAAAAAAAAGTCAATTACCTTGCGACTTTCTCCCCACTTATACTGTATGCAGTCAAAATGACCACTGGAATGTTTTCTTCACAGGCACTGTCAATGAACCTGTAGTGAAAGGGTAGACACTGTAGAGTGACCATATTGATATACAAATGTATATATATATAATGTGCATTCCGGTTGATTTCTTGTAGCATGGGAAGCTGAAACGAATCGACCACTCACTCTTCAGCACCAGGTTTCAACGAAAAAGATTTTGACTTGACAAGATCATCCAATGCATTCTTCTGCAGAATAAAATGATAAATAAAATGATAAACCCTAAACCAACAATTCAGCTACTTCTGAAACAATAAAATGATAAATATTTATTAACTCAAGGTACTCGGAAAAAGAACACGAGTAAAACTATTGCATCTTACAATGAATAAAATGAGACTTAACATAACAGTGCCATTGAGGAGGAGAGACTACAAGATTGATAATAAAAGAAAAAAGATCTTATTAAAATTGAACATATTTTCCTCTGAAGAAATCTGAGTGAATGGAAAGGAAGATGAATTTCACTTCCGAGTTACAGAGACTGGCTATAAAAGTAGCCCCGTTTCTGAAGAGTCTTATCTGATGAAGATCAATGAAAATTTTGGGAATTCAAGATTCCAAATACTTGATAAAAAAAATTGAAAATAAAGACACATTTCTTTTTCAAAAAACACTTGTTACTCTTCTTTTTTATTCGAAGCGGTGGAATCGACCCTTTCGTTACATAAAAAATAATAAATTTGAAAAGATATAAAAATGATATTGGGCATTCTAGAAAATATTTCGCAATCAACTTACCAAAATGGGCACTTATGATCTCTATATATAAAGAGAAGGGGGAGATAATAGCATTCTAGAATACATTTTCCAAGTGGAGACATACCTTTATGGAGACCTAAACCAAAGATGTTTCTCTACAACTACATTTGGATAATTAAAAAGAACAGGATTTACAATCCTTCAAACGATTGTACATGGAGAATTTCCTACAAGTCTGGCACTAAGTGAAAATGACTATTGCGGTTTATAAGCTAAATCATAATAAAAATTAAGATAATTATTAAAAATATAACAACTCTTGTCGATACCTTCTCTCGAAGAACACTTTTCATAAATGTCTTATTCTCACTTGTGGCAACAGAAGTGGGCCAACCGATCTGTAACAAGATCATTAGATTAAGTCCAAGAAAGGTTAGTGGTACTGAAAGAGTAACATTAATCACATTTGGACATGCATGAGTACAAATCTCACCCTGTTAAAATACAATACTAACATCATCTCCTCATCACCAGCACTTTTCCTGAGCATTGTGGAAGAAGTCGTTATCACATTGAAGATGCGTTAAGTGCTTGTACAAAAAATCTATGTGAAACTATTCGAATTAGACAGAGAAAATCAAGAACCAAAAAAGACGATAATATTCAAAGTCCACAGGCAAAAAATTATTAAAAATTAATGTTCCTTGGATTTGCGAAAGATACTGCATTTGGTTTAGATCAAGTATATCAGAAAAACTAAGAGCTGACATAGAGGACGCAACTGGTAAATGTTTAACTTCATTTCAGCTCATATTACGTCATATAAGAGAACCTCAAACTTCAAAAAACAATTGTTATGGATAATCGATAAATCATCACACCTTACAAGGTCTAAGTAAACTGGTTGACTCCAATTCGCACAGTCTAATCCCAGCTTTCTAAAGGCTGAATCATCAAATGAAAAGACGTGATACACAACAACATAAAAAAAAGGACAAGAAGACAAAATCAACAAAATCAACAAAACTATGTTAGCTCATATAGATCTAAGGCAAATATCATACCTACGTTAAAAGCTTGTCGATTGCATAACCGATACACGTCCATTAATACTCTGAAGAGTAAATAACTTATTAGCAAATTCAAAGAACAATAGTAACTTAATGCTCCATAAGTAAAACAAAACAAAATTATAAAATCCAATAAAATTGAAGCAACGAAAGAGGGAAATAAATAGAAGTTGCATTAATTGATGCTTTACTGCTATTTGATTGGAAAGATTCTGATTGATAAAGTAAAAAATCTAATACAAGATTATCCCTTAACTGCGAGAATAAAAGCAAGAGACCAATTCTTCTAGAAGAATAAACATCTTTCATCAAGAAAGACAGAAATTAATGCCCACGGTCAGATGATTTTCCATTCCTATTTTCATCTGAATTCAAATTATCACAAGAATATATTGTACTTAAATGAATACACAGGTAAAGATAGCAAGACACATAAAGACGAATAAAGAAAATACCAAAAAGGGGAGCAATGAGAGATAGAAAATACAGACCCTTCGACTTCAAGAAGAACGGAAAATTTCGGAGAAGAGTTGCAATCGGTAGTATTTCCAGAGGAAGAATTACTAAGGAACCGATCAAACCTTTTCTTGAATTTTCTGCCAAAAATGTCGTAATAATAAAAATTTCTTGGAGAAGCAAGTAGAGAGTTACTACTACATAAATGTTTGCTGAACATGGGAAAGTATAATTTTGAAGTAGTAGAAGCGTTTGTAAAGGTGGCGGTGGTTCGGGTGGCACCGCCGCAAAGGCGGAAGGAGTGTAAAATGGGAGACGAAGAAGCGGTTTCCATTTTCTGTTGATGCGAGTGTGACTGCCAGGCGATTTCTACTTCTATTGGGTTTGTCTGATATTTATATATTTATTTATTTCCTACATATATATCAATCATATACATACGGACTGGAATTTCTGATTTATATCGTAAACATCCCCCAACTTTTTGTAATGCTCAATTCAACCCCCAAGGGTTGGGGCTTTCAGAACAGTTTTAAGTTAGTTCATTTGTTCGTTTGGCCTGTAATATAATAGGCATGTAATGTGAGGTGGTAACTTTTCCTTTTTCTCCTATAATAATAATATAATATATGAATTGCATTATTAATTTATACATTCTTATGATAGTTTTTGCGAGTCAAATTAAGATTTTATAATAGTCTCCCCATAGGCATAAAAATTAATTACTATATGAACAACGTGATGTGCTATTTGATTATGTAAATTAGTACTAGTACAAGATATCAAGAAAAGATTTGAAATATTTAAATACATATATATATATATATCAAGATCTTACAAGTCATGATTTAAAATGATAAAATAGTCTTTTAAACACAAAATTACAATTGAGTCTTCTGAATTTGCAAACCAGTCCTCCCTGGCTGAGATTGTAGTAACCAGTAAGCCAATCAGAGATAACTAACTCTGTCTCATACTCAGAGAAAACCTGCACAACCATGAAAGCTATTTTAGTCAGTTATGATTATCAACCTCTTTTCCTTTCCTTCCCAAAGCACATTTTTTCATCTATGGTTGAGAAGGCCAAGCTGCAAATCTAAATTAATACTAATATTTCCTAATTAATTTACTAACAGTAAACATTATGACATTAATCACACTTTGCTAATATTTCAACTCAAACTCAGTCCCCCCTCAGGCAAAGAAGAGCAGAACAAACTCCCCAAAGTTTAAAAAACAGTAAAAATGGCTTCACTCGATTTGGCTTATTACAAAGCCAAGAAAGTACATCCCAGCCTTAATTCCTTAGTCAATTCAAAACATGATGCTTGACCGAAAAATATATACAATTTTGTGCTCCAAGAACTATAACGATGCAATAAGAGACCTTGAAATTGCTTATAAGTTGGTGTGCTGTCGTACGCAACCAAAAATAAAACCTATACTCCTAAAAATGTAGTAGAGCGAGTAAGGGTCGATCCCACAGAGAATATCTAGTCTAATTTTATGCCAAATCACTACAAAAATTTCAAATTTAGTGATAAAATAGTAAATAACAAAGTGACAAGAATTTTAATATTGTCACTAAACTGATGTATATAGACACACTAGTGACAAGAAATGCGAAAAAGTTGTCACTATTGACATTTAGTGATACCCTTATAGTGACAACTAAACAGTTATCACTAAATTATAGTGACAATATTTATTGTCACTAGGTTGTCACTGAAAGGGTGTCACTAATTGTTAATAGTGACAACTTAAGTTCCATAAACTTGTCGCTAATAGCCATTAGTGACAACTTAAAAATATATTTTGTCACTATTGCACTTGTCACTATTATTATTGTGATAAAACTAATATTCTTATCACTAAATGTATACAAAAAGTGACAATTTTGACAATGTCACTTAATATTTTGTCACTAAAATTCATTTTTCTTGTAGTGAATGGATTAAAATAAATGGGGGTTTAAGTGTGATGGAATTCAATAATTAAGGAGTAATGCAAATTAAATTTAATCAATGTAACAAATATTGGTCCAAGTCAACATCCACTGTCGGAATCATATAACTGATCATCGATGCAAATATATATAACAATTCACACTTTGAATATTCACCATGGAAATTAATCTCCTATCTCTCCTTAGTTTTAATTAATCAGAAGAAGAGATCCAATTAATCCTAACTACTAAATAACCCAAGATAAGCACTAAAGGTTTAATATAGGAGATGCTTTAAGAACTAGAGAGATCAATGAAACTAAACAATTCAAACACAAGCGGTTGGATTTAATTTAGTCGATTTATCTTCTTAAGATTAACAATTTCTGACGCAGCAAATTATTGAATCTTAGATGCTTCACAAAATTAGATGGATCAAACAATTACGAATTTGATATCTAATCAAGCAGTAGATTGTAAAGAATAATATACTAGTAGGCCTCCTAGCAACTAAACAAAACAACCATATTAATTATAACAGAAGAGCAATCGATATTCAAAACATACATCGTATAATAAAACTAATTAGATCTCACAGTTTTCTTGTTTCCGAAGCTTCAGTTTTCTTCGACCAATAACAAATATTTAGCCACGTAAGGCCATTAATAACTCTAAGTATATGTGGGGGAAAGAAAAATGAACTAGGTGGTCTTCTAAAGTCCTATTTATAAAAGAAGCCAACACAACCCTAAAAGAATCCTCTAAAATTGATATCCAATCTTTATATTATAAGAATAATATAAAAATTAGGATATTATCTCAATGTAAATAGGAGAATGCTGATTTAGTCCTTCCAAATTCGTCCATCAAGGATTGCCCCAATATCAAGTCAATATATTAGACTAGATATTTAGGTAACTTTCCATAAAACAGGTACAGCGACTTTAAGTCCGATTTCGTCTAGGATCCCTTCAGAATCTTGAAAATCCCCAAAGATGAAAGTTGTAGATTTTCCTCTTGCCGATCTAAAGCATCTTGTATCATCTCATTTGGATCTCGTATGAGGATTTTACGCCCTTAATACGAAGTAGTGTCAAAACTGTTAAGAAATTGTCTACTTAGCTTCTTTTCCACTTAATGACTCCAATTGTATCCTAGATAAAAATATAAGAATAATGAATGTGATTTGGTGTCAAATAAATATTAAATAGTAAATAATAATGCATAAAAACTTGACACTTTGTATTCTTATCATAAGTACATGCCTGTTCAAGTGAATGGATGCCACAGAAGAAATCAAAATTTGCAAGAAAGTGTTTAATAGTGTATCTAATGATCGTGCACATGTGGAGAAGCAAAACAAGGAGTTTGAGTTTCTTGCAAGTATAGTTAAGGTTATAGCTGATAATTTCAACAAGAAGTGATTGAGAAGACTGGTTCATCTGGGAAATCTTGTTGGGTTGATGTATTCCAGTCATTCATGTAATGAAATGAAAAAGTTAATTTACATTAAAGGATTTCAATAAATTATTTATTAACTCTTCTTGGGAGAAAAAACTTTTTGATAATACACATCCTTATTTTTAATGTCACCGATATATTTATGCTATTTGCAAAATAGAACTGGAATCTAGTTCAAAAGATTAAGTAAAATATTAAAAAAAATGCAAGAAAACACCTTAGAAGTAACAATCTAAAACTTGGGTTTTGGCCATTTAGTTTGTCATACTACTGTTGAGGTACATTAAAAATTAACCGTTTGGGGATGCTCTAAGGTGACTCTCACCCGTTGAGAGTCACCCAAGTTGTTTGAAAAAAAATTGGACAAGTGTCCTTGTACAACATCACCCCTTCTCCCTGTACGAACCACACTTAAAATGGTTAAATACCAAAATGACCTTTTACTTAAAAAATATCATAAATAAGAACTTGAGTCTAATTAATTCTCCAACCCTTTTTTCATCCAAACCCCGCCGTCACCCCCACATTTCGCCGGTCGGAAAGAACTGGGGACCAAGACCACCATTTTTTTCACTTTAAATTGGTTTCTCTGCTCTTTTATTCGTATTTACTTTATTTGCTTTGGTGAAAAAATGCTCCAATTTTAAACACTCACACAAACAACACCAAATTCATCTTTTAATTGTTTTCCTTCATAGTGAAGGATGTATCTATCTTTTCCAACATATCAAAAGTTTATGAGAACTAATTTATATAATTTATCGAATTAAAAATTTTCCAATAAATCCCAAAATTCCGATCTATTTTTTAAACTTTCTATCTCAGATCTATCCTTCATTGTGACGGCATTGAGGCTGGGTAGGATTTTTGGGATATTTTTTTAATATTAAAATTTTATTTTGGGGTATTTCAACTGCTACTGTACGAAATTGTATTGGGGAAGATGCCATATTTGCACATTTAGCCCCCAGACTCTGATCCTGATCAAAATCGTCCTCAAACTTTCAATTTTGCAGAAAAATTAAAGATTTTGTAAGATTTAATAAAGTTTAAAATTTAATAACGTGATTAGTTTAAATATTCTTAGTTTTAACTTTTAAGTCTAAAATCTGAAAAATACAAAATAGCTAGTATGAATATAAAAAATTATGACTTAATTAGAATTTCTGAAGAAAAAAATTAAATAAATCTTAATCAATACATAACACATCTTAAATAAAAAACAAAATTGTTATTTTTTTTTTAAATGGTGAATTTCCTTTTCTTTTCTTTTTAAAAAAAAATCGTTTTAGATAATTGTAAGTTTGTAACACTAACTCCTCCGTAATTTGAAAATATGTAGATAATTTTAAAAAAAATGGTGATTCGGTCATTATTTTGATCAAATTGTCTATTAGATGGTTATGTAATGCTATGTCCTCCGTAATTTGAAAATACATCGATAATAAATTTGGTGACTCGGTCATTATTCCGATCAAATTGTCTATTAGATCGTTATGTGACACTAAGTCCTCCATAATTTAAAAATATATCGAAAATTTTAAAATAAATTGATGACTCAGTCATTATTTCGATCAAATTGTTATTAGATAGTTATATAACACTATGTCCTCCGTAATTTGAAAATATATCGATAACTTTTAAAAATTTGATGACTCAGTCATTATTCCAATTAAATTGTCTATTAGATGGTTATGTAACACTAAGTCCTCCGTAATTTGAAAATATATCGTTAATTTTTTAAAAATTAATGACTCGATCATTATTTCGATCAAATTGTCTTTTAGATGACTATGTATCTCTAACGTCTCCGATCCGTAATTTGAAAATATGTCGATAATTTAAAAAAAAAAATCAATGATTCTGTTATTATTTCGATCAAATTGCCTATTAGATGGTTATGTAACACTAACTCATCCGTAATTTAAAAATATATCGATAATTTTTAAAAAATTGATGACTCGGTCATTATTCCGATAAAATTGTATATTAGATGGTTATGTAATACTAAATTCTCCATAATTTGAACATATATCGATAATTTTAAAAAAAATTGATGAGTCAGTCATTATTTCGATCAAATTGTCTATTAGATGGTTATGTAACACTAAGTCCTCCGTAATTTGAAAATATATCGTTAATTTAAAAAAAATTACTGACTCGATCATAATTTCGATCAAATTGTCTTTTAGATGGTTATGCAACACTAACTCATCCGTAATTTGAAAATATATCGATTATTTTTTAAAAAATTGATGTCTCGGTCATTATTTCGATCAAATCGTCTTTTATCACTAATTCCTCCGTAATTTGAAAATATGTCGATAGTTTTAAAAAAATTGATGAGTCGGTCATTATTTCGATTAAATTATCTATTAGATGGTTATGTACCACTCTCCGTAATCGATATATTTTCAAATTACGGATGAGTTAGTGTTGCATAACCATCTAATAGACAATTTGATCGAAATTATGATCGAGTCAGTAATTTTTTTTAAATTATCGATATATGTTCAAAATTATGGAGAATTTAGTGTTACATAACCATCTAATATACAATTTTATCGGAATAATGACCGAGTCATCAATTTTTTTAAAATTATCGATATATTTTTAAATTACGGATGAGTTAGTGTTACATAACCATCTAATAGGCAATTTGATCGAAATAATAACATAATCAACGATTTTTTCTTAATTATCGACATATTTTCAAATTACGGAGACGTTAGAGATACATAGTCATCTACAAGACAATTTGATCGAAATAATGATCTAGTCATTTAATTTTTTTAAAATTAACGATATATTTTCAAATTACGGAGGACTTAGTGTTACATAACTATCTAAAAGATAATTTGATCGAAATAATGACTGAATCATCAAATTTTTAAAAACTATTGATATATTTTTAAATTACGGAGGACATAGTGTTACATAACCATCTAATAAACAATTTGATCGAAATAATGACCGAGTCATCAATTTTTTTAAAATTATCGATATATTTTCAAATTACGAAGGACTCAGTGTTACAACCATCTAAAATGAATTTTTAAAAAAAAAGAAAAGGAAAGGAAATCCACCATCTATTTAGAAAAACAGTTGTAATTTATTTAAGATGTGTTATGTATTAATTAAGATTTATTTAAGTTTTTTCCCAGAAATTCTAATTAAGTCGTATTTTTCAAATTTTAGACTTAAATATTAAAACTAATCACATTATTAAATTTTAAACTTTATTAAATTATACAAAATTTTTAATTTTTCAGTAAATTGAATGTTTGAGGGCGATTTTGACCAAGGACAAAGCATAGGGACTGAATGTGCAAATATGTTATCTTCCTCAACACTACTTCAACTTCGTACAGTAGCAGATGACATACACAAAATAAAATTTTCCATATAATTTAAATATTTTGTAATTGCATATCATTAAATATCTTAATGTCACATCCTATTTACCAAAAATTAGTTAAAGTATTGTTTTCAATAAATATAAGAAAAAGGAACTTAAATAAAAAAAAACAAAAAAAAACACTGTTCATCTTCTTCACCGTTCTTCACCCGTGGACAGCCATTGTTGAAGGTACCAAAAATATTAACTCAAAATTCCATGTTTCTTTACTCAAATCAGCCCCCAAAATCATGTCCTCTTGCTAAAACTTAAGAAATCAAAATCTGAAAATGAGATTCTTGAAAAAATGGAGAAAAATTAACAAGTTTCAACCAAAATTAATAGATCAAATCGACCAACAGAGGCTGTTCTTCTCGCACGCACGAGAACAGCGGCGACAAGTTAACTTGGGTAGAAAATAGAAATTATAGAAATATTATATAATTTGTTGACAAGTTTTTAGAAAATTCATGGCTTTGGGTCGGGATAGGACCGATAGGTGCTGGGATCTAGTGGCAGAAAGGATTAGGGATGAAAGAGAAATTAAGGGAGATGGTAAAATGGACAATTTGATGTGTACATGATTTTTTGCTAGGTTCATACACCCGTACTCCCCGTACACCAAAATGGGCATGAAATCTTGTGACTCTTGAATGAGCAAGAGTCATAATATAATGTCCCTTAAGGGTATATCTTTTATGCCACAACAGTGCCACGTTTTCATAGCACACTTATGCGTGCATCGACAAGTGTTCTAATTTTAAATTTGTGTAGACCAAGTGACCAACATATAAACTTGTCAATGTATGCAATGGTGTGACGGAAAAAATATGACACCATTGTAGTAAGAAAATATTTGCCCCTTACAAACATGCACAGTGCTATACACAAACCAACTGCAACTGAAAATGAAAATTTGTGGTGAAAGAACAACTTTACCC
Organism: Penstemon eatonii; assembly: GCA_038501285.1. Lineage (NCBI taxonomy): Eukaryota > Viridiplantae > Streptophyta > Magnoliopsida > Lamiales > Plantaginaceae > Penstemon > Penstemon eatonii. The sequence continues at coordinate 66,929,217 of CM076708.1, read as the reverse complement.
TTAGTTTTGGCTTAATTAGAATGAGTAGAACCTTCTTAATTTGAAGGCGAGTATTGAGTGCTGCTTTTTTTTTTTAAAAATGAATATTTGAAGTTTACCCTTCTTTAGGATTGGAGGTTCAGAGGTGAAACTTGTGTTTTACTATCTTAATTTCTCTCTTTTGAGTGCCCCATTTTTTTTTACTAAAGTTGTTTTAGAATTTGTTTAACTGAGTCTACAACATATATAACATGCAGAGTATATAAGCTTTTGAATCTATTGGATTTAATAGCTCAAGGAAGCGAATGCCTGTCATAGTAGGCAATGAAGATGGGTCGATCTTTCTTCTCTGCAAAGGAGCTAATAAGTATGGTTTCTTGTACTCAGTACTCACTTCATTCGGAGAATTTACTCTCATATGAAAATTTGAGGTGAAAGAACAAAAGTTTACACCTACCAACATGCAGTGTGCTATACACTAATTTTGGCTAAATTGGAATTAGTAATTAGATCAAAACTTGTAGAAGACATCTATGATTTTATATTAGATTTCACTATACATGAATTTGTGTTGGAAAAAGTGTGCTTCATTTTGTTAATCACAAAGGGATTTATCAATCAACTAGATCGATCACACACAACATAATCAGCAAATAACTCCCTACTATTATCACAAAAACGTCTACCATCTCCAACTAAGATCGGAGTTAATTCAACATACTTCAATTAATAACTTGAAACTGCAAAAAGTAAATGCATGCAATAAATTTGAAGAAGTAATGCAACTTACAATCAATCTATCTACCATATAAAGAAGCCATTTCTCAGTGCTTATTCAACACAGAAAAGAGAAGAAACACAAGCATTAAAAAAAAATGGCTTATTTGCTCAGAGAAATGTCACCTTTCTTGATTTCCATTGCTCTTATTTTGACGTCTGCAGTTCAAGTTTCATTGGGAGGCAGAGACATCACAGATAAAGAAAAAGACCTAAAAAATCTCTGCTCTGACACCAGCCATTCCGAAGTGTGCTGGAATATTATCAAATCTCAGTACAGCAGATTTGACACGGACGATAGAGGAGTGGCGGCAACAGCAATCGACCTGGCAAAAGCAAAAGCAAATGAAATTCACGATTTACTCAATCGGCTACATGAAGATTCGAAAGACGATAAATTGAAGGAGAAATACCTGTCCTGCTCCAAGAATTACAACGATGTCATCCGCGACCTCGGTCAAGCGACAAATTACTTGAATTCGAACGACTTTCAGAAAAATCAAGTACAGATTGATGATGCCCTAGAAGAATTGAAGAACTGCGAGCATGATTTCGATAAGGATTCGTTCGATCCTGCACATATTAGGAACAGGAATAGGGAGTTTAGGGTTTATGCAGAAACGGTTAAGGTTTCCTCTAAACGTTTGGTCAACGGAAAATAGGGGGGGCTAAAATCCTTTTCCGAGCCGGATTGAGTTTTACTATTCTAAATAAATATATATACATGTGTCAATAATTATTATATATACATGTGTCAATAATTGTTATATATACATGTGTCAATTACTAATTTGTGGTACACATTTGTGGTACACAAATTGTGGTACAGAGGATCTTGAGCCCTCTATGGTTGTTTGAAAAAAAATTGGACAAGTGTCCTAGTACGACCCCAGCCCACCTCCCCTGTATGTACCCTCTCAAATGGAAATTTACTATATTACCCTCTCTCATTTAATTTACATTTCTCACTCTTCTTTAAACTCTCCACACTGCTCACACACAAAACCACCGCCTCACACACTTGGCCACCGGAACGGCAAGACTTCATCGCCATTCTGGTCGTCACCAAGGCGGCCTCGTCACCGTTCTGGTGCAACCAGAACAGTCTAAGTTGAAGACGATTTTATTTTAATTAAATTTTTTAATTTTGGTGGTGACGTGAGCGGCAAGACTTCGCTTTGATTTGGTTGAAATTAGTGCGACAAGAACAACCCTTTGTTGGTCAATTTGATTTGGTTGAAACTTGTTAAATTTTCATCTTTTTTTGAAGAATCCCTTTTTCAAATCTTGATTTCTTAAGCTTTAACTAAAGGACACGAAATAGAGGGCTGATTTAAGTAAAGAAACAGCTTTCAACAATGGATGTCCTTCACTGGTTTCTGGCGAAGAAGATGAACAGTTCATCTTTCTTTATTTTTTTTTCTTTTTCTTATATTTAATTATATAAAACAATATCTTAACTATTTTAAGAAAATAGGCAATGACATTAATATATTTAATGATATGCAATTATTTTAGAAAAATATTTAGATTATAAGAAAAATATATCTTTATATTTTATTAGCAAATAAATTAAGATTCGATTTTATTATTTAAGATATTCTTGTAATTGGGTTGATAGAAAATCGAATATCATGTTAATGAATCTCATAGTATCATTATAGATTCATTAACCCTTATGTAAATCGATAATTAGTGAAATTTAATTTTTTCGTCACAAATGACTCCAAACAGAAAACTTAATTCCATAGTATCATTAATCCTTCCGTAAATCGATTATTACCGAAATTTGATATTTTTGGTCACAAATGACCGCAAACGGAGAAATAAATCTCGTAATATCATTAATCCCTCCGTAAATCAATAATTTGTAAATTTTGATGTTTTTGGCCACAAATGGCCCCAAACGGATAACTAAATCTCGTAGTATCATCATCCTCTCCGTAAATCAACAATTAGTGAAATTGGACGTTTTTGGTTCCAAACGACTTCAAACGGAGAACTTAATCTCATAGTATCATTAACCCCTCCGTCAATCAATACATTATTGAAATTTGATATTTTGTCACAAATGACCGCAGACAGAGAACTAAACGTAATATCATTAATCCCTCCGTAAATCGAGAATTAGTGAAATTTGACATTTTTTGTCACAATTGACCCCAAACGGATAACTTAATCTTGTAGTATCATTAACCCCTCCGTAAATCGAAAATTAGTGAAATTTGATATTTTTATCACAAATGACCGAGTCATCAATTTTTTTTTTAAATTATCGATATATTTTAAAATTACGAAGGACTTAGTGTTACATAACCATCTAATAGACAATTTGATCGGAATAATGACCAAGTCATCAAAATTATCGATGTATTTTCAAATTACGGAGGACATAATGTTACATAATCATCTAATAGACAATTTGATCGAAATAATGACCGAATCATCAATTTTTTTTAAATTATCAACATATTTTCAAATTACGGAGGAGTTAGTGTTACATAACCATCTAATAGACAATTTAATCGAAATAATGACCGACTCATCAATTTTTTTAAAATTATTGACATATTTTCAAATTACGGAGGAATTAGTGATAAAAGACGATTTGATCGAAATAATGACCGAGTCATTAATTTTTTTTTAAAATTATCGATATATTTTCAAATTACGAAGGACTTAGTGTTACATAACCATCTAATAGACAATTTGATCGAAATAATGACCGATTCATCAATTTTTTTTAAATTATCGATATTTGTTCAAATTATGGAGAATTTAGTATTACATAAGTACATCTAATAGACAATTTAATCGGATTAATGATCGAGTCATCAATTTTTTAAAAATTATCGATATATTTTTAAATTACGAAGGACTTAGTGTTACATAACCATTTAATAGACAATTTGATCGAAATAATGATCGAATCATCGATTTTTTTTAAATTATCGACATATTTTCAAATTACGGAGACGTTAGAGATACATAGTTAATTAAAAGACAATTTGATCGAAATAATGATCGAGTCATTATTTTTTTAAAAATTAACGATATATTTTCAAATTACGGAGAACTTAGTGTTTTATATCCATCTAATAGACAATTTGATCGAAATAATGACTAAATCATCAAATTTTTAAAAACTATTGATATATTTTCAAATTACGGAGGACATAGTGTTACATAACCAACTAATAGACAATTTGATCGAAATAATGACCGAATCATCAATATATTTTCAAATTACGGAGGAGTTAAAAGACAATTTGAGCCAAATAATAATGTTGAAAAACATCGATATAGTGTTGGTGAACTTTTTTCAAACTGATAATCTTTCTTACATATTATACCAAACAAATCACCCATAAAAAGTTAGTTATATTAATCAACATAACATTGATTAAAGAGATCAGAGATATAAAAAAAACATACAAATTGAAACTATTAACAATTAAGGCATATAAAATTTAGAGATAATCACAGTAAAAAAAGGGGTCTTCAGCAATGTCATGATTCCAACGAAAATAAAAACTGTTATTGCTAGTAACGAACTTATAACAAAATATCAACATAAACAATTTTCCATCAATAGTAGCACTGTAGCAACAAATTACCCACAAAATTATTTAGAAAAATAATTTTCGTAGTTATTATGTTGTTAAGTTGTAGGAAAAATTGATCCATAGCGACGAAATCATTCCATTGGAATATAATTCGTCACTATTTTTTTAATCATTTACATATTTGCAACTAAACAACAACGGAAAAGATGTTCCATCAATAATAGCGAGAAATTGCCAACAATATATCTAAACAAAATATTTTTGGTAGGTATTTCGTTACCTATTCGTCACTATTTTTTTAGTCACTTACAGATTTGTAACTAAACAACAATGGAAATGATGTTCCATCAATTATTGCGATAAATTACCAACTAAATATCTAAACAAAATATTTTTCGTAGGTATTCCGTTGTTAAGTTGCAAGAAATATTGATCCATAGCGACAAAATCATTTCAATGGAAAATAATTCGTCGCTATTTTTAAGTCAGTTATAGATTTGCAACTGAACAACGATAGACATAAAAGAAAATTACGTTCTTACAAAAATAACAACAACTTACCAAAGCATATAAAATAAAAAGAATCTGTCTAGAAATTATGTTGTTAAACTGTCACAACTATAAACTAACAAAGACGTCATAATTCTAACAGAAAAAATTGCTACTCTTAGTAACAAATTTATAATGAATACTAACATAATTAAATATAAAATATCCTCATTTGATAGCGACAAATTACTGACGCAACATCATGATATTTTTTATTTGTTGTAGGAATCTGGTTATTAAGTTGTAAGAAAAAATGTTCCGTACGACAAAATCTTTATTAGTAACGAATTTATAACTGGATAATAATGAAATTACAAATAAAAAATATATATTTGATAATAGCGACAAATCACCGATGGAATATCCTAATAAAGTTTCGTAGAAATTCTATTAAAGTATTAAATTTCCTCAATATTTTGGTGTTCGTGACAAAAATGCAACAGAACGACAATAAAATAAATTATCGTCGTAAAGAATAACGACAAATTACCAAAGGATATAAGCAAATATATTGTGCATAGCAATTCAGTTGTTGACCTTTAACAATAACCGTCATCAACAATATAATTTCTATAAAGCTAATGTGGTTAATTCAAGTTCACAATTATTTGCAAACAGAACTAATTAATTTTTAGATTATTAAAAATAAATTTATTTTAAAACTCTTTTAAGAAAAAGTATAAGTATTTAACAATATTCAATTTAATCTTTATTTATATGTATAATTAAATTTTAAAACTAAAAATAATATTTTTTTATATATACCTGACTCTCCCTCTCCCTCTCCCCATGTTAAAATAATATATTTTACGATTAATTAGTATCAGACTCGCCATTTGCTCAACTAGTACCATGAATAATCGCACTTGGATGTTGAGTTATTTATTCTAGTTTTAAATAATATTAAAAAAACTAGAATTAATATTCCATTTTAAATATTAATAATACTAATAATAATATTATTAATAATAATATTTAAATATTAAAATTAAAGAGAGTAAATAATCACGAAATTAAAATTCATACATAATAGGAAATACAAAAACTATGAAAATAAATACAACAAACAACATAGGAAACAAGAAAAGAAATATAATAAAATGTTATGTTAAGTTTCTTAAATTATAATATTCTACAAAAAACATGAAAAGAAATACAACAAACAACATAGGAAACAAGAAAAGAAGTATAATAAAATGTTAAGTTAAGTTTCTTAAATTATAATATTCTAAGTTAAAAAAAATTGAAGTTAAGAAACTAACAAATTTCACACAATAATAAATTAATGTTAAGTTTCTAAAATTAAAGTTAAATTCATTTAAATTTACATTTTTATTAATTAAAACTTAAATTTGTTCTTAAAAAAAAAAATTAATGTTACATTTTGGAATGAGCATAATGTTTCTCCTTCATAATTTATACTACTAGAAGTTTATTCAAAAATGATCTTCAAACCAATGTGGGATAATAACTTATACAAAGAAGTAATTATCCCACATTGATTTGAAGGAAGTGTTGTATTGTATTTCTATAGTATATGTATAAAATTTGAAGAGATGCATAACTTTTTATTTAAAAACAATTAGTTTTACAGTTTTAATTTATTAAAATCCTTTAAATTAATTAAAGAAAACAAAAAAAAGGAAAAATCATTGGGGTGCGTCTGGAACACGTCCCAAGCCCCGGGCTGCCCCTCCGGCAAGTCCCCCTGCCCCCAACCACTGGAGATGGTTTTTTCCCGGAGCCCCGAGCCCCACCTGGCCCCTCCGGCACCATTGGAGATGGCCTAAGCGCCCGGGCGATAACCACACCGCTACCAACATATTTATGTCGACATAATATTTTCAACTGATTTGCCGACATAAATATAATTCTGATATAAAATCCGTTACAATGTTTCCAACATAATTACCAACAAAAAAATTGTACAAAATTTTCCAACAGAATTACCAACAAAAAATATATTGTCACTATAGTTACTAACGGAAAATTATTTCGTCACTCCATTTACCTATGGGGCCTTCACACACAGAATATCTAACGAAAAAAATCCGTTGCTATGCTTGATTACCAACGAAAATCGAGGCTTCATCAACGAAAATTTTCATTACTGAAACTCCCTTTTGGTTTATAACTTATTAGGCAGTAGGCACCATCTTGCGAGAAGTAGGAATTAATGGTGTGGGTTTTTTAAATGTTGAAAAATTATATCTAGGAAAATATTGGACCAAATTTTGATAATATAAAAATATAAATTGATAACCATGTTATTAATAAACATCTCCATATTCTGAAAATCAATCTTAAGTCACCACTCCATTTGTATAATACTAGGAAAGTGTACGTGCGTTGCACGTGATTAACTAATTTTCTATGTTAGTTGAATCATACAATAATTTTTCAATATATTATCTTAATGACATATCATATAATTTTTTTGACTAATTCACTTTAATTATTACTATGTTGTTACCAAAAATTATCATAAATACTAATAATCAAAACTTGAAAATAAAAAATGAAGTATAACTATTAAGTATTTTTAATCTGAAACTACATGTCTAAAAAACTATTATTCTAAAACAACCATTTGAACGAATGAACAATATCTATTATTTTCTTCATTTACCTTGATATTTCCATCTCAACCATTTTTCACAGGTTTAACCCATTTTTTTATCGATTTAACCAATTTTGTATGTTATACATATCTTTTACTAAATTCATCCATTTTCAATTACATGTCTAATCAATTTTTAACAAATCTAACCCATTTTTACCAACTCTCTCCGATTTTGTAGTCTACATGTAAACCTGCTTTTACACTAAGTTTACCCTATTTTTTGTTATTTTAACATTCTTTCATCAATTTCCTCCAGTTTTAGTTTACCATTTGTTTTGTGTTATTTTAATCCGTTCTTTCTCTGATTTCACCATTTTTTGTGCTTTATCCCATTCTTTAATCGATTAACTCATTCTATCCGCTTTAACCCAATTTTACCTATTCTTTTGCTGATGTACACTATTTTCTCGACTATTTCACATTTTTTTTTAATTTAACTCGTGTTTTGTTCTTGTTCTTTATCGATTTGACCCATTTTTTGTTATCTTGTGTTTAGTCGATATCATTCATTTTTTACCAGTTTACCGCGTTTTGTCGATTTACCTCATTATTTTATCGATCGTAGCATTTTTTGTTGCTTTAACTCATTTTTATTCGATCTAACCCATTTTCCCATTGTTTTGCCATTATCACCAGTTTTAACCACTTATATATTTTGATTTTTTTTAGCTTAAGCCAATTATAAGTTTTTCAGTTAACTAAATATGATTACTTTAGTTTATTCATATCGAAGAAATGTGATTTCTTTTTGGGTTTTTTGAATAATTGATCATTTCTTAAGAATTGTTCAAAGAAACACCGATTGCGCCTGTATTTACACTGAGTTTATCATTTTTTTTTGGTTATTTTAACCCGTTCTTCGACCGATTCCACCCATTTTTGTGTTTTTATCGAATTTGTTAATCAATTCACTCATTGTTTTCGATTTAACCCAATTTTAGTCGATTTTGCCTATCCTGCTTACCCCATTGTTTTATCAATGACACCATTTTTATTTATTTAAGTCGTTTTTCTTCTATCTAACCCATTTTTCTCTGATTTACCAATTTTTTTAATCGTATTTATATTTTTAGTAATCTTACCCGTTTTCACCAATTTTAACCATTCTATGTTTTGACTTATTTTGGCTTGAGCCAATTATAAGTTTTTCAGTTAATTAAATAGTATTTTTTTTATTCATATAGCCTGAATGTGACCTATTGTTTTTAGATTATTTAGTAAGTGAGAAATTCTTAAGAATTTTTGAAAGAAATATCGCTTGTACCTATTTTACACTGAGTTTATCATTTCTTTTTTATTATTTTAATTTAGCCCGTTCTTTCACCGATTTCATCTATTTTTTTGTGGTTTATCTCATTTATTAATCAATCCATAATTATCTCAAATGTAACCAATTTCAGTCGATTTTCACATTTGTTAATCAATTCACTAAATTTCTCCGGTTGAACCCAATTTAGTCTGATTTTACTTATTATTTTGCTTATTTAACCTATTTTCTCACATATTTCACCTTTTTTTTTTGCCAATTAACTCATATATTTGTTTTTGTTCTTTTATCGATTTGATCTGATTTTTTGTTCTCCCGTGTTTAGCTAATTTCATTCATTTTTTTTATCAGTTTTACCTATTTTTTTCTTGTTAACCTTGTTGTTTTATTAATGGCACGATTTTTTTTTTTTATTATAACCTGCTTTTCTTTCTATCTAACCAATTTTCTCATTGATTTTACCATTTTTATCATATATTATTAATCAAAATTTTACATTTTTTTGCCGGTTTTAACAATTTCGATGTTTTGAAGTTTTTTTGCTTAAGCCAATTATACATTTTTAGTCCTCTCTAGTGTAACCCAATTTCAGTCGATTTTCACATTTGTTAATAAATTCACTAATTTTCTTTGGTTGAACTCAATTTAGTCTGATTTTACTTATTATTTTGCTTATTTAACTTATTTTCTCACATATTTCACCTTTGTTTTTTTTTTTTGCCAATTAACTCATTTATTTGTTCTTATTCTTTTATCGATTTGATCTGATTTTTTGTTATCCCGTGTTTAACCGATTTCATTCATTTTATTTTACCGATTTACCTATTTTTTTTGCTTGTTAACCTTGTTGTTTTATCAATGGCACAATTCTTTTTTTTTTGTTTTAACCCGCTTTTTTTTCTATCGAACCAATTTTCTCATTGATTTTACCATTTTTGTCATATATTACTAATCAAAATTTTACATATTTTGCCGGTTTTAATATGTTTTGAAGTTTTTTTGCTTAAGCCAATTATACATTTTTTAGTTAACTAAATGGTACCTTTTTTAATCACGTAAAATGAATTTGACATAGAGGTTCCTTAATGTTTTTTAGGTTCTTCAAATAAGTGATAACTTCTTAAGAACTCTTCAAATAAATTTTTTAAGAAATGTAGAGTTATAGTTTTTTTTTTACCATTAATATTTTAATGAGTTTCAAAACTTTAAAAGATAATTATAAGTTTGTTATATAAGGGAATTCTTGTCTAATTATACTTATGTAATTCTTTTCTTTTAGGATTTTTTTATTTTACATTTTTGCCATAAATTTAAATATCACAATATAATTTAAATAGGGGTATATTAGTCTTCACAAAAAAGGAAAGAAATTTCCTTAGGCCAACTCGTACTTTTATATGTATGTAAATAAATAAATGTAAATGTAAATAAATGTAATAATAATGTAATAATAATAATAATAATAATGTAAATATGTAATAATAATGTAATGTAATATATGTATATATATATATATATATATATATATATATATATAGTATACGGTATATGGTATGAAAATAGAGTTATACATACGTGAATAAAACGCGATTATATATTATTATATTATTAATCTTAAAAAATTAAGTAACTTAATCTTCACCATGACAAACTTCAATTCTCCCATATAGGCATATAGCTGAGCTGACACTTTTCATCAAGAATAAGATAGCATTTAAGATAATTTTCTTATTTCTTTAGAGATTTGAAAAAAGATGAAAGAAAGAGATACACATGGATTTAACTACTACTCCAAGTTACAATCATCCAAATATCGAGGCGGCAAAAGTGGGTGCCCCACAAAGAGTGAACGCCAGAAAGATTTTCCAGATTCGATAAAAGATTTAGTAATTAAAATATTACTACTATAGCTAGTAAGAATTTCGATTAAAATGAACCCATGCCATTTTGTTTTTAATTACAGTCAGTAAGGGGTGTTTGTAATAGCTTCTCCATCTGGAAAAGCAGTTGCTTTTGCTTAAAGTAATTAAAAAGTACTTTTAGAAAAATGCATAAGGTGTTTGCAAAATAAGGTAAAAAGCAGCTTAAAGCAATTATATAGGTGCTTGCAATTTCTGAAAAGCAGAATATAGTAAGCCTTTTGTTTTATATAAATTTTATTTCAAGTCCTATTATACCCTTAACTTGGCATGTTCTTACATTAATTTTATTTCAAATAAATTTTATTACAAGCCCTATTTTACTCTATACTTGGGATGCTCATAAATTAACTTTGTTTAATTTGTGAAAATGTCTTTCTGTAAGATACACGTCTTTTAGCAACTAAGATCAAAATAAACAAAGTTATAATTATATATGTAAACCATTGGCTAAACTTTATCAAATTAAAGAATCAACAAAATTATTATAAATTATTAAGTAAGTTTATATTTAATTATAAAATCAAACAAAATCACCTAAATATTAACTAAGTTTTTGTCAAATAAATATGAAGAAATCAAGGTTATTGGAATCATTAATTAAGTTTAAATCAAATCAGAATGAATACTTTAGTAAAATAGAGACAAATCAAACTAACAATAAGATATTAGTGAAATCAAAACAAACAAACAAAAATAAATAAATAAACAAGTTGAGCATAAAAAGACTAACTAATTTCAAATTACCACTATAGAAAAACTTATAATTAGCGAAAATTTATAGTCATTTCCCGCAAGAATATAAATAAAATCGTGAAAAGTAAAAATAAATAGCATCAATTACATATAATAGAGAACGAGGGTATTGTTGAAATTAAGAGAAAATATTAAGGATATAAATGTCACAAAACTGCTTCTATTTTATTACAAGAATGCCATCAGCCCCAAAAGCAGGTCATGACATGCTTTTTCAAAAGCAGCTTCTAACTGCTTTTTTGTTGAGAAGCAAAAGCAAAAGCAGAGTTTGCAAACACTGAAAAATCGCTTTTCGAGAAAAAAAAGCCGAAAAGCACTTTCTAAAAGCATTTGCAAACACCACCTAAGTATGTTTGATCTTTCTTTCAATTCAAATCAAATCAAATCACTTTTATTTACACTGAATTCAAGAAATGCCGATAAATAAATTTTAACTATGTCGTTTGGTATTTCAAGTTATATTTAAGTTTTTGTTCATGGGGCCATTTAATTTGATCTTTGTAATTAACACCATAGCAGAGCCGATCGAGCAGGCTTTCAAAAAGATTCAATTCGGCAAATAGTATATAGGGATCGATTATCTTATAGTAATTAATATATATATATATATATATATATATATATATATATATATATATATATATGGAGGATGGATGAAAAGGATGTTTAGTTTTGCAAATCTAGCTATAGCTTCTAGAGGCAAATATATATATATATATATATATATATATATATATATATATATATATATAATTTACTTTGATTTGTTTGACTATCATAATTTGCGGCAGCTTTTATGCATGCATGCATGGAATTACTCATATGTTAAGTGAGAGGGGATGGGACATGAACTTGGACAAATTGGAATTAAAAAAAAAAATATATATATATAGATTTTTTTAAAGGTACAGTATGGATTCATGACATCATGACAATATCACATGCAGGCTGAGTATTATAATGTTTTCGGATATGTCAATGCCTAGAAAGCTTCTAGAAGGTAGGTTAGTAATTAGTAGTTAGTAATGGCACTTGCCACTTGGGATTTAGTGCAAGGCCTGCTGCAGCTGCCTCCTCATGGATCTCTTCACTTTACAATTAAGTTTCTATTTCTATTTTATTATTATTATTAAATTAAAGCTAGAATTTGAATAGACGACCAAGAATGACAGACAAGCACAAGCGCCAAATCTATATTACTATGAAGTTTCCTTTTCTTCCCTGTGCTGTAATGAATCATAATAAAACCATAAATATTTATTTATACAGATCGATTCATTGAGATGTACTGTATATATATACATACAGATCGATTAAATGGATAATAATTAAACATTAATTGAAGTGCAAACAAAAAAATATAATGTCTGCAGGTCCATCAGGGAGAAGGAAATCGAAATTGAAATGGAGTAAATTGTACACATTTTCATGCTTAAGGCCCAGCACCAGCAGTTCTGATGATCATGATGCACCTCTTCTTGGTCAACCCGGATTTTCTCGTGTGGTTTTCTGCAATGACTCCCATCTTCACAAGATCAAACCTCACAAATATCCAAACAATTACGTCTCCACTACTAAGTACAATCTTATTACTTTTCTTCCAAGAGCCCTTTTCGAGCAATTCCGAAGAGTTGCCAATTTGTATTTTCTCTTAGCAGCTGTTCTATCTGTTACTCCATTGGCTGCATACAATGCTTATAGTGTCATAGCCCCTCTCGTGTTCGTTGTGGGGATTAGTATGCTCAAAGAGGCCATTGAAGATTGGCATAGATTCTTACAGGTAGCTATATACATACTGTTTCTAATTCTTTACTTTACTAGTTTTTTAATCATTCCACTATATACATATATATATATATGCTACGTTGCAGGACAGGGAAGTAAATTCTAGAAAAGTGAGGGTTCATGTAGGAAACGGTTCATACGTGGAGAAATCTTGGGAATTTTTATTGGTTGGAGATGTTGTTAAAGTTTCCAAGAATGAGTATTTTCCTAGTGATCTTCTTTTGTTATCTTCTAGCTATGAAGATGGTCTTTGCTACGTTGAGACTATGAATCTCGACGGGGAGACTAATTTAAAAGTCAAAAGAAGCTTAGAAGCCACACTTTCTATAGATGATAACTCGGAATTTAGTAAATTCAAAGCCACGATTAGGTGCGAGGATCCAAATCCTAGCCTTTACACCTTTGTGGGCAATTTGGATTTAGAAAATGAATCATATCCCATATCTCCAAGCCAAATTCTATTAAGAGACTCTAAACTTAGAAACACGGAATATGTCTATGGAGTCGTGATATTCACAGGGCCAGATACTAAAGCAGTACGAAATTCCACTAGGTCTCCATCTAAAAGGAGCAGAGTCGAGAGAAAGATGGACCGTGTGATTTATCTTCTTTTTGCTATGATGCTTTTGATTTCATTTGTTTCTGCAATCGGCTCTGCATTGTTTACAGAGTCTAAAGAATACAAAAGGTGGTACCTTAGGTTGAATGATGATATTGATACTTTGTTCAATCCTGAAGAGCCTATGTCATCAGGTCTTTTGCAATTTGTAAGAGCTCTAGTATTGTATGGCTACTTGATCCCAATCTCTCTCTATGTGTCCATTGAAATTGTGAAAGTGTTACAAGCTATGCTGATTAATAAGGATGTTCGTATGTATGATGAAACAACGGGAAAGTCGGTTGAGACAAGGACTTCTAACTTGAATGAAGAACTTGGACAGGTGGAGATGATTTTATCGGATAAAACGGGAACCTTAACTTGCAATCAAATGGAGTTTAGGAAGTGTTCAATTGAAGGGATTTCTTTCGGTGGTGAAGTGACTGAAGTTGATCTTGCCGCTTCTCAAAGAATGAACATTGATGTAGAGAGATATAGATTCAGTTTGGACGGCTCTGATTCAACCGGAAGGAGTGTAGAGATGTTTGATCTTTCTACGGCTGATCCTAGCACCGAAAAGGATGTTTTGGGAAAGATTGAAAATTCAAGAACATCTTATTCCATCATCAAAGGATTTAACTTCAGAGATGATAGACTCGAGGACAGAATGTGGATATATAAATCCAATGTAGTGGATACGATGATGTTTTTTAGAGTCATGGCTTTATGTCACACGGGAATTCCTGTTGATGAAAACAAAAGTGATAAAACGAAATACGAGGCTGAGTCTCCTGAAGAGGTGGCATTTCTTATTGCAGCACAGGAGTTTGGTTTCAAGTTTTGTCAGAGAACTCAGTCTACTATGGTTCTTCAAGAACTCAACCCTTCTTCGGGATTGGAGGTCAAGAGGTGAAACTTGTGTGTTACTATCTTAGAATATTCTACTCTTTTGAGTACCCCTTTTTTCTTTTTCTAAATTAAACTTGTTATAGAATTTTTCTTACAAACATATATAACATGCAGAGAATATAAGCTTTTGAATCTATTGGAATTTAATAGCTCGAGAAAGCGAATGTCTGTTATAGTAGGCAATGAAGATGGGGAGATCTTTCTTTTCTGCAAAGGAGCTGATGAGTATGGTTTCTTGTACTCACTTTATTTAGATAAATATTTGAGTTGAGAATTTACTCTGATCCTATGGTTCTGTTTCTTCTTCTTCTTCTTCTTCTTCTTCTTCTTCTTCTTCTTCTTCTTCTTTTTTCTTTCTTCAAGTGTTATATTCGATAGACTAGCGGATGATGGAAGAACATATCAGCTTGCAACAACTATGCATCTTTCAAGATACGGAGAAGATGGATTGCGTACCATGGTGTTTGCGTATAAAAAGGTTGAGGTGTCTGAATATGAAAAATGGAGTTCAGTGTTTATGAAAGCTAAGGCTAATATAGGTCCAGAAAGAGAAGACTTACTGGAGGCTGCAACTGAAATGATTGAGAAAGATTTGTATTTACTTGGTGCTGTAGCAGTGGAAGATAAGTTGCAGAAGGGGGTAAGTTAGTTAGCTCTCGCATACAAGGGAAAAGACTAAACTACCCCTTGCAAACAAACAATAAAAAAAAATAATAATTAACCGCGCGATTTCCTTTCCTTTTTGATCTCAGGTTCCTGAATGCATTGATAAACTACTGCAAGCAGGCTTGAAGATATGGTTGCTGACTGGTGATAAAAAAGAAACAGCAATAAATATAGGGTAAGAATTTTTCCATTTAAATTACGGCTAGAAACTAATATATATATATATATATATATATATATATATATGTATATGTATATATAATACCCAAATTGTTGCAACAGATATTCGTGTAGTTTACTACGGCATGATATGAAACAACTTCATTTGTGCTTGAGTAAAGAATCTCAAACTAACCAGCAAATGGAGGTGAAGGTTAGTTTGCACTTCAAATCATGCATGCATGCAGCACTGGAGAAAATAGTTGACTGAAAAATAGAATTGGGATCAAGTATTGTTTAATTTTAGTTTTTCAGGTTATTAAAGAAGAAATTATGCGCCAATTACAAAGCTTTAACACATTAATCACCGAAGAAAACAGAAGCAAATCTCCTTTTGCTTTGATTGTTGATGGAAAAGCTCTTGAGCTAAGTTTGAGCGGTGATGTGAAGAAACATTTCTTCTCTGTTGCTATGAACTGTGATGTGGTTATTTGCTGTCGTGTGTCTCCCAAACAGAAAGCCTTGGTATCATGCTGATGATTTACCTTTACTTTTTTATTTTATTATTTTTTGCACCTTATTAATTTCCTTGAGGTTAACATATATATATGTTATGTTTGGTTGAAACAATATCTGTTTCAGATCACACGAATGTTAAAACAACATTCTGGAAAGACAATCTTGGCCATTGGTGATGGGGCTAATGATGTGGGCATGATCCAAGAAGCTGATATTGGAGTCGGAATAAGTGGCATGGAAGGAATGCAAGCAGTTATGGCTAGCGACTTTTCTTTGCCTCAATTTCGTTTCTTGGAGCGATTGCTTATAGTTCATGGACATTGGTGTTACAAGAGGATTTCTAAGATGGTATCATTTTTATTTTGGTTTGGAAGGGGTATTTTCACTCAATATAAAACACGAACGATAAAATTCCTGTTTGTTTTTCTTTTAACTGCGCGCAGATTCTCTATTTTGTGTACAAGAACATTGCTTTTGGGCTTACACTGTTCTATTACAATGCATTCACTGGTTTCTCGGGGCAAGATTTATACGACGACTGGTATATGGTCATGTTCAATGTAATCTTGACATCTTTACCGGTTATATCACTGGGTGTCCTTGAGCAAGATGTTTCATCCGATGTTTGTTTAAAGGTAAAGGCAACTAGCTAGCTAGAAAGTAACCGATGTTTGGTTATATAATAATGAAATGAATTTGTTACGCATGCAGTTTCCAGGCCTTTATCGAGAGGGACAAAGTAACATTTGTTTCAGTTGGAAACGAATCATTGGTTGGATATCAAACGGCATATTGACTTCTCTAACTATCTTCACATTGAGCATCTACATGCTATGCCCATCTGCATTCGACAAAGGTGGAGACTTGGCCGATATTGAACATATAGGTGCAATCACGTACACGTGCATAATCTGGACCGTTAATTGCCAGATAGCTCTCATGATTTCCCACTTCACTTGGATAAGTCATTTCCTCATCTGGGGAAGCATTCTTTCCTGGTACATCTTTCTCTTCTTGTACGGTATGCTTCCATTAGCCTACTCAAACAACGTGTTTCATATATTCAATGAACAAATTGGTCCTGCACCAATCTACTGGATCGTTACCCTATTTGTGGTTGTCGTTTCTCTTCTTCCGTATTACATGCACATTGTTGTACAGCGCTCCTTTTTTCCAATGGATGATCATATAATTCAAGAAATCAAATCTTCTGGGACTGATGTTTCCGATACTCCTATGTGGTTAAGAGAACAGGAGAAATCGAAACAGTTAGCACAGGTTGGGTATTCTGCTAGAGTTGATGCAAAAATACGGCATTTGAAAGATCAGCTTCATCGGAAGAGAAAATCCATCTCTTCGTCTTTTACCAACAGCCCTTTATATAGAACAACAAAGGGCAGAGATGTCTAGTTGTGTATTGTTTCTTACTTTATTTTGTTAGGCAATACGAATTCATTGTAACTGTATATTGGATTTAATACATGAATTGAGAATACGAAGAATCCGAAATTCATAGACAAATTACAAGAATATGTCCATCATTCCTCTTCATATCCTTGAAAGAAAATTAGAAATTGGGATCAGTGAGCTCTCCATTCAAGTACTCTCTGTAGGCAGCAACAGGCCAGCTGAAGCCTCTCCAGATAAGCTTGATGGCAAGTGGAACATCGATAATGATCTCCTTCATTGCCGGTTTCTTTTCATCCCTAATCGCGATCAAGTAGCTCCTTCCAACCCACCCTATCCATCCAGCAATGTACAAGAACAAAATCCCTGGTGTGATGAACTCACCCAAATGTCTTTGGTCACCACTCACAATCAAATGAGGCAACCCATCAGATCCACATAACAACCCTTGCTTCCCATAATTGTCGAACCTGGATAATAAACCAAAGATTTATTTAACATAAGAAAATAAAAAATGATTAAATATATAATGTGTAATCTTTCTTGTTTAGGAAACAGAGATAATGAAGATGAATGATAGATATACTAAAGATCAATTACCTGCGCTTGGTCTTTTCAACTGTGGCGTTGATGAATGGCAAGCGCAGGAGCACTGTCGGGCGCATAGAGCTTGAGAGAAGACTCAAGTTTCTTGATCTCCTGCTTCTCACGCTTGGCAAATTGCTTGGAGTCATTGCACGGTGTCAGCCCTGATATGTCGGCAGATGCAGGCAACACAGGGGCGGACAGAATAATTGATGAGAGTGCAAGTGCAGCAGAAAATGCTTTGAGTTGAGAAGATTGCTCTGATGAATTTGATTGTTGTTGGCAAACAATTCTTGGTTTTGTGCCATATTCTGAGCCCAATTTGTGTGTTGAAATGGTTTTGGAGAGGTTAGTAGGGATTGTTAAGAGACATTTTCCTCTTTTATTTCTTGTTTCAGTTGAGTTATGTCCAGATGATTGATAGGCATGAATGGATTTTTAGATTTGTGGCTGTTTAAAGAGGATAAGAGGATAGTTGTGATTGGTTCGATTTTGTGTTATTCAGATTCGCCTCAATCTACCCATGATGATACTACAAGATTGCAATGATTTAGTTAGTATTCATGTTGCCTCCACGTTCAAAGATTATATTGACTAATGTATGAACTAAAAATCATCACTCCTATAAAAACAATATCAGAAATACACTTGAAATTTTTAACAAGTTAATAATACATACATACAATCTAGTGTAAAAGCCAGCAACGTTCCTCTTGTTCTATTTGCAATGCATGGCCCAAAGTACCAGCAGCTAACATAACTTACTTTTTATTAGCTTCAATGCACTTGGATATCCTTTTATTATTTCAGAACTAGATGATACTGTTTGCTTTAGCTGGACCCATCTGTTTTTTGGCCAAAGCAACAGTCCAGAACATCTTTGCAGGTTCGATGATTAATATCACAATACAAATGGATGCCATATCACCAAGGTCCAGACTTCAAAGTACATGTTCCATATTGTCATCGAGTAACCAACCAACCAGGCTTTACTAAACTATCTTTCTGGAAATCGCGTCCAGTCACAGAAGTCGACTCACCTTGACGACGATAACACTGCAAGGAAGTTTGTGTCTCCGTCAATTAATGTGGAAATCTATACTTGAATGAACTAAAATAATCCGGGGAAGTCGAGATAAATAATGTATGTGTGGTGCATCTATCTGTTATTTTGTGTCTGTTTCTAGGTTATAAATTCTGTTACGCTTGATTTCAAATGAGGAATTTGACCCAACTATTACAAATCCATAAGACTTGTTGGATCATTTTGGTCTTGGTTTTATATGGTTTGAGATTCAGTTTGTAGTATCCTTTTAAACAAAAAAAATGTAGTTGAAAGTCACTCAATATGGGAGTCATTTCAGATCCTTTCTTCAAACCAGACCCCCTAAATCCAAATTATGGTGCCATCTTATAATGCACATCTGGAAAGAAAAGGCACCACATACCTTGTAACAAACAACTGTATCATCTGGGTACATAGCAAATAGTTTAGTACCAAGACGAGCATGGCAAGAATCACAAATACTGTCTTCATTAATCAGTACATGGCGGGACCTTTCCTCCAATCTTGCCAAGCTTGCATCAACGTACAAGGCACGAGACATATTATGCACAATCTGGAAAAAACAAAGCCTAATTCAGCAAATGCACATTGCACGAATATTATGCTGGAAATAGTCCAGAGATCTTTCAGAAAATAACTGATTTTATTATATCAGAACAAAAGATTATAAAGAAACAACTATATTTAAAACGAGCAGGCTTGATAACTTATACATGATGTGGCAAAGGAATATAATGCTAATGATAACAATTAACAAACTGACAGGAGGACAACCGTACTTGTCCTTTACGATGATGATGATGTCGGGCTCTCATCAACCTTAATATTGTATTCGAGGCAAGCTGGAGGGGCATATCAGGAGACAATCTCTGCATAAGAAAGCTTTAATTACTAAGACACATAGTTTAGAAGTAGTACTAAATTATCAAAAACTATAAGACAAAAAGATCGAGCAAATTGAGAAAATTTGCAGCTGTCGATAACCATTCACCTTTTAAGCACGAATACTAATTCATGTTTCTTTAGATTCTTTAGAAATTTTGTGGTTCTTGAAGTTTAAAAAGCATAAATTCTCTCAAATTCTATCATTCAAAGGTTCTGGTCCATAAAACATTTCCAACAAATGTAAAGATTCAGAATTTCCTCTACAAAGAAATAAAGTAAATTTCATAGCCAGAAATACTTCACAAGTACATTTCTCACATGGCCATTTCAACATAACTTTGTGAAGAAAAATGTCAGAAAGACAAGCTCAGGAGCAAAAAATACATGCTAGTGCACAGAACGCTGGGATGGAACATATAGCTTCATACCTTGAACACTTGTAAGGGATCTAGCATTTCACCGTGATTGTGGAGAAGACGAACAGCAGCTTTGAACATGGGATCTCTGCCATCCTCTGGATCCAAATACATCTCAAGTAACCTTATGATAACACAGACAAAAAATTTCATGCAAGGGAATTACTCAAAAAACACCAATAGAAATAGTAAGAGTGAGAGAGACTGACTGTGTATAAGCATCAGGTCTACCAATTTCTTCACAATATTGTTCAGCAGCTTCACAATTCTCTAATTTCCTAAGAACAATAAGAAGCAAAATGGCCAATCATAAAATCTCATCTATATCTTGATAAAATGTATCTTAGAAGCTTCCAATGCCCATTTATCATGCATAACATTATGCTGATGTTAATCAGCGTTTCTGGGAAACATACAACAGAGAGCATGGCAACCCTTACAAAACAGAAATGAATCTACTCTACGAACTCTGTGACAGATAAATAACAATGTCCATATACGTCAGTGATTATACTATCATTTTGACCTATACAGAGTTAACGAACATCTTGATTAGTACTGTACACTTACAAAGCCAAAATCTGAAGCACTAGCCTTTCTCGACCGAGCTTCCTATAAAGAATAGCCTGTAAGAAGCAAACCAATTATTAATGTTAAAAGAGAATAAAGCCTAAACCAGCTCCAGTAGATTAAAGAGGACAAAACCTCTCAACTGTGCAAGAGTCTCAAAAGAATTTATAGGATTGGATAACAAGGGGAACTCTAGAGGACCTTTTCTAGCCACAACTCGGATTCTTCAATCATATCAAGGACCTCTTCTGCATCATATAAGTCCGATGACTGTAAGAAAATCTGAAACCTTTTCCTAACAGGACTGTCAAAGATAGAGCTACTTCCAAGTTCAGAAACTTTCATCTCTTTTTTTGGCATCCCAATCACAGAATCTTGAGTTGAAAGCTCCACCACATAAATTTCAAGTGCTGACTTAGCGAGCAAGAGTGCATATGCAGTATGGTACTGAGAGTCGTCAGAGTCTTGATCTTCGATCAACCACTGGAGATATCTGCATTGAGAGGGTGAAACCATTATATGATGCCTGATACTGCAGTTCCAGACAAAAAATAACAAAGTGCCTGCTTTTGTACAAGCTTAGGATATGCTCGTCCTAAATTCGCAAATTTTAACCTATACTAATTCTATGGTAGTAATCAAGTAATATTAAGTCAATAGTCAAATTGGAGCGGTTAACGCAAAAGGACACACATATACAATAAGTAGAACAAAGATTTAACGTTACAGACTATAAATATAAAACCTAATGTTATAGTTAGGGGATGAGATTGCAAACATCACAGGATGATAAATGCAAATAAATTGAAGTCCTAAACAATATGTCCCAAAAATGAACACAGAGTGAATAACGAGAAGGAACATAAGTTACTCTGGCCCTCCCTTTGATCCTCTTGCAAAATAATAAAGGTAAAAAGTACTGAAACTGGAATTAACACCCACAAAGGTCATAAGTCCACTATTTCATATAATTCAACCACAAGGGCAACAATTACTAGGCTATACCTCTGTAGAATTTCAACTTTCTTGGGATCAATTGCAGCAATTACTTCATCTGTAATTAAGAAAAATAGAACAAAGGTTAACAAACAGAAGTGAAACTAATCAACCAATGTGAGCAGAAACTACTATATAAGTGAGTCAGTTCCCATAGTCGTTGGAACATTACTCACAATTCATCAACTAACCAAACATGGCAGAGAAGTCTTTACCATTGCAACAAATCAGGGAAAAGGACAGCAATTAGAAAGGAGATTTTCACAGACCCAGAATATACATACAACCGTAACAAGAAATGAACTACTAACAATAAAGCGTCAGCAGGGTTGGGCAAGAAGTCAGGCAGTGTCCTCACCAATTTTTCATCCGACCTAAAGAAAACCTTGCTTACAAAAAATGACAAGTAGCATAAAAAAACATGCTATGGAGATGACTCAAAACTGGAGTGTATTTGGAAAGGCAGATATCTCAGAGTGGTGAACTTAAAAAGATATGGCTTGCATTTTATGCAGGTGAATATCTCAGATTCCAGAATGGTGTCATGCATACTAGTAATTTTGGTTAATTGTTGTCTTTGGAAGTAAACAACTTAAACCATTCTCAGATAAAGTGAGATTACACATGTTACAAATATCAAGAATCCTATATATGCTTGTTCTAACTCTTGCCTGGTGATAATAAATTTTCTCTTTTCTCTGATATCAGAATTTGAACTGCAAGCACTTGGTTAATATCTGCAATCTATAAAAAAAACAAAACCATCATAAATCAGCTATATTGAGTACAAACGCTTATGAGCTCACAGGGTCAGAATCCTTTGGCACAAAGTTGAATCAGTTATTAAACTTTTCACACATAAGACAACAGAAAAGATTACAAGATTCTGTTACACACCCATCCAAGGTGTTGAAGTACCAAATCTTGGTCAGAAGACTCCTCAAGAATCTTAGATCCTTCAATAGCAGCAGTCTCCCTACCAGAGGTAAAATGTCTAGAGGGATCTTGTAAATCACTTTCAACAGATTGATCTTTATCATAGATGCTTGATGAATAATTTCTCGCCAATATATGCCAAATGTCAAGAGCCTTGGCACTCATCCCTTTACCAGCATACAAAAAAGCAAGTGTGCGTAAATGCCCAGAGTCATTGAGTAGTGCTTCTAGCTCCTCCTGCACTGCCCATTGAATATTCATGGTCGTTGCAACAATATGAAATTAGCAACAATCGTAAGCACTTGACGGGCATTAAATATTTTGCAAGATCAGAAAACATTAAAAGAGGCAAAGGAATGAGGAATCCATAAATATCCTTCACAACTAAGGGAAAATAAGGTGATTCGTACTACTACACAGCTGTTCTCAGAAGATGCAAGTCTTTCCATGTCTTCAACACAATTCAGAGCTCTATATAAATACATCAGAAGTGTATCAACGCCCTCCTTCACTGAAACTGCTAAATCCCTTCCACGACAAGCTTGCAAATATCTATAGCAAATTATTTACAGTTAAACGGGAAGTCAGTAATCAACACAAATTGAGAGAGTGAACTGAGCAAATGCTTTCACCTAATCATATAGAGGAACCCTCTCCCCCTTCTTTCTCCTTTGGAGCAAACAATTGAATATGGTAAAGAACAAAAAGTTCCAACATAAAATAAAAACTACCTTATCATATTTTCTATGGCAGACTCTAACAGATCAGAGCTACTAGGTGGATTTAGAAGAAACTCTTCATCAATAGCAATCTCTACACCTGCTTTCTTAAGAAAAGCAGCTCTTTGAATTGCTGTCAATCCATCATCTATTACATTTTCAAGAAGCGTCGGGGGAGGATGCAAACCCCAATACCGGTTCCGGGGAACCTGAAAATTACCAAACAACTCATTATACGTCGGTAAACATATCTCACTAAAGCGAAAGAGATCACATTCCATATCCACAATGAAATTATCATATAAGACATGCAAAGGAGAGATCAGATAGAGAATCTGTTCAAGTACTGCAATGTATTAAGTCCCCAAAGCAGTAAGTTTCTCATATGAGCAAGCACACATCAAATGCCAGAAGCAACAGCAAGTCAGCTTCATCTTGTATTTTGTTAGTGGGCATCGCAAGGGGCATTTAGAATGATGTTTTACTTTTATGATATAAAACAATCATAATTAGTTAAATTTGAGGAACTAAGCTAACGCCAAAATTATCAACTTGAAAGTGCATGGAATCTGCATGTGACACCTATATCTGAAGTAAGACAGTGGATCACAAAATCAAATAAGAAAAATGTTAAACATGTCACATATGAAGGTTCTATTTATAGATGCCAAAAGGGCTGAAACATTATTCAAAAAAAAAAGTGGGGCTGAACCGCTGAAACAAAATAAGCAAGGATACCTTAAAGAAGCACCATACAAATAATATGGAGTAATAGAAATTTAGACAAGTAGTTTCAATTAGTACTTATCGTTCGGATATATAATAGAAAAAACGGATACTGCATACTTAAACAAAGACATTGACATTTAGCACATACCAGCAAGGTCCAGCGATTTGGGTCCCTCATGATGAATGGAAAAAGTTCAGAAGGCTGCATGTTTTCTGAAAGCAAGAAGTGATCTACTGCTTCCTTGAAATGCAAGTCAAAGAGCAATAGAAATCCCACCTGGGCATGGATGAAAGAGTGCATCTCCTTTGTCATTTCACCTTCGCTATCAAGCTCTTCGACCAAAAATATGGCTTCCTTGAAGCTCTTCTTCCTTAGCATATCCTTGATTTGTTCTTCTCCGGAAACTTTTCCATAACAAATAAGCTTCAAGTGAAAAATATTACATCTTTTATCAAGACCTCTTTATAAGGTATCTATATAGGACAATGGCCATATTTCATAGCTAAACTCCCAGTCTCAAGGGGGTATCCAAAATTAATCCTATAACTAATGTCTTACTATTTTACTCTGTGTAAGGTGGTATCTAGAAAGAAAATCTTAACTTCTATGAACCTTTCACGAAAGAGTACCATAAAGTTCGTGACGCATAATATGTTCAGATATGAAAATCATTTTTAGACAAGAAAAAGCTACTAGGTATAAATCATGTCAAACATATCCATTTGCACAATCAGCATTATACCTTATAATTTCTACTACTATTTAACATGCATACTGCCCCCACCACGTGGGACACTACATGAGGCTACTGTCGGAGGTGACATGCATCATAGATTCATGAAAATTGACAATTAGATCAATTTGCAAAAGTTTGGGTCCTTCATACAATGAATTACTTTGCATCTACAGTATGACATGCAACTGAAAATCACCTAGATCTAGATATACACAAGTTAAATAACAGAGCATAAAATTGTTTATTTTCAAAGAAGCGAGTTGCAAGAAGATCCCAAAACACAACAATCAAATTCAACAAAGGTAATATACTACACTACAAAAAGGATGCCAGCTGAAGAAAATAATACCAAGCTTCAAAAGGAATACCTTCAAACTTGTGGCAACGAGAACAAGCTTCCCACTCTCATTCTCCTCATCCGCCAGCATGCATGGCCCCCCTGTTCCATCCCCTGAAACTGTAAACCTCTGAACACAAAATCCCGTTTTCTTATGATACAATTCCACAGCCGAACCCCTAGCAGCCACCACACAATTTCCTATTTCCCTTATCGAATCAGGAGCCTCCTTAAACACCAAGCTCCCTTCCACTGGCTGCCCGGCCATATCCACAATAATACCCACGTTATCAACCATTAACAATACCCTCAAGTCCCTAACTAACAACTTTAGTCTTGGCACGCTAGAGGAATCTGGTAGTGAAAAGATCAACTCACATTGCCCATTAACGCAATTATATAAATAATACCCAATCTTGGTTCCAACAAATATAGAATCACCAACCCACAATAAAGTAATAATGATCCCATCAAAAAAACCCTGAATGTCCTTCATAATAACCAAAGACCCACTCAAAATCAACTCTGCTAATACCAACTTTTTCCCTATCCCGACAGCAAACAAATTGCTGCCATCAACATGATTAGTGTGACTTCCGCCGTCAATATAGAGATTAGAACCGTATTTGTGGCTTCGAACTCTACGACAAGATGCAGTCACGCCTTTGAAAAGACCGACTCTTTTAGCAGGTTCGGCCAAACTGGCGTCAAGTAAAAACAGAAATCCATCGGAGTGGACAATGATTTTACCGATTTGGACAACCGGGTGGATCGAATTCACACCATTGCCAGTACCAGGGATGGTGATGCGGTTGAGGAAAGAGATTTCGGCAGGGGCACTTTGGGAATGTCGGATGGAGTACAACAGAAGAGCGCCGGAAAGAGTGCCCACATAGATTAGGGTTTGTTCGTCGGATAACTTGGAGAGCACGAGAGATTTGATCGGTGAGTTACAGGAATCAACGGCTGATTCTGCGATGGGTTCGAGAATTGTACGAGGCTTGGGCTTAACCGCCATTTATAAAAATTAGGGTTTAGGGAATTAACATCAGTAGAATTTTAAGATATGGAAAGACAGTAGAAAAGTGAAATTCAGGTATGAGAAAAGTTCGGTAGACGTCAACTGCACTGCCCGCCGTCAAGAACTCAGCGATCAGCAGAGACTTTGTTTTACGTGCGATATGGAATCTTATAGAAAGAAAGTCGCTCCCGTTACATAATAAAAAGCGGGTTTTTCATGCAAAGAAAATATACTACTCCATTATTATAATTTCCTTTCAAAGAGTTCTTTTTTTTTTTAAATACTACTCTCTCATCTTCTTTACTATTATACTTTTCTATCTAAAAGGTTTGGTTTGAGGAAATATATGAGCTACCTAAATAGATATTTAGGATGAGGTACTCACATGTATAATTTCAAGGGCATGAAAATAAGAGCGAAAAAATAAAAGTTAAAAAAACAAGTTGAGAGTATAGTATATAAGTCTAATTATAGAGCATTTAAAATAATATATGAAATTAATGTATTATGGTATCAGAATTAATTTTGCAAAGGTAAAACATAACTATTTCTTACATCGATATATGAGGAAATATGTTCCAAAAGTGTAAACAAATATTATCATTGAAAAACAAAGGGAAAATTATTTTTTTGGTATCATAGGAGAGACCTGCATGTAATTTTGGTACAATTGAATACAAAAATGCAAATTTGGTATTATAGGATAGGTTTTCATTGCAACTTTGGTACCAAACTCAAATTCTCCCCAAATTTAGTGATAATTTAACTCATATAAAATACATAATATTCAATTTACCCCCTCGTGGTTTAAAAAAAACATTTTACCCCTTAAAATTTTGTAAAGGTTTCACATCGCTTCCCTGATATTTTTATAAACAGCACTTTATCCACTTTTATTATGATAAAATGCCATTTTACCCCATGTGTTATGATAAATGTGACAACTTATCCCCCTATGTTATAAAATAGTTTGCATGCCTACTCTCAATTTAGGCAAGTGAGTTACACTCTCCGGCTGAAGGGAATATATTGTTTCATTAAATATTTTAGAGGGGGTATATTGAACATTATGCATTTCACAGAGGGTAAATTGCCATTAACTTTATAGAAAAATTGGGTTTGATACCAAAATTGCAATAAAAACATATCCTATGATATCAAAATTTGCATTTTCATATCCAATGGTGCCAAAAGTACAAGTTAATCTATCATATGTATCATATGGTACCATTAAAGCAATTTCCCCAAAAAACAAATAAGTAATGCATTTGCATTTGATATAAAGGGTAATAAAATTTTAGTTATTGGTGTCAAATGAAAATTGAAAAATATGTGAGAAGGGCATACAAAGCATCGAAAAATGTGTTATATTTCAGATCGAAATTGTAATAGTATATTTCGAATTTTTTTTTTTTTAATGTTTTATGCAACATAATTAACACAATAAAACAAAATAAATTTTCTTTGCAATCAGTAAATGTATATTAACCTTGAAGAGTTAATGAGTAAATTTTACCCCCCAAGAAAAGAATCAAAACTACAGACACCAAGTAAACATGAAATGGCATAGTACTAAAACTAAATCCTAGAATCAGGATACCTACAACACAAGCACGTCGAAGCAGGCCATCCTTGTGTTATTTTGGGAAAACTACAATCAAAATAGAAAGCATAACATGAAGTAGAGAAATCTTGATCACATTTTAGTCAAACTTGTGCTCTTGTTATGTCGCTCACCTTGCATTCTCGGAATCAAGGAACTCAGATTTTGTGACCTTGTAACCATGGTCACCATTGATGGAGTATTATAGCCTATAGATCCAGAATGAACCGAGCTCTCACCTTCTCTTATAATTGTTGTATGCGTAGTGGAGTCGCCCCTAGTCGTGGCCCGTTGCCAAGAATGTGAGCTTAAACCCGATAATACATAGGCACGTCCTGTGTGCTCGTACATTTCCATGTTGGCCAATTTCTCTCTAATTTCCGTAAGCTCAGCTTCAAGCCAGGTGCACAAGGCATCTCCAGCTTGTGCAGATGCAGAAGAAAGTAAAGTAGATCTCATGTTTGTTAACACATTTTGTGCACCATCTAGATTTCCCCTTTCAGCCATTTCTTGTGCCTGAGCTATACTTTCAGCCACCTGTAGGCGATTCCTCTGTCTATCAACCTCAAGGCTCAATTTATAATCTGTTAAGGAAAGAACCTTAGGCCTGACTATCTCGACTATCTCGCCTTCAAACTTTATCATAGCTTTTGATGCATCCTTATAAGAACATGCAATTTTCAGAAGTTGTGTTTTCTCTAAGTTTGACTCGTCCTCAGGAATTGGGCATATAGGAACTGATAAATAGACCAGAAATTCTTTTTCCTCGTCAGCATATAAATCTCCAACGTTTATTACACCTTCAAATCCTTGATAAATTTCACTTGCATATCGCCCAGACGGGATTAAACTAATTTGCACCCCGGGTGATGCTGATGTAACAGAGAGCCGAAACTCCTGAACCACGACACTGAGGAGACCGCCAATACATCTAGCAAAAGCATCTTGCACCATACCAACTGACTCGATAAAGGAAAATGTGCCACCTGATGCATCTGATATAGCATGCATTATGGAGGAGTCATGGTCTGAACCGAATCCAAATGTATGGATGGGGAAAGTGGGTAGTTGGTTCTCATTTTGAGGTTCTATTCCGCGGCGAGATAGAGATATAGGCAGCAAGTTCAAGAACTGAGTGGATACTTGGTTTTGTCGTGCACGACTGTTATCACAGTTATATGTATCTTTTCCATCAGATAAGAGAATAATGCTTGCTACTGAATTCCTTTCACGCCTTTCTTCAAGAACCCGTGCACCCTTTTTGAGTCCTTCCACGATATTGGTTCCACCATCTGCGTGAAGTGAACTAACGGCCACTCTAGCATCTTCTCGACCCCTATTAGTCATTCTACGCAGAGGGAATATTCTGCGTGCATTTGCTGAGAAAGTAACAATAGAGAGCCGGTCGGCTGATCCCAAGTTATCAATGACAAAATTAACAGCACGCTTAAGAAGAGTAAGCTTTGAACCAGCCATGCTGCCACTAACATCAAGAACTGTGACAAGGTCAATATGGGCACGCTCAGTTTCACAAGCATCATCTAAAAGAGGTGGTGCATGAATGCCTACTAGAACTGCAAAGTTAGAAAAAGACTCTGAAGCAGTGACTGCAGGAAATTCTGTGAAGGTTTTAATAGATACATTATTTGTTGAACCGCACGGAGGGGGCGGAGTCAGGTCTGTGGAGAAGACAAGAAGGGGCTCATCATCAGAGAAGACAGGCTCAGACAGGGGTAGAGTGGTGGGTCTTGGAGCATGAAAAAAGACAGTCGAGTAATCTTCTTGAGGAGCCTGATAGGGGGAGACTTGGGCTCGTCCAGTGGCATTACGATTGCCATCAGCGTTTGCATTGGGCAGTTGAAGAGGAATTTCTTTCCATTTAAAGCGGCAGATGGGGCAAAGGTAATTTCCGTGCTTGACACTGTCAGCAATGCAGCTAAAGTGGAAGGAGTGTGAGCACTCAGCTGTGAAGATTGCTTGACCCTGCCCACTTCTCACATTCCCAAGGCAAATAGCACAAGTCTTCTGCACCACATTAGATGAACAAGGTCAATCCAGAGTTTAAAGCTTAACTTGTTTCATTGACTTGTTTAATGCAACTAAGGTGCTCATATCTCAAAAAATTAATAACTGCAAATCACATAAAAGAAAATACCAAGTAGTTTGTAGAATTAGCAGTAACATTTGGCAGCTTCAAAGAAAGATAAACAAAAAGATGTCTTGATAAGCTTACGAATATAAAATTATATTAATGAAAGTAATAGATCAAATTGCCCAATGAAAAAAAAAAAGCACGATTTTCAAGTTAAATAATTTGTATGTCGTGTGTGTATATATATATATAACCAAGAAGTGCATTCATGAACTCATAGTTTACACCAACAAATGAAGATGAGAAAACATAACCCACGAAGCTGTCAAATATGAACAAAAAAAATCAGTTTGTTAAAAATTATCTGGTACATCGCCAAATTATTTTTGTATCCAAATAGCTATATAAATGCCAGTGTGATGTTCAGTTACACAAAAAATAGTCGGTAGTGATAATAAAGGAAATCAAGTATGTTATAGTAATACATCAATTCTTCGAGTGAAAACTTGTTGAGTTAACCAAAAAGTGAAACTTCCCAACTTTTTTTTTTTGAGAGAAATACAAAAAGTTTATCTTTTTTTCTTCTCTTTTGGGACATTTTTCTTTTCAAAGATGAAATTCCTTTTTTCTTGCCTATCACACCGTTAGATTATAATTTTAAGACTACTTAAAAAATCAATGATCTGAAACCACTATTTTTCAGATGAAAAAATTACGAAAATTATAATTTCAACTACTGTTCAAAAGCTCGTGACTACTGCAAATAGAACATTAGTGTTGGATAAAAAAGATTACCTTTTTTCCTTGAGTAATAATACAGATCAAATGTTGAAATTAACTTTGAATAATTACACGGGAAATTAATTATCAGATAAACTTGTAAACTGGAGAAAAAAAAAATAGAAACCTTTAATAGGACAAATTCATAAAGCAAAAAATTACAAGGGTAATTCTGTCAAATAAAAGCAGTTTCAGGAAACGTTAGAAGATTTGGGCTGGTCTCCGGTATTATAAACAGCTGTCACAATACATGACGCCATTTCGCAGGCAAAAGAATAGAAGCGTCAAAATCAGTTACCTCGCCGAAAAATCGAAAAAACACAACAAAAGAATAAATAAATTCATACAATCAATCAGTCGTATTATGAATGACAGAACATACCTTGGAGGAACGCACATTTGAGCCAAAGCTGCGGGAAAAGCGGGATGATAAAGAGGATGAAGTAGTGGTTGAGGGAGGCGAACGAGGCACGGCGGATCGAGAATCCGATTGGTTTGGCACAATCTCTGGCGCAGCAGATGCCTTAAACGACAGCGTTTTCTTCAATTTGCTCCACGTTCCGGACATTCTATACGAGTAGATTAAATTGGGGGTTAGGGTTTGAAAAGAAATTATAATGGTTTATGGCTTTACGTTCGTATAAATGTTTTGTTTTGGATTTGTGTGTAGAGAGGGAAGAAGGAGAAGAAAGCAATGAAACAGAATGAGAAACAATACAATATTTGGTGAGGTGGGTTGTGGGTGCATGGGGGTTAAATAAGATACAAATCAATATTTTCTTATTAATTAGTAATACTCCTAGTCCTAGTCCTAGTAAAAAAATTGTTGAAAGTTGGATGCTACCAATCCAAAATTATTTATTTCGTGCTCGAAAGAAGGTAGAAATTAGATTATAGAAGAATCTTTTATTATATAATACAATTGAAAAAAGGTAAAACATTCCCTTAATTTCCTTTTCTTTTGCCTTTGGGATTGAAGAGTTTGACTTTCAAAATTTTGAAAATGAAATCTACAAGGAATTTTGGTAATTAAAATTGGACAGTCAACACATTTCCTTATATTGGATGATTGCAATTTAAAGTTGATGGTTGAAGATTATTTTGTTTTAGGTGTGATATGGAAAAAAATTATTTCACGCGGAACAACTTTATAAAATCAAATGTACTTGTACTTATTTTTTGAATTACTACTATTAAAATGTTGCCTTGAGTGATTCAATAAAAGATTACTTCTACAACTTTCTTTTTAGTTTTTGATGGAAATGAGTACTAATGGTGACATAGTTACGTATGAAAATTTGATTACGTTTGAATATATGACAACATTTTTTTTTATTTTTTTTATTTTTGGTAGAACTATGACAAATATTTTCATTGAGATATACCTAGCTATTGTTTCATGCATGTTTTGATGTTCTTCTATAAATATTTTAGTAGCCAAACTAGTATCAAGTTTATTAGTTCAGATCAAAAAAAAAAAAAAAAAAAAAAAAGTATCAAGTTTATTAGTATAGAATAGAAATTTTACCCTTTTTCTAGTCCTATATAATTTATCTTGAAGGATAAAACTTAAGAGAGGTCCAATCCTACTACTACGTAATAATACTATACTGTATTATTATTTATGACTATGATGAGTAATAATGAACCGAATTTCCAATTAAAGCATGGCCTATGTTTACAGCTATAAGCAGCAGGCCAAGCCCCAGAACTGGGCCTCCATCACGAATTACGGCCTAGATTAAATAGGCACCCCAAATTAGTTGTTTAAAAATTGACTTCCTTGGCCCAAAATATAATTGTATAAGCAAAAGTACTATTGCATATTCTTGAATGACCGGAGGGGTTCGTCAATCCAATGAAGTTTCAAGATTTAGTCAAGAGGATGGTTTTGGAATGGATTACCCAAAAAATCTCAAGTTTTTTTTTTTTTTTTTAATTTATTTTTATTTGAATGTTGCACCAACTTAGATTCAAATTTGCATCTGATTGTATTACATATCTTTTCAATAAGATAAATTGTCCATCAAATATTTAATCAGTTAAAAAAACGTAATCAAATTCCTCTTGAATTCAAAAGAAGCAAACTTGTCAATAATCTGTTATGAATACATGAATTTAACCAGACCAAACCATTATGCAGAAAATATCTGACAACTCGAAATCTTATCCACAAACCCAACATTATTATATATCTAAATTCAGAGTTCATTTAATCATAATACAACATTAACTAATTATGGAGTATTAAATATGTATAGCAAACCAATTAAACATATACACCCAAAAATAATAGAATAATTGCCTCTCAAAAAAAAAAATAGATCACATTACAAAAACCAAAAAGGGAAGGGAATAGATAGAAAGAAAGATATCAAATCAAATCAAACATTAGCTGAATTGTCGTGTTTGAAGTAGGTTTGAGGCGGTGTAGAAGTATGATTAGATTCAGGTGCGCCTGGAGGCGGAGCAGGGGCGCCGAAAACCTGAGCGGTGGCGTACACTTCTTGCCTACCCTTTGCTCTTCCAAATAGATAACACCCAAATCCAACAAGTACTGAAAACAGAATAAATGGCAAGGATAAAACTATTACCATTCCCATCTTTGATCGATCAATTGATTGCAACAACTCTCCAATTTGTAAGAGATAATTTTATTTTAGAGATGATTATAGGAATCTGCCTGTACATATGTATGTATGTGCAATTATGTGTTCTTTAATAAAGAGAGAGGAAATTCTTTAACGGTAAAGCTCTTTTTTCTTTCTTTTTTTATTTTTTTCTTTTTTTTTTTGGAGATAAGAGAATCTTTAACGGTAAGCTTAACTTTCAAGTTTTATAACGTTCACCTTCCAAGAGCCAATAGAATTTGGAAAGCTGTCGGTTGAACATCTATCTATCTCATCTTTAATGCCATTTCTTTGTCAGATATGAAATCCGGGAACAATTCTCCCAGGGTCTAATTAAAATCATATTTTAAAAATTAATAATGACTATTATTCGAACTAATTTAATACAACATATATTACGTACCGAGTTCATACAGCTTTCATTTATGAAACTCTAATTAAATCAACAGTTAACTTTGAACACCTAATACAATAGACGATGGAAAATTTTAATTGTTCTTTAGTTCTTCATAATTAAATCTTCAGTACTATCCATCGCATACATTACAAAAATGCAATGTTGTCAATTTATTCTTATTAGGAAAGTGCACGTACGATGTACGTGTCTAGATAATTTCATCGATGTTTTTTGTAAATTAAAGTAAAATTAATTTTATTAGGTCATAAAATAGAGCAAATTAATCCATTTTTCACTGGTTTAACCTTTTTAGCCTCTTTTATTTATTTTTACCGGTTTAATAATTTTTTAACTGTTTTACCTATTTTTTTATCGGTTATAACTTATTTTTACTGTTTTTACAGTTTTGTCCTTTTGTTTTTGTCCGTTTTAACATATTTTTCTATCGGTTTCATCTTGTTTTATCGGTTAAACTCTTTTTTTACTGATTGCACACGTTCTTATCATATTAACTCATTTTTAAATTTTTTTATCAAATTAATCCTTTTTCACTTATTTCACACGTTTTTTTCACTGATTTCACATGTTTTTTTCACCAATTTCACCTGAATTTTTCTTTGATTTGAAACGTTTTCGCCGACTTTATTCACGTTTTCACATATTTCACCTGTTTTTTAAGTTGTTATTTCACCGGTTTCATCATTTTTTCATGAATTACACCCTATTTTTTGTCGATTTCACTTGTATTAAATGATTTCAGGGACACTTTATTACCGATCTTACCCATACTTTCACCAATTTCATCAATGTTCACCAATTTCACCCGGATTTTCTTCAATTTCACATGTTTTCAATAATTTCATAGTTTTTTTAATCGAATGCACAAAATTTCATCGAATTTTTACCATTTTTCACCTATTTCACCCATCTTCATAAAAATAATTTCATGAAATTTTGAGATTATGCATATCTTGATATTATTGAATATTTTTTATACTCCCTCCATCTCATTATTTTTGCTCTTATTTCCTTTTTGGGATATCCCAAAATATAACTCACTTTCTCTCTCAAATAATAACGAAAGTTTATTTTTTTAACAAATTGTCTAAAACTCCGTGCCGAACCTATGGGACGAAGGTATTTTTTATTTTCTAGCCAAAGTGATATTACGTAATTATCTTAGTCATAAGTTTTTTTTTATTCTTTCATTGTAAAATGTGATTCAATTATTTTGTTTTTTATAACATAATGATATTTAAGAAAATTTCATTTTAAATTTTTATATTTAAAGTGTTTATGGCTTATATTGTACTAAATCTTTAAATTAAGTCTAACATGTTGAGAAAGTTCCACATGATACTAACACAAAGGAAAAAACCACGGGGCAGAGATGATGCAGACACTTCTTGTCCAAATATAAGTCCCATTACTCCAAATTACTAAACTTCTAAATCTGAAGACACAAGCACACAAACGAAACTACCGAACTTAAGAAAAAACAAGAAAAGATTGCTATATCAAACACCTTCAAGAACACTCAACTAGCTTCAGCATCTGGAGTTTCAAGAATAGCCTGCTCAGCTTCTTGCACTTCCTTCTCAGTCTTCCTCCCTTTCTTCGACTTATAATACACACTCATGAATGTACCGACAGCTCCATACTTTTGCCTGCAATGTTCGTAAAGACCCGCATCAAACATTCTCCAGAAGTTCTTCTCATTGAGTTCAGACACAGCGTACTGAGGTTGGAATCCATGGTTTTCGATCAACCAATTCTCCATTTGTCGGACAGCCTCGGCTCCATCGAATTGCTCGCCTCTTAAGACAGGTCCAGGAGCATAGTAAACTCCAACATCAGTATACATCTGAGCATAGCTTGTGTCACCTTGTCTTCGTTGTAGCTCAAATCCTGGTTCTGGGTACACCATTGTTTTCACTGGGAGTTTGTATAGTCTATGTGGGCAGAGCCAAATCGGGTAGACCTAGAGAAACATTAATTGTTATTATCCATGTGCGTAGTCATGTATAAATATTAAAATATGGGTTATGAAAATATGAAATATTTGTCCCATAGTATTATAAATTTATTTGTAAGCAGTATTCATAAATGAATCTCATATTTCAATAATTATTTGACAGAAACATACTCTAGAATCCATGCCTGTATCACAAGATAATATTAAGATTTAGCAGATTACCTCCATTTCTCGATGGACCCATTCCAAAGCATCTCCAACTTTGTATAGAGGAACTAGCATATCTTGAATGACATGCATCTCATGGTAATAGTTTCTAATGGCTTCACCTTGAGTAGCCTTGAGAAGAGAAACCTTGGGAGGCATCAACCAACCAAAAAGAAACCTAAACCACCATTGATCACCAAATGGAAGGATGAGCTTCCCCTCCCAGTATAAGCATCTTGTATGCCTGTGGTAATATTCCCTGGTGGGAATATACTCTACAAACTCGCCCTTCTTCAACGCCGTCTGGGCGTGCTGGTAAAACCAGGGTTTGAACCACCAGCCGACACTATTGATTTTATTACCCTTTCTTTTCGCTTCTTCTTTGGAAGCATATTTTCCAGTCATGCAGACAGCTTCTGTGGGAGTGTAAATCATGGTCTCAACAAAGTCTGGAACCTTTTCAGGGTTGTCTTGATCTCCATCCCTTGGTGCAAAAGAATCTATATATCCTTGTGCAAGTTCCTGCAAATTACCCACTACAGGCTTGTATGTTAGTTTCATGTACTCTTTAATGGGTATAAGTTTTATTTCGGCTGCAACAAGGAGTCCTAATGTCCCCTGAGACCATGGTATAGCATAGAAAAGGTCAGAGTATTCATTGTCCTTTGTAGCTCTAACCAATCGTCCATCTGCCAAAACAATTTCATAAGCCACAACAGTATCAGAGAACAGGCCATAAATATGGGAGCTTCCTTCAATTCCATAGCCATTGATCAGACCACCGACAGTCAGATCATCAAGCTCTGCCACAACTGCAAGGGACAGATTCATTGGGACAGTAACTCTGGAAATCTGTCCCATATTGACCAAAGGCTCCACTCTGGCAATCATTCTCTCCTTGTCAATGTCAAGAACGTTTCTAAAGGCAGAAAGGTCAACCTCAAAATGCCGTGCACGCTTATAGTCCACATTACGCATTCCAACGGCAATCCAGGGCTTACGAGCAGTGCAGACTAGACCGTCCTTCTTTAGGTTCCTATCTTTGAGGCGTTTCACAACTTTCTTAACATTTTCATCATGTTCCTTTTGGCGCTGCTTGAAGGATTTGCACTCGGACCTCACATCACCAAGATATGTGAGGAAGTACAATGTGAAGGAGATCGGAAGAACAACAAAGATAACAATTATCCAGCGGAAACTGACAAAGTAGTCCACCCAAATCTTCTTCCTCTTGGGGCGTAGGGGGGCCTCAAGATCTGACATTTTGGAAAATGAAAAGACCTACAGCGAAATCGAAAGGAGGAGTTATATAAGAAACTTTAGAAAACAATTTCCAATGGTTAAGATTTAAAAGTGGGAACACAAACTTAAATGATCATACCAAATATCAGCTACTTAAAAGCTTTAGCAAATTACTAATATTGCAAACAGAAGCAAACTAACAAAACCCAAGGCCCAAGGGTACTACTAGGTTCATGAATTTTCAATACATACCTTTATATGTTAACTTATAAAATCATCTCAATTATAACAGGATTTACACTAATTCAAATGTATTTGATCCATAATGAAGAACCTATACAATACAATGTCTTCTACTAGGGACTGAATGCATTAACAAGTAACATGCTTCTTCATACCATCCCAAAAAGATCAAATCATATTATCTCCTGATTACCCACAAGTAACTACATCTGTGGTCATAACATAAGAATTCAGCACACTTATCATCATGCATGTCCATATGTAAAAACACCTTAGATTCAGAGATTAAACCAGGTCAAACATCACTCACAACAAAACTTTGCTAAGACAGTTGTAACTTCAGCATTTATAAAGCAAACGTGTTGCTACAATTGAAGAAGAGTGAACATAAGCAATCATACAGGCACACAGAGAGCAAATATAGTAAGTAAACTTGAATCAACGGAAAAGACCTCAAAACAGACCAGATCTACAACACGGAATGTAAGCAAATATTCAGGAGAATAAATACGACGTCGTCGTCCTTAGAGATTAACAATTGGCAAAAGTCTAGAAGACACGAAAGTGAAATTGAAATTTATAGAGAGAGAAAGAGAGAGTATACCAGAGAGTGAGAGCGGTCCTTGGAGAGGAGCAAATGCTAGAATTTACTATTGACTTATTATTAATCAAAGTATATATATATATATATATATTATATACTATTATTGTTGGGGATTGTAAATGCAAGGGTACTCCGGAGAATTAAAAAATGGAGCTGTCAGCAGTCAGCCTAAAAAGGAAAAAGGTTTGGGGAAATATTTGATGGGATAAGAAAGACAAAAACCGCAAGAAAGCCTTTAACCGGCATTATTTCTATATATAAAATATTATATTATTTATTTATATTTTATATTTTATATTATTTATAGACATATAAAAGTATGAGTTGACCAATTTTCTTTTTTATGAAGACTAATATATTCCTATTTAAGTAATATTAAAATATTTAACTCTCTGATGAAAAAGGTGAAATTATAATTAGACAATAAGTCACTCCTACATCAATCTTATGATTATCTTTTAAAGTTTTACAACTCATTAAAATATCAATGGTATAAAAAAAAAAGCTATTACTCTATATTTCTTCAAAAAAATTCTTTGAAAAGTTCTTAAGAAGTTATCACAAATTAAACTATGCCACATCCATGCTACATGAATAAAAAAAAAATTAGTTAACTAAAAAATGTATAATTGGTTAAATCAAAAAAAATCAAAACATAAAAATTGTTAAAACCGGCAAAAAAAGGTAAAATTCGATTAAAAATATATATATATATATTTTTTGTTTCCGAATGGTTTAATCCCTTTCGAGGCGCGTCGGACACATAAAATGGGAACCTCTCCCAACAGGGATTCGAACCTGAGTCCGCTAAAATGTAGTGACTAGTCCCTTCCACTAGACCAATCACCTGTTGGTCGATTAAAAATATATGATAAAACAATGGTAAATGATTATAATTGATGAAAACGGGTAAAATTCGATTAAAATATAAATATATATGATAAAAAAAATGGTAAAATCAATGGAAAAAAGGGATTAGATAGAAGGAAAATGAGTTTAAACAAAAAAAATGGTGCAATTGATAAAATAATGGGGTAAGTCGGCAAACACGAGTAACTGGTATAAAATGAATGATATTGGCTAGCTAAACATGGGATAAAAAAATGGAATGAGTCGTTAAAAGAACAAGAACCAAAAAATGAGTTAATTGGCAAAAAAAAAAGGCCAAATATGTAAGAAAATATGTTAAATAAGCAAAAGAATAAGTAAAATCATACTAAAATTGGATATGTGAAAATTGATTTAAATTATAGAGAATGGATGGATTGAATAACAAATAGGATAAAAAAACGGATGAAATCGGTGAAAGATCAATTTAAAATAACAAAAAAGAAATTATAAAACCAATGTAAAAGCAGGTAAAATCGATATTTCTTTCAAAAGTTCTCAAAAAATTATCTCTTATATATTAAATAACCTCAAAAACATGATAGAACCTAAAAACAAAAGTACACATTCGGGCCATATGAAAAAAAAAAGTATTGTTTAGTTAACTGAAAAACTTATAATTGGCTTAAGCTGAAATAAGTTAAAACATAGAATGATTATAATTGGTGAAAACGGATAAAATTCGATTAAAAATATATATGATAAAAATAGTAAAATCAATGGAAAAATTGGTTAGACAGAAGAAAAACGAGTTAAAGCAAAAAAAAATGGTGCAATTGATAAAACAACAGGGTAAGTTGGCAAAAAATGAGTAACTGGTAAAAAATTAATGATATTGACTAAATATGAATAGGGGGGGTCAAAGCGATAAAAGAACAAAAATAAAAAAAATGAGTTAAATTGGCAAACAAATGTGAAATATGTGGAAAAATAGGGTAAATCAGCACAACAATAGACAAAATTGACTAATATTTGGTTAAATCAGGGAGAATTGTTGAATTAATTAACAAATGGAAAGTAACAAAATATGGCACAATCGATATAATAATGAGGTAAACCGGCAAAACAAGAGTAAACCGGTAAAAAATGAATGACATCAGTTAAACACATGATAATAAAAAAGAGGGGTCAAATCGATGAAAAAACAAGAGCAACAAAAAATGAATTAAATTGACAAAAAAAAAAGGTGAAATAATTGAGAAAATAGGATAAATTAACAAAAAAATAAGTAAAATCGACTAAAATTGGGTTAAGCCAGATTGAATGAGGGAATTGATTAATGAATGGGATAAACCACAAAAATGGGTGAAAGAACGGATTCAAATAACTTTTTGTTAAAAAATGGTGAAAATGGGTTAGATTAGTTAAAAAATGGATTAGGCGTGTAAATAAAAATGGATGAATGGGTATAACTACAAAACTAGTTAAATCAATAAAAAAAAAAGGGGGTTAAACTTGTGAAAACTGGTTTAGATGGAAATATCAAGGTCAATGAAGAAAATAATTAATATTGTCCATTCGTTCCAATGGTAGTTTTAGAAAAATACTGTGTAGATGTATAGTTTTACATTAGATACTTAATAATTATATTTTATTTTTTAATATAAGTTTTGGTTTTATGTATTTATGATAACAATTTTAAATTTTTGGTAACAACTCAGTAATAATTAAAGTGGTTTAGTCAAAAAAATTATGTGATATATCATTAAGACCACATTATGATGAAAATTGATTATATGATTCAGTTAACATAAAAAATAATTTAATCACGTGCAACACACGTGTACTTTTCTAATTACTATAATGGTATATTTGATACCCATCATTTTTCATGCAAAAATTTAGATAAAAACTTTGGGGTAATTATGCATTTAAGTTTTAAAAAATATTGATAAATAATTAGTGATATTAAATCATTCCTATATTATGTAAGATAATTTTTTTTTTGAAAAAATATTAAGAAATGTAATTTTATTTTGGGAATATAATATGATATTTGAAACAAATAAAATATAAAATACTATTAGTAGAATATCTTTACATCTCGTTCTAGAAAAGAAAAAACGCATATGTATTAATATTAACTAATTTATATAAAAAATGTTGTTACATAATTAGGTTAACTTTAATTTTGTGTTAGATTGTAGATATATTTATTACATATTAAAATTATATTAATATTATAGTTTAAAATTAACTTTTGAATTACAATTACTAAAATTTCTTACATATGTTGTGTTCGTATTCACGCAATGTAAGATATTTATAATGTGGACGAAACTACTTGGTTTATCTCAAAATTAATTCACATTCGGTTCGAGATTTTCTAGTTAACGTTAATTTAAGCTATGTCGATATACATATCAAAATCAAATGTAAACATCATTTGATAGCTTCATCGAATTTGACTCAATAATAAAAAATAATAAAATATATGTAATATATCAAGTTAGTTAAACATGTATCGTGTTGACTCAATTAAATTTTGTTCGAGTCTAACCCATGTAAAAATTAATTTAGGTTCAATTACAATTTTGTATACAATAACAGAAAATTTAAACTTAAAAAAAAAAAATTCAATCCTAGCTATTCCACTACCACTAGATTGTATAACAGAAACGCCAAATATTGCAATTTAAGAACAGTGGAATTTTTTATGCATTCCCTAACACACGCGGATAAATTATTTTTATACATATATCGAATTCATCAAACACGTATGTTGTACCACATGTATAATGTGGTGTAGCTGGGATTTATCCACCACATATATACAAGTGCTGCAGATCCGCTGCTTTTTGAGTAATTAATACTCCATAATAGTATAATATTAAGTTAAATGCCAATATATACAATCATCACCTTTTTTTATAGTAAAATGCCGCATTTGAAGTGTAGTACGAGTATATCATATCAAAGGTGAGTAACATGTCGCATTTAAAGTATATAAGAAAGATAGTTCATTAATTCGTATTTTTCCTAAAATTTAAAAATTTCAGTAAGACAGTGTGAAACTTTGATAAGATATAAAAACTAAAGTATTTTTTTCATATCATCGTGGGTAATTTAAATTATGTAGATATATTTCCAATAACTCCATTGTCTCCGTTCACAAGGTCAGAATAAAATTGAACGAATAAATTCCACACTAAATAAATAATTATCTGCTCCGAGGTCTTACCGTTCATTTTAATTTGTCAGTTCTCAGTAAATAAATCCTAAGTACGTCAAATTGAACTATATTGTAGGTTGTGATGGTGTCGTTTTCCCCAGTACTATTTTGAATTGATGCCGATCCAAGACCCGACCCGTTTATGACCCGCCCCTCCCGTTAACATAGACCCATTAAGGACTCCGACCCGCCCATCTGCCACCCACATAAATCCAATAAGAACAATTGACGTCGAACTCGAACCTGAACAAAATCTTACACAACTTATTAGTTCACAATGTCTTTGGGCCGAAGGATATGGGCTCGGCCCGTCTGTGTGCATTTTAAAGTATAATTATGAAAATCTCAATAATCAGCATGCCAGATGTTCGACTGTCAAGCACCACATGGTCTGCTCATCAGTCGCAACAGTTTAAAACAGATAAAAGCACAAATATACCCTCCATTTTCCTCGTAGCCGTTACGTTGCGACCTAGAAAAAGTTTCCAATGAACCTTCACTTAACCTTATCAATCCCGACAAAATTAACTAAATCTTCCAGGACATTGGCGTCATTTCATGTTCACCCTTCCCCCTCCTCTGTAGATTTCCCCAAACACGGATCAAATAATTCACCTACATACATACAGTAGTATCTCACAGTTTTTCTTCTTCTGTCTCACAATCAGCTCGAATTTTCTCTCTCTAAGCTAGGGTTTTGAGACTGCGATGATGGCTTCTTCTTCGTCGGAGTATGCTGCAAAGCCCGAACAAACAGGCGGCGGCGGAGAAAGCTGGGAAGTTCCGCCGCCGCCATTGAGCAGTGATCAGCTTTTACTTTACAGAGGATTGAAGAAAGCAAGGAAAGATAGAGGATGTACGGCGAAAGAGCGCATCAGTAAAATGCCACCTTGCACTGCCGGAAAGCGCAGCTCGATTTATCGAGGCGTCACTAGGTAAACCAATAGTCAAACATGTCATGTGCATTAAGGTTTATTTGTTGCAAGTCGTTCTAGCAAGTATCGGAATTGTATGTTTGTATGCTGTTTTTCTACAGTAGGTGAGTTTGATTTGTGCTAGTGTAGTAATTGAAAGTATGGGCAGTGGAGTTGATGGATACTAATTTGATTAAACCTAAATTGCTCGTAGTGCACATGTCATTTGGAGTTGATAATGTTAATCCACGGTCTTGCTTAATCTAAAGCATGCCATAATACCTTCTGATCAGTTTTATTTTATGATTGCAGATAAATAAATTAGTAGAATGAGATTAGCTTTTATTGTGTTTTTTATTTCATGAGAGCAGGCATCGATGGACTGGTCGTTATGAAGCACATCTTTGGGACAAAAGTACCTGGAACCAAAACCAAAATAAGAAGGGAAAGCAAGGTGATTTTGTTTTATTTTAAATAGGAGAGTTGGGATATTTTAATTGATGCCTATCACATATTTCAATAATGTAATTCAAGGATCTTATCAGTTTAATGTTTCCCTTTTTCCTTCTCTTTATGTTGGGAAATCAAATATTGGTGTGTGGATGATTTTGGACAGTTTACTTGGGTAAGTAAATTTCATCATTTCATTTGTTGGAGCATAATTTGAAGCAGAGGTTTAGCATTATCGTGATCCTTTCTATACTAAATGGCTGTAGGTGCATATGATGACGAGGAAGCTGCAGCAAGAGCCTATGATCTAGCTGCTCTGAAATACTGGGGCCCTGGAACGCTAATAAATTTTCCTGTAAGAAATTTCTGAGTTAGATTAGTTTGATGAATTTATTACATCCATTTGCTTTTCTTTGATTTTTCATCATCGATCTCATAAGATGCATATTTATTTTTGCAGCTATTAGATTATACTGTAGTATTTTTATTTTTCTCTCCGCGTGCCTAATGGGGCTGTGCAGGTGACAGATTACTCAAGGGACCTTGAGGAAATGCAAAATGTCTCGAGGGAAGATTATCTTGCATCACTTCGGAGGTTCTTATTTACTTTATTCCATATTATCTTTGTTCTGTTAATCAGATTCTTGAAACAATCTAAGTAGCTCTTTCAAACCACGTCTTGCGCAGAAAGAGTAGTGGTTTCTCAAGGGGTACTTCCAAATATCGCCCCCTTTCCAGGTGCATATACTTCTATAAACCTATCAATGTTTGATTGTCATTTTGGAAAAACTTTGTGGGCTACCATTTAATGCAAAGTAATTTATAAAATTTGAGATCAATATTGTGGTTCACAAAGTGAAAGTAAGTTTTGCTTATTTGTGATCCTTATGTATAGCTAAGTATTTTATGACCCAATGTGGTTGAAAGTCTTTGTAGACCTGTCTTTTGACTTAATCATGTGATGTGTAGGTTAGGTCAATACTACTAATAGTCTAATATATAAGTAAAGCTTGTCCCCTACTCCTGTCTAAGTTTTTGGTACGCTTAATTTTCTGTAAACCCATAAGGGCTGCCTTCTAGTATAATCAGAATAAGGACAAGGACACAGTGTTCATGCTAGTCTTAAGATCGTCTATCATATGACAGTATGCTTTACAGATTAAACAACTATTGACGTAACAAAGTTCATATGTAGTTGTTTTTTATT
This sequence comes from Penstemon eatonii, assembly GCA_038501285.1. Classification (NCBI taxonomy): domain Eukaryota; kingdom Viridiplantae; phylum Streptophyta; class Magnoliopsida; order Lamiales; family Plantaginaceae; genus Penstemon; species Penstemon eatonii. The sequence goes on along the minus strand of CM076708.1, from coordinate 66,884,337 downwards.
TTATTACATTTCAGCAAATTACTTGGAGACCCCAGTTATAAATTTTTTATGCCTCAACTATTCTGAATCTGAACTTTGGCTTTGATCATGATTTTGTTCTACAATTTATTTCTTTTACCAAAGTAGTAGGTGGGATTCTCAATTCGGTCAAACAACTGGAGCAGACTACATCAACAGCACACTCTATGGTGAGAATAGCGGCAGGAAGATTGATCTGTCAAATTTCATTAAATGGTGGGGGCCACAAACATCTCGTCCCACCGATTCCAATTCAAAATCATTAGACGAAACAAATCATCCTTCTAGTTCTGATGACATTGCTATTGAACTTAAAGCTCTGGAAAACTCAGTCCAGCCCACCGAACCATATGAAATGCCGCGTCTAGGTGTGTCTACAGAAAGAAAAAAGCACAAAACAGTGTCTGCAATGAGCATTTTGTCGAAGTCAGCAGCGTACAAGAGTCTCATAGAGAAAACTTCAAAAATGAAAGAAAAAGATGAGAATGATGAAAATGAAAACAAAAATAAGATTGATAAGATTGACCTTGGTAAGACGGTTGAAAAATCGTGTGATGATGATGGAAATGAGAGACTCGGTGTAGCGTTCGGTGTAAGCGGAGGAATATCTATTCAGAGGAATTTGTATTCGTTGGCTCCTCTATTGTCTGCTCCACTTCTTACAAACTATAATAGTATTGATTCACTGACGGATCCAGTTCTTTGGAGTTCTATCGTTCCTGTTCTTGCAGCAGGATCATCGCGTCCAAATGAGGTTTGTTTTTCTACTAAGCCTCGTAGGAGTTAGATCCCAGTGGGTATACTTATTATTGTGTGATTATTTAAAACAATTTGGATTTTGCTTTTAATTTGACGACTGAGAGGCTTAATGTATACTGCAACTTCGTTAAATGGTAAACGCTATATATTGGCAAAAGATCTTCTATCCCATTATTGTTTCATGCCGCTGCACACAAAATTTAAAATTGAGATAATTCTCAATTTATGCAGTGGTGTGGCATGAATGAAAGTGTGACACCTACCAAAATGGAAGCTCTACTCTGATATATTAGGCCAGAGTATAAATATATATATAATATAGTTTTTTCTCATGAGAATTGGTGACAACTTAACGCAGGTAACAAAAAATGAGACTGGCTCAGATTACACTTTCTTTCAACAAGGAGATTGAAAAAATACTCCTCTTATGTTCCTTCTCGGCGGCCAACAAGCCTAGTATTATAGTAGCTTCTGAGAAAGCAGGAGATGAGAATATATCTCGAATATGTAAATTATTCAGTTTTATCTTTTCTATTATCTACTTTGGCCATTAGAGGGACATAGAGAGGTGACCTCTCTTGGCATGTACACAGAAGTATAGCAGAGTTTTAGGCAGGTGTTTTTGTTTTTCCTTTTTTTTTTTTTTTTTTTGCTCGCTCGCTCTCTCTCTCTCCCCCTATATAATGCAGGTTCACCTATATTTTGGTCTTTTTAGTTGCACGTGCGTATGCGTATGTATGTGTGTATGTGTTAACATTATGACTTACTTTTCACACAGATAGGTTAAGAGTGTTACTATCTTTCGTATATGAGTGTATTACATTAATGTCTGCAAAATATTATTGTGTTGGGCTACAATTGTATCCTTTGAGTTGAGTTAGAAGATTTAACTGGATGGCTGTCTGAAAGATGAATACATTTCTATAAATTGCTTGCTGTTTAACATTATTCAGCAAAGTTTGAGGCATCTCTCTCTCTGACGTAGTAGCCTCAAAATTTTATGAATCATGTGTATTTTGACTTTAAATTGTAATATGCAGTTCGGATATTGCAATTTTGAGGAGAAATGTGTAGTGGCCAAATCATATTTGTCGATAATTTATTATACATTTATACTTAGTTCAACTTTTTCCTTCCAGTATACTTGAATAATAATAATAACTGTGTAAAGTTAAATTTCAGTGAGACGCTACTTGAAAGAGTAATAGATTGAATTTGTATTGTTTTCTGAGAAAAAAAAAAGAAAAAAAAGAAAGAAATTGATTTTGTAGTGCAGGTAGGTTATAAGAAAAAAAAAATTACCTTACCATTTACCAATATTTCTATTTATTGGGCCTTGTTGTCCCCCCAAGTCTATTTATAGTCTCAGTAACTAACCAAATTCCGGCCATGGCGTAAATGGGCTCAAGCTCAATTCTATAATTTATATTACAAAACATTGTACAGTAACTACGTCAGCCCATGAAGCGACTGATCGATCAAGCATCATCAGTTCACCATCATCTACTATAAAGTAAGGAAGTGAAGAGAAGCAAAGACCTCTCTCATCTTTTCACTCTCCAACCGTTGTACTGAAAAAATCTTCCTCTTGCTTTATATAAATTCACAGAGAACTTCAAAAAATTTGATTCTATGTTGAATTAAAGAATTCAACATGATGGGTGGTATATCCCTTTCCGAACCCGCCATCTGTATGTTAAATTACGCCGACAATTCCATTCTATTTCCGAAGAAACCCATCTTTGTAACTGCGCCAAGAATGAAGAAGCAGAGCAGAATCACAACAAGAAGTGAAGGCAATGGCGGCGGTGGTATAGTTCTTGATAAAGAGTTTGAATTCAAGACATCGTTCGATGAGTATTTGAAGGCCTTGGAATCAGTTAAAACCGATAGAGATAATAATAGTAATAGTAATATTAATAATAACAGTAACAGTAACAGTCCAAGGAAAAAGAAGGGTATCAAGAGAATTGTTCAAGATGAAGAGAAAAACAATTATGAGGTAACTATTGCTAAAGAAAACTCAAGAAAAGGTAATGATTTTCACAATAGAAGTGTATTTGTTCAAGAAGATTCAAGCAAGGGGAGTTTTCACAAGGAAAACATTAACAAAAAGCAGAACAAAACTAGCAATAATCTTGATAGGGGCGATAATAAGTTATTGGACATGGAAAGAGCTGCATTCAGGTCTTTGGAATCTGAAGATGATGTCAATGACAAACCAAAAGTTTCAAAAGTAGACATGGATGAAAGAGTTCTGAAGCTTGCGAAGTGGTTAGTAATCATTTCATTTTTTTTTTCCATTGTTCTTGCCTATCTTACATAGTTACTTATGGTTTAACACTAGTTTTGAAATAGGGTTGTCAATTTATGTAGAGTAAAAATATTATTTGATTTATATGTATACATATGCAATGAATAGTAAGACATGAGAATGATATTGGTTTTTATTGGTTTACTGATATTTATTTGGAATTTTTCTTGCATTTCTTAGTTTGTACTTGTTGTTTTAGCAAACGGATTCGAGTCCTATGTCCTATTTACCTCATTTGATTCACATGTAGGCACACCCTTTCTACTATTGATTGAAATATCAAATCAACAAGTTATGTAAATATTAAATTCAGTGTTTTGAAGAGGGTCATTTTTTCTACCTCATAGTGAAGTAGTTTGTTTGTACAGTCTAAATGGTGCAGACATAGATATGCCGGAATGGAAGTTCTCTACAATGATTAGAAGTGCTCAAATAAGATTTTCAGATCATTCTATTATGAGGCTTGTCCAAATATTGGGTAAGTTGGGAAATTGGAGGCGGGTGCTCCAAGTCATTGAATGGCTTCAGTCACGCGAACGCTTCAAGTCCCACAAAATACGGTACTTCACCAATTTTCTTTTTGTGCCTATTTTTCCTTATTAATATCTAAATTGAATTGATGATTTATGGGCAGTGAACACTTGTGCTCTTTGAATCTATCATCAATATTCGCACTTTCAATAATCTCATTTAAATAAATTCACTTTGCACTTATCTATTAAGTATTAAATTGTGCAAACTTTTCTTGGCAAACCATTGCCTTCAAATCTAGAATGAAAAGATCGATTCTAGGAGGTGAATAAGAAAACTTTATGGAAAATATGATTACATCAAATTATTAGGTGTATGGCAATGATTTGTTGTTTCCATTTGCTCATATTTTGTAGATACATATATACTGCTGCCCTTGATGCTCTTGGAAAAGCAAGAAGGCCAGTCGAGGCTCTCAATCTCTTTCGTGCAATGCAGGTAGCGTATGTGCTTTAGTATTAGTATTTTAATTGAATGGACAACAACATGATCTGATTCTTTTTAGGACCAAATGGCTTCCTACCCTGACATTGTGGCCTATCGTTGTATTGCTGTCACTCTTGGACAAGCTGGACATATGAAGGAACTCTTTGATGTTATTGATACCATGCGGTCTCCTCCCAACAAGAAATTCAATACTGGCTTTCTTGAGAAGTGGGATCCACGACTGGAACCTGATATTATTGTCTATAATGCTGTAAGTAGCATATGCGAATCGTTTATATCGTAGTCCACAAATCATTATCTATGTTATTTATTTATGAAAAATGAATATCTCCTTCTTGATCAAGATATACTTTTCTAAGGTATAACTTTTGAGATGTTTTTTTTTTTATATGTTCTAACCAGATTCTTAATGCTTGTGTTCGCCGTAAGAAATGGGAAGGGGCTTTCTGGGTTCTACAGAAGCTAAGTGAAAAGGGTCAACAACCTTCAAGCACAACATATGGACTAGTTATGGAGGTAAACTCATCTGTTTTCTTTATGCTGTTTACATTGTGATTGGTATTGGATTGACTTATTTAAAATTCCTTTTTTAACTAGATCTGAAGAATTTGAGTGGTTGAATAATTATTTAGTTTTGTTTTAAGAAAAATGCAGTTTGAGTCCCATTGGACTAGACCTTTAACACTTTTGGTTCTTCGCTTTTCAGAATTGCATTTTTGGTCCTATTGCACCTTTTTGATCCAATTTTGGGACAAAAAATGCAAATTGACTGTATAAGACCAAAAGTGCAAACCGAGACAATTCTATGGGACCAAAAGTGCAAAAGACAGTGGGGCCAAAAGTGCTAAAAATGGATGGAAATGAAGCAGTATGAGCAAAATTGCAAAACATTTTTAAAATTGGGACCAAAAGTGCAATTTTATAAGAGCATGAGTGTTAAGGGCCCGGTCATGTAGGATTAAAAGTGCAATTTGGGGTTTTCTCTTTTTATTTAATTTCAAGAATTCAGTTTTATAATCCGACTCCAGGGTTCTATTATCTGACGGCTTGGTGGTTGCTTAAATATTTTCTAATACTCATATGATTCAACTTTTTGAGGCTAAAAATACTACCGCCTTTATATCATATATTCTAGTTATTTGACTATCCGTATTGGAGCAGGTAATGTTAGCGTGCGACAAGTATGACTTGGTTCATGAATTTTTTATGAAAATGCAGAAATCATGTAGGCCAAATGCTTTAGTTTATAAAGGTAATTTCTTGAAGTTTTTCTTTTGCCTAAAGCAATGCAGATTATAATCTATTAAATTTTTATGTTCTTGTTTGTAGTTCTTGTGAATACTTTATGGAGAGAAGGCAAAATTGATGAGGCCATAATGGCTGTGGAAGAAATGGAGAGAAGAGGAATAGTTGGTAATGCTGGTCTATATTATGACCTTGCTCGTTGCCTTTGTAGTGCAGGAAGATGCCAAGAGGCACTAAAGCAAGTGAGTCTATTTTATTATTGGATAAATTACACAAACTATCTACCACTGAAGTATGGTCAAATCGAGAAACACTAATTTGTGGGAGATTACACAAACTACCTCAAAATCTGACGTTTGTTGAGAAACTCTAAATGCCCTGTTCTTATTTATGAAAACTCAACAGCTTCTAACTTTGACACCTCTCCAACTACACATTACTTACACCCTTGCTTGAGAAAACTTATGTCAATCACCACCTGGTATTTACAGAGATATTTTTGTTGACGACATTGATAAAATGGGGTATTTTTGAAAAATCAATTTGTTTTTTATGACTTAAATTCTGTTGGAGTCAACACTGTAGAGTTATAAATGTACTGAATTGCATAATTTAAGGGTACTTTGTGTAACTTTTCAAACGTAAGTGGGTTAACTTGTAACTTGACCGTACTTCAATGATAGTTTGTGTATTTTTTTAGAAATTGAACTCTCTCATTTATATTTTCCTTTTTATATGCTGCAGATTGACAAAATATGCAGAGTTGCAAATAAACCACTTGTGGTAACATACACTGGTTTAATTCAAGCATGTCTGGACTCTGATGACATTAAAAATGGGGAATATGTCTTTAATCATATGCAGAAATTTTGTTCACCAAATCTGATAACATATAACATAATGCTGAAAGCTTTTCTTGATCACGGGAAGTTTGAAGAAGCCAAACAATTATTCCTAAGTTTATTGGAAAATGGAAACTTTATTAACAGTGAAGAAGATTATCGAGTTAGAGTTATACCAGACATATATTCATTCAACACTATGTTAGATGGATGTGCTGTGGAGAGGAAGTGGGATGATCTCGAGTTTGTATATGAACAAATGCTTAAATATGGTCACCACTTCAATGCAAAACGTCATCTTCGTTTGATAGTTGATGCACGTCGTGCTGGGAAGGTATTATTTTAAACTTATATTTGTAGCTCTTCAACCCGCTTCTGAATATTCTTTTATTATCGCACAAAAATATATTAAGAATCCAATAGCAAAAAACTGGCTTCACTATATATTAGTTGTTTGAGTTGCATGTAATTGAAACTATTTGGAACAATAATATGGCTAAATTGCACATTTAGTCCATTAACTTTCAAGCGATGAAAAATTGTCATTTTATTTTTTGATTAGACACATTTAGTCCTTTGACATCACTTTTAGTCCTCTATCTTTTGATTTTTGAAAAAAAATTAATTTCATATAAAAAATAATATGTATTACTTGTGTAACAACTCATTTCATCTGAAACTCGCCTTATTGGACTAAATATGTTAAGTATCAAAATGTGTAGATTGTAGGACTAAATGTGGTCTACGCCAAAAAGATAAATGACCAAATGTGAATGACTATTTTTTTGAGAACCAATTGTTAAAGGACTAAATATGCAGTTTTGTCAATGAATTTGTGTGACCTGCCACTTGAGGAAGCTCCTAGTTACCTGGAAACTTTACAGATTCATATTAACTAGTTTAAATTGTTTTCTATCCTAGACCTGAATTTCAGTGTACATTTGATATTACATTGTTGGTCAATTAAAGTCAAAATTACTAGTCGATTGCTATCCAGGAGAAGTTATTGGAAATGACATGGAAGCACTTGGTCGAGGCTGATCGGATTCCACCACCTCTTCTCGTTACAGAAATGTTTTGCATGAGATTAGAGCAAGGCGACTATGCTGCGGCCCTCTCTTGCTTTGTTAAATATTCTTCAGTTGACTCCCACTTATCTTCTAGTAAGTTTTGGTCAAAGTTTTTCATTGAAAACGCTCACAGGTTTGAGGAGAATACTCTTGATGAATTGGTGCATGAGACGAGCATTGTTCTTGCCAGGAGGGAAAACTTTTCACTTCAGCAGCTAATGAGATCTTGTAAAGAATGTATACAAGAATGTCAGGATTAAGATTTTCTTCTGCAGTTGAGGACCTTAAGGATTTAATAGTTTTTGTAGTATTTGATGTATGTATTAACTTTGCAGCTATTATGCTGCAAGAAGACGTACATATATATTAGGAATGAAATGATTTTCTAATCTACTCAATGAGTTGTATTATGCATTGAACAGCCTGTTTTTTGTTAACACATGCATTTGGATTGTTGCACATGTCCACCACTTCTTTTCTTTGACTGCAAAATCAGTTGTTAGAGAGAAGTGTTGTTAACAGTCTTTCAGATTAGGTTCGAATGAATAAAATAATTTACCTCATTTTGGGGGATTTGTACTCTTTGTCCTAATTTTTTAAAATGTTTTGCATTTCCTTTTGATTTTATATTTGATTTTTGCATTTTGTTTCAAATTGGATGAAAAGTGTAAAATCTCTAATTGTCTATTTTACCCTTCAATTTTTAAAGATATGGTAGCCCATTTTCAAGCTTTCAAGCTAAGGCAACAAACTTACTTCTCCTCATATATGGTTCCTTGGTCAATCCAACATTCATCTTCGTCTTTAAAATATTTCAAAATGAATAAGTTAAATTGAAAAATGCCAATGAGCATAGAAGGGCAAATTAGGTAATTAAAAAGATTTACTCTGATATCAATAATTGTTGCTTTGACAATATCCACGTACTCCTATTTAGTTTGTAGCTGCTACAAAAGATGTTATCCATATATATGGTGATAGAAGAATTGCAATTTTATCTATATTCAAAATAGAGTCAGTTATAAGGGTTTACATTTGGGCCAAAACTAATTAGTTGAACATGTTATGTTATGTTATGTTACAATAATAATTCTTGAAAAATAAGGACCCAGTTGAAAAGTCCTCGATTTGAGAATTTTTAGTCCCACAAGAAAAAGTCAAGCCTTGAGAAATATGATAGGATGATCGATTTGTCTCCCAGTTCCTTGAGACATGTTTGGTACAAAAAGGAAAGGAAGAGAGAAATTTTAGAAGTAAATACTCACTCTGCTGCTTCTATTCAGACTGATTAATCAAACCTATTTGTTGAAAAAAGAAAAAGAAAAAAAGGAAAGGAGCAAATTCAAAACGCAGGCTCAGGCTCAGGCTCAAGCAGAAAAAAACACAACACTCTGCCACTGCTCTCCTCGTATGTTCTCTTTTAACTCTACTACTTTCATGGGTTCTCGTCAAAAATTGATCTTTTTTCTTTCTTTTTATTTTTCTAATTTGTTGTTTCTTTGATAAACATATTTCTGCAATGTTTGATGCCTGATAGGGTATTCCGCTTCATAAAAGATTTAGGATTTTTTACTTTCAATGAAATTTCATTAATTCATGGTTGGGTTAATTCTGTCTTTTGATTGGTTTGTACTAAACCCTTTGATTTATGTTGGGGGAAATTGAAGTGGTAATTTTTCGATAGGTGTTTGTGGATCTCGAGAATTTTGAGTTCATTTGGCGTTTGATTAAAATGCATGTTTTCCTTCTCTTTCTATATTTCTCAAGAATTTTTAGTTTCCCTTCCCACTTTATTATTTACCATGATTAGTAAAAATGATCCTTTCAAACAAGTTATCTGTCTAATCATCACTAGTACTTTTCACTGATAATGGTTTAATAATTTAATTATTGGATTTAATGAATGTAGATTTGAGCGTTCCCAACCCACATTGCAGGTGGGTATCAGTTGACAATTGATGTGAAGACTCTTTTTTTTTTCAATTATTTAGTATTTTACTAGAATAGAAGAAGATATTTTCTCAATGCTGAGTTTTAATCGGACAAGAACTCAGCAGAGGTCCAATAGATCTTTGTCTTTAGGAGGTAAGCTTGTCTTTCATTCTTGCAGCCTTGTTCCATTTTCTTCATAGTAGATTTTGAATATGATGTTTGTTTTTTAGGCATGGACTATGCGGATCCAAAGAAAAAGAACGGTGTTTGTGGAAAAATCTTAATGGTTTCTCTTCTTACAGCAATGTGCATTCTTATGCTCAAGCAATCTCCAAATTTTAACACCCCCAGCCAAGTAACCATTCTGTTTAATTTGCTTTTTATTGTTTTATTTATCTGTCTGAAAACTAAAAGTTTATACTCACACTGTTTCTATTTAGTTTTATTTTGATTATAAATCTAATGATGTCTTTATACAGTTCTCAAGTCATGAACCAGGGGTGACTCATGTATTAGTGACTGGAGGTGCTGGCTACATTGGTTCACATGCTGCGTTACGACTTCTTAAAGACTCCTATCGTGTGACTATAGTGGTATATTTTTTTATTTAAATAGCTTTATTTGTACTTGTTTATTAGCATAACCAAATTTTGGGATCTTGAAAAGGATAAATATTGTTATTTTTTAGGATAATCTCTCACGAGGAAACCTTGGTGCCATCAAAGTCCTAAATCAACTATTTCCAGAACCAGGGAGACTTCAGTTTATATATGCAGATCTTGGTGATTCCAAAGCGGTATATCCTCATTCGACATATTTGTTTCTTAATTCAAACTTGCAAAATGTTCATCCCTTATTATTACCTTCATCAACATTCAGGTTCTCAAAATATTTTCGGAAAATGCATTTGATGCGGTCATGCATTTTGCTGCTGTAGCATATGTTGGTGAGAGTACTCTTGATCCTCTTAAGTAAGGACCGTTTTATACTATAAAATATGTCTTTTCTTGCTCAATTAGATAATTTTTTAAGTTAGAGCTGTATTACGAATTTTAAAAATGAAAAACTTTAGTATGATCATATATTTTGTTGTAGTTTTATAATAAGGCTTATTTAATTTAATTGTGTGACGATGCTTTCCTTGACATAACCCTTGTATTGATTTTCCTTACTACACAGGTATTATCACAATATCACATCAAATACTCTTGTTGTATTAGAAGCTATGGCAGCTCATGGAGTGAAGACTTTGATTTATTCTAGTACATGTGCTACTTATGGGGAGCCTGAAAAGATGCCCATTACCGAAGAAACTCCACAGGTGATAGTTGCGAAGTTATATACATATTTAGTGTAATGTAGTAAGGGTAATCACTAATATATTATATTATACAGCTTCCAATAAATCCTTATGGTAAAGCTAAGAAAATGGCAGAGGATATGATTCTTGATTTTCACAAAAACTCCGATATGGCTGTAATGATCTTAAGGTCGGTATTGTACTGTAACATTTCGTAAACTTACACTTACATTTGTTAAGCTTGTACTTTTACAATTCCAAGTATTGTCGGAATTGATTATTCTGAATTTATGTTTATATTAAATATTTCAGATACTTCAATGTGATTGGTTCTGATCCTGAGGGAAGGCTCGGTGAAGCTCCCCGGCCAGAATTACGAGAGCATGGACGGATCTCTGGTGCTTGTTTCGATGCGGCTCGGGACATCATTCCCGGTCTTAAGGTCCATTTTTACTTTACTTAGCATCCTGGTTTCAGCTTCTGATAAGTTTTACATCATCAAATTGCACTTGGCCCCCTTTATTTTTAAACCAATTTGCACTTTACCCACTACCAGAATTGCATTTGTATTTGCACTTGCACTTGCCCCCCTTCAAAATTTTCAATATTTGTCGTTCGTGACCTTTAGACTCTCAGCGGTAGGCACATCCGCTGATAATTCAAAGATCTAACAAACTAGTAAAAGATCAGAGTTTACCCCCTAATCTTTTGGCTGTGTTGCGCACTTCAATCCCCAAATTAATTCCCCAACAGTCAACACAGGTTGTAAACTGCCAAACTTCAAAGCCAAGGGAGGGAAATGTAAAGTATGTATATCAGACAACTGTCCCAAATCAAAATCATATATAACGGTTGCACAAGAATTCTTTTTTATTCAGAGCTAGTTGGCCCAAGTCACCCAACAACAAATAGTTCTTGAATTTACGCAAACCCCGATTTCTGATGCAGGTTAGAGGTACAGACTACAAAACTTCAGATGGCACATGCATACGTGATTACATTGATGTTACAGATTTGGTAGATGCTCACGTCAAAGCACTTGAAAAAGCAAAACCTAGACATGTTGGCATCTATAATGTCGGTACCGGAAGAGGTAATGTCCCCTTATAATATTAAATAATATATTATAGAAGTATTATTTTTGGCAAAATTTCAAAAATGTTTCTATAACTATGCTAAAAACACAATTAGTCCTTTAACTTTCATCAAAATTTAATCTTAGGCCAATGCATATTTCGACCTCTAAATTTCAATAAATTTCAATTTCCGTCCTGCAATTACAAATTTGGTCCTATTATTGGAGAAAAATGGTGAAAAGTGAACTTACTGAAAGTTAAGAGGACAAAATTTGTTATGCATAGGACTAAAATTGAAATTGGGTGAAAGTTACAAGACTATTATTGAAATTTTGCCTATTATTTTTCAACTTATATATAGACTCGTTGCTCAAAACACTTTTTGTATCTATATCAGGAAGGTCAGTGAATGAGTTTGTCGAGGCTTGTAAGAAAGCAACTGGGGTGCCCATAAAAGTCGATTTCCTACCCCGTAGGCCTGGTGATTATGCTGAAGTGTACAGTGACCCTACCAAGATTAATAACGAGCTTAACTGGACAGCAAAATATACAAATCTACAACAGAGTCTGCAGACTGCATGGAGATGGCAGAAGGAACATATTAACGGTTATGGAACAGTTCAGGTGGTGTCTGTGTAAATATAAAAGTACAACTACTAACATAAAATGAACCCCATTTAGGAAGAGCCTGATTTTTGCCCGTTTGTAGTAGTAGTAGTATTAGTAGAAGAGTTTTTGGGAGAGTGGCTTGAGCTAGAGGAGGGGTCGTCTGATGTATTATTCTTTTATATCTCTATTCAACTCCTTGTGTAGAGTGGTAGATAGCAGCCTATTTATATTATATGTGGTGTTCAAGACGAATAATAGTTTCCGATATATATAGTTGTTTTTTTGTTGGATCAACTCAGTTTTTTTAAAACTTTTATCTTGTGGTACTAATGCTTTGAGTTAAGGATGGTAGCGCAGTGCAGCTCCTAGTGCCCTGTATGGATTCTTGACTACGTAATGTTGTACAGTTTTTTGCTGAGAGTCCTGTAAAATGATCTGTATTGGGAAACTAAGTAAGTAATTAAATGATTCTGCATATTGCTTCAAATTGAGTAGAAGCATATCTCAACAAACAAAAATGAGAGCAATTCAGATTGAGCAACAAATAAAATAATGTTTTCCTTCAATCCAGGAAATGTCAGTTTCATTTCTGTTTTATGCATTTCCCAAACCAAGAGTAGGTTATATTCTTAAGAATGTCAGTTTCATTTCTGTTTTATGCATTTCCCAAACCAAGAGTAGGTTATATTCTTAAGAGTTTACATTTATTCATTTTTTCATAGTTCCAGAAACAATAATGTCATTATTTGAAGATTAGGTTGTTAATATATTATATTATATTATATTATATAGGAGTACTAAAACATAATATTAGAAGGGTCTTCTTGCAAAATAAGAGTGGGAAAGAACCAAAAGAAGAAAATGAACATTAAATATGGAGATGCGGGGTATCGATCCCCGTACCTCTCGCATGCTAAGCGAGCGCTCTACCATCTGAGCTACATCCCCTTCTTGATTTGTAATTTCATATTATTAGTATTGACTACAAGCTATTGCAAGATGCTTCTGCTTTTCCCAGGATTGTTGTCTTCATGATGTAAAGCGATTTTTAATTCAAGTTTTATTTGGTGTTTTTTTTCTTTTTCTTTTTTTTTTTAATTTTTTTTTTTTGTAATGAGTTTTATTTGGTATTTTAAGATGATACTGGAGTATTTTATTTCTCTTTCATAGGCGCTAAACCATAAACTTCAAATACATAACAAGAGTAAACATAAAAATCAATTTCTATCAAGGGACATCATACTTGTTACTAGTGTGAGTGTCTTATTTTATTTTATCTGTGTTCTTGGGCAACAAAAGATTTCCAATTCGAACTTATGTTTGCTCATCTTTAATCCTTCTTTTGTTATAAATAATAATTTTATCAAAATAAGCATAAAACTGTTGAATAAATGAAAAATTGGTTTAGTGACCTGAGTTTTCGTATTCGTCCACTGAAATTTCTTTCTGCTATATTAGCAACAGTTTTTTTTTTTTTTTTTTGTTTGAGATGTAGCAACAGCTTTTGGAGCTCACACATTTTGTCACTTATTGTCTTTTGCCCACTATCTCCGATTTACTGCATTTATCGTTTGTATCATGTATTCCCTCAGAAATCATTGATTCAAAATTTTGTACCCTTGCAATATAAAATTTAAACAATAGAAAGAAAAGAACGTTTAGCCAAGCCAATATTATTACCACACTGACTATTATGCTAGGAATAGAGGAAGCATGCTAAACCATGTCATATAATTTTGATAGAACTAACATATAGAAATAATCATGCAGTTTTTAATAAGAACGTCACAAAAAATAAAAATAAAAATGAAAAGTTGGTAAAAGCAAATTCCCGAAAAGACACAAAAAAATGCTTTGGCAAGCAACATTCCAATTGGCTTTTTCATGCAAAAGCATGGACGGCTTTGTCAAAACTCTCCTCTGCATTCGAAGCACGTTTTACAAGTATATGATCTTGGTTTGACAATTTCAATTGGCTGCAAAAAATCAATAGATAATCAGACATTATAAGCCATTTGGAAAACTGAGAAGAACTAATGCTGAAGAAATTTGATGTATCCCATTCAAAGTAGCTGGCTTTAATTCCAATTTTTTGTAAAAATCCTAACCTGAGGTAGCGTGAGGATGATTTCCCTAGGTGAAGACCACAAACGACCAAATTGGCCAAAGTTTCTGGATCCTTAGCATCCTGTATAAACAATGAAAAAGGCAAAAAGAGCAAATGTAAAGGCACTATAAAAATTGTGGATTATAATCTATGACGAAAATACCACATTTTTCAAAAGTACAACTCCCACTATAGAAGTCTCCAAGTTATTTAAGCTAGAGAATGATGTATTGGGCGTTAAAGAAGGATAATTCTTGCCCAAACCCGGTTTTGCCAAATCACATGTCAAGTACAATACACTTGCTTTTGTGGTTGGATAGGTTACAGGTATGGGCTAGATTTCCCATAAAAGAAAGCAATAGACTAGATTTATTATACTCTACCTTGTTTAAGGCTTCAAGCAAAAGTAACTCTGCTTCATCAAATTCCCCCTTGTGCATGCAGCAAACTGCTTTCCCATTAAGAATTAAACTAGTCATTTGATACTTCTCAGAGAAGTCTTGGAAAATGAGAAAAGCTTCTTGGATCTTTGAACCACCCTAAATAAAAGAACATATGTATGTTGAGATATCTTCACTTATAGTTAGGAAAGATATATCGAATTGAACATTACTAACCACAGCCAAGTTCACCCAAGCATTCGCAAGTTGAGTTAGTGTGTGATCTTCATCTATTTGTTGCATGACTCTCAATTGTTTCTCAGCATAATCTGATCTGTGCATCTTAAGAAAAATTTGGACATTTAAGGCGTGCCTGCAAAAGAAATCACAAGCATCAAGCCTAAAGTCTTCATATACAATCTATATATGTAG
Organism: Penstemon eatonii; assembly: GCA_038501285.1. Classification (NCBI taxonomy): domain Eukaryota; kingdom Viridiplantae; phylum Streptophyta; class Magnoliopsida; order Lamiales; family Plantaginaceae; genus Penstemon; species Penstemon eatonii. The sequence continues at coordinate 66,869,275 of CM076708.1, read as the reverse complement.
TACACTACACACAATGCAAATTTTATGCAATTTATTCCTGCAAGTGATTGATCTTATCAAAGGGACCTTGTGAGCTTCATAAATAGAAAATGGCGAGTATCTTGTGCACAAATAAAAGTATCTCACAGATAAATAAGTACAAGATTTACTTCTGCTAAGATGTAAAATGCGAATAGGGGAAGATTAAAAAAAGAAAAAGATTACAAGATAGGAAAAGGATAATAAAAACCATGATTTATAAATTGACCCATAAGCCAGCCTAAACAAATGTGAACATGAGCTAACTGTAGTGAGGAAAGTTTCAAAAGGGAAAGGGGATATGGAGGCCATAAGACAGAGTTTTCTGAGGCACAATTATAAGGATGAAATATTATGTAATAATATAGATTGTACTTTTCAGGAAGAACGCAGATCACTTAATTTCATGAAGAACATTTGTACTAAACTACTCATAATCTACGCGTTAAACTAAATCGACATAAATAATAAAAATTAGCAATGCACTCAAGCAAAAAACTAACTTTTATTTAGACAAGCGTGTCTCTCAACAATCAAGATTACATCTAAAATGACAAGAAACACCTGAGACGCTCAACATTGCAATAAGAGGACTCACAGTTCCATGGTACCCCCTGCATTTGTATACTTCAAAGCTTCATTGTAATCCTGTTCGTGAGTGAATATAATTCCTGCAACAAGACGTAAAATAGGATTGTTTCCAATGGCTGGATCCTCTAACCACTCATGGAGACTAGAAATCGTCATTTCCTACAAACATAAATTGACTGATAAGTTATGACCAACAGTGGTGCTGACAATAGTCAACGGACATACTACTCTCACATTGTATGTCAAACTACTTCATGGTGCAAATTATGGTTGTCACACCATGACATTAGAGAAAAGAATTCTGAGACAGTAGTGTTCCTCATCAATCATGTTTTGCTATTCATGGAATTATTATTTTTAACCATTTAAGGTCTATATGAGCTACATATTCCACTTCAAAGCTTCATGTTTATCTCTGCAATCTTTACAAAGACAAAAGAGGGCCTGTACAGGTACATAACCCTCTGTTGTATTGAACTTTTGCCAGAGAGAATTAATCCAATACATCTCTGACAATTGATGTGTACTAAATTTTTCCCAATCTCGTGGTGACCTACTTAGATTACATCCATAAAGGGGAACGAAAAACCCTGACCAAAACTATTGATGAGTTTAGCAAAATCAAGATCCAGTCGAGAATTCAAATCATTAATAAACGATCAAATGAGTACATTCAATATCCAAAACATACAAATAAATAACCTTGTTCTCAGAGTTGGAGAGATACAACGCCAGCAATTTCACTGCCTGAAGTGGCGTCGCGGCAGATGAATCGATCTCACTTATCACAAGCTGCATAAAAATGAATCAATCAAAAAACTTATAAATTATTGAAATCTCAAGATATAACAAAATTCTAAATTTCTAATTATTAATTAATCAAGATCGAGTCCTGATTACGCTTAAAGTAGATCTTGAATCCAACACAGTGGTCGATTAATACCTGGTAACTCCCAAGGGCAATGTACGAGCGGTAAACGAGGGTATCCCTCTCGACGACGTCGTCGGGCGAGAGATTGGGAATTTCACTGTTGTTGATCGCCGCCTGGTACGCTCCAATGTAAAAGCTGTTCCTCAATCCGAATAACGGGTCGGGTCCTCCGGCAAGGGCTGCCATTTCTTTTATTATTCTTGGTGGTTTCTTACAATTTCTCGTAAATATAAATATCAGATCTTCAAGGAAATGGAGTAGTAGTGCATCAAACCCAGTGGGAGAGTTGATGCAAATTTATTGCTTGGTGTCGCTGAAAGGGGAAACCGTTTTCATTGAAAGTCGTGGTTTAAGACACTCGCAACCTTTCTTCTTTTTTCCTTTTCTTTTTTAAATTCACTAGCAACCTTTTATTAACACATTGAAGAAACTATTGCACACAGCCACAAACACCAGTTTGTACATTTTCCTTCTCAAAATTTAATTATAAAAAGAATCATACTTAACAATATATCAACTTATGGTGTGTAATGAGTGACTAAAATTATTATTTAAAGTAGTTTCTTCTATATACATATTCAAATTCAAATTAGGAAAAAAAAAATTAACCATCGATCTATAAAACTATTTGTTTTGAGGTATATGCCATATATCGACAGGAAACAATAATCATATTGATAATAGGAGTATATTTTAATTAATTTATAATTGAGATCTCCACAATATTATGAACAACAAAATTAGCTTATACCTCGTTAAAGTGATGAAAAAATATTGTTGATGTTACTTATATAAATAATAATATATCAATTGTTTATTAGTGAACCTAATTAAGATTGAAGAATATAAGAATATGCACCCAAGTTCGAAGAGCCCCTTTGTGTCCATTTGATTTCGCGGGGTTATAGCCAATTGATCCACAATAATTTCATGCTACTTTATATTTACTTCACATATTGATTATTGATAGAGAAAATTTATAGCATCAATTTACGAGAGATTATTTAGTACAATCATTGCACCACGTCATCAAGTACATGTGGTGCAGCCCACCAATACATTTGGGACATGTGGATCGATAATCCACATCACCCCATATTCTAGCCATGTTCCAAAAAAATAGAGATTCAGAAAATTGTGTTAACAGGGTGATGTGGATTATTAAATATAAACTTATTTTATGGTTTATAATAATTTAGTTTGATCAATTTGATTTGATAAAGTTTAGCCGATGATTTATATATATAATTATAAGAGCATCTCCAGCAATGTCTTGTATAAATGGTCATCTATATCAAATTATACATGGTGAACAGTGTTTTAGCTACTCAGTTTTAGCTGTTCACTCCAGCAGTCATCATCTAAAATTTCAGAATTATTATAATTTATTCTTCTTTCAATATTAAATTATAAATAACATTATAAATAATATTTTATTATATTTTCACGTGAAATATAAATAATAAATACACGTTTTAATGTTTCTTATTTAAATATAATAAATTAATAAAAAAATCTTTTTTTAAAATAAATGGCTTTAAATAATGATTTAATAAAATATTTCATTCAAACAAACATAGTCCTCTATATTTAATTCAAACAAACATATTTTGGTAGGGAAGGTTGTTGGAGAGAATTAATTTGCTGATGTGGAAGCCTTGTATATTTATACAAGGCCTTTATATTTACAAGTCCAATCTTCCAATATACATAGTCCTCTATTTTTAGAGGTTACTGCTGGAGTAAGATTTTTGTGTTTCGCTGTCTATAAATCCAATTTTAGAGGTTGGAAGAGCAAAAAAATGAGCTGCTGGAGGTGCTCTAACATTGTTAGTTTTGATCTTAGTAGCTAAAAAAAACGTGTGTCGACGAAAAGACGTTTTCAAAAATTAAACGGAATTAATTTAAGAACATGCCAAGTAAAGGGTAAAATAAGACTTATAATAAAATTCATTTAAAATAAAATTAATATATAAGCAGGTCAAGTTAAGGGTAAAATAAGACTTGTAATGAAATTCATATAAAACAAAAGACTAACTATATTCTGCTTTTCAGAAATTACAAATACCTAAATAATTGCTTTAAGTTTTTTTTTACCTTATATGCAAATACCCATGCTTATTTCTAAAAGTATTGTTTAATTAATTTTAGTAAAAAGCAACTGCTTTTCCAGATGAAGAAGGAATTGCAAACCTAGCATAAGGCCTAACTGTAGAAAGGTTCCAACTTTCAACTTCCAATTAAATGTCATGGGTATTTTTAGTAAATTAGAATAAACTTAATTTTATTATGACATAAAATAGGGTAAATTAACACGTTTTTACCCATTTAATTCACTTTCACCTATTTAGCATGGTATTTATCCAATTTTATTCATTTTTACAAGTTTAATATTTTTTTTACTGTTTTACGCCTTTTTTTTAATCGGTTATAACTTATTTTTACTATTTTTCTACCTGTTTCACCTTAAAATATACGTTAAACTCTTCTTTTTAACTGATTTAACACGTTTTCACCTTAAATTGATCGAGTTTCAAAGAACTTTAATCAAATAAAAAATAAGTCAAATTCAAAAAATGTTTAAACTTAAGTTATTCAGACGATAAATGTTATTTGAAGTTGATTTGATAGTTTAATATGTATAACCAAGCACGTCTATGCTATCTTTTATCTATCAAATTAGCCTAATTGGCGGGTTAATGACAATTAGCCCTACAGTGATTATTATAATGTTCAATTTACCTCTACGACTTGAAAAAGAGCAATTCACTCCTCCGTGATTTTTTAAAGTAACAATTTACCTTCCTCACGCTCAAATATGAAAGTGGACGTGATGTGTATTGTGTGAAAAGATAAAATTACCCTTTAGGGGGTAATATGTCCACATAAAAAGGGTATTATTGTCAATTAAATTTTTTATTTTAAAACCTAAAATTTCTAGGAAGACAGTGTGAATCATTTTTAAAATCATATTGGGGAGGGGGGGTAATATTACTCTTTTTCAATTTATGGGGAGATAAATGAAAAATTGTGATAATCACATGGAGCAAATTGCAATTAACCCCCTAACTGGTTATCTATATCAAGTAATAAAATCTACCTATTTAAAGTGTAAAATAAACATTCGTGTGTGCAGGCGTGCATATATAGGTGGGTGGGTAAAGAAGATTAGGCCATCTCCAATGGGTATGGACTCCCATTCTCCTCAGACTCCCATTCCCTTCAGACTCTTCTTCCCCTTCAGACTCCTCTTTTTATAGTCATCTTCAGTGACTCAATCTTCACATTCTATTTAATTTCAATTCTCAAACTTCCCCACTCTCACTTAATTTTTTCAATATTCACATTCTATTTAATTTCAATTCTCATTCATTTAATAATAATAATAATAGTTCAATCTTCATATTCTATTTAATTTCAATTCTCATTCATTTAATAATAATAATAAAGTCAATAGTAACTTAAATATTGGTATTAATAATAAGTAATTTAACATTGTCATTAATAAAAACTAATTTAGCATTGACATTAATAATAAAAAATATTTAATAATAACAATACAATAGCATTAGAATAATTAATAAATCATATATGGAAATTCATCGTCGGTGCCACCATTATTGTACATAAAATTAAATATTGTACATAAAATTACAATATTACAAGTTAAAAAAGTACAAAATGTACAAATAAGAAAAATATTTTAATGTTACTAGATAATTTATGTTATTATTTAATAAATAAATATATGGCCAGCCCAATAGTTTAAATATAAAAAAAAAAAAAAGTATATCGGCTGGGAGTTTCCCAGCCCAATTAAGCAAATTTAAAAACAAAACAAAAAAAAAAGATGAAGATAGTGGGGCTGGCGACAACAAAATAAGGTGTGGTGCCCACCGCCCACATATTTGGGCGGTGGTTATCCACCGCCCACATCCTCCTCAATTGTGATTCATTTGCCCATTAAACATCAATTTTTTCCCCTCCTCAAAGATTCACCTTTCCACTTAATCAATGGAGATGCTCTTAGGCCATCTCCAATGGGTATGGACTCCCATTCCCCTCAGACTCCCCTTTCCCTTCAGACTCCTCTTTTTATAGTCATCTTCAGTGACTCAATCTTCGCATTCTATTTAATTTCAATTCTCAAACTTTCCCACTCTCACTTAATTTTTTCAATCTTCACATTCTATTTAATTTCAATTCTCATTCATTTAATAATAATAATAATAATAATAATAATAAAGTCAATAGTAACTTAAATATTGGTATTAATAATAAGTAATTTAACATTGTCATTAATAAAAATTAATTTAACATTGACATTAATAATAAAAAATATTTAATAATAACAATACAATAGCATTAGAATAATTAATAAATCATATATAAAAATTCATCGCCGGTGCCACCATTATTGTACATAAAATTAAATATTGTACATAAAATTACAATATTACAAATTAAAAAAGTACAAAATGTACAAGTAAGAAAAATATTTAAATGTTAATAGATAATTTATGTTATTATTTAATAAATAAATAAAAAAATATATGGCCAGCCCAATAGTTTAAATATAAAAAATAAAAAAAATAAAAAAAAAAGTATATGGGCTGGGAGTTTCCCAGCCCAATTAAACAAATTTAAAAACAAAACAAAAAAAGATGAAGATAGTGCGCCAGCCCCGACAAAATAAGGTGTGGTGCGGTGGGTGCCCCACATATATCCACCGCCCACATCCCCTCAATTGTGATCCATTTAATCATTAACCATCAATTTTTTTTCACCCTCCTCAAAGATTCACCTTCCCACTTCATCAATGGAGATGCTCTTAGCACCAAACAAAACAAGACCAGCTGAACAGAATAAACCAAAAGACCACGTCCCATAAGTTAATTAAAGAGGAAGAATGTGCCTGAAGGCCAACTTACTTGAGAATTTAGTAACACTTTGAAATTTTATCAATAATTAAAATGTTCAAACCTAAATACTTTTACCGAAAAGTGTATTTAATAGAATACAACTCCCACATTATGTGCCCGACGCGCCTCGAAAGGGATTAAATCCTTGGGAAACCAAAAAAAAAAAAAAAATAGAATACAACTCCATGATACAACTAATTCAATTTATAGAAACCAAATCATAAAATGTCACTTCTTAAAAGAAGGATTAGCGTTTCATTAATTAATACCAACGTTATGTTATTAACTATATATCCATTGAAAAAGGAAAAAAAGGTATTTATCCTGATTGGAAATTAATTAGATGGTATTTAATTTTAGTCCCAATTAAGGGGCTGAACCTTGAACACGTTTGATCTCATTTCATTTCAGTTTTTGCAGTTGTGATCATCACATAGCTAGAGTAATCAGCTATTAGCACTTTTTGAGGCAACTGAATATTTATATAAAAATTTTGCACTTTTGATTTCTTTTTTCTTACAACTACGTACGTACAACTATATAATATAATACTAAAACTTGTTGTTTGAATGCTTATATATTGAAGATATATAATAGCACCTATTATCTATATATAGTTTAATTATTATAAATTGAAACTAGCTAGGTAGGTAGGTTAATTAAAGGGTTGATTAATTTAGTGATGATAAATTCGGATGGGCAAACCCTTTTGGGGCTCCGGCATCATATCACCTTGAACCTTCTCATTTGGATCAATTACTTCCCATTTATATTCTTTCACCACGTTATGAACGAAAGACAGAATAGCCAGGCGAGCATACTCTTTTCCGGGACACATTTTTGGACCGCCGCCAAAGGGAACATTAGTGTATGGAGGAGGTGTTTGGCCTTGATCGTACCTTGAGGGGTTAAAAGTTTGGGGGTCCTTGAAATAGTTGGGGTTCATGTTGGTAGTGCTCACGGACCAATAAACCTTCCACCCCTTTGGAATTGTGTAACCAGCATAAGTGAATTCAGTTAAAACATCTCGGAAAGTTCCCTGTAGAGGTGGAACCATTCTCATCGTTTCACAGATCACGTTCCAAGAGTAGTTCATTTTCGACAAGTCTTCCCATTCTAACAATTCACCATCTTGTTTCGCAATTCCCATTTGCTCTGCATTAGTAATGTAACAATTAATTAATTTACATCCTTCAGGGTTCTAGGGCAAGGGTTCTGAGGGTACATGATTAGTCTAGCGTAAGCTTGAACACTTGGGTTATCAAAAAAAAAAAAAAAAAATTTTAATTATACGTACGTACCTGCTCTGACTTTTTCATAAACTTGTGGGTTTAAGCCAAGATATTTCATCAAGAAAGTTATGGTTGTAGCCACCGTGCTATATCCAGCGGTCAATAATCCCATAATTTTATCTGCAATCTCAGCTTCGGGCATGGATCTACTAATAATCATGTGTGACAACACATCATTATTATTATTATTATGCATCAATGGCACCCGTTTCTTCTCCTCGATAACGATCAACAGTTCCTTCCTAATTGCATCAGCCGCTTTGTTCGCCCGGTAAAATATGGTACCCGGAAAATTAATCATCATGCAGTGCATACCCACAGTGACATCGTCGAAGTATTTTACCAATCGGGCAATCCGACCCGGATTCTTAATACCCAGAAAGAAATGGCACGCCAGAGTTAGTGTTAAGGTTTTGGCTAGTGGGGAAACTTTAATAATGCTGCCGTCATCTCTGCAATGACCTTCAAGTTGCTCACGTGTAATTGAATCCATTTTCCCCAAGAAATTCTTCAGGGCTTCCGGCTTTAAGAACCCCGGTTGCCGGATGGCTAATTTTGTCTCGTCTTCTACAGCACCAGCAATAATAGCATTCTTTTTATATGACCGGAAGAGGTGTTGCATGGGGTAGGGACGGAAGGTGGTGAAGTACTTTTGCTCGTTGGAGAAGATAAACTTATGACCTTGGGGCCCGCAGAGGACGGCCGTTTTCTCCCCCAGGATTTTTGTTTTGAAAATCTCCGTTGAGTACTTCTGCATTCGCTCGCCCACGAACTTTTCAGGCTTGCCAAATAAGAACTGCATGCTTTCTCCGATCACCGGCCACCCGAAGCTTCCCGGAGGATGTTTAGCTCCGCCATCAGAACGGCGCCGGATATTGTCCATGACAAAAACGAAAGTACCGATAAGAGCTATGCAAAAAGCAATTGACAAAATTTCCATGACTGCACTGCAGGTTTTTCTTTTTCTTTAATTATAAAGTGTTTGGTTTGAAATTTGAATAGAATTGAAGTTGTAATTTGTTGAAGACAAAATGTATTGCTTATATAGGCTAGGAATTTATGTTAGTGAAATTATACTGGTCGGCCTGTATCATTAATTGGAGTTATACCTACACTGGAAGTAATATATATATATATTAGAATGATTTGTTGATTACCCCCAGAATTAATATTGAACATGCAGCTACCTAGACAATTTCATATTTTACCAATTACTTACCGTTTCAGGGTTCTCTATCACACTTTGGTGTCACACATATAGATTTGTTAATATGTGTTTTATGTGGATCCATGCATTCACTTGGATGTAGGGGAAATCAAATCAAGATATATACTCGACTCGAGTTCGTTTGAACTCGGTTCGTCACACGAATCAAACAAGTTTGAACATCATTTTTCGTTCGATAACTTTCAAAACTCGGCTCGATAAGCTGAAAATTGATAAAAACACATGTAAATTAACAATTTACTCTATATTTGGCTCGTTTAACAATCAAACCAAATTACTCAAACAAAAAAAATCAAGCTCGATAAATTCAACTCAAGATTGAACCATGTATCATTCGATACCACTAGCTCGATTACACCCCTACTTGGAGGGTAAATTTATCATGAGACATGTATATGATCTTTTGTCCAATTAAATTAGCCGAGACTGCATGCGATGTGTCCATAACAAAAAAAATAAAAATAAATGAAACAGAAAAATCAAAGATTACTTAAAAGAAATCAAAATTACTTGATTATACTAGTACGTCTTCAAGATTTACATGGTGATTCACACCTAAGTATTCTATTTACCTTAAATAATGAATTATGTATGCGTAAATATTCTAGACAATTAAAATTCGCTTAATAGTTTTGAACCGCTATCGGCTCAAGGTCTCGTTTTTAAGAAAAAATAAAGTCTGGATTTTGGCGTAGGTTTGTGTTGACGTATTCAGGATACCAATATTTTTTTTTTGACCTAAGGATACCAATATTTTTAAACTAAAAAATATATATTGACTAACAAAAGTTGCAAAAGAAAAGGAGAAAAAAAGGGAAGAGTTGCCAAATGCCTAATCCCATATATATTTTATTGCTGTGGTACCAAAACTAGTCAGAAACTTTATACATTCATTCATAATGCCAAACATATGACCATGACTTGGAATTAATTTGATAAAGCAACAAGTCAAACACCAGACCACCAATTCCTTGTGCAATCAAATCATATGTTCAAGGTCAATTTGTATTTTCTCTATACCACTATAGAATATTGTTAGGAGGTTATCAACAACAAAGAAAGGGTAACAAAATAAATGAATAGAATATATTCAAAACTCATTAAAAAATAAAAATAATTTAGTTGTATTACATTATTGGTGATGATACATAGTAACCTCAATATACAAGCTCTATGAATATCAAATCATGCTTCCTTCAACCTTAAGAGTATTATCAATAACACCAAGCCCGTTTTCTGTGGCTATCACTGCTGTGCACCTGCGGTTTCAGCCCAAAAACTTTAATTTTATTATTTCAATCTTTTTCCACTAGATATGTATTATGATGTATCCATTAAAAAAGAAAATAAGAGAGACGCTTACGGTATCCTCGAGATTACACCATGCTCGACAACACCATTCACTTGGTCTAGTTTATCAGCTACTTCAGCTGCAAAAAATCCACTAGATGCATGTCAAGAGGATAAAAAACAACAATATAACAAGTAATAAAAGATGAAATTTGATTTAAGGATCAGGATGCAGAATGGTACCGAGGGTAAGAATAGGAGATGTAAAAATAACATCAAGAACATAATGCCCTTCTTTAGTAACTAGTGGAAAGTCACCTCCTAAAGGACCTGCTGCATAACCTACAGACGATCTTCTCCAAACCTTGGTACAATTATAAGATGAAGAAAAATTACAAAAGGGGTCTTATTGACAAGTTAATCCAGTCATTTGTAAGTGAATCTCAAATTTATGTATACGACAGAAATTTAGTAACTGAATGGCGATAGGACCAAAAGTGCAAAAAAAACTGGACCAAAAGTGTTGAGGGTCCAATTCTGCGGGACTAAAAATTCAATTTTTCAGTACTGATTTATCCAGTACCTCAGCATCACCAAGAAACATGTCATCAATTTCTTCAGCAGTTTCCAACCAGTTGACCTGAGTTATTACTTCAAAGATGGTAAGTAACTAATGGAAATGCTTGTCATAGTAATTTTGAATAACTAGTTTTTGAAAAACTTACAGAATTAATTAGAACTGGAATCGATCCATCTACACCACTCCGATATTGCTTTTCTGCAACAATAAGGACACGTTTCCCCGCTGCTTTCAGTATGGCCTGTAAAGCATAGTTAACCAGTGTATCTGAACAAGAAATCCCAACATGAAAAGGAAACCATGCATAAAATTGAGATTACGACCAAGTATGGTGGCATATCTAAGACATAAATGATTCAAACAATTTAACATGAAGGAATTGTAGCCGGTTCCCTTGAAACTTTAACAAAAGTTTGAATAGAAAGATGAAATATTTATACTGACCTTTTCTTGAATAATTGACTCACCACCATCCTGCTGCATCTTCTGACGCCCAATGACTGCAGCAAGTGTTTCAATTTCCACAACATCGGCATCGTCAAATGCTAGATCTATCTTCACAAAGGGAGATGAATCACCAAAAAATTGACATTAAAACAAATTAACAACACAAAGTTGGTTGCTCACTTTAGAGCGGTCTCTGTACTGCCCCAAGGGGACTCCTGCCTTGGCTGCTTCACTTGCACTGCCTACAGATCTACATCACAATTCTTTACTTAATGAAAAATAAAACGACTAATCATCAGATGACAAAAAACCATCTTCTTCACATTAATTCCCTAAAGCATGTCAGAACAGAAATCTTGAAATCGAGCTTACGTAGGAATGCCGACAACATCTTTAATGGCGCCAGAAAGAAGTTGGCGCCCCAGGTATTGAATAGCGAAACCAGAGGCACGGCCAGACCCCAGCCCTATCGACATTCCATTCTCAACATATGAATCCACCTTTTTATTTTAACCAAAAAAAAGAAAAAAAACTGAAATCAAGTACATCTTTCTTGATTATTGAAGACGACCAAAGATATTAATATGATTGATCTTGAATCAAGAATTAATAGTAATAATCATCAAGAATCAAGACTGGGCGGGCAATAATAGTAGTAAAATTAAGTTAATACTGTAAATTAGATTCACAAAAGAAATTACGGTGTGTTTGGCGGCTTGCCGTAGAAAGTTGGAATCATCATCGAAGAGACTCGAGCGAATTGACGTTCGAACCCATTTACGTTTTCTCTTCGAATGAGAACTCAACAACGGAAGGACTGAAGTAGAACTAGATAGTGCAAGTGCAGGTGCAGGTGCAGCAGCCATTATTTTCTCTATTTTATCGAATCCAATTTCAGATAATGCGGTTATTTATTTACTACTCTATTTATTCATGGGCCCTCTTGTTCATGGGCCTATTCAACTAGTATTATACATGGGGTATAATGGACCAAATTTTAATCCAAATTCCGCTAATCCAATTTATTTAGATTTAATCAAGAAGATCCAAAAATAAAATCTTCTATGAAGAAGCAATTATTGATCTAGAATAATACCATCTATTACATATATAAAATCTGAAAATAATTATAGAAATATTATTAAAAAAATCTATATATTAATAATGTAAACAGTATTTTATGCCATACCTCAATTTTTAATTAATATATTTTTTTATAATTAATCATTTATTTCCCCAAAATTAAATAAATGATACGACAAAATCAAAAATAGTGTAACCCCAATCACAAGGAACAATAAATAAATGGAAGCAAACAAAGTGGAGTATAACAAAAAGGATCCAATCAATTAAGGTTTAGAAGTGCACTCAACTATATTAAAAATGATACATTATCAATGTCATTGTTTTCCTACTAGATTCAAATATAGTTGAGATTCGGTGATTATAAGACCGACCAAAAGCAAGCATATGATGGCTTTAACCCAAACCCCAATCCATAAAGACCAAGTAATAAACCGATGCAGATCCAGATCTATGCTGCTCCAATCCAAGTCGGACCCCCTTGGCAGTTGGCACACTACATGTAGTTCAGAAGAACTCAACCAATATACAATAAGACTATATACTCACTTCTTTCTTCTTCTTTTTTTACACCAGTATATCATATATACTAACTCAAGTGTGCATAAAAGAAGAATTCAATGTAAAGGAAATACAAACTGGTAGTTTAGTACAGCATATAACATGGGCTTTTATTTTTTCAGATACTCAGAAATACTACGCTTAACAATTTTGTAACCTGCTATATGCTATTCAAGTTGTAAAAATAAAACAATTTTACTATTTTGACCGATTAAAATTTGTTTTAAGAAATTCTAGTTGACTTAAATAAAATATGTTTGACTCCACTAAAATTAATAGTAAATAAAAATAAATGCCCATAAAACTTCACTTCTATTCTATCTTTTCTAGTTGATGGAAAACCTTTGGCTGGAAAGAAGATATGGGAATTCGAAAATATTCACACATACAAGGCGAATTAATAAAGTTGAGAAGGGAAAAGATCCTCTCCAGTGAAATTTGTACAGATTTGTAAATAATTGTAATATCAGTGAATGACTTCAGTATGTGAACTGTAGGTAATTTCAGTATATAGGTAAAGCAAATTTAATTGAAAATGTTTGATTAATTGGCATCAGTGGAGGGCTAGGTGAGATCATCTTCATCTAATGGCTCTCCTTGATCTTCAATAGCACCCCTCTTCAATCCACTAACATCACCTGTAGGCAATTTTCTTGCAAGCTTGATGATCTGCAGAAAAGATTTTTCTTTCAGAGATTTGTTTTACTTGATGTCTAACTGTTAAAATTAAGGAAAACAAGTTGATGAGGAAAGCATAAAAATGATCTTTGTCAATATCTGAAATTTAAAAAATCACATAGTTAAGACTCAGAAATGCTTGCAATATCACATGATAGACAAAAAGTAGTTATGAACCAACTAAGTTGCAAAATTGTCTTTAAATCTGCCTAAGAAGGTATATATACTTAAGTTTTGTGTCACTAGTTCAATTCTGAAGTCTTTATATCTCCTCTATGTTTAATGCGCTAACTTAAACAATCATGAGCTATGTCACAAACAAAGTCAAAATTTAATTTTATTCCCACGGAATTGGATGGAAAGGGAATGACCAAAAGTGCAAAACACTCTTAAAAAAAGTGAGAACAAAAATAAAATTTTGAAAAAGTGTGGGACCAAAGTGTTGTGTTTAGTCCTCTGGGACTAAAAATGCAATTTGGTGCATTCTAAATAAGGGAAAGCGGCCACCCATGTTCAAGGCCCCGCTAGGAGAGGTGCCCACTTATAACTACTGACTGTGCTCTCGAAGGGAATTACTCAGGTCCCACAAAAAAGAGAAGAAACCCAAGAAGAAAAGAAATATACACACACATAAGAAATCTAATCTGAGTCGAAAAGCTTCTTTTTTAATAGATATGTAATATGTTCATATCGAAAATAGGACTTACCACATGGTCGAGATTGGAAATAATACTTGACTGTGCGGCACGCTTGATCTCCTCAACGTCACCATCAGTGTATGCAGACAGAAGTCTGGTAGCAGCACGATTTTGATCACTGTTCAAGAAAGCTTCGACCCTGAAAAGAAGCACATAAGAAATGGCCGATTAATGAGCAATACCAATATGATTTAAAATGACTATCACAATAAAAAAGACATATGTAAGACCACTAAAAAGTAATTGTACAATGTCTTTAGTTATATACTAGTGTATTTTTTGGCGGAAAGATAAGAGAAACTTTTATACAATACAAAACAATTTAGATAAATGACTCTCTATGAAACCTATATTTTATTTAAATTGTAGATCTTGGTCGTGTTCTTGTGCAGAAAAAAAGGAACTACTAGAGTTCTCCCCTAACTGCGACCAGTCATGAACACTTTCAGCTTAATCCTTTAAGTTCCCCTTTTAATCCTAACATTTAGTCCGAAAAAGGATTAAGAAGATTTCAATTTCAATATCAATATCACAAAATGGTTAAATGGAAACTGAACTTTAAGCCAAGGGGTTGACAACTTCATGCAGCATAACCATTAACCAATGCAAAGTATGGTAGACCATTAATCATACTGCATTCTTACCCGCTAAGGGATGGCATAATTCTAATATCACCAGTAAAGCACAAGGGAATAGCATCGAAAAATAAAATAGAAAAAAGAGAGGGTCAACTTACTGGCAACAATCATTATGACATTTCTCTGCTTGCTGAAAGTCATGAGCATAAAGATACACAATGATCGCACTAAGATAAGCCTACATGAAAAAAAAGTTATATTAATATCATAAATATATAAATGGAGTCAGATTTAACTTGTATTTGAAACAAAATGTAATTGTGTATATCAACTCTTGGCATCTATCTAGACTACTGAAACTCATTCTGTGAAGCGCAACATCAAGTAAATATGAGCAATTTGATGGTCACAATTCACACCTACGGTTAATTTTGAGGTTTCAGCAATGTGGGACATCCCAGAGTATCAGATGCCAAACTTAACCCATACTTCTCCTGTCTAGTACCAAGTATCTCACCATGACTGAAGGCTTTTAAATCAAAGCACTAAATAATTTTTTTTGGTACAAAAAAAAAACACTAAATAATGCTTGTTAACAGATGCAAACCAATTAAAAGGTTGTTTTCCTACATGTGAGCAAGCATCCAAAGTTACAGAAGGTAATAAAGGATACAAATTCGGGGTTGATAAAACTGATTCAATTAGGATTTAATGCCATTAGATTAATTTTGACCAGAAAATTGACAAAAAATCGATTTATTTACAGTAAGAAACAACTTCTCTTTTGTGCAGTAAAGGAGTTGAAAATAGACATATCGTGGAAAGCTTTCTCACTTTACACTGGCTGTGAGTAGCATTGCACTTGTCAGCTGCTAAGGCCCATCTTAAAAGAAATGTTGCAGCATCTGCATACCTGAATGTAGTGAAACCAGAACAGTATAAAAGTTTAAGACATGCAACTTTAACAATGCAAACAGAAAGATGCATGTTTCTTCCTGAACATGTATTCAGAGTGGCATATGTATGAAAAGGGTCAGTGTCACTAAATTGATAGTCACCTGGATACTGAAATGTCATACAATATAACAACTCAAAAACAAGCTATTCAAGAGGAACAGGCTTACTTCTCAAGCTTTATATAAACATTTGTAGCAGCTCGATAGAGATCAAATGCCATTTGTTCCTTTCCATCGTCTTCAAGAGTTTCACAGGCGTCAGCGTAAAGTCGAATAGCTTCATCAGGTAATGCATCCTCTAACGCACTACAGCATAGAATGATAACTATAATCAAACATCACCCCTACTTTGCACATAATGTACAACAAAAAAAATGTAAAAGGCCTACAGAATGAGAATCAACTCCACTATTCCAGACTTTCAGAATTTCGATAAATCAACGGATCACATTTCTATGAGAAACTCATTTAATTCCACTGATTTTGACTACTGCGTGACACAACTGGTAATTGATTTCCACTGAACCTGAATATTATAATGCGTGGAAAATCTTTAAATTAAGATGGAGTTAAAAGTAATGGTACCGTGCACCCTTTGCAAGGGCATCAGATGCAGGCTGTGCTCTTCCACTCTCAATGTACAACTCAGATGCACGTTTATAAAGATCAGCAACTTCATTCCAGTTTCCTAAATCCTTTGCAAGAGCTGCCGCAGATTCCATATGTTTCGCAGCATCCCAAGGACTAACTCACTCGTTAATTCATACAACAAGATTGCTAACTATAATGCTATGAATACAAAAAAAAAAAAAAAAAGAGCACTATATGAAGGATACGAAGACAGCATTTCTTGTCCTCTGGAAGCCTTCTCAAATGTATCTTTTGCTTTATCATATTTTTTAGCTAATCTGTACGCAATTGCTGCAACATAACAACATAAATAATGAATGTTACAGAAACAAACGGAGGAGCAGTGTTTGAAGTCGTACCCGCCTGCTCATACAAAGCTGTAGCGTTCCTCCAATCAGCACTCCATCTAGTTAAACTCAGTCTTGTCCTACGAAATTACATGTTTCTATATATATTTCAAAAAGTATTTTTGGACGAATACAAATGAGAGAAGGAGAAATCTTACAATTTCTCGGCTTTGGCGATCAATTTGTCGGGATCGGAATTAGCCATGGCCGATCAAATTAGGGAGATTGGAATTGGAGTCGCTTTAGGTCAATCTTTTTCGATTTTCTACTTCCTTTTCCTTTGTAAAATGGATCTTCTACTTTATTAATGTCTCCGGTTATCTCCAATCTCACCTAAAATCGCTGTCATTAAGAAGAGCGCGTACTGAACGGTTCTAGTTCAAGAGAGGTTCTTTTATGATTCGTGATAAATTTTCTTAGATCCAATTTCTTTTTCAGTTATTTTGGATCAAAAAAATAATAAATTCCTTTTCTCAAAATAAAACAATTTAGAAAAATTAATTTTCAAATTAAATTTGAATCAATAAATTATAAATAACATTTTTCTTGATTTGTTTGCTACTTTTTTTAAATATATCGTTAATAAAATCAAAAAATTACATAGGTTTCACTCTTGATTAATAAATATTATAAATGACAAATTTTTTTAAATCAATTGTGCTTTAAATCAAACCAAAAGCCTTGAAATCAAACCAATATCAATCAACATTTAGGGTGTAAGTGGGTGGATTTTGGCCCGGTCTCGCGGGTTTCGTGAGACCGAGCCAAAACCCTTTCAAATGAGTTTTCGCCAAACCCATAAAACCATCAAAAACTTATTTAGAAACTAACACTCAAATTCTTCAAACTTATAAAAACATTGATTTGACACCTATCACCTATTTTTTCCCCCAAATTTCATTAAAAAAAACATTGATTTGACACTTATCACTTACTCTTTCCTCTAAACCCCAACATCCAAACATAATCCAAGTGGGGTTTCAGCTTATTCAAACCACAAAACTTATCCAAATGAAGCCTCAAAGGTTTCATCGAAATCACCCAAACCAATTTTTTTAAACCAAGACCCGCAAAACCGAGCCAAAACTCAACCAAATAGACCCTTATTATAATATTTTTTCTAACCAATGTCTTAATTAGTTAGACATTAGCCTAAACCCGTGCATAGTACGGTTTCATATTAGATATTTAGTATAAAATCGTTGTCGTGACAAAAAATTATAGATACACCCTGACATTTGCTTTAATTTGCAAAAAAACTCATGTATTATTTTTATTAGTAAAATCTCTCATGTGTTCTTTTATATTAATAAAAATTTCCATTTAAACTCCTTCATAGAAAGGTTATTGTCAATTTTTTAAGTGAACGTGGAGTTAATGTCAATTTTCAAAGTTAATAGGGATATATTGTTAATTTTTAACTGAATATATGCATTTTTGCATTTTTGCAGATTGCACCCCCTAGGAGGTCCTAATTAGGGGTTGGTAGTTACAAATTAGTAAAAGGTAAACCATTTTGATAAAAGAAAAAATCAGCAACATAATCCAATAGTAAAATACACAGGTAAGATGCTAGAATAAATTTCCATAGAACATGAAGAGAAATAAAAACCTGCTGGTAATTTTATGAGAAAATTAGGGCCTGTTTGTTTGGTGTTTGGGAAAGTAATTTGGGAGAGCAATGGAGGTTTGTGAAATAATCTCGATTTGCGTAATATTGTTCGTTTGAATTTTGAGAGAGTGGTTTGAGAAATAAAGTGGGTGAGGGTTTTTTGGAAGAGTTAGGTTATAGGTGTAAGATGTGTAAGACTTTATGTCAAATCATGTTTATTGTGAGATAAATTGTGTAAGAGATATGTTACTTTATGTCAAATCATAGTAGAGTTTATATAGGTTTTGTTTAGAGATAAGAAAATTATTGTGAGATAAATTGTGTAAGAGATATGTTTGTTGGGAATGGCTATGGGCAGTTCCACTTGTGGAAAACTGTCCATAGTTCCACTCACAAAAAATATTTTATTATTATTTTGGTGACCTGCTAACCCGGTCACTGTTAGCAGGTCACATTTTGTGCTTTTACATAATTACCCTTGTATATTAATAATACATAATAAAATCATAAAATTCCATTTATTTCATTTACATATTTGCCCCTCCTTGTTATTAATATATATTAAAAACATTAAAATTTGTTTTATTTACCAATTTTTATATGAACTGTGATTTTCATTATAAATTCAATATTTGTATACAAGATTATTCTAATTTCACTTCTCATTTTCTAAAAATGTTAAAAAATATATAAAAACATAGATTTTTATTATGTGTTCCACAAATTTTTATAAAAAATCATATTATATTTTTGTTAATTTTGTGCCATCCGTAGAAATTCACACAAATTTCTTTGAATACAAGATTTGTTATATTTTTCCATAGAAAGAATTCAAACTAAATATTTTTCCAATAGATACTAATTTAAACTGAATTCAAACTAAACAGATTTAGCTTGCAAATATACATTTTCATTATAAATTCAATATTTGTATACAAGATTATTCTAATTTCACTTTTTATTTTCTAAAAATGTAAAAAATCTCTATTATCAACTAATATAATTATATATTTAAAAAAAGAATTTCTTAAGGAAAAAAAAAAGGACTTTCTTCTTCCTTGCCGCCACCTCGCTGCCGCCGCCACCGCCGCTCGGATAAGTGGTCCGACCAGACTTTTCATTTTTCTTCTGATTCCGCTTCAGCTTATTCTTCCTTCCTTTGTCCCTCGGATCTTCTGTCTAAGCAAAATCCCACCCTAAAAGTTTTTCCATTCTTAATGAACAAGTGTTAATGATGACGTCCACCACTAAATAAATGGCCAGTTCCACACAATTCAATAGATGGAATTTTTTTACAGGACCAGTAAGAAAATATATAAGCATATTATATTTGATTTCAGTGCAGATTTCAACTTACCTAAATTACTTCTTCCAATGGTTCTTCTCCTTCCGGGTTGTTCGGGTTCAGATCTGTGTTGGATTGATAACCAAAATTGAAGCCAAGGGTTTACAGATCTGTCCAGACTTCTTCATTCTCCATAAGCACAAAATTATTTACTAATAAAGAACATAAACACAAAATTATTCTCCATAAGCCAAGGGTTTACAGATCTGTCCAGATCTGTAAAGAACATAAGCACAAAATTATCAAAGTGAAAGATTATTGAGGCCACCGAACCCATATATTTGAAAGAAAGAAAGAGAGAAATCATTTTTTTTTGCTTTTACCTGAGGCCACCGAGCTGTATCCATGGCAGCAAAAAGAGCAAAAAGAAGAGAGAGAGAGAGAGAAAGAAAGAGAGAGAAAAATAAAAGGTTGAGAAATGAAAAAGTGAAGAAGAAGACATTAATTGGGCAGGGTATAAAAGTCATTTCGATTTTGCCTATAGTGTATTTTTCCTTCCGGTAATAGGTAAAGATTTTGCCACATGGCGTTTAATGAATGGTGAACTGCGGACAGTTCCGCCAAAGCGGAACTGCCCCTAGCAAGCCCGGTGTTTGTTTGGGTTTCGAGAGGGTAGTTTGAGAAAATTGAGAGATGAAAATTTTATTTCAGAAAATAGAAAATATGTTTGTTTGGCATTTCCCAAATACGAATTTTTTTTGGGAAACGCCAAAATATGAATTTTTCGCCAAGTTCTCCAAAATATTAAAATCTGCACCAAAACAAAAGAGAGAGAGAGAGAGAGAGATACGGTAGATAAGTGATGTTAAAAGTATTTGCATGGCTTTAACTGAAGATTCCATTGAACAAAACCTACAACATTTGAACCAAAATGAACTTTTTTTAATGTTTTGCCAATTTCTGTACATATAAAAAGAAATGGAAGATAAATTAATGATATATTTTAAATATATTTTAAAAGAAATACCATTTTAATCTCAAATTTGATTGAAGAGTTGTACTCACTTTTTGTTTTTAGAGGAGACTAAGAACAAAGGTCACCAAACAATATAAAGGAAAAATGAGTGTATGCATTCAATGAAAACTAGGAAAATTATAAACACCATAAATTATTGAGACATATAACATTGACACATGGAGTTTGAGTTGATGAATTGTGATCACCTATCATGTGGTTGGGTTGGATCGAACCATCATCAATTATAAGGGTTGTGTAGCTAGCGGATGAATTTGGGATGTGAATTTCAATCTCCTCTTGAATTAGACGGCAGTTGAAAAAGAAGTGGGGAAATGAAAATGCATGGATTTTGGGCATAAGTTAGTCCCATAATGTTTTTTTTTTTAACATCAGACGTGGGAGTGGAAATTCCTGCTGATATTTTTAATGCATATTATTTCTTTTTATTTTCTTATTTTGGAAAAAAAGAAAAAATGATACCACATCAGACGTGGATTGGTTACATGTTGGAGACTTGTGAGGGGGTTCTTGCCGGTAATTGTAAAGCATATTTTTGTTTTTAAAATAATTATAAATTCTAAAAAATGAGAATTTCAATCAAAATTAAAGTCTTTGACCAAAATGCACCCTTAAAATAATAATAAGTAGGATATGATACAATAGGATAGAATAGGATAAGATAAGATATGATAGAATTATCTATAAATTGAATTGTGTGTTCACATTTTACATAATTTCCTCTATATTGGTACTCAAATGCATACAATAAGTTGTTTACTCAATATTTAGATGATCGTATGGAAATATCTAAAAATGAGAAATGCTTAAATATGACATGAGTACTTCTTAATAAATATATAATTTGGTATATTATGCATTAAGAATATTTGGATGACATAACAAATTAATTTGAGTATACTCCAAAAATGGAAAAAACCAACTAACATAATGGGTTCACAATTAGAAAACTTTTTGTTAACAAAGGAAATTAGTTTAAATGAAGATTAATATCAGCCGCTACATGTCAACGTCAATAAAGAAGTAAATTGCATTTGAAAAAGAAAAATGAGATAAACTTAGGAGCGAAGTTAAATATATTATCTGCACCTCCACTTGGAATGGCAAAACCAATAAGTGCTTAGTGCATATCAAATTATCAATTGTTTTACTTTATTGAATGCTTCTTTTTGTCCTAAATTGAAATATAAGATCCCATGATCATAGATGAATACTGTCCGTTATTTTTCTTAAGTCGCCATCGACCACCATATTAATTTCTTTTCTTGGTAGGTAGGACTAGGATATTATTATATGGGATATTTTACAAGAAAATTATTATATATGGATGTACCCGTAACAGTATATAGTGATAAAATATTAAAATTATCTCTCCTTTGAATGTTCAATGGCACCGCAATAATCATCTAAATATATATATATATATATATATATATATATATATATATATATATATATATTAAAAGAATAATGATAAAATTACGTTTAAATTACCATTAAGAACTACTTGTAAATAATGCATAGTAATTAATATCACATGTTTGACAATCTAGTGACAACAATAAATTTAGTTGTCATTTTTTTTTTATCACTAATTGTCAACAATTCATCAATTCAGTAACATTTTTGTAATATGTATATAAAAAAGTTATATTAATAAAAATTTGTATTAGCCTTGTTCACAATGCTTTTGCTTTTCTAAGAAGTACTTTTAGACAGACTAAAGAAAGTTTTAATTTTGTAGTTGTTTGTTAAGGAGAAGTTAATAAAGCACTCCAAACATAAAATAACTAGGGTAAATACTACTTTTGGTCCCTCTTATTATTAACATTTTACAAAGTGGTTCTTCTTATGTTTTTTTTCACTTTAGTCCCTACTATGAATTATTTGTTTCACTTTAGTCCCTACTATAAATTATGAGTTTCACTTTAGTCCTTATCATGTGGTTCCGATAATACGTAACATGCATATGAATATTTTTTAGGGCATTTTCGTCCGTTCACTATTGAGACTATTTGAGATATTGTTTAATTGGTGAGCAATTTTGGTATTTGAAAAAGATTTTAGGAAAAAAACTTTAGTTTGGAACGAAATGCGCGATTAAGTTGGATTGGAATGAAAGCCTAGTTTGGAAGAGATTATATATTTAGTTTTTTTTTTAAATAATTAGAAAGACGAAAATATCTCTGTTAGTTTATTTGAAATGACAAAATTGCCCTCATGAGCATATCAAATGTTATCATAATCGCCTTGGACCACTTAAAAAGGATTAAAATGAAACAAATAATTCATACTAGGACCCTTAATAAGTACTTTTTATATTAGAATTTAAAAGGCATAATAATTTTTATTAGTACACGCATCGTAATTATTCGAAATTGCAAATTAGAAATAAAATGTTTTCCATATGATTAACTAGGTCGTACGTCAGTTGATTAAAGAAAGAGGGGATAGGATGGGGTTCGAGATTCCTCTCCAGTCCCACTCCAGTGCATAGTAACATTTAATTTAGTTAGTTTACCAAATAAATATTAAATACTATACAATACTCCTGTTATTTCTTTTGTCCCATAGTAATAAATTAATAGTATAATAAAGCCTACCTAGCTAGTTGTACAATTATTATTATTATTATTATCATATATATATATATATAAATAATAGCCATCCTAAAGCAAAAGAAGAGAACTAGAGAAGAAGGGAAAGCCAAACACCATACCATAAATTTCTTTTCTTCTGCAGCTGAGTTCAGTTAAAAAAAGAAAAAAAAGGGAAAATGAAATTTTCAGTTATTGTAGCTACGATTCTCCAATTACACGGAATAATGATCTCCCAATTTCAAGACCAGAGTTTAATCGAAACCACCTGCAAAAACACCCCAAACTACGACCTCTGTTTTTCCACCCTCACCGCTAACCCACTGAGCGCCACCGCTGATGTGGACGTGCTGGCGTTGATTATGGTGGACTCCGTTAAGACCAAGGCGGAAACAGTTCTCTCATTAATTAACGAACTCGATGACACGCAACTGATCAAAGGGGCGCTGCAGCAGTGTACGCTTTCGTATAGGGCGGTGCTGAAGGCCGATGTACCGGAAGCGGTCGCGGGATTGACCAAAGGAGTACCGAAATTTGCTGAATTTGGAATGACCGATGCGGCGTGGGAGGCGGATATATGTGAAGGCAGTTTCGGGAAGGCGGCCGCGGTGTCGCCGTTGAGTGAAGTGAATAAAGAGATGCATGATCTTGCTAAAGTTGCTGTAGCTATTATCAGAAATTTGCTTTGATTTTGGTAATATACATACACAGATAGATATACTGCTGCTGTTTAATTAACACTCCACCTCCACTTTTCAGTGCTTTTTGGTTCTTCTTTTACTTTTTACAATAGTACAAGTATAGTTTTTTTTTTTTAAATGTAAAATGAAGTGACTGAGTGTGTGTAAACTGTAAACTAAAATGTTTGTGTGTGTCTGTGCTGCTTATTTACAAGTTTTTTGGCTGATTAAACTTTTCACAAAATTTTTTTGATTTCATTTTTTTGTCATACTCCAAGTTTTTAAGATGAACAATTTTGACTTTTTTAAATAAAAATATCCACAAATTTACTATTACCAAGTCAAAGAAAAATATAATTTCAAGTAAGTTTGAAATTTTACATATTTAAGGATCTTAAGCCATCTTCAATCCAGGGTTGAGCTAGGGGTGGAGAAGAAGCTCCTCCTCCAACCCAGCTTTCACGCGCCTAGGCCACATATTTCCCTTTTCTTTCTTTTTATTTTCTTTCTTGAAGCCTTGATTGGCTTGCACAATTTCCCTTTTCTTTTAATTCGTTTTTACATGATAATTTATATATTTTCCACAATTTTTCAAAATAAGTATTTGTATTTAATTTTTTTTTAATAAACTGTAATTAAAAAATAAATCATCAACATTATTTCAAGGTATAATTTTAAAATCTTTAATTTTTTATTTAATAGAGAATAGTTTGATATATATTTAATACGAATTTTTGGATTTAAATTTCAATATTTTAATATTACTTGTAGTATTATTATTGTTATAATTTTTTTTTTTTTTTATGGTGAGAGTGAAAAAACCCCATGATTGGAGACGAATAGGAGGAAAGCTCCACCCCTTCCCTTGGATTGAAGATATAAGGGCATCTTTAATGACTAGGGGGAGATACTTTAGAGGGCATGTGGGGGGAAATGAGAAAAAAAAATCAACTCTAATGACTAAGGGCATCTCCAATGGTGAGGGGGAGGGGAGGGGGATTTTGAGGGGGAAAAGAATTGTGGTCTTCAATAGTGGGGGAAAGTGGGGAGGGAGGGAGAGTGGGAGGGGGAATGAGAGACAAAGGGCAAAAACTTGCCCTCCGGCCATCTTCAATGGTAAGGGGGAGGGGATGGGGATTTTTGGGTTTTTCTAGAATTATGATCTTCAATGGTTGTGGGGAGTGGGGAGGGGGAGGAGAGTGGGAGTGGGAGTGTGAGTGGGAAAGAAAGGGCAAAAGCTTGCCCTTCCTTTGCCCCCCGTCTCACTTGCTACGCATTTTTTCTTTTTTTGTTCATTGCTTTTTATTTTTACAAATTTTGTGTATGATTTAATAAATTTATATTTTAAATTAAATCTTTAAAGGAATTAGTTTTAATTGGATATTTTAAATTTGTATTATTTATTTAGACAAAATGTACAAATTAATCGAAGTATAAATTATTTTATTATTATTATTATTATTGTTGTTGTTGTTGTTGTTGTTGTTGTTACTATTATTATTATTATTACTATTACTAATATTATTATTATTATTACTATTATTATTATTAAAATATAACCTTTTATAAAAATACGATTAAATTTAACAAAATTATATATTAAAAAGTTAAACTTCATATTAGAACACTTAAAATATTTAAACAAATAAGAATACATACTAAAAATATCGTTATTAAATCATCGACCGTGTCTTTCCCACACATGGACAGTTAATTATTTTTAGAATTTTAATTATTCAACACAAATGATAATTATCTAACACAAAATGTTAAGAATAAATAGCACTTTTGGTCCTTTTTATGGGTAAATTGTCCATAAAGAGTACCAAAAGTGCTATCTATTCAAATTTTACCCCCCTCTTGTGATAAATTTGACGATTTATCCCTCTATGTTACAAAATATTTTTCATGTTTACTCTCAATTTCGGCAAGTGAGTTATATTATCCAGCTAAAAGGGATAAATTGTTTTATTAATTTTTTTACGAGGGATAAATTGATTTTTTTTAAATTATAGGGGGATAAATTGAACATAATTTATTTAATAGTGGGTAAATTGCTATTAATTTTGGAGAAAAAATGAGTTTGGTACGAAAATTGCAACCATAGCCTATCCTATGGTACCAAATTTCCATTTTCATATCCAATAATACCAAATTTCCATTTTCCCTTTTATTATTGTTGTTGTTGTTGTTAATATTTTTTATCCTTATTTTATTACCCTAACTGTTGAAGACGATTATGAAGGGGGAGGGGGAGGGGCAAGGGGAGATGGGGAGGGGGCATTTTTGCCCCAACGACTGGAGATGGCCTAAGGCCATCTCTAATCGTTAGGGGGAGGGGGAGGGGGAGGGGGATTTTGAGGGGGTAAAAAATTGTGGTCTTCAATAGTGTGGGGAAATGGGGAGGGAGAGTGGGAGGGGGAATGAGAGACAAAGGGCAAAAACTTGCCCTCCGGCCATCTTCAATGGTAAGGGGGATGGGGATTTTTGGGTTTTTCTAAAATTATGGTCTTCAATGGTAGGGGGGAGTGGGGAGGGGGAGGAGAGTGGGAGTGAAAGTGGGAAAGAAAGGGCAAAAGCTTGCCCCTCCTTTACCCCTCGGCTCATACGCTACATTTTTTTTTTTCGTTTTTTGTACATTTTGTGGTTTTTATTTTAATAAATTTTGTGTATGGATTAATAAATTTTATATTTTAAAAAATTAAATCTTTACAGGAATTAGTTTTAATTAGATATTTTAAATTTGTATTTTAATTTGGATAAAATGTACAAATGATTCAAATTATAAATTATTTTTTTATCAAATAAATGAACATTAATATGATCAAAACTCGAGTATAACTTGATATATATATAAGTGATTGTGATTTTTTTATAATAATAATAATTATTATTATCATAATAATAATAATAATAATAATAATTATTATTATTATTATTATTATTACTATTACTGATATTATTATTACTATTATTAATATTAAAATATAATCTTTTATATAAGTACGATTAATTTAACAAAATTACATATTAAAAAAAGTTAAACTTCATAATAGAACACTTAAAATATCTAAACAAATAAGAATACATACTAAAAATCATCGACCTTGCCTTTCACACACATGGGCAATTAAGTCGTTCCGAAGTTTACGATTGGCTACTATCGATCGTCTTGCTTGATGGCGCATCATATAATTCTCCATGGATAAGTCACCACATCTTGGATTAACCTCTCGCGTTGGTCCTGGATAAATATTAGCACGGCCTCTACGAGATGTGGAAATATTTGTATCATCGTCTTCAGACTCGGCATCGTCGTATTCATGACGTTCGTCCTCCACAATCATATTGTGAAGTACTACACAAGTTTGGTATCACATGATGATGATGATGATTATTATTATTATTATTATTATTATTATTGTTACTATTATTATTATCTTTATCTTTCACATTATTATTATTATTATTATTTATTATTTATTGTTATTATTATTATTATTATTGTTATTATTATAATTTTTTTTATTTTTATTATTATAATTTTTTTGTATTATTATTAATATTTTGTGTTTTTATTATTATATTATTTTATTATAATAATTTTTGTATTGTTATTATTATTATTATTATTTTTGTATTATTATTTTTGTTATTTATTATTTTTACTTTTTTTTATTTTTATTATTGTTATTATTATTTTATTATTATTATTCTATGTCCCTAACTGTTGAAGATGATTATGGAGTGGGAGGGGGAGGGGGAAGGGGCATTTTTGCCCCAACGATTTGAGATGGCCTAAGAGTGAGGAGAGGGCAAATAAGATAGAGAGACCTTCAAGGGGGCTAGGGGGAGCTTCCCCAGCCCAAACCCTCTCCATCACATGTTCCTTTTTTATTTTTGTTTAGTTCCTTTTTCAAAAAAAAAAAAATCCTAAAATTTGTGTATTATTTGAAGATAATTATTTTCAATTATATAAAATAATCATTTAATTTAATTAACATTATTACTTTAATATTGATTTGTTTTAAAAAAATTCCGATAGTTTGGGTATTATTTCAAAATAATTATATTTATCATGTATGTAATTTATTTTGGTCAATCTATTCTTTTGTTTCTAATTTTTAATTTTTGAAAAATATATGAATTAATTTCGTTATACAAATTGTTTGAAAAGCACTTATTTAAAATAATACGATACGACATTTACATATTGAAATCAAAAAATTTTTTATGAATACGATTACAACACTACCAGTTACATATTGAAATCAAATATGTTTTCATAATTACGATTAAATACGGCGAAACATAGACTTTAATTTTGACATTGTGTGTCACATACATGTTCTACTAATTCCTTTAGAAGTTGACGATTGACATATACAAATCATATCTGGTAACGACGGATCATATAATAATAATAATAATAATAATAATAATAATAATAATAATAAGTAGTGAGATTGGAAAGTAAATAAAATTTGTAATTAAAGAGGTTTGATAGAATGAATTATTAGAGATGATTAAAAGACTAAGGGGAAGGAGAGCGGGAGAGGGAGAGGGAGAGGTAGAGGAAAGGGTATTCGAATCACTAGAATAATTAGAGATTGTCTTAGGTGTCTACAAAAAATTATGTGCTCAAAGTAAGCTTATACTCAAAAAAGTTAATTTGCTTTGACGTATCCTTAAAAATAATAGAAAATTGTGGAAAGAAAGTGGTATCACCATAAAAATTAACGCTTTTTTCAGTTTTGTTTATATTGGGTTTTTTTTTTTTTTTTTTTCAATTTTTGTTAGAATAACCCTTTTTTATGTGAAGTACAACTTTGAAAAATATTATGGGTATGTTTGTTTGGTGTTCCCCAAAATATAATCGTGTTTGAAAAATGCCAAACAAATATGTTTTCTATTTTTCGAAATAATTTTTTCAACTCTCAATTTTCTCAAACTAGTCTCTTAAAACCCAAATAAACAACAATTTTATTATCTTCAAATAAAACCTATACAAACTTTATTCTGATTTGACATAAAATAACCTATATCTTTCACAATTTATTTCACAATAAACATGATTTGACGTAAAGTCTTACACATATTACATCTACAATTCAATTCTTTAAAAAAAAAACCTACATATACTTTATTTCTGAAACTACTCTCTCAAAACTCAAACAAATAAGAATACGCAAATCAAAATTATCTTTCACAATTTATTTCACAATAAACATGATTTGACGTAAAGTCTTACACATATTACATCTACAATTCAATTCTTTAAAAAAAAAACCTACATATACTTTATTTCTGAAACTACTCTCTCAAAACTCAAACAAATAAGAATACGCAAATCAAAATTATTTTACAAGTCTCCACTAATCTCCAAGACATTTTCGTCGTTAGGAATTTAGAACGACAACTAAGGTACTAGCCGTTATAGCCTATAGGCCGCTTCTGCCTCCTCAGTCGTCACTTTCCTATTCAAGAGAGATAAGAAATCAACAAAATCTGTGTCCCCAAATGAAATTTAAAGCCCTGAAAAATTTATGACTCAGAAATCCCACCATATGCTTTAGGGTTTCTTCCCCCTTTCACATTTTAAAGTCGCCGGATTTAATTTGCTACACGAATGAATCTCATGAACTTCTTCAAGAAGAAAACTCCGCCCAACGGTATCTCTTTCTTCCTTTTCTTTTTATGGGTTTTCTTATGTGAGTAGTTTCATCTAATTTGCTTGACTTCACTACTCTAAATTAATGCTGTTCTTGGTTTAACATATTTTTAATGGGTCTTAGTACTGGGTTTCTCTTGATACATTAATTTGTGTCTTACCGTGAATTCTACTGATTGATTAATCTTGATTTGATGATTCTTTGATATTTAAAATATGTGCTTAGAATCAGAAAGAGGGAACCCGAGTTTGTGGATTCACAGTTTAGTAATATATGTTGCTTCAATATAAGCATAAGAGGTGATTATCTTTGTTAATAGCTATTAGAATGAGCTTCTCTTTTTAAGCATGAGGGATCAGGGCTATATTTTACTTTTTTTGGTGGATTGGGTTGGGGTGTTGTCTTGGATTTCCTATGATTAGATATAACCAAATATTGGCAACTCTTATGATAAGTTTTTTAACACAAAAACGGAGAGGAAAAAAACTGAGAGTGTTGCAGCTTTGTGTTTTTCAGTGCAACATCGGAAGAAAAAACTGCCATTGCGACCTTTTTTTTCCTCACCGTTGGAGCCTTGAAAATTTGAAGGACAACATCCTGTTATTTGATTCCACCGTTTGGATTTTTACATGAAAACCTCTTCGAGAGGAAAAAAGCAACAGAGATCCATAATATGTGCCTATAATCATCAGCTGAGCTCCATAATTAGGTACAATCTAAGTGCATAATTGAGATTGATCTCACAACTTTCGAATAGAAGCCTTAATTAAATGGAAAATACAATTGAATCAAAGAAAAAAGTGTGGTCTGCCTTCCATCAAATCCAACAATGTAAAAACTGAAACCGCCCACTACTCTCAATTTTTGTTTCTTTTTTTTTATGTGTTTGTGTTAGAGAAATTGCCCAAAGTTCAAAAGTTTTGGGGTCAAAGAAAATTCTAAACGTAAAGTGCAATTCCCCAAAAGTCATGCAAAATCTAAGAGTGACATCTGGGCTATAGATGTGTCAAAATTTGATGCTAGTGCCTAGTGGGGACATGCAAGTTTCCACAATGTCAAATGTATGCCCTTGTAGCAATATTAAGCATCCTGGGACATGCAAGTCCCTTGTACCCACCTCTTTGGGTGCTTTTGATTGGTTGCCATCATTTATGGCTCGACACATTAGGCCACTTTACGTATCAGGCCATATCGATGGAAAACCCATCGACAGAATGCTGGTCGACAATGGGGCAGCCTTCAATGTAATGTCATCGTCGACTTCAGGCGGTCAGGGATCACTGGTGGCTGAGGAGGGACAGACTGATATCAAGGAGTTGGCAGGCTGATAACTTGACAGAAACAGCGTGTTATCTGCTCGCTATCAAGGGGTTTCGCTCGAGACAGCTTTCTGACGGCGGAAGCAGCGGCGGCGGCGGCGACGAGACTTCAGGCGGTTAGGGGCAGCTGGTGGCTGAGGAGGGACGGTTGATATCAAGGGATTAACAGGTTGTTTGCTGAAAAAGAAGCAGCGGTGTGCTGGACTTCCGGTGAGGCGTTGAGCCGATCAGTGTAGACTGAGTTTTTTGTAGATTGAGTTGTGTGTCCTGCGCGAATGACAGTCCTGGGGTATTTATAGCTGCTATATCGATAAGCTAATGGCCAGAAACTGATTCCTTGATGGCCACTTTCCCACTTTCTCCACTACTTTGAAATCTCCCACTACTTCCACTACTTTGATGGTAGTTTCCTCTTTCCTTTTTGCTGGAAATTAGTGTTAATGGTGGTTGGAGAAGAAGAAACGTTTAATTTGAAATTGAATTTATGATAACTAACCAAGAGGTTTTTAAGGAATTAGTTATTTAAGCCAACTACTTAGCTTAATCCTTATCTCTTAATTAATTAATCATTAATTAAATAACAAAGACATCAATGGGCCGAAAATATGGGATGACCGTGGTTGGCCTGGTTCGATCGGACCATGGCTGGCCTTGGGTCGAGCCCTTTTAATTATAGTCTACTCATTCAACTAATTCTTCAATTAATTTATGAATGGCCCTATTAATCAAGTGGGCCACTTAATTAGCCTTGGTCCAATTAATTAATCAACTTAATTAATTAATCCAAAATCATCTATTGAGTTAATTGGGCTTAACCATAATTTGGTTTAATTGTTAATTAATTAAACTTTGGCCTATAAATTAATTAACTTTATCAATTAATTAATTTATATTTGACCCAAAATTAATTAATCGCGAAATTGGGTTGAGTTTTGAAATTGGGTTCACAATTTGACCACTGGCTCGATTGGATCCATTTCTGGTCCAAACTGGGTCAGATCTGGTTCGACCTGTTTTGGAGTGACTTGGCTCGGCCCTATTGCCATTTTTGGCTTGTCATCGAGCCGTTGTTCCTCGATTAATCGAGGGTGATTTTTTGGGTACAAACAATGCCCCCCGTAAGTCGTATCTGATAAATTTTATCCGATAATAAAATTTTATCGGATAGACTTAGTTTTTAAAAATTCCTTTTTTTACTCCTCGATTGGCATTTAATTTTGTCATGCTTTGATAATTAAAATTGGCCATTTCTAGCCAATTAAATTATATCAGCATTTTTTTTTTTTTGGATTTTGGAATCTTTCCCAATCTGTTAATTCCTTTGCCAGATGTCAACTCCCCAACTTATTCCCAACTTCCCGGGTAAATTTAATTGAAGCCTGACACCTTAATAGCTTCCAAATTAATTAAAATTCTATTCTACACACACTTCCCAACAAATCTACTTTATTCCTTGTCAAATAAAACTCTTACACTTCCCTGGGCCCCACAAACTTTTCACATTTCCACTTCTTCTTTCTTCCTCCTCACACTCGGCCGACTCCATTTTTTCACACCCTCCATTACCGAAATTCATCTTCCACAATCCAAGCTCCTTGTTCAATTTTTCTTCCCCTTTTTTACGAAATCGGATTCTCCACCTCCCAAAGAACTCAAAACCGTGAATTTCTCCCCCAAAAGTCCTAAAATCCGAAAAACCCACTTCAAAAATCCTCCATAGCCGAAAAAGCTTCGAAGCTTCAAAATCGGGTTCTCCATTTCGTTTTTCTTGTTTTCCTTGCTACAATCGGATTCTCCTTCACCCAAGGTACATGAAAACCGAACTCAAAGCCCGAAAACTCACCAAACCCGAAAAACCCATCTCCAAAAAACCACCATAGCAAAAAACTCAAGGTTTTCACCCCCAATTCGGAATTAAACTGTTTTTTCGAGGAATTAGCATGGCGGAGACGAGAATAAATCGAAGAGATGTTCGCATCGACACTCAATCCCTCGAAGACACTTCTTTTGGCACCACAATTGGTCCCTATCACACTACGGCTGATTTGCCTCCCCCAAACGAGCACCCGATCATATGCTCGAAGGAGTCCCTCCCTTTTGCCACGGGGATTATGGAATTTTCATCTACTACGCGCGGGTGGCCTTGGGCGGGTTCTTTGACGCATTCCGAATGGCTCGTGTGGTGTGCTCGGGTCGAGAAGACCTTTGGCTCGATGTGGCGGGATGGTGAGATTTACAATGCCATTCAATTTTGCAAAACAGGGCTTGTTCTCAATCTTCCTTCGCTTCGGGCGGCTGCCCAATTTTGGTGTAAGGAGGATAACACATTTCACTTTGCTCACGGCCTGATGATGCCTACACTTCTTGACATTATGGCTATTATTGGACTCAGTCCCGCGGGACGTTATGTGGACCCCCTTGCCATCTGCGAGCGACGAGGCGTATCATTTTCCGTCGGCTTCGGGTACCGGGGATAGTGCCGTATCATATGGACCAGTCATCGGTCGATACAAAGACCTCCCTGATGTTGTTGAGGTGTCGCACACTGAGCATGTACATTTCTTGACCTTATGGCTGTCGAGGTATCTCTTTTGTAATTCTGTCTTATCTGTGACGAAAGAGTACAATGCTATAGCTTTATCTATTGCGGATGGTGCGCGTGTGGCGTTAGGGCCTGTGGTGTTTTCTACTTTCTGTACTGGTATTGAGGGGTTTTTGGCCTCAGGTTGCACTTCTTTGCAGGGGCCAATTATGCTTTTACAAATTTGGTTATTGGCTTACTTTCCGTTGTCTCGTGTTTTTTAATGGAATCCCATTGGGGATGAGATTTATGCTTCCTATGTTGCTCGACAGAAACTTCCCCTGTAACTTTTACTACTTCTTTACCATGTTTTACGACAGGGTGAAATTGCCCGAGCCGGACTTTTCGGTTTTTTATCCGTCGGTGCTTTCTAGATACAGCCCCTTGATGTACGCTGAGGATTTCCGAGACTACCAGGCGCTGGATAGAAACGGGCCGAACACTTCATTGGTTTCCTTTTCGTCGGGGTCTTGGCAGCAATCACCTTTAGCCCTGACGGGATGTCCCTTGACGTCAGAAAACTCGCCCGTAATTTTTGGTAGTCTCGGAAATCCTCAGCGGACATCAAGGGGTTGTATATAGAAAGCACCGACGGATAAAAAATCGAAAAGTCCGGCTCGGGCAATTTCACCCTGTCGTAAAACATGATAAAAAACTGAAAAGTGCGCTGGATAGAAACGGGCCGAACACTTCATTGGTTTCCTTTTCGTCGGGGTCTTGGCAGCAGTCACCTTTAGCCCTGACGGGATGTCCCTTGACGTCAGAAAACTCGCCCATAATTTTTTGTAGTCTCGGAAATTCTCAGCGGACATCAAGGGGCTGTATCTAGAAAGCACCGACGGATAAAAAACCGAAAAGTCCGGCTCGGGCAATTTCACCCTGTCGTAAAACATGCTAAAGAAGTAGTAAAAATTACAGGGGGCAGTTTCTGTTGAGCAACATAGGAAGCATAAATCCCATCCCCAATGGAATTCCCTTCAAAAACACGAGACGACGGAAAGTAAGCCAATAACCAAATTTGTAAAAGCCAAATTGACCCCTGCAAAGAAGTGCAACCTGAGGCCAAAAACCCCTCAATACCAGTACAGAAAGTAGAAAACACCACAGGCCCTAACGCCACACGCGCACCATTCGCAATAGATAAAGCTATAGCATTGTACTCTTTCGTCACAGATAAGACAGAATTACAAAAGAGATACCTCGACAGCCATAAGGTCAAGAAATGTACATGCTCAGTGTGCGACACCTCAAAAACATCAGGGAGGTCTTTGTATCGACCGATCACTGGTCCATATGATACGGCACTATCCCCGGTACCCGAAGCCGACCGAAAATGATACGCCTCGTCGCTCGCAGATGGCAAGGGGTCCACATAACGTCCCGCGGGACTGAGTCCAATAATAGCCATAATGTCAAGAAGTGTAGGCGTCATCGGGCCGTGAGCGAAGTGGAATGTGTGATCCTCCTTACACCAAAATTGGGCAGCCGCCCAAAGCAAAGGAAGATTGAGAACAAGCCCTGTTTTGCAAAATTGAATGGCATTGTAAATGCCACCATCCCGCCACATCGAGCCAAAGGTCTTCTCGACCCGAGCACACCACACGAGCCATTCGGAATGCGTCAAAGAACCCGCCCAAGGCCACCCGCGCGTAGTAGATGAAAATTCCTTAATCCCCATGGCAAAAGGGAGGGACTCCTTCGAGCATATGATCGGGTGCTCGTTTGGGGGAGGCAAATCAGCCGTAGTGTGATAGGGACCAATTGTGGTGCCAAAAGAAGTGTCTTCGAGGGATTGAGTATCGATGCGAACATTTCTTCGATTTATTCTCGTCTCCGCCATGCTAATTCCTCGAAAAAACAGTTTAATTCCGAATTGGGGGTGAAAACCTTGAGTTTTTGGCTATGGTGGTTTTTTGGAGATGGGTTTTTCGGGCTTTGAGTTCGGTTTTCGTGTACCTTGGGTGAAGGAGAATCCGATTGTAGCAAGGAAAACAAGAAAAACGAAATGGAGAACCCGATTTCGAAGCTTCGAAGCTTTTTCGGCTATGGAGGATTTTTGAAGTGGGTTTTTCGGATTTTAGGACTTTTGGGGGAGAAATTCACGGTTTTGAGTTCTTTGGGATGTGGAGAATTCGATTTCGTAAAAAAGGGGAAGAAAAATTGAACAAGGAGCTTGGATTGTGGAAGATGAATTTCGGTAATGGAGGGTGTGAATCGGGATCCCAAACTACGTCATAGAAGCGTTCAAAACGAGAAATTATGTAAAACTCACCTTTCTTCGACGCCTTTTTAGTGGCAGCGGCCGATTGCTCCAGGAAGGGCCCGTCGGTGGAAATGACCTCGGGGTGGTTAGATACTGAAAACCTAGCTGCCGCGGCATGATAAGTCTCCTGACGAGTCAATGCAATATAGTCATTCCACCAACTGATAAACTCCGGCGAACCAACAGGGTTAGGAGTGAAAGGTCGAAAGACAAAAGCATCACGGGCCGCCCGCCAATATAGTCATTCCACCAACTGATAGTTGTTTTACTGAAACCGCCCACTACTCTCAATTTTTGTTTTTTTTTTTTTTTTTATGTGTTTGTGTTAGAGAAATTGCCCAAAGTTCAAAAGTTTTGGGGTCAAAGAAAATTCTAAACGTAAAGTGCAATTCCCCAAAAGTCATGCAAAATCTAAGAGTGACATCTGGGCTATAGATGTGTCAAAATTTGATGCTAGTGGGGACATGCAAGTTTCCACAATGTCAAATGTATGCCCTTGTAGCAATATTAAGCATCCTGGGACATGCAAGTCCCTTGTACCCACCTCTTTGGGTGCTTTTGATTGGTTGTATTTCTCTTAATACCTCACATTTTTCATGCAAAAATTTGAAAGTTCCACCTCCCAAATTTGAGAGAGCCAAAAAGGAGAGTTTTGAAGGTAAATTAAAGGAGGAGAGTAGTAACCGGTGCGGCAGGGAGCTATTTCCGCAGGCAGCACCCATGGAAGGTTGTTGTTGATCAATGACTGCTGTTCCGGCAGCAGTGGTAGGCGGCCTGGCCATGTCGGGCCACCCGTGAGTTGAAAATGTAAGTCGACTTGCAACTTAGTGAGGTGGGTGTGCGCGTATTATTGATAATCAACAAAGTGAAAACTATTAGTTCAAGATTAATCAACAAAATAACAAGAACATGTTCAATTATTTAGTAGAAATCCTCTTTATATCTCATCAAGGCTTTCTTCCCCAAACACACCACGATAAGGAACGACCTTATCCAAAATCTGCATGACTAGTCAATGCAACAAAAACGTCTACGTATAACTAAAGACCCCGGTCTCTTGGATATAAGAAGCCAGGCAAGGGGGCACAAGATCACGTTAATAATCCACACTATTCAACCGAATCACAGAACCATACAAGCTAACAAGCCCAGCATAATAGCAGTCAAATAATGCACATAACCAAATCATATCATGCGATTTATGTCAAAATCATGTTGCACACAAAATTATCACATTAACACCAAATATCATGGTCAATATGTAAAAATGGTAAGGCTAACATTTAGTAAATTTTATAATGAACATCATTCTTAAGTTTTATTAACCTAATGAAATTTATTTAAGTTTTAGGTAAGCATTAAAGTTAAATTTAATTTTAAGCGTTAAATGATGAGTTCAAAACGACACCTCTCGTTATTTAAACTCCCACAGTCACCTCTTTACGGATATGTCGGATTCCACCAAACGATCACCTCAACAAAATAATATGTAGTTCTATAATTAGGCGTGAAATAAATCGAAATAATGTGACTCAGAAGGGAGTGGTACAAAAATGCAACAATGCCACCTACCGCTGCTGTTCTGCAAGTGCAAGCTGTTGCAGGCTGCTGCCGTGGATGGCAGCGTTTACTACTGTCGGCACCGAAGTTTACCGGTGCCAAAAATTTCTCCTCTCCTCACAATTTACATTCACAACTCTCCTTTTTCTTTTCTTTTTTCTTCCTACAATTACAACTCTCTCACTTTGGGGAGTTGGGAATCTGAAACATAGGGTTACAACCAATGAAAAGTGTCCAAAGAGGTGATGTCCCTACATGCTTAATATTGCTACAAGTGGTATAAATTTGGCAATATGTGGGGACATGCCCCACTAACATCAAAGTTTGGCACTTCTACATATCACTCTTAGATTTAACATGACTTTTTAAGGAATTTCACTTCAGTCCCTATGTTTAGAAAATTCTGTTTTGACTCTTTGACAATTGGGCGATTAATTCCATCCGAAAATCAGTTTTAGGGTTAAATTTGTAAGGGATTTTTGACATGATTTAAATTCAATTAAGTTTAATTCAATATTAGACAAGGTTTTTAGGGTTTTACAATAATGGTAATTGACAGCTTATGGCATTGATTGAGTTTAGAGGTGACTTACTGAGTGTAGGACTTCGACCCATTGTTAGGTCAGGAAGGACCTTGTTTATGGTTGTCAGATCCGAATTGAACATACGTCTAATTTCACTTCAGATTTCTGGTTAAGTTTCTCAATTTTTTTTAATATCACAGGCATTGAGGGCATTGAGCACGAGATTTCATCATTACAAATTGAGGTATTTTATTTATCTCTTTGTACCACAGTCCTCTAATGTTCATCTATTTGTTAATTTATGGTAGTCCCATGAGAAATTCTCACAGTTATATGCAATTTCTAGGAGACGAAATTAGTTGGAGAAATCAAGAAATCAGCTAAAACAGGAAACGAGGCAAGTCTGGTCCAGTGATTTGATATGCATATTTTTCAGAACTCTCTTATTCAACTTGGTTATTGTTATACATTTAAAAGTGTGCTTAACTACCACCAGTCCACCACCTAGTACACACTGGCGAAGTACGAAAACTCCAAAGATGTATCAAGAATTATCTTGTAAGAGTTTTAAATTGCATTAACTTGAGATTTTTCTTGTCAAACTAGGCTGTCACCAGAATTCTGGCTCGCCAATTAGTTCGGCTGCGGCAACAGATTACAAACTTGCAAGGGAGTCATGCCCAGGTTGGTTCAATTTGGTTATAATGTTGCTAAGAAACTGTTTCTATTTGGTTTGTGCATGAAATTAATGTAAGAAATGTAATAGTGTGTCATGAATACAATCTAAGACGTGTGTATTGAATAAAGTGTTTAACGTTCAATATGTTAAACGAGTTTTCTGTAATGGGTAGGCTCATATGGTACATTGGATTAATAATTCCTTTAGATTGGGGCTCTTGGTTTTGACTCTCAATGACTAAGGGTTGGTGGCTCTTTGTAATAGTTGTGATGTGATGTGTACTCCGTGTATTTTGATATGTTAGAACTATAGAGGATTCATGTGAAAATATGCGATTACTACACTATAATAATTACAAGGTTATGAACTTGGATTGTTATACGTGTGTGTGTGTAAGTTCTTAAAATCTTTAATGGAGGAGTAGAAGACTTAGTTTAGACTTTAGAATACACTTCAATAAGACATGCACAAAAATATATATTGATTTGCATATAGTATTTTGATCTAAATATCCTACAATGAACGCTTTTTACGTAGTCTTGCCATGAGAATGTCTGTATTAAAAAATGTAAAATGGCTGTAGAGGAAAATTCTCTCTGATTCTGATCCCACTACTTTCTTTCGTTTAATAGTTATCTTTAGCCCCAAAAGGGAAGATTGCATCGAAGAAAGCTGAGAACGTTGCCTCTCCTCCTAGGTATGCTGCTACGTACTAGTATTGCTTTTTGGACCACCACCATTCCGTCATAATGTTCTTATGCTTTCTCTACTGTCGCCTTTTCTAGCTATGGTTTCTTTCATTTGTTGCATAATAGAACAAGTATTTGGTACTTGTGCTTGCTGCTAGATAAAATTTGGTAGGTGGTAGGGTACTGATGTTCACCCCCTCAAAAAAAGAAAAAGAAAAGGGTACTGATGTTTACATAGATAATTTAATAATAATTGCTTCTTTTGTATAAATATATCCAGTTCTGCTGCATCAAATGATGTTGAGGACCTCGACAAAATGCTGGCGTCTCTTCGGCGAAGATGACCTTCATACCATACCTTACATATTATACTGTATTTAAATATCTATCAGATAATCAGATCACTAATTACAAGAAAAAGATTTAGGAATTTTTTTTTATTATTATCATCCTATTTCTGTTGTAATTTTAGTTTAAGACTTCTTGAGTCCAGCATTAATTTGTAAACAAAAACAAATTAAGAAATATCTTAATGATAAATTAGCAAGCCGTTGGTGAACGGGCCTGTAACTTAGGTGTTTGTTTCTCATATTAAAGATGTCTTTAATTAGATTGGGAGAATTATCATCAGGTGATTATGCACTGTTCAAGGGATTAAGTGAGATCTTAGACCTGAATATTCTTGATTTGATAAATAGAAAAGATAAAACATAGTTAGGTTGAGATATAAAATTATTAATTTGGTATTTATTGGAGTATTTATTTTTCTCCTTCAAATACCTACCAACAACTAAACCACAATTTAAGTCACATCTTAAAATTTTAAGTTGATCAACTATTATTTAATCTCTGAAATGAAATTGTTCTTCAAATCAAGTCTCAAACATTTTGACAAAAACTTTTCTATAATTAATAACCCAAAAGTGCCGAGTCATGCCAATCCAGTGGCCCAGCCCTCCCAAATACGTGTTCCCACACAAGCCACAAATCTAAAAATTGGGCTAAACGGTCAAATAGATAGATAATAATGTGGAATTGTGGATTATCTTAATTTTTGGGTTTCGGAGTTTTAGTTTACAGTACTTAATTTGATTTTAACATTGAAGATATTCCAAAAAGTTACTCTATTAAGGTGCAAAAGCTGGTTCAAACACTGAAAGAATAGAATAGAATCTTCTTTCTTTTTTTCTTTTTTTTTTTTTTTTGCCTCAAATCAAAAGTAAAGATAGAATTTACAAGCTCATTACAATTCATTTAGAAAAGAGGTGAGAGAATTTCTAATTAAAAGCCTTCTCCGTTGGAAAAGTCAACCCTAGCTTTTGGTAAATTTTCAACGGGGAAGAACATAATAATTCTAAATCTAATCCCTAATCCCTTATAAGATTTTGATTGCACTTTATACCTTAAATTATTTATCTGTTATTTATCCTATACATTGCTTAGACGAAATTTCCTCTCCTGTAACTCTCCAGCTTTCTCAGGGGTAACGATTTCTCCTCTTCTGCGCAATTTTAAGATTTGTGAAATGTCTGTGCGAAGATCTCACTAATTAGTTTCATTCTCTTATAATTTCTCCTCTACTAAACTTGCTAGTGAAAAATTCGTTATTTTGAATCAATTAGGTTTCAAAAGTAATTAATTTTACATTCATCAATTTCTTTCTTCTTCTTAAAGATCATCGTTTCTGCATTACTTGATTGGAATTGAATTGACAAGATTAACTGAAAATTCTGTTGTCTTTGTGTTAGCCTTTGATGATTT
Organism: Penstemon eatonii; assembly: GCA_038501285.1. Classification (NCBI taxonomy): domain Eukaryota; kingdom Viridiplantae; phylum Streptophyta; class Magnoliopsida; order Lamiales; family Plantaginaceae; genus Penstemon; species Penstemon eatonii. Next base: position 66,828,187 of record CM076708.1, on the reverse strand, counting down.
TTGTCCTGATATTTGGGCTTAGCAGATATGCAGAGCCAACTTGTGTGCAGCGGGTGTAGGACTGTCCTTATGTACCCCAGGGGAGCTGCCAATGTTTGCTGTGCCATATGCAATATCGTGACTGCTGTGCCACCTGCTGGTAGTATTATTTACAGTCCTGTTTCACAGTTTGAAATTGCTTTCTTCAAGTTGACCAATCCGTCCAAATTTCCCATGGGTGTTAGTAATTCAGTGCATATTGCTTGTGGATTTACTGTATTTCTTCAGAACTACTGAACTTTATTTACATCCCCTGTGTTTCTTCGTAAATCACCTTCCCATATTATATACTAGTTGTCTTGAATTATTGCATGATGACTGGTATGAAATAAAGTTACACTGCATTGTCCATATTACTATTTTTCATTCATATCTTTCCAAGAGGCTATCAAAGAAGTGTCTTGCTTAGTAAAGAATGTGTTCCGGATACCAAACAGCGTGTAGCATCTCTTGGACAGTAAAAGTTTTACTGTGCGCTGTAGGAATACCTTGACTTTTAGGAACACTTACACATACCTGGTGTTGCTGCTAGTGTTCACATATTGGTTGTCAATTTTCATACAATTACCATGTTCAATACAGTTTTTAAGTGGTCTTAGTATCACTGAAGTTTATATTTCTATAATCAGGGATGGAAATGGCTCAATTGATATGTGGAGGTTGCCGTACTTTACTTATGCATGCACGTGGTGCTACCAGTGTCAGATGCTCCTGCTGTCATACGGTGAACCTCGTGCCAGGTATAAACATGATTACTTGTGATATCATGAAACGTGATCCCTGTATTATATAAATCCTCAATTAACCTCCACATTGTTATGCTGTCCTCTTGGAAAAGTTAAGTTTGACTACTTATGTTTCCTTATAATACATGTTAATTTAGAAAGACCAATGGTTCTATTTATGCTTTCTTTTTCTTTTCTTTTATACTTGAGTAATGGATGTGCAGCAGCAGCAGCACCTAATAGTGCTGCTCATGTTAACTGTGGAAACTGTCATACCATGCTGATGTATCCAGCTGGAGCTCCATCTGTTAAATGTGCAATTTGCCACTTCATCACAAATGTCAATGTTAGTACCATTTTTTTATAGTCACTTTTAAGTTTTAATTTCTTCTTCGCATACACCTACCAAAAGAAAACATCAGAAATGATACCTTTGATTGCCATGGAAAAAAGTTGATATTCCTCTGTTTCTTACGTAGATGCAGGCCTTATTCTCTTAATGGCAATATTGACTTACTAGCTAAATCAAATAAAAATAAAAGGCCAGGATAAAAAATCAAAGGAAGGATATAAGGAATAAATTGTTTGACATTTTAGACATCCATTATTTTGGATTAAAATGCACTTTTAGTCCTTTAGGACTAGACCCTCAGAGCCTGTGGTCCCCCGTGTTGCAAAATTGCACTTGTGGTTCTAAGTTCTAAAATATTTTTCATGTTTGGTCTTATCGCCCCCTTCCTTCTATTTGGGACCAAAAATGCAAAAGTTTGAGACGGTCTTATGAGTGCAAAACAGAGACTATCCTATGGGGCCAAAGGTGCAAAAATCGATTGGAAAAGGGGTGATAGGACCAAATGTGTAAAACATTTTCGTGGGACCGTGTTGAGGTCCCAATCCATTCAACTTTGCCATTAGCTTGTGTGTTAACGCGTTCCTACTTCCAAATGCTACAAGTAATCTGGCAGGTATCCTTTATTCAATATCCAGTTGACTGTACTTATTTGTAAGTTATTCCTAACCATTTCTTCTGATGCAGACTGGTGACACAAGAATCCCTATTCCTGTGCATAGACTTGGTGGGACTTCTACATCATCTTCAACACCAACAACTGCTTCCACGGTGAGTCACTCTCTTTTGTATCTGCTGATCAAATAAATGAAAGTGTCTGCATTTAATAATTGAACTGCCTTGTTTGCTACTCGCAGAATCAAACGGTTGTAGTACAGAATCCCATGTCTGTTGATGAAAGTGGCAAGCTTGTGAGTTTCGTCATATTACTTGTCACTATTTTCCATTCCTTCAGTTTTTAAGATGCATTTGTTGTTTAAGTTGCAAGAAATTGTCTTATATGTTAAAAAACAGAGGTTGATATGATTAGTTATTACAACAGGTAAGCAATGTTGTCGTTGGTGTTACAACATAGAGACGGCAAGCAACGAATTGAGACATCTATGCTCTGATTTCAGATGTTGGCTTCAAGGGTTTAGTGCTATTTGTGCAGAATTTTGCTTTAATTTATATACAATTGTCAAATATTGGTTGTAAAGTAGCATATTAAAATGTATTCCTGAACTTGTAAAAAGTTTTACGATGAATTGTGTGCAAGTATTGTATTTGCAACTTTTCTGAGGTAATTAGATTTGGTTGAACAGACAAAAGTAACCCATCTGTATGTACTTAAAAATTTCAAATATATTATCTTGATTTGGTATTGGTATACATAATTTTAGAAGTTATGTTTGATTTGATAAAAAAAAGAAAAAAGAAAAAAGGTTTGTTTGCGAATTTGAAATGCATATCTCGGTATGTATGAATTGCCTTTGAAATCGTTCCATCAAAGAGCAAGATAGTATGCAATAAACTATATCGATGGAGAAAATTATTATTGGGTCAGGATTTGTGAAATGTTTTTTGTGAATTTATGAGATTTACGTCATCAAAAGCTTGATAAGGGTCGAGGCAGATGATCTGATTCGGATAAGAATGAATGATATATCTTAGAATTAGGAATATTTTTCATTTTTTCAAAAAATAATAATATTGTGGTTTGGTTTGATTTATTTTTTTAATGAAAAACAGTGAAACGGATTGATCCCCACAAAACGATGAATCAAATTTAAATTCTCGCTGTAGGTTAATATATTATGTCCGATGTGCATTGAAATTCCAGAATGAATTAAATTAATATTAGAAAACCTAAGAAAGTGAAGAAGAGAGCTACATTAATCGTAAAAATGACAAAAAAGGTTAATTTTCCCATTAAAGGTACTATTTACATTTTGACTTTCACGATCTATCATTAGTATTTTATACGACTACACTTTATTTTATAATAACCCTCATTTTTTTAGTTTTTTTATCTCGAGGTTTAATCTATTTCGGTGTGCGCCATATATATTATTAAGTGAAAATCTCTCCCAATAGGAATTCGAATCTAAGTTTGCTATTTGAGCTTTTACTAAAGACACAGAAGTTAACATTAACTTATAATGTTCTTAATTAACTGCACTACATAATATTCGACGCATTCACTACATAAATCTCCTATATAATATAAAAACATTAATTATGTTATTAGAAATAACAAGAATTATGATTAAATAAAATTAATATAAGATAGTATGATTTATTTATGGCAGATTTCATAACAGAAGATTGACAAAGTTTACTTTAGTCAAAACGCGGTGATCTTAATTTAGTAAAGATCTTAACGTAAATACATGGAAAGAACAAGCAACGCGTGTGGCCTATTTGATCAATTTCAATTCGATTTTCAAAGTTTTTAAAGATAAGAACCGAGTCTTGTACGTTCATCCACTATTAAATTATAGGGTGGTATTTTTATTTATAAAAAAACACCTTCTTTTCTTTTTTTTTTTTTCTTTTCAAAAGATTTATGTAAATGTTCTTTACAGTAAATTGTTTTCTGACTGAAGCAAGTTTCAACATAATATTTTCATTTTTCAATATTCACATGGAAAGTCTGAATAGTTTTTGGTTTTATTCATTTCATTTTCACCATTTATACTGGTAATTGATAAAATTACAGATACTAATTATATGAATTGAATTCTATTGTGTCAATAAGATGAATGATACTTTAGAGTTTCTCAAAAAAGAAAAAGAAAAGGAAAGATACAAAGGTTTTTTTTAGAAACGGTATTAAACCATTACTTCAGTCATTGCATAATTAATCTATTCAGTGACCATAAAAGTACAAAAATAAATAAACTGCGAATATTAATATTAAACTAGATAAATATGTGAGTCGAACCCAATACCTTTTGCAAGTAGGTTGTAGTAATAAAAAGAAAATACTAAATTGCCCTTATACACATTTATTTCTCCCCCCTTTTTTCTATTTGTCGCTTTGGCCAAATAAATTTGTTTACTTTTATTTGTCGTTTTAGAATTTCAATGTAAATGTAAAATTAATTATTTTCTACCAATATTACCCTTCTTATTAATGTTTGTGATAAATACTAATTAATGATGTTATTATTTGATTAATAACAACTTTATATGAATATAATCAGTCTCAAATAAGGCAAACAAATAACTAAGAAATTTAAATTTACAACACGCCACAAAAATAAACTTTCTACTAGGGCTGGGTAAATGGGACCGGGTTTCGGGTACCCGTCCCGTCCCGATCGGGTTTTCCCATTTGGGACGGAAGAAAACGGGTTTTTTTCGGGTTCGGGACATCCCGAAACCCGATAAAAAAAAACCGGGACGGGTTTCGGGTTTTGAGCCCATCCCGATCGGAAAACCCGTCCCGATTAACTGGAAAATGATTCAAATAAGCCTACTTTCCTTCCTTGCACATAAATAGATTCTCTTTTTTTCAGCTCTGTTCCCAATAATATACATAGCCACCCGTAAAAGGCACACACAGCAGTGCAGCACCTTCTCCAAGCAAATCCTACATGCCATGTGCCCCTTTTCTCTTTCTACAGTATGAAGCTCCCTCCTTTATTACAACTCTTCATATAAATTTCTCTCTTTTTCTCAATCTCCATGTCTGTGTTTTTTCCTTTCTTCTATTTTCTTTCTTTTAGGAAAAAAATGATCAAGTACCAGAGAAAAAAATCTGTATACCCATTTCAAGAAAAGCAAAGATTATATGATTGATGAACACGAAGAGTCAATTTTAGACCATTTTGGTTTAATCTGTGGATACTCTGTTTTCATCAACAAAAGATCCAAACCTAAGATTTTATATATCATCTTTCTTTGTCTCGTTTCTTGCAGCTTGATTTTAACACTGTAGCTTAATTCTCGGGATACCCGAACCCGTCCCGAAATCCCGAAGTTAAATCGGGTACCCGAAACTCACGGGACCTTGGTTGAGCTACCGGGTTTTGGGACTTAAATTTGAGATCCCGAAACCCGAAATCCCGTCCCGAAATACCCGAATTCCCGAAAACCCGTCCCGATCCCACCCCTACTTTCTACATAGGAAAAACTTATCTATCTCAAATTTGATTTTTGTACCTTTCTTGAACTTGAACTCTATAACAAAAACTTTATTTATATTTCATGACATTTTTTAACTAATAATTAGACATGATAAATCTAAAAGTTCATCTATTAGTTAAGAATCTAATTCAAAGAAAGATTATGTTTTACAAGCGATACAACCTTACTAAATTTAAAATATTATATTTTATTCTTATAACAAAATAAACAAAATAGTGAAATACCTAATTTTGAAATTATTGTATATCTTTTTTATGGAGACACATGACTTACAACAAATTCTTGATTTTTGAAATTGATATTTGTATTTACATATTGTACTTTGTTTGGCAATCAAAGTATACCACACAACATTGATACAAGTACTTGGCTTGAGACTTATATTTCATTCCGGTAACCGTTTTTTCCGTTAAAATCCGGGCTTACTTCGGGACAGCCCCCAACCCCACCCTCCCCACGCACAATTCTGACACAATCTCGAAATAACACTAAATACTATATATATATATATAAAATAAATATTATTATAAATAATAAACAAACAACACACTACTAGTCTACTATATATAGGATAGTTAGGAGAGAACTAATCGAATCGAAATACAGACCCACTTCTTTTCTGTTTCTTGGATCCGACTTCCTCGTATTAATTAATTCAGAGTCTTCTTATCAATTTTCTGCTACTACTTCTATAGGAATACTATTTTCTTTCAATTTAAAGAAAATAAATTATAGTATAAAATCCGAAATCCCGAAAGAAACAAACCAAAAAAAAAAAAAAGAATAACAAAAGCAACACTCAAGCAACGTGGAGCTATTGATGAGGTATTATATTTTTGTATAATAAATAGGGCAGTAAATATAATTCAATGAAAATAATAACTTTCCTTTTTATTCCTTTAAATTCGACAACCAATTTGTATGCCCTTTCCTTGTGTTTAAGGTTTTCTTTTTTCCCCCTTCCCTATTTTACTGAGTCCAAATATTCTTTTGATTTTCTTTTTATTTTCCCATTCCTGTTTGCAGTAAAGGTGATTTACCTGTGACTTAATATTGTGATTTCTTGAAATTTGCCTTTATTTCTGATGATTATGTTATAATTTAAGGTTTAATATATTGTTGATGTGGTTTTATGTCTGATTCTTGAAATTTATTTGGGGCATTTGAAGGGAAAAGGTGAAACTGTTTGTCTGGATTTGGTTTTTTATCAGATTCCCTATTCAAATTTAGGTTTCCTTTTGTTTTCTTGATTCCTATTCTAAGTGTGTGATGAATTTTGTTGACTTGTCTGCTTTCATTTGTATATATATCAAAAACACATATTATTAGGGCTCAGTTCATATTCTAAATTCAATTTGTAAATTTCTTCCCCAAAATCTAGGTTAGTTTTCTCATATCCTCCTCTTAATTATTTTATTGAATTTATCAAAGGGTTAATTTATGTGCAGATCTGATAGGATGTCCCCTTTTCCCCTGCATTTTATTTGTAATACTCTGTTTGTTTTCATATATGTAAGTGCCGTCTATGGGTACTATGGTTGATTATTATGTGTTGTTCTGGTATAAGTTCCTGTAAATGATTGTAGATTTATAACCGGATCCTATACAATTGAGCTTCCATGAATCAAGACAAATTTTGCAATATTAATGATTTCTTGTTAATTCCTTATGTAATAACCAAAATTATTTATTGAATACGAACTTTAGTTTCTTTTTTTCTTTTTTTTGAGGAAAAACTTTAGTTTCTAATTGTACTATTTTTTTCTCATCAGGAGTAGACTTGCTGGAGAGAGATCCTGCGGTCTGTATTTTTATATAGCAACTCAATCATGCGAATGAAGGTTTGGATCTTTACCTGTATATTTCATATTGTTTATGTTTTCTAATTATTGAATCCTATTCTGATTGAATTTCATTTCTTAGGTCTAAGAGTCAAATTTAGAAATATCGTATACTACTTTCAAATTGCCCCTGTAATTTTTGTTGCTTACAATATCTCAACACATACAAAGTTTATTCGAAAATTGCAATGTTGAACCAATAAGACATCCAGAATCTACTTTTTTCTTGATAAATTATTATAGTATAACTTTTGGGCTCTTATAATGTTCGTCATATCAAATATACAGTTTACAAATAAGTATGTCCAGAATCAAGAAATTATTGTTCATTGCTAAATATACGATGAAACATTCATAGTATTTTTCTTTGCAGGATCATACTTCCAAAAATGAGAAAAACGACGACAGCCATGAGACTCCAGGCAGTCCTAGAAATCGAAAGGTGCAAGATTGATTGTGTCACTTATATTGCAATATATGTATTACTTGATTTTAAGTGAACTAATTGCAGATTTTCCATTATTCTTTGGACTAATACTAATTGTTTTATATATTTGTGATGTTTATATTTAACTCGTGATATTATTTTATTTATCGCCCTTCCATTGGATCAGGTATCAGCGAGATGGAGTCCTTCTGAATCATGCAAACCGATTGTTGATGAAGCTCCGGTCTTCTATCCAACCGCTGAGGTATGATTTTAATTTTAAATTCGATAATAATTTCAAGCCTTGTAATTTTATTTAATTTCATTGAGATATTCTTTTAGGAGTTCCAAGATACCATCGGGTATATATCAAGCATACGGTCCATAGCCGAGGCATATGGTATCTGTAAAATCGTTCCTCCTCAATCTTGGACTCCACCTTGTCCACTAAAAGATAAAAAAATATGGGAAAAAGCTAAATTTTCTACAAGAATTCAGCAAGTGGACCTTCTTCAGAATCGAGAGCCTATGAGGAAGAAGCTACAAAGAAAGAGAAAACGCAGGAGGCAATTTTTTTCAAAACCAAGGAGACGGGCTCGTATTGAAAATTCAGAATCAAATACTGGTTCTGACCCTGAAGACAAATTTGGTTTTCAGACAGGGTCAGACTTTACGCTCGAGGAGTTTGAAAGATTTGCTGATGAATTTAAGTTATCCTACTTTGACGTTAAGGATAGACAAGAGGAAAAGTGGTTTCCCTCTGTTGAGGAAATTGAGGGAGAGTATTGGCGGATAATTGAGCAGCCTACTGATGAAGTTGAGGTCAGCAAACATGGTTTCATATATATGTTTTTGTGATATAAATATCAATTTATATACTTCTTTTTTTAACTTATGTGTTAATATAGGTATACTATGGGGCTGATTTGGAGGCTGGGACATTAGGAAGTGGATTTCCTAAGAAATCATCATTATTAGCCGACTCTAAGATTGATCAATATGTGGAATCAGGCTGGAATTTGAATAATTTATCACGTCTTCAAGGTTCGGTTTTGAGTTTTGAAGAATGTGACATCTCTGGTGTAGTTGTACCATGGCTTTATATAGGGATGTGCTTCTCATCATTTTGTTGGGTAAGTTAAATTTATTTCTATATATAGGCTTATTTATGATCTTCATTTTAAAATTACTTTAAGAGAAAAATATTTATTAATATAATTCTCGTTTTTTTCTTTCTAAAAGCATGTTGAAGACCACCATCTCTATTCACTGAATTATCTGCACTGGGGAGATCCAAAAATTTGGTACGGAGTACCGGGAAGTCATGCCTCGGAATTGGAAAAAGCAATGAGGAAACATATGCCTGATCTTTTCGAAGAACAACCCGATTTACTAAATCAATTGGTAACTCAGTTGTCACCTTCAGTTGTAAAGTCAGAAGGTGTGCCATTATATAGAGTTGCCCAAAATTCGGGGGAGTTTGTTCTTACCTTTCCAAGAGCTTATCACTCTGGATTCAACTGTGGTTTCAATTGTGCCGAGGCTGTAAATGTAGCACCTGTTGATTGGCTACAGCATGGACAAAGTGCAGTCGAGCTCTACAGTGCTCAATGTAGAAAGACTTCAATATCACATGATAAGTTGCTATTTGCTGCTGCACGGAAGGCTGTACAAGCACTATCAGAGATCTATTTTCTCAATAAAGAATATCCAAAAAATTTGAGATGGAAAAGTGTTTGCGGAAAGAACGGAATTCTTACCGAGGCAATTAAGGTAAAGTGATGAATAAATATATGTGGAGTATTTGTGTGTGTACAAGGGAAAGTTGCACTTGCTCGTCTTTAGTTCTTTTTGTACTTTATCCCCAACTGTTTTGCATTTTCACTAGCCCCCCCACAACTTTTAATTGTCAGTAAGCACATCTCCCTTTTAGAATTTAAAAAGATTAAGGGATAAGTGAATTGCAAATTGAGTAGGGTGTAAAGTGCAAAATGGCTAATAAGTAAGGGGGTAAAGTGTGATTTCTCTGTAATAGCTATACCATTAATCATTGTTTTCTTTGAATTTCAGAAAAGGGTTTTATTAGAGGAGAAAAGAATCGAGCATCTTCCGAAAGTCACACGCTTAGAGAAGATGGAAAGGGATTTTGATTCAAAAACGGAGAAGGAATGTCTTTCTTGCTTTTATGACCTACATTTGTCTGCTGCTTACTGCAATTGTTCCTTGGATAAGTTTGCGTGTATTGAGCATGCAAATCTCATATGTCGCTGTGATTCAGACAATAGATTTGTCCTTGTCAGATACACCATTGATGAGATGAACACATTGGTCAAAGCATTGGAAGAGAGCATGGATGCTATCAAATTATGGGCATCCGAGGATTTTCAGTTAAATGGTAATACAAATGAATATGATAAGGAGGATCTAGTAAAAGATTGTGTATCTGAATCTACTTGCAGTGCTGATGATTCCAAGAAAGAACACAAAAACAATTCTGAAATGAATCTTAAAGAACTGTCGGATGAACATAGGAGCAAGTCACAAAAAAACTTTGCTGGATGTGACAATTTAATTGTAAATGCGGGGAAAATTAGTGAAGCAAAAACCGATCATTTAGTTCCAAGGAATCTAGGTTGTAGTAAATTGTTTGGAATTGATCTTTGTTCTACTCCACTTCCAAACCTTCAATTGAACACCTCATTGAAAAACGAGAACATGGAGTATAGTGAGGTCTCTCAGCTTGATTCAGATGCTGAACCGAGGCTTGGCTTTTGTGTTGAACCTATAAACTTTGGAACAGTAGTGGGTTCTGGAAAACTATGGTGCAGCAAAGATGTCATATTTCCAAAAGGTATGTATAGAATAACTACATAGTATTTAACAAAAGATTCTCCAAGAAAATTACTTTTTTTTTTTAATTTACTTATTTTGAATCACTTCTGCAGGATATAAAAGCCGTGTAAAGTTCTTTGACATTTGTAATCCAATGAATATGAGTAACTATATATCAGAAATCCTCGATGCTGGGTTGCTAGGTCCCCTTTTCAAGGTAATTGATGTTATTTGATATCAATTCTTAGGGTTTAAATAAAGTCATTGACCCAATAACGGTATTTTTGTCATTTATTGATTCTGTTTCTTTTTTTTTTTCTTTTTTTTTTTTTTATAATAACTTTGAAGACATAAGAGGGGTAAAATTGGACCTTGTAAAACGCATCATACATATTTTTAACATCAACTTAACGGTTTTAGCAGACGTTTTTTGAAACCTCAAAGGGTTGTTTATATCATTTCTTCTTATAAAGTAATTATCCCTATTTTCTGTTACCATGTGGAAACAAGTTCTAACTTGTGAAAAACTATATCAGGTTAGTCTAGAAGGGCATCCAGACAAGAACTTTGTGGATGCATCTCCCGAGATATGCTGGGAAAAGGTTGTTGAGAGACTTAATAAAGAAATAAAAAGACAAAGATATTTAGGGGAGCAAGGATTGCCTCCATTGCAGCCTTCCGGCAGCATAAACGGGCTTTCAATGTTTGGATTTCGCTCCCCCTCCATTATTCTGGTAAACCTCAGCTTTTGTTCTATATCTTTAGTGCAAATTATACAAACCACTCATGAGGTGTGCAATTCCCTATATTTACAACCTTACCCCTAAAAGACTCCTAAGCTTTAGCTGACAGTACATATATAATACCCTCGGTTTGGCTTAAAATACATAAATACCCGTAATTAAAAACCTATTCCTCCAATTGTACATTGCTTACTAAGACACCCTTGTATGAGAGAACTTATAACAGTTACTCCATAAGGTTTTATATTATGTTTTATGAGTATGTGTCCACAAAATTGTATAAAAATCTAAAATTGTACTTTGCCCCATACTTCATCAAGGGTGGTTTGTGTAATATCCCTACATGATTTGGGGGGGGGGGGGTGCTTTAATTTGACTATACCGCGGGGGTAGTTTGTAAGATTAATACTTATCTTTATTCTGAAATAGTTTTAATTACATCTTTCTCTAAGATCATACTATGGTATTTGATTCATTATAGCAAAGCTAACTGGACTATATGCAGGCTATCGAGGCTCTTGATCCACGTCACAACTGCACGGAATATTGGGAAAACAAGCTATCTACGAAGAAACTGTTATCAACTTCAACCGATAGTTTAGGAGCCGAAAGGGTATTTATGGAAACTGATTTGGATGTGCCAGAAGTAGATAATTTAGTCGTTGGTAGCTCTGATTCTTTAACCAATGAGAAGATACGGACTGTGTTCAGAAGACTATTGAATAAAGCTAATACTGAGGAGATGGAAATAGTGCATAAGATTTTATGGGAAGGGTCAAATAGCTCTTTGAGGAGAGTAGCTATTGATATAGTAACGGAGGAGATCCTGAAATCACATAAATAAGATTCATTATTCTTTTTGGAGTTAGGTAGTTAATCTTTTTGCAATTTTTAATGTGTTATTTATTCAAATTTTTGGTATAAAGAGGGGAAAATCCTTGCTCTGAGTTGTGCAGGGCTGCAGCACACATTCTTGGTTTTGACTTTTTTTTTTTTTTTAGTTTTTTTTTTTAATTTTTATTTTGGGTTAAAATGATGCATACATAGCCTTTGTACAAATTAGAGAACATTTTCCTGACCTTTATCTAATTGAAGTTTTAGTGTGGATTATCTAGTTTATATGTTCAGTTCCAAACTTCCAATCAATTGGTTAATTACTCTTACTCTTTCTATATGTAATTTTAGTTTGTGAATCAAATTAAACTATTCGATATTTAATTTGAGTTACATTGGAAATAATAAAAAGTTGGGCATGGTTTGTTAGGCACTCCAACTCGCGTCATGTAGGACTTAATAAGAGCTAGTCCGAGCTCCATTTATATAGACCATGATTAGTTCATGAGTTTTTAGGGAGTCTTTAATAATGAAAGATCTAGAGCTTGTTTGTCTCGCTTTTCCGAAAAAAAATTCGGTTTTCGGAAAGGCCAAACAAACAATCCAACCACTTTCCCAATTAATTAGCTACAGTAATTTTTTTCTCAAACCATTCTCCGAAAGGCCAAACAAACAGGCCACTTTTCTACTCTATTTCTATTTCTCTTTATATTAGAAAAGTAAAAAATTGCGGCTACTTTCCCAAACAACTCTCCCAAAACTCAAACAAACAACATTACGCAAATCGAGATTATTTCTCAAACCTCTACCACTTTCCCAAACCACTCTCCGAAAGACGAGACAAACAGGCCCCTAGGCTTTGAAAATTGTTTAGTTTCATTTTCACTACTATAATTCAAGAATCGAATAAAAGTTTAAATAAAGTCAAAACACAACCTTGATCAGCCAAAGCAAAATACACTTTAAAAGAAAAAAACACTAATATTGAAGAATGTATAATTTGCATAAAAATGAAAAATATCAAGAAAGATGAACAACGAATTTTCCTCACAATCAACAGCCAATTAAAATTTCCTATAAACAAATTCATCAGAAACCCAAGAACAGAGTAAGGAACAACACTAGACACGATTGAATCAAAGACAGCCTTATTACAGAGCAAATTTCAAAGTATCTTGAACAGAAAAACAAGACAAAAAACAACACAAAAAAGAACCAAACAGATCTTAGATATCTCAACGCACAACAAGCACGCCGCTGCGTCAGACCTCGGGTCAAAAGCAATCTCTCCCGGAAACTCCTTCGGCGTCCATATATGCCCTCCGGAGGTGGTGTTTCCGGCCGGCGGCGGAGGGAGTACACCGCCGCCAAAAACAGAGTAATCAAGAACGCTCTTGATTCCATGTACGGAAAAAGCAGGGTTAATGAAAATATCTGGGTGCGTGATTTGTGAGTCATCAATGGTGAAATTGGAGATTGAATTGTTCGTAATGATGATGCATTTAGAGGGAAAGAGAGTAGGGAGACGAGTGTGGATCCGAAATTGCTGAAGATCGGAGAAAGTGAGGCGCTGTGGGATTATGTGATATGAAATTAGAAAAGGGTCTAAATTTATTCCCATGGGGTCGCCGGAGGGAAGCTGGGAGAGGGCGGCGTTGGTGGGGATGAAGAGGGTGGCGGTGACAGGGAGGTTTGATGGGTCGGTGGAGGAAATTAAGTTTGCCCATCCGGCGAAGTCTCCTGCGCCTAAGAGTGCGTCGATTATGTTGGTGATTTGGTTTTGTGGAATTTCTTCTGGTGGTGTGGTGGAGGGTGGCGGTGGTTGAGTGGGTGGTGAGGTTTCTGTGGCAGAGATGAGGCGGAGGGTGGAGGTGGTAATGAGTGCTACTAGGAGGAAGAAGGAATTGGACGTCATGGTTTGGTTCTTGCCAATTGTTAGCAAAAATGCAGAGAGAAGAAGATTCTGTTCTGACTTCTGAGAGAGGTTTATTGAACTCTTAATTTGTTGTAGCTGCTGGACGACATCTACTTGTAAGTTCTAACTCACTCCCGACTAACTACCTACCTTTTCCCGCTTTAAAGTTCGTTATTTGACTTATTTCCTAGATTTTTATTTAATAATTTCTATTTCTTTTTTTTTTTCCACTTGTACATAGAGAAATTATGTACTTCAACTTTGATTTTTTTAGCTAAATGAACAAAAAATAAATACTGTAAAAAATAGAAAGATTGTTTCGTTGTGCGTTTTATCTCTTGAACTTCAATCGATCCCCCTTCAACAATCGTTTATGCACGAATAATTCTTTTACAATTACTTTTCTTTTCTATTAACAATGGGGTAATCTTCTTCTGATTTTAATCAAGAAAATATGACCTCCCACATTAGCAATGCAATAGTACAGTAGTGATAAGATTACCACAACATTCTATAACTTTATCACTTTCGTAAATAAATTTGACATTCATAAAATTATTTGTAATTATGGTGTTTATCTTGAAACACCAAAAAATCACATTTTAATTCCATTAGAAAATGGGGTATTTGTGTACAGGCAACATTTGGACCATCAAAGAAATGCGATTGATAATTGGAGAAGCAAAACGTGCAATGTTGATAATTCAAGGGCTATGTTACTTGAAACGAGGATATGAAGAGATAAAAATACTAAATCATTGAAAGAGCATGTTCGTTATTACTGTACACGAGGAAGAGGGTGATATTCCTCGAAAGGGCAAGCTCTTGTCTCAAGAACGAGAGTTCCCTGGTCATTACATTCATAGCCTAGAGCTTATTATTTAGTTTGCACAAAGGTGCACCTCAAAAACTGTTTAATACTATCTCCTTCACTACAAAAGAAAAAAAAAAAATACTATCTCCTTTGGCTGTAAGTTAAAACCCAGAGTGCATAAAGGCTGGTAGAAAGAGTTCTGTGTCACCAATAACTACTGCAGCAAAAAAATATAGAAATTAGACCAATTTTAAAAACAACCACCTTTTCGAGTATTTCACAATATAAGCACATTAAAATGTAGGATATCATACATACACAAATAAAAATCAATATCACCACGAGGCTATGGTTTTGTAGAACTTGAATGTTCCAGCACTTCAGATTTCTTTGCCCAATATTGTTGAAACCTTTGTCTTGCATACTCCATGTAGTCAAAGTCAATTTTATTAACATGTTCCTGAAATTATAAAGGGAGAACTTGTAATGTGTAAACTTCATCAATTCATGCATGTACCACTGGATTATGCTAATTTTGGAAGACATTGAGTTTGTGTAGAGTACCGAGATAATTCCCCATAAGCCCCAATGGAGATGGCTTGCAAGAGTATACTTCTCCACTTCCTTTATTAAATGATCCACCTCCAAGTCCCTAGGTTGATTTCCTGCATAAAATTCTAATACTTCAGAGGATATTTCATTAGAAGACATTTTTGTTGATCTTTTGGTTCATAATAAATGAGACAATATATATATTTTTTAAAGAAACTTGAAAACAATAATATTCAAAAATAGGTCATTTATTTAAAATCCTCCACCACTCTGAATAGGTCTATTTCTTAAAGGAATATAGACAATGTAGGAATAAAACTTCGAATCATATTATTCGTATACGTGGATCAAATGTCTCTGAATAATAAATAACTTATACCTGAACAACTCAGATATATATACACGAATCTTCGACGCTCCTTCAAACCTGTGTAAAAAATAAAAAAGCACTAATTTTAAATTTCCAAAAGGAGGATTATAGATATGAAACATGCTGGACGGAAAGAACACAGCACTACCTGGATAATTACTATAGTCCAAAATGTGCGGGGTTTCAGTATGATAGTCAGCTGCCATCTCACAAAAATGATTTGCTATATCATAGGCTACATGGTTATAACTTGCATATTCATAATCCTACAAATGCGAAGTTAGCTTAGATCAAAATGAACTACTCAAATGAGAAGATATTATTTCAGTGAACCAGACAAGAACTAGTTTTTCTTTTATTTTATTTTAGCACTGGTCTAGAAAAGATTTCTAGATCTAAGATAAAATTATGATTCACGCCAAACTTGCAACATAAGTATCATTCCATGTGCGCGGAAATCAAGTAAATTCAGCTAGTAGAATCATTATAAACAATAGAATAGCAATCTGGTACTCCCTCTGTCCCATTTTAAGTGTCGTTTTAGAGAATTTTTTTTGTCCCAAATTATCTGTCACTTTAGAGTTTCAATGCACTATTAATTACATATTTTCCCATTTTGCCCTTTGTTTTTTCTTTCTCACTCTTACTTTATTACTCCAAGAGAGATAGAAAGAGAAAGATATAGAGAATAAGAGAAAAAGGAAGAGAGAGAAAGAGTTAAGGGTATTTTAGGAATATCGTTTGTTTTTTTCCTAAAATTGAGGCAATTAAGTAGGTGCCTTAATATGTGTGAAAACACCTAAAACGGCACTTAAAATGGGACAGAGGGAGTATCTGTTTTACCTGACTATTATTTTGACCTGAGTCAACCAAATCTACCAACCCATCATGGCCCCTAGTCACTCCAAGAGTAGCCAACAACTCTACTAAATGAGCTAAAAAGGATCAGAACCCCTCCATCCAATTATATCACGAAAGAAGACAGACCTAGTTAGAAGCATAAACTAGTTGCATTATTAGATTGTATTAAATCATATAGCTTCTTTATTGGAGAAATTTGTGGGTGCCTGGTAAAGTCCACGGGTGCCTTTTACAGGATCTCGCCAACAGATAAACAGAAAAGCAGTACTACAGTTCAGAGACTTATGAATAATGAACACTTTTTGGACATGGATCAAGGAATTACACAACCACACTCAACAATAATTCTATCTTACATAACAAATAAGTTTGTATTCATGCCTTCCACTTGCAAAAAAGGTAACCACAATATGATAACACTCACAATTATTGTTATTAATCTGGTTTCTTCATCCATCATTATGTTACCATATTGCAAATCATTGTGGCAGAAACCAACAACTTGACAACCAGTAGAGAGATTCTTTTCCAATGCTGATATTTCATCTTCCATGACATTCAAACGAAAGTGTTCAGCTTCTTCCAGCGTAGACAAACGTTTGGCTTCATTAAGCCAATTGCTTAACCATAAAATGCACAAAACCTTATATAAGCATATCTCTAACCACACAAAATAATATGCACAATCTGATGACATTATCACAGCAAACTAGCATACCGCAATCTATTCCAGACTAAGACAGTCTTAGGCCCAGGCATATCGAGATTGTGAAATTCCTTCATTTTAGTTGCTATAATAGCAGATATCTCAGGATCACGCAAATCAGCAGCTGTTAGTGTCTACATTGCCACAAATAAAAGATAACTCTCAAGCTTAAATAAATAGAGAAAAAAAATATTAAAACTCAAGAAATTATTATCATTAGGATTTAAAAAAAAGAAATATTAACAAACCTACCCGAGCTCGAATAAACTCCTCGATACGGCCATTGAAGAAACGTCCAAGCAGTCTAGGGCCTTGTCCTTGCTTGGACATGAATTCAAAGGTACGGATCTCGTTTTCACGATCGAAGAATATATCCACGCCCGCACCATAAATCCTAACCAAGACTTTCCTCGATCGAGGTAGGGATTCGTCGTGGTTGGAATTGGTTAGCCACTTGATCTGGTAGACTTCATTCGTCATAGCTCCTTTGAGAGGAATGACCTGCAACGCGTTCGGATCGGTTATATCCGGCCATTTCGCCGCTAAAGATTTGAGAATTCTCGTGGCCTCCTCCGGAATACTGCTTAAGTGACCTCCTCTGTTCTTCTCCGCAGAGCCCATGTAATTCAGAATTGAATTGGAATTTAATTCAGTTGCAGAGGAAAGGCGAAGAGGCTGAGATTGAGAATTGCGTGAGTGCGAAGAAGAAGAGCCGAAGTGGAATTGCAATGCCGTAGCCAGGTGGCGCTGTGTAAGTGTAACCGCGGAATTGTTATACCATGTGCGTGTCACGTGATACAAGCATCTCATTCTTATAAACCCTCCAAATCTTCGTAGGATTCAGGAATTATCCCTTCCTTCATTCTGATATTATTAATATAAAATATATATCCATTTTTTTCTTTTTTCTTTTTTTTTTTTATAGAGAAAAGTGTATTTAATTTAAGTCACTAATACAGTAATACTGAAACAATTATCATATAGAGTATAGACATATACTCTCAACTCTTACTACCGACTTTGTAACAAACTACAAAACAACGAATTTATGAATATATACTATATATATCTCACTGATCAATTGCTAATTGCTTTTAATTCACTAATGATATGAGGAAAAATGAAAACCATTTAATTCATTATATTAGTTAGAAAGCAGCTTGTTTTGTTTTCATAAATTAAAAAGATTAAAGCACACACAACCTTAATTATATTAGGAAGAGTTGAATTGGAGAGAAATTCGAGCCTCGTGGATTTCAATAAATAAAATTGGCCATTATTATTTTTATTATATATATTATATATCATCGGTCATTATATATGGTTTACTGCATCTTCCAACTACACGTTGGATATATATGAATTGTAATGCATGTCCAAATATTAATTTTTAGTACAAATTAAATTAATGTTATTTCACTTATATATCTATTTGATCGATCTATCTATCATTAAAAACTGTTGTACGTATATTCTTCCAGGACTCGCTCGATAGTCCTCCGCGACGTCACTTTATCAATTTCAAACGCTCTCATCTCATCTTTCAAACCTACACAATAACAACATCAACAAATTAAACCATCCATCATTAAAACAACTAAATTATTAATTAAGACTGCATGTGCATGCGTACGTAATTTTTTCACTATATATATATATATAGATGATTCATAATACTATCTAATGAGAATAAAAATCGACTGACCTGGTTCATGTACAAGTTTAAGTGGCAGTTGAGTAGTAGTCGAATTCAGAAACAATAACATGCTTTTCATAACTTCAATAGAATCACCAGATACTAGCATTTCCCTCTATAAAATCAATAACTTATATTACTTACAAACAGAATGTAATGTAATGGTATCAATGTAAAAAATCAATAGCTTTTTTAAAATCTAAACCTTGAATTTCTTCTGAGAATCATAATATCCAGAAACAACTACTAGTATGCCAAGTTTTTCCAGCTCTGCGTTAAAAGAATTACGGTACCGTTAAATATAATTTTGTTATCTCTATTCACCATAGAGATGAAATTAATAGAGTTTAAGCCAAAAAAAATTCCAAGTAATTAATTATATATATATATGATTATAAATACTCATACTTTGGAAATTTATGATTTCTTGAATTGAAGTGGAATCATAAGACAGCAGTTGTGAAACTGACATTCCAATTGAACTCATCCCAACATTTGCTGCTAGAAATCTTGAACTGTTAATATCTGGTTTACCTGTGTCAAACACATTTGAAGATGAGTTGCATTAATGAAATTATGAACATATCGGTAAGGTGAATTCACTATGTATATGCCGAGCTTCGTACAATTTCTAAAATTTTGCAAGAACATAATATTTCTTTCCGTAAATCCAAAATGGTAGAATTGCATTTTTAATCCCGCATGACTGGACATTCTTAACACTTTTTGTATTTCTCGCTATAAAAAATAGCATTTTTGGTCCCAAACTTTTAATTTATTTTCGCACATTTCGTCCTTTAACCCCCCTTGCATCCAATTTGGGACCAAAAGTACAAAAAAGAGACTGTCTACGGTACCAAACGTGCAACTAATGGATGAAAAGGGGGGAAAGGACAAAATGTGCAAAAAATTAAAGGTTGGGTCCCATGTTCAGTCAAGTGGGACTAAAAATACAATTTGTTAATCCAAACAAACTACTAGGTTTACCGAATGGCTGAAAACTATTATCAAATCCTAACGAAATCCATCTGACTCGAACTCGAATCCTAGACCTGATCTTTTAACCCCTACACCAGATTTATCTCTAAGATCCCCTATTCTTCATCACTTTCAAATTAAATATGCATGTAAGAACTAAATTGGGGGTTCAAAAAAGATGACATGGGCAAACCTGATCTGGTCCATTTCTTGAACTCCTTCTGCAAATTTTCTCTAACTATAAGGTCAGATGAACCGTATGATTTGTACTTCACTGAAAGGGAGGGAGGGGGGGGGGGGTTTAAAAACAATGTGAACTAACTTATAATGACAAGATATAGAGTTATGAAAAATATTATTTCTCTTACAAATTTGGTAAAGTCCGTTACATCCAAATCGACCAGCTCCATTAATTAACAATGTGGCCATGTATTTATCTTTAGATGTACAATTTGGGCTTGATAGGTTTCCAGTATCTAGAAGAATGCCTCCTAACTACCGATCAAACAAAAAAAATATTAGCATGCATAATATTTGTCATTGACCTACGACAAAACCAATAAGCTCAAAGCAAAGAATACAGCATAGTCTTTATAGTTGACGATTTTTTGCTTTTATCTTTTGACACAGCAAAAGCGGTGTAAAAATTAAATTACTTAGAAGAGAAGTCCACAACATCAAGAAATTATTGATGCATGTAAATGAAGGTTGAACACATAGTACCAAAATTCTACTGAATCCTTGCCCAGACAATATCTCGGGTGAAGTCATTGCAAAATTTTCAGCAATAACAGTACAGCACGAAGCATCCTGCAACAAGAATAAAAATCATTAAATTACAAAAAGAGATAAGAATGATAAAATTTTACTCTCTTGCACAACACATTTAGCATTATAATGAACCATAACAAGGCGAAAAAGAAAACCTTCGTGGAATTGAAAACTTCAACTGTTGCCTCTTTCAAAGCCTGCTCCAAAATGTAGCATGTTTTTGTCATTTTCTTAAGCTTGGCAGCAAAACCAGAGTGTTGAAATTAAGAACTTTACCTCTTGATCAGATGGAAGCTTATCGCAATTGAGCAAAACTAGTTTGAGACTCCCAAACAAATGGTAATATGACAAGTCAATCTGGTAATAACTCAAAAAAATTAAAATTCAGATCTTACTTAACAAGAGGAACAAAACTTTGTCAGGTGGAACATACTTCGTCAATAAAAATCAATGAAGTCAGATCAATATGGCATGACTCAAACAGCCATTGTAGATCAGCACGTGAATCTAAATCGGCCCTCTTCATGTTGATGACTGGCACGGTACAAAATTGTTTGCTCTTAAGAGTCTCGTGAAGATAGAAGGCATACATGATCGTAGAAGCCACAGATCCCACATCTGCATAATAATATGTTCAGATTACATAACTATTGTTGACTTGCTGGTTTACATTTGAAGAAAAGACAACCAAAATCCTTAAACATTTACATTTTATAACTCTTTAATCACATATCACTAGAATAAAGACAGATGTTTATTCAGTCTATTCAGTTCATTCATTAGAAAGTATATATAAGTGTTTAAAATCTGCAAACCAATGCAGAAAGCATGGAAATTAATAGCCAATCATATCTTCTTAATTTTCTTGTTCATCTGCGTGCGGACCTTGGTTTAACTGGTTTTTTATATGCTACAATGCTTCCAATGCACAGGTAATCTCATCAAAAGACATGTGCCATTTTTGGTATATACCACTAATAAGGCTGGACTTTTGAAAAAAAAAAAAAAAAAAAAAAAAAAAAAAAAAAACCTTGGACACGTGTTATCTGAAGCAGGCATTGCAAGCCGTGTAGCATCTAAAAAGAAGTTTTAACTGCAACTCACATATTTTACTTAACTTTTATGACCAAATTAGTGAAATTTAAGACACCATTCAAGAAATTAACTAGCAAGTAAAAGAGTACTCCCAGATGAAGAACTAAGTGTCATGTAATTAGGAAGATCAACATTCTAAGAAAAGATGGAACGAATGAGATGTAAGTTAAGAGAAAACCGTCAATAGTCGGAAACTAAATGATACTAAGTGAAAATATTAACTCATGTCTTGTTGGTGCTACTTCTATAAATAAAATGTTATGCATATGTTTTAAGTTTTATTTATTATTGTATTCGGATCTTTAACGGATCAATCATCAAATAAGCCAAGATCCATACTTGCTCTATATATTTCAGATTATGGATATTTTTAAATGGATCATATGCATCAGATCTCTAATTGGGTAAAGATCCTAATAAATCAGGCCGCATACAGACCAAATTCAGATTACAATTCCTCTCTATATATAACCCAATTCTCTTATAAATCATTCTTTAATCGTTTGAATTTGTGATAAGGAAAACAGTGACAATAGTTTAAAAGTCAAGAATGAGAATGCAAGTGACCAAAAAAAAAAAGGAAAGTACAAGTATTTTCGATTACCGGCAACATTTGGCCCAATTAGAGCATGCAGGAACTTCCCTGGAACACCGGCATTCACATCGACTCTCCTAGCTTTGAGATACTTATTCAATTTTTCAACACCCTCACATGATTCAACAACCTCCATTTGTGGTGAAGCCCCGTAATAAAACAAAGCTGCTGAAGGAGGAAGAGGGACATTAGAAAGATCCATACGTCTCTTACTCACATTATATGATCGAAACACCAAAGGCCCCTCAAAGTCAGTTCGAGTAAGGAACTCTTCTTTTTCTTCTGAAGCATTTGGACTAGAAACAGTTGAGGATTCAACTGTATCAATGAAGTTAACATCCAAATCCGACTGAAGAATTCTTAGTGGAGACGAAGTTTTTGACCACCTCCCAGATAATGACCGCCCAATAGGTTCAAGGACAATGTCCAAGGGTGAGGTTTGAGGATTGTAAGTGGCATCTTCAGTTGCAGTAATACTGATGTTTTTGGATCTTCGGTCTCCGATGTCTGAAGCTGATCTATAAATATTTTTGCTCATTAATTTTCCTTCAAAGTCGTTAGCACCACCCTTATTCGTAGCTGTTGCTTCACCTCTTCGCATTCCCTCAAAAAATTGGTTATCACGAGCACGAACATATGACTCCTACAATGCAATTGGAAAAAATTCCGATAAAAGCACGCGTACATAAAGGAATCATATGGAATCTTTAAGGCATGTATATACATGCACTCCAATGTAATGATACACAAAAGCATGAAGAACACACACATCTACATATACATGCTATATTTAATAATATACTAAATATTTATATAAACCAGATTATTCACCTCTTAATTTGTTCATTGCAGCAGAAGGGCTGAAGTAAAGTTAGACACCAAGTAAAAATCGTAAAGATGGTAGGATTTGTAGCAACATACTTAGAGGCAGTGGGACTCGTAACAAATAATTTCTTTAAGATATGGCATCTGAATTCGTAATTGATACATAAATAAATATTTGAACTTTGAATTACTCAATAATTATAGTCATATACTTTATTTTTATTCCTTTTTATTTTATAAGATAATGTGGTAAAGGGAAGAAAAAAATGAAGAATAGCTTGATAAGCACGGTAAGCGTCAAGCACATACTCTCCATATCTATCTCAAATTTTCAATTGTCCCTCAAGTTCTTGGAGAAATGGAATTTTACTGCAAACAAAATGCATGCTTAGTTTCTTGGAAAGAAATTTAATTAGATTCTATCGCTTGACTGAATTTTTTACTCTGGCTTTTCCTCTGCCATTGGTTCTTTCCTTTTAAATTTTAATCTGTATGTCCCTTATCTCTTCTCTCTGTTCATTTTCTTTGTTCACTTTTCCACTGCTCCAATAGATGCAATCAATTGAGTGTAAAATAGAGAATCCTCTACAATTATGTCCAAGAGCATCAATAGAACATTAAATATCAGAATGTGGTAGTATTGTTTGAATAAAAGTTATGATAATGATATTTATACCGCATGTGTAGAGCTGGCCTTAATTTCATAACTTTTAAAGTTGTAAAGTGAAAAAACGAGCAAAATACACCATTGCGTTCATGGATTTGGCATTGTATGATACCATCGATTTTTATGCCACCAAACTCCCACGAGAAATTCACTACACAAGCTCGGTTTCTGCTATCTTTCTCTCTGTAAAGGCATAGATATACGTATGATGCCAACAATTGAATCTACCAGATTTTACCAGCTTTTGTCAGTTGTTAGACATATTTCATAATTCTCTTTCCAGGAAATGAAAATGTGTTAAGTGATGGAAATCATTGCTTGTTTTGTCTTCACCTCTCAAATCCACCTTAAACTCACATTATTCTTGATGTAATCCCATCTATATATTCCGGTTTACTTCAAGATTTAAACCACACATTCAGTCCCACTTCATTTTAACCTCCACCAAAATCCCCATGACAAAAATTGAATTAGTTGAATATATCTTATGTAATTCTCTAAGCAACTTTCTATAGACTATCACCTGTTTGCGATAATTCCTCAGTAAAACTCACCATATGAAGAAAATACAAGTTTGAAAACACAGAGAAGAAAATACAAGTTTGAAAGCTGATTAATTTACCTTTTGATTTGAGGCGTTTGAACTGGAGGAGGATCTTGTGGACTTCATGTTGTTGGCAGCAATGAGCAAGAAGGTATATCCTCAATATATTTAGTGTGTGTGCTGTGTTGGAGGCAACGTAGAATTTGGGGGAAAACAAAATCATTGGACTGTACACATAGTCGATTCCGCCATTGGAGTAAGTTCTTCTTGGACTTATTGAATACCACTCGGCAGATATTAAACATCTTTAAGCAAACAAACAGAAAACGGAAAAACCCAAAAATATGGAGATTATATTGCTTTAATTGATGATTAAGGAAATATCCTGGATCGGAGGTCTATAAAATAATCACATGCAAACACGCTGCTTTGTAACTAATTAATTTCTTGATTAATAATATGTTAATTAATTTGTATGGTATTTTTTTTCATATTTATTTGTATGGTATTGGAATTTGGAAGGAGGAGAAGGGAATTGGGAATTAATAGACATGCCTGGCTCCCTGTATGCCACTCGGCGATGCTAATTCCGGCGGATTGGCTGAGGCGGGTGGCGTATGAGGAGTCAAGCATGTCAATCGTTAAACTTCTCGATCTGCCAAGCAGCTGGTAAAATTGCAATTTTCATTTTATCCCACTCATTATTTTAAATCTTATGAAATTCATGCACTTTAATTGGATTCTCCATATGTTTTAAAATATTTTGATCTCATCTCATGTGATTCGTTTCAGTTTTGTATTTTGTAATTTTTCTTTTTTTTTTTCAGTTTTGTATTTGTTGGTCCCACACAATGCGACCAAAAGTGCATAAGAAATCGAAAGAAGAAAGTTTTTTTCCGTAAACTTTATCAATTATTTTGATTTCATTAATTTTCCTCTTTTTCTCTTCTAGTATTTTCTTTTTAGTTGCAGGTAATTAGGTGTCTGCATTTCATGGGGAAGATGATGAATGAAAGAGCAAGAACGGAGATGGTCTTCAAGTCAGTCAGAAGATACTAATTAAAGGCAGAAAAATACTAAAATGCAGGTAAATTAGGTGTCTGCATTTTGTGAGCAATGGTCCTAAATAATTCAAGTCCGTTCCAACAATTTATTTATTACAAATAACAAGTTGACACAATAAAAATGGTAAGAAATAAGGGTCAATGGAAAGGATTTCAGCATGATTTGGTCTGAATCCGGAACAATTAATTTATTATGCTCTTTATTTAATTAGAAAAAACAATATTTATGATTTGATTAAGAAAATTCTTAATTTAATTAATTATATGTAATGAATACGGATTAATTTGCACTTTTGATTCAAAATCTGATGGAAAGAGTGGGAAATTAAAAAAAAAAAAAAACAAATTCGTTGTTTAAAAAAAAAGGTTAGGACCAGACACATTATCTTTTAAAGCTTAAAACTGAAAAGTATAAGGTGTCCATTATATATGTGATGTGAGACTAAAATTAGGAAATATATGTTTAGTACAAAACTATACTAGTAATAGACTTTTGATATCATTGGGCCGGGCGGTTACGTTGTCCGCGCGAGCTAAGTGACATCTAGGCATGTTAAAGGCAAGGAAAAATGCATAAATTACTAATTAATAATTATGTTGCCTACCAGACCAGAAGTAATGCCGGCTTGCTTTCGTCGTGCAACTGCAGCATCAAATCCAGGCCTGTTTGTTGAAGTAAAAGAAAATTTGTATTTTCTAACTTTATACTGAATCATATACATATATATGCAAATTTATAATAATAAGTAATGTTGTTCCCCACCTGACATCGATGAATTGACAACATTTCGAGTATTTAGTAGTAGTAATTTAAATAATTTTAATGACTTTGGTTTTTCAAAACTTTAATTGAAATGCACTTAAAGGAGGGTCGTGAAGTGATGATATCTCAAAATGGATCGGATCCCCAAAATAATGGCAAAAAGCACTAAAACTTCTTGACCATGGAAGTAAATTCATCATTGCGTGCTCACATGATGCAATTGGGCAATCCGCCACAGAATCCTAGGGACGACTGTACAAATTTTATCTTCTAATTCAGAGAATATTTAACTTTAATTTATTTCAATAACTTCTAATTCAGATACTATATCTCAATAACATACAGTATATATACTCCTACTCCTACTACATTATAAATATAAAAAAAAAAAAAGAATTGCATATTCGAACCTAGTTTATTTAAAAATTAAAAATAACCAAAGTTTAAACCTAATTTTAAACTTTTAATAATAAAATCAGATTTTACTTTACACTGTTGCGTATCGTCAAGTTCAACTACGTACAAAACTTTTCAAAATAAAAGTATAGATAGATGTTCGTGGACCTCAAGCCAGTTTGACCTCTAATTCTGCCTGGCATAATAATTACTAGTCATAAAAGCAGTGTTTTTAAAATCGGACCGTTCATTGAACCGAAAATTCTACTGATTACTGATTTGCTCGGGTCGACCACTAGTTCGATCGGTATAACCGGCGTGACTTTATTATTATGTAATATTTTTAAATTTTTTTTTAGTTTATCTAAAATACAATTATAATTCAAAAAAAAAATTGTCAATATAATTTTTTTTTTGTTTCATGCAAATAATCAAAATGTCTTAAAAATTAAGATAAATGTCAAAAATATAAATCTCAAGTATCCCTTAAAGATACATACATTCAAAATAAGACAACAAAATTAAAAGTTCATCTCATTTTCAAAGTTTTGGATTGTTCATTTGGGTTCTATTGTTGTAAGTTGATGTTTATATGGTAATTGATTTGTATAATTTCATACAAAAAATAATATTATTCACAATGATGAGAAAATGGCTATGTACTTCTTTATGTAAAAAAAAAAAGTAATATTGCATTGATTGTTAAAACAATAAAATAATGAATGTTATTCCAATTAAAATATATAAATGTAATCCTATTAAATGTTCAACAAGAGTTCAAATAAATAATTATAACTAAAAAAATTCTAAATTTAAAAAAAAAGAAAAAGAAATTAAGTGAATCACTAGTTCACTGTTTTACCGGTTCACACTGGTTAATTTGAGAACTGGTTTTTAAGGGTAAATCGGACCGAATTGAGGACCGATTAACGATTGAACCGGCCGATTCGGTCCGATTTTCAAAACACTGCATAAAAGGCTATTGAACATAAAACCAGAGCAATTTTTTTTTTATTTGACAATATTGCATTGTCCACCCTTCTCTTTCAGTTGTACCTAAGCAGCATCAGAACATATTTATTGGAAAACAAGAACAATTTCGCCCAAAACTTTATATGTTGTACTTAATAATTGTTTTCAAACCCATGTGAAACATTTAGGCGAGGATTTGGGCTTTCAACTGGCTCAAGATCCTCTGTACCACAATTTTGTGTACCATAATTGTGCCACAAATGAGTAATTGCCACATGTATTTATGACAATTATAATAATTGTCATAAATACATGTGGCAATTACTCATTTGTGGCACAATTGTGGTACACAAAATTGTGGTACAGAGGATCTATTGCCCTTTCAACTTTAAGAAATTGAAAGCATTGATGAACAAGAATCATGATTAATAGTTCACATATATATATCATATATGACGGGAAGTTCCTATGGTATATAGCAACAAAAAATTTATGGACCTAGCTCTCTGGATCGATGCCGAAAGAACACTACCACATGACAAGACACAATTAATCATAATAAAAACAAGTTTATTTTTCTCAAAATTAAAATTCTCCTTAATTTATTCTCTGGTTATTAATTTTCTTCTTCTCTTGTTTTTAATCCCATCTTACTCCATCTCTTACCATCGATCAATTAAGACTGAAACCAAAAAGATAATATCAATCTTATATTTCTTCATATTAAGTGGAGTAATTAATTAAAAAGAAAGGCAGTGGCAGAACCCGTCCACTTATCAAAATGATCCAACGGCCAGGAGCGTCGCCGTGACAGGTGAGTAGGCCGACGTCAGGCGGAGGCTGCCGCTAAGGCAAGTGTCTCGCGCGCGTGCTTAATTAATAATTATTAAAACCATTGTCACAAAAAAATGACTTTTGCGGGCTTGAGCTGAGCCATTAAACAACGACTTTTAATCCTTTTCGATTTAATTAATTAAATCAGTCGTCAGCATCGACACAGGGGCTGTCATTATTTTGACGACTCATCACTTTTTAATACTAATTAATTGTTTCCTTAGTTAATTACTAGTAAATTATATGTGGGTCGGAGGATTAAAATATGATTGTTGGTCACATGGAAGGATATTGCTTCTGATTCTGTCTAGTAAATTACTACTAGTAATTAATTAAGAGGCCTGACAAAATTCTATGTCTTGAGAGAATCCCAGTGTTAATTTGTTTTCTTCTGAGATTTTGATTGATAGTATTAATTTCATGCATGAACGTGGGCGGGTTATTTAATTCTTTTCTCTATTAAAATAAACCCAAATTGTGTACAAAATGGGCTGGTTTAATATATAATGAATACAAACATCCGAATTATAGTCATATACTTCATTTTATCTATAATTAATTAGCACTTGCTTAATAATTTCCCAACTTTACTAGCTAGTATAATTAATATGGTCCCATCATATTAGAAAAGGTCGGTGGTACATTATATATAACGGCCATTGACTTTTTCATTTACAAATATACTGCTCAAGAGCCACATTACATCATCTATTATCACTCTTTTATTTGTCGCTTCGTATGATTAAGAAAATTTGTCTACTTTTATTTATCATTTTAAGATTTCAATGTAAAATTAATTATTTATATCAATATTATCCTTCTTGTTAATGATTGTAATAAATATTAATTTTAATAATGTTATTATTTGATTAAAATGATCATGTTTTGGATTTTTACTTAAAAATGACTATTTATTGTATTTCTTAATCCGTGTACAACCCTTCAAAACAACAAATAAAAAAAAACCAAGGGAGTACGTTTTTCTTTTCTTTTTTAAATTAAATTTTCACTAAACTCAACTTTAACAAAGTTTATAATCGGGTAGCCCCCAACACAAGAAATTAAGCTGAAGAGAAGAAAATAGAAATACATGCAACAAAAAAACAAAGCAACAAGATTGTGAGTCGCGAAGTTTGAACCACGTGTAGAAAATCTGAATTTCTACTTTGCCGAACAGTTCTAGATTTTTCGGTTACTTTTTTTTTTATTCACCACATTTAAGAAGAATTTACACCCAAAATTAATTGCTTTTTTTTTTTTTTTTTTTTGCATAAAACAGAAAAAAAAATTATATTTGACGTGCGTATAAATACTGACACGGTTCATGCACCACCAATAAGACATCTAAGAAATTTTCAAGCAAATGGAAGGATTTTTTGCACTTTGCACACTCGAAACATGAGAAATAAACACTTTACATCCTTGAAAGATGAGTATTCTAGTATTCATAATCGTATTTTGAAATTTATGAAAAAAAGAAATAAATTACCTATTTTTATTCAATCCTTAGGGTTTTTGCCCCTAGTGGTCAACTTTACCAAAAAAAAATTAAGGAGGTGCTAGTTGTTGAGTTTTTCTTAATTTGAGGTGTTGAGTGTTAATATTGTGTTTAGGGGGTTCAAAGTGTCCATTTCTCGTATTTTGGAGGTGGAAGTTGATGAGTCGTTC
Source organism: Penstemon eatonii (assembly GCA_038501285.1). NCBI lineage: Eukaryota > Viridiplantae > Streptophyta > Magnoliopsida > Lamiales > Plantaginaceae > Penstemon > Penstemon eatonii. Next base: position 66,798,177 of record CM076708.1, on the reverse strand, counting down.
TTAATGGTGCTAAGTGTTAATTCTATTTTAGGGTGCAAAATGCTCATTTATCGTGTTTAGGGGGTGAAAAGTGCCAAAGATCCAATAATGAAATACCTATTTTGTCCGTAGATTTTTTAAGAAAAATAAAAAAAGGTGCAAAGTGTCGAATTATTCATATTTCAAGGGCGTAAAGTGTCAAATTTATATTTGAGAGTGCAAAATGCTTATTTCCTATATTTCGGGATGCAAAGTAGACATGAATAGAAACATTGCTTGCAATAATAGAAGTATAATACTCTAAAGTTGCATTTCGAATTTCTTCATAAATTTGGACTACAATATTGACATTTGACACCATTAATGGCAAAATTAAATCACAAGTCAACCATCGTCAATCACTTAAAAATTCTTCGTCTCAGAAGAAAACATTCCTCGACCGGTTATTCAAAAGCTAGAATGACACAATTTCACATAATGGCTAAAGTTACATATCTTTAATTATTAATGGAAAATTAAAATGCCAAATCTATAATTATTAATAAAATTAATACAGTACATACTATGCGCGCGTATGATCGATATATGCGATCCAACCTTATATCTAATATGTGGGGAAATAAGGTTGTATTTGGATGGGTTTTGGCCCGGTCTCGTGGGTTTCGCGAGATCGAGTCAAAATCCATCCAAATGAGTTTTCGCCAAACCCATAAAACCTATAAAACATTGATTTGATACCTGCCATCTACTTTTTTTCTCAAATTTCACTAAAAAAGACATTGATTTGACACCTATAATCTACTTTTTTCCCTAAACTCCAACATCCAAACTCAATCTAAGTGAGGTCTCAAAGGTTTCATCGAAACCAACCACCCAAACCAATTTTTTTAAATCGAGACCCGCGAAATCGAGCCAAAATCCATCCAAATAGACCCTAAGAGTAAATCAATATGTGCACTCTGCTTACTTAATGAAGAAGTAATCTCCTTATCCCCCACCCCGATCAAATAAACAGGTAATAATACAGTAGTTTGAATGAAATTATAAGAGAAAACAAACTAAGATAAAATAAATAAAAATCTTCATTTTACCTTTCTACTACGAAATTACGAATGGTCCCAGGACTGAACGGTTTGAAGCGTTTTCCGAGAATTGCGGCTACTTGCCGCCTCTTTACATTTCCATCACTTGTTTATGAAAATAGACTTTTCCACTCGCTAACTTATATATTTGACTTTTTCACAAGAAATAAGAAAAAATAAAAAAGAAAAACATACATATCTGCTTTTTAATTTTAAATCTATAAGGAGGGAATTATTTTCTATACACTTTCTTGTGAATAGTATAGACATGGCCGAATTTGTTTTGAAAATATATATGTATTTGAAGTAATCACTAGGCAAATACGATAATAGTACACATGCTTTGTGAATATATACTGATTAATACTCTCAAATCATAATATATATATATATATATATATATGTAATATATTTGTCTCGTGGTTGAATATCAAACACAATTTGAATAATATTTCTTCACATTTAAGCTTGAATTCAAAAAATGTATCCATTTTATTGAAGGTTAGTATGATGCACACATTTTATTGAAGTTTAATCACAATTACTCTATTATCTGAAATAATTAGAAAAATTCACATATTATGGAATGTTAATCTAGCTAGATAATGACAAATATAATTATCTTGTATGTATAGTAAACGTACTAAGAATCTAACAAAAATATAATAGGAGAAGAATAAATGAACATTATTAATTAACTGCGTACTACTACTATAATTCACAGCTGCCAATTAATTAATTAATTCCTTGTTTGGTTGCGTAAGGGGAAGCTGTAGCTATTTTAGTAAGTATAAATTATTTAATTATAAGCAAAAAGTCAGCATTATTTCTCCCTCTCGATCTTCTTGATTAATAGCAGTATATGTCTCTCTAAAAGACTTAATTAGCTTCTCCGGCCATTAATATCATTCAAGCTCGAAATCAAGATCCTAATTAAAAAGGTTTGCATTGCATCGTATCAAAATTAAATACTTGTAGTGGCTGCAGGCCTGTTAATTTATATATATATTTATGATGGAAAAGTATGATGGGGATTTAACGGATATAGTAGGGGGAAGTGGCAGGGCGGAAGAAGCGATGGGGCAGGCGGACGAGTGGCAGCAGTTGAACAACAACAACAATTTAACAGAAGATTTTGGTGTTCCGGCAGCGGAGTTTACCCATTTAGGAGATGATCATCTCGTGCATCATGATGATGACATGGAGATCAGTAGTACCCCTGCAGCACTACTTTCTGGATTAGTAGTCTTCCACAGCAACAATAATTCTAGTAGTAATAATAATAATAAGAGGTGTCTCTCCAAAAATATATTTTCAAGGATGCTGCAGATCTCTCCTAATCCAAAGTTTCCTGTTCCGACGCCCTCGCTACCTAATAATAATAATAATAATAATAGCTGCTTCAAAGGTTGCTTAGTGCAGAGTCCCGCGGTTCTGCAGATCTCCTCTCCGCCAAATACGGCCATTAAAAGAAGGTACGTATATACTACTACTATACTACTTAGTATTTAATTAATTAAATTATTGATCGACGATCCATGATTATATAATTAATTTTCTGAAATCAAGGTCGTCTAGAAATTTTAATATTTTCATGTGCATCTGCATGCAGAATACTAAAATTTATAGACCTTGATTTCAGAAAATTAATTAGCATTGGAAAGATCGATCGAGAGTAATTACTATAAATTAAATTAACTCCACCTAGCTAGCTTTGACGATCTCAATAGCTTAGGATCGATCATATATGTCAGTGTTACATATATCGATCTGTATGATCCCACATGCGCGCATCGATCGATCTCTGCTTGTTAATAACTAAGTGTTTGGGAATTCATTAATTAATTCTCCTCTCCATGAATTTTGGCTTAATTTTGCTCAAAGAAATTAAATAAAAAGGTTCGTTCTTAATTAATTAAATTTTGTAGGAAGAGCCAATCGCAATCGAAGAAGGTAGTATGCATACCGGCTCCAGCACCGGCTAACATGATGAGCAGCAGTAGGCCTTGTGGGGAAGTAGTACCATCAGATCTTTGGGCATGGAGAAAGTACGGCCAAAAGCCCATTAAAGGCTCTCCTTATCCAAGGTACGTATATTATATATATTCATTTAACCTACCTACCTACCTAGTTTAGATATTAATTTCAACTATATATATATAACAAATAATTAATTAATTGGATTCAAAATAAATTAATAATTACAAATACTACTAGGCTAGCTAGTAAGAAACTAACTAAAAAATGAATGCACGCATGTAAGCAGGGGTTACTATAGATGCAGTAGTTCAAAGGGTTGTTTGGCAAGGAAACAAGTGGAGCGCAGCCGAACCGACCCGAACATGTTGGTGATCACCTACACCTCGGAGCATAACCATCCATGGCCAACCCAGAGAAATGCTCTCGCCGGCTCCACAAGATCTCATCATCATCATCATCATCATCTTCATAATCACCCCCGCCCACCCACTAAAACTAGTAGTACAAATCCTATTAATATTGATCAAAAGGAATTATTCGAAAAAGTGGATGAAGTGAATTCATCATCGGCTGTGAAAGAGGAAGGAGTACTGGACCATCAGCTGCAAGAATTTGAAGAATTGGTTGATCCAATGACGATGACGAGTTACAAGCCAACATTGCCTAATTTAGATCATGACAGCGAAGACAGCTTCTTTGCTGATTTGGGAGAAATTGAAGGTGGTGACCCTAATTTAGATCTCTTGTTTGCGCAAGAATTTATTAATTCCACCGGTGGTGGTGGAGATAGATCATCAATACACAACAACAAGGGGGCTGGCGCGTCGTCAGGAACTTGTAATTTGATTCAACCTTTCAGCTTCGACGTCTATGATTGGGCTGTAAACAACAACAATAGCAGCAGCAGCAGCACATCTTATAATGTGCCGGGGAATAAAAAAGCTAATATCTAGCTAGGATAGAATTCATCATATATGAGCTTGGTGCAATTTCATGCAGTCCATATATGCATTTAAAGCTGATCGATCGATCGATCAAGGAACAGAAGTTGGTTAATTTTGGAACACTAGTTCAAAAAAGTATGTATATATATATATATATAGATCAAGACATGACAGACCGGATCGAGGAAATTAATTAAGCTAGCTAGCTCACACAAGTTTAAACCATGCAGGTTGCATTGATCATCATCAGTAATTTGTTGAGTGATCAGTTGTATACTTGAACATAAATTAATATAAATAAATGTATTGTTTGGCATTTATTTATTACTAATTATCAGTACTAAACAAGTCAGTTGCATGTATTTTAATGTATATGTATGTATGTATGTTGTAGCAAGTCATCCATATCCGGCCGTTAATTCCTCTGCTTTTTTCTAATTTACTACGTACTCCATGCATTTAGGAGTATTATTTACTTTTACATGCCTACCTACCTTTAATTTGTTTGTTGTTGTACTTGTTCACCTATATATTCAATTCAATGTTCTTTTTCTTTTTCCATGTTGTTTAATGTACGTACGACTACGTACGTATATATAAACTTTCCAAAAAGAAAAGCTAATGGGTTTTGAGTTGAGAGCGTAGCAACTTTCAATATAAAGCATGATGTTCCGACGAGTTTTTGCATGTTTGGTTACATTTTTGAGATCGTTTGAACATCATACACGTTAGATACATAATAATTCACTATTATGGATGGTGGCCGGCCGGCAAGATTAGTCGGAAGCATCATCAAATACATACATGATCATATTATTCACGGTTTAGAATTATTTTGAAAAAGGTTGGTTGTTTTACTAGTGTATAGACTTAATTAATTATATCAGACCCAAACTTAATCTTAATTCATTTTGATTAAACTCAGTAGAAATAATATATAATTTTATTTTGATAAAAAAAAATATGGGTTCCCATTAATTTAGGCCATGCTACGTACGTGGTAATCTAACTACACTAGCTACTTGTGGAGAATTACCATCACCTTAATTTCCTATATATATTATTATTATTTGGCAAAACAGTCATGACATCAAGATTCGTCAAATCCATCAACTTTAATTTGATCGAAGAGTTTATGTCCCTCTTCCAACTGCACTTGCATGTTTGGTGGTTTCTTTATCGCGCATTTGGAGTCTTATTGGAGATACTGTTTGTTTGTTTGTTTGTTTGTAGTAATGATTAAAAGATCCTCCTATTATCCATTTTTTTTCACAAGTTGGTGCAAATAATTACATTTAAAGACCACTCAAATGATTTTTTTTAATGAAAAAAAACCACTCAAATGATTTAACTTTTGCATATGTATGTGTGTATAGTTACATTTTTACATTCCCACGTCCTTCAACTCGTGCTTATAAAAAATCATTTCAATCTTTTCAAGTTATTAATTTTATTAGTCAAAGTCAATAAAAAGCGTGCCGATAACCAAGTAAATGATCTACTAGTTAATTTACTAGCTGTTTGTTTGGTTCTAAGATATATGGGGTCTGTTTGGAAGAATTTTAGTTTGATATCAGGTTTTAATTTCTAAAATTATTTGGATATTTATTGATGAAATTTCAAAAACCCTGTTAGAATTTAGAGTTTTGTGATTTTGAAAAGGCTGAAGAACTTGAGTTTGGATGATGAGGTTTGAGAAAAAAAATGGTAATTGTCAAATCAATTTTTTTTTTAAAAGAGTTTAATTCGGAATAAAAAATAAATGGTAAGTCAAATCAATGTTTTATAAGATTTCAAGAGATTGTTGAGTATAAGTTTATGAATAAGTTCGGGTTGAATTTCATAAATTTGCCAAACTCCATTTAGAGGAATTATGACTTGCTTTCGCGGTACCCACGAAATTGGGTAGGACTCTTCCAAATAGACAATATATTCAAGATTTTGGCAAATTAACTCCATGTGAAATGTCTAATGGGCAATTTAACCACATGTGATATGATAATAGGCAATTTACCTCCCTATAAAATGAAATAATAAGCAATTTACCTCCATGTGATATGAAATATTGAACAATTTATCACCTTAAGAGTGGAGGTGTTGACATACACCCTATAATAATAGTGAGACTTTATTTTCATGTATAAATTTCAATTTTTAACCTAACCTTTGATAACATATTCCCGTGATTACGATGGCGGTGACCTCTTCTGATTTGTTGTACTCATGTGCTATTTGTCATGGTTTTGCATTCTCCCCTTAATTCAATGATTGCTTTTTCCGAACCTGTGCTTCGTTTTTTTGGTACGTATAGCGTACATGCACTTTCCTAATATACACAAATATACCTATATCTAGGGCTGTCAATGGGGCGGATTTCAATCCGGATCCGATCCGAATTCGGTCCGATTTATTAGGATAATTGTCCGATTAGTGATCCGATGGACCTGATCCGATTAAGAAGATCCGTAATTCGAATTATATGGAGCGAATATGGATCTAGGCTGATCTGATCCGTTACATATCCGTATCCGATATATATTACTATATGTTGTTTATATATTAGGTATTTAAATAAAAATAAAAATAAAACTATCTATGTTCCACTAAAATCTTTTACTATATTAAAAATACTTTTAAAAAAAAATGCATGAGAGATGTTGGTGGACTGATGAGATAACTATTTGGGTCTACAACACATTAATTTATTTAATAAGAAAAATCAAACCATAACTATTCATCCTTCAATTTTTATCTTCTCTTCCATTTCTCAATATTGAGTTTTCTTCTTCTTTGTCCCAGTTTATATCTTTTTTACTTATATTTTTGTTTATTCTTTTGTTCTAATTTTTATCATTTATATTTGTCCATCATATTCCATCTTCTACAGTTTTTAGGCAATAGTTTCGATGAAGTAAGTAAAATTTTACATTTTTAATTCATGATGGTGGATTCTACAAGTGATTTGGAGGAAAACGGAAAAAAAAAATTAGCTTGCTAAATGGATCCGAATAATTTATCCGGATCCGGGATATCCGCCGGATTCGGATCCGATTGCTAATATTCCAGATCCGAGCGGATCCGGATCCGGATAGAAGAAATGAAAATCGGACTCGGATCCGGATTTGCCCTGGTCCGGTCCGAATCCGGCCCATTGACAGCCCTACCTATATCTAGGGCTGTCAATGGGGCGGATTTCAATCCGGATCCGTCCGAATTCGGTATGATTTATTAGGATAATTGTCCGATTAGAGATTCGATGGACCTGATCCGAAATTCGAAACTCATGGAGCGAATATGAATTTAGAATGATCCGATCCGTTAAAGATCCGAATCCGATAACAAATGAAAAGAAAGATATGTATACAAAATGATTTATAAAAATAAGTATCATTAATACTATTTCAACGCCAATTTAAGAAGATAGTAATTTATAATTCGTTTATAAATTTATTTAAACCAATATATTCATTCTACAAATATGAATATAGTAAAGAAACTTTGAAAATGTGAGCTAAAATTAAATAAAATTGAAAAGATAATAAACTTGTTTTAGGAAAAAAATATTAATTTAACTTTTTAAATACAAATTTATTGGATCCGAAAAATATCCGATATCCGGCCAAATCCGACCAAGTCCGTTGGATTCAAAAAATCTAGATCCGATCACAATCCGAGCAAGATCCGAATCCGACAGAATTCGATCCGATATAAATGGAGCCGGATCTGGATGAGCTGATCCGACCAGAATTCGACCCATTGACCGCCCTACTGATATATCTAACATTACTCGGAATACAAACCCAAAGCCTTAATCTACATTTTCCATGGATGTACCACTAGATAAATCTCCGTAAGATGAAGAAACTCTAGAATCCAGGACCACCATCCTTCTTATATATCGAATCATCCGTGAAGTTGCACGCATGAAATTAGTATCTATCCTCTCACGAGGCAACGACATAGGAGAATTGAACACTTTTAAATTTTCCATCAATGAATTTTGTATTAAAAAACATACAGTAAGATGCAAAGTGCAAACTAATTTATATTTTCATGGTGCAAATTACCAAAACTTTTAAGTCTCGATGCTTGTGAATAAAACCAAATTCCCACAAAATATTGATTCAAAAATTTAAATGTGCATCGCTTCGAATTGCTTAAAAACAAAATTGATTTTGGAGGACTAATCAAACCAAAATAAGCCGATTACCGATTAAACCGAAAGAACCATTACTAACAATTCTTTAGCATCCCTTGTCAAGCTCAAATCAAGATACTTTTATATTTAAATATTAATAAATTCTACATTAATACTACGTGAAAAGTTAAAAACATCCAAGATTTGATAATAAAGCGGCTCACAATTATTATTGTTAAATGGGATCTCACTTGTAATTGTAATGGATTAATCCCCCTTTTCCTCTCCACCCTTGTATTTTGTCTAATCGGGTTGTTGAATTTAGGATGTAAATAACAGTTTTTTTGACGAGAAAATTAAATATTAAACAGAAATAATCGAGACCCAAAGTTTTCGCCAGTCCATATTCAATCCAGCAAAGATTTGCCCCATTTTAAGTAGCATTAGGTTGGACCGAGCATTTTTTTAAATAGTTTAAAACATTTTCCCTATTTCAGAAATTTTGAGTTCAATATCTGGGCACAGACACCGCGCACCGAGCGGTGCCACACCCCTAGTATATATATCTCAATATCCATAAGCGGAGGAGTCAGTCGGATCCTTGATGAATTTGATCCTGAGATTTATACTTTATCAATAAAGTTACAATATATACTCACTTAGTGATATTTAAAGATATTAAGCTTGACGGTCACATGACTAGACGAACTTGATGGTATTTTTTATTTTTTTTTTTATAATCCAGGTGTCCAAGTTTACATTAGACCCTCAAAACCCTTGCTCTTGAACTCTGAAGGATGTAAATCGCAGGATGTGCCTCCACCAAGCCTCGGGATCTCACCATACTGTTGTACAATTATAGATACGTTAGACTCACGTTTAATCCTCATATACAAATGGGAAGTGTAAATATATCTTTCTTTTTAATTAATAATGAGTTTTAAATATTCCTTTTGTTATAGACGGACAATAATTTATAACTCATTTATAAATTTATTTAAAACAATATTTTCATTCTACAAATATGAATATAGTAAAGAAACTTTGAACAAGTGAACTAAAATCAAATAAAATTGAAAAGTTAATAAACTTGTTTTAGGAAAAAATATTAATTAAACTTTTTAAATGAAAATTTATTGGATCTGAAAAAGATTCGATATCCGACTAAATTCGATCAAGATTCATTGGATTCAAAAAATCTCGATCCGAGCAAGATCCAAATCCGACAGGATTCGATCCAATATAAATGGAGTCGGATCTGGATGAGGCTGATCCGATCAGAATCCGACCCATTGATAGCCCTAAGTAAGACCAGCGGGTTATGTTATATTATATTAAAAAATATATAAATATAAGTAGACTTTGTTAAGCAGACAAAGTCGCTTTTATATAAAAGTGCGACATTATCTTTGTATTTTCATTGTTAAAAATTCTGTGAGTGTATGGAATATTGGATAGATAATCCATCCAATCCAGTCAGTAACAGTGTTGCCTGCCATAAACACTTGAAGTTAAAATGTCTATTCCCAACAAATTATTATTATTATTATCATTCCCCTCCTTAAACCATCCCAATGGTTTAGTCGCCTATACTACAAAACCCATTTCAAGAATTTATTTTTATAACAAATTGAAATGGTTTATTGCCAAGGCCACAGGTGTCTATCTATCGCTTTACTCACTCTAATAATCTCCAATTTGTTCAATTTCTTACGCCCTTTTGTTTTTGTTGATAATATTCAAAAGCTGACATCGACGAGGCAAAGGGAGAGAGGGCTGAACTATCGACGAAGCTGAAGCGAAAAATTGAGGCCCTGGGAATAAATGTTGATTCTTGTACACCTGGATTGCATGACCTTCTATATTGTCCAATGGTATTAGTATAATATAATCCTTTCCTTTGCATATTTTTCTTTCTCGTTTCTAATGACATTGGCATCACATATAATTGGTTAGTATTGAAAACTTTAGTTTTACTGAATGTTTTTGCCTTATTGGAAAATTAGGGACGATTTTTTTTTTCTTTTGGTGCAATTGTGTTGTGTATATCTTTACTTAATTTTGAGTTAGAGTAGTTGAACTTAAACATGTTATTTATTTACTACTTTGTTTATGTATCTTTTAGATGTTAACTTTTGTTTTCTTTCTTGGGGTTATTGCGTGGCACACATTTCGGTGTACTGGGGATAGGCTTCTTAAATCAGCTGTATATCTAATCCGGAAAAAAGATCATGAATATTTTCTTTAAATATGTGCTCATTGACTTTCGTTTCTAAGTTCTACTATACAAAGATCCAAATTGATGTGCAATTAATTTAGTATTTTTCTTTCTCTCATTGCACTACTCTATTATGCTTGTATTTTGCGTATCTGCCTTTGATTGTTTCTTCTTCTTGATTTAGTGCAAAGGCGGGCAATCAATTCAAAGGACTCTCTCATTTCATATAAATCGAAACTGGTATACTACATTGCAAACTTAATTTTTAGATTCTTTTATCCCTCAGGGTCCTTCAGTCAATTCATTTTCCTCAAAATATCAGGAATTATGGTATATGGAGGTGTAATCATGTACAATGTAGCTGGGCAGGCCAGGTGGCGTGACATTGGTTTAGAATTCTTTTCCCTCTTCTCTACCCTTATGAAGTCATTTTCCATTTTCACATTTGGTAATTTTTATTGCAGGTCTTTGCAGACACTAAAAAGGTTTATAATGGTATCAACCTACATAGCGAAATCGATTCATCTCAGCCATTAACCGAGGAAAATCTAAGGCTAGAAATGCTTGGTGATGAGGTAAAACAATAATTTCTTTTTCTTGTTAGTATGAAGTTCTTATCTTGCAATTATCACAAATCACAAGATTTGGAAGCTAAAAATTGAAATGTTTATGTTTTGTGTTTCTTGATTGAGGGTTTGTTTTTGTTCTTCCTGTGGATGTCTTTTTCAGTTGCTTACGTACTTTGCTGAGAGAATGATATCGAAGGAAACACTGGAGAGAAATAATGTAATGCAAGTTGCTGGTGATCGGGTAAGAAATTAATTCAACTTTAATCACTAAAAGTATACTCGTTCACTGATCAAGTTTAAATTGATAACTGATATAATTATAGTGATGTGTTAGGAGTTTGCATGATGTCATCATCTTTTATGATACATGTTTAATAATCTATGTTTATGTGTAGAAATAGTTGACTTGTAAATGTGGTGTACTTGCATAATGCATAACCAAATATACTTTTGCATTTCTCAACTGCAGAAAATCATTGCCTTTACTTACAGACAAAATGGAGTGCTTGTAGGATGTAAATACCGGACAACTGAAAAAAAGTATTGGCAGGTATTTTTCTTGATGTATTCTAAAATCTTTAGTTTTAGTCTTTAGAACAGTGTGATGTTTGTCTTAATGTTTTTTCTTTATTTAGGAAAGGAATACAGAGAAAATGTTATATGGAATTGATGATATTGCCAAAGCAGATGAGATCATAATCGTAATCACTTAAACACTTGCTTTTGCGTAAAAAATAATACATCCATTCCATTACCTTGTGCTTGACGATCACTGTTGGACGTTTTGTGATTATAGGTCGAAGGTGAATTAGATAAGCTGTCGGTTGAAGAGGCTGGTTATTATAATTGTGTTAGTGTTCCTAGTGGTGCACCTCAAACAGTTTCTCTCAAAGAGCTACCATCTCCAGAGAAGGTATTTATAAATAATAGACAGTGTGAGTGTAGTGTGTTTATTTGTTTGTAATTTTCTCTGTGGCCCTTTTCTGTAAATATGTTTCACTTCTTTATGTCAGGACGTTGGCTTTCAATACATATGGAACTGCAAAGATTATCTAGACAAGGTTAGGAATCTTAATATCTGAATGGCATTCCCCAAAATTTTTGGCTACCAAACGAGTTCTAACTACATTTGTTTTTGTATTCCTCATTAGGCATCTCGGATTATCCTAGCAACTGATAGTGATATACCCGGTCAAGCTTTAGCTGAAGAGCTTTCTCGTCGCCTTGGGAGAGAAAGGTTGTAGCATAAAAATAAGCTTGCATCTCTTTTCAGCAGTAATATATCCCATTCGCTTTTGAATACTATATTAAACTTAAATTCTTCTTGTTTCGATGATTGTTAGATGTTGGGTAGTGCATTGGCCGAAGAAAGACGAGTTCAGCTCTTTCAAAGATGCAAACGAGGTTCTCAAGAATCTGGGTGCAGATGCACTAAGAGATGCCATCCACAAAGCTGAATTGTATCAGGTTCAGAATTTGAATTGATTTATTCGAGAATAAAGACAATTGGCTATACTTTTTTGTTTGTTTTTGGAATGGAATATATTTGTTAATTCAAAGAACACTCATAACATAGATATACAATTGGTAGGTAATGAAGTGAAACCATATTCAGAGGTACTCATAACACTGCAAAAAAGAATAATTATGCCTAAAAAGAATATCAACTCGGAACAAAGAATCAACTAAAAAACAAAAGTGATTATTAATCATCAGAAACAAGCCTTTTTGACCTTGTACCGATAAAACACCCTCTTCTTCTTCCCAGAACAATTCTCAACTGTAAGAACAATTTTCCCTGGTTCATTGTTCTTGAATGTCTTACGAATTGGTGCTTCATCCAAACTCATTTTCCTTCCTTTCTGAATAATCATAGTATAAGAACTCTCATCTGTTGGCACAAATTCCTCGGTGTAGTTCACTTCCCAGCCTACAACTATGATGTCCCATATGAATGTTTTTCCAGCCTGTAACTATAATAAAACACAAACCAACTTTGTATAAATAAATCACTTCTGAATATGAAATTATTCAATTAATCATCAACTCTAATAATAATAATCAGCTTTTGTACCTCTGGTGTGGGGATTTCAATGGTTTCAGTCGTTCCAGCCTTGATCACTACTTCTACAGCTTCACCATCAGTACCCGAGAACTCAAAATCGTTTTCCATCTTGATTCCACCATACTGGATTGGAATTTCTTGAATCGGAACATACCTATTTAACGATCAAAGTTTAACTCGAGAGATACCAACTATACGAAAATTTCAGTCAATATCACATGGATGGAGATTGACTTACTTGAGCAAGGTCTCTGTAACCTTGGAAGAACGAGCATACACTAATTTGCTTTTTGTTCTCTGAGTCAAGAAAGGTGATAATAAAGATTGCAATGCAAGATACCAGAATGGAACATTGATGAATATCTACAATTAACCACAAAATTTTCCAAGAATTAGTAACTCAAATTAAATATAAATATATATAACTAAAATGAAAGTTCAATTGATAAAACATAACTCACATTTTTTGCCACAAATTCAGGGTAGTTATCCTGGAGAACTGAAACAGCTTTGTCTACTGCATCTCGAACCTCTTTCTTCGACAAACCTGGAGAGTTCTTTAGATCATTAATTTGAACTAATGAGTTAACACCACAGGCCTTGAAATCGAGTTTCTGGATGCCTTTCTCCATAAGTTGAACCCTCCACCTCAAAAACTGCTCGAGTTTCTCCTCTGTTCCAAGTGTCTTTTCATAGATTTCTTCATTGTCTAAGACTCCAAAAATATTGTAGCAAATTGGGTGGCCTTCGCGACCAACGCCACTCATATATGCAACGGAGTCAAAATGGGCTCCAAATTCTTCATCCAAGATTGAGTCAATCTTGAACTCTTTCCTCCATTCAAGAGTCTTTTTAAGCATTTCAAGAGCATCATTGACCTTAAATTCCCTAGCCCTTAGGAATTTTAAGAGGATGACATCAGTGCTTTCGTTTCCTTTGCTAGGCAAAAGGGTTACTCCCCAAATTGAGATATCTCTATCAATTTCAGTATTTGTTGCCTCTCTTCCCTTAGTTTCTTCTTCACATTCATTTATCTCTTCTTTGCATTCTTCTTTCTTGTCTGCTGCTCTTTCACACTCTTCTTCTATGGCTTCCCCCTCGGATTTCTTTGCGTTTTCATTTGATGGCTTCTCTACGCATTCTTTCTTTTCGTCTTTCTTGAAAATGGTGTTTTCAAGAATGGCTGCTTCGAATTTCGTTTTCAGCTCTGTTAAAGCTTTCTTCTCATGTTCGTTGAGATCAGAGAGAAAATTGCTCTCTTCTCTGTAAGCAGAGCTTTTCTCCACAACGTTAGGCTTGTTTTCACACTCTGCTTCTTCTTTCACCGGCTCTCCAACCACTTGCATTGCCTCATCGACAGTCATGATGCTTGTGTCTTGAAAAATCCAAGATTTTATTTTATTATTAGTATAAACTAAAGAAATCAATTTTGACAACATAAAGCAAACTAAAGGAATTCAACTTACTTTGTGATTGCTTTTTCTTCTGCCTTTCAAAGGTTTCTTTAGGATTTTCTGTGTTGTGTGAATGAAGAAAGGGAAGGGGTTATATATAAAATAATAATATTCTCTTGAAGAAATGCCAAAAAGAGGTCCCACAACGGTCAAGTTTTTGTTGTATGTGTTGGAGCCGTTAAGAATCTTTTGGACTCGCTAGCAAAATTGGTTTGGCAGAATCAATTCGGGCCCATTGCAATTACTTTTGGGCTATGAATGTGATTAATGAATGAATATTTCTTCTAATCTGTCTTTATTTATTGAAACCCAATCTGTCACTAGGGTTGGTAGGGTGGCGTGTTTCCTCCGTCCCAATTATCTCCATTGGTACATTTGATCAGTCAACTTGACTAAATTTATAAAAATTATAATAAATAATTTTATTAATATATTTTACTAGTAAGTTGATAATATCATATGAAATCATATATATTAATACACCACAAATGTGAATAATTTAATATGGTAAGTCACTTAAAAGATTACTGTAACAAATGGAGCAAAATAAATGGGAAGGAGGGAGTATTACTATAATTTAACAATAATGGGTTTTCCTCTATGAACCAGTCAACATTAGCCCTGACAGTTTCTTTGTCCATTGTTTTCTATAATACTCATAATAATTTGATGAAACCAGGTTTGATTTTCTGCCTGAAAATGTGTTCATACAATGAATGAATGAATGAATGAATGTATGCCTCAAAATAACATGATTTAAGTGAGATTTTAATAGACTTGGATGGATACCCTTAAAACAAGTTGAAAAAGACAACGGACACTTACATCGAGGATTGGATTATTTAAATAATTTAATGTAACAAAACAAGTTGGCAAACGAACAATAAGTTAATAACCTGTCAACTAATTGGTATGATAAATACCAGAGCACTTCTACCTAAAACGAGTAGTTCGCCGCTACCCAAAATCTACTTGAGGCCTACGGGACTTGGGCTTCCAATACATTCAAATCATGCGGCCCATGGATTTGGGTCGCACCCTAAATTTTTACAAGCCCAAGACCTTTTTATATATTAATGGAAACCCAGATCGGATTTAGCACCAAAACCCCCCAATAAATACCATTGCATAACAAAATTTCATCACAGAAATTAATAAAACGTTTGACTTTTGAAATTTATCTAATTTCTTGAAATAGACGAACGTAATTATTTTAATTATGGCCTCTTAGTTTAGTTTTTTATTTTAATATTATTGATTGAAGTAGACTTTTTTTTTAATTATTTAATTATTTTTTAAGTAGGGGTATATTAGTCTTCACAAAAAAATTCAATATAAATATAAATATATATATATTAAGACATTAAGACTACAGTTGATCCAATGAATTTCTTTAGGATTTAGACTGAGTTTGAAATAATGTTCGACTTGATTTAAGTTTTGAATAAATTAAACTCAAACGTGATTGATTTCATAAAATCTAGAAGAAGTCAGTAAAAAATTGGGATTTTGCCATAAAAACAAAAGAACATTTATCAGTAAAACTCGAATTGAGTCTCTAAAACTTGGTGTACCTATATATGTTTCCTGGCAATTTTGGCTCTATTTGATGAAGGGAATTTTCGTCTAAGTGTCTGGTCCACGTCCAGTGTGCCACGTTATGATGTTTTCCGCTCCACAGTATGGAATCCTAAGCCGGTCAGATCGAGCTGGACTCCACTTCAAGGTTCCTAACCCTGTGCTCAAAGAAACTCGTCAGGTTGTGCCGGTGGTTGACCCGGCGCTGACCCTCCGATGCCTAAGTCAGATCAATTCAATGCATAGCAGAATATAGCAGAAAAGTAATAGTTAAGTCGATCAGAATCTACCTTTGGAAATCCATAAATGCCTTCTATTTATAGATTTCCAAGTTGGATATTTCGGGTCGGATCTTTCGGGTCGGATCTTTTCGGGTCGAATCAAATGGTATTCTGATGTCGAATGGAGCAGATTAATCTGAACCTGGATGTCGAATGGAGCAGATTAATCTGATCCTGGATGTCGAAAGAGACAGATTTATCTGGATTGGATGTCGAATGGAGCAGATTAATCTGATCCTGGATGTCGAACGAGACAGATTAATCTGGATTGGATGTCGAATGGAGTCAGTTTCATACATAGTTTTAATAATGATATTGATTTATTTGTATGACGTGGAATATGCAAAGTCTTTCATCGAATATTTGGTATATCATTGGTTATGTCGAATTAATGCCCAGTCTGCTATATATCGAACAGGTCCAGTCTGATATATGTCGAACAGGAGCAGATCTTGGCCTATGTCGAATAAGAGCAGATATTGGTCTATGTCGAATAAGAGCCCAATCTGACACGACCAGATCTGGACCATGTCGAAGAGAACCAGATCTGGTCTATGTCGAAGAGAACCAGATCTGGTCTATGTCAAAGAGAACCAGTTTGGTGTATGTCTAATAGGAGCAGATTTCTAGTCTTAGTTTGACTTTATTCTGACGTGTAACTTGCCATGTCATTGATTGAATATTTGGTATATCAATAGTCCCCCAAGTTCGAGAGTTCTATTGTAAATCGAAGTTTCGAAGTTTGTAACTTGAATTTTCGAATTCCTAGTATATCAATAGTCCCCCAAGTTCTAGAGTTCGATAGTAGATCGAAGTCTGGAAGTTATAATTTTGAACTTTATGATGCAATTGTCAATTTAATGGGTGTTCAATTTTACTTTCTTGATCGAACATATTATTGAGGTCTCACTGGTTGAGAAGCTCGAGGCATTTATAGTACTTGGTGACCTTTTAGGTCGTCGAAGTTTTGAAGCTTTAGATCGCAGTTTTGGTCGATGTTCGACCTATACTTCATCGATATTTGATGTTGATCTACTCTGATCGATTTATTGAATGATGTAAACCTAATTTTGGTCGAACATACAATGAACTCGTAGGTCGAACAGTTTTTATGTTTGGTCGAACAAACAATAAACTTGTAGGTCGAACAATTTTTCTCTTTTTGGTCGAACAAACAATAAACTTGTAGGTCAAAACAATTTTTATCTTTGGTCGAACAAACAATAAACTTGTAGGTCGAACAGTTTTTCTCTTTTTGGTCGAACAAACAATAAACTTTGAAAGTTGTCGACAGTTCAGGATTCGATGCTTTGAAAGCTGTCGAAATGATTGATGCTTTGAAAGCTATCAACTGTTCAGGATTCGATGCTTTGAAAGCTGTCGAAATGATTGATGCTTTGAAAGCTATCAATTGTTCAATTTATCACTTTTATAGTGTAAGGAATTAAAGCTTTGAAAGCTGTAGATCAGTTCATCTTAGCACTTTTATAGTGCAAGGGATCGAAGCTTTGAAAGCTGTCGACTGTTCAGGATTCGATGCTTTGAAAGCTGTCGAAATGATTGATGTTTTGAAAGCTATCAATTGTTCAATTTATCACTTTTATAGTGTAAGGAATTAAAGCTTTGAAAGCTGTAGATCAGTTCATCTTAGCACTTTTATAGTGCAAGGGATCGAAGCTTTGAAAGCTGTCGACTGTTCAGGATTCGATGCTTTGAAAGCTGTCGAAATGATTGATGCTTTGAAAGCTATCAACTGTTCAGGATTCGATGTTTTGAAAGCTGTCGACATGATTGATGCTTTGAAAGCTGTTGACTGTTCATGATTCGATGCTTTGAAAGCTATCAACTGTTCAACTTATCACTTTTATAGTATAAGGAATTGGAGCTTTGAAGCTTTTGATGTGTCGACTTATCATTTTTGTAGTGTAAGGATTCGATGCTTTGAAAGCTATCAAAATGATTAATGCTTTGAAAGCTATCAATTGTTTCATGAGAGCCGACACTATGATCATCTTAATTTGGTTGAACAAATCAAATGTTTCACATTTTGTATTTTGATCAATTTGGTCGAACAAGTGAGTAGCAATATACACGAGCGTTTGGTCGAACATATTAGTACCAAGTTGGTCGAAAAGTAGCAATTTGATCAGATATATTTAACAAAGTGTTTGGTCGAACAGACTAGTACCAAGTTTGGTCGAAAAGAAGAGTAGCAATTTGATCAGATATATGAAACTGACTAGTTGGTCGAACAAATCAGTATCAATTTGGTCGAAATAAGATAAGTATCAATTTTGATCAAATATATGAATAACTAGTTGGTTGAACAAACCAGTTCAATTTGATCAGGTGTTTTTGTTTTGAAATATAAAGCGTGAGGACTTGAAGCTTTTAAAGCTGTCGAAAATGATTGATGCTTTGAAAGCTATCAATTGTTCCACTTATCACTTTTATAGAGTAAGGCATTGAAGTTTTGAAGCTTTTGATTTGTCGACTTATCACTTTTATAGTGTAAGGATTCGATGCTTTGAAAGCTGTCGAAATGATTGATGCTTTGAAAGCTATCAACTTTTCAGCTTATCACTTTTATAGTGTAAGGAATTGAATCTTTGAAAGCTGTAGATCAGTTCATCTTAGCACTTTTATAGTGCAAGGGATCGAAGCTTTGAAAGCTGTCGACTGTTCAGAATTCGATGTTTTGAAAGATGTAGATAGAATTCTTCGCGTTTGTCGATGAAAAATTGATTTCTTTTTTCTTCTTTTGCTACATAATCAGTATTTCTAGAAAGTTGGTCAATGACCTTTGGCTTTCTTCATCGATCTCGTCAATGATGAGGTCGAACAACGCTTTTATGGTTGTTTGATGTCGAACAAGACTTTTATAGCAGATATGACATTTTTGCTATCCTCTTCATTGATTTGATCATCGATAAAGTCGATGGAATGTTTTTCAAAGATGCTTTATGTCGAACAAGGCTTTGAAGCTGTTTGTGACATTTTTGCTCTCCTCTTCATTGATTTTGTTTATGTCGAAGAACATGAGATTTTGTTCCACTCTTCATTGAATTTGATATGTCGAAGAATATAGATTTTGCTCATCTTCTTTGATATGTCGAAGAACATGACATTCTGCTCCAATTTGTTACGTCGAAGAACATAGATTTTGCTCATCTTCTTTGATTTGATCATTGATAATGTCGAACAACAGGACATTCTATGTCGAAGAAGGCATTTACATCGAACAAGGCACTTATGTCGAACAAGGCATTGATGTCGAACAAGGCACTTATGTCGAAGAAAGGCCTTTTTGGCAACTGATTTTGATCATTAATGATGTCGAAGAAGGCACTCATGTCGAACAAGACACTGATATCGAGCAAGGCACTTATGTCGAGCAAGGCACCGATGTCGAACAAGGCACTGATGTCGAACAAGGCACTTATGTCAAACAAGGCACTTAAGTCGAACAAGGCACTTATGTCGAACAATGCACTTAAGTCGAACAAGGCACTTATGTCGAACAAGACACTTATGTCGATCAAGGCACTTATGTCGAACAAGGCACTGATGTCGAACAAGGCACTTATGTCGAACAAGGCATTGATGTCGAAAAAAGGCCTTTTTGGCAGCTGATTCTGATCATTGATGATGTCGAAGAAGACACTTATGTCGAACAAGACATTGCTGTCGAAGAACGGCCTTTTTGGCAGCTGATTTTGATCATTGATGATGTCGAACAAGACACTTATGTCGAACAAGACTTTGATGTCGAACAAGGCACTTATGTCGAACAAGGCATTGATGTCGAAAAAAGGCACTGATGTCGAACAAGGCACTTATGTCGAACAAGACTTTGATGTCGAACAAGGCACTTATGTCGAACAAGGCATTGATGTCGAAAAAAGGCCTTTTTGGCAGCTGATTCTGATCATTGATGATGTCGAAGAAGACACTTATGTCGAACAAGACACTGATATCGAGCAAGGCACTTATGTCGAGCAAGGCACCGATGTCGAACAAGGCACTGATGTCGAACAAGGCACTTATGTCGAACAAGGCACTTAAGTCGAACAAGGCACTTATGTCGAACAATGCACTTAAGTCGAACAAGGCATTGATGTCGAAAAAAGGCCTTTTTGGCAGCTGATTCTGATCATTGATGATGTCGAAGAAGACAATTATGTCGAACAAGACACTGATATCGAGCAAGGCACTTATGTCGAGCAAGGCACCGATGTCGAACAAGGCACTGATGTCGAACAAGGCACTTATGTCGAACAAGGCACTTAAGTCGAACAAGGCACTTATGTCGAACAATGCACTTAAGTCGAACAAGGCATTGATGTCGAAAAATGCACTTAAGTCGAACAATGCACTGATGTCGAACAAGGCACTTATGTCGAACAATGCATGTCGAACAAGACCTCTTCTTATGTTGATGACAATTTGTTTACTTCATCATCGAGCTCATCCATCGATGTGGTCAATCAAAATCTTTATGGTCGATCATCCGATGTGTATTTGCTTTTATGTTCATAAAATATGAATGGGTGCTATCGATGAGTTCAGTTCTGGTCGAATAACTTGATAAAGCTTTGTTCTGGTACTGAAAGTCTTTATATTTGGTTGTTCATCATCGCATATGCTTATTCAATCAACTTATATGTTGTCTCCATTCTGATCATACTCTAGCGTTGCTGCTACCATCCTTGATATGATCATCGTTCTTGTTCGAGCATTGGTTAGAGGTTCCCACAGACGGCGCCAACTGATGAAGGGAATTTTCGTCTAAGTGTCTGGTCCACGTCCAGTGTGCCACGTTATGATGTTTTCCGCTCCACAGTATGGAATCCTAAGCCGGTCAGATCGAGCTGGACTCCACTTCAAGGTTCCTAACCCTGTGCTCAAAGAAACTCGTCAGGTTGTGCCGGTGGTTGACCCGGCGCTGACCCTCCGATGCCTAAGTCAGATCAATTCAATGCATAGCAGAATATAGCAGAAAAGTAATAGTTAAGTCGATCAGAATCTACCTTTGGAAATCCATAAATGCCTTCTATTTATAGATTTCCAAGTTGGATATTTCGGGTCGGATCTTTCGGGTCGGATCTTTTCGGGTCGAATCAAATGGTATTCTGATGTCGAATGGAGCAGATTAATCTGAACCTGGATGTCGAATGGAGCAGATTAATCTGATCCTGGATGTCGAAAGAGACAGATTTATCTGGATTGGATGTCGAATGGAGCAGATTAATCTGATCCTGGATGTCGAACGAGACAGATTAATCTGGATTGGATGTCGAATGGAGTCAGTTTCATACATAGTTTTAATAATGATATTGATTTATTTGTATGACGTGGAATATGCAAAGTCTTTCATCGAATATTTGGTATATCATTGGTTATGTCGAATTAATGCCCAGTCTGCTATATATCGAACAGGTCCAGTCTGATATATGTCGAACAGGAGCAGATCTTGGCCTATGTCGAATAAGAGCAGATATTGGTCTATGTCGAATAAGAGCCCAATCTGACACGACCAGATCTGGACCATGTCGAAGAGAACCAGATCTGGTCTATGTCGAAGAGAACCAGATCTGGTCTATGTCAAAGAGAACCAGTTTGGTGTATGTCTAATAGGAGCAGATTTCTAGTCTTAGTTTGACTTTATTCTGACGTGTAACTTGTCATGTCATTGATTGAATATTTGGTATATCACTATTAGTACTTCTGTCATATTCATTGTATGTAGAAAAATTAATAAAGAATAACGTAAAAATCAAACTACACCCTGGCCTTCACGAGCTTGAATAATTTCATCCCTAGAATTATACGTAATGTGTATATATGGGTTTCAAATTTTTGGGGAAGTCAATAAAATTAAGAATCTATTATAAGCTTAATCCTCAATACACACTACTTAATTAATAATTAATAGTATAACCAAGAAATGGATTAAAATATTGTTCCTTTTTTCTTTTAGCAAGCCTTTTAATCTCAACAACAACTGCATGTATCAGTTGATAACATATAATAATATCACTTATTTTCTTGATTGCATTACATCCCAATTTCATTTCTCAAACTCAATAAATAATGTGATCTATATATACCCAAAGAAATGCATCATAATTTTCTTATCTTCAGCTAGAAATCTACGCCCTGTATCAACTTCAGGCCAGAGACCTCTAGCCATTCATTTTGCTCCAAGAAACAATTCGTTGCTCCAAGAAACACGTACTGTACCCAGATTAAAGTACGAAGCGGCCGACACGATTATGAGGCCCATTGTAGACATGATCAGAAACCTTCAATCAATATCCATAGCTACTGAAGAAAATACTGCATGAATTCAAACATGTATCATGTATTATATTGGGGGAATTAATTTAGATTTATAAATTGTAGTGTTGCAGCTACACCTACGAATATCTTGAATGAATATATATGAGATTAAATTACTTAAACTCATCTTAATTATTCCCTAGAGTACCCTCGACTTCTGGCACTACTATGGGACCCACAATACGTGCTAAATGAAGAATATTCAATGAGATGGAAAGTGAAAAATATTGTAAAAATTAACTGGGACCAAAAAGGCAACTTAATTTGTAATTAATGCGTGGGAAAATAAGTAATTAATGATATTGGGATCAAAAGTTTAATTTTATAAAGTATGGAACCAAAAGTGCTAAGGGCTCAATCTTATAGGACTAAAAATGATATTTTGACAATACATTTAATGTAGTCCATGAATAGTCTAGTTAAGTACAATACATTTATTTGTTCATGTATTTGAACAATAATCTTTATATATGTAACCTTGTAATCAAATATTATAAATTGCAAATGCTTATTTCCAAAAGGAACCACACTACAATCGGGGAAAAAAAAAAGTGAAACTCTTGCTTTTCTAGCCGGTGTTTACCCGACTTGTAGGCGTTGGCGGCCACTTCAGTGGAGGAGGATACGACATAATGTCCCATAAGCATGGACTCGCAATTGATAACATCATCGACGCAATCGTAATAAATGTCAATGGCCAAATTTTGGACCTATATTATATTCAATGGGAGAGGATCTCTTTTGGGCTATAAGAGGAAAAGGAGGAGGAGGTAGTAATTTCGGAGTTGTTGTTGCATTTATAGAGAAGATAATTAACGTGCCTATAATTGTGACCATTTTCAATGTTTCAAGAACATTAGAACAAAATGCGACCCAACTAGTACACAAATGGCAATACATTAATTGCTGATAAACTTGATGAAAATCTTTCACTAAAGAGTTTTCTTGAAAAGTGTTAAATCTCCAATTAGTTATGAAAAAAATCGAACTATACAAGCTTCTTTCACTTCATTGTTCCTCGGACGAATCGAAGATCTATTACCAATAATGCAAGATAAATTTCCAGAGTTAGGTTTAGCGGAATGAGACTGTACTGAAATGAGTTGGATCGAATACGTACTCTTTTTCGCGGGTTTTCCAAACGGGTCCCCAGTCGATGTTTTATTGAATAGAACTCAACAGATCAACATTTATCAGAAAGGTAAATCTGCTTATGTAAGAGAGCCAATTTCGGATATATGGAAATTTCTTAACAAAGAAGATGAAAATCTTGGTGAATTGCAGTTTAGTCCCTATGGTGGGATATTGAGCAGTGTTTTGAAAACCAGACCGGACCGGCCGGTTGAACCGGTTCAACCCTAACCGGTCCCCAATCCGGTCCGATTTACCCCTAAAAACCAGTTCTTAAATTAACCAGTGTGAACCGGTAAAACCAGTGAACCAGTGGTTCACTTAAATTTTTTTTTTTTTTTTTAAATTTAGAGTTTTTTTTGTTATTATTATTTATTTGAACTCTTGTTTAACATTTAATAGGATTACATTTATATATTTTAATTGAAATATCATTCATTGTTTTAGTGTTTTAACAATCAATGAGGAACAAAATAATGCAATATTACACTTTTTTTTTCACATAAAAAAGTACATAGCCATTTTCTCATCATTGTGAATAATATTACTTTTTGTATAAAATTATGCAAATCTCAATTACCATAAAAAAATCAACTTACAACAATAGAACCCAAATGAATAATCCAAAAACTTTGAAAATGAGATGAATTTTTAATTTTGTTGTCTTGTTTTGAATGTATGTATTTTTTAGGGATACTTGAGATTTATATTTTTGACATTGATCTTAATGTTTAAGACATTTTGATTATTTGAATGAAACAAAAAAAAAATTATATTGACAAAGAATTATTTTTTTTAATTATAATTGTATTTTAGCTAATCTAAAAATATATATATAAATATTACATAATAATAAAGTCATACCGGTTATACCGATCGAACCAGTGGTCGACCGGATCTAACCGATCGAACCAGTAACCAATAGAGTTTCCGGTTCAATGACCGGTCCGATTTTAAAAACACTGATATTGAGTACAATTTCGGAATCTGAAACACCTTAATTTTGCCATAGATCCAGCAGGTAATATATTTTCAATTCATTACGGGGTGGGATGGAATAAAGGATCAGAATAAAAAAGGCATATAAATTGGAATCGAATGCTTTGTAAGTATACGACTCCTTTTGTTTTGAAAAATCCAAGAACGGCATATTTTAATTACAATTACAGGGATTTTGATATTGGGATTGATTTGTTACGGACAAGCAAGTGTTGGGGATTAAATATTTCTAGAACAACTTCAACCGATTAGATTAAATCGGTGAAGATCGACCAAACTGAACAAATCATTCCTTCCACTTTCATCATCGTGATACTGATACAAACAAAACAAGGACTTTGAATATTCATAGCTACTGCATTAATTTGAGTATATATAATTTATAGATTATTAAGGATTAAAATTAAACCCAATAAATGAAAGTTATCACTATTTTCCTACTATAATAATTATTATGACAATGTTTGTCATAATGACTGTATGGCCCAATTCTTTTTCTTTTTATGCAAGGAGTTAAATTAGGCCCAAAGCCCAAATTAAACTCACTCTGGTTGGTTGTATTAATAATAGATGTAGTGTCAGCGGTATTACATGTATCCAACAAATGTTAAAAAACCACAGAACAAGTTGAATTGAAATACAACCACAGTACTATTTCATTCACATGGGACTGTCTGTCAGTAACCGAACCAACCAATTACGGGGAGAGTACTTTGTCCATACGTACGTTATTACATTGTGTGATTGCAATAAATATTTAGGGTAAACATCACTTTTGGTCCCTCTTATCATTAATTTTTTACAGAGTGGTCTCTTTTATGTTTTTTTTATTATTTTAGTCCATATTATGAATTATTGTTTTACTTTAGTCCTTTTCAAGTGGTCCAAGGCGATTCCGATAACATGTGATATGCTAATGAGGGCAATTTTGTCATTTCAAGTAAACTAACAGGGATATTTTCATCTTTCTAATTATTAAAAAAAAAAACTAAATATATAATCTCTTCCAAACTAGGCTTTCATTCCAATTCAACTTAATCGTACATTTCGTTCCAAACTAAAGTTTTTTCCTAAAATCAAACACCAAAATTGCTCACCAATTAAACAATATCTCAAATAGTCTCAATAGTGAACGGGCGAAAATGCCTAAAAAATATTCATATGCATGTCACGTGTTATCGGAACCACCTGATAAGGACTAAAGTGAAACACATAATTCATAGTAGGGACTAAAGTGAAACAAATAATTCATAGTAGGGACTAAAGTGAGAAAAAAAACATAAGAGGGACCATTCTGTAAAAAATCAATGGTATTTACCCAAATATTTATTTATATACTAGAAGCAGTGGCATCATACATATTACATTCATCATACACTATGAATTATATTAATAGAGGTAGAATGATGGATATGTATATGTATCCTCTTATATATTTATCGCTCATTCAGCATTTCAGTAGATTAAATCCACAGATGCAGACACATAATATCTCATGATACATGCAGGACATTTATATTAATTTGATACTAGTAGTACTATTATTGTGGGGATAGATACTAATTTTCCCACCTTGTTTAACATCTCAAAAAAAAAAAATGTTTGAAAAATATGAGACCAACATCATTTCTATTTTAATTGTTCTAGTGTATATATTATAGGGTAAATTACGAATACATCTGAGGTAAGGTTTAACAAAGAAAATATTTCTCACGTATTGGGTATTACAAAATCTCCCTTGAAGTTTGTCACTATCTTACGATTAATTCTCTACCACCGAAAAGTTCCAAGTAAAATTAATATTTTTTTAAACTTATGGGCAATTTTATCATACAATCTGTACTTATTATAAAGGAGAGAATTGTATTTTTGGTACTGAACTTTAGGTCAATTTTCATTTTTGGTACATAGATTTATGTGTTCAACACATTTGGTATACCGCTTTAACAAATTTTGACACATTTGGTACAGCCGTTAAAAATTGGCGTTAAGTGGTGACGTGGCAGTTAAGTCTAATTGTAAAGTTGATGACATTACTTATGTTGACTGATAATTTTACCCCAAAACATTTCAGACTATCAAAAAAGCCCCACATCTCCAAATTTATTATTTTAATATTTTGGTAAAATAATAAAAATTAATAAAAATAAATTAAATATCAGTCATAAATTAATAGTAATAGTAGAGCAGCATTTGTTTGAGGCCTTACAATCAACCACACACTCGATTGTCATCTATCTAGAAATTAAATCTACAAGCATGCTTCTTCTATCTTGTACTATATAATTATAAACCAAACTCAAAAGCATCTCCATATAATAAATAAAAAATGAAAGGTTCTCTGTTTCATTTGGGGTTGTTCATGACATTGACAACTTTCCAGTTCCTTGCTTCAGTCTCAGTATCTTCCTCCAATTCCATTAATTCCAATTCCAATTCTTTCATAGAATGCCTTGAAATGTACCTGTCCTCCAATAATCCCTCAAGCCCAATCTCTTCATCAGTAATCTACACTCAAAACCATTCCTCCTATTCCTCTCTTCTTCAAACATACATAAGAAACCTACGCTTCAACACATCCACAACTCCCAAACCACGACTCATCCTCACTCCAAAACACGTTTCTCACATCCAAGCAGCCGTCCTCTGCGCCAAGTCCCATTCCCTCCAAATGAAAATCCGAAGCGGAGGCCACGACTACGAAGGACTCTCCTACGCCTCCTTCGACACACCGTACCACCACTTCTTCATCCTAGACATGTTCAATTTTCGGTCCGTCCACGTCAGCATCCAGCACGAATCCGCATGGGTCCAGGCCGGGGCTATTCTCGGCGAAGTCTACTACAAAATTGCCAACAAAAGCAAAACTCACGCCTTCCCCGCCGGTGTCTGCCCCACAGTTGGCGTCGGGGGCCACTTTGGGGGCGGAGGCTACGGTAACCTGATGCGAAAATACGGTCTTTCTATAGACAACATTGTAGACGCTAAATTAGTCGATGTTAATGGGAAGCTTCTAGATAGAAAATCCATGGGAGAAGATCTCTTTTGGGCTATTACCGGCGGCGGAGGTTCTAGCTACGGCGTCGTATTATCCTACAAAATTAAACTAGTCCGCGTCCCGGAAAAAGTAACCGTATTCAGAATCTCGAGAAGGTATAGTGAAAACTTCGCTGATTTAATTTATAGTTACCAAAGAATTGTAGCAGAGTTACCAAAAGAATTGTTCATTAGGCTCACTCTAGATGTCGTAAATAACACTAATCGTGCAACGTTCTATGCATTGTTTCTCGGAAATTCAAATGAACTTGTTTCGACAATGAAACTGAATTTCCCCGAACTTGGGTTGACCCGGATCCATTGTTTTGAGATGAGTTGGATTGAGTCCGTTCTTTTTTGGACCAATTTCCCAATGGGGACGCCAGTTGAAGTTCTTTTGAGCAGAGTTCCTCAGGTACTTACACATTTGAAGAGAAAATCTGATTTTGTGAGGGACCCGATTCCGAAAGAGGGGCTAGAGTTCATATTCGAGAAAATGGTGGAGTTGAAAACTCCGATGCTGACTTTTAACCCTTATGGAGGTAGAATGGGTGAGATTCCGATGTGGGAGAAGCCGTTCCCGCATAGGCAAGGGAACATTGCTAAGCTCCAGTATGCAACCAATTGGGATGAAGATGGAGAAGAAGCTGAGAATTATTACTTGAATTTGACGAGGTTGTTGTATTATTACATGACTCCGTTTGTGTCCAAGGATCCAAGGGGAGCGTTCCTTTGTTACAGAGATCTTGACATTGGGAATTATCAAGACATGATGAAGAGTGCTAATTACTTTAATTTGACGATGATCAATGTTGACGTCGGGGCAGTCAATTATGGTGTCAAGTACTTTAAGGATAATTTCTACAGGCTGGTAAAAATTAAGACAAGGGTTGATCCTGACAACTTTTTTAGGAACGAACAAAGCATTCCAGTACTCTTCCCGACAATGAGAAAGTGAAATTTTCATTTTTAGCAAGGTCTGATTCCTTTGCATATTTACTAGTGATATGATGAATACTTGCATAAATGTGTGAGGTTCAAATTTTTTGTTTTTCTTTTTTTAAACTCTTGCGACAAGTTCCTCCAAGTTAGAAATATTATTTGGTGCATATGTGGCACACGGATAACGTATTTGTGGCATACAATGCAAAAAGGAGATTGTATTTGAAAAAGAAAAAAAAAAAATTACTCCTCAATTCCCTATTCGTCATATAATCGTACAAAGACTAAACTGAATAAACTTCATTTGTTTGTTTGTTGTACCAAATTATCTATAAATCAGATACACATATAATTCACTCATTTAGTAAATATCCCAAAGATTCCTTTCCAAAACAATATATAATTATATATATAAGCCCAAACAGTTAAGTAAAAGAAACATAATTTAGTAGCCACACGGTGGTCCATGGGTTTTTTGCACGTTTTCTTTATTTTGATTTGATAAGTGAAGAAGAAGGGTGAAAATGATTTGATAATGGTAGGAAGCGATCGACCATACGAAATGGGGGGTGGTCCTGCCCATGGGGGTAGAACGATATTTTTAGGGGGCCTGTATGTTTGGTGTTTGAGAAAGTAACTTGGGAGAATAGTGGAGCTTTGTGAAATAATTTCGATTTGCGTAATGTTGTTTGTTTGAATTTTGAGAGAGTAGTTTGAAAAATAAAGTAGGTGTATTTATTTCCGGTAGAGTTATGATGTAGGTGTAAGATCCGTAAGACTTTATATGAAATTATATTTGTTTTGTGAGATAAATTGTGTAAAATATAAATTACCTTATGTCAAATCAGAGTAGAGTTTGTATATGCTTTGTTTAGAGATAAGAAAATTGTTGTTTGTCTGACTTTTGTCTTTTAAGGGAGTAGTTTGAGAAAATTGAGAGGTAAAAAATTTATTTTAAAAAATAAAAAACATGTTTATTTGATATTTCCCAAATATGAATTTTTTTTAGAAAACACCAAACAAACAGGCCCTAAAACCTTTCTGTCTCCTTTTATAATTATATTAAATATAATTGTTTATTCACTGTTAATACAATAGTATGAATTAGTTATCAGGTTAAGGTGATCCGCTTATCTATCAATTTTCATGTGGTTCTACTTTACTCCTTACAGTTTCGCTTTTTGTTTCCTTGATCTAGTCGGTGGCTGGCGTACGTGTATGGGAAAATTCTTGTCCAAGCCTGGCTTGGCCAAACCCATCCAACCATCAAGCAAGTGTATTGCACTTACTTTGTGATTGGTCACTCTCTTGGGAGTTACACCCAATCTCAAAGCAAGTGTATTGCACTTGCTTTTTAGTTACTTTGGGTTTGGCCAAACCCGGTTTGGGTAAGAATTTCCCAAGTGTATGTCATTATCGAGAGCTGTCAAAAAAGTGGTTCCAGTATATTTTTTTTTCATGTTAGTCCCCACTATAAATTATACGTTTTATTTTGGTCATTTATAAGAGGTCTTTTACATATAAGATTACACTTTAGTCCTTTATAAAATTATTTTATATCAACTTAGTTTCTCATAATTTTTTGTTATCAATTTAGTCCCTTATAATTTTTTTTATACTTTATAAATAAAATAAGCAACTTAAAAAATTAAAAAATATGACTCCCACTCTCTAGTTAATGGAGCAAATCTTATGGATATAAATAGTTCTATAAAATCTTATACACTGTTTATTAGCAATATTTATTCAATTAGCTGCTCCACATCCCGGTTATTGCCAATAATGATTTAATTAGGTGCTAATAATTATTCAACTATCAAATTTCAAATCAAGTTTTTTTAGTTTGGTAACTAACTCAAATTAATGATGAGTCGGTTTAGAAAACCCTTCGGGCATGTTTGTTTGGTATTTGGGAAAGTCATTTGGATGAGCATTAAGAGTCTGTTTGTTTGGCATTTCCCTAAATTTTTTCGTGTTTGGAAAATGCCAAACAAACATGATTTTTATTTTCTGAAATAAATTTTTTATTTCTCAATTTCCTCAAACTACTTTCTTAAAACCCAAACAAACAACAATTTTCTTATCTTTAAGCAAAACCTATATAAACTTTACTCTGATTTGACATAAAATAACTTATCTCTTACATAATTTATCTCACAACAAACATGATTTGACATAAAGTCTTACACATCTTACACCTACAACCTAACTCTTTCAAAAAAAACCTACACCTACTTTATTTCTCAAACCACTCTCTCAAAACCCAAACAAACAACATTACACAAATCGAGATTATTTCACAAACATCCACTACTCTCCCAAACTACTTTCCCAAACACTAAACAAACAGGCCCTAAATGTTTATGAAATAATCTCAGATATGCGTAATATTTGTTGTTTGAATTTTGAGAGAGTGGTTTGGGAGATAAAGTAGGTTGTATGTGTAAGATTTTATGTCAAATTATGTTGGATGAAGATGAAGATGAAAGAAGACAAGTAATTAAGGGAAGGTTTTGATGATTTCCAAAACATCATAATCAGCTAAGTATGGTAAGCTTAGTTCCCTTAGAAGAATTTTGAACAAGTAAAAGAAGACATCAGAAGAGTTCAAAGTTCAAAGCTCAGAAGACTAGTGATCTCTTGCTGAATCAGCGAACAGAAGGGTAGATCATCAGCCGAGTCAAATCAGATGAGTTCAGTATTTGATCAGCAGAGTGTCTATCAGCAGAGTCGTTTTGATCAGCAGAGTAGAAGAGGTCAAGAGATTAGTCCAACGGTAATAAATGCACTTGGTGTAATAAATGCTGTAAGAGAAGGGTAGTAATGGCAAATGATTGAAGATATCCTCGGATCAGCAGAGTGCATTAAATGCAGCATTAAATGCGATGGACAGAAAGGTACTGTACACAGTACGGAATGCTGCAGGGAGCCGTTTCAAAAAGAGCTGAAGGATGGATTTGATTTGTGACTTGCCTTCAACGGTCATAATTTTATTTCCATGTATAAATAGAGCTGAATTTCAAATCGAGCAATAACACAACAACAATCAGAGATCGAAATTTTGAAGCAGAATTTCTCTAAGTCTCAAAAGCTCGAACAGCTCACTCGTCTGGTGGAAGTCATCTGTTGACAGAAACCAAGTTGAAGAAAATAGAAAAACATTATCTGAGTGATTTTGTAAAAAGCTGAGTGTTGTGCGAAGTGAGAATCCATCTTTGTGAGTGATTCTACTTTAGAGGATAGGTCTTCTTTGTGAATTCCTATTGTGAGCTTACAGCCTTCTCATTAGTTGTTTAGGTGTAAGTGGAGAAATATTGTAATCTTTGTGATTATAGTATAACCCAGAATCTGTGTGATCTGGAAGAGTGGACTAAAGGATTTCTATCCATATAACCACTATAAAAATTCTTTGTGTTACCTTGCATTTAAAGTTTTCTTGCACATTTTTAAAGTTTGCATTTTCAACACTTTGAATCAATCAAAAAGATTTTATAAGGAGTTTTAAACTGGGGATAAAATCTTTTTAGAACTTAGTTTACTTGTGAAAAACACTTTCAAACAATCCGCTGCAAGTATACTCTTGGAAAACTGTTTTGCTGAAAAACAGCTAAGTCACTGTAAGAAGAGTGGTCAGTCGTCTGTTCAAGATTTGTTCACGATCAGACTAGTCTGCTTACTGTTCTTCATCAGCTTAGTCTGCTGACAGAAGACTGAAAAGTTTTTAAGTTCAAAAAATTTTCAGAGGTCTATTCACCCCCCCCCCCCTCTAGACCTCATCTGACCACTTGGGACCAACAAGTGGTATCAGAGCAGGTGGTTCATTAGAATCAGCTGCCTGATCAACGAGCTTGATCCGAGTGTTTTTCAAAGGTTTTCAAAACTTTTCAAAAGAGCATCTTTTTGAAAAACAAAAACTTTTTGAAAAATGGATTGTATCAGCCATGTTCCCCACATTGCTGGTATGTCCTTTGAGGACTGGAAAATCAGAATGGAGATTTTCCTTGCTGCCTATAATGACAACATGCATACATGTATCATTAAAGGTCCATTCAGATTCACAAAGACCATAAAGATAAATGAAGTAGATACGGTTGTGGAGAAAGACCTTCATGAGATGACTCCAGAAGAGATAAAGCTTTACAATCTAGATAAAGTTGGGAGATTCATCATGACCAAAGCCCTGGATAATGATCGGTTTGACAAGGTCAAACATTGCAAAACTGCAAAGGAGGTGTGGGACAAGGTCAGAGACATGAGTGAAGGGAATGATGCTATTAAAGAGCATCAGCTCAGTGTTGCATTGGAAAAGCTGGACAACTTCAAGATGAAGTCTGGAGAAACCATTGATCAGATGGATACCAGATTCACCAGAACTCTGAACGAAGTTTTGAAGCTGGGAAAGACTTTCACTGACAAAGAGATTTCTGTCAGAGTACTGAAGGCTCTACCTTCCAAGTTCAACATGAAAGTGACAGCAATGGAAGAATCAAGAGATCTGGGCAAGATTTCTCTAACAGAGCTGTTCTCCGCACTCAAGGCTTATGAGTATAAACTGCCAAGGATGGGAATTGAAGAAACCTCAACTTCAGGACCCACAGCTGCACTTGTTGCTGCTGAAAACACCAGAAGACCAGCCCAAAGAAATGCAGAAATGGACTCATCTGATGAGGCCACTCTACTCAACAAAAAGGAGTACACTGCTGGAGATGTAGCATTATTGATGAACAACTTCAAGAAGTTCTATAAGAGAAAGATGAAAAACAAATACAATCATGCTGCTTCTACTTCTAAACCTAACTTTTCTTCTCAGGATAAAGAGGATTATAAATCAAAACTGATGTGTTACAACTGCAGGAAATTGGGACACTTCATAAGAGACTGCCCATATCCAAAAGCAGAGAAGTACACTGAGGAAGAGAAGAAAATGAGAAAAGAAAGAAAGCATCAGAGAGGCAAGGCAATGATGGCTGAAGCAGAAAAGCCAGCTGCTGTCTACTCATCTGATTCAGACTCAGACTCGTCTGATGAAGAATCGTCTGATGAAGAAAAACCTGCTCTCCTGTGCCTGATGGCAAAGGAATCTGATGACTCTGAGGATGAGGTAACTCCTCAAGAAAATGAACTGTTTAATTCTCTAGAGCAAATGATGTTGAATAATACTACTATTGCTGGAGAGTTTGTTAAGCTTAAGGAAGAGATGAACTTGCTAAAAGAGCAAAATAGTTCACTGAAACTTTTAGCTGAAAAGTCAAAAGAATCAGCTGAATATAAACAGCTTGAGCAAGAGCATGAATCTCTGAAAGCTGAATGTGAGGTTTATAAAGGAAAAATCATGGAACTTGAGAAAATCATTGAGTCTCATAATAAGTCTACTGTTGCATCCATGCATACATCTAGTAAACAGGAGACACCTTTAGAAAAGGAAAAATTAGAGTTGAACCATACTGAAAAATTTGTATCAGCTGACAATAGTAAGGTCATTCTGTATGTTCAAACTTCTAAACCTACCTCATCTGAGAAAGTGGTAAAGGAGAAGAAATCTCCTAAGGCTAAAAAGAGCAAATAGCCTAGTGTAGGAAATCAGACTAGTAAGACCAAACAGCAGAGTCCTAAGAAGTCTGCTGATAAAGCTAAAGTCAATCAGACTAGTGGTAAAACTAAGTCAAAATCAAATGAGCAAGCATCTAGTAAACCAAAGAAGCATAAGAACAAGAAAAATCAAAATGCTTGGTATGGAAATGAGTCATATTATGTGCAACCTGCTGCATATCATCCGATGTATCATGCACCTCAATTTCCTAGTTACTATGCACCTTACCCTGCTCATCCAATGCATGCATATCCTGCATATCATGCACCTTACCCTGCTTATGAACATTATTCATATCATACTGATCATCAACATGACTTATCTGATAACTATGATAAAAATGAAACTGTTCATGCTCCTAAAACTCAGAAACCTAAGAAGCCTAAGACTTCAACATCTTGGGTTGTCAAGGGTGGAACTAATCCTTCAGGACCCTCTCAATAAGGGTACCTAAAACAATTTTATTTTTTGTTTTGTAGGTTAGGATTAGGAGTAGGAGTAAAGTAGAGAAGATTTGGTACTTGGACAGTGGATGTTCAAGGCACATGTGTGGAAACATACATGAGTTGACTGATGCAGTTGCTGTGGATGGTCCAAAAGTCACTTTTGGAGACAGCAAAGAAGGCAAGATTAAAGCTAAAGGAAGATTAATCAAGGGAAACATAGAGATATCTGACGTCTCCTATGTTAAAGGCCTAAAATATAATCTGCTGAGCATAAGTCAATTTTGTGACAAGGGATATTCAGTCATCTTCTCAACAGATAAGTGCTACGTTGAACAAATTGGTACAAAGAAGGTAATCTTATCTGGAAGACGACAAGGAAATGTCTACATAGTTGACTGGAATTCTGTTGACAAGAATTCAAGTGTTTGTTTGGTGGCATCTGCACCAAGTGAAGTCAGTTGGCTATGGCACAAGAGGATGAATCATTTAAACTTCAAGACCATAAACAGATTAATCAAGAATGAATTGGTAGAAGGGATTCCAAAAGCAGTCATGAGCAAAGACAAGCTCTGTGACGCCTGTCAGAAGGGTAAACAAATCAAGTCATCTTTTAAAGAAAAGAAGCACCAATCGTCTGGAAGGATATTGGAGCTGTTGCATATGGACTTATTTGGACCCATTGATCCAGTCAGCAATGGTGGAAAGAAATACTGCCTAGCTGTTGTGGATGACTATTCAAGATATACTTGGGTGATTTTCATGAAGAAGAAAAGTGAAACCAAGGAACATCTTACCAATCTGATGGAACTGATCCAGAATGAAAAGAGTATCAAGATATTGAAGATCAGATCAGATAGAGGGACAGAGTTTACAAACTCTACTGTTGAAGAGTATTGTAATATCAAAGGAATACATCATGAGTATTCTGCTGCCAGAACCCCTCAACAGAATGGTGTTGCTGAAAGGAGAAACAGAACACTAAAAGAAGCTGTCAGAACCATGATAGCTGAAGCTAAACTGCCACAAAGATTTTGGGCAGAAGCAACAAATACAGCATGCTTTACCCAAAACAGATGTATGATCAACAAAAATCAGAACAAGACTCCATATGAAGTTTGGAACAACAGAAAGCCAAACATTCATTACTTTAAGATTTTTGGTTGTAAATGTTTTGTATTGAATAATGGGAAAAATCACCTTACTGCATTTGCAGAAAAGGCTGATGAAGCTGTCTTTGTAGGATACTCATCTGTTAGTAAGGCTTATAGAGTTTTCAATAAAAGAACATTGCTAATAGAAGAATCTATCCATGTAGTATTTGATGAGCCAAGTCAATCTTCTGAAAAGAATCAAAGTGTAAATCAAGATCTGTCTGCTGATTTACAGA
This sequence comes from Penstemon eatonii, assembly GCA_038501285.1. NCBI lineage: Eukaryota > Viridiplantae > Streptophyta > Magnoliopsida > Lamiales > Plantaginaceae > Penstemon > Penstemon eatonii. Next base: position 66,762,016 of record CM076708.1, on the reverse strand, counting down.
AGTTAGACGTTGGAAGAAATGAAGAATATGTTCCCATCATACTACCTAATCTAAGTTCAGCTGCTAACTCAAGTGCTGTTCAAAATCACAGTGCTGATTGTCTAACAGACGAGTTGCAAACAGCTGACAGACCAGAGACTGTTCAACAGACGGCAAATGTTCAACAGACTACTACTGGAACTCCAACAGTAGTGTTGCAAGATCATAACAGAGGACAACATCCTGATTTGCAACCTGATCTCAGATGGCTCAAGAATCACCCTCCTGAATTAGTTATTGGTGATCCTTTAGATAGAGTGAAAACAAGAAGAGCTGCTGCACAAGATGCTATGTTTGTCACATTCCTATCTCAAATAGAGCCTAAGCAAATTGAAGAAGCTCTAAATGACTCCTTCTGGATAGAAGCTATGCAAGAAGAGTTGAATCAATTTGAAAGGAATGAAGTCTGGTACTTAGTTCCTAGACCAAGTCATCAAAGAGTAATTGGCACTAAGTGGGTATTCAGAAATAAGATGAATGAAGATGGTGTTGTCACCAGAAACAAAGCAAGACTAGTGGCCAAGGGTTATTGTCAAGAAGAAGGAATTGACTTTGATGAAACTTTTGCACCAGTAGCAAGACTTGAAGCAATCAGACTGTTTCTAGCCTATGCTGCTTACAAGAACTTCACTGTCTATCAAATGGATGTGAAGTCTGCTTTTCTAAATGGAGAATTGCAAGAAGAAGTGTACGTTGAACAACCTCCAGGATTTGAAGTCTATCAAGAAGAAGACAAGGTATATCGTCTGAAGAAAGCCTTATATGGACTGAAACAGGCTCCAAGAGCATGGTATGATACCCTATCTGATTTTCTTTTAATTAAAGGATTTCGAAAAGGTAAGGTAGATAAAACCTTGTTCACAATTGAATGGGAAAATCATATATTACTTGTGCAAATATATGTGGACGATATTATTTTTGGTTCAACTAACCAACAGATGTGTGATAAGTTCTCCAAGCTGATGCAGAATAAGTTTGAAATGAGCATGATGGGTGAACTTAATTACTTTCTTGGATTGCAAGTTAGACAGTTGCCTGATGGGATATTCATCAGCCAAGCAAAGTACACAAGAGATCTGTTCAAGAAATTTGGTATGGAAACTAGCTCAACAGCTACCATTCCTATGTCTACAAGTCTTCGTTTGGATAAAGATGAAGATGGCAAATCAGTAGACATAACCAAATATAGAGGCATTATTGGTTCATTGTTGTATCTAACAGCAAGCAGACCTGACATAATGTACTCAGTTGGAGTCTGTGCAAGATTTCAATCAAACCCCAAAGAATCTCATCTCTTAGCTGCCAAGAGGATATTGAAGTATGTTAAAGGCACTCAGGAATTGGGATTGTGGTATCCTAGAGAATCTGGATTTGAACTAATTGGCTATTCAGATTCAGACCTTGCTGGCTGCAAGATTGACAGAAAGAGCACAACAGGTGCCTGTCAGTTCTTGGGCAGTCGTCTGATCTCATGGATGAGTAAGAAGCAAACCTCAGTTTCTATATCTACTGCTGAAGCTGAATATATAGCTGCTGGAGCCTGCTGTGCACAGATACTTTGGTTGAAGCATCAACTAGAAGACTACAACATTAAGATCAGTGGAATTCCAATCTACTGTGACAATACAAGTGCAATCTCTCTTACTCAGAACACTACAAGTCATTCAAGGACTAAACATATTGAGATTAAACATCATTTCATTAGAGATCATGTGGAAAAAGGCAATGTTTTGATTGAGTATGTTCATACTGATAATCAGATTGCTGACATCTTCACCAAACCTCTAAGTGAAGCAAGGTTCTCAACTCTAAGAGCTGAGTTAGGATTACTTAACCTGGATGCATAAGCTGAGGGGGAACTCATCAGAAGACTGGAGTTCAACAGCTTAGTCATCAGTTACTTAATTCAAGAATTAACTTTCAACAGACTAGTTAACTTATGAATTCTTAAAGACAGGGGGAACGTGTAAGACTAGCGGTACTTCTGTTCTAAAGATGAAATCTGTTAATGTCAGTTAGTTGAAGTTAAGTTTGTCAAGAAGACGTATTCTTAATTCTTGAAGATTGAAGATTATTTTATCTTGCTGGATTGACAAACAGCAGAGGAAGATTACTAGCTATTGGCATTCTCTAGTAATATCAGATAACAGATCACTCGTCTGTCAGTATTTTGCAGAATTTACTCACAAATCTCAGAAATGGACAAAGTTATTGAAGGAAGATATTTCAACTACAGCAAATTCCATTTCTCTGGCACCGATTTGATGCGCGCTTTACTGGAAAAGATCAAGGAAGCATCTTTGGTCCCAGTCTTGGAAGCACACGAAGATAGGGTTTATCTTGAAGATGTATACCACTTCTACACTTCCAGGGAGTTCAACGATGATGACACCGTTATGACTGCTGTCATAGGTGGTAAGAAAATCGCTGTATCTGCTGCTGTTCTTCATGAAATTTATAAGCTGACAGACAAGGGAGGAGATGTGACCTCGTTAGGGTCAGAAAAAGAAGAGGAATTTTGGAGAATCTGTGCTAAGAAGGGAGAGGAGATGACTGGGACTTTGATGAAGACCCAGCTGAAGGATGAATACCAAAGATTTGCTGATATCATAGCAAAGGTTTTGGATTGTGCTACGGGTTCTCTGGATGGCCTACCTAGAAGAAGGCTTCACACTATGATTTGCATTTACTATGGGATGAAAGTGAACTGGGCTGCTCATGTTTATGAGCTGTTAAGTGACAAAAGGCATTCTCATGCCATTCTGCTGAGTAACTTGTTTGCTTCTCTGCATTGCCCTATGGGTGGAGGAAAACAAACCCATGGAAGCAAAGAATTCAAACTCTACGAACCAGTGAGGCAACTGGTGGAAAAACCAAAGAGAAAAGCCCCCAAACAGTCTAAGAAGACTCCTTCTAAGAAGAGCAAGAAGGAAGGTCAGACTAGTCAGTCTGCTGAGTCAACAGCACAGTCTGCTGTTGTGGCTGGATCAGCAGAGCCCGAAATTGAAGTCTCTAAGAAGGTGGTAGATGACTTCACTGTTGAAATTGAAAATATGAAGACAGGGTCATCCTCTGAAGGAACTGAATCTGAAGAGGAAATTCCACTCCAAAGATTGAAGAGACTAAGGACTAGGAGTGAGGCAAGGGGACCTCCTACTGCCAACCCCCCTGCTATCAAGAAGATTCCTAAGTCAAAGGCCAAGAGAAAGGTCACTTTCCCTGAAGAGCCTGTTGGAACTGTAAGAAAAACAACAACTGAGGCAGAAAGGCCATTAAATGTTGAAGAACCAGTTGTTGAAGCTGCTAAGGCTGCTACTACTGAGCCTGAAAGTGTTACTACAGTTGAAGTGACAACAGAAGCCTCAACTGCTGCACTATCTGCTGATGTGGAAAAGGAACAGCAGACTAGTACACCACTAGAGGGAGAAATTCTGTTGATACATCCTACTCCAGTTGCTGCAACACCTATCCAAGCAGTTGAAAGCCCTGAATCTAGAAGAAAGAGGTTAGGCAAAACCTCAACTTATGTGACTGCTGCAGAGAAGATGAGACTGGATGCTGCTGAAAAGCAAAGGATTGCTGCTGAGAAAGCAGAAGAAGATAGGCTGAAAAGCCTAGAACTGAAAAAGCTGGAGGAAGAAGCCAGCAAAATGACTCAAGAGCAGAGAGATGCTTTTGAGGCAGCAGAGTTGGCTGCTGTCATTGAAGCAAGCATCAAGGATGCTCATGGTCCTCAGCGTACTGGTGGGATAGTTATTGGTGAGCAAAGAGATCCAAGCAAACCAATCCCAGCTATGCCTGCACCTAAGATCAAGGAAAAGAGGAGAGATGAAATAAGATTATCTTTAGAGATTGTCAGGGAAGATCCTGAGATCTTTGAAGAATTTCTCAGAAGACTAGACGCTGAAAATGAAAGAGTCAACCGTCTGACACTCTTCCATTCTGAAAAGATTAAATACAATAGATGGAGAGAATTCAGATTGACAAAGAGTCCGGCTGAAATGGCTAAGTGGAAAGAATTCAAGGCTACAGAAGATTGGGTATTGAAGTGGCTTGAGACAAATTCACTCATTCAAGCACTTGATTCAGAATTCTTTCTGGACAGGTTAAGGATGAGGACATGTCACATAGTCAAGGAAGAGGCCAAGAAGATCTTTGCATCCATTCCTGAGGATTTTGATGACTCAGTAGATCTCAAAGAAAGATCTATTAAGCTAGCTATTGCTCAAGCAATGGAGCTTTGGGCCAAGAAAGCAAGGAAGCTAAGAGGACAACCAAGCTCACTGGTCCCACTTCCTAACATCAAGCACATTGTCTATGGACCAAACATCAAACCCTATGAAGAGCTGCCAGAGGAGCCAACAACTACTTTTATTCCTCTTGACAACTTTACTTGGATTTGTAACAGGTCTGCAGTGGACAATGAAGGTTTGATGAGGACAGTTGAAACTGTCAAGAAAACAATATCACCTGCTGATGGAGAGAAAGATAAGTCATCTGATCAACTAAAGCAAATTGAGGGTACTTCAGACCCATCTGATCAAGACAAAGTGCAGGATGATAAGTCTGATGCTGCTGATGAATCAAAGAAGGAAGAAGAAATTCCAGCAGATCAGTTAAAGGAGAAAGAAGTTGCTGATAAAGGAGATGATCAGGCTAAGGAGAAGGAAAGCACTCCAAGTCTTGCTGATAGCTCAGCAGATCAGTCTCTTGCACTGACAACTCAACCACCAGAGCAACTTACCAAAGAAACACCTGCTGCTACAACAGAGACAAATCTGTTAGACTCCATTCATCAAATGTTTACCAAATCCATGAAGGAGATGAAAGAAGAGTTAAAAGCAGAAGTGTTAGCTGCTGTTCATCAACCTATTCAGAAGGTTGCTGCTGTTGTTCCTACTGATTTAATGAAAGATACTGCTCAAAATGTACAATCTATATGTCAGGATATGGATGTACTTAGGAGAAGGACACAAAGCACTACTGAAGGTTGGAAGCAGATTGAACAAACTGTTGAATTGGCACTCCAAGCAGAAGATGAAGTCATGGGCAACATGATGCAAGAATTCAAGGCCTCATCAAATTGGATTCTGGGAACTCAAATCCAATTAGGTGATCAAGGAGAAGATCTGCTCAAGGAGATGAAAGCATTCAAAGCCAATCAACTTAAACAGCAAGCTCAGATCAATGCAATGGAAGAGAACATCAAACTTCTATGTGATTCTCTTCTAATTACACCAGTTGCACCACAATATCCACCTGTCCCTGCTGATGATGACAAAAAGGGGGAAGAAAGGATATTTGGACAGATGAGAGTTGGAACTTCCTATGAAAGAGTCAGAAGATCTGTTGAAGAGGAAGAAGACAACCAAGATGAAGCAACTGAAGTGTTAGAAGAATCTGCTGGTGAGACTGCTAAAAACATGGAAGAATCAAGCAGACCAACAGATAAGAGAATAACAGAAGAAGAAGACCAAGCTGATGAGGAAGAATCTGAAGCAAAAGCCAAGTCAGACAAAGAACTAGCTGCTGCCAAAGATTCAGCTGAGGAACAACTTGATCCAGATGCTAAGAAGAAGAAGTTAGAGCTGCTGAAGAAAAGGTTCTCTGAAAATTTGGAAGCTGAGACTTCTAAATTATCTGAAGAAGAATCTGAGAAAGAAGACAAGGAAGAAAAGAAGACAGAAGACTAGCCTTGGCTAGATTTTCTTTATATTAAAAATCCTTGTAATCTTTTAAAGTATTTTGTACTTCTCATCTTTCAACTTGTAAAATGTAATCAGTTCAATATCTATAAAATTGCAAGTTTGACTCCAACATATCATTTCTATCTCAGAAATTTTTGAGGATCAAAACTTTAGTTTAGGTACAGGTACTTAGCTGGAGTTTTGTCATCATCAAAAAGGGGGAAATTGTTGGATGAAGATGAAGATGAAAGAAGACAAGTAATTAAGGGAAGGTTTTGATGATTTCCAAAACATCATAATCAGCTAAGTATGGTAAGCTTAGTTCCCTTAGAAGAATTTTGAACAAGTAAAAGAAGACATCAGAAGAGTTCAAAGTTCAAAGCTCAGAAGACTAGTGATCTCTTGCTGAATCAGCGAACAGAAGGGTAGATCATCAGCCGAGTCAAATCAGATGAGTTCAGTATTTGATCAGCAGAGTGTCTATCAGCAGAGTCGTTTTGATCAGCAGAGTAGAAGAGGTCAAGAGATTAGTCCAACGGTAATAAATGCACTTGGTGTAATAAATGCTGTAAGAGAAGGGTAGTAATGGCAAATGATTGAAGATATCCTCGGATCAGCAGAGTGCATTAAATGCAGCATTAAATGCGATGGACAGAAAGGTACTGTACACAGTACGGAATGCTGCAGGGAGCCGTTTCAAAAAGAGCTGAAGGATGGATTTGATTTGTGACTTGCCTTCAACGGTCATAATTTCATTTCCATGTATAAATAGAGCTGAATTTCAAATCGAGCAATAACACAACAACAATCAGAGATCGAAATTTTGAAGCAGAATTTCTCTAAGTCTCAAAAGCTCGAACAGCTCACTCGTCTGGTGGAAGTCATCTGTTGACAGAAACCAAGTTGAAGAAAATAGAAAAACATTATCTGAGTGATTTTGTAAAAAGCTGAGTGTTGTGCGAAGTGAGAATCCATCTTTGTGAGTGATTCTACTTTAGAGGATAGGTCTTCTTTGTGAATTCCTATTGTGAGCTTACAGCCTTCTCATTAGTTGTTTAGGTGTAAGTGGAGAAATATTGTAATCTTTGTGATTATAGTATAACCCAGAATCTGTGTGATCTGGAAGAGTGGACTAAAGGTTTTCTATCCATATAACCACAATAAAAATTCTTTGTGTTACCTTGCATTTAAAGTTTTCTTGCACATTTTTAAAGTTTGCATTTTCAACACTTTGAATCAATCAAAAAGATTTTATAAGGAGTTTTAAACTGGGGATAAAATCTTTTTAGAACTTAGTTTACTTGTGAAAAACACTTTCAAACAATCCGCTGCAAGTATACTCTTGGAAAACTGTTTTGCTGAAAAACAGCTAAGTCACTGTAAGAAGAGTGGTCAGTCGTCTGTTCAAGATTTGTTCACGATCAGACTAGTCTGCTTACTGTTCTTCATCAGCTTAGTCTGCTGACAGAAGACTGAAAAGTTTTTAAGTTCAAAAAATTTTCAGAGGTCTATTCACCCCCCCCCCCTCTAGACCTCATCTGACCACTTGGGACCAACAAATTATGTTTGTTATGTGAGTGCAAGAGATAGATTAATTTATGACAAATCAAAGTTGAATTTGTATATGTTTTATTTATAGATTAAAAAATTAATGTTTGTTTGACTTTTGAAATAGTAAAATTGAGAGGTCAAAAATTTATTTAAATAGAAAATATATTCATTTTTAATTTGAGTGGAAAACGCCAAACAAACATACCCATCATCTTTTCATCTTCCCCGCCATTGATTAGTCAAAACATAACCCTAAACTAAAATCAAATGCAGAAAATCCATACATCTACCTGTATATAACACCCCAAATTCGATCTTCTTGCAACACAAATGTAGAAATAATAATAAAAAAAATTAATATTCAGATTACTCCTCCATCAAACAAACATGAAGAAACTCTCTCCTCTTATTCCTTTTTTCTCCTTTTCCTCCACACTTGTGCATATGCAAATGCAAATGCTTCCGTTTATGAATCATTCGTCCAATGTTTCGAACAGAACAGAATCCCAAAATCCCAAATCTCAAGAATCATCTACACCCCAAACAACCCCTCCTTCACAACAGTCCTCCAATCACATATCCGCAACTGCCACTTCAACATCACCACCGCCCTAAAACCCATCATCATAATCACCCCCGCGACTAAATTCCACGTCAACGCCGCCGTCCTCTGCTCCAAAAAACTCCAAATCCATCTCAAAATCCTAAGTGGCGGCCATGACTATGAGGGCCTTTCGTATATCTCCAACACCGCTTTCCTCATCCTCGACATGTTCAATTTTCGGTCCATAAACATAATATGACAGATCGAACCGCTTGGGTTCAATCCGGAGCATATCTCGGCGAACTCTACTACAAAATCTGGCAAAACTCATTCCCGTCCCTAAAACCGTCATTTTTTCGAATAGTATTAGAATTCACCACATGGATTGGGCTAAGTCTACTTACTTGGCTTGTGCCTAACTCAACCTCAAAAGCTAGCTTGTAAGGCGATGATTGTCCAATGCCTTATAAGGTGGACTTAACTATTGTTTTCAACCAATGTGGGACATTTAGTCTCTATACTCCCCCTTCACGTGTGGGTGAACTGAATGTGGGGGTGAAACAAGTTCAACACGTGACATATTAAAGCACAACCATGCAGATTGCGACATGTGGGCCCCAACACACGAATAATGACCCTCCAGAACTTTATTAACTGGACGAAGAATGACAACCCAGGCCTTTGTTATCTGCGGGAAATGTGTGGGTGAAGAATAATCCCATTATACGAACAAGTAGAAGTCCTTTACGGAAGGAGGTGGCCCAATTCAACATGAGGATTAGAATTCACCACATTAATTAGGCTAAGTCCACTTACTTGTTGGGCTAAGTCCACTTACTTGGCTTGTGCCTCACTCAACCTCAAAAGCTAGCTTGTAAGGTGAGGATTGCCCAAAGCCTTATAAGATGGACTTAGCTATTGTTTTCAATCAATGTGGGACATTTAGTCTCAATACTCCCCCTTCACATGTCGGCGGGCAGAACAAGCCCAACACGTGACATATGAAAGCCCAATTTTGTGAATTTGCGACATTTGGGTGAAGATCCAACACACGAATAATGACACTTCGGGCCTTTGTTAACCGGATGAATAATGAATCTCCAAATCTTGAATAACTGGAGGAATAATTACAACCCATGAATAACTGGAGGAATAATTACAACCCAGGCCTTTGTTAACAGAAGGAATAATGAATCTCCAAATCTTGAATAACTGGAGGAATAATGACAACTCAGGCCTTTGTTATCTGGGGGAAGTGTGTTGGTCGATAATGAAGCCCATCTGCGAACAAGGAGAAGCCCATCACGGAAAGAGGCTGCCCACTTTAACCTGGGGCTTTGATACCATATTGGAATTCACCACATGGATTTTGTTCATTGAAGTATATACAATACCATTGAATTACAAGCAGTATTTGATGCAATCCTTCTAACTTATGTATTTAAAGAACAGAAGACAGGCCATAGAATTTATCTACATCTAAACTAAACCATGACTACCCCTCACATGCCTCTATATCTCTCTTTTGCTTGTCTTTAGTTCTCTAAATTCATTCTCTTTTGCAGCCACAAACTCTTTTCTTCAATGCCTATCAACCTTCAAAATCCCAAATGACCAAATTCTAAATATAACACACACACCAAAGAGTTCAAACTACTTATCTGTGTTAGATTACTACATTAGAAACAGCCGATTCAACACTTCAACGACTCCAAAACGACTGTAATTCTAACACCTTTTCAAGAATCCCAATTCCAGGCAATCGTAAATTGCGCCAAAAAGGAAGAAATTCAATTAAAAACCTGAAGTGGGGGCCATGATTACGAAGGTCTTTCTTATACAAGCAAGACCGCATTTGTCATTCTTGATATGTTCAATTATAGATCGGTTGATATAAACATGGATGAGGAAACTGCTTGGGTACAAGCATGAGCCACAATTGGTGAACTTTATTATAAAATATGGGAGAAAAGTGAAGTCCATGCTTTCCTGGCAGGAGTTTGCCCGACTATGGGCGTTGGTGGCCATTTCAGTGGCGGTGGCTACGGAAATTTGATGAGAAAATACAGGATTTCCGTAGATAATGTGGTCGATGCGATAATTGCTGATGCAAAAGGAAGCATTCTTGATAGGAAATCAATGGGGGAAGATCTTTTTTGGGCTATTAGAGGAGGTGATGGTGCTAGTTTTGGTGTAATTTTGGCTTACAAAATCAAATTAGTCTCTGTTCCACCTATCGTGACGGTTTTTAGTGTACAAAAAACATTGGAAGAAATGGCAATACATTGCAGATAAAATAGACAACGATTTATTCATTAGGGTGGTTTTGTATCCAATTTCTGGTACAAAGAGGACGGCTGGTGCATCATTTAAAGCATTGTTCCTTGGTGATTCAAATAAATTGATTTCACTTAAGAAAATGAATTTCCCTGAATTGGGATTGAGAAAAAAGGACTGTAAAGATACGAGCTGGATAAAATCGGTTTTAGTATGGGAAGGTTTTCCTGAAGGGACTCAAGAAACTGCCTTGTTAGCTAGAAATACCCATTCAAAATTAAGTCTGATTACATGAAAACTCCGATTTCGAAAGATGGGATTGAAAGGATACTTCAAAAGACTAAAGATTCAGCCAATATAAGTATGATGTTTAATCCGTAAGATGAGTGAAATTCCAGAATCAGAAATTGCATTTCCTCGTAGAGCTGGAAATATCTACAAGATTCAGGAATGAAATGGGGTCAGTTTCGGACAATAGCAACTTGGATTCCATGAGAGAATTTTACGACACCTTTTGTTTCGAAAAATCCTAGAGAAGCGTTTTTGATATTGGTAGCACGTACGGATAATGGTGTGAATGCTTATAAGGACGGTAAGGTTTATGGAGTGAAGTATTTTAAGAACAATTTTGATCGGTTGGTGAAAGTGAAAACTGAGTTTGATCCTGAGAATTTTTTCAGGAATGAACAGAGCATCCCGCCTCTAAAGAAATAAGACTTATGGGAATTAAGTTAACTGATATCATCTTGAAAATCTTGGCTATATTGAAACAATAAAGTTGCAATTTAGTTGAAACAATTATTATTATTATTATTATTATTATTATTATTATTATTATTATTATTATTATTATTGTTGTATTATAAATATTTAGAGAATCTGCTGATAATTGATTGCCTTCTAAACTATTACTATTTTGAAATTGTGAGACAATAATCAATCATTCAATATCATTAGATATTTTACTCCATAAGACTATGGAATTTTATTAATATTTTGAAATTGTGAGACAATAAAATATCAATCAAACACTATGGAATTTTATCTTTTTATGGAAATTTTCATATCTCGTCTCTATTCAATGCACTTAATACCATAATCTGTTATCCATTAATGTTGTGATCTTGGCGTTACATAAATCTTTTAGGACAATTAATTGGCACCAAATATTCTTATAATCAAAAAGGGAAGTCAACCATAATTATTTCAGTACTATATATATTAATCAACAAAATCTATCCAAAAAATGTATTCCGGTTTTGCTTTGTCTATATAAATCAAAGCATGAAAAGAAGAAGTTGAACAATCTTTTGATTCTGTCATGTCTTCACGAACGTTGCTTCTTCCTTTACTTTTATTCACCCTCAATTCCTACTCTTATGTAGCCTCATCTCCACTTTATGAAACATTTGTCCAATGTTTATCCCAAAACACTAAAAACAACCAAATCTCCAATATAGTCTACAGTCCCCAAAACCCCTCATTCACACCAGTTTTACAAGACTACATTAGAAACGCCAGGTTCAATACTTCCACTACAAGAAAACCGTCACTAATAGTCACGCCTTTAAATGTATCCCACATCCAAGCAACCATAATTTGTACCAAACAATTTGGATTACAACTCAAAATCCGAAGTGGTGGTCACGATTATGAAGGTATATCCTATGTGTCTGAAGTTCCATTCATCATTCTTGACACCTTCAATTTTAGATCTATTGATATAAACATTAAAGACGAAACTGCTTGGGTCCAAGCGGGGGCCACGCTAGGCGAACTTTATTACAAAATTTGGCAAACTAGCAAAGTCCATGCTTATCCGGCAGGCGTTTGCCCGACTATAGGTGTTGGTGGGCACATAAGCGGAGGTGGTTATGGAAACTTGTTGCGTAAATATGGTCTTACAGTAGATAATGTTATTGACGCACAAATTATTGACGCGAAAGGTCAATTATTGGATAGGAAATCAATGGGGGAGGATCTCTTTTGGGCAATTAGAGGTGGAGGGGGTGCTAGTTTTGGAGTTGTTTTGGCTTACAAAATTAACCTAGTTCGCGTGCCACCTATAGTGACGGTTTTTAGTATCGACAGGACTTTAGATCAAAATGCAACAGATCTCGTTTACCGCTGGCAATTTGTTGCTAATAAAGTCGATGAAAATCTCTTCATAAGGTTTCTTGTAGTACCAGCTACGGTACAAAATAGAACCACAGTTAAGGTGACATTTAATGCACTCTTTCTTGGCGATTCTAATACATTATTGTCCGTCATTAAATCCCAATTCCCTGATTTGGGATTGAGAAAACAAGATGTTAAAGAAACGAGTTGGATCCAGTCAGTTCTATACTGGTACACCTTGCCAATTGGTACACCAGAAACTGTACTGTTGGATAGAAAATATCCAGGTAGCTTTTTCAAGAGAAAATCAGATTTTATTCAAACTCCAATTCCAAAACAGGGGTTGGAAGGGTTATGGAAGAAAGTTATGTTAGGAGAAGCTGGACTGGCTTTCAACGCTTTAGGTGGAAAAATGAGCGAAATTGGGGAGACTGAAACTCCGTACCCACATCGAAATGGAAATATATTCAAGATCCAGTATTTTGTTAACTGGAAGGAAGAAGGGATTGAAGCTGAAAAGAAATATTTAAAGCAAACAGGGTCCCTTTACGATTATATGACTCCTTTTGTGTCGAAGAATCCAAGAGAAGCGTTCTTGAATTACAGGGATCTTGATATTGGAACTACCGACAATGGGAAGAACACTTACAATGAGGCAAAGGTTTATGGGTTGAAGTATTTTAAGGGGAATTTTGATAGATTGGTGAAGGTGAAGACTGCAGTGGATCCTGGAAATTTCTTTAGGAATGAACAGAGTATTCCACCTTTGGTGTATTAGCAAGACGTACCCCTTTTGATTAAAATATATATGGAACTACTTGCAGTTTTTTCTTTGGTACAATTTTCTTTATTTCCTTGACTTTTATAAACGAATAGAGAAGTGCACGTTAATTTCATAAATAAATTTTATAAATTATAGTATAATAAACTTTTCATATCACATAATAGCACAAATTAATGATTAATATTCGATTTAATTAATAAAAATGATGTCTTTAAATTATTATAATTAAATATAATTGATGATCGATTTGTTCATAAGATTTTGTAGATTTTTTTCTAAAATAAGATCATAACAAAATTATTTAGTTCAATTCATTATAGTAATTTTCATTTAAAAGGCACTACTTCAAGAGCATTATTTAATTTGAAATAATATCATGTTATTTGAAATGCATTTGTTTAAGGAAAATTTGTGCCTAAATCCACCAAGTTGCTGGATGAATGACACGTGGGCATGAAAGGACTATTTTTTGTCCTCTTCATATCCATGTGTAGGACATCCAACCGCAATAGATTAAATTCATTGGGGTAGGATCTAAGTAACCGTAATACCTAAGAAGTTTTTCACATATTCAATTCACTAGTTTAATCCACTTTTTCACGGGTTTATCCTATTTTTTTTATCGATTTTATTCATTTTGCATCGATTAAATATATTTTTTTCTCCGATTTACCCGTTCTTTTATCGAAATTAACCTACTATCATTATATTTCCCATTTTCGTCGATTTCTTTTATTTTTTTTTATTTAAACTATTTTCTACCGGTTTTACTCTGTATCGAAATTCTCATATTTATTAATTCACATATTTTCACCTATTTCACCTTTGTTTCCAGATTCACTGATTTTACCAATTTTCAACGATTTCATCCATTTTTCACTAATGACACCAATCTTGTCCGTTTTTCACGAATTTCATCCAAAGATATTCGATTTCATATGTATTTTATCGATTTTATAGGCGCATTTTTACAAGGTTCACTCATTTTTCACGAACTTTATCAGTGTTCACCAATTTCACCCAATTTTTTTTTTATCATTTTCGCATTGTATCGATTTTTATTAATCAATTTCACCTATTTCCATGAAAAGAACTCTATGAAAATTCGAGTATCACCAATTTCATCAGTTTATCACGAATTTCACAATTTTTATTTACCGGTTTTACGTGTTTTTTCACCAACTTTACTAATATTTATATTCAAGATTATTCATGTCTTGATATTCTTGAATTTTATTTATATTTTGCTTCTCTAGAGAAAGTTAAATTATGTAATTAGCTAAGTCATAAGAATTTTTTCTTTAACACGTACATTGTACGTGTCTAGTTAATTTTGTTAGTAGATTTTATAAATTATAGTAAAATTAACTTTGTCATGTCATAAAATTGCAAAATTAATGACTAATATTCATGTTAGTTATTATTTCATCAAAAAAATGATGAATTTAAATTATTGTAATCAAATATAAAATGATGATTGATTTGTTCTTAAGATTTTGTAAATTTTTTTCTAAAATAAAATTATTTAGTTCATTCCATTATAGTGGTTTTCATTTAAAAAGCACTATTTTAATAACACTATTTATTTGTTTTAATTTGAAATAATATCACGTCATTTGAAATACATTTGTTTACATACCTTAGCCAATTTTCACATATTTAATCTATTTTTCACTGGTTTAACACGTTTTTTTTACCGATTTCATTCATTTTAAATCGTTTTAATATATATTTTAACTGATTTACCCTTTTTTTATCTGTTTAACTCAGATTAATTATTTTTTCTATTTTTGTCGATTTCTTTTATTTTTTCAGTTTCACCATGTTTTTTTCGGTTAAACTATATTTTTTTTTATAGATTTCACTCGTTCTTTCATTGATTTACATGTTTTTTCATCAATTTACCTCATATTTCATTGATTTCACATGTTTTCACCGACTTTATATTTGTTCCCCGATTCACCGATTTCACAAATTTTTAACGATTTCATCTATTTTTCACTAATTTCACCGGTCTTATCCGATTTTCACGTATGCGATTCTGTATGTATTTATCAATTTCATGGGTGCCTTTTTACTGGCTTCATTCGTTTTTACCAACTTTACAAGTGTTTACCAGTTTCACCCAATTTTTATCATTCTCATGTGTTTTAACCGACTTTTCTCGATTTCACCAATTTTTTATTAACAGATCCAGTACTCCATGAAAATTCGAGTATCATCAATTTCATCCATTTTTTACAAATTTAATCTGAATTTTCACCGATTGCACATTTTTTTTAGATTTATTTTCTATCATCTTCACTAATTTACTATACTAATAATCCTTATTCTAATGCCACGGTGTGGTGCAGTGCCGGCCCAAGTGCTAGGCAACTTGGGCCGGCGCCTAGGGCCCCCGGTTCGGAGGGCCCCAAAATTTATATATAGACCTTAGGAAAATTAAAAAGTTAAATATTTTAAATTTATTAATTTTATGTATATGAGATGTATCTTGGCTCAATTGGTAAGATTTTCTCTTGAACTTGAAGAGTGGGAGGTCTAGGGTTCAAATCCCAATACTGAGTTTTTTTTCTTATATTTTGATTGTTTTATGTTATTTAACTTTTTTTTAATAATGTTCGTCTTTTTTATTTCCCATTCGTAGTAAATATTCTTTTAATTCTTTTTCTTATTTAATGGTTTCTTATTAATTTTTTCCCTAATAAGTGCTTTAAAAAAATTCTTTCTTAATTATTATAAAAAGAATACAGTTTTTTCTATATAATATGATTTTTCTGCTTATTACTTTCTCACTTAGTACATTGTAAAAAAGAATTTCAACCACAATAAAATTGGTCTAGCCCCATCCATATTTTTATATGTATGTGTATCTTTTTATAAATGATGTATAACTTTTCCTTTACATGATAATATATAATTAATATAGTTTATAATGTCACGAAATGAAATAAAGTCAAGCAATCAATTATGATATTTGTAAAAGAATGAAATAGAGTTAAGGATGTATATATACTTGCAAAATTTGCTTCGACTAAATTAATATTTTAATATTAAAAATTATACAAAAAAGTTCACAGTTGAATCTTTTAAAAGTTAAATAAGTTTGTTATTTAATTATCTATGTAAAAATTAATATGTTAGATTTAATTATCTATCTAAATGTTTGAGAATATAATATGTCAATATTTAATTAATATTTTTGTCTTTAAAAAATAAATTGATTATATATTTTTTATAACAAAGGGCCCCAAATTTGTAATTCGCCTAGGGCCCCTGAGTGTCTAGGGCCGGCCCTGGTGTGGTGGCTAGTGTTGATCAACATATGCATTTACATGGAATTAACTTTTATATGGTTGGATATGGACTTTTGAAATTTCGATAGGAAAAGGATTTATAAGATATATTTTTTCAAGTGGTAGTGTTTATATAGAAGTATGCTTCTTCTATTTTCCTATTTTGCCATTTATATAAAACTTAAGTAAGGGTATATTAGTCTTCACAAAAAATTTAAGAAATTCTATTTTCTGAACTCGTACTTTTATATGTATAATAATATAAATATAATATAATATAATATAAATAAATAAATATAATATATATACATAATATAATATAATAATATAATATAAATATAAATATAATATAAAATAATAATATAATATAATATAGAAATAGGATCTTGCTAAGTTGGGCATCAAGTTTACCAAAATAGATAATGTCAGCAATTTAATATTCTTGAATACAATTACCAAAATAAAAATAGATAATTGTTTACCAAATTAGATAGTTCTTAAAAGGGGAAATTATACCAATATTCTTAAATTGCACTATCAATGAATCATGAAATCAATAGGAAAAATCATCCTGTTTTTGTCAATATAAATCTCATTGCAATGAAAGAGCGTGATCACATCACATCGATCTCCAAATCTTGTTGCTAGCTTTTTCATGTCTTCACCAATGTTGATTGCTCTGTTACTAATATTCGCCCTCAGTTCCTACTCTTCTGAAGCCTCATCCCCACTCTATGACACATTCGTTCGATGTTTATCAACCAACACAATTGACAATCAAATCTCTAATATAGTTTACAGTCCTCAAAACTCCTCATTCACAACGGTTTTAAAAGACTACATTAGAAATCCCAGATTCAATACCCCCACCACAAGAAAACCGTCACTAATAGTTACACCTTTAAAGGTATCTCACATCCGAGCAACCATAATTTGTACCAAACAATTTGGATTACAACTCAAAATCCGAAGTGGTGGTCACGATTACGAAGGTATATCTTATGTGTCTGAAGTCCCATTCATTATTCTCGACTTGTTCAATCTTAGATCTATCAATATAAACATTAAAGATGAAACTGCATGGGTCCAAACGGGGGCAACTCTAGGCGAACTTTATTACAAAATTTGGGAAAATAGCAAAGTCCATGCTTTTCCGGCGGGGGTGGGGCCCACTGTAGGTGTTGGTGGGCACATAAGTGGAGGTGGCTATGGCAATCTGTTACGTAAATATGGACTTAGTGTCGATAATGTTATTGACGCACAAATTATTGATACAAAAGGTCGATTATTGGATAGAAAATCAATGGGAGAGGATCTTTTTTGGGCAATTAGAGGGGGAGGAGGTGCTAGTTTTGGAGTAGTTTTGGAGTATAAATTGAAGTTAGTCCCTATTCCACCTATAGTGACGGTTTTTAGAATTGCAAAGACTTTAGAAGAGAATGCGACAGATCTCGTTTATCGTTGGCAATTCGTTGCTAATAAAATCGACGAAAATCTCTTCATACGGCTTCTTGTACAACCAGCTACCATAAAAAGCCAAACTTCATCAAAAAAGGCAGCAGGAAAGACAGTAAAGGTGACATTTATTGCACTCTTTCTTGGCGATTCAAATACTTTACTGTCCGTACTGAAATCCCAGTTCCCTCATTTGGGATTGAAAAGACAAGATTTAAATGAAATGAGTTGGATTCAGTCAGTTTTATACTGGGCAAACTTTAAAAATGGTACATCAGAAACTGTACTATTAAACAGAAAAGTCAACTCAGAGAGCTTCTATAAAAGAAAATCAGATTATTTAAAAACTCCAATTCCAGAAAAAGGGCTAGAAGGATTATGGAAGAACATTATAGAGTTGGGAAAAGCTGGAATGGTCTTCAATGCTTATGGTGGAAAAATGAGCCAAATTGCTGAAACTGAAACTCCATTCCCACATCGAAATGGAAATATATTCAAGATCCAGTATTTTGTTAACTGGAAGGAAGAAGGGATTGAAGCTGAAAAGAAATATTTAAAGCAAACAGGGTCCCTTTACGATTATATGACTCCTTTTGTGTCGAAGAATCCAAGAGAAGCGTTCTTGAATTACAGGGATCTTGATATTGGAACTACCGACAATGGGAAGAACACTTACAATGAGGCAAAGGTTTATGGGTTGAAGTATTTTAAGGGGAATTTTGATAGATTGGTGAAGGTGAAGACTGCAGTGGATCCTGGAAATTTCTTTAGGAATGAACAGAGTATTCCACCTTTGATATAACAGAAATCTTGTTTGTGTTTTCCTTTAAATGTTGTTCCAACATAGAGTGTATCTCAATGTTTTATTATAAATAAAAAAAAAGTAAATCACTTTTCCCTCCCAATTTTCATACATGTCGATTAACATAAATCCTAACTCATATTTATTTGGTCAAACTCATCCTCAACTATAGTCATTTGTTATCAAGGTTATCTATTTGTTTAGTCATTTTAGTGTACTATAAAAGTGAACATACGTTATACGTGTCTAGTTTTAATTTCATAGGTTTTTTTCATAAATTAGGGTAAAACTTATCATTTTTATGTCATAGAATATCATATATTTATGACTTATTATTTTATTTTGATGAGATTTATTTTTATTAATTATTATTGGTTTATAAAAAAAATGATGACTTTAAATAGTTGTAATAAAATATCTAATGATGACTGATTTAGTCATTACATTTAACAAAATTGGTTCTAAAATAAGATCATAAAAACATTATTTAGTGCATTCCATAATAGTAGCTTTCATGTCAAATTTATCCATTATTCACCAATGACACATGTTTCATCCGTTTTCTCATAAATTTTATCGATTTCACGAGCATTTTTTCTTACTGGTTTCACAGCTTTTTTCACCAACTTCACCAGTATTTACCAATTTCACCCGAAGTTTCATCGGTTCATATATTTTCACTATTTAATTTTTTTTATCTAGTTTTCCTCTTTTTAATCGATTATACATTTTTCATTGTTTTTCTGTTTTTTTTTTCCGATCTTTTTTTCAATTTAAACGATTTTCTTCCAATTTCACATTATTTTTGTCGAATAAATTTTAACTCATTTTCACCTATTTCACTAATTTCACTTAGAGTATAGATTCTTCTTCCATTGATGTCGTGAAATCTACTAAAACTATGTATTACAAAATTAATTGTGTTGAAAAATCTTTAAAACCGATAATACATCTTCCCTAAAAAAAAAAAAAAAAAAAACTGATAATACATCTCTCTGCACTAAACGCTACAATGTTTAGAATGCATCAATCTAGCACCAATTTATCATTCAAGACACTATTATTGTGGAAGGCAAAAATGAAATCAAGAGATTTTCATTTGACCAACAAAAAACTTCTTCAGTTTGATATTAAGGAGTCGACCAATTTATCATCCATTATCAATAGATTCCAATATACTAATCATACAAATGGGATGATATAGTAAAACAGAGAGTATTTGAAATATTCCAATGAACAAATTAAGCAAAATTAAGTATAATCTTGGAAGGATTAACTAACTTGGTGTTCCCGCCACTTAACTTAAGGGCATACTTTAAGCAATAATTTGGTCATCACATCACAAAAAAAGCAAGGAAATGTGCAATAATCAAGTGGGAGAAAGAAAAGAACAAGGAAATAAACTCAGAAGTACGTTGTAGTCAAAATGGGACCAAAAACTTCCTTAAAGGTAACTTTTGGATTTTCCAACATCATTCTACCTAAGAAAGTAGTACAATTCCAATCTTAAACGTCAAGTCCGCATTAAGTCATCTATAAATAGGACTCTTACTCTCATCCTAACACAACACACAAAATCATCTTATCTTAGCAAAAAACACAAGAATCATGAAAGCACCAACCTCTTTCATTCTTACTCTAAACATAATACTACTTGCATTTTCTTCATATGCTTCTTCACAATCAATCCAACAAAAATTCTACCAATGCATTATTCTCAACTCCGAGCTCTCAATCCCTTTCTCCACAGCCTTTTCCGTCCCTGAAAATGCTTCATTCACCACCATTCTCCAATCTTCCGCACAAAATCTTCGGTGCTTAGTCTCATCCGTACCCAAACCTCTACTAATCTTCACACCATTAGTCGAAAACCACGTTCAAGCTGCAGTAACTTGCGCAAAAGAACAAAACATTAACCTCCGGGTACGAAGTGGGGGCCATGATTACGAATGCCTCTCATACATATCTGAAACAAATGAGCCCTTCATTATAGTCGACCTTTCAAAACTACGGTCAATCACCGTAGATATACAAGACAATAGCGCATGGGCTCAAGCTGGAGCAACAAATGGTGAACTTTTCTATAGAATTTCACAAAAGAGCAAAACTCATGGCTTTCCAGCTGGCCTGTGCCCGAGTTTAGGCCTCGGTGGGCACATAACCGGAGGTGCATATGGACCAATGATGAGGAAATATGGCTTAGGAGCTGATAATGTAATCGATGCACGTATAGTCGATGCCGAGGGTAGAATTCTTGATAGAGAATCTATGGGGGAAGATCTTTTCTGGGCTATTAGAGGTGGTGGTGGGGCTAGTTTCGGAATTATTCTGTCGTGGAAAGTAAGATTAGTCCCCGTTCCACAGACAGTGACGGTTTTCACTGTCCCTAAAACTCTAGAACAGAATGGAACAAATATTCTATACAAATGGCAACATATTGCTGACAAAATCGATGAAGATTTGTTCATCAGAGTCATCATACAAGTTGTAAATGCTGCTCAAAAGGGTGAGAAAACTATTCAAACTAATTACAATGCTTTGTTTCTTGGAAAAACAGAGAGATTGATTCAGATTATTGAAGAAAGCTTTCCTGAATTGGGATTAACAAAAAAGGATTGTACTGAAATGAGTTGGATTGAATCTGTTCTTTACATTGCCGGTTTCCCAGCAAAAACACCACCAGAAGTTTTACTACAGGGGAAATCTTTATTCAAAAACTACTTCAAAGCGAAATCGGATTTTGTGAAGGTGCCTATTCCAGAATCTGGGCTTGAAGGTTTATGGAAAAGACTTATTGAAGAAGATTCACCGTTGATGATATTTAATCCTTATGGTGGAATGATGAGTAAAATATCAGAATCTGAAACTCCATTCCCACATCGGAAAGGAATTATTTACAAAATTCAGTATGTAACCCTTTGGAACGATGATAAACAGGAAACTGAAGCGAAGCATGTGGATTGGATTAGGAGGCTGTATAGTTATATGGGTTCTTATGTTTCGATGTTTCCGAGGGAAGCTTATGTGAACTACAGGGATCTTGATTTGGGGATGAACAAAAATGGTTCCAGTTTTATACAAGCTAGTTTTTGGGGTACTAAATATTTTAAGGATAATTTTAATAGATTGGTTAGGGTGAAGACAAAGGTTGATCCTGATAATTTCTTCAGACATGAACAGAGCATTCCAGTTCTTCCATTGATGGACGAGAAAACAGGGGAGAATCTGATACTTTGATATACAGTTTGTATGCTTGAAGATCTGTATAACTTTGTAAAGTGATTGATATTTTACTAGTAATGTTTTACGTTATCTTAAATAAAAAAATAAAAAAATAAAAAAAAGTGTTTTACATTTTGATTATTTGCATGTTTATTCCGTAAATTTTGTTACTGTTATACTTTTGAAAATCGTATATTCAATATTTTAGTATGCTGTATCTGGTAGTGAAATAGTAGCTTGTAAATTCTCAGAAAATGGTTACAAATGCATATCTAGTTTTGACCAAAAAAAAAATGTTATTTGAATTCAACCCATTTCTTTATTTGAAATTTAGACTTGACGCAATTGGCTATTCATATCTTTTCCAACTAAATTCGTTTAGTCACCATTTCTTGAGGTATGAGTTTCGCCATCAGACTAGGTTTCTTCGGTCAAATTTCAGTAAGTTAAAAATTCCCTTTTTATGAAACTAAGGCCATCTTCAGTAACTTCTCAGGCTAAGTCCAGCTTTCCTTCAGCTTCGCCATCTAATTAGATCTCTTCGGTCGGATTTCAGTAAGTTAAAAATTCCCTAAGTAAATGAATCTTCCATACAAACAAATTCTTAAAGAAAATTAAAAGTGAAAACTAAAATACTTATACCTCAAAAGGAAAAATGTATTGAAAATAAGAAATAAACTAATGATTTTCTTAAAGTTAGACTAAATATAAGACAAACTACCATTTTTATCACGTAGGGGGACTGAATCAACAATTTTGCATACACTTTTTTTTTTGAAATGGTAAATATATTGTTACGTCTAATACTATATTAAATCGAAACTATTATAATGATATCAAAGTGAACTAATTACTAGTATTAAACTAGAGAAAGACTAGTATAAAACTAAAAAAATACTCACGTTTGTGGAAGTTGAACCATTGACCTACTGATCACGGAGTCTCATCCTAAACAGACCTCATCGGCGTTTTGCATACACATGAAGTGAAAAACTTTTTCACATCAATTAGCGCCGTGGTATACAATAACAAAGTATTCCTATTCATCACGCAATTGTTATATGAGGAAACACTGCCGATTACAATGCATAAAGACACACAAGAGCCTTCAGGATTTTGGAATCATCGTTTTTAATGGTAAATAAAATCAACATCTCACTGTCTTAGAAAATGACACAAACAGTACACATGATAACATTCATGAATTTTCATAAATAAATACACTCCTTAATTAAATCCATCCATTTACTCTGTAAGAAATTTGTTGCAACAATGCTTTCTCCTACAGTAAACAGCTTGATACTTTTCATTACAGTTTCAACTTCATTTTCCAATGCAATTCAAGAAAAATTTCTCCAATGCATGTCCCTCCACTCTTCGACAGAATATGTTAAAATCTTTAAATTTATACACTCACCAACCTCCCCATCATATCCATATCTCTTACAATCCGCCCAACAAAATCCCAGATGGTTAAACTTGAACTCGACATCCTTCAAAGAACCTCAATTCATTATTACCCCATACACCACATCCGAAATCCAAGCCACGGTCATCTGCAGCAGGGAGCACGGTTTACAAATCAGAATCAAAAGCGGGGGCCACGACTACGAAGGCCTGTCATACCTCTGCAAGAGCCCGTTTATCATCCTCGATCTCATAAACATACGATCAATCGCCGTTGATTTGGAAGAAGAAAATGCTTGGGTCCAGTCAGGTGCCACGCTGGGGGAGCTGTACTATAGCATAGCCCAAGAGAGTAAAGTTCTTGGTTTTCCGGCTGGTCTATGCCCGAGTGTAGGCATTGGGGGGCACTTCAGTGGAGGAGGAATAGGGACCATGGTAAGAAAGTATGGACTTGCTGCAGATAATGTAATTGATGCTTATATAATAGATGCAAAAGGAACGATTCTTGATCGAAAATCGATGGGAGAAAATCTTTTCTGGGCTATTAGAGGAGGAGGGGGAGCTAGCTTCGGAGTGATAATTGCATGGAAGGTCAAGCTCGTTCGAGTTCCATCACTTGTGACTGTATTTACTCTACACACAAATCTCGACAAGAAAACCTCAAAACTTGTCCAAAAATGGCAAAGTATAGCAAGCAAGCAGCCTGAGGAGCTATTCATCAGAAGCATAATTCAGAAAGTAAATAATGAAACAGTTGTGGTATTGTTTAATTCACTGTTTCTAGGACCCGTAAACAATCTTATTCCATTGATGAGTAAAAGCTTTCCCGAATTAGGCTTACGGGCACAAGACTGTATATCAATGAGCTGGATAGAATCTGTACTCTACTTTGCAGGATTTAAAAAGGAAGATCCATTGGAAGTTTTACTAGATAGAACAGTTCAATACAAGAGCTATTTCAAAGCAAAATCAGATTTTGTAAGGAAACCAATACCTGAGAGTGCGCTTGAAGAGATTCAGAAAAGGTTGCTTGAAGAAGAAGAACTAGCGATGTTGATTATGGATCCTTTTGGCGGGAAAATGGATCTTATTCAAGAAACAAAGCTGCCTTTCCCACATCGAAAAGGGTACTTGTTTAATATACAGTACTTGGTGAAATGGAGCGGTGAAGGAGAAGCTGAAGCTAAAAAACATCTGAAATGGATAAATGGAGTATATAAGTACATGAAACAGTATGTATCCAGTTCTCCAAGGGCTGCTTATATAAACTATAGGGATCTTGATTTGGGTATTAATCAGGAGCAGAATACGAGCTACTCACAAGCTATCGTTTGGGGTAGAAATTATTTTAAAGGGAATTTTAAGAGATTGGCACGAGTTAAGACTCGGGTTGATCCCGGAAATTTCTTCAGAAGTGAACAGAGTATTCCTCTGTTTCTTCACTGATCATCAATAGAGCAGCATAACCTGAAACAAAGTCAACAAGAAAGTCATTCTTCTACAAAAGATTGATCTTTTCTTCTTTTCCATTTTACTTGGGGGTTCTAATTCTATGTTTTGGATTAAAAGCAGATGTTTAGCTTATGTAAATGAAGTTCCTGTGCAACTGAATATGCAGGTGTGGTCATATTAATTAGATCAACTATCTTCTTCTATGGTTTCAAACTTTCAATATTACAGTTAATGGCAATTTAACCCCCTGTAATTTGCATACTATTCAATTTACCCCGTGATTTAAAAAACTGCACTTTAACCCATATAATTTTATAAAAATTTTACATCGCCTCTCTGACATTTTTAAACTTACAGAAAAAAAAAAAAGGTAAATTACAAATACCCCCATGAGGTAAGGCCTAAATTACGAAAATACCCCTCACGTGGTGGTATTACGTAAATCCCCTTGAAGCTTGTTACTATCTTACAATTAACCCCATACCACTGAAAATTTCAAACTTTATCCCTAGGGGTTATTTATAATATTTGTAATATCTTAAAAAATACTAAAGCTTGGGTGGTATTTTTAATATCTCATAAATTATATATGTACCACCAAAAAATTGAAAAAATTGTTTAATTGCACATAAGTTTCCAAAAATACTAAAAAAAATATAATTTTTACATATTTATTAACACTTTAATAATAATAAATTTTATTAAATTATTATTATAAACATAAAAAAAATTATTCAATTAAACATGTACATAAATATCTTATATTTATTAAATATAATTAATAAAATTTTGTTTATTTTTTACTATAGCAATTAAATTGTCGATAAATATATAAAAAAACAAAATTAGTATTTTTTGAAACTTATGGGCAATTATACAATTTTATCAACTTTTTGGTGGTAAGTATATAATTATCAATTTAAAATTTATGAGATATTACAATTAGCACCCAATTTTTTTTATAAAGATATTACAAACATTATAAATATCCCCCAAAGGGCAAAGTTGAAACTTTTTAGGATAATGGTGATAAACCACATGAAAAATTTCATATTTATGACTTATCTCACCAGTAATTTACCAAAAAAAAAGAAATACTTGGCAAAATATTGATGTTTATGCTTATCGAGACTTCCACGAAGTTGGAATTAGGCTTTACTCTAAGGCCATCTCTAATGACTCCGAGAGGGAATACCCTCTCCCTCTCCCTCTCCCCCCCCCTCTCCCCCCCCCCCCCCCCTCTCCCCCTCTCTCTAGTTTTTTAGTCATCTCTAATGACTCATTCTATCTAACCCATTCAATAATAAATTTTATCATTCTCCATTATTGTTATTATTATTATTATTACTACTACTAGTACACCAAAAAAAATATTAAAATTAACATTAATTTAAAATCAAATGTACATTAGGGAACTTAGAAAATTAAAAATTACATCAAATATTAAATTAATTCATATAAGGAAATCCATCATCTCCGCCATATTCGTTGCCACTATTATTATTGATGTTGATATTGCTACCGTCACTGTCTAGATTGATCGAAACTCCTGACGAATCTCCATATAAACGAGCCCGACGACGTTTTTCGCGAATTTCAGTCCTCACTTCATGCCAATATTCTTTTGTATTAGGGATCATGTATGTATCGTATTATTTTAAAATTTTAGAAAGAATTATTTTTGGGTGATAAATACAATCCCGAAATTATTAAAACAAATCAATATTAAAATAATAGTGTTAATTTAATGAATGAAAGTTATATTTTTATAATTAAAACTAATTATCTCCAAATAGTATACAAACTTTAGGAATTTTTTTCATTTTTAAATAAAGATAAAAAAAAAAACCAAATAAAACAAAACAAAATAAAAAATAAAAAAATAGCATGTGAGGGAGGGGGCTTGGATGGGAGAAGCTCCCCCTACCCCTCCCTCCAAGGTCCCTCCAGGGTCCCTCTAGTCCGTATACCCTCTCCGTCCCCCTAATCATTGGAGATGATTATTTTTCCCCCATTCCCCCCATATACCCTCTAGGGCATCTCCTCACTAGTCATTAGAGATGCCCTAAAGCTATGGAAGAAACAGTCACTAGTGAAGATTAAGGAGTGAATAGCAAATTAACTCCCTGTGTTATGCTAAATAGGCAATTTAACTTCCTGTGATAAATAAAAGGGCAAAATACCTTCCTGTGATATCCTAAATAGGCAATTTAACTCCATGTGATAAGAAAGAGGGCAAAATGACTCCCTGTGTTTTTATAAAAGAAGCACATTGCCTCCCTCTAAATTGCTCATTTATTCATATCACAGGGAGGTAAATTGCTCATTATTTCATTTCACAGGGAGGTAAATTGCTTATTTTTATATCACAAGGAGGTAAATTGTTCATTATTCATTTCACAGGGAGTTAAAAAGCCTATTTTTATTTCACAGAGAGGTAAATTGCCCATTAGACATATCACAGGGAGTTAACTTGCAAAAAACCCGAAGATTAACATCTCAGTCATTAGTTATATTACAAGGGCCAATTTGGTCGGACCTAATAGAGGGTATTATGTCATATTAAGTGATTTAATATGGGTTAATTAATATAACATTTGGTGGCATTGCTCTAATACTTGGTCAAATAGATTAAATTATTACGATCCGATATTAAGACTAGATTATAATCCACCAAGGCATGGGTGAGTTAGTTAATTCGAGTGAATATGGATTAGGTAAAATGTCACTTATAACCTCAAATTTACATATTTCTTTTTAACATATCATTAATAAAATATCATAAATTCTTCTCAAATATCTGAAAATGGAAACACATTATAGATAAATAAATCACAAGTTAAAATTTATATCAATTTATAATTAACATGGAGGCATTCAAACTAAAATATTGAATAAACATTGATCAACTCATACTCGTATACATATTAAACAAATGGCTTTGATGAATTGATATATCTTAACTAACATAATATGTTCAATTAAGTAGTGAAAATATATTTATATATGCCTAAACTCATAACTCTACAAAATATATTACGGTAGATTGTTTTAATGTGATATGACTCAATCAAATCTATCAAACGTATTTTTAATATAACCTTCAATCCAGCTCCAATCTAATCCACCTTAATCCCATACTCCCTACCAAACGGCCCCCAATAGAATGCTATATCAATAAATTATCAAAAAAACAAAAACACTGTTTCAATTCTGCACAAAACTCTTCAACGTCCAAATACATCCAAACCGTATTTCAAATGATTCAAACAGATACAACGAGAATCTTGTATACACCCAATCAGAAACTGAAAACCAACAAAAATTAATACGGTGGTCGGCGGAACTTCTTGTAGGAGTTAGATAAAAAGATTGCATTGTTGTAGTAATTTAACATAGCAGATGAAGATAATAAATAGTATGAGTCGACAAGCCACCACTAAAACATGCTATAGCATCCACAATAGACATGATCTTTCAAGGTAATCAAACTCACCCATACAAGAACCGATAATTAACAGACTAAAGAAGTTGATGAAGGAAGTACACAAATATTATTGAATACAAGAAACATACATTATCTACCACAAGCTAATCGAAAGGTGACTGCGTTAATCAATCCTCT
The DNA here is from genome assembly GCA_038501285.1 of Penstemon eatonii. Lineage (NCBI taxonomy): Eukaryota > Viridiplantae > Streptophyta > Magnoliopsida > Lamiales > Plantaginaceae > Penstemon > Penstemon eatonii. Next base: position 66,733,757 of record CM076708.1, on the reverse strand, counting down.
CACAAGGAGATATTGGCCATGGAGGAATCAGAAGCGAATATACCTTACCCTGAGCTCCGCCCTTGGTATAATAAAACTCCTCCTCAACTTCCAATGTTCTGGTCTTGATGTTGTATGAATACAACACCCCAAAACATCTCAAATACACAATATCTGAATCATATGGATGGAACGATATTGGTTTGAAACATAAGTATCGTCTTGAAATAATGTCAGAAGGTTGAATATCAGCATGGCTAACTCTATGTTGCAAACACCAAACTCCTGAGCTATAGTTATTCATTACCCAAATACTGATACTCAAAAGTGTAAAGTGATCTACAAAGTCGTTAGATATTCTAATATATCTCAGTTGCCCTTGATACGCAGAACAAAAATGTTTTCCGTGAAAAACAGCTTCGGGCAACGCGATAATGCGCGCTTGATCAGGCCTTTTGCGGGGATCATATGCAAACAATACATGTTCACGGAGAAGCCAATGAATAATTCCATTAAGAACAGTAGACGGGCCTTTCAAATACATTTTAACAGGTTCGTCAATATGCACATTATACATCTTCCATTCGCCAGTTTCAGAAAAAAATACTTCACAGCTTGTCAACTTAGTTGGGATACCATAACTTTCCAATAGCACCACCGTAAAACTCAAAAGAACTCCATCTTCGACCTTTGCAACAAAACCCCGACCTGCCACATAATCGACATCGGTGATGTGGGGGGGAAGGGCAATCCACTGCCCAGTTAAAGGATTGCATATCCTAAAATTGTTAGTATCGTACCTGTCACCTTCAATAAATTTATATAGAACTAACCCATTACTCACTCCACAAATCTTATACCTTTTGTCATGGGGCAGCTCTTTATCACAAGGGAAAGAAAGCGGGTACAAACTTGGTCGTGTGATGCTAGAATAAATATCCTCGAACATATCATAATCAAGAAAATGGGGTCTTTCAGAGTCTTTCCAGTACATACGTGAGCGCAAAAGAGTCCAACGCTGGTACTGCGGGAACAACGAGGCTCGAGAACAGTAGAGACAGACAAAATAAGTATCTAAAATGACAGAGAGCCATTCTTTGGAAACAAGTTTACACCTAAATACTGACTTTGGGGGCAGCCTAATGAGCACCTCCACTAACAACCAATGAGGGATGTCACCATCCTTAATCCTATCCGTAATCAAAGAATTAATATTCTTAAGTATCACCTTGTTCCCTTCGCATCTCCTATAACCTACATCATCAATATCCATGTTCTTTCAAAAACTCAAAAATATGAACACACACAATATTTTAACAAGTATTGTATAAACCCTTTGGGTAAAAAGAACAAACAGTTGGCGGGTTCAATTTTGGACGAAAGTTGAAATCTTCGTTTTATTTGCAAAAATAAGTATTTCTAAAGATTAAAGAATTTAAAATTCACCTCAGGCTAACTTCAATGACGGTAAAATTATTGAAAATTTATGGAAATTTTTGCTAGCCTCTTCAGAGAGTTTTCCTCTGTTCTTATGTGAGGATTTCTTTATTTTTAATGTTGTCGGAAACACAGAATTATATAGAATTTGTTTATAAGAATTTTTTTTTTTCAATTGTTCTTGTGTAATGATGTTAATTTGTTATCTAATCACCGATTAAAGAAATTTATTACATAATCCAAATGATTGGCATGCGTAAACTAAGTAATTAAATTAACTAAGATATCCATGTTTTCCCATTTACATATAATATTATGCGTAAAATTTATTATATTAAGGGTGTCTTTTGACCACAAGTGTCTAAATTTAACTAAATTTTAAATTATGTTGATTTGATTTTTCTTATTCCAAGGAATTTTATTATTGGTTGACATTTTCCCGAAAATACTTTTATGTTAATAAGATGAAGATTGTCCACGTTAAATTCTGTTAATTTTGTATCCAATCACCGACTAAAGAAATTTATATTATAATGGCAAAATTACTGAAAAAGTCACAAACTAATCGGTAATTTTGAGTTTTCGTCCCAAATTATATCACTCACCGAACGTAATTTAATTTTTTTTTTAATATCGTCCCATCGTTAATTAAAAGGCGTAAATTGCGCATGTGTACTTTAAATTGTCACATGGCTGCTTACGTGTCATGACGTGATAAATTTTAGCATAAATAATTATACAATATGACAAAATTCGTCATAAACTAATTACAAGAACCATAATTTCGTTTAAATTAGAAATTTAGTATTGGGACTAAATTTCATGCAAAATGGTTAATTACGAGACGAAATTCGGCGAGTTGATATAATTTGGGACGAAAAACCAAAATTAAATAATTAATTTAGGACAATTTTTCAAAAAGATATTAAATTACGGGATGAAATTCGGTGAGGTAATATAATTCGGGACGAAAATTCAAAATTACTAATTAATTTGACGACGTTATCTGCAATTTTGCCTAATTTATATATTTCAAAGGTTTCTTTAGACCTCAATTATTTGGATTTGACTCATTTCTAAATTATGGTAATTTCGTTTTTTCACTTAAATCTTGAGTCCAAATATAGTTTATATTAATAAGATGGAGATTGTCCATGTGGGATTATGTTTAATTTTGCCATCTAAGCACTTAATAGAGAAAATTTATTGATTAAAATTAATGGCAATTATATATATATATAGAGAGAGAGAGAGAGAGATAGAGAAATATTATTTAAAATATATGTTTATAAATTGTTATGTTAAAATAGATGAGTTGATTTGAGTTTCACTAAACTCAAACTCAAATATTATTTAGATTGGTGTTCTTGGAACTGTTACCACCAATCCATAAATGATGATATGGGTAAATATAATTGAAAATAGTCGCTTATAAGTAAGAGATTATTTAGTGGAACGACTGCATCACGTAGTAAGTACATGTGATGCAACCTATCACTGAACCTGAGAGGCTCGTAAACTGGATTAAGAATCTCTGTTAAGGTATATGAAGCCACTTGTTTCAAGCTCTCCAAGAACTATGACGTAAAAGACAACAAATAATGACATCAGATTCAGAACCAATATGTATTAACATGGGAAATTGGGAATAGAATCTAACACCAAGTAAACTTATGCCATTACAGAAAATTTGAATAGGTAAAAGGACAACATAACTCGTACATTTGATGATTTGATCCCAGCTAATCAAAAAAATTAGAACATAGACATTGTTTACATTGTGACAGATGCCAAACAAAGCTCAAGAGCATGGATCTCCTTAAACACTGTCATTTACTCTTCTCAGACACTTTCAACGGAGGTAGAGTTCCAAAAACGTTATCCCAGAGTGAAGAAGTGATGCCAAAACCTTTGTTCTGGACTCGGAAATGATGTTTTAAATGATATTTCTGCATTACACAAAAAAGTTATATCCTTGTCACACTTTAGATAAGGACCGATTGATTGAAAATACGACTCCTCTAGACTTGTGAGTATGTCAATTTTTTTTACCTTGATGCTCTTTGGTATTTCACTGGTTGGCTGGCCATGGTGCAAGTAATAATGAGTTACATCATACATCACATAACCTAGAAGAACTCCTCCAAGTAAAGCAGGAGCAGTGGTGGGAGAAGATATGAGTTTTACAAGATTCCAAATCTGTAAATTGGCAACAAGTTAAAAACAAGTGAAATGGTAAAATAAAAAGAATCATTATTTATTTAAAACCACAAAAAAATCATAATTTATAAAGGTTCTAGACATCAATTTAATGATGCCTTTAAGTCGTGAGAAAAAGTTTGTAACTGGTATAAACTTGCTTAAGCAGCTAATTGTGCTGTTCCAAATGAAATCCTATTTTCAAACTCATAATTCATAAACATGAGAGCAGACCAACTACGTTATCATCAAATACAGATCTACAGATGAAAAAAATAAAAAATAAAAAAAAGGCCAAGAAAACATGGAATGAAAACTTACAGGAAATAAGATGATAGCTGTTCCAGCAGGAGGGAAAACAAGACGCAAACCATCCATTGGGTGTTTATGATGACAACCATGAAAAATATAATGAATTGTGTTACCCCTGCAAGTTTCTGAACTTATTTAGTATAGAGAAGATAAAACATAGCAAAGTCCGGAGTAAAAATAAGGCCCATGTTTGGTTTTGAATTTCAGTGGGTAGAATAGAAAAAAAAATCTTGCATCAATTGACAGAATAATGAGCTTTATTTGTTCTTCATTTTCATTGTACTCACTAAAATCCAGTTTCCAAACATAGTGTAAGCCTTATAAGTTATAAGCCAACACACATAGAAACGGAGACTAACCAATAACTTTTTGTCTGAATGTGGAAAAGGAAGCGATGCAGAGTATATTCTAGCAATGTCCAGAAAAAGATGCCAAGTGCTGTCAATAATATAACCTGAGGAGTTGTATGACCCAAACTGATGGAGCTTGAGATTAACCAGGCCACAACGGGTAGCCAAATAAGGGGAACGACCCACCATCGAGTGCGTGTCAATAACTGTTCAATGAACTATCAAAAACTGAGAAAACTTGTGACATCAATCAAACCAAATCAATAAAAACAGGTTGTATTTTTTTTTCCCCTTTTTTTATGGTGGCGAAAAGGCATTTTGGGTCTCAAACTAATAGCACTTTTGGTTCAAAATTTTGAATCATTATTTTTTGCATATTTCATGTTAAAGACAGACCTATGGGACCACAAAGAGAGTCCACGGGAACGAAAGTGCTAAAGTTGAATGGAAGCAATGGGGGGGGGGGGGGGTGCAGCACAAAAAGAGCAGGAATAAAATTGTTGAGTGTCCAATCCCATGGGGTTAACGATGCATTTAATTTTAATCTAACATATTATTAGTTGTTTGTGTCTTTGACAAGAAGAAGTAGAGGAGTAGTACCTCGGCAAAATCACTTCCAAAAAACCGAGGGCCTTCCTTGCTAATTATTGGCTGGTGAACCCAGTCCTGATAAGCCTCACCAAGATGGCCAACCTTTGAAAGGTTCAAAACAATTGAGCAACAATGTGGAAAGTGAGACAACCAGAATACAACATAATTCGCAAGAAGTCCATCAAAAAAGGATGTCACTAACTATAATATTGTAATAAAGTCAACAACATCTAGCCACAGCAGAAATGTCATTGACTTTCAAATCACAGTCATTAAAATGTTCACTTAATGGATTGAATAAAAATAATTGGGCTTGGATTCAATAATCAAACATGAGTTAAAATCAAGAAGCAATGCCGTTGATGCTCAAGAGCATAAAATGAACCCAACTTTTAGAACAATATATATATATATATATATAGCATTTATCTAAATGAGCATTGGTGTTACCTGGAAAACTAGAGGTTTATTTAAGTCCACTGTAAATTCTTGTGCGACCATCTTGGTACCTCAAAATATGACTGTTAACAAAGTAATGAACAATACGTAAGAACTGATGAATTATGGTAAAGAAATAAAATTGTCTATCGCCATTACAAATCTAATTCAAGAAAAGGCACCAAAAAAAACTCACGGGTCAAGATTCGCATAAATTCATCATATCTATACATCTAAAAAACACGATCCAATCTAAATCACACAATGCACTCGACAACAAATCAAAATCAGTATAAAACCACAGATTCGACTCTTATCAAGGAAAATAAACTTTATTAGAAAAATACACTGACCCAATTCAATGCCGGCAAAATCTTTAGTTCAAAGAGGCGATTTTTCTCATCCACCTCCTGCAAGATTGCTTTTCTAATTGATTTCTTCGGGAGGATTCAAATAAGTAACAGTGAAACGCCGGGAATATATTTACTACTCTGACCGCAGATTTGAGGAGGGAATCGGACGGCCGCTGTTCCCAATTGATTCTGCCAGGCTGGCGGCCCACGTTCACGTGATGTGGTGTGGAAGATATTTATTTATGAATTTTTGTTTGGAGGAGGCCTTTTACGGTTTGGGCCTACCATAGGTATTTCGAATTTGATCCAATGTAAAATAACTAATAGTGATTAAAGGGCGACTAAATTTCAAAATTTGAAAATTGAACAAATGTGGAGTTGAGATTTGATTCGGTAATAAGAAAATTACATTTAAAATACAATTTTTAAAAAAAAATCAAATTATCAATGTACATTATTGTTTTTCAATGAGATTTAATAAACACACATAGGTTTGCTTTAATTTAAAAAAGGCTAGAGAGCTCAATGCCAATGAAGTGAGTTTGAACTCGCAAGAGTGAATTGTATAGTCTTGTAACATTCGGAAACCCATGATATATGAAATTAGTGGTTGACATTTTAGCATATTTAATTTTTTTTTAAAAACAAAAAACCAGACTTAAATTCAAATATTCAATAATTTTAATTCAAGGTATTTGAACTAGAATCAAGTCCGATTAAAAATAATTGAATTTATCAAAAAAAAAATCAAAATCTTCAATGTCAAAGAAAAAAACATAAATACAACTCTCATTAATTAACTACCGAAGAAAAAAGTATTAGAATGTTGTTAGACTAATGCAAATACTGTACAATATATTATGACAGTTGCAACAGGATTGTCCTAAATGAATTTCCTAACACAATCTATAGACGTGGAAAAAGAAAAAGAAAAAAATAAAATGAAAAGACATATGATCCTATCAGCCTTTAACCAAAAATAAACGCAGGACTGTAATTTTTGTTCTTATTCAAGGTAGAATATTGGTGCGTCGACATTGCATTTCCTTAAAAAGTTAAACAAAAAGAAAATAGAGTCGACATTGCATTTCCTTTAAAAGTTAAATAAAAGAAAATAGAATGTCATGTATCATGCTTAGAATTTGAATTAAGATGTGAACATAATCTAAAATGTCGATGAGACAATGCAAAATTTTGCCAGTCCGACCAATTCAATATCCGTAATCAACTGCTACTTTTCTTGCTAGATTTTGGTGGAATTGTAGCAAATATCCTGTCCCAAAAATCCGAAGTGATTCCAAATCCCTTGTCCTGGATTCTGTAGTGATGGTTCATGTGATATCTCTACAATAATTTACCCACAATTAATAAACATAAATAATTTGCGCAAAGAGGCAAACAATACATATTTAAGATTGGTTGTTATACGCAATGTTTTTATTGAGTTAATGACAATTTATTCCCGTAATATTCACAATGTTCAATTTATCTCATTGTAATTTTGAAAAATAGCAATTTACCTCATGTAAAAATTTTAAAAAAGCAATTTACTCCCTTCAACCGGAAATTGTAACTCACTTGTCGAAATTGAGAGTGACATGAAAAGTATTTTGTGTTTTGTAATACATGGGGTAAATTGACACATTTATCATAACACAGGGGGTAAACTGTTGCATTATCATAACACAGGTAAGTAAAATGTCAGGGAGACAGTTATAAAATTAAAAGGATGGGGGAGGGGAGTCAGATGCTATTTTTCGAATAATAGTGAGGTAAACTAAATATTATGAATATTCACGTGGGGGTGGGTGGGAGGGTAAATTGCCATAATTAAGTCAAAATTAATTTGACATTTGGCCGCCGCCGTTACCTTGAGATTATTGGATACACCTTTGGATGGCTTTCCATGGTGCAGGTAGTAATGAATGCAGTCGTACATGACATAACCCAACAAGACACCGCCGGCAAGAGCAGGGGAATAGGGTGCAGGGGCTACAAGTTTAATCAGATTATAGAGCTGATCGATATAACACAAATTAAAGGTCAGTGAAAATGAAAAAAGAATAAGAATGTGCAGGAATCATTATCATCATCATATATATATATATTAAAGGAACTACGTACTAGAAAGAGTACAATTGCGGTTGCAGCTGGAGGAAAAACAAGTCGGAGGCTATCCATCGGGTGCTTGTGATGGCAGCCATGTATGAGGTAGTGAATTGTGTTTCCCCTGCACATATATAATTTACATGTTTATCAACCTGCATCATTCTTACTACGATCGAGCTAAATGCAAAAAAGAACCCCTTTGGATTTCCAGCAAAAATAAAAGAAATAACACTGGAGGATCTTTGCTAGCTAATAAAAACAGCATAGGGGGTATTTTTGCGTTTTACTATTCAATGTTCGTGATCGTGATGCATTCGTTGGCCACCAAAACTTATATTGTATAACACCTAATAGATTGAATGGAGAATAAGCAATAGATATATAATGACGTACGAACCAATAGCCTCTTGGTTTGATGTGGAAAAGAAACCGATGCAAGAAGTACTCTAGCAATGTCCATAGGAAGATACCGGCTACAAGTGTTGCTGCTATATTGTGCGAGGGAAGGCCAAACTTTATGGATAATGAGGCAAACCAACACACAACGGGTAGCCAGATTAGAGGAATCGCCCACCAAACGGTTCGTGTAAAGAACTGTACGTTCCCATATTGTAATTAGATATTGAACCATTCTAGCTAGCAAATTTTTTGTTTTTTTCCATCAAACGTTATAAATTTACATTGCCAAAATAAAATACTAATGAATTCTTACCTCAAGAAAGTTGTTACCAAAAAACCTTGGAGATTCTTTGCTGATAATAGGTTGGTGAACCCATTCCTCATATGCTTCTCCAAGACGGCCAACCTATATTATATCATTTATTATTAATTTCATAGATATTGAACTAATATGCATAAATTTTTATAGTAATAAAACATAAAGAAATATTGACCTGAAAAACAAGTGGTTTGTTAAAATCCACTGGGAAGGCCTGGCTGACCATCTTGGAACCTATATATAAAAAATAAAAATAAATCATTAGAAAACTGATTAAGCAAGCAATATATGAAATAATAATAATAATTAAAATTATGAATTAAAGAAATCGTACCTTAGGACAATGCCAGAGGAAAATATATGCTCAATCACAATAGTTCTGTAATTTGTTTATTTGGAAGTAGCAGCAGACGAAGAGTTGCAACGTTAGGTCAGGATGTAAGGAATAAATGAACTCCCAGAATTGTGTCGGAAAAATAATAGTTATCTGTTAAATCGGCAATCACCGCAAAATTTCGGGGCAGCCTCACAAATTAGAAGTCAACCGCTTCTTCCTCTTGGTCAAATTTCTGTCAAAATTAATTACCTCTTCTAGAAATAGTATATCAATTCAATTCCACCAATATATATATATATATATATATATATATATGTTATGTTTTTCTTTCTTGCACCTTTCTCTTTGTTTGTTGCAACCTATATCGATCAATACTAACCAATCTAACATGATGAGTTTGATTTAGGAATTGATAGAAGCTTACTAGCCCATAGTGGACTCGGACACACTTTTATGCTCCATTTGTTTACAAGCCCACGCAACTTGATTCGGCATAAGCAAATTAACTCACTCTAAAAAATATAGTTCAAATAACTAACTTATATTTAAAATAAAATAAAATAAATCCCTTAATCTTTGAAATACTTCACCTCTTTGTCGATATTAACATCACTCTCTATCCATTTTTTTTTAATTTCACGAGGAGATAATCTGCATAGAACTTTTTTTTTTTCTTTAACGGGGAGATAGATTGATTATCATTCATATTCATATAGAAGAGAAGTAATTTGTTAGAAATATAAGATATGTGTCTTTTCAAGATAAAAACGTTCACGCTAAAAATTGGAGTAAAAGTGCTAACTTTTTCAATATTAGCTTTATATAAAGAGAAAGCTTGTACTGAAACAAAAAATGCAGTTGCGTGGACTCAAAGCTACACATTTCACCTACAAATACAATGGCCTTTGCAACGCATCAAATCCACTCGGATCAACCTAAAAACAACAGTAGGCCAATTACCCGGACTCTAGGCATCGCGCTTGCACTTATAGACTATGAGCCATGGGGTGTAATCCCATTTCGGATACGGGAAGCGGTATAAATTTTTTGGTTGCGAACCCTGAGATTGGAGATCACGTTCTTGCCAAGGCTTTTCAGGTTGATAAGACTGTAATTGATCAACTTCAAGACGACTCAATTGGTTGAAAACAAATACTCCTAATAGTAACTGCAGTTTGATTTTGTTGTAGGAGAGGTTCAATTTCGTTTATGTTTCAGTGTCCAAGAAAAATTTACAAATAAATATCCACTCATCTTCAATATATAAGGATCTTCATTCCTATTAGCATATATATATATATATATATAATTTGTTTTCCCTATCTATAAACTGAAAAAAGAAAAGCAGGGGAGTAGTTTGGAATATGAATGACTTGGTATCCTAACTTGCATTAATTTACAACAAGATCAGAAACAAAGGAGTATTAGATTTAAGACTTAATGTATTTGTTAGTGTAGCATTAAAAGGGCAAATTTGTTTGTAGAAATTCTTCACAAATCTTCCCCCTGATCCATACATAATCATATATATTAGCCAAGAATTCATATTCCTTTTACAGTGCACATATAACTTCAGTTAAAATACAAATTTATATCCTAGTTACTGTTTCACTTACAGAAAAGCAGTTTCATCAAGAATCTCATGTGAGTTGTAAAAAATATTTAATATTAAATTGAAACAAAGACAAATATAGGTAAGAGGAGTCACACGGATCAGGTGGCATGTAAAAAGCAAGAGCCCCCACAACAACAAACTTATTATCTATTCTATTCTATACAAGACAGTGAGGAACTGGTAAGATGAAAAGGAAAGAAAACAACTTTACAACCAATAATTTCATTGAGAACCAAAAAGAAGTAGTTCCTCATTCATAGTAATAGTATGCGCACTTATTTATTAGTATAAACCAATTCCTTCCAAAACTTCCAAGTACATGTTATCCAAACCTTTGAGATAAGTTTCAGAAAATTATATTAGATTCAAATGAACTGTCACCATCCCAACTCAAAAAAACCTTTAACACAAGAAAATTAGCTCATAACTATAAATTGTAACATGACGAGAAAGGACCAAACTTAATTATGATCTTAATCTATAAATTTACAAGTCAAGGTACAACACCCCAATTCAGAAGCCAACTAAAGGTTGAACATCAAGCCAAAAAACCAAGTTAAAACCAAAGATTCCTATAAGCAAAATTTCTAGCCAGATTTTATCATAAAAAGACCTGATTTAAGACGCAACTATATACCTAGGAAGTTTTTCACTTAGTTTTAAAAGTGAGTACCATAATAAAATAAGTAGAAGTGCAAATGCTCGACCTCCGATAAGCCCAATTAGAACGATAAAAATGAGTACCAAGGATTTCCAAACTAATCCCGATTCTTTTTCCTCGTCTTCTTCATTAACTTTTGATGATATATCAAAAGAACATATGAAATCTTCCTCTTTGTATATTTCACTCGAAACCGATGATAAACTGCTACTGTTCTCAGATACCCTTTCATCCTGACATTGAACTAATTCTTGTTCTTCACAAACAGTTTGAACCCTTATGGGATGATGATGTGCTTCTTTTATAGAACTTCGTAATTTCTTTTGAACAAATTTGTTCATCTTCAATTTTATCTTAGCCCTCCGCGATTCTTTCCTCATCTTTAATTCTACCAATCTACAAAAAGACTCGTCTTTCTCCATCACCATCTCAGATTCAATTTCTTGACATTCCAATCTCCCTTCAAAACAAGAACCATCCATTATCTCTTTTTCTTCGGATATAATTTCCTTAACTACTCGATTCCCAGTCCCATTTTCTTGAATTGGGAATCTTGATTCAGAGATCAAAGAACCATGTTTTTCAATACAGCCATTCTTATGATCTAACTTATCCTCCTTAAATCTTAACAAACTCCCATTAAACAATCCAGCAGCAAGTTTCCCCACAGACTCTAGGAAAAACAAGAAGAACGCCGACAAAGTAAACCCTACGGTTAATCTCTTCGTCCATAAAGCCAATACCACGATTAAAAACATCTTGAAAACAGCCAAGAAAAACCCATTCGAATCTACACCCTTTTCAACATCATTTTCCTCTAAAACAAGAAATTTATTCATACAAGGTAAAGGGGGTGATTCAGTTACAGAGGAAGGTGATGGAACAGGGGAGGGGTAAGGTGTAGGTGAACCTGCAATTACCTGATTACTATAATTATTGTTAACATCAATAGGGGTTATGTTTAGCGGCTTTTTCTTGGATGGTTTTCTCAAGTTGTCACGATTCTTGATGAAAAGATCAACGAGAGAGGTAGGGAAACCTGTTTCAACTACGAAAGAAGAGCCGTCGCGCCGCTTCTGTGAGTTGTGTAGATGATCATTCACAAATTTCGAAATTTTTGTGCTCTTTGGTTTCTTCCATGGGAAAGCCATCTTTCCTCCCGAAAGAAAAAGAAAAGGGATTTTGAAGGTTGCGTTACACTGACATCCTTTTGTTTTGGGTTAGAAAGAAATCAACATCTCTGTTTTCGATTTTTATTCTAGTCACTCTTCTGTTCTGGTCTGGAAAGGAAAAGAGAGCGTTTTGTTTTGAGTGAGAATGAAGAATTGAAACAAGTAGTCTGACTATAAGTCTTGGCTTGGGTACTCTAATTCTTCAATAATTACAAAAGTACCCCATAATTTAAGTAATTGATTTGTCAAAAAAGAAAAAGTCTATTTTTATTAGTATTAAAAAAAATAGGTAATAATTCCACCTACTAACAATATTACAATGTTTCTTTCATTTTTTCAAAAAAATTATAGTAATCAACCAACCATTGTTGATTTATGGAAGGTATTTTCGTCTAGTTGTTACTTCATAATATTTAGATGGGATAATAAACTAATAAAAAAGTTGACACATGATTTTTTTGCTAATAAAAGTAATTTAGACTATTTTTGTCAAATAAGCGAAATATTGGGGGGTTTTTTGCATTTTACTCTAAATTGTTTTCAATATTTGCTTTTCTACGTTTAAATGGATATTTATTAGGAAGATAAAGGGCGTTAATGGGGACTGGCTGGGGCATGCGCGAAAACTGTTCCAACTTTAATCATCAAATCGATCATGAGATCAGAGAGATAAATTATATACAAATTAAATATGTTTTTTTTTTCTTTTAATAGTTGTCGGTTTGCTTGGTCTACTGTATTTGGGGGAGTAATCAATTAAAAGCCATTCCATTTTTTTTTTCTTTTTTTTTTTTTTAGGAAAAACACCCTACAGTAAATATTCAAGATTTGTGCAAATTATTCTCTATATTCAATTAAGCAATTCATTTTCTGGTTGTACCAACAAAATAATTAATATTTTCAAAGTAATAAACACCTTAAATCAGATATTCTAAGCCGTTTCACGTGCAGATTCAGATTTTCATTTTGGATTTGTGATCAGATTTTAACCTCAAATTAAATGATAAAATTTGAGGCTCAAGACCTAAATAGATCACATAACTTATCATTAAAAAAATCAGTTCTCACACGATTCATATATGAGAGAATTGCATTTTTGGTACACAGCTATATGCCAATTCCCACTTTTGGTACACAGTTTTATGTGTCTAACACATTTGGTACACCTTTTTAACAAAGTTCGACACATTTGGTACAACCGTTAAATAAATTGCAAAATCACCGTTAATTCCGTTAGTTCGACACATTTGGTACACCTCTTTTACAAAATTGACATGTGCGCGGCACATGGCTGCCCAAAAAAAATTTAAACTCGATAAACTTTTATAAAAATTATCATATATATTTATTATATTTATCATATCATATTTATATAATGATAAAAAAAATATATATTTATTATTTATATGACATGTACAATATAATAAACTATATAATGTCATTTATAGTTTAATACTGGAAGAAGAATAAAATATAATAAACAAGTTTATCAAGTTTCAATTTTTAAAAATTATTTATAAAAATAGTTTATTATTTTTATAGTTTATTATTTATAATGTCTTTATCATTTATATGACATGTAAAATATAATAAACTATATAATTTCATTTATAGTTTAATATTGGAAGAAGAATAAAATATAATAAAAAAGTTTATCAAGTTTCAATTTTTAAAAATAGTTTATTATTTATAAAAAAATATTAAAAAATATGTATTTATTATTTATATGACATGTAAAATATAATAAACTATATAATGTCATTTATAGTTTAATATTGCAAGAAGAATAAAATATAATAAACAAGTTACTTTAATTTATCATATTTATAAAAATTATTAAAAAATATGTATTTATTATTTATATGACATGTAAAATATAATAAACTATAATGTCATTTATAGTTTAATATTGGAAGAAGAATAAAATATAATAAAAAAGTTTATCAAGTTTCAATTTTTTCTTTTTTTTTTTTCTTTTTTTTTTCTGGGCAGCCATGTGCCTCGCGCATGCCAATTTTGTAAAAGAGGTGTACCAAATGTGTCGAACTAACGGAATTAACGGTGATTTTGCAATTTATTTAACGGTTGTACCAAATGTGTCGAACTTTGTTAAAGAGGTGTACCAAATGTGTTGGACACATAAAGCTGTGTACCAAAAGTGAGAATTGACATATAGATATGTACAAAAAATGCAATTCTCTCATTCATATATAGATAGAACTCAAAGTTAAACTCTTAAATCAAGTTAAAAATTTCACATGAATAGCATGTAACTGCTAAAACATATCTTGTACTCATAGTCAATTTGAAGTTTCGTCATATGGAAAAAAAGGGACAAATATTTTAGTTTTTTTAATCATCAACTATATTAATGATAGATTGAAACTAAAAATAGATTCGAAAAACCTAATAAAAAAATTCTGAGTACATCAAAATTAATCTAAGATTAAACCAACCACATATTAGAATATTCCCTAAACCAAATTCAGTCTAAAGTCATAGGTAAAAAAAGGACATGGTGAAAATACCCTTGAGCGGTCTCAAAAGCAATGTGAGGGCATCTCCTGTGATGCCCTCAGTCTAAGTCCAATTTTTTCTCAGCTCAGTCCAGTTTCTCCTCAAATTTCAAGTCCAGCTTCCCCTTTCTTTTTTCACAGTCATCTCCAAATGACTCAATCTATCAAGTTCATTTAATTTCAATCCTCATTTTTTTTCCACTATCACTTAATAATAATAAATTGTATTTAAGTTTCTTATAATATTATTAAATTTACAAATAATTAATGTTAAATTTCATAAATCAAAGTTACGTTCTTTTAATGTTAATTTTTTAAAATTAATTTTTCTTTAAGTTTCCTTAAAGTTTATATTTTTTAAATTAAAATTAACATTTTTAAAATTAATCATAAATTAAAGAAATTTTTTATTTAAAGAAAAAGAAAGAATTTTATTAACTAAGAATAAATAAAAACAAAAAACAAAAAATAATTGCCTTCAAGATTCAAGGGATGAGGCAAACCAACCTTGACTTGCACCATCCTTTTTGAGCAATTGGGTGGTTGGATTCAAGGGAACCTCCCCTTAAATCAATGGAGATGGCCATCACCATCCCTTGGAGATGGCATGAGATGGGTCGATCTATTCGACTTGGACCTCCGCAAATTAGGTTGAGGGCTACACCGCAACTTATCGGCCGAGCGACAAATTAGTATATATATCAGTACGTATTACGTACTAGTGCTGCCCTTCAGCTGGATACAATTATGTACAAACGTAATAGAATAATAGAATGATACTAATTTGTTATAAGTCTCTATAATTAATTACTCCCTCTGTCCCAAATTAAGTATCATTTTACATGTTTTCACACATATTAAGATACCTACTACATAGCCTCACTTTTATGAAAAAAATAAATTATATACCTCAAATATTCTTCTTATTTACTCCCTTTGTCCCAATTTATGTGTCGTTTTAGGTGTTTTCACACATATTAAGTCACCTACTAAATTGCCTCAATCTTAGGGAAAAAATAAATTATATTCCTAAAACATCCTTACATTCTCTCTCTTACTTTTTTTCTTAAAGAGAGAGTTTTAAATACATTAAATAAGGGCAAAATGAGAAAATATGTAATTAATAGTGCATTGAAATTTCTAAAGTGACGAATAATTTGGGACAAAAAAATTTCTCTAAAACGACACATAAATTGGGACAAAGGGAGTATTTATCCCACCATTAGCTATTTACACGTTATTCAAGTTTTACACACTCTCTCTCTTACTTTTTCTCTAAAAGTACCTAAAATATATAATTAATGTGTATTGAAATCCTAAAATAACAGATAATTTGGGACAAATTTTTTTCTCTAAAAAGACAAATAATTTGGGACAGATGGAGTAGTAAGTACAATGCACCCTAGTTCAGTTGCACATAAACATTGGCCTAGCTATCCTATTTCCAGCATTCATGTACGACATAAATATTTGCTTAGCTGTTGATAACTTGATTTCACTTTTCCCCCCATTTTTTTCGAACTTTGAAATCCTAATTAAATTGAAAACTCTAAAGAAAAATTGAAACTAACCCCCTCAAACCCTAAAATCAGAATATTTTATCCAAATCAATACATACATACATATATATAAAGTACGTACGAGTCCATACTAGCTTTAAGTTCAGTAATTAACTAAACATGCATGAAAATTGAAATATTTTTATAACTAATTCAATATCTAACCACCACCATAGACCTAAAATCCTTAATTAGTAGACATAAGAAGATCGATCGAACGCGTTTTGACGTTTAGATTTGCAACAACTTACTTTAATTTAATTTAGTGATGATGATGGGGTCTTGGTATTGTAAGTGAATTGTAACAAAGTCTAGGTTGTAAATAACTAATTTTTAATTGACTTTTAATTAGGACTTGAGTTGATGATGATGAAGCATTCCCAAAATTGAAGAGGATGGTCTTACTAAGGTGGTCAAACTTTTTCAAAGGACCGCAGTTGGGTCCTAATTAATTAACTCGTGATTATAAAAGTACCGAAAGAAAATAAACTTTTCTTAGAACAGTAATAATAATAATAATAATTATAAAATGAAAACATCTTTGGAAGATTTAATTTGGAGAGGTCACGTTATTTCAATAACTAATTTATTTTTTTAAGAGCTCGGACACGGCAGCGTGTGATACGGACTTTATATTACTATTAATTAATCGTGAATTATTAATTTTCCAGTTTTACAAAAATAGATCGAGTAAAAAGGACGCTATTGAATCGGTCCTCGTGATCTAGCCAAATGATGCAACTGCAGTACTAATGTCTCACGTTTTATTTTTCTTGGTCAAAAATTTAAGAGAAGAGACAATGATTCATCAGATAATTATATTTTTCTTTAAATAGAAAATATTTATAATGTTGGGCAACTGAGCATCGTAATTGTAAGGCCATCTCCAATCCGTAGGGCTATTTACAGTTCTAGGGTGTCAATCTCCACCCGGGGAATCTGCACCCCCCTGAGCATCATCTCCAACCGGTAGGGCTATCTCCTCCAATTAATTAAAAAAAAAGCCTTCCCCACTCTCACCTATATTATCTATAATAATAATAATAATAATAATAATAATAATAGTAGTAGTAGTACCAATAATAATAATAATAATAATAAGTAATATTAATTTAAATATGAAAATGCATAATAATTAATTTTAGAGACAATGATAATAAAATAATAATATTACATTCGGGACAAGAAAAACAATAAGGATTACACGAAAATAACAACGAAATTGCAACGATGAAGACAACATTGAAAATGCAACAATACAACATAAGTAAACAACAAGAAAAATGCAACGATGGAAACAACAATCATTAGGCGTTGGGAAAATAATCAAAAGGGTTGTTTCCTGGATTCAATGACCCTCCTCCAAACAAGTTTTTCGCAAGTTGTTTTTGTTGTATATGTTTCCTTTTAAGCTTAAATAAAGCTTTTGTGTCTGGAGTGAAGGTAGATGTATCCATCGTCAAAATTTTCAAATCATTATCCTCCTCTTTCATCGCCATTAGCTCGGTGTGCCTTCGGACACGTCCTTCTTCCAACATGCGATTCACTTCGTTTGTTTCTCGAATGCTTTGGGAATATAATTCTAAAGAGGCAGAATTAGCAGAGGCATTGGCCTTGCCCTTTTTTGCCTTTTTAGTTCCCATTGGTCTCCCTGATGTATTTTCTTCACTTGGAGTCCCCAGGCTAGAAGGTGTTTCAAATTGAGCCTCCTCGGGTGTAAAGTCAAAATGCGGAGTATAACCTGGTGGTGGGGACTCCATTTGTTGGGAGAAAATGTGCGATGATTGCGTTTAATACAAAATTGTATTTCTACATTTTGTCTCAATTATACATTGAACATTAATGCTATATTAGAGTTTAAATAAAATTAAAATATTTCAAATCAAATTTTAAATGTGGCTAAATAAATTATTGTTTCATAGACAAATATATATAATTTTAAAATTAATAATGGATAAGAATCTTTTTATACTATAATTTTTTTTAATTTTACTTTCATGTTGCAATTTTTATATCTAATAATGTTACATCTTTAATTTAAATTAAATTGTTATTAAACCTACAACAATTTTTATAATTAAATGTAACTTTTATTTTTAGTTAATTAAAATAAATAAGGTATTGTTAAAATTTGTAGTTAATTTTTAAATTTTTTTTTACTTTTTTATTATTACTATAGTTATTAATATTAATTTTAAAATTTAATAAAAAAATAAATAAAACAAATCCATCAGGGGGCGATGGGCTGGACGATTAATCGCCCAGCCCATACACCTGGGCGGTCCAAATGGACCGCCTTATATAATCTCCAACCCGGGAGGATGGGGCTAGGCCCATCTCCACCCACCCCCTTCCCGGGTTGGAGATGGCCTAAGTACTAGTAGATTTTGTTTGGATGGAGTAAGATCACCTAAATCTTCATTTGGGCTATAGATCTATTTAATTAGGGGAAATTGCATATTACTATCCTGTGATATCGGTAACCTGCAAAAAATTACTCTGTGAATTTTTTTTTGTACCAGACTTCCTTGTGTTTTTAAAAACCCTGCAAATTACACTCATTTTCCGTTAATCATTGGCACCGTTAATTTTTAATTGAATTGTCTAAATTACCCCTTATTTATTAAAAAAAGTTTATTTTTTTTTATTAACGCAGAAAATGCATATTACTACCCTGTGATATCGAAAACCTGCAAAAAACTACCCTGTGAAATTTATTTTTTTACCAGACTTCCTTGTGTTTTCAAAAACCTTGCAAATTACACCCATTCTCCGTTAATCATTGACACCGTTAATTTTTAATTGAATTGTCTAAATTACCCCTTATATATTAATAAAAAATTATATCTTTACAATTACAAAAACTCTCACTAATTTTTCTCTCTCGCTTCTCATATGGAACAAACAAAGAAAAGAAGAGATATTATGTGCGAAGTTTAAAAGATACAAAATTATTGGTATAGTACAAAAGTATAAAGCAGTTTGAACAATCGTTTAAAAGTACAAGAATTTTTTGCGCAAACATTAAAAAATATGAGTTACTTTTCTACAAACATTAAGAAAAACATAGAAGTTTTTTGCAAACATTTCAAAACATAAGGAATTTTGACGCAAACTTCCAAAAGTACAAGGAAGTTTTTTGCAAACGGTGGAAAATACAAGGAACTTTTACGCAAACTTTAAAAAACACAACGAAGTTTTCTGCAAACTTTAAAAAACACAAAGAGGTTTTATGCAAACTTTAAAAAATACAAGGAAGTTTTCTGCAAAGATTCAAAGGTACAAGGGTATTCTTGTCATTTTGAATAAAAATTACGTCATAAACAAAAAAAATTGCATTTTTGGCGCGTAGAATACACGCACGTCAAAAAATTGACGGAGGGAGACGGAATGGGTGTAATTTGCAGGGTTTTTGAAAACACAAGGAAGTCTTGGTGCAAAAAAAATTTCACTGGGTAATTTTTTGCAGGTTTTCGATATCACAGGATAGTAATATGCATTTTCCCCATTTAATTAAGGAGAAAAACAAAAGATATCTTAATAAAAATTTGCTCTAAATTTGTTCTTAGCAAAAAGGCTCGATGACTACATTATCATTCTCTTAATTACTCTATTCTATCAACGTTGTTGTCATCAAAAGACACTTTAATTATGCTCCTTGGACATATAAGGACGGCACAATGTGAAACTATATATGTAATTAATACTATTATTATCTAAATCTTTAATGGCCTATAAAATTAAAGCTTCCTGAATGAATATCATTGATTTGCACCATAAAATCATTTATTTTCAATGAAATACATATGATGTAAAATGAATACATATGAATGAATGAATATATATATATATATATATATATGTGATGGTAAGGTTTTCTTTCTTTAGTAGTAAAACCCGTTGTTCTTCCTCGTAACCGCATGACTTCTGCTTCTTGGAAACATAACAGGAACATCTTCTTCAAATTCGCACGGCTCCTCTTCATCAATGGTCCCTAACGCCACACTGTAACTCCTATCAACGGCTCTACATTCTCCCCCCCTCTGCTTCAGTTTAACCTTACTCCAGTTGTACTTGTTGCAGAATGATTTGTACAGTTCTTCTTCGGTATTTTCATTATTGTCCAGTTTTAGAGGACGACCGAAATTCATTGGCAGGTGGTGGGATGCATGGGCTACTGGGCAAGCCACAACGTTGGCATTGGCGACTTTACAATCGAAATTAAGCATGCTGTCTATGTAGAAATCTCTGGCCTTGCGTAGAAATCTTCTGGTTGTGTAAATGCAGTAGTGCCTCAATTTGCTCTGTTTCTTCTCTGTCATCCTCATTGCTTTGTGACTAGTTTTAGTGCTTCTTTTCTTTTTCTTGTTTTATGATTGCTATATATATAGAGAGAGGAGCTTACTTTTGATTGTTATATATAGTGTTGGATTAGGGAATTGGGTTTAAGTTTTAGTCTAAGTAAGAGAGTATTATTTTTGCAAGGCAAACAAATAGGGGGATAAATTGCAGTTGGACGCTTGGGTTGTCTGTTTCCACATATATTTCACTTGTACATGAAGATTGTTTGCAGTCAAATAACTATTAATAAAATTAGAAATATGTGAAAGCCAAGGGATCACATATTGCATTATATGGTTTTTTTCTTCTTCTTTTTTAGTAATCAATAACTTTGACGTTGGTCATATGTAATATGTACTTCCTTTGTGTTCTTGCTCATATTTTTATAATTTGTTCAACTAAAGTTAAAGTTTAGTCTTTGCTGCTTTTGAAAAATTGGTCAAGATCCTTTGAAGATTTGGTCTTTCCATTTAGAATTCTTTTCATTAGTTTTAGGCTTTTAGCATAAAAAATGCACCACTAATCTACATAAGAAAAAAAAGACTATTACAAGTGGTTTCGCCTTTATCTTAAACAATGCTTATAAAACAAAGAAAGATCAAATTCCAGGGGAGATGGATCAAATAAAACAGAACAATGATTTACATGGTTTCAGTTTTTCTGATTTTTGGGTTCTGTTCACTCCCAAATGCTTATTCCACACAAGAACAAGAATCCAAGTGTGACTCATGTAACCAAACATTAATAATCAGCCGTGGAGACTTTTCGGAAGAGTTTATCTTCGGTGCCGCTTCATCCTCTTATCAGGTTCCAGTTTTTGAAAATTAAACCCATCTTCTTTAATTTGTTATTTGCAAAAATATAACCCAATTAATGATCAGTATGAAGGTGCATTCAATGAAACCGGGAAAGGCCCGGGCATGTGGGATCATTTTACGCATTCTTATCCAGGTAACAAGCTGCTTTTATATATCCCATTCTTCGATCTTCCCCTGTTTGTGCAATTTTCTGTGATCTCTCTCTGTCTCTTCCTCTTCAGATAAATAAATAAATAAATAGATTGCAATTCTATTCTCTCAGTTAAAATATCGGATCATAGTACTGGAGACGTAGCAATCGATTCCTATCATCGTTATAAGGTAAAAGTTAAATGTACGTCTCGCTTTCAATTAAAGGGTTAGCTTATAGTATTTATTATATATGCATGATGATTAATGGATTACAAGCCCGTTTAATTTGGTAGATATGCATACAAGTTTGTCCAATTCTAAGTTGTTAGCTTCATTTTAACAACCTAATCAAAACTATACTTGCAAGTAGGAAGATGTGAAGATTGCAAGGGATTTAAAGCTCGACGCCTACAGGATTTCAATATCATGGCCCAGGATACTACCGGGTATAAACTCGGCCATAAAATCGAAATTTTGATCCACGAGTTCATTGTATATATATTCTTATAAATTATATATATGTACATATCCTCATTCAATGCAGGTGGAACGTTTAACACAGGCGTTAATCAACACGGAATTGACTATTACAACAATCTCATTGATGAGCTCCTAGCTAATGGTTATGTCCTATATAATCCTAATCTTCAACCCATAAAACGTTTACTCTGTTGGTTTTATGGGTTAAAATAGGTTTGTCAACGGGTGGGTTTACTTAACATATAAGAACAAGACTCTAGCCCGCTCAAAATCCGCTTAAACGCATTTGTTTAAGATATAATCTAATGTTCGTTCAATTGATAAGGTCAATAATTTTCAAAGCAAAGTATAAATACCAATACAAGTAAAAAACTTATGGATTATTCGTTTCCTCTAGTTTAAAAAGCAAACTTAGAAAAATATCATAAAACGAGTTTTGTAAGGGATGGAAGTATGAAGAATGCCAAAAATAGGAAATTCCCCATTTTCCCATTTCAATGGATATCTTTTGCAGGTATTGAGCCTTTCGTGACAATTCTCCACTTTGATGTTCCTCAAGCTCTAGAAGATTCATATGGAGGATTTCTAAGTTCTCCAATCGTGTAAGTCAATGTGAAATTGATCCAATTTTTATATAGTCTTAAACTATTGATTCTTTTTAATTAATATTCTACCATCAGGGATGATTTTGTAGACTTTGCAAAACTTCTTTTTCACCAATTTGGTGACAGGGTTAAGTATTGGATCACCATAAACGAGCCATGGACTTTCAGCATATACGGTTATGAATTTGGTTGGTTTGCACCGGGCCGGTGTTCAAATTCACATGACTGTACAGGTGGCAATTCGGCCACAGAGTCATATATCGTGATGCACAATCAACTTCTTGCTCATGCTGCAGTTGTGAATTTGTACAGAAATAAATATCAGGTATGTTAGAATTATTTTTAAATTCAAATCGTAGAACATATTTTAGTTTCAGTCAAAATAAAAAAAAAAAAAACCTGTGCATTCAGGCATTGCAAGAAGGGAGAATTGGAATATCTCTTGCTTCGTATTGGTTTGAGCCTTACGATGAAACAAATGAGAATCGACAGGCAAAAGATCGAGCCATTGATTTTATGATAGGGTGGTGAGTACGTATTAAATCCTCGTGTTAAGTTTATCTTCAACAAGTTTGGTTCTCCATTATAAAAATTGTACCTTTTTATCCTAGTCTTTTTGATTTTTTTGTTATTGCACTTAATTTCCAGGATTATGGAACCATTAACCATGGGTAAATATCCAGAGAGTATGAGAGTTCTTGTTGGAAATCGATTACCTCAATTCACAGAAGAGCAGATGAACAAGATGAAAGAGTCCTTTGATTTTATAGGATTCAACTATTATGGTGCCATTTATGCGTTTAATAAAGTTAATTTCTCAAGCTTTAGCTTCCCCATGGATTCTAAAGTTGATGTTACAGGTAACTAAGTCCAACTCTATATGTATTCTTGCAAAATCTTAATTTGGAAATTATGTGTTGTAAATGGCACATGCAGAAGTTCTAGTTCAAACTCGATTTGATTTGATTAAGAGTTGGTCAGATCTAGCTATAGCTAATTTAGATATTTTCTTCAAATTTGAGGATGTTCTAATTCTTTTATTTTAAAAATCGAACATTATTTATTTGTCTATATCATATTTATCTACTCATTCGTGGATTAATATTTATAGCATGTATAGTAATATCCCTACAATATTATATTATCCCATGCATTGTTTTATTGTAGGAGAGCGGAATGGTAAGCCAATTGGTAAACAAGGAAGAAATTCAAGCCGGATTTATATATATCCAGAAGGGCTTCGGGAAATACTGAAATACCTTAAACGAAAATACAATGATCCTTTGATTTACATCACTGAAAATGGTAAGTTCAAGCTTTACAAACTTTATTTATTATTATTTTTTTTTAAACTTCAAAACTAACTATTTAATTAATTTGAGGGCTTGATGAGGACACAAACGCTACTTTAGAAGTTGCTGATGGAATAAAAGATGAGATGAGGAAAGATTACATCCGTGACCATTTATGTTGTCTGCGTGAATCGATCAAGTGAGTTGTCTTGTTATACATGATTCTATCATTTAGAACGAGGGAAGCATTTTATTTAGAACTCGTTTCTTGGGTTGAATTGAATTATCCATGATTGATTGAATTTCATGGATAATATTATATTATATTATATATGTTGGGTAGGAATCTTTCCGCTTGGGGCAATAATGCAACTAGTGAGGTTTTAACGGAGCCGCGTCTATTTCCAAAGGAATAGTAGGCGGGCCCAAATATGATCGGGCTCGAGTTGAAAACTATTTCCGAAGGAATGTAAGGTGGGCCCAAATATAGATTGGACACTTCATTACAACTTCCTCTCCATCCAGTTAAAAATTAATATTTTAAAGATAGTCATTAGGTTTTTAATATGATAACTACAGTATTGTCTAGTGAAATCTCCAGATTAATCAGTCATAATATTTATATTATGCTACCAAATACCCCCTTACTAGATATGATTGGATTTGGCATATGAGAGTTGACCTTAGGTCTAAAGCAGGTCAAGTGGGGACAGTCGCGTCTCATGTTTTTATTAACTTTGAAAATTGACAATAATCCCTTTTTAAATAATTAGCAATAATCTCTTTATAACTTAAGAAGGACTTTGTGCTAATAAAAAAAGAACATAGGGGATATTTACTAATAAAAATAATATTGGGGGAGTTTTGCTAATTAAGCAAATTACACCCTGATCCTATATGGTCTACCAATATCTTTGTTTCATGACCATTCGGGTCCAGAACTTTCAATTTTAATGAGTTAATTATAGAATGAATAAAATATTTGGAAAATAGGCTACGTACTTTTTCACAACTCAATTGAAAAAAGAAAAATTGTTGGATCATGGTCGGCCGTGGGCGATATCCTATTTTGGCACCACTAATTTTGATTAATTGGGTTAATTACTAATACTAGTGTCAAATCAGTATTTACATTTTGTTTTAACGATTAGTAGATAATTAATTATAATGAGGGTGCAGGAAAGATGGCGTGAATGTGAAGGGATATTTCGTGTGGTCATTGATGGACAATTTTGAGTGGGCTTCTGGGTTTTCAGTTCGCTTTGGGCTTAATTATGTGGACTTCAAAGATAACCTTTTGAAGCGATACCCTAAAGAATCTGCTCTCTGGTTCAAAACATTTCTGCAGAAGAGAAATCCAAAGCGTCGGTCAGGTCACGTGCTGTATCAATGAGAGTATTGATAATAATAATTTTCTGATCTGATCAGGTCTAGTTCCCTTTCATACATTTATTATTATTATTATTATTATTATTATTACATGTCATGTATAGCATGTGCTACACCCCAGTCTCCTCACAACTATATGTACTATCCATTAATTATACTCAACCATATTTCCTCAGGACCATAAATTATTATAGGGTTAATTACATGAACCTCCCCTGAGGTTTGGTGAAACTCGCGTTCATTCCCCTCTAAGAATACTAATTACTCGGACCTCCCCTGAGGTTTGCAAAAATCTTACAAAACCCTAACGGAGACTAACGGAGGTGGATGGAATGCGTGAAATTACCCTCTTGCTCAATTTTAATTACTTCGACATCCCCTAAGGTTTACAAAACCTTACAAAAATTTATATTTGCCTATTAGTCCCCAAACTTTAATAAACTTAAATTTACACATAAAAAGAAAAGAAAAACTAACCCCACCCCGATTTATATCACATAAAAAAGAAAAAAAACAATTTATTAATTATGCAATTAATAGTAATAATAAATATGTAAATAAGATTTTATTTTTATAATTTTTAATAAAATATTATTTAATTGTATTGTATTTAAGTAAGATATAAATTTATGATTTCATTGTTGAAAATATTAAACACTTATTTATATATATATATATATATATATATATATATATATATAATTTTAAAACTGGAATAACCCATAAATTTAATTATTTAGGAATACCTCATAGATAATTATTTTATAAAAGGGTATTTGAATTAGTATCTTTAAATTTTGTGAAAAAAATATTTATTGATTTTTTTAGTTAAATTTTTATAAAATACATATTTCAATACTGTATAATTTATCAATAGCGTAAAAAATAATTTATTAATTATGTAAACAAGATTTATTTTAGTTTTTTATAGTAAATATTATTTAATAGTATTGGGTTTAAGTAATCAATAAATTATTGTCTGGGATTGCTGGTTTCAGGCCGGCGACGGCCTGGGATATTCTCCCCAGGTCGTCGCCGACCTGGATCTGGTGATCCCAGGCCGTCGGGAAGGTGGTGGCGGCGGGGTTGGGGGTTTGGGGTGGGGTGATTTTAGGGTTTTTTTAAAAAAAATTATATTTTTATTTTTATTATAAAAATTAAAATATTATTGAATATATATTTTTTTCTTTAAAACTTGTTATGTTATATTTATGAATAATTAAAAAAATACTAATTTCCCAACAAATAAGTTCTTTAATTATTTCA
The DNA here is from genome assembly GCA_038501285.1 of Penstemon eatonii. NCBI lineage: Eukaryota > Viridiplantae > Streptophyta > Magnoliopsida > Lamiales > Plantaginaceae > Penstemon > Penstemon eatonii. Next base: position 66,707,088 of record CM076708.1, on the reverse strand, counting down.
TATCAATAAAACTTGAGTTGATATATGTGTAATATTTTTTCTAAAACATTATTAGCTAATATAAAATTATATAAACATGTGTAATATTTTTTCTAAAACATTATTGACCATTATAAAATTTTATATTTATAGACATAAAAATTAAACTTGAGTATTTTCAATATTTTTCTATCAAGTAAAATATAAGAACACTAAAAATAATAATAAAAATAAATTTGAATGTTTATATTTATTTGAATTTAGATACACAAATAAGAGGGACAATGTGGAAATCTATACATTAAAAATAAATTTCAATGTTTATATTTATTTGAATAAAAATAATTTTTTGTTAGAGTTAGTAGTGTATTTCTCTTTGCATATATTTTACAATAAGTAAGAAAATACTTTAGAAATATTTAAAATGTTATTTTAAATATAAATATACATTAATAAAGTCATTACACATTTTATATAAATTTAACAACATTTTAATCCACAAATGTAATTGAACATTGCTACTAGATCCATTCTCATGCAACAATATAACATTTATGAGAGGGGTAATATAGTCCATACATATTTGCTAAAGTAAGTCGGGGGAAAAATTGGCAATCTTCAAAAAAATTATGATGACGTAAGTAAAAATTAACGGAACCCTAACTGTTGTAAGGTTTGCAAACCTCAGGGGAGGTCCGAGTAATTAGTATTCTTAGAGGGGAATGAACGCGAGTTTCACCAAACCTTAGGGGATGTCCATGTAATTAACCCATTATTATAAGTAGATATACTAATTCACAATGCGTAAACGTATAACATGCATGAATTCCTTTCAGATGTACAATTTTGTCAATAAATAAATACAATGGTGTGTGCGTTGTGACACGACTTAATCTTAATGTTCTAAATATTTCTGATTTGGAAGAATAATATGTTATCTTTTATGTTTTATATATGAGTCTCTATTTTTTTTTAAAAAAACCTTGTATTTTGTTTATTTATCTTAAAACTCATAAATAACATAGGTTTTGATGTCGAGAAAAATAGATGAAATGAAATTATTAAACAATAAGTCTGACATGCCGTGGAGGATGTAAGGCCGACCCAACTGAAGGTCTATTTGGTAATTGTACAACACTAATAATTACTTTTTGGAAGAAAGTTAGAATTACTTCTCTTAATTAGAGGTGTTCATGAAATCGCTAAATCGATCAACTCAACCCAAATCGATCGTAATTTATGGATTGAAGGTTTGATAAGTTCATTTTGGAGTTATTGATAAAAAGACCACAAATTGCAAATGGGTGTGTACCTTTTTTTGGACACACTTGACCGTCATTATATATATAAATGAGAGAAAAATACATCACGCTCATTTGTGTTTTGGGATATCTGGACATAATCCTTCTATATTAATTTTTCTGCAAGAAATTCTCTTGTATTTTACAAAATATTACACACTTTCCTTTTTGCCGTTAAATAGTTAACACCGTTAGTTTTTTAAGTTAAATATTATTTTACCCTTCATACTTGTTATATTTACATATTTATTGAACTAATTAAATTTTATATATGGTATTAATAAATTAAATAATATCTTCATATAAAAAACAAAATACTCGTATATTTCTTAAATTATCTAATATCTATATATTATTAATCCTATTTTATAAAAATATATATATATATATATATATATATATATATATATATATATATATATATATATATATATATATTAATTTACCAAATAAATTATATTAATTAAAAAGGGGAAATGTTCCTTAACCCCCTTCCCCCACCAGAACCCAAGCCGCCGCCGGCATGGGTTCGCCGGTCTCAGGCCACCACACCAACCTAAAAAATACGATGTATAGGAGTTGAATTTAGTGAATTAGAGATTGTAATGCTTTTTGTTTCCTGGTTTCGAAGATGACTAGGATTCAAAGAGCATATATAATTTTCGTTTCCTTGGATTTGTTGAAAAAGAAGGTAGGTCTTTTGTTATTTCTTGGATTTGTTGAAAAGGAAGGTAGGTCTTTTTTTATTTGTCGTTTTGGAGGATTGCACATGGATTAAAAAATGTATTAAATAGTCACTTTTTTAAGCAAAAACCCCAAAACACCCTTTTAATCAAATAATAACATCATTAATTAGCAATTATTACAAACATTAACAAGAAGGGTAATATTGGTAGAAAATAATTAATTTTACATTGAAATCCTAAAACGACAAATAAAAGTAAACAAAATCTTTTGGTCAAAGTGACAAATAAAAAATACTGAGGGAGTAATTGAAGGTCTATTTCTTTCAACTGATTCTTTGTCGGTGGGTGGTGGGGGTTGGGGTTAGGGGGAAGAAGGTAGGGCCTGTTTGTTTGGTGTTTAGAAAAATAGTTTTAGAAAGTAGTGGAAGTTTGTGAATTAATCTTAATTTGCGTAATGTTGTTTGTTTGAGTTTTGAGATAGTAGTTTGAGAAATAAAGTAGGTGTAGGTTATTTTTGGAAGAGTTAGATTGTAGGTGTTAAATGTGTTTTATATCTATTCATGTTTGAGATAAATTGTATAAGAGATATGTTACTTTAGGTTAAATCAGAGTATAGTTTGTATATGTTTTGTTTAGAGATAAGAAAATTGTTGTTTGTTTGGCTTTTGAGAGAGTAATTTGAGAAATTGAGATATGAAAAATTTATTTCTAAAAGTAGAAATCATGTTTATTTGACATTTCTCAAACATAAAATTTTTTTGAGAAACACCAAACAAACAGGTCCTTTTTTATTTTTTTTCCAATTATTCAATTTAAATTGATTGAAACTGAATTTTAGTTTTACAAAATGCGAGTGAGAGAATTTAAATTCATATCAAATTCTATTTTCAAGTAAATAGAGAATAAAATGCACTGAAAAGAGTACCACGTACTAGCAAACTCAATAATAGACATCAACCAAAAGTAGTATATGTTGCAAGAATACGAATGGATACGATACGAATATGGCGATATGGATTTTTAAAATTTATAGAATATGATATGGTTAAAATACGTGTTTGTATATTTAAAAAAATATTATAATAAGAAACCATTATTTAAAAAATGTATATTATAATAAGAAACTATTGTTTAAAAAATGTATAATAAAAATTATGTAATATCTATTTAGTTTACTTTTTATTCTAATTTTTTTTTTTTTGAGAACCACAACGAATAATCAATTAATCGGCAAACTCAGAAGATACAATGTTCAAAATTGAATGCGGTAAGACATCAGACACATAAGAAGAACTGAAAGATAATCTAGCAATTTCGTGTGCCACTCTATTTTCCTCCCTACCAATGTGTTGCGCTTTAAACTTGCGGAGACCCGTTGCAATAGCTTTTTATTCTATTTTAAAATGAACAATGTTATCTCCTTCTTATAAGTGTTAAAGTAAAACCATAGTATTAATATCATATGCAAAATCTTTGGCCCTTTACAGAATTTCAAGTATTTTATGTAGATCACTTTGATAATGTACATAATCTAGAAATTATTTGTAGAAATACACGCTCTTAAGTATTCTGGGTGTTTCTGATATGCCTTCCTGTGTATCCGATATGGTATAATTTTAATTTTTATTATCTTATTATTGAAAACACAACGGTGGAGTTTTTCACAAGTATCGTACGAATATCTGAGTACCCGAGTATCCAATACACATACGATACTGCACGGTGTATAATTTTGGAGTATCCGTGCAACCTTACCATTATAATAAAACAATAGGTTATAGGTAGGTACTTGCAGTAAGAATTTGAGGGCATGCCCAATAGTGGATGCAAAATGGGTATGCAAACATATAACTGCCATTTTGCATCCAATTTTTGCATTTTTTCACTCTCCAATGGAGGTATGAAAAGGTGACTTGGGATTGCATATTTGGATTCTCTAGAGGAGAGAGAAATTGAGAATGGATAATTGGGAGGGAATTACAATTACGGTTGGGGAGAAGAAGATGATCGTGGGATATGAATTTTGGAGCTATCATTAAATATTCTTTTGCTCTTCATAGCCATAACACCACACAAATTATTCTCTGATTTTCGACTAGGAATAAAAGGATTGATAGAGCATTTTAAGAGAGTTGTGTTGGTGGAGAAAATGCAGAGAATTAGGGATGTTGCCGTGACTGGTAAAAGATCTTTTTATTTTTGTTTTGGGGTTATGGGTTAATTGTGGGTATGAACTTGAGACGTGAGAATTTTGTGAATGGGCAATTAAAATGTTCAACTTGGATAATTGGGCTTGAACTTTTTAGTTATTAATTTTCATCAATTCAATAATTCTTGTGTTAGAGAGTTAAAATAAATTTTGTCCTTCCGCAATTTGGGTTACTAAATAATTATTCCATTTATCTGAGTATAATTTTCAAATTAAACAAAGCATGGAAAAAATGGGTTATTGTTGTTCCGAATGGCTTATTAAACAAGTTTTCTTTTCTATTTTATTAAAAACACATAAATATTTTCAATAAATTAATGAAATATATAATAAAAAAATTAAAGTAGAATGCATATTCATTTTACGTACACATGCATTGGAGTGAAATACTTTTATAGGATATGCAAAACACTATTTGAGTTTGCAAATTGTATTATGCATACCCAATTATGCATTTTAGCATTGGGGATGCCCTAAGGCTGGGTGTATGTAAGAATTTAATTTCTGTCTGGGCACCATAGCATTAAACTACACAGGACCACAATGATATAACCTTTTAAGATTTGAACCATTCTTGAGTAGACAAAAAAAATCACAAATGGTCCCAAACTAGATACCAAATTCACATTCCCAAACAAGAAATTACTAATAGCAACACAAGTAATGGTAATCATGAAATATATTAGAACTATTTTAATTAAATAACTAACCTAAACAAGAATAACGGTAGTTTGGAGATTGATGACCTATAGGAATTTGATTATGGTTATCGTCATATTCTTGTCTCCAAATCCAATCCATTTCTTCGGAAAAAAAAATGATAAAAACATAAAATTTTTTAACAGCCCCTACTAAATGAGATTTAGTTACGAAGAAAATGGGCAGGTGTTTAAGGGATAGTGAAAAGATTATGGCTTCAACTAATTTTCGTCTTTTTTCTCTAGTTGTGTAGTTTTTCAATTCAGCCCCTAAATTAAGTTATCTATTTTGTCACTAGGTTTTTGGACTCTGGTGATCAACTCTGTCAGAAAAGAACGTGGGGTGTCAAGTGCTGAATTATTGTTTATGGAGATAATTTCTCTTTTGATACCACAATTATACCTACTTTAGGGATTTGATATCACAACTATTTATGTCGACACATTTGATACCATAACTCAAATCAATTTTTCACATTTAATACTTCCGTCAAATCCAGGTGGGGAGGTTGGGTTGGGTGGGTTTTTTTTCAAAATTATAATTATTTATTATTAAATATTTTAATAAATATTAAATAATTTTTAATTATATAATTTATTATTTTAATAAATATTAAATTTTATATTTAAAAAGAATATGTTTTCTTAATTTTAGTGATATTTATGTTAATGTATTATTTAATTTATTAATATTGTTTATAAATTAAATTAGTTATTTAAATAAAATAAGTAAATTTTTTAAATTGGTCAGCACGTGGTCTTATTCGAGTCAATTTGGAAATTTGGCAACAATGTGGACTAAAATCGTCACTAAATTTGGAGATGTGGGGCTTTTTTGGTAGCCTGAAATGTTATGGGATAAAATTATCAGTCAACATAAGTAATGGCATCAACTTTCAATTAAAATTAACTGCAACGGCAATTTTTAACGGTTGTACCAAATGTGTCACAATTTGTTAAATCTTTGTACCATATGTGTTGGACACATAAACCTCTGTACCAAAATTGCAATTTTCTCCTCCAAAAACGATGCCACCTAGATTGAGTCTCCCCCCAAATTCAGATTTAACGGCCACGTCGACAATTCCGTCATTAATTTGACGGAAGTATTAAATGTGAAAAGTTGATTTGAGTTATGGTATCAAATCCCTAAAGTAGGTATAATTGTCGTATCAAAAGTGAAATTCTCTCATTGTTTATGTTATAAGGGTGCAAAGTGCCAATTATGTGTTTTGGGGGTACACAATGTCAAAATCTCAAATTTCTAGCCTATTTGTAATGAAAACTTGTTAACCTTGTGTTCGGGATTGTTATTAGATTTCATTAAATTTTTTCTTTGAATATCCTCTATAGTTGTTAGTGATATTTTGCATTATCTCCAATATATTTCTATAAAACTTTATGATATTATTTATAAAAATAAAAAAGTGGTAATTAATTAGTGGATTTTCATTTAGTTTATTGACAGAAATACATTAACGTTGAGATGTTGAGACTGCAAAAAAGCCGCCCCAACTTGAATGGTCCGCAAAGTGCAATCTTAAAACTTATTGGATAAGGTTTGGACTAGAGTATTAAAGAAAAAACCAAACATTGTGTTAAATTTGGGCGAGTACAAAATCGCAGTAGACCGCACCAAGTATAAAGTATTTCACACTTATATTCCTCTTGTCAAATAATTTATTATTTAAGTCCCTCTTATATAAAATGGGGTATCACAGTCAATTTCCCGGCAGTTTTTTAATTCAATGAGAATACAATCACGTTTAATATATTTTTAAATTTTAGGTCAGTTTAAATACATCAACAAATATATCATGCATAAAATAAATTAAGATTCACCACTCCATGGATGATCATATCCAACTACAAAGCTAAAACCCAAAAAATATCCTAATAAAAGTCACGTAATTACATTTTCGTTGGAAAAGTAGCATAAAATTGATTAGTGTAACACAATTTGTATAAGAGCTAGGAACTTAAATATAAATTATTTGATAAAAGGAATATATGTGTAAAAAAATTTATACGTGAGGGACCTTAAATGTAATTTAGCCTTTCAGTTCTGAATTGAATGGTCCAAGAAAAAAAGTGATAATAATGATAATAATGATAAGAATAACTATTGTCCCCTTGATGTTGGCCTAATATTAATAATTTAATATATGTAGTTCTGTATCCATTTGCAGCTTTAAATGCGACTTTCTTTAAAATAATTTTGGTAGATTTGATAGGATAGCTGGTTGTGACAATCTGTTGCGAGTTGAAAGATTGTTGAATTCTCGCTATATTCAAAATCAATAGAACCAAGATAACAAATTTTCTTGTAACTCAACCAAGAAGCATTCTTTTAGTGTTAGGATCATATGAGTAAATAAACATAATCCTAGACCTTATATACACTACCAAATATATTATACATTAAAAATAAATAATAATGAAAAAACATTAATAAAACCTAGTAAAATTAAAAAAAAAATCGTTTTTTAATCAAGCTAGATTAAATGTATAATCCTGAGCAAATTTTGAAAATATATGTATATACCTTATTAAAATCAAACAGAACTTTGATTGTAGTGAGAGACCATTGATACAGTATTTATGTTAGAATCATATTAGACAATAACGCATAACTTGAACCCTATATAAAACAAATACCCTACACATTAAAATGATAATAATCGAAAAATGTAAATAGAAATTCTGGTAATTTAAATATTGATGCAGGAGCAATTTCAGATTATGTTCCAGCACAAACGATGATTTTGAATGATAATATTTTCTGATTCACAATGGATTATAAGGTGAGTGATATATGGTTAGAAAGCTATGGAAGTCTAGTTTTCAGAATAATAAGCGGTTTACGAAACGAATGTCTATGTAGAAAATTATGTTCATTTTACTAGAGCATGCCATTCAGGAAACAACATTATATATATCTTTTGGTATTTATAAGTGTTTTATTTGGTTTATTAATCTATTTTCGAAATATTATTATTGTTATCAGATGTTAAGGTCATGTTCTATGATTTTTATGAGTCAAAATCAATATTATCTATTTTCTAGATTATTAAAATGAAGAGTCATTCAACTTGTAATTTCCTATGTTTTGGAGGGATGTTCCAAAACACTTATATAAACCTCTTTCAATGAATAAAGCGATCATTTAAAAAAATATTTGTTTGCAAGTGTTCTTGCATTAAGAGTGAGTGATTCATCTTTTACAAGTAAGTGACTTGATCGTGTTGAGTGATTCTGCGATTAGTAGCGTCGAGTGAGTCCGCTACCGCCGGTTGAGTGATTCACGGTCTTTAACCTTTCATTTTCTTTACGTTGTGGGTTTCGGCCTGCATCAAATATTGTATTCATTTGTAAGTGAAGTTAATTTTAGCTGCAATTAATTATAAGTAGTTTTCATAATATTCTTATAGTGTTAACATATAATTTATAGTGGTTGACCATTATTTATGTTAGGAAAACATGAGTTATGTCGAAAACATCAAAATATTTTTATTTTTTATTTTTTACCAAAAGTTTCTGTTTTTGAATAAGTGATATTGAAAATAAAGTGTACTTCTTAAACTTTTTGTTTGCCTTGAAATTATCTGGCTTATTATTCTTTAATGTAGTAATCCCCTAGGTAACTAATTCGCGGAGCGAGTGCGAGAGTGGGAGCGCGAGCGGGAGCGTGAGAGCGTGATAAATTAAAATTTTGAAGTTTGAGAGCGCGTCTAGAGCGTCTGTATAAAAAATTAAATTTATAACATAATAACTAATATTCATATTAAAATTAAAAAATATAGCACTAAAGTTTATATTGCTTTTGAACATTACTAGTATTTACAGTATATAACTAAAATTTACTATGAACATCAGAATATATAGCACTAAAATTTAAATTGCTATTGAACATTATTAGTAAATTGATACATATGAATATTGATAAATTTGTTTCTTTCTGTGATGAAAGTTAATAAGGCATTGGAGGATAAAAAATAATATAAATACACATGTCAACATGTCAACGCAAAACATACTTGTATATTTCAAAAAGACATCCACAATACATTTACTTTTATATATTAAGAACATAATAAAAAAAATGCATCATCTCAAATATATATAATTTCTGAAGTGTATATAATAATTCTTCTCACAATATATTACATACAAATTTGCAAGCAACTGTCGCACAAGTTATGTATTAAGATTTAAGGCAGTGCTTATTATATAGAAATAAAATACTCCTATATTTATATGTAGGTACAGACTTGAAAAATGGGCCACCAAACATCATCATCATTTGATCACACGGCTAATATTAATTGCTAGGCACAGTCGGTGCAGTGACCTGTAAGACCTCTGACACATAATGGTAAAAAGACGGAAAAAATGAACACTTGGCACACTTGTATTGGTTCAGACTGAAAATATAATGCATCAGACGAATTTAGTTAGGCAAATACGCGAACTCAATCTAGCAAATTCGCGAATTTGATAGAGAAGTCTGATTTCGCGCTCGGTGCGCGAACTGAGAGCGCGCACGAACCCCTAGGTCACGAATCTAGTTACCTAAGTAATCCCTATAGTATTTAATATTTATGAAAAATTATCGAATTTTTTTTAGTATTTACCTGATCAAAACATACAATAGAAACAAAATTAATATAAAGAAGAAAATTATTGATTTATAAAAAAATGTGTAATTCTTTTCAAAAAATTAATTTTAAGTAAAACATTAGAATAAGTTAAAAAAAAAATGTTAATGTAAAGTAAAAAATTAAACCATGATATTCATGTATTAAACTTATACCAATGATACAGTGGTTATTTACATTATTCACAAGTTGTACATAAAAAGTGTCAATGTACATTCTGCATTTTGTAATCAATGACCGGGATAGAAATACCCTACAGCTATTGGTTGACTATAGAAAAACCCAATTTAGTTAATTCTGTTTTTTTACATAACTACTAGCTAGCTAGCTCTTATTATTCACTGTAAAGTGAAATGTAAATGGAGCCCACATTGTGCTATAAATTGAACCTGTCGAGAAAGGAAAGTTTCGCAGTACGTATATACAGTACTAATTAATCGAAAATGGCAACCCAAAATTTGTTGGTGGTAATGGTATTATTATTATTTGTACATCATGCTGCTCGAGGTGCACTTCTCAACCAAGAAGATTCAAAGTGTTGTTGTGATGAAGAAGTAATCAACCGTAAAGGCTTCCCCAAAGGATTCGTATTTGGCTCTGCATCAGCTGCTTACCAGGTCAACTGTGTCTAATCTTCTATATATAAAATTAGAGAGAAATTTACTTTTGATACCACAATTATACCTAATTTAGGGATTTTATACCACAATTATTTATGTTGACACATTTCATACCATATCTCAAATCAAATTTACACATTTAATACTTCCGTCAAATTAATGACGGAATTGTCACGTGCCCGTTAGTTCTCGTGAAATCTGAATTTGGGGGGAGACTCATTCCAGGTGGCATCGTTTTTTTTGGGGGGGGGGGGGGGGAATTGTTATGTCAGCTGCCCCAATTTCATTACATAAAAGACGGTCACATATGCAGAGCCCTAATTGTCTTCCTCTTCAACTGCAAACTCCAGGCGTTATTTCAGCACTAAAAGGGTGTTGAAGTGTTTTTGTCAAGAAACCACCATTCTGAAGAAGTCTTGAGAATTGTGGTTTCTTGACAAAAACACTTCAACACCCTTCCAATGCTGAAATAACGCCTGGAGTTTGCAGTTGAAGAGGAAGATATTTTTGCTTTTGTGATTGTGAATGAAGAGGAAGACAATTAGGGCTCTGCATATGTGACCGTCTTTTATGTAATGAAGCAGCTGACATAGCAATCCCCCCCACCCCCCCCCCCCCCAAAAAAAACGATGCCACCTGGAATGAGTCTCCCCCCAAATTCAGATTTCACGAGAACTAACGGGCACATGACAATCTCATGACAATTCCGTCATTGATTTGACGGAAGTATTAAATGTGTAAAGTTGATTTGATATATAGTATCAAATGTGTCGACATAAATAGTTGTGGTATCAAATCCTTAAAGTGTGTATAATTGTGGTATCAAAAGTAAAATTCTCAATTCAGATTTCACGAGAACTGACGGGCACGTGACAATTCCGTCATTAATTTGACGGAAGTATTAAATGTGTAAATTTGATTTGAGATATGGTATCAAATGTGTCGACATAAATACAAATAATTGTGGTATCAAAATCCCTAAAGTAAGTATAATTGTGGTATCAAAAGTGAAATTCTCTCTATAAAATTATAATAGTAAATCACAAAAATAAAAATTTCCTTTTTCATTTTTTCACATTTTCTTTTTTCAGATTGAAGGTGCATATAAGGCAAAAGGGAAAGGACCATCGATGTGGGATAACTTCACACACACTTACCCAGGTAATTAAGGTTCTTCGCTCGCTACATATATATATGATTAAATTTTAATTGGGATATATATTTCGATCTCTTTAATTTATTGACAAACATTATTACAAAGAAAAGATCTTAACCTATAATATAATTATAGATCGATGATGTGTAAACAATGTACAAGACATTGAACAGCTAATTAAATACTATATAGGTTCAATTAGTTGCATGTGGAAACAGGAAGAAAAATAAAATCCAACTTATAACCAACATGTGAGAAATTAAAAAAATAAATTGAATATATATAGTACATATATTTTGGCATAGACTAAAATTCTCTTTTGGAAACTAGCTAGCGAGTATTAATATTTTTATACCTAAAAAAATTGCAGACAAGATAAAGGACCAGTCTAATGGAGATGTTGCAATTGATTCGTATCATCTCTACAAGGTACGTATTTGTCACAGAACATTAATATTTGTAATTGTATTATTAAGTTAACTACTAGTTTGCTTTAATTATGTATGTATTTATAACACTATTGTACGTTGTTTATTAATTTAAACAGGAAGACGTGAAGCTCTTAAAAAATATGGGGGCCGATGCCTATAAATTTTCAATCTCCTGGTCCAGGATATTGCCAGGTAAAATTAAGAAAAAGGTTCACCTCATTCTTCAATTGTCAAATAAATGAAAAAGGTCAACCGAATATATATATATATATATATATATATAGATTTGTAGAACATATGAATGTATTTTTAATTAATGTTGATAAAATATATATCATATTGTGTGTTGTTGTTGCAGGTGGAACATTAAGTGAAGGCGTGAGTCAGGAAGGAATCAGTTATTACAACAGCTTGATTAACGAGCTTCTAGCCAACGGTAAAGTAAAATTATCGTCTAAACCAATTAAATATTTATGAAAGATCTGATTCTAATTAATTACTATATATATATATATATATATGTTTTGTTCCCATGCATAAATAAATAAATAAATAAATTAGGTAGACTATTATATTGAATGCAGGTATAGAACCTTGGGTAACCATGTTACATTTGGACCTTCCTCAACCTTTACAAGATGCATATGGCGGCTTTCTAAGTCCTAAGATTGTGTAAGTAAAAGTAATATTTAACACACAGTCCTAAGATTTGTATTACTTCTTCTAAAAATGACAAAATAAAAAAATAAAAAAAAAACAGGACCCATTTTCAAGATTTTGCGGATGTCTTGTTCCGCGAATTTGGTGACAGGGTGAAGTATTGGATCACAATAAACGAGCCCTGGGGGCTAAGCTTCCTTGGTTATACAAGGGGCATCTTTGCTCCAGGAAGATGCTCTGAATGGATAGGAAACAATTGCCCCGCGGGTGATTCAGCCACCGAACCATATAATGTTACACATTATCAACTTCTTGCTCATGCAGCCACTGTCAAATTGTACAGAGATAAATATCAGGTTTTTAATTAATGGATGAAAACAATTAATTAATATATAATCAACGTACTACTTATATATTCATAAATGCGATCGAGCAGGAATTGCAAAAGGGACAGATCGGGATAACGGTTAACTCATTCTGGGTTGTGCCTTACGAAGAAACAGAAGTACATATCAAGGCTAAATATCGTGTGCTTGATTTCATGTTAGGATGGTGAGTGAGTGAGTGAGTGAGTTTTAATTATGTTAATTAATTAGCAAATCAAGATTTAACTTTAACTAGTAATAATATTTCTATAAAGTACGTAAATATTGTGAGCTATTTATTTATTTATTTATTTATTTATTTTTTGAGCGAGCTAGGGTTATGGAACCAATAACGTTGGGTAGATATCCCGAGAGTATGACAACACGTGTGGGAAGGCGATTGCCGAAATTCACAAAAGAGGAAGAAAAATCACTGAAAGGATCATTTGACTTCCTTGGAGTTAACTATTACAGTGCAAACTATGCAATTAATTATGCACCAAATACAACTAGTCCTGATGTACATGTCAGCTATCTTACAGATTCAGGGGCTATTTTCACAGGTAATTAATTAATCAGTAAGCAAAATGCAATCAAAGAATTTTAATTATTAATATAAAACTATGTATATATATTATTATTTATTATTATTATTATTAATACGTACGTACGTACATTTTTCAGGAGAAAAGGATGGCGTACCTATTGGACCACAAGGAAGCAGTAAGAGTTGGTACTATGCTTATCCAAAGGGACTCCGAGAACTCTTGCGCTACATAAAAGAGAAATATAATGATCCCTTAATTTACATCACAGAAAATGGTAAATATGATTATTATTATTATTATTATTATTTTCTGTCTGGAAAACTAGCTAGCTAGCTAATCACTAATCACTTAATTAATTTCTGCATGCAGGGTTTGATGAGGACAATTTACCAATGTCTGAAGCAATGAATGATTACAAGAGAAAGGACTACTTCTTTGACCACCTATGCTGTCTGCGCGAAGCAATAGAGTAATTACTAATATTAATATTAATTATGAATTAATTCCTGGCCTTAACCATGCATGTTAATTGATGTTGTCATGTCTTTTGTAATTAATTTTGTTAATTGATGTTGTCATGTCTTTTGTAATTAATTAATCAATCCAGTACTGCTTGCTTGCAGGCAAGATGGTGCTAATGTCAAGGGATTTTTCGCATGGTCATTGACAGACAATTTTGAATGGATTTCGGGCTATTTGGTTCGTTTCGGAATTCATTATGTCGATTTCAGAGACAAATCTTTCAAAAGATACCCAAAATATTCCGCCACATGGTTCAGAAACATACTTGGAGGAGGAAGGGTTAATATTCAACAACCTAAATCAACAAAAACTTTTGATCACTAATTAATTATAAGATCTTTTGTATTTTCAATTCGTTGGTTATTTATGGTATTTATATATATATATATATGGTGGCTCCTTGCAATAATTTAAATATCCATCTTATTTGTAATTTTAGTAGGTTTCGATAAGCTTCAGATGCTTTAAAACTAGTATATGTAATGTTCATCGATTTCAAGTGTAATTTTCCCTATAGTAAATCCCATGTGTTTTTTTTTTTTTTCATCTCGAATCCATTACCTTATTACTCATCGACATTAAAGTTAAAAATACATGTTTACTTACAAATGCAAAATATATTTTTTTCATTTTTTTTAATTTGTTTTTACCAGAAAATACACGTTTCTTCTTATTTAATTTAAGTAATTACTTTTAAAATTATAATTATTTTATTACAATTATGACGTATATTTTTTAAGATTGTAATTGAAAAGAATTTTTTATTTAATGATGTTGAGGTAATTATTATTTCACTTAAAAAAAATATACCTTGTAAAGAAAGATTTTTCTGCCCAATCTGAAGTTTGACTTGAACAATTTTTTAGTGGTTCCAGTTTACCAACTCTGCACAAAAAAAAAAAAAAAAAAAAAAAAAAAAAAAAAAAAAAGGTAAGGATTTTACTATTATCCTTTGAGAATATATTTTCTTATAATACATTCATCATCAATCAACATCAGAAATAATTTCAATAAGAAATACAAATTATAAACTACTATCAAACACTAGAGTATTAAACTAGATGAAAACCCACATGAATGAAAATTGAACCCAAAAATCTCAGATTTATTAGCGATTATCACTAGGTTACGACCTTATTGCCCTCTGAGAATATTAGTTTAATGGAAAAAATTGATAGTTTGTATATTGAATCTTAGTGACCCGAACCATTTTTACCGAGTGTTGCCTGCGTGGCCCAAGCGCCGCCTTATTAATGCCTTAGAAAAATAATCGAGGGACAACAGAGGGACATTTTGTCCCTAAGCAATAAATCAAGCAGCGTCAAGTCCGTGTAGCCAAGGCGCTCGCCTGGACATGCCCAGGAACGGCCCATGATATTGCCTAGGCAGTCCCCCGGTCGGTTGGGACGCTGTCTAGGACATGGACCGAGCAATGCCTACTAACTGTCCAACTCTACATAGCTCATCCATTTAGGCAAGTTTAAGGTAAGGATTTTACAATTATCCCTTGCAAATATTAGTTAAACGATGGTTTCCATTTTGCAACTTAAAAGGATATGGTTTTAGTGAATATGCAGCAATAACAGATAACATATAAATAATTTGAAAATCTGAAACCATCCAGATAACAGCTCAGCATAGCTTATGGTTCTAACACTTTCCTAGTTCCGAAAATGTTATAAGCAAAAAAACCACAATAATAGAATTCGCTGCATCAAATGTGCAACATTCAACAAAAATTCGCTGATCTTTTTTTCTATTTTTTTTATTTTCTCTTGTTTTTCCTATTCTTTATTAATAATTAAAATTGTCTTATACTATTAAAAAAATAATGACATATTTTGTGTTGTAAATTTATAATATGATGTTTGTTTCTATCAAAATTATTATTTGCATTTTCGACACATTATTTCTTCTTTAAAAATATTTAATGTTTAAATTAATTCTATAAAAAAATATCAATTTTAATTATTTCATAAATTATAGCACAAAATGACACAATGAATTTGCAAATTCACATCTTTGGAAATAAATAAAAATATAGCTACAACACATTGAACGATTACGAAAAATACATATTATATATAAAAAAACTACCACTACAAGAAAAATAAAATTTAGTGACAAAATATTAAGTAACATTGTTGAAATTATCAGTTTTTTGCATATATTTAGTGACAAATATGTTAATTTTGTCACAATAACAATAGTGACAAGTACAATAGTGATAAAATAATATTTTTAAATTGTCACTAATGGCTATTTGTGACAATTGTATGAAAACTTAAGTTATCATTATTGACAATTAGTGACACCCTTTTAGAGACACACTTGTAATTCATTTTTCTTGTAGTGTGTCTCTAAAAGAGTGTCACTAGTTGTCAATAATGATAACTTAAGTTTCATACACTTGTCACAAATAGCCATTAGTGACAATTTAAAAATATATTTTATCACTACATTAATTTTGATAGAAACAAATATCATATTATAAATTTACAACACAAAATATGTCATTATTTTTTAAGTTGTATAAGATAATTTTAATTATTAATAAAAGAATAGGAAAAAGAAAAGAAGAAAAGAAAAGAAAAAAAAATAGAAAAAAAAGAAAAATCCTGGACTACATGGTCTAGGAGTTAACTCCTGGACCTGGTCCAGGTAAGAATCTTCCAACACTTTCCTAGTTCCGAAAATGTTATAAGCAAAAAAACCACAATAATAGAATTCGCTGCATCAAATGTGCAACATTCAACAAAAATTCGCTGATCTTTGTTCTCATCTGTGCAACTACTATGATAAGCATATTTCCACTACTACTTTTACATAAATCATAAGGTAAATAAATTTCTCCAAGCACAATATATTTTACATCTTAACGATAGAATAACAAATCAAGATGCCAAAACTTGTACAACCTTCTTTAGATAAAATCCCAAACAAATTATAAGTTACAATAACTCAGCATTCAATCTTTCAACTAAATAAAGTTGGTATTGAAAGTACGAAGAGATGGAAAACCTCACTTCTTTCCACCGCCAGAAACGTTGAATTTGAAGAAAATGATGTCTCCATCTTGGACAACATATGTCTTTCCCTCCTGTCGGTACTTACCAGCCGCCTGTGCAATGGACACAAAATATTATTCATGCAAAGTAATACAAATGTCAACATTTAATATAACGGAAATATCATACCATATCTTAGAGAATTAGCAGAATGAAACCAAACGTACCTTTACAGCTGACTCACTTCCGAGTTCCTTTAAATCTTCAAACTTCATAACCTGATACACAGCAATATCAAGCATCAAGTGACAGTTCAATTAAGACACATTATTTTCTTTGGCTAAATCTTTGATAAGTGGTACAGACACTTTCATAAAACAACCACCGGAGTAAAAACATGGACATGGATCACAAGACTTAGTTTTAAATTTTAATTATTAATTTTCTATAAATACATGCTGTTGATGACAAACTTTTGAAGCAAATACCAAAATTTAAAAAAAAAAAATATATATATATATATAGTGTACTATAAACTTTGGTATGTGAAAAAAATTAGTCAACAATATGTTGGCTCTTAAATGCAGAAGAGAGTGGCGCACAAAAAATTCCTTTAGCTGATAATCTTCAAGAAATTAAAAAAGAGAGAAGTGAAGAAACATTAATTAACTGATGGAATGGCACAACAAATTGAAATTCACTACATATATAGATCTTCAACCTTTATGGTAAAATTTAGTGGGGCAAAATATACCTGCATTTTAAAATAAGGGAAAAATGCTGTAATTACCTCGGCACAGATGAAACCTCTTTCAAAATCTGTGTGAATTGCTCCTGCAGCTTGAGGAGCTTTCGTTAGTCGGCGAATTTGCCAGCATTTTACCTGCATGAAAGCAAATTCATTCTAATATAAGGCCATGGAGAAAAAAAAACAGTTGTGCATCATATATAGAATTACAGAGAAAAAGATGAAACACAAAACATAGTTAGGACCGCATCGTAAATAAAAATAATGAACATTTACACTATGACCAAAATCATAAGAAAATAGCATGACATAAAATGGATTAGTACGGTAAGGGTAACTTTTAACAAATAAAATTCCATTGAGAGTTTTTGCTTTTAGAATTTATAAATCACTTCAGTATTGGCTCTATGTTGACAAATTCATATAGACAAAACAATCATCGTACAGATGACGACAAAATTTTATATGATTGTGTGTGTAAGTGGAATACTTTTGTCTTTCAAGTTACATTGTGTATTGTGAAATATTTACTTGACACTAGTTTATGTCATGGGAATCAGACATCAGCGTGCTATGTCATTTGGCACACAATTATATTTACCTTTTTTGTAAAATAACAGCCTTCACTATAATACAAAAAAATTGTAATACAATTTTAATGACGCAAGAGAAATAAACAAAATCTAGCAAATAAAGACATGTATCAATGAAACAAATGTATGAAAATACCTCATCTGGACCTGCTGTGAAAAAGTATATGAGATTAATGGCTGAGAATCCAGTTTTGATAATCTTTGGAAGAGCACTGAAATATAAAAGTAGTCATGTCAGATTTATCAACAATTCTCCACCAATGCAGTCCAATTGCAGCTACCAAAGTAGAGCCCGGAAGTTCAGTTTCAAGCTTTATGATTTCATGGTTGATCTCAAGTATCGGTATGTATGAGATTTACCCGAGCATTGCATTTTAAATTTTCAGAAGATATTGAACATTGTTACTTTAACCTGAAGTGCAAACAAGTATAGTCTGCACTTATACAAGTGACAATTTCCAATTTTGAACAGTCTCCAATTTTCCAAATCAATTGTTAACACATGCTCAGCAGAAATAATCTAGTTAAGGGAATTTGAGATAGAAAATTTGTTTTGAACGAACCTTTGTACCTTGTTCTCTTCGCAATACTTCGCAGCTTCTTCTGGGGATAAATCAGCAAGATTCCTCTCCAAAGCACAGCTGAAAGGTATCATAATCTCACCGCCATGCTCCTGCACCCTGCAAAATATCATAATTAATAATCTCAAAAAGCTGTGCTATAGATAAGAATAAAGGGACTCATATAACAATACACATGAATTAATTGAGTCACATTGTAGGCCAGAGATGAATAGATGAAGTGCCATATAATTGATCAATTGTCATCATTTTACTTCATTTTAAACCAGACTTCGCACTTTCAGAAATGCTGCCTCTAAAAATCAGATTAAATGAGAAAATTCATGTTCCAGTTTTGGGCAGCAAAGTTATATAGGAACAGTCTCAAGCATGCATGCAGCAGATAAATATACTGTTCAAAAGGAAGCATTTGACATTTAACATCTATATTATATGGATGAAAATACCATGCATGGATCTTCGCAAGAAACTTGTTCTTTTTTCTTTGATAATCTTTCTCATTCATGTTGACCTGTATAGATTACAGCAAAGTCATCGATAGAGCAACATCGTAATAGGAATAAGAAAGTCCATATATTAAGAGAAAATATTACGCAAACAAGTAGCTAAACTTATTACATCATATAAAGGGAAGCACAGCTACTCGTTACTACTGGATGACGAACGCAAGAAAAGTTAGATATATCTATCCTATCACATTCCATCTTATCTACCACGTGAACAAATATAACCATGAAGGACACATTTTAAAAGAAGATGAATTAAACATCTTTCACAAGACTTCATTATAGATATTCCATCAAATTTCCAGACTCCACAGAGAAATATAACTTTGAACCCAGTTTGAGTTGAGTATAACTATTATTTACTGGTACAGCTTTTTGAGTGGTTAAGAAACTTCAGAAATATGAAGACACTTCAGGATGAAGAGATCTTCTCACATAAGGAGGATCCCTTTCAAAAACATGAAAATTTTACTCTTTAAGGCAGATAGACCTGTGAGTGGTTGAATTACCTTTCTCAATTATTATTTTCACTAACCATATGACAGAAGCCCACATTTCTTTAGAAAACCAATTCAATTTGAATTGCTGATTCTTGAATCAGAAATTATTACTTGAACACAAATTAACTCATGCCAGAACCAAGTTTGCGGGATGAAGAGACAAATAATTAAAACCATACTCACCATAAATAACCAAATATTGCACAATTGCTGACTTGGAATGAATATAGCCATAATGAACTAAATAGTCTAAATAAAAACGAAAAATATAAATGTTGAAGCTTTTTGCACATTTTACACGTCTTGACTCACCAAGTAAACAACTGGTTTAGCAGTGAGCAATTGAAAAGTATTCAAAATCTCAATATCAGCAGCTTTCCACTCCACTAGTCGAACATCTTTTCCCTCCTCCAGACACGCTTTGACCTACCAAACCGATAAATTATAAAGAAAAGCTTTATGATGGTAACAATGTCTATTTACGAGCCAATACATATTGCTGGGACTTGGCATAAACGCATAAGCACATTAACTGTTTCACATTATAGCCAATCTCATGGTATCATAGAGTGTCGAAACAGCTATTATAATCTTATGGGAGTTTAACTATAATATATAACTAACAAGCCTTCTAAAAAACTGGTTTGTTTATTTCTATGACTCCTCCCATGTGGTAAGCACCTTTAAAATATCAAGCATCATGAAGAAATCATTGTCATGGACAACTGTATAAAGGCAATACCAACATTGTCAATATCAGTTCTCATATTCCTCCTATCAAGAAAGCACACTCAGAAATATCTTTAGAAAAAGAATTGCATAATTTTTTCTTGTATATTCAATAAAAAAAGTGTGTAATATCCTTCCATTATGTGTAAGAGAGTCTGATAGATAAGTAAAAACAACTGCAGAACATTAGACAATCGCTAAAGGACTGATCTACATTCTACAAGAAACCAGATAGTCTTAGCTGCAATTATTCAACAACCATGTTGATAATTTTAGAAAAATAAAGATACACAAGATAGATGTAAAATAAAACAATGTAAAGGAAGAAACTTATAACTAAAAAAGGAACCTGACATGCAATGGGCCATTCAGTATTACTGGTTTAGAGATGCACTGTGAAGATGTGTAAATTGAAGCATACAATTCAAAGCCAATCCACGACAAAGAGCATTGATGAAGTAATGGCAATTAATATTAATTAAAGAACTTTACAAACCCGTAGACACAACTCATGCTCTATTTTCAGTTGCTTGTCATTACTCCGCTTCATGCTCTTTTCAACATCATCAATTCTCCTCTCCATGAACTCAATATCCTAGCATCACATAGAAATAGTTTTAAGTGCTAAGAGAAACCAGACATCTCAAACATCTAGTGACATTTACATGATAAAAGAATAGGTAAGCAAATCACATTCTATATTTGATTCAACCATACCTTGAGGCGCAATTCTCCAGATATGACCTCCAAGTCCCTCACAGGGTCCACAGAGTCATCGACATGGATGATATCGGGATCTTCAAATGCACCTACAAGGTATAACAAAATTAAGACGACAAGAATGTCATTTTTAAGGTACAGTCCACACAAAATAACTAGCGAAATTTAACACTTACCAAATATTTGCAGGCATATGGAACTCTTCAAACAAATTAAATAAAAAAAATAACTCAACTCATCCTAAAAAATCAACATATAAAACTAAGGGTAGTTGTTGGAAAATATAATAAAGAATACAAGGGACCAAATTAAATCTCAAGGCAGGGGCAGGACGGCTGAAAACATTCAGGAGAGAAAAGGTTTCATTTAATTCATATACAACAAAAACAAAAATACTAGACTTCAGTTTTCATCATATGAAAAAACTTGTAATTTCATGAAATAACAAGCAGCAATCAACCTATAGCCTCTACAAAATAAATCAAGCAAACAAACACTAAGAGATAAGCAGCTTACGTAAAACATGGAAAATGCCATCAACTGCACGAATATGAGACAAGAAATTGTTCCCCAATCCTTGTCCTTCATGAGCACCACGAACAAGTCCAGCAATATCATGAATTTCTAAAAATGCTGACACCTGGCCATTACGACGAGTATACTTGATTATCAAATCAAGTAGAAAAAAGGACTCCAGACAACTACAAAAAGAGAATAGTCCTTATAGCTTTAACACGTAACAGTTGGTGATAATCCGTTATATAATGTCCATTAAAGATTACATTAGCATAAATCATGAAATTGAATTGAGAACCTCGCTCTTTGGCTTGAAGAGTTGACAAAGCCAATCAAATCTCTCATCAGGAATATTAACTCGAGCTTCATTGGGCTCAATAGTGCAGAAGGGAAAATTTTCAGCAGGTATGGCTAACTTGGTAAGGGTATTGAAAAGTGTTGATTTCCCAACATTCGGCAACCCAACCTGAAAACCCATTGTACATAATTATTAAATTCAAATAAATATATTATTACTTCAGTCTACATACTACTTCGCACATCAGCAAGAATAAATATGCCAAGGAATGGGGTCTTCATTATAAATCAATTAACAATCCCGACAATTAGATGATTACATCAAAAAATTGAACCCCGTTACACAACATTTTTAATAAATAATACATTAATTAAACATTATAATACCCCTACAGCATCCAAAAGATAAAAGATTCAGAGTACTAAAATCTTGAAACAAGATTCAACATAAGTGAAATTTTAAAAATAATAATAAGCATAACCAATTTCACAAAATACATGCATTAATTCTGCCCATTCAGCTTGCACAAGAAAATGGAAATAACAGAATGCTAAACTCTTGAGTCAAGAATCAACATAATTGAATAAAAAACAATAAGCATACAGTATCCAAAAACAAGGAACAGCAGAATGATAAGATCTTGAATCAAGATTGAAAAGAAAAAAGAAACTGTTATTCAAGGACACGTGCATTTAACATTCATGTAGAGCATCACAAACAACAGAATACTAATATTTAATCAAGAATCAACATAACTGAATGAAAAAACAATAATTATAGCCCATTAAACGTAACATTCTTAATTAAAAATACATACTAAAGGGTAAAAAGGAATAACACAATACAGAACATGTAAACAGAGAACCATGCAATTAAACATTATCATTCGAGTATAGCATCCAAAAAAAAAAGAAACAAAAAAAAAAAGCTAAAATCTAGAATCAACATTATTGAACATAAAGAAAATTATAAGCATAACCATGATATTATTGCATGAATTAGACATTGTCATTCCAGTACATCATCCAGAAAACGAGAAACAACAAAAAGCTAACGTCTAGAATAAAGATCATAATAATTGAATAAAATATACAATAAAGATTCCCGTACAGAACACAAAAAACAAGAAACAACCTAATACCTAAATCTTTAATCAAGTCACTTCATCAACATAACTGAATTAACATAACCAATTACATATTACACTTTATTTCAACAGCATCCAAAGAAGCATGAAACAACTATATACCAAACCATTGGATCTGAATCAACATGATTGAATTAAATACAGCAAGCAAGCTACATAATAAAAAAAAAAATAGAAACCAGAGTCTTACGATTCCAATTTTGAGGTGAGAAGAAAATCGTCCTAGGATAGGCCTCTCCGCTGGAGCTTCCTTCGATTTCGCAGCTTTGGGAGGCATTTCCTAATTACTTTGTACTGATTTCTTCTTTGTTTTTAGTTTCTGTAGAGTATGAGAGTGATTACTAGGGTTTTCCAGGCAACGAACAAACGGTTATACTGAAAGCCCAGGTGCTTAAAATGTAGCCCATAGTCTATGACGCAAACCCAATTCACGGCAATTTACTTATGGGCTACATTTTCTTTCAGATAATTAATTATATATGGGCTATATTTAAATACAAGCATGAGTATTAGTATTACCGTTGGCGTTAACCATACACGACAATTTAATGCGGCCCATCTAGTTATTGGGATACATTTTCTTTTTCTTTTTTTTTTTTTTTAAATTTGGGAACACTGTTCAAGGCCTAAAAATTAGAAATCATGTTGGCCTGTTTGAAATATGTGTACAAGAAATACTGAAAAGATAATTCAAATTGAACCCGCAGTATGTAACAAGTTATTCTATCACTAATGGCATGTCCAGAAAATAGATCTAAAAATTATAACCCAAATAAAATAGAGCTAAAACCGACGAGAAAAAAAAAGTATAACATATTTAAGTCGACAAAAGTATCTTGGTAACAGAAAAATGAATATTTTTTCATAGCAAAATAAACTAATAATAGAGAGTGAGTCCTTTTAGAAATTACAAAAAAATTAAGAACATGCTGCGGATAGACTCATACAATAATGGCATACGTTTATTTCATTTTGGCGTGTTTCAAATTCCACTATCAATCAATACAATAGACAAATTGGGCGCTTAGGCCTGATTTGACACGAATTTTGCGGTTTTTTGCACTTTGCACTCCCGAAATATGAGAAATAGGCACTTTGCACACTTGAAACTTAGATTTAACACTTTGCACCCTCAAAATATTAAAAATGCAGCACTTTGCATCCTCTTGTATTTTCAGGCAAAAATTCAAGGGCAAAATAGGTAATTCAATTATAAATATTTGGCACTTTGCAACCCCAAAACTTGAGAAATTGACAATTTGCACCCCCAAAATAAAATTAACACTTATTACCCTCGAATTAAGAATAAATCAACAACTTATCCCAATTACCATACTATTACCATCCAATTTGTCTCAATTGTCAAAGTAGTAGATGGAGACAGGTAGGGAAACAAATGAAAAACGTCCAAGGTTGTCTAAGCTTATTAAAAATTTCAACCACATTTCGAACATGTTTTTATTTTTAGATTGCCCAAGAAAAATACACAAAACATAAAAGGCTCTTATTTCAAAATCAAACATGGACCTAAAAATATGATAACGTGCGAAAATATATAGCAAGTAGATTTTTCTATAAAATCTAATCAAATGAAAAATACAATAAATCAGAAAGAGCATATTAGAAACTTAGAATGTTATATACGAAACATAATTGATACATGTGTTGCTGGATTTAGGGAAGATGTATTAACATGTTTTAATTTTTTTAAACCACCTTCTTGTTCTAATATTTTTTTTATCACAATTTTATTGTTCAAAGTTTCAGTAAAATTCTTAAGAACAACGAGATAATAAAAATGCTCACAATTTTACTATTTCTTTTTTTGGTGTTTAAGCACTAGTGTTAATCGATGGTGCTGTTTACAACAAATTTTAAAGTCTGCAAAAAGCTTAAATAGACAATAAAATAAGAAGTAACAAATAATATATATTTAAAATTTAAAAGTGGTTACAAATCCCTATGTGTAAATTCTCTGATTCTTCTCTTCGGTAGATGTATGGATTCAAGGGCACTAGGCTTGTTCTTGAATCGTATGTGTGTGACTTCCTCCTTGATTTGCGGATTCGTCGAGTATATGGATTCAAGGGCTTTGAGCGTGTTCTTGAATCGTTTGGTGTGACCTTCTCCAATATTTATGGATGGAATCACGGATTTGAAAGTCGAAGACTTGAACTTGCAGAACTTGACGGAGCTTCAAAGCTTGATCAAGATATAAGTGTATATGTGCATATGTAGTTATGTATATATGTGTCTGTATATCCTCAATTGAATTCACAAGACCTCTTTATATAGATTTTGAAGAGAGTCCCTCATAGCAGCTTGGTGACGTGTCATGATTTCATTGGCCCTTACTTCCTTGGAATGAAAGACTTCATTTGATTGGCCAAAACACATCACTTTGACATGTGGCACATTCTGATTGGCCACTTAATTATATGGCTTTAAATATATCATTTTGACACATGGCTTGATATAATTGGCCAATAAATAAATATTAGAAATCAATTAATATCATTATTTAATTTCGGGATTAAATATAATAAAATCCCAAAAATAAAAAATTAATTGATTACTAATTATTTATAAGTGTCATTATTTAATTGGGCATAAATTTCATGTATCTACAAATGCCCCTTCGAGACTTATTCACGAATAACGCTTTCGAAGCATGCTTTGAAGTGAGTAAGTCACGACTTTGACATAAAAATGCACTTGAAAATATTGCGTCATGGTAAAAGAAATTTGAACAACCGTGATCATGAATTTAATTGAAGTGGACTTCAAGTGGGTACATATTTTAATTAAATACCCATTACTTAAGCCCACTTAATTTGGCCCATTATATGCATGGTCCATGTAGACCAAATATAGGCGATAATATCTCATCATCTTCTTCCTTGTGAGATTACGAACATAACGATTTTTCTTCTTCTCTTTCCTTTTTTTTTTTTCCGATTGAATTAATTCCAAATAAAACTTTCCATTGCAAGAATGAGAATCATATTGCAACAATCTAATCATTTAGGAAACAAATTGAACTTTGAATCAACTCATTCCAAAACTCGAAAATCTAAAATTCCCAAGATTTTCTTTCTTGCTCATTACAATCTCCAAGTATCATATATAAAAGTGCACTTCGAAACCCTTTTCTTCATCAGCAATAATACTCAAAAAATTTGAGAAATCTGTTCGCGTGCATAAAATAATCCAGTCTCTTAAAGGTTTCTTCCCTTTTTCTTTCTCCACCTCTGTTAAGTTCTTTTCTTTAGGATGGGTCAGTAATTAATTAGCTCTAAACACAATAATCAGTATTAAAGTAGCAACTAATTGAACTAACCAGCCTTTTCATTGTGGGATAGTTATGCCGATCTATTTTCCTTCACTGTCGACCAATTCAAGTCACATATAGCTTATTTCTTTGTTCATAATGAACCTGAATTTATTAAAGACTGCTGATCTTGTGCCATAGGCTTCAGAACTTGTACCCTGCCCTTAGGGAATAGTAGCATGATCCGTTTAGCATAAGTTAAAATATAGATCAAAACTATATCTAGTTTTACATCCTCAATTTCGCATCATGCCCCTTTTTTTTTTTTTTTTTTTTTTAAATCGAAATTTATCCTTGTTGCAGATATAGCATCGCGACACCAATGGAGTTTATCGACTGCAAAGTTCCATATCCGAGCCTCTACATGATCAAGAAGGATGAAGCAGATAAAACAAAAGGAACTACTCTGACTGTGTATCAACCAGCAATTGGTAAATTCGCCTCAGAATATACCCTGTCCAAAGAGCCACACTCATCGAAAGTTTCATTGGAGGTTTTAAAGGATGTTAGTGTATCTTCTTCGGCCACACTTAAGCATCAGAAAGTGTGTATTTTGCAGCCTAACGCACTTAACAGAGGTTCACCATCCAGTTTCTCGCATCCTATTCGTTCATCAACTTCATGGAGGTCTTCGTGGTACTCTTCGGCACCGTCACTCGGTGAGTTTTCTCATGTTTCAGGTTACTGGGAGTGGGTTGAAGATGTCTTCGCAAAGAGGAACAAGAATCTCCATCGAGCTGGGATACATGATGCAGTTTGGGCTTCTCTGTTTACTTATGACGTCGAAGAAAGCATCATCCGCACCTTCTGCGACCTGTGGAGTCCATCCACCAATTCGCTCCATACGGCAGTTGGGGAACTTTCCATTTCTCTGTGGGATTTGCATATACTCGGTGGACTTCCCCTTCGCGGTCTATTCTATGACGAGGTGATTCCATCAGCGAAGGAGCTTCTTGAAGTTGATGAAGAGGGCAAATCATTCCTCCCTTCTAGTTGTCGACACTTGTTTTCGGCATATCATCATTTAGGAGGCGGCAACTCTGACGGGTTAAACGCTCTTGATTGGGTGCAGTTCTGGTTCAAAGGTTCTGTCAGATATCGAGAACCATACCCACGATCATGTAGGAAAGGAGGGACAAAGCCTCGACTTTCATATAATCCTTCAGGGGAGATTCCCGCTTCTTCGACTCGTGATCGGTCTACAGAAGAAAACATCCCTTTCGATACTCTCGGGATTGCTGATCTTGATAGAGAAGAGACTTACACTGCTGCTTTATTGGTGTGTTGGATATGCAGGTTTCTTGTTCCAAGTAAAAATGTTAATCACATACGACCCAGCGTCTTCAAGGTTGCAAGCATGATGGCTTCTGGAGAAAAGTTTTGCTTAGCTATTCCTGTATTGGCGAGCATATATCGAGGGTTAAGAGGACTGACTTCATCTACTAATTTGAAAGAATGCGACGCCATTTTTCCGATCCACTACGTATACGGCTGGCTTGGTAGCTATCTTAAGACACATTTTGACAACACTGAGACTGCGCGAAAGGCTAATTCCATGAGAGCGAAGATGGTTAAGTTCGCAGGGGAGAAAATGGCGCGAAAATACAGTGCAGTGGAGGCTCAAGATATCTTTGAATCGATCGAACCGGGTCGCATGGCGCCTTTCCCGATGTGCAAAGAAAAAATGCAGATTTTCTTCGATAATGGAAATTTTTCTGAGGTCGATAGGGACCTATTCATCAGTCTTCGATCGTGCTACCTCGTCTTGCGACTCGACAAGCACTATGTAGTTGAGTCCTATAATCCAACTAGATTTGGGAGACAATTCGGATTTTGTCAGGATCTTCCACAAGGATTGAGAACGGAGAGGGATCCTCAAACTTTGGAAGCGGCCATGCAACTTTGGGAGTTCTCGACTCGCGTCTACACTGGAGCCAAACTAACTTTCCCTCGTTCAATTGAGCAATTGGCCACGCATGAGTATTTTCAATGGTGATCGAGTAATTACCGCAATCCTTTCAAAGATTCCCCTAAGGTTGTTTTGAAACTTTCTAACGGTGCATGCGATTCTTCGAAAGAATCAAAGAAGAAAGCCATTGATTCTTCTAGCATGCAAAAGGAACACACTACTGCTTCTAACTTAGTACCCAACGGTACTTCGAAACCTGAGGTTCAAGCAACGAAACTTAAAAGAACCGTGGTTGAATCTTCGACTTCCGAAAGTGACTCGCATCGTGATCATCATTGGAAACGTAGCAAAAAGATCCAGGTTTTTGATTTAGATTCCATTAGCTTTGATTTTGACACATTCTTTGAGGATTGTCCGAGTTCAGACATGAACTTCGAAGATATAGCTCGACGCGTAACAATTTGATTCATGCATTAAAATTCCATTTTTTTTTTAACATGTCAATTTTAAATTCGTCTAACTATTTCCTTTTCATTTATGTAGCTTGCTAATATCGAAAATCCAAAGAACCAAGAAGTGTCCTCAAAAAGCAAAGATGTTGAGGCGCCAAATGATAGTACTCACTCAAGTTCTTCAATGACTAAGGAAATCGACGAAGATTCTGATCGTCTCCCACTTACTCAAGTTTTGGCCTCACGTAAAGGGAAAACAACAAGTTCTAAAATTCCTTTGCATTTGCCATCCTATAGCAAACATGGAGTTCACCAAGCAGACTTGACTTCTTCAGGGACTGAAAATGTGATAATAGCTTTTGAGCCACCAGTTCGGACATCACCATCTTCGATTTCTACATTTCGATGCGATGAAGTAGTGGCACGCAGCAAACGCAAAATGGTCGAAATAATGTGGGGTGACCTCTTTCAGCAACTTTCGACTACATCATTTGATGGGTTACATTTTATCAAAGAAGAAGTGAATGGCATCCTCCAAGCCATGAGTCAACATGGAGGCATTGACGTGACGAGTTTACATGAGAGAGTGAATGATTTTCTTGGGAATGCTAATCAATACGTCGAGGAGACTCAGTTATTGTCCCAAAAAATGAAGAAGGAGTTGTTTGACCAACAAATTTCTGGTGCTAATCAACGTCTCCAAGATATGCGAGTGCAAGAGAGTCAACACGCCATTCAAGCTCGAGATCTCGAAGTGAAGCTTACTGAGTTGGGGGAGAAAGAAGATAACTTGAAGAAACAACTTGAAGAGATAGCGAACCAAAAGGAAGAGATAGGCTTGTCGCTCCAAGAAGACGAGAAACAACTGCTTGATACCCAATCTGCCATCTCTAGAATAGAAAATGAGGTTTCGATTCTTGAAAGCAATCCTCCCTTATCTGAGGATGATCTTGTGCGTCAAACGAACCTGAAGAAGGAGCTAGAAACCAATCTTCAAGATTTGAAGAATTTCAAGCTTTTCCCTTGATTTAGATTTAGTTGCTTCATTTTCTTTGTTGCTAAGTAGGAACTTGCACTTTTCTTTTCTTTTGTCTTGGACTCTTAGATATGAAGATGAATAAAGTTGATTTCTTTTCTTTTTTTCGTCTTCATTTCATTTCATTCTTTATTGAAATTTATTTTCCATGGTTGCACTTGATCAAATCCAACTTGCATTCTTTAAGTTAACACTTAAGAATTTAATCTAAGTATTAAACAAAGAGAATTGATGTAACTGCAAAACAAAACTGGAAGACTTTGTTTCGTGAGAATGATGAAACAAATCTGGATTTTTTTTTTTTTTTACGTGACTGAACTCAGAATTAGCTTCCAAGCTGCCTACGTATCTCATAAAGAGAATCAAGTCATAACGTAGTTCAAAACAACTTTGATTAATAAGGTAGGGGGGCCGTTCACAGTTTATACTCATGCGGGCCAGGAGTATCCGTTTCTTAACCACCTCGGACTAGGTGGGGATTTAAAATTTAACCACATAAAAGCCATTAGTGGAGTAAGTTAACATTTTAGCCACATGAATTACTATTGGTGGAGTAAGTTAGCAGTTTAACCACTTGCACTACCATAGGTGGGTACCTTTCACAGTTTATACTCGTGCGGGTCAGGAGTAACATGCAGTTTAGGCTCGTGCGTCATGGAGCATTTTGATTTCAAGATTTTGTAGACCCTTTTCATCTCGTCTACTGGAGGCTTTGATTTGAACTTTGACAATTTTGCAGACAGTTTTGACTCGTGTCTGGGAGAAGTTGATTTGAACTTGTAGACCTTTTCGTCTCGTCTACTGGAGGCTTCGACTTGAACTTTGAAGACTTGTAGATAGTTTTGACTCGTGTCAAGGAGTTTTCAACATGAAGACTTGTAGACAGTTTTGACTCGTGTCAATGAGTTGTTTTGAAAGTTTATACTCTTATCAAGGAGTGGTTTGAAAGTTTATACTCTTATCAAGGAGTGTGCAGATTATTTTGACATCAATGGTGATCTCCAGATTTCTGACCATATCTATGGAATCCATCGATCAGAAGTTCTGGATCAGGTAATGGAAAATCATTGGGAGCATCTAAATTCTCAAAGTCGACACAAAGTTGAATTTGACGAGTTCTTTTACGTATCGGCACAATTCTAGAGACCCATGTAGAATTCTCTACTTCTTGAATGAAGCCAACTTTTATAAACATATTCATTTCAGCTTTGATGAATGGAATTGACCCAGATCTAAATTTTAGTTGAGTTTGTTTATCTTGATGAGTTTCCTTTTTCAAAGAGAAATTTTGAACCTCCACTTTGGGGACTAAGTCACCCATCTCAAATTTCACTTGATTAATTCCATCAATGGTTGTTTTAACACCTTCCACGAGTTCCAATGAAGTAGTCTCAGCTTCTTCTTTCTGGCCAACATGAATTTTTTCTTGAGAAATGTGAAACAAGGATGTGACATCCTCTCGAGCTTCTATGCAAGATTGGCATACTTCACCTATAGAAGTGTTTTGTTCTTGTATTGCATTACACGAAACAACATCATAAGAATCCTCATCATGAAGCCTATTTGGCAATTGCTCCGCGTTTATTGTTGTGTCAAAACATCCAAATGAAACTGTGACAAGATTTGCAGTTGCATCATCTTCATCAAGCATAATCTTACCTTCTCGAGCTAGTTGCAAGATTTTATCCTTCAAAATGAAGCATTTTTCAATGGGATGCCCAACCAAGCGGTGGTACTTGCAGTAATTGCGGTCATTTGTTCTTCCAGCCTCTTCAGGTCGCTTCATTTCGGGCAACTCAATGAGTTTAGCTTCGAGCAAGTCATCAAGCATTGGAGCAACGTCAGAATCAAGGAATGGATATTCCTTCTTTTGCATATCCTTCAAAGTCAGCTTCTTTGCAAAGTTTCGTTGGGATGAATCATTGTTTATTTCATCGTTCTTCTTTGACTTGGATCGAGAGACATTGACGGTCATGGATTCTTCACTTTCAACTTGGGGAAAAAGCTTGCCCCCTTTCTTGATGTAATGTCCAGCTTTTCCTTTCTTTGACTCATGAAGTGGGAAGAAGCTTTGGCCTTCACTTGAAGCAAGGCTCAGTTCCATGTCGTGCGCACGTGTGGCCAGCTCTTCGAAGGTTTTCGGTTTTATGCCTTGGAGAATATATCGTAAGCCCCATTGCATCCCTTGGATACACATCTCTATTGCAGAAGTTTCACACAAGCGATCCTTGCAGTTCAAACTCAAATTTCGCCATCGATTAATATAATCGATCACTTTCTCTTCATTCCACTGACGAGTGCTTGTAAGTTCGATCATACTGACGATCCTTCTTGTGCTATAAAATCGATCGAGGAATTCTTGTTCAAGTTGTTCCCAACTATCAATGCTTCCAGGCTCCAAGTCGGTGTACCAGTCAAAAGCATTCCCTTGAAGCGAACGGACAAATTGTTTCACGAGGAGATCTCCAGCAGTTCCAGCATTATTACAAGTTTCTACGAAGTGAGCGACATGTTGCTTTGGGTTCCCTTTCCCATTGAATTGTTGGAACTTTGGCGGTTGATATCCAGTGGGCATCTTCATCGTGTCGATGCGACGAGTGTAGGGCTTCACGTAAGTAAGTGAAGATTTTGAACCTCCCTCCAATTTGCACTTGATGGTTCCAGTGATGAAATCTTCTAGTCGATCCACAGGAATCATGCCGTCGGGCGAGACTTGAAGACCCTTAGCTTTCTCAGTCGAATGTCGTCCTGAGAGAATGTCGTCCTCCTCAGAATCCTCGAGTTGGTCCTCGTTCACTTTTGAGTATCGTTTTGTTGATATCTCATCTTCTTCGGGATCCATAGGTCGTTTTCCCATCGAGTGATTTGCCTTGGCATAGAGTCCTTGGCTCAGAAGTCTTTCAATCTTTGCATCTTGCTCTTGCGTACGCTTGTTGAGCCCTTCTATGGCCTTAGTTAGAGCCATGAGTTGTTCTTCCATAGTCGTAGCGTTTGTTGTCATAACATTCGCTCCAGTCGAATGGTGAGAAAGGGGTAAAGATCCACTGCTTTGAGAATCATCATTTGCCTTCTTTTCAATGAGCATGGTGCTTGGGTCATTCATCAAATCAGACATAGTTCGATATTTTCTAGGACGAATCATCTTTTTGAAGAGAAGAGATGAGAGGTAGAGATGGTCCCACTGGGCGTGCCAAAAATTTGTTTACAACAAATTTTAAAGTCTGCAAAAAGCTTAAATAGACAATAAAATAAGAAGTAACAAATAATATATATTTAAAATTTAAAAGTGGTTACAAATCCCTATGTGTAAATTCTCTGATTCTTCTCTTCGGTAGATGTATGGATTCAAGGGCACTAGGCTTGTTCTTGAATCGTATGTGTGTGACTTCCTCCTTGATTTGCGGATTCGTCGAGTATATGGATTCAAGGGCTTTGAGCGTGTTCTTGAATCGTTTGGTGTGACCTTCTCCAATATTTATGGATGGAATCACGGATTTGAAAGTCGAAGACTTGAACTTGCAGAACTTGACGGAGCTTCAAAGCTTGATCAAGATATAAGTGTATATGTGCATATGTAGTTATGTATATATGTGTCTGTATATCCTCAATTGAATTCACAAGACCTCTTTATATAGATTTTGAAGAGAGTCCCTCATAGCAGCTTGGTGACGTGTCATGATTTCATTGGCCCTTACTTCCTTGGAATGAAAGACTTCATTTGATTGGCCAAAACACATCACTTTGACATGTGGCACATTCTGATTGGCCACTTAATTATATGGCTTTAAATATATCATTTTGACACATGGCTTGATATAATTGGCCAATAAATAAATATTAGAAATCAATTAATATCATTATTTAATTTCGGGATTAAATATAATAAAATCCCAAAAATAAAAAATTAATTGATTACTAATTATTTATAAGTGTCATTATTTAATTGGGCATAAATTTCATGTATCTACAGGTGCTACAGAACGGAGAACGGATGACTGTAATCAAATAAAATTAATCACAACTAATTTGAATTACAAGATTAAACAAATGTGAAAGGATGTTAATGGTGGATGTTGGTATACATATTTAATTAATAGACACAAAGTGATACATATATTTATTTATTTGAAATAGGAGAGAGAACCTTCTTCAAAAAAAAATGAAATAGGTAAGAGAGAAGAGTTGAAAGTTAAAGAGAATATGGATTAAGGATTTCTACCTTAATTTTATTGAGTGATATGCAAAAACATCCATGCATATGCATATGTATTTTGTTTAACCATCAAAATCATATCCTCCTGTATTATTTATTTTAGCAAAACTCCCATGTGCTTATTTTTTAATTAACAAGAAAAAAAATACTCACAAGTTGAAATAACAATTATACCATCCAAATGATGTATAAACACTCCTCTTTACCTAAAAAATTATCATGAATTACCCCATATAACTTTGAAAATTGGTAATATCCCATCTATTCAGTTAAAAAAATTGATAAAATTTTTTCTGTAATTTATGAAGAAATTTCAAATAGATTTTTTTGTTTGGATAAAAAAGAACAAGGGGGAGTTTTTGCAATTAAAAATGATGTAGAATTTTTTTTTAATATATTTAAGCAAAGTACAAAAGTGTTTTTACATTTAGTTCTAATTTTATTGATGAAACATTACGTTACGTACTCTTTGTCATAAAAAATGTTTAAAGGAAAACATATATAAATAACATCTTATGTTGATGAGATTACATGCAATTTTTGGGTGATTAGATTACTAGTGAGCCCTTTTACAACATTACTATTAGAAACGTGTTGCAGACAGCCCCATAGAATAATTAATGAAAAAAATGAAATTTGGCTCTTGGGATATATAGTGCCTCAGATTCCATTATCAATCAATATACAAATTGGGTGACAAGGCCTGATTTTGTTATCACATTAATTACTAACTTTCGACTTTTGATAACCAGCAACCATGCTCATTCATTTAATTTGGCAAGAAACATATATCTCTTAAAACAGACTAAATTTTTTAAACAGATGCAAATCAACATTTACATAACTTAAGGTCACAATGACAACAGATCTATATTAGTTGAGAAGTATCGAACAATTTGTTCTCAAACTTGTTTTGTTTTTATATTGAGCTTGAAATTGCCTCTAAACTTGTCTTGAAATTGTTCAAACTAGATTAGATGATTTGATGAACCAGCTTTCATCGAGACCAACACGAGTGGAGTTTGAGTAAATTGATCATAATTTATTATTTTTTAATTTATCAAATCGAGCTTAAAATAATACCAAAGAAAAAAAATACAATAATCATGTGCTTCTTCACAAACATTTCAACAAAAATTCTATCGATGCATAAATCTCAAAATGCTTCATTCAAATTCAACTCCATTCTCCAATCCATCGCACAAAATCTTCGGTGCTCAGTCTCTTCCATACCCAAACATCTACTAATTTTAGTCGAAAATCATCTTGTCAAATGTAAGAATGTAAGAACTAAACAATACTGAAAAATGTACCAAAATCATCTTGTCGAATGTAAGAACTGAAAAATGTACCAAAATCATCTTGTCGAATGTAAGAATGGAAGATATTGAAGATTTCATGGTTCTTGATTTTTGCGATGATTTTGGTTTTTGTTGTGCTTTTGTAGCAAGAGTCTTATTTATGCATATAATTGCACTTACCTACCTACCCTGTTTCTAGAACACTTAGTAAACTAAAGGTATATTTCTTTCTAGTTCAATAATTCAAATTTTTATTTTACTTTTGAATCTATACGACATACTTTTTTTTTTTAATTAAATAGTTCAGTAAAGACTTATATATAAATTAAATAAATGTGCTGTTTTAGGGTTATTCTTTCTGAAATATTTTAGCGTAATGTGGTTTCTATAAAATGACAGTAACTTCAAGGTTTTATTTATTTATTTTTTGAGGAAAGGTTTTATTTATTTATTTTAAATTTACAAATATACACTTTTAAACTCTATAAAGGTTCAATATTAACTACAAGCACAGATCAGAAATTTTGTGTTCAAATTTCATCAAGAGTATAATAGGGGCAAAGGGCCATGGGTTGGGGTGCCGGCCCATGACTTCTTTACTAAGTTTCAGTTTCATTAACTATCCAACATTAGTTTTTAACCTGGCCCAATATTTTTGTTTGAGAGAAAAAGTCCTAGCCCAACATTAGTTTTTAATAATCCTGCTATCACTAATACACGAAAATTTGTTTCACCATTTTGAAATAGACTAGTAACAATTTTCTAAAATCGGTCGAGTGTAAAATGAGGTAAAACACAAAAATGCTTATAGATATTGATTTTACTTTTAAAAAAATAAAATCCTCAGTTGCATTATAATTTTATCTCAAGAACAGGGTTACATTGATTTCATTCTCAATGAGGGCCAATTGAATTCATCGAAAGCTTTACTCAAATCAACAAGTACGTGATATATTATTATTTTCACTCTATCTCTCTCTCTTTTAAGTAGTATAGTATAATATGATATTTTCATGTTTCCCTTCTATTTTTCAATTTTCAAGTTGAATAATTTTCCTATATAAAATGCAAAGTATAATAAAATAGTTTAAAGAATCACTTCATTCAACTTAAGTAGTTTTATTAAAAAAAAAAAATTGAAGTTGAATCATGATTTCGATCGCAAAAGTCGATCCTAAAAGATAGGGTTGGAATTGGATTTCGATCGCCCAAATTTTCGATCGGAATTCAATTTTATTTTTTATTTTTTGAATTTTTAATTATTTGTTGAGCTCCTATATATAAAACGGCATTATATTCCAGAAAATAAAAAATAACGGAATTCTGATAACACAATATTAAAATTAAAAATCAAATAATTGTAGTACACAGTATTCAAATTCTAAAATACAATCACACTACACAATTAATAGGGAAAGAGTTTTAAGTACAACAACAACTGCACATCTGGTGTTTCGGAAACATTAGTTGTCCAAGTTTCGGAAATAACTACTACTAGAAGGAAAATTCTAGGGTGCCGCTACGTTAGGTGCCGCTAATACCACATTAGGTGGTATTACCACACAATGTGTATCACATTCTATGGTACATGATCACATTACATAGTATTAACCCCATATATTTAGTATGACCCCCACATCATGTAGTATTTATTCCAAATTAATTAGGTGGTATTAGCACGCAATGTGTCACGTTCTATGGTATAAATTATACTCATTATACCATACAATGTGATCCTTATACCATACAATGTGATACACATTGTGTGATAATACCACCTAATATGGTATTAGCGGCACCTAACGTAGCGACACCCTAGAATTCCCCACTACTAGAAATGGAAAGACATCCAAAGTTGATTGGAGGTGTCCCTCTCTCTCTATTCCCCATGGGAAAATTATATCTGGATTTGGTCAATGGGTAGCACTGAAGAAGAAGTATAATACTCACTGAGTTCTGAATATTCAGGCTTCATTACCAAATTTGCAATCTCTGCATATCAATATCAGAAAAATTAAGTCGAATACTCAATTTCAAACAAGAAAAGAGATCATTTTTACAGAGTAGAACCACTGACAGAGCTCTTTGAAGATAGGGAAGAAAATTCTGGAGTGCATATATATATATATATATATATATATATATATATATATATATATATATATATATATATATATGTAAATTTATTTCTCACTTTCTTGATAATTAAGATCACTAACCCACTGGACTGGACTACGTACTTTAATTAATTATTGAGGCTTGGGTAGATATTCCTTGAGAACTTTCTGCCTTTTATATTCAATTTATAATTCTTCATTTTCAATTATGTATGCAGATATTCTTTCTCAATGAATAAAGCATTTATTTAGTTTATTATTTTCTTTTCTCAATTATTTATGCAGTTTGATATTATTTCTCAATAACAAAAACTTTAGTATTAATATATAAAAACAATATTTTTTTAAATGTTTCCATGTTGTATTAATTCTCCAGTATTTTGAATCATTTAATTAATGAACTCTTAAAAATATTGTTAGTATATTTTTTTTTATTTTTTATTGTATAAAAAAGTGCTAGTACTTTTTTTTTTCTTAATCTTTTGTCACCTTTTAAAGTTAAAGTTAGTTTTGTCGTTTTATCAAAATATCAAAAAACCAACAAATTTGCTATCAAAAATTATTTATCTCCTATAACCAAAAAAGTATGCTCAAATAGTCTAACAAACATCAACTCTACGGATAAATTTAATATCACCAAAAAAATTATATATTATTACACATAATGAAAAGTTGGTTTTTATCTTACAAACATATTCAAACTCTAGAAAATACCAAAAATATCCTGAAATTTAATTGTCCTCTGATAAAAGTAAAAACTACCAAAATCACAAAAATAAAATCATAAACAACCTCTAATAAAAGAAGAAGAAGATCAATTTATGGCAAATTATTGTGGTTTTAAATCACCAAGACCTTCAAATCAGTGTCAATTACTCAACTCCAATACTAGAAAATAGTAAAAATATACTCGAACTTTTTTAACTTATATTTTCTCCGTCCCAATTTTCTTCCTCCTCTTTCCATTTTGGGACGTTCCAAAACATGACTCCCTTTCTCCCTCAAAAAAATTATATATTTATTACACATAATGAAAAGTTGGTTTTTATCTTACAAACATATTCAAACTCTAGAAAATACCAAAAATATCCTGAAATTTAATTGTCCTCTGATAAAAGTAAAAACTACCAAAATCACAAAAATAGAATCATAAACAACCTCTAATAAAAGAAGAAGAAGATCAATTTATGGCAAATTATTGTGGTTTTAAATCACCAAGACCTTCAAATCAGTGTCAATTACTCAACTCCAATACTAGAAAATAGTAAAAATATACTCGAACTTTTTTAACTTATATTTTCTCCGTCCCAATTTTCTTCCTCCTCTTTCCATTTTGGGACGTTCCAAAACATGACTCCCTTTCTCCCTCAAAAAAATTATATATTTATTACACATAATGAAAAGTTGGTTTTTATCTTACAAACATATTCAAACTCTAGAAAATACCAAAAATATCCTGAAATTTAATTGTCCTCTGATAAAAGTAAAAACTACCAAAATCACAAAAATAGAATCATAAACAACCTCTAATAAAAGAAGAAGAAGATCAATTTATGGCAAATTATTGTGGTTTTAAATCACCAAGACCTTCAAATCAGTGTCAATTACTCAACTCCAATACTAGAAAATAGTAAAAATATACTCGAACTTTTTTAACTTATATTTTCTCCGTCCCAATTTTCTTCCTCCTCTTTCCATTTTGGGACGTTCCAAAACATGACTCCCTTTCTCCCTCAAAAAAATTATATATTTATTACACATAATGAAAAGTTGGTTTTTATCTTACAAACATATTCAAACTCTAGAAAATACCTGTCCTCTGATAAAAGTAAAAACTACCAAAATCACAAAAATAGAATCATAAACAACCTCTAATAAAAGAAGAAGAAGATCAATTTATGGCAAATTATTGTGGTTTTAAATCACCAAGACCTTCAAATCAGTGTCAATTACTCAACTCCAATACTAGAAAATAGTAAAAATATACTCGAACTTTTTTAACTTATATTTTCTCCGTCCCAATTTTCTTCCTCCTCTTTCCATTTTGGGACGTTCCAAAACATGACTCCCTTTCTCCCTCAAAAAAATTATATATTTATTACACATAATGAAAAGTTGGTTTTTATCTTACAAACATATTCAAACTCTAGAAAATACCAAAAATATCCTGAAATTTAACTGTCCTCTGATAAAAGTAAAAACTACCAAAATCACAAAAATAGAATCATAAACAACCTCTAATAAAAGAAGAAGAAGATCAATTTATGGCAAATTATTGTGGTTTTAAATCACCAAGACCTTCAAATCAGTGTCAATTACTCAACTCCAATACTAGAAAATAGTAAAAATATACTCGAACTTTTTTAACTTATATTTTCTCCGTCCCAATTTTCTTCCTCCTCTTTCCATTTTGGGACGTTCCAAAACATGACTCCCTTTCTCCCTCAAAAAAATTATATATTTATTACACATAATGAAAAGTTGGTTTTTATCTTACAAACATATTCAAACTCTAGAAAATACCAAAAATATCCTGAAATTTAACTGTCCTCTGATAAAAGTAAAAACTACCAAAATCATAAAAATAGAATCATAAACAACCTCTAATAAAAGAAGAAGAAAAATTAATTTATGGCAAATTATTGTGGTTTTAAATCACCAAGACCTTCAAATCAGTCTCAATTACTCAACTCCAACACTAGAAAATAGTAAAAATATGGCTAGTGATATTGCCAGAGCAAAGATTGTTGTTGCCAGAGCAATTTTTTTATATTTCCTAATTTGCCCCTTATAATTAAAGACTATAACTTCTTACTTTTTCAATTTCCTATACCCCATTTTAATTATGGGAACTCCATATTCTCTCTCATTAATACATTGGTTAACTTTTATTTTTTCATAAAACCTTTAAACATGGAAATTAATTAACTTTGTCTCTTTTGTTTTTTTATTATTTCTTCTAATAATTAATTATGTATGTTAAGTTCATCTCTAAAGTTATTAGAGACTCCATTAACGAATCAAGACATCTTCACCAACTACATGTTCTCCTCCCCTCCCATTAGTCCGTTACATGTTTAAGGTTTTTGTTGTGCCCATTATTTATTTATTTATTTCTTTTGGATAATTGTATTTTCTATTCATATTTTTCTTATTTGTTGTCCAAAACATTTTCTACATAGAAATTACATATCATATTGTTGATTTTTTTAATTCATATATATTTTATTTTTATGTTGTTCGTAAGTTATAAAACTTTTTATATTTTGAGAATAAGCATCAATGTCATTCTAATATTTATGATAAAACAAAAAAAAAAAACAAAGACTTAAAATCTAAGCTTCCTCACACGAGGAATTTTTTTTTATAAAGGACATATCTAAAGATTTGGTTATTTAGTCTTGTTTCTTGATCCAATTAAGTAAATTTACAGCTACTGAAGTTTGTTTGGTCAGATTATTTTAATTTTTGTTTATTTTGTTGTAGCAATTTAATGACAAGGAATGAAGATTGTATTTGACAATTATTTTTGGAGCTTGCTTGTTTGATTGTGAAGACTATTAGCATTTCCCAATTTTTCTTCTTGTCCTTACAATCTATATAAATTTGCAAGAGCTGCAATGGTTCAAGTGATTGTATATGATAATGTTGTTTGCTTGAAATGGCTTCAAATCAATTTTTCTGGATAATGAAATATCAGCTATATGACACAATTAATTCCATGTTTAAATGTTCAATGAAAAAGGAAAATATATTAATGTGTTTATGAGAGAGAATAGTGAGATGTCATAATTAACGGAGTATTGAAAATTGAGAAAGTCAGATTTTATAGTCTTTGACTATAAGGGCAAATTAGGAAATCTGAAAAAATTGCTCTGGCAGCAACAATATTTGCTCTGGCAATATCACTAGCCTAAAAATATACTTGAATTTTTTTACCTTATATTTTCTCCGTCCCACTTTTCTTCTTCCTCTTTCTATTTTGGGACGTTCCAAAACATGACTCCATTTCTCTCTAAAAAAATAACAAAAGGTTACCTTTTTAATAAATTATCTAAAACTCCATGTCAAACCTTAAGGAAGCAAAATTATGCGGGCGGAGAGAGTATAATATCCAATCAAATCATCATTCCAGACTTACAGAATGAGCCAAAATATCCCGCGGCGGAATCTAACATCAGTCCCAGTACAATAGCTTGAAGCATAGAGCACAACTATCTCAACAAACAAACAACAGCTCTGACAATCATTCTACATAACCTTTTGTTTTTGCTCTCCGACAAGAACTCACGCGTTAGCTGTTCTGTTATCTTCCCCCATCCCAAATTCTTACATAATAACGAATATAGTATTAAGCAGACCCACATTTAATTTCTCATCACTTCAAAGCTTAGATCCATACAATATGACCCTATCAGTCGTCGTTGCGTTTTTTTCTCTAGCGGCGGTCGTTATCAATCTAACCGTCGGCCGGGAACTCCGTCCGTCGGACCACGGCCTAGCCTATCAAGAAAACTCTCTCCCCCCCGTTCAAAACGACGACGCACGAGAAATGCGCTCGTTCTTCGGTACGACGCCGTCCGTACCGCTGCCTGAGGCTAAGAACATCAGCGACATCACGTGGTGGAATCACGGGGGTTCACGTGACGTAAGGAGAATTCACGTGAGGGTGGGTTTGCTGGTGGCCAGCGCGGTGTGCGGTCTAACCGGCGTCGTTTTGCTGGCTGTCGCGGGAATAGTTTTCCTCTTTCGGCTCCACAAGCAGAAGCTAATTACTTCCTCCACGTCAGCAGCAGCAGTCACGGATAAGCTTTAATAAATTACTACTGAACTGATTGATTAATTAATGTTTTTAATTGAAAATTTATTTTAAGTACAATTGCTAATTACATAATCCCGTTCTTTTTTACAGTAATAATTAATGTAGTATGACAGCTGTAAAATTCATTCTCATGATAATTTTTGCAATGCATATGATGAGCCTAGCTATTTTCCCTTTCAAATCTGTTTCATAATTTCAAGATATTTTTCTTGTTCTTGAACTAATGAATTTTTTAAATAAATTATGTTGGCTTCTTGATTTATTTCAATGTGGTACGGATGGGATTAAATTGGATTATGTTGGATTACTTTCATGTTTGTCTCATTTATATATTGTAAAGCAAAACTATGAGGATTTGTAAGTGGATAATTCGAGTATTTCTTTTAGAGTGTGAATATATCAATTATAATATTTTTAATAACTATCAAATTACAAAGATAAAATTAATTAGAAAGACCAATATCAAATTAGAGAAATACCAATATAAGTAGAATTTCGAGTCATATTATGATGTAACATATCTAGGCCTATTTTAATTGAAAATGATAATTTGAATTTGTTTTGGGAATACTTGGGTTATTTCTTGAAGAAAATCTTGCTTTTGAACAACTCTTTCTTAAAGTCTTGAACCCAACTTTTCAAAAGTCTTTTATCTAGTTGCTTGTGTTATCCACACTCTTTAATTGAGAAGGAAATAAAGCAAAAGAAAAAAAAGCCTAGTTTGGCTAAGAGAAAGCAATCCCATAAAAAAGTGAACACTTGATGAATAAGATGAAATACTAAATGTGAAATGAATGAGATAAGTTTTTTTTTTCTTTTTTTTTTAATTAATGAGATAAGTTTTTAGATATGATGAATAAGTGAGCAATTCAGTCCAAAGAGTATTAAATTTGACTCGTGCTGGGTTGACAGCCAAACATCATAGGCCCTTTAATGTCATTTAATTCAAGCCAACACCTCATATGAACTGGATTTGAATCAAGTAATTAAATGCTTTTGACCACAAGTACAAGGTCCGTTTTGTAGCACCGCAATGCTTTTTGTAAATTATTTGCAATATACATGTAAGTTGTTTTGTAGAATTAAAATCCGACATGGGTTGTTTTGAAGTATTAAATTTGAGCTATAGAACTTTGTAATTATTTGAGATAATAACTAGGGATTAAATTATAATTAATATACAAGCTAACATTGGAAAATTAGAAAATGATTAGAAAAGTGAAAAAAAGAGAGAGAAAAAAAGAGAATCAAATTCAAATTTCCAACTTATTTTGTTAAGGAAAGATAAATTTTTATTTTGCCTTGTTCAGCTACCTTGCTTTAAGGCACATACT
Source organism: Penstemon eatonii (assembly GCA_038501285.1). Taxonomy (NCBI): domain Eukaryota; kingdom Viridiplantae; phylum Streptophyta; class Magnoliopsida; order Lamiales; family Plantaginaceae; genus Penstemon; species Penstemon eatonii. The sequence goes on along the minus strand of CM076708.1, from coordinate 66,663,394 downwards.
GCTCCTAACCTTCGATTGTCACTCTCACTCGAATAGTCCATTTGCATCAATGTTTTCTCTATATGTATGGTAGATCTTATTTTTTATTGAGACTAATTGTCCCACATTGGTTGAAAACAATAGTTAAGTCCACCTTATAAGGACTTGGGCAATCCTCACCTTACAAGCTAGCTTTTGAGGTTGAGTTAGGCCCAAGCCAAGTAAGTGGACTTAGCCCAATCCATGTGGTGAATTCTAATATGGTATCAAAGCCCCAGGTTGAAGTGGGCCACCTCCTTCCGTGATGGGCTCTTCCTTGCGCGCATGATGGGATTTATTCTTCACCCACACGGTCTGGGAAATCCGCGTGTTGGGATCCACACGGTCTGGGCAAATCCGCGTGTTGGACTCTTACCCACATGTTAATAATTCGCAAATATTGGGCTTTAATATGTCACGTGTTGGGCTTGTTTCACCCACACATTCAGCCCGCCCACACGTGAAGGGGGAGTATTGAGACTAATTGTCCCACATTGGTTGAAAACAATAGTTAAGTCCACCTTATAAGGACTTGGACAATCCTCACCTTACAAGCTAGCTTTTGAGGTTGAGTTAGGCCCAAGCCAAGTAAGTGGACTTAGCCCAATCCATGTGGTGAATTCTAATATTTTTAGAAGGGGGATCAAAAGTGTCAAATTTAGATGAAAATTGGTCATAGGACCAAAAGTTCAAAAAATAGCATAACAAAAATTTCAATAAAAAATGCAATTTTGTATAGTGCATGACCAAATTATTGAAGGTCCAATCCTGTTGGACTAAAAATTCAATTTTCTCCTAAAATAAGTGACTATACAAGTCTTCAACTTTATAAGGCTACAAATGCTCTTATATAATTTGGCCAAAATACATTCTTCGCAACTACGAAGTAAAAAATGTTTCTTAATCTAAAATATGATAAAACTGAGATTTTTACCATGTAGATTACAAAATTTTCATTAATCTATATATTCAAGTAAAAAAAATCAAAAGTTTTCTTTTTATCTCCAAGTAACAATGAGAAGTCAAAAAAGAAAAAAAAAGTATTTACACCTGTCATTGTTCATCGATAGGAATCCACTCTAGTTCAAGCTCTAATTCACCGGATTCTACATTCTGAAGTTTGATAAATATTGCTTGCTTCACTTTCCCATCAACAATGTTCACAGTGCTATCTTCTATCAAAGCATTGTCATTTGATTTCAGCCATTTTCCAATCTGCATATTTCCAAACATACCAGCGTCTCCAAATGCTGTTGCTGAAGTTATCATAGGCTGTATATCTATTTCGGCTTCACCCATTATATCGTCAGCAGAAAATGTATCGTAATCGTAAACTTGCTGCAGGTCAAAAGAAAATCGATTTATCACAAGAACAAGAAATCCTGAAGTTATCAAACCGATTACTAGCCCATCAGAAAACTTGTATTCATTAGCGAACCAAAATTTCGGTTCTTTGATTTTGCTGCTTCTTCTTTCATTTCCACTTTCTTCGACATTTTACTCAGTGAAATTCAAGAACCAAAGATAGCAGATGAATGGAGAGCGAAAAATGAGTATTACCAGTTTTATTGGACCATAATCTTCTGGAACAGAAAGAGTGAGTTCCTCATTCCAGACAGGATTCAAATTGCTCTTCACAATAGTTGTTTGCACTTTCTAGGAACAAAAACAAACACAGCATTATGTTTAAACATCTTAAAACATAAACATAGAAGTACGTAATAAATTAGTTAATTAAAATAAAGGCAAATCAAGAATGTAAATTCTATGATTTATATGTAATATACTATAAGTGAATTTCAAAAGACAATAATTTCCTATTAAGATGAATTAGCAACTCAAGTGTGTAACTTCCAATTCTAATTTTTTTTTGTAAAGAATAGTGGTACTAACCTGCGGCCCAAGAGTCAAAACAACATATGGATCACTTGATAACATATCTCTAATGGCTAAGTTTGTGCCCTTAACTATTTTGATCTTCAACATTCCAATAAACTCCACCAAGCCTTCCTGCGAACACATTTAAATTTAGCTCTAAATATGGTACATAAATAACAATCATAGAAGCACCAAGAACCCAATGAAACTTAAGCTATGTTTGGTTGTGAAAATGGATTTCAAAATGAACAAGAAATTGAAGTTTAATGATATGATGTTACAAGGAAAACATATTCCTTTCTAGGAGACATACAAAACTTAATAATTCCACATGTTCCCTCATGTAGGCAGTATTCTTTTATCAGGTACAATGCAACTCTTTTTATATATGGGTGTTCTCTCTTGATACCATATCATAATCATATTGAATGACCAACTCGTCTACAGAACAAAATATTAATGATGAGAGATATTTAAGATTCATTATTTACATAACGCCCCTTCATGTTTAGGCGGTGTTCTTTTTTGTCCAGCATAACATGAGGAACTCGGTTTTTTTAATAGGTGGCAGCAAGATTCAACACAAAATCTTTTATTTTCATGGCTCTGATACGATGTTATATGTATATGTATATGTATATGTACCATCTCACTCAAAACTTACCAAAGTATAGCCAAACATAGACAAAAGACACATAATACGCAAAGTTGCATGGAGTGGAGCAAACAAGTGAAGAAACATACTAGTTTTACTGATGAACTCGAACTTCGAAAGCTATCCATAATCTTCCTCGATAAACTTGCTTGCAAAGAATGCTTTTTGGGAGCAGACAGAATTCGCAGGCTTGGTTTCAGGAATTCTTGAAGCTCATACTTGGACCTACAAAATACAAATGAAGACAAATAAAAACCTTTATATGTACGCTATCAACCATGGGATGATTTAGTTGTGCATGCCAATTTAATTAATTAGCAAGTCTGGTTATAATTATTAAAGAAATGGCTAATGAGGACTGGTTACACCATTGTGTAGCACCTAATAAAAACAAGTAATGAAGAATAATAGTACTTTATGTTTGACCTCACCTGATAAATTTCGAACGCTCTTCATGGCCAGCATCTGGTCCAGGCTTTTTCACCCCTTCAGGAATATAAGCCTCGTAAATAGAATTTGCAGATGCATTTCCACCCACTTCAATCATCGAATCAATTTCATCATCAGACCATTCATCTAAAGTCACAGACAAAACCTGCATGATGTATAGAAGATCATGTAAAATTACAAATGAAATAAATAACTTCCAAAAGGGAGCAAGGGGAGGGGAGGGGGTGTTGGGGGGAGGAGGAACTCTAATAAGGAGGGTGTGTAGCTGAGGCAGTAGCTCTGAACTAATCACCTTTGAGAGATGCGTACCAAGGCTTCTGTGGACACCACAACACTTTAAGCATATAAATACACCAATAGTCGCGGACCTGAAAAATAAATTAATTACATATACACGATAAACGGGTGAAAAATTCAACTCTTTAAGGCCTTAAAGAAATTCAAATAATTCTAATTTTCAGTACCTATATTTGGATCCATAGAAGTTCTTAGCAAGGATAAATACTCATCTCATGAATATAAAAGGTCAAAATTATATTCCAAAACCTCAATTCATGGTAACTAATAATAGTTGTTCCCTAGGATTAAAGAAGTACACTAATGATAATGTACACAAAAGAAGGGAGCCTTGGCACCAAAAGAAAAGAAAAGAAAAGAAAAAAGAAACTAAAGGAACCAGAAAGAGGTTGAACTTACGCCCATTTTGGGTCTGGAGCACCACAATCTGCACATACACGATTATCACGTTGAACCAAAAGATCTTTCAATCTCCTTTTGCCTGTTGGAGTCGAGATGCTAACAGTTAATGATAAGCAAAATTGATGAGATAATAAATTTATAATGCGTCCGTGTATAAAGAACTTGTTTCCAACGTTAAAATTAAGTCCATTCAGTCCGAAAAAAGTGAATTTGTAAGGAAAAATAAAATGAGAACCACAGGCAACCTGTGATGGCATATAATTGAACTATCCATGAGACAATTTGATAAAAACAGATGCATCACTAGAAAATCATCCCCAAAATGAAGTAGAAAATTTTAAAACTCTTGGACTTGAACCAAAAGACATGTAAAATCATACCTGAAGGTGGTCTACCTAGTGAAGTTTGACGATAGCTCATTGCTTTCTTTACACAAATGCTACCATTCAACTAAACTGTTCTCTAATAGAAAACCTGCACAAAGTTAGCCCCAAAAATATTGAGAATACAACAAGTAATGCTAAATTACAGCATCTATTTTTTTAAATTAAAAACCATTAATCATTCTTTCTATTGTGTATAATAGTTAAGCAAATCAAAATAACAAAGCAGAAATATGTGCAATTATTCTTGACATAACACCAGAATTCCCAGAAATTAGAGACAGATTTACAAAATTCCCATTTCCAGAAACCGGAAATTCGAGCCATAAGGTATAATAAGGGTATTTTGATCAAATATTTACATATACCATGATTAAATAGAATTTTTCACAATTTCCATCTAAAAATGATGGGAATATCTGAAAGGAAAAAGTGATAGAATAATTACCCTTTGAATGTTGTGGATAATGGCCGCGACTAACTTTTAGGGACAAATAATCATAATGGAGAAGGAGATAACTGGATAATACGATTTTTTTTTTTTTTTTGAGAACTACGATTTATTGCTTTGTTGTTGTAAATATGATAACAAGTGGGGGCCCGTTTCATTTCATGGGAAATTCTTATCCAGATCGGGTTTGGCCGAACCCAAACTAATTACATGGCAAGTGTAATACACTTGCTTTGGGATTGGATGTAACTTTCAGGAAAGTGACCAATCACAGAGCAAGTGCAATACACTTACTTGGTGGTTGGATGAGTTTGACCAAGCCAGGCTTGGGCAAAAATTTTCCTAATTTCATATGATTTGAAATCAACGATATAACTCTCTAAGAAAAACCAAAAAAAAAAAATTCAACGATATAACAACTGTTTGTTTCTTGGATGTCATCATTTATTACTTGCTGCACGTTGCTTCGTATTATATATGGTATAAAATAAATAAATTCGGCCCCCTTAGAATTTTATCGGATAATTCATGATTGGTTTGGTAAAACATTTATGCACAATTTTATGATAAGATTATAAAGTGTATATCCAGGGGTTGAATACGTATTTTTTACTTTCAATGTTCCTAAAAATCATTTTTTTTCCTTGGTAATCTTTTAATTTAATATTTTTCACTTTATCCTTTTTTTAAAAGATATCTCAGGTTATTATGATAAGTGAAATACGAATATATTGTGATATTGATAAAATGCTAATCATCTTTTATTTTATTTTAAGAAATATTGTGTTAACTCGAGATAGATATGAGTATATATATATATATATATTCTGCAATTCAAACCTTTTGTACATATATGTTTTTTTTTATGAATCCCTTTTTAGACAATTTTTTGAATTTCTTGTAAATAATATATTGACTAAAATTTCCTAATATTATATAATTAGCCCGTTCTTCCAATTAACTAGTCCTTTGTTTTTTTTTAAATAAAAGATTCTTCCTTCTAGAGAATGATTTCATATTATATTCGTGATTAAATTACTTAATTACACATTACAGTAGTTAACTTGTAAGAAGAATTTTTTGCAATTTTAGAGACGAAAATCAAATTCGAATCCTACTGAAAATCATCACAAAAGAAAATTTATGTAAAATACTATTATTTTCCATTGAAGATATAAAAACCCATTTTAATAAATCAAAAAATGTTTTTTTGAGCACTGATAACACAATGAATTGAAATTAGTATTTTATAATTGTAGTGAAATTAGTTAATAAGTAGGATTTATAAATATGAAGGGATAATTACCTAGATCTCCCTTCAAATTTGGTGAAATTACAAAAACCTCCTCTATAGTTGCAATAACTTATCAAGCTAAGGGAAAAAGATGTTCATGTTGTGTTCGGTCAGTTGGGAGTTGGGCCTATGAGACTTTATAAAATTCTGCGTCAACATTGCACCAAAATAAATCTAAATGTAAACAGAGTTCTCTAATAATCATAATCAAAATGTTGATAACAGTTCAAAGAAAAGCACTTACAACAGAAAACACGAAATTATTCAGAAAATTAAGGGTTCATATAAAGTTCAACTTTATTTAAATAAATGCACCCCCCCCCCCCCCCCCACAAAAAAAAAAGAAAAAAGAAAATCAATAAACTTCAACATGCCATTGTTTGTTCTTTTTCAATTGCGAAAGCTTAGTATCCCAGCTTTCTCCTCTCCCCTCAGCGACTTTCTTCAGTGTATCTTGAATCCCAGGCATCATTCCTTTAAGCCCACAAAAGTAAATATGTGCACCTTCATCCAAAAGTTTGAATATTTCATCACTATACTCCTCGATTTTATCTTGGACGTACATTTTGCCTCCATTTCTATTCTTTTGTTCTCTACTAAGAGCACGATCAAATCTGAAATTATCTGGGTGTTCTTGAAGATACTTTGAGAATTCTTCATCGTAAAGAAGACTATCACTATTAGCCACTCCAAGGAAAAGCCAAGCAAGGCCATTAAACTTGAACGTGGGAACGTTTTCCATGAACATACGTCGAAGATAGCCTCTAAATGGAGCAACCCCTGTGCCAGTGGCTATCATAATGTGGGTCGCTTTTGGATTTTCTTCAGGCAGAAGCATTATCTTGCCGGAAGGACCTAAAGAGAATTGAGCAAGAACACATGTAAGGACCTCGTAAAAGATGTTGGTAGGCAAGAACCCACTCAAATATGATGAAATATGACCGAGGACAAAATTGCATAGTGTAGTCTATCAAATTTTGGTTCCCGGAAAAAAATGGTCATTTATCATTTGGATTCGACCGATTTGGTCCGTTCTTTTCATGCTTAACCGTTTATCTTCTAGACTCAACAAATTTAGTCATTATAATAATCTTTTTTGTTAAACACAGTTGGTCCTCTTTATCTTTTCATACAATTAAAAAAATTAGTTTTTTCGTGATTTTATGGCTTGAAAGTGACTTTTTAATTTATATGCAAGTATTCATTTTATAAATTAAAAGATGAATGATTAAAAGTGTTGGCTAGAATAAATCTCTTAAAGTAAGGATCAAATGAGTTAATTTGAAGACAAAAGACTGTTTTTATCACTGCTCAAAAGATAGCCGACTAAATATGTAATTTTGGCATTACTAAATGTAGAAGAACAAAAACAGGAGCTAATTTCATATAAAGACGAGTGTCTACTAAATTCACTTGCTCAAGTACTCAAAATAACGTCTTGACACACCCATTGAAACCTTACCTGCGATTTGAACCTTATCGCCAGGCTTAGAATCACATAAAAAATTGCTGCAGACTCCATTTTTTGAAAGGTCTTCTTTTCCAGTCTCAGGATCATAATACACAGCACGTCTAACACACAAACTTGCTGTCTTGCCATCAAATGAGTCACCATATCTAGTAGATGCTATTGAGTATAGCCGAACATTGTGGGGATTACCAGGCTTTTTCGGGTTTTCACCCTAAACAACACAAAAAAAAATCAGAAAATTTGGAACTGAAAGGGGGTATGAGAATGAATCAGACCAAGTGGTATAATGTGAAATTCGTTCTAGAAATTGCTGGTCAATTAATAAGATCGGTAAATGAAAGAAGGCCATATAGAATAACTAGACAACATTATTTTATTTCATTGTTAATGAAAATGAAGGTATAGTTCTTGATACAGTTTATCAGCCATGACTTTTCGCAGTAGAGAAAAATTGTAACTTGTTAAGAAAACTAGTAGTTAGCAAAAATTGTAGCATCAAAACCTCCACCAGCACATACTTATCAAACAAAAATAATGGGAAACTGCATTTTTAGTTCAACAGGATTCCACCCTCATGTTCCCATTCCCACGTTTTACAAAATTACACTTCTTGGTCCAATTTTAAAGTATTTTGCGCATTTTGTCTTTATCGCCCCATCTCCATCCAATATGAGACCAAACGTGTGGAATTGAGACAATCCAATGGGATCAAAAGTGCAAAATATAGACTATTTTACTGGATCAAGTGCAAAAATCAGATAGAAAAGGGAGCAATAGGACTCAAAGTGCAATGCAGTTTAATAAATAGGGACCAAGAGTGCAATTTTTGTAAAGCACGCACCCAAAAGTGTTGTGGATCCAGTCCTATAAAACCAAAAAATGCAATTTTGCCAAGAATAAAGCTATAATTGGAACTTGAATGACAAAGAGTACAATGAAATTAAATAAAGAGATAAAACCCTATTTTCAATCATTTAATGAAAGAAAAGCGTTTCCATAGGTGCTTTATTTATAAAATTCCAAAAAGCAAACATAACCTAATATCTATCAAGGTTCAAAATCTTGCACATTTTCAAAAACCAATAATTGCTAATAGTAATAAACGAAAAAAAAAATCATTTTGTGAGGAAAAAAAGGGATATAGGAAACGTACAGGAGGAATAACTCCGTAACTTTGTCCTTCCCAATACGGGACATTGCCACCATGATCGATCACAATGTGACATGTCTCTCCCGGAGCTTTTGGACCAACGAGCCTTTCGACAGAGACAATGGTTGCTGTATATGGTTCCTTGTTCTTGTACAAGTGTAGTGGTGGCTCCTTTGCATCTTCTAAACTTAAAGGTGAAACTGCAATGTTAGGTTTGCTGGCTTGTTGCACTGACATGCAAACTACAGATTGTTTGCTAATCCGTGAGTTTGCGATTTTACATTCTAAAGGCGAGCTAGATGTCCATAACTTATTGTGAAAAGACACATTACTCCCCTGCAGCATAATGAGATGTGATTATTGTAAGTATTGTGATGCCTTGATCATGATAGTTGTTGAAATTGTAAATGTGCATTGCATTTAAAAATAAAAGTATTGAAAATTTTGAACACTAATAAAAAGTAAGCCCGAAAATAGCTTTCGCACGGAATAATTAGTGAATTAGATGTGGGATTCTAGGCACAATATATCCATTCAACCGACTATGAATTATACTGAGAAGCAAAACCAAGATCTCTTTTGAAGAGGGAAATGCAAAAATACCCTATGGTTTGCCTATTTAGCAAAAACCCTCATGCCGGAACATATATTTTGCAAAAAAAATCAAAATTATAACCCTACTAAAAATGCTAAACACCCCTCTTAACCTAAAAGAATATCAATAATCCCCCGGTAAACTTTGAAAATTGGCAATAACCCCCCATATTCGCTTACAAATTTGACTATAACCTCTCTATTGACTTATGAAGGAATTTCATCTGGGGTATTTTGCTAGTGTAAGCTTATTAAAGTAACAGAAGGGGGCTTTTGCCAATAAGACAAAGCACATGGGGGTTTAGCTCTCTTTTTTACTAGTATAGAAAATACTTATGGAAAGTTAAATTTCACGAAGAAATCCTAGTAGAAATCACAAACATAACTAAGTGGGAAAAATTGATAGCTTCACAACCACAATTCTTACAATAATCACATCTCATTATGCTGGCATGGGAAGTTAAAAAAGGGTTGCACAAGGTACAACACATCATTGTTGTAGATTGTACTTCAATCCACAAGAACTAAACTAACATAGCATAGAGAACAAAAAAATCGAAGGATCAACCAATTTAAGTTTTACTGTTAATCATAAATCTATGCCCAAGATCTTGAATAAAATTAAATGGTGAATAGAGACAAAAATTCTCATTAATAGAACACGATAGAACCTTAAAAAGAGATCTTTGGAGGCAAGAATCGGAATTGATAGGGACCGCAACTGGGACCTGCAAGAACATCCGAAATTTTCCAAAACTTCAACCAAAAAAAAAAAAAAAAAAACCAGAAAACAAGGAAAAATATTTCAAATTTACCTGAGAGAAAGCGGAATGAGCCATAACTGAATCAATAAAAAAGGAAGGTAAGCTTGAGATATTTTTCAGAAGAATGAGAAATGAGTTCAATTTAAATATAAATGTGAATGATTAGGTTGGGGTGTATAATTGAAATTAATTAATTAATTAATGGTTTGAATAGGATGGTGAATTGGGGATCCTTTGGACATCGGCAAAGGACAGATTTATTGGCTCTTCAGTGACAAAACACACCCTGCGGTTCTGGGTTTTTTCTTTTCATTTTATACATTACCAGTGTAGATGTTGGGGGTTTTCTTATTTAATAATGAATATTTTCTACTTTCTACTAGTAAAGACATACTATTGTGCATAAATATTGATATTATTATTATTATAACTCTTCGATATATATATAATTATTCTAGATTTTAACTAGTGATAAATAGCACTATATTAAGTTAAAAATTAAAAAATAACTAATAAGAATTGGAAGGGGCTTGGCTTTTAAAGTTGGGATTTGGGTTATGGAAAAGTCCTAATCAGCCCCAAGAGACGTTCAACTTTACGCTTCTTTGGCCCACTTCCTTTTAGAAAAAATACTATAATTCAGAAATTAGTTGTATATATGAATTAAGTTTAGTTAAAAATATTGAATCTTTAAGTTTCATCGAATTTAGTGTTTGAGCATAAATTGTGTTTAGGCTTTCTTTGTTTCTTTAATATCTATTATATGTATTTCTTTATTGGGTTGAATTTCAACTTGAACTATTATTTTATTTTAGTGAATAGTTGAAGCCGATTTTTTATATTGAGAAACATGCAAGCTATCATTCATTCATTGCAATAGTTCAGTATTTACCACATGGTGGGTCGGGTTTGAATTGGTCGAAAATTGATCGGGCCAAAATCAAGTCATTTTAAAAGGGCTACATATGGGTCGAGTTATAAATTTGGATCACCTTTTTTTTTTTAGTGTTATGTGTATTTTTAAAAATATTGATATAAGCCAGGGCCGAAAACCTATGCAATTAATATTAATTCTCTATTATACCTACTCATGTAACTTAAACGAGTCCTAAGAAATACTAACCTCTTTTAATAGTACATGAGGACGAGATTCTCAAAATTAATCTCTATAAGTAGTCTCACAATTAAAATACTAATATACTATTAATACTACCAGTTTCTTCATTGATAGTAATACTAATATACTATTAACCCTCACATGCATGCATGCGTGCACGCACGATGAAATCTGGGCCATTAATTTAGCCCCATCGACAGCCACTCTAATTGGGACGGATTGGCTATGTGAGTGTGGTCCATTAAGCCTTGGTCCCAATAATTTAAGGAACCAACAGCCTAGCCCATTGGATCGTTTGGATGAGCCCATTTTAAATTTAAGAGATCGAGGATTCTCTTGGGACAACATGGGCCCAACTCATGCAAAATAATTTGGAGAGAGAAAATTAAATAATATATATATATATATATATATATATATATATATATATATATATATAAATCCTTTTTTTTTTCCCTTTCCATTACACTTTTCTAGTTTTTCTATTTTTCTTCATTGAGCCAAGTTAGCCTAATAATTTGAAAGTTTTAAGTAGTCAGCCTCCAATGAAAGAAACAATCTTATAGTATACTTTAAGGGTAGCGATATTGTTAGAGCAATAATTATTGTCGTCGAAGTAATATTCTTAAAATGCCCTTGAAAGTTAACTGTTTAGAAGAAGTGTTTAATCCTCTACTCCATCCATTTTTATTATTCGTCGCTTTTGCAAAATTTTCATGTTTACTTTTATTTGTCTTTTTAGGATTTCAATGTAAAATTAATGTTCTTTTACCAATTTTACCCTTCTTACTAATACTTATCATTAATACTAATTAATGCTAAGATTATTTGATTAAAAGGGTATTTTGGAATTTTTTGCTTCAAAAAATTGACTATTTATGACATTTCATAATTCATGTGCAATCCTCCAAAGCGACAGATAAAAAAAACGGAGGGAGTATTTCAATTCATCTATAGAATGATACAATATTCTTGATTTTATGAGATCTGCAAACCAATTAATTAAGGCAATCAAATGATATACTTATGGAGAGATATAATACAATCAAATGATTTACTTATTCTAAAAAAATGATTTACTTAAGGTGAGATATAATATAACAATTTTTACGAGAAATAAGCAAAGATAAATGAAACTGGAAAAGCATGGTTTCTTCTGATAATAAAACTTATGTTTGGTCAGATAGAGATAGAGGTTGGTTTGGGACTTGGGAGTGGGGGGTGTTATTCATTGTCTAAATTTTTACAGAGTATCTCAATAGAAGAAGAAAAAAATGTTGGCCTCTGATAATAAAATTTATGGAAAACATTTGGGTTTGTCAGATTTCTTATTTTTTTGATAAACTATCCATGAATATTTTAAATATGTGCTTTGTTGCAACCTTTTGCCTCATTCATGAAGGTTTCTTAGAATTTTGTAATTGGAAAGAAGAGAAGAAATTATAACCAGGGGAAAATGGGGTCTAACTCTGATAACGCCGTGAAAACGTCGTTATCACGTGCCTTCCTAAGCGGCTAAGCCCAAAACGTCTTGTTTTAATTTGAGTTTTGCTTGCTTTTGCGGGTTTGCGTGGCTTTTCCTTCTTTGGCCCCTTCGTTTGGCCTTTGTTCTTTTTTGTGTTTTTTTCTCGTTTTGATCGTTTTCTCCGTGGTTTGTAGGAAGCGACATCTTAGAATGATTCGGAGTTTCGTATCAATAAATGCGAGTTTTTCTACTCACCCCGCAAGTCAAACTTGAGCTTCAAAGGAAAAAGAATTATAGCAAATTGTACAAGAATGTAGATAGCTGCTCACTAAAACATGCACAACTTTATCATGTCTGATCCAAATGAGCTGAATTTTGAATATGTTATAGATGAATCAGTTAGCAACACTACGGACTTTACGGATCCGCAATCGGAGTTCGGAATCAAAAGATATGCTGCTCGGAAGAAAGTTTGGAAGAGCTGAAAACTCACTGCCAGTGTTGTACCGCGGTGCAAGTCTTGTCACACCGCGGTGTGTGGAACTTACACTGCGGTGTACCCCTGCTACCAGCAGATATTTTTCTGCGGGAAGCAGGGGCCTTTTTGTATATTTTCCCCCTTGTCACCAAATGTAATTTAAACTTGTTGGGGGATATTTTGATTTTGGTTGTGATAATTTTTGGGGCAAGACGATCCCACAAGATTGTTCGAACTATTGTTATCATCAATTAACTATGTGAAAACCAATTTAAAGCCTTGTGAAGTTAATTCTTGTGGTAAATTAAAGTTTCGGGGAAAATGGAGTTAGGTAAAAATACTAGATATTCTGTATTTTTCCTTATGCTTATGCCGAGATGTTCATGAAAATTGGAGTATAAAAATTAAAGAGTTGTTAGTGAGGAAAGAAAGTTGTATATAATAAGGACTTAATGATTAGTCAATTTTAACAATAAAGGGCAGAGTTGAAATTAAAAAAAAAAAAATTGCTCTGGCTAGCCATAATTTTAGGGGATAATTGTTTCTAACATTTTTTTCTACCGTTATCTAATATTTCATTTATATGTTGACAAAATTAAAAAATTGTCATTTTACAAAATTATTAGAGTTTAATTCATTAAGTTTATTTATCCAGTTTTTATTTATATAAAAAAGAGAGTCCATTTGTTGTTCCACCCATTTTTTTCTTCTCTTTTCACTCACTTGGTGAACAAACTAAGCCGGGGTATACTTGCATAATTCTCTAGTTATTTATTTAATTAAATACTACTAGTGCTAGTATATTCGGCTTAGAAATTGTGTATGTTTATTCAATTTTCTAGAGAAACTGGGTCCATGTTCACAACAGGGGACCCACATGAGTTATTGGCTGAGATTAACTCTGCTTCTCAGATCTGTCTGTCCGAAACAGAAACACCACTGGGACCACCCCCTTCTCAGCCACATATTTCACTTTTGACTTTTCCCCGTCGTTAAATAAATATTCGTCTTCGTATCAGGGTTCACTCTGCTACAGTTTCGTCCACCTACGCCGTCAACATATGCCTTGTTTGGCCAATAAAACCAGCTGTGGTGCTTTCCCCGGTTGATTCTAATTGGATACTTCCATTTAGGTTGGAGTTCCATAATTGGATATAATAAAAAATTTAATGGTTTCAAATTACTGTTTAGAATTAAAAACAAAACTCCTCTCTAACACGTCTTTTATAAATCAAGACATCCAATGACTCACTCCGCTTAAATATTAAAAAAAGCTTATCAATTTATCATAATTATATATGTATCAAACAAATTAATGTACATATTGCATCTATTTTTTCCCTTTAATTTAGTTTCATCCATAGAATTCTAAATAAAACATAATTTTGATTTTGGAATAGTCGGAAACACTGTTGTACATATTTATAAAATTTTCTAATATTGTAATTTCATGTTATTGATCTTTACAACTATTTTGTTATGGATTATGATATTTAAACCCAAAAAAAAAATCACGTAAACAAAGTTATTCGTTCTTAAAATTTATCCTCTTTTGTTTATGTTTTTTCCTGTTTCTTTTCATTAAATTTATAAATATATCAATCGAATTCAAGGCATCTCAATGTGATAAGTTAAATTTAGACTTGATTCATCAATTACTGGTTTAAATAGTTAATTTAAAGCTCAAACATAAATTGAAGGCACATGTGTATCAAAAAAAAAAAAAAAATACAAGAAAAATTACCTTGGTTCACATGTGAATTATAAGAGTGTAGATTGGAAGACTGCAAATTATTGAGAACTAGCAAAAGAACTTTAAATTGTTTTAAGAATTAATTTAGGAGACTACTTAAAGTTGACTGTTATAGCTTTGACGTTTCAAAATTCTAATTTGAGAAAGAGAATAGTTTAGTGTGACATTTAGTTGCAATAATTAACTACTAACCAACTTTGTAACGATGGAATTTATGAGAGTTAAAAAGTTCAGTATTTATCATCCTTGATTAAAATGAGCAAATTGAAGAGTTACTAAAGTTTGCTTTGACAACAACATTCTCTTATCAGCCTTTTAGCAAATATGATCCTACAAATTATTTTTCGAATAGATAATCTATATAACGGTAGGCAGTGGGATCATTATAGTCTAAAAAATAATGCAAAAGATAAAAGTGAAATCAACTATAATTTATATAATATGTATCGTTTGAATCAATTTTAACCCCATGCATTTCAAATATTAATTGGGTTAATATTATTTGGAATAATTGGCCCAATAAAACAAGAAGTCAAGAGTTACAATTTAAGATGGTAATCTTCAGTTACCTCAATCATCATGTGTTATAAAATCGATTAATTTAAATCATGAAGGTATTATTTGACATACATAATTTACATCTTTCTTCAAAAAAATTAAACATTTTAAAAATATTTATCATACCAGAATGTACTTATTCAAACTCAACTCACAATTTAATCAACATTATTTTACATCCAAATAATTTTAATCAAATAACATTGCGGTCATATTTCAATTTGTTTCGAGAAAAAAACCTCAAGAGACCCTGCTAAAATTTTCCACTCAATAAAATGAAATCTGGCCAATCCAAACAAGGCTTATGTTTTCCTTTTATAATCGAAATTACCTCAGATAAAAATGGTAAGAAAAGAGAGAATTACAGACGTGGCAGTCAGAGAATGGTGGTAAAAAAAGGAAAATTCCATATTTCCGTTACCATTCAGAGTCGGTCTTTTCTCTATTTCCCACACAGACAACACAACAGTTTTCACTTTGCATTCAGCCACACAGAATAAAGCCTCCAGCAACGCTATAGCTCTAGAGAGAGAAAGTAAGGGAGACGAAGAATATAGAATAATTGCCGCTCGGCTAATCTTCCTTAAATTGAATCTTTCTCGCCCAGGTAAATTTTCCTAATCCCAAACCCTAATTATTACCTTTTTGTTTTTTAATTTGATTTGAAATAAAATGAGTTTTTCATTTGATGTGCCGTTTGAGTCGGATGTGAAATTCCTGCGCTTAATTGAATTTCAGTTGTATTTGCACTCCTATTTCCTGTATTTTGTGTATATATACGTGCTTAATTCAGCCGATTCAATGTAATTGAAATCTCCTCTGACGGAACTGAATATTTATTGAAAATCTCGAATTCATGTTATTTACTTGTTGTTTTATGAGTGCAAATTCAATGCCAAAATATTTGTTAATAACATTCAAGTTTGTGAATTGCCAGGTCTGCGTGCGTGCAACGAGCAGCATTATGACCTCGTCCATTCACAGCCTCTCTGGTAATTCCAGTGAATGCTTTGCTGTTCTATGCATGTCTAGACCCTAGAATGTTTCTTTTCTTTTTTTATTTTTCATTGCTTTTGGAAACATTAGTGTGTTGAATGAATACAGACAATCAGAAATACTATTTAATTACTAATGACTGTTTGTAGCTCTATGTCTGTTTATAAGACTATATAAATTATAGTGGGTGACTGAGTAGATAAATGATGATGCTGTTCAGTTGTCATCATAAAAACTGTGCCGATTACGCTTAACATGAGAATTAGGCTCTCCCTGTTTGGGCATATAGGCTGTCAAGGAAAAGTTGTTATTCATAATTATTGAGTTGAGTTGAAAGATATTTTTAGGACAATGGAATACATTAACTTGGCAACTGCAGTTTAATGGTGAAATTTAACTTTGTTTAAACACAGATCTCTGTAGACGGGGAGGAAACAATGATTTTTTTGGTATTTGTATATTCAAGGGTCAATGCTAAAAGAGTACAGTTGTGTAGTCTATAGTTTCAACATGGTTCTGGTATTTGTATCAATTTTTAATAACTTGACCTGAAACAATTAAAGATCCTACATATATATTTATTATATGAACATATAGTTTTGGTATAATACTATTGGAAGACTTGATTTGTATTGTTTATCCCTTGAGCTTGTATATCTAATTGCCTACTCAAATAGTCTCCATAGCTTCTCGTTAGCTTCTTACATTATTTTTGGTTATTTACCGAGTGAATTATCTTTCAGATAATAGTGAGGCTGATGAGCAACAAAAGCACACAGAACCTCAGATCCAGTCCTCGTCTCCAGCTAATGGGATGCCTCATCATGGTATTGCATCACCTACGATGCACTATGCAGCACCTGCTCAGCTTGGGGTTGGAAATGCGATGGTATTAATTGGATTGCTAGTTGTCTTATAACTTATTAGCTATGACCACATACATGTCATGCTGAACTTAAAAGTATTGGGTTCTTAATTTGACTTGGAGAATCTTCTGTTATCCTGTTACTTCTCTTGAATATATATTCCTCAAAGTATTTATGTTGCATCAAAATCCTTTCAGCTATTTGAAATGTATAATAATTTTCTTTCATAAAAATGTTGTTGTGTAGCTGAATTATTTTACATCTTTGACCCATTTATGAATTCGCATGTTTCACAACTTAATCTGATGCACTGTAACTGCAGGCACAAACAGCTTACCCATATCCAGATCCTTACTACAGAAGTATATTTGCTCCCTATGACACCCAGCCTTACCCAGCACAGCCTTATCCTGCGCAACCTATGGTACTTCTTATGCTAGTATATTCATCTTGAATGGAATTTTCAGAGGCCTCAATGTTTTATTTCAACTCTTACGTAATTCAGGTGCATCTTCAGTTGATGGGTATTCAACAAGCCGGTGTTCCATTGCCGTCCGATGCAGTTGAGGAACCTGTCTTTGTCAATGCAAAACAATATCATGGCATCATGCGCCGTCGACAATCTCGTGCAAAGGCCGAGTTAGAGAATAAACTTGCGAAATCTCGGAAGGTATTAAATAGGCATTTCATGTTATTTTCATCTTGACTATAGTTCTCGGTTTATTTGCTATGACTTATTTATGTTGTAGTTCATTGAGTAAGTATCACACATTTGCTAAATGGTAGCATCCAGTGGTGTCTCACATCCCGGCTTTTAGTTAGGCTCATTAATGGACCTTTGTCAGAAGGAATCACCATGTGTTACAGATCACTTGACATGAAATTTAACCATTTTTTTAACATATTATGCCTGGAAAATGGTCTAAGATTTGGATTACTAAGTTGTTTAGTTTCTTTTTTCTTGTTAATTTAATATTATAACCAATAAAAGGTGGGACCAAAAGTGCTATATTAAAGCTCGAGACTAAAAATGCTGAGTTTCCATGAGGATTAAAAATGCATTATGCCTATTATATTCTGACTTTACATGTGTAGACTTCTTTCTAATAGTACATTTTGTATGAAAATCAGAACACAAATAGACTTCCATTTGTACTATGTTTGCAGCCATACTTGCATGAATCTCGGCATCTGCATGCACTCAAAAGAGCTAGAGGAAATGGAGGTCGTTTCCAAAAGAAGAATGATAACCAGCAGAAAGAGGTCGAATCAAGTAATAAATCACAGGCCAATATTAACCTAAACCGTGAAAAGGATGATCCTAATTCTTCAGAAAGTGCTTCCTAAAGATACAGCTCAAATGTCAGTCTTCCTAAAAGGTGATTGTCAGATCAGTTATAGTGGTTTATAGGTAAGTGGTGTTCTTTAGTTTTAGCTTTTTATGTGTACATTAAGTTATAGGTTTTTGTAGGGAGATGCAAGATTTTTACGGATTATGCGTTTGAGATTGCGTTTCTAGTTATTACTTTCTCAAGTGATGGTGTATCTTAGCTCTCAATGATGGTTGATTTGCTCATATAGACTTACCCTTTGCAATTCAACTTTAGCGAGTTTTAGAAATATATCACAAAATCACGAGGCTATAATAGTTGTATGATGTGCACTTAGGCCCGTCGATGGGCGGGTGTTTACCCAGCCCATGCCCAATCAATACCCAATGGGCTTGGGCCCAAAACTTATCAAACATTCGGGTACCCTTTTTGGTGTCAAATTGAAAAACTAGACCGTAGATTTGCTTTGTTATTCGATATTCAAATTGTGTGTTATTTACCACACCTGTGATTATTAACTATTGGAGGTGTTAATTAGCGATGAATCTTATAGATTTGTATCCAACAACAACATTCGTCTGGGTGTATTGATTTGATTTCTTAATGTCCCAGCTTGAACCAATTAAAATTAACATGAACTCATGTCGAATTTAGTGTAGGTTAATATTTAAACACATGTAACTTTTTCCTTCTATAATTTTCAAATCTAGCTCGAACTATATTATAAGAAACTAGTAAATGTGGTAAATCATGAAAAGGCTGCAAACTAGACACATGGATGTACATAAAAATATAGCAAGTAAATGTTATGTTTTCCCTAAAAAAAAAAAAAGAAAAAGAGAAAATAGAGTATGGTGATTTTGGCCCAGCGGTTGGAGCTCTTAAAAGCACTTATAGAATTCTACTGTGATTTTTGAAGTGGTTGGCCCTGATTATTGAAATTTCTTCTGCTCAATTGTGCTTTTCATGGTGTTTGGCCCCTAAGATCATTATCACTTTTGGGTCGATAAGTAAAAAAATAACTTATTTTATAAGCTACGAAAGTGTTACTTTTGTAAAAGCTATTATACAAAAGCAATTATTTTATAATTAATTTTTATTATAATCAATTATTACCAAAATCAATTTTAATAAAATTAATTTTCCTATAATTGATTTTTGAATCGCTAGGCCAAATTCACCATAAATCTTATGTTTATTCTGGATTGGTCGCGTTGCGTTTGTAATCCAAACATGTTACCCAAGTGTTTAACATTTAAAGTATAATTTATTATATATTTTATCTCTTAAACTATTTTTCAATATTAATTCCCGGGATTGAGTACCAATTTATGATGAAATTATGACAAAAGTGAGAGGGCCTCTTTTTCTCAGTAAAGGACCTATGGCGTTTATATTGGCCCATCTCGACTTAGTCGGTCTGGACCCAAACTCAGGTTACAGGCTTCAGCCTAAATCTCATGATCATTGTTAATTGGCTATCTTATGCAAGTACAGTATACCGTACCATTTATTTTGCTCACCTTGTAGAATAAAGTACCTAATATGCCATTGAATTTAGATTTAATTGGTGTAATATCTTAATTACCTTAATTATTGTTTTTTTCACTCTCTCATCTTAATTAATTATCCTGTTTTTTCTCAGTCTGAAACTTATCATCAATACATCACGATTCTTCACATTTCTGGTTTGTTGGATGTTATGGTGCAGTGTTTTAGTTTGCACCCATTTGATTTGACGATTGACAAATATCATTTGTGTTATTTATTTATTTCTTTTGTCTTATATTTCTCAACTAATATAATTTTTTTAGATATCTTCAACTAATATTCTTCTTCCTCCTTTCTATTTGGTTTAATTAAGGGAGAGGTCTCTCGAGCCTGCTATAAACTATTACTATTCTTTCTCTTCATTTCTTTCACATTTTCGAGTCCGAGGAGGACCCGAAAATCTTAATTTTTGCTTTGGGGAAACTCTTCGTGATGTAACATTTGGTTACAATTCACCTCTTGAGTCTTCTTAGTTTTCATCACTCAAACTCAATTAAAGCCAGGAACAAATTAGACAAGATCATTGTAGAAGAAAAAAATGAGTTTTTTAATTATTTTGCTTTCCAGCTCGGTGAATGGAGTACTGATGATGGTGGAAGGTTTACACTGTTGAAGTTGTGGAGAAAGAAGAAGAAGAAGATCAGGGTTCCGTGTTAAAAGAATTAATTATAAACCAACGTACTATTAATTATTGTACTTATTTAGAATAATTAGAAAATGGATTATAAACGGAGCATTTAATAACAAGGGTACTTTTGAGAATATGTATTTTTTCTCTGGCAGCAACAATTGATCTGATAATATCGCTAGCTATATATTAACATTTAAAATATTTAATACACTATAAATGTGAATAATTTAATATGATAAGTCACTTAAAAAATTAAAAAATTTAATCGATTAATGTTATAAATGAAACAAAATAAATAAATGAGAATATGAAATAAATGAGACGGAGGGCATATCTATACTACTTATAAAAAGAAAGGCATTTTCCTCTCACAAAATGACGGTTATTTCTGAAAATTTACATAAATTGCCCGTATAATTTTGAATAGAGAAATTTTAGAGTTCAGATCCAAGGGCAAAAATGTCAGAAAGGGAAAAAATCGGACAGTTTTTATACCAAAAAAGTATTTTCCATATTTTACCCTTTTCCCTTAATAGTCATCGGTTCAATATCAGGGATTAAATTGTAATAGAATATTTCAAATGTTAACTCCCACTCACCCGCACTTCCGAAGTTCAAGAAAATTTTGATTCATCCCAACTTCCGGATAACCACTGAACAATTTTCATTTTTATCTTTTGATTTTTGGTTCGTTTCATGCCCAATCGAATTTTCTAAAAAAAATTGGGATTCTTTTACGGTTTGCAATCTCCAGTTCTGTCTCGGGGGTTTAGTTTTTAAATTTCTGTTAGTCGTTCTTAGAGAATTCAGTTCTATACTTTCCCAATTCTCAATACTTTTATGTTTCTGAATTTTATTGTGTGCAAAGTGGAATTCAAGAAGGTGAAGGTGAAAAAGTTGGATTCTGGATAGATTTTCAAAGTTAAATGACACTGGCACACTGCTTAGATGGCGTATGAATTGAAGGTTTTCATTAGCGTGAGTTTTGGAAGGAGGAAGGTGGAGCATAACGTGTTCAAGTATGTTGATTATATTTCATGATTTATGTCTATTTCCAAAATGGATATCTGTTCATTTATAAAATGATTGTAAGATTTTATGTGCTGGAAAAACTCATTTCAATTTTGCCTAAAGAACGCACGTTTGCTGATGTATATTATTTTTAAGACAGCGATAAATTCAATTAAGTTGGGTCAATCTGTTAAGTGTTTGCTATTGTTGGGGATGAGTAATTTAAACAGAAGATATGTTCAAGCATTAAACAATTTACAATTTCTAGCAAATTTCATATTTTTCAATGCAGAGATGATGTTTTATTTGTCTAAAGAATTAAGACAGATTTGTGAAAAAAAGTGAGCAGATTATTATGCGTATACTCTGCTATGATGACAAATAAAATTGGGAGAAGATAAGCAATATAATGTATTTCAAAATTGTATACTCATTATTAGAGATTAGTTAAAGTTTTGAATTAATATTCAAGATTTATAAATTATAGTTTATCAAATTTAGAATTATTAAATTCTAAAAAATTCTAAAACTTTGAGTAGCATTACATATATATTAAGATTTGACTTTGTTTTTTCATAAATTTCGATTCAGTTGTGTTCAAATCATGCATTACAATAACATCATATTATGCTCGCGGGACACGTGCGCCGGTTGCTAGTTATATTAAAAAAATATATGGAGTATATATATCTTACTACTAAGTTGGTCACGAGTGGGCCAGGGGATTGTTGACCAAATATCGATACCACGTAGGGGTGTTCATAAATCCGTCACACCCGTCTAACCCGTTCCAACCCGCCCGCAACTCGCCTGTTTTATTTTTAAAATAATCAAGTACGAGTTGATAATTTGTAAACCCGCACGTTATGGGTCGGTGACGGGTTTGATGGTTAAAAAACCGACCCGCCCGCAACCCGCACTTAATCATCCTTGATGTACTTTTTATTAATTGTTTAGTAAAATTGTGAAATAAATTACATTTATTAAAAAATGAATAAGAACAAATAAACAAACTTTCTTCAAGTTTTTTGTTTATATTAATGTTAATGGTACGTATATGTTAGTACATTTTTTCCTAAAGAGTTTGTTGTTGGAAAAATCGAGAAGAAACTTCACTATTTTGTTATTGTTTGTAATGTGTGAGTCCTGATTTGTAATGAATTTTTTTGTGGGGACTTGTAATATTATTTTTGGTGGAGACTGTTGATTTAATTAGTAAGAAATCGTTGATTATATTCTAGTTTTATATTTTTTGCTTCTTGAATTTAATTTCAAATGTAGGTGAACATATTTGATACATCTTATTTGTTGTTTGAAGAACTTAAAATTATATGCTTAATTATTTATATTTAGATGTCAAGATTTTATGACATTATTTTCGTTTAACCCGCCAACCCGACCGCCACCCGCCCGCACCCATTCCACCCGAACCGAGCGATTTTGAAAAATAACAATGCGAGTGCGGTTTAAAAAATAATTGACAACCCGCACGTGTTGGATCGAGTTAATTTTTTCATGTAAACCTGCTCAAATTCGACCGCATTCACCCCTAATACCAAGTGCTATGTCTTATTTGCACAAATATGAATTGCCAATTATCTCTCGGTATACTGGAGAAGCTACATCTAATTGTCTAAAAACAATCCTTTTTTTCTTTTTTTTTTTATTTGTCTAACATCATTTAAGTTGAGTAAATTACCACAAAAAATGACTTTAAATTGTCGCTCTAATTCAACTAGAATTATCTCTGATGGTTAGTTTTACTAACTGAACAGTCGCTTTCAACTATAATGATTAATAATAGGGTAAACTACGAATACCTTAAGAACTAATTGTAAATATCATCCTCACGTATTGGATATTACAAAAATTTTCCTCAGATTTGCCATCTTCTTACAATTAACCCTTTGCCCCTAAAATATTCCAATTTTACCTTTGAGTGTTCTTTGTATTGTTTGTAATGTCTTATAAGTGTTCATAATTAGGTGCTAATTATTATATCTTATAAATTAAAAAAGAGATAATTATATATTTACTACCAAAATAATTATAAATTAATAGATTTAATAAAATTATATTGTATTATAAATAAGATATTCTAATTTATTAAAGTTTATATTGTATCATAAATTGAAATATATATTGAAATTTTGTGTGATAATATTAATTACTTTGGTGGTAAATATATAATTATTATTTTTATAATTTACAAGATATAACAATTAGCACCCATATTTTAAAATTTATAACATATTATAAACATTACAAATAATTTTCAAGGGCAAAATTGAAACAGTTTAGGGGGATAATAGGTTAATTGTAAGAAGATGATAAACCTGAGTGGAATTTTTATAATATTCAATACGTAAGAGGAATTTTCATAATTAGACCTTATTTGAGGGGTATTCGTAATTTATCCTTAATAATATTGTCTTCCTTTTTTGCTCCTTCTAGACGAATAAGATTCATATTCTTTGGTATCACTCATAATCATAGCAAACTATAATACCATGATTTTGTGCTATATATAATTATTGCCAAAAAAATATATATATGAATTTAATTTGTCTACCTTTACAAATCTCTTATCGTTGACCCATCCAAATCAAATATCCGATCCGATCCTTCCATGAAGTATACTGTGTAAATACAGTAGACTGCGTGGTGCGTCATTTATGTGTGTGTGTGTGAGAGAGAGAGAGAGAGAAAGAGATGTAAAATGGAAGCAAAGGCACAAAGGTTTTTAAGAATGAATGAGAAAGAAAAGGAAACGTGCATGGTGCTTTAGGGTCTGTTTGTTTGTTTTTGGAAAACTAATTTCGGAGAGTAGTTTAATTTGTGAAATAATCTTGATTTGAGTAATGTTGTTTGTATGGATTTTGAGAGAGTGGTTTGAGCAATAAAATAGGTGTAGGTTTTTTTTGAAAGAGTTATGTTGTAGGTGTAAGATGTATAAGACTTTATGTTAAATCATGTTTGTTATGTTAGATAAATTGTGCAAGAGATATGATACTTTATGTCAAATCATAATATAGTTTTGTGTATGTTTTATATAGAGAAAATAAAATTGTTGTTTGTATAATTTTTGAGAGAATAATTTAAAAAAATTGAGAGATAAAAAATTTATTTTAAAAATTAGAAACATATTTATTTGATATTTTTCAAACATGAAAAAAATTTAAAAAATGCCAAACAAACATGCCCTTAACTTTTGGTGCATGTCAAAATGGACGGGGGCCTTTTTAGCCTGGTGGGGCTGGAAGGAAAGGAACTTCCGCTTTTATGTTTAATTTTTTCAAAATCACGCAATGGAATGTGGGAACAAATCCGAATGGGCCTGCCCCATTGGTGGGCCCATTTTCTGGCCCACCAATTCTTTCAATAATGGGTAGCTAGGCTCTAGGGAGGCAAGTAGCTCTATTGACTCTTCTTTTTCTCTTGTCCCCATCATATATTATTATTATTATTATTATTATTATACTATATAGACCATTATTAATGATAGTATAAGTTAACCACTCTCAATTGCACTCACTATATGCATGCTTTGGATGCTTTCAAAATTCCCAAAAATGTCAACCTAGTGAAAATCTAAAAAAGTCAATTGCCTTTCTTCTATATTTGATACTTTTCATTGAAGGTATAGATATATTGTGGTCCCATGGATTTGCATGATCTAACAATTAAATTCTTTTGATTTTTTGAGTTTCTCTTAATAATAAAGATTTTTGTGTGAGATTACTACGATGAAAAATATTTCTTTTGTTTATTACTTATTCTAAAAGATAAATTTAAACTTAAACATCGAAAATATTAAATATAAAACATATGTATAGTACTATATAGAAATATTAACAAGACATATGTATATTTGGACCGGCGCCTAAAGTCCCAGTGTAAAAGAGCCCCCAATATACACACTTTGGAAAATTTTTAAATTAAATATTATTATTTTTATTAGTTATTTTTGCATAATAGGTCTTTTACCTTACTTGGTTAGACTAATCGTAAATATGAGATATAAGTTTCAAATCTTAGTAGTCACACCTCAATTATTTTCTAATTTGTTATATGTTTTTTTTTTTAACTTTTTTCTTTAATAATTGTTCCTCGTTTTTCTTCTTTTGTAATAATAATTTTTTATTCTTATGATTGTTATTTTGATACTGAGAAAAAAAATGGAAGGTCATGATTATAATTTTTTCTTGGGAGGAAATAGTGACCAATTAAGTGCCTAGAGTCACAATAATAATAATACCGCCACATGATGCTTACAAAGCTTATTAAAACATTTGCTATTCTTTTGGACTAATTAGTTTGCATTTTTAATTTAACGAATCATATATAAGCTTCATTAATTTTTTTAAAGTTTCATTTTTATTAATTAAAGGGTTTGAAAATTGGTACATAATAATACAACAATTAAATACTTGATTGACATGATTTGAGAATAATAAAAATAATTTAAGATTGACATTAACTTTCCAAAATAATACACATTAAAAAAAAGTTTTTATTAAATTAAAACAAAATAAATTAAATTTAAGTTTATTAAATAATAGTTACATTTTTAAACTAAAATTAATTTAAAATACAATTCCCCTAAATTAAATCAATGTGGAATGGGGCATTATTAAAAACTCTAATAAAAACCAACAGCATTAATTGTTGGCCACCATTAAAACCAACAACATTAAATACAATTCCCCTGAATTAATTCAGCATTAACTCTAATAAATAAAACAAAAATTAAAAAAAAAAATGGAGCAACACGCCACCTGTTGCACTCGCCTGCCCAGCGAGTGACCCATCGCGATGGGTGAGGCAAGGCATAAGCGATGGATATTGCCTTGATCACCCCTTTATTCATTTTATTTCATCTTTCTATCCCTTTAAATCTAGATCCAACTTCCCCTCTAAACATAGGAGATGCTCTAAGTACGAGTACTATATATATTTTTCCCCTTTTGTTAAAAAGATAAATCTATGTTTTTTTGAATCAAATAAATTATATTTTATGTGTAACCTTAATTTAGTAGAGATGAGATAAGAGAAGTATTGGTATGAAATTAGATATTTAAAAAGTATCTTCCTTCCCAAAATATATTATTTGTCCTTTTTTGGATTCAAATTACAAAATAAAAAAGAATATATATGTTAGAGTTCGTATTAAATTAGTTCACTTCATTACCATGACTATTAATTTCATTATGTACTAATTATAAACATGGACTACTCTCATATAAGATTTTAGTTTTTATTAGAGGGCTCCATTTGAAGAAAATTATAAATTTAACTCCAAAATTATGTATATTCTCTAATAAAAACATAATAATATATATATAATATGTACCCTAAGATAAATTTTTGGGGGGTCCATGCACCCCCCCAATTTTGTATGTGGCTCCGCCATGGCCCGTTTATATGTAATTTGGCTTAGTTTGATCTGATTCGAGTGAAAAAATCTTGACTGAGGATTTTGAATGTTTTTTTAAAATTTGTGTACAATAAATAAAATATCGTTTCATTGTTGGGATTTTGGAGTAAAGAATTATATATATACACACAATATACATAAGCTATTTAATTTAATTTAAAATAATACATCATGATATATATCGTCACGATTCAGACGAGACATATATCAATCAGAGTCTCATTTTTTCATATCTCCATTGTAATGCTTTTCTGCTATATATACTAATTAATAATATATATACTTGGCAGTTGGTCCAATATAAAAGATTCAAATTTAATTGAAACTCATATTAACCAACTAAAAAAGACCAACATTAATTGGGAAAATTCTTGTATAGACCTGGTCTATGAGATTTTCATAGACCTTGTAGTGGTAAATAATCCACATCATAGACCACTCTCCTATATACACAAGTTCATAATAATATTTTGAATCGAAAATGAACTAGGCCAGAAAAGAAAAAACAATTTACAGATAAATAATAGGATCGAGTAGTTCGTTTATGCATGCCTAACGTGTTTCCTTGAAGAAAAACGTTCAAATCAAACTGATCGATCGCGCGTATTCGTGACCAATTCATTCTTTTCAAACGTACAATTGACATCTTGTGAAATTAGCTAGGTGGTTTTGTAAATCAAATGTAATTAAGCATTTGATTGAAATTAGTGCACCAATAATTAATTGGGGCATTCTATTACAAGATTTTGTTGGGCATTGTGTAATTGAGATACCATTTCAATGATTGACAAGTGTTCTTCAAAATTAAAAATTAAAATAAATTAATTAATAAAATACTTTTTTACCCTTCCAATATTTTTCTGAAAATATATCCCTTTCCCCAGAAAACTTGCAACTCGCTTGAAAAAGTCAAACTCGTTGGTCGGAAAAATCAAAACCATAAAAATTCCAATAAAACTTTGAATCTCAATATTAACTGAACTTATTAGAAACAACTTTATTTAATTTCAAATTTCAAAATTTTAGTTTGATCTCTTCTAGTGAATAAGATTTTATATAATATTTTAATTTAATACTAATATTGTTTCGATAATAAATGAATAATTAATAATTAACTTAACTTTAATTGTATAATTAGAATTAAAATCAAGTATTTATAATTATAATTATAATATCAAATACAGTACCTTTTTTCTAAACACAATTTAAGAGTAAACTGGACCTAGAAGAAAAAAAATATAATATTTGGGGTCAATTTATAATTTTCTATAATTTGAGCAAACCCTAGTTCATCATCTTCCCCTCTAACCCCAAGCCACCGCCGCCGCCCCCATCCCTGCACCCCAACCCATCGTCACAGCCGATTCACAACAACCCAACACCCACACCCACAGCCGCTACCGAACCACAGGAACTCAATGTTCTGGGTAAAATTGGACACAATCTAAAATTCTAAATTCATTACTTTTTGAAATAAGAACGGCCGTTGCGTGGTCGGATTTCCATGCCATGGCAAGATCTGAGAGAAAATCTTTATTTTCATATTCAGTTTCCATGGGAACAAATTGAGAGGAGGTTGAAGAATCTTTGTAACAGAGAAGATGATTAATTTCCTAGACCCATTTTTTGCAACAGTAAAAGAGATCTAATGGAAATAGAGAATTTAATCTTCCCCTCCCCTTTGAAACACATAGTAACACTACTTACTATTTATTAGATCCGACAACCCGACGTGGTGGTGGGTTTGGAAGGAGAAAGAAGAAGGAAATATTTTTTGAGAGAGAAGATGGAAGATGGAGGAAGAAGAAATGGGGATTTTTTGTAGTTTTAGTGATTGTTGAACATATTTATATGAAGGGTATAAAAGTAAACTATTATATTTGGATATGTCCAACAATAAAAGAGTGTCCAATTGAGTATTTTTTAATTGGACAAAATTATATGGCTTAGATTTAATCTTGTTAAATTTTAAAGGTCATGATTGACTATCTTGTGGGAGATAGTTTTTTGACCTATCTCCTAATAGACTAACCCTAATTAATTAGTACTAGTAGTATATCTGAGTATTCTCTTCTCTTGTAATTTGTGTACATTATTTTCCTTAACTGGACGGACGGATGGTGCATGAATTATTGTTAGTTTGTTGATATATATAAAAGTAAAACATAATCGTGTTTGTTTCAGTTGGCAACTTCATCTACATGTTATGACAATTAGTAAATGCTATCTATATCTTTGTGTTTATAAGAAATACAAAATAAAAACTTATATCTATACTATTTTTATTAAAAAGAAATCATGTCATGGTGTAGCAATTTTTTGATATTCTTATTTTGTTCTTAATATTTTAATTAATTTAATCATTTAACTTATTTATTTAAATGAGATAAATAAATAAGTTAAATGATTAGCTTGTCGGAGTAGAAGTGGTGGCACGATGCTTAGCTTGTCGTTCATTTAAGATTTTGCAGAGGCTTGGAACAATACTTTTTAAGGCTTTAGCTGGGAAATATGTGATGAAACTAGTTAGTTAGAAGCAATGGATTAGGATCGTCTTGGAAGGAGATTGTCAATTTGTGATAAATAAAATCAACTATAATGATGTTGATATATTGTTTACTGAGCCCTTAATTGTGAATTTATATTGATTTTATAGAGTATGATGAACATTATTTCGAATTTAATTTGTAGCACATCGTCAAAATTAAAATCAGTATCCTTAAATTGCTACGCCAACAAACAAATTGGACGGTTTTATCCCTCTCACTGCCACATTATATTAATCCACTACACCTTGTCAAATTAACCTAATTATAACTAATTACTCCCTCTTTCCCATTTTAAGTGTCGTTTTAGAGAATTTTTTTTGTCCCAAATTATCTGTCACTTTAGAGTTTCATTGCACTATTAATTACATATTTTCCCATTTTGCCCTTTGCTTTTTCTTTCTCTCTCTTACTTTATTACTCCAAGAGAGATAGAAAGAGAAAGATAGAGAGAATAAGAGAAAAAGGAAGAGAGAGAAAGAGTTAAGGGTATTTTAGGACTATTATTTTTTTTTCCTAAAATTGAGGCAAATAAGTAGGTGCCTTAATTAGTAGGGCAATAATGTTTTAAACTTTTAATGTCAGTTTATTTACTTATGTGGCAATTTATAAACAATAAATTTAATTTTGATGAATTTAGAATTAAAATCACGAATAAAATAAATAAAATTGATGACTTAAAATAAAAAGATTTAAATTGTTTGGCGAAATTACAATTATCCTATTTTCGTATATTTGCTAAAGTGAAATGACTATTTTGCTTATATATACACATGCAAAACAAAAAGAAGATTAATATATTAAAAAAAAAGAAGAAACATGCTTTTGTATCATTATGCTGAGACAGAGGGGAAAGAGAAAAATTGAAAATTGTACTGTTGATTAATTGCCTTAAAATGGGCCTGCGGGTCTGCTTCAAATAAAGGTCATTTAGCGGAGTTGGTAAGGCTTGGGGATGTGGGGAATCTTTTCCTCCGGCAACGCAGGTTCAAACCTCGTGTGTCACAATTCTCCATTGAAATATTATGGGGGTTGTGTTGGGGTTGGTATCCTGTTGGCTATCTCCCTCAAAAACCCTGTCATCCGGCACATCCCTCGATTAACATCCTTCCTGGTCCTTTAAAAACCTTAGGGCTTGTTTGTTTGGCGTTTCCCAAAAAAATTTCGTGTTTGGAAAATAAATTTTTCATTTATCAATTTTCTCAAACTACTCTCTCAAAATCCAAACAAACAATAATTTTCTTATCTCTAAACAAAATCTATAAAAACTCTACTATGATTTGACATAAAAATAACATATCTTTTACACAATTTGTCTAACAACAAACATGATTTGACATAAAGTCTTACACCCACAACCTAACTCTTCCAAAAAAACCTATACCCATTACCCACTTTATTTCTCAAACCACTATCTTAAAACCCAAACAAATAATATTACGCAAATCGAGATTATTTCACAAACCTTCACTACTCTCCCAAACTACTTTCCCAAACACCAAACAAACATGCCCTTATTTTCCTGTTTTAATGAATAATAAATGCACACTATATTTAATGCTTGCAGCGTATATAATTAGTTTGGGAGTGGTACAATATACATCCTTCATTTTTATTATTTGTGTTGTTTAGAATTTCAGTTTAAAATTAACTTTTTTCTATAATTTTACCATTTTTTTCATTAGTGCTCGTATTTAATGTTAATTAATGCTACAATTAATTTTGAAAAGTGTACGTCAAACTACCTCATTTCCAATCCAATTCGAAAAAAAAAAAAACTGATTTTATTGTACTATTTAATATGCAAAATGTACATTCTATAAAATTGGTGGTTCCTCTAAATATGAGTTTATGATATTTTATGTTAAGATAATTTTTGCCTTTTTTTGTTTGATGGAAATTTTTAATTTTATTAGTTGAGGTGAGTTTTTACAATGGGATGATGAGGCATATAATTTTTAAGAATAAGAACAAACAAAGGAGCAGTACTCTATGTTTTTTTTTTTTAACATTTAACTAGGATTTCACGTCAAAAATAAATAAATTAAAAACGACGAGGAAGTAGTATTATTCATTTTCCCATGTTCCTCGACCCTCTCTCTCTCATAATCGATTTTCTTCTGTGGGGTCGGTTTCATAAATCTCACTCTCCATTTCATTTTATCTGACAATATCTTTTCCTTAAAAAAGAAGAAGATAGTAAATTTCTTTCATCTTTGAGTGAAGAAAATAACCCCGATTCTCTTTTTCAGTTCAGAAAGATTCAATCTTTATGCACCCACCATTTTTTATCAGTGAAAATGGAACTGTGTATGCACAGAGAAAGTTACAGCAGTGGAAGTGACAGCAAAATGCAACAGCAAATGGATGCAAGTAAATATGTGAGATATACACCTGAACAAGTCGAGGCTCTTGAGAGGGTTTATTCTGAGTGTCCTAAACCTAGTTCTTTGAGGAGGCAACAGCTCATTAGGGAATGCCCAATTCTATCCAACATTGAACCTAAACAAATCAAAGTCTGGTTTCAAAACCGCAGGTATTGAATACTCTTCTAGTTATATGTGCATTCAAATATTAGTCTTTTTTTTGGTTCTTTTGCTCATCTTTTGTTTATTGTGTGTGTTTGTGTTTCTAGAGGAAACACAATTTTCTTAACTTTAACATCTTTGAGTTGATATAATGAAGTGAGTTTATCACTCTCTATTTTTTTTTTCACTAGAAGATCTTGATTTGAAATAGTTACTTACCATGAATGTAAACCAGATCAGTTCCCTGTTTTAATGAAATTCAGGAATATATACATTAGTATGTCTGATTCTTTTTTCATCTAATTAATGATTTTATGAATTTTTAAGCTTACCCGATTGCCCCCTTTTCTCCTTTTGGAATTCCTAGAGTATGCAACGTGAGCCCTCGAATATTTTCCTTTCCAATTTCAGAATATGGAGTAGATGTTTGTCAAAGTTCGGGCCATCTAGATGATTGCAGTTTTTGAATTTTGGGAGTGATTTCTTATTCATGGAGCTACTTTGATGGTTAAAATGGAATTTATGAAACTTTTGAAAAAATCTTATTATTTTTTGGTTATGTAATTTATCCATTCAAGTTAATTTTTAGTCAAGAATCCTTTTCTTCTTCTTCTTGAACATTTTTTCTTTAAGTAGGTAAATACCTCGAGTTCTGGAGCGATGCCTTTAACTCTCTTGTTGCAGATGCCGTGAAAAACAGAGGAAGGAAGCATCTCGACTCCAAACTGTTAACAAAAAGCTGAGTGCCATGAACAAGCTACTTATGGAAGAGAATGACCGTTTACAAAAGCAAGTCTCACACTTGGTTTACGAAAATGGTTACATGCGAACACAACTCCACTCTGTAAGTCCGTGTTCCTTTTTTGCATCATTTCATGTTCTAAACTTCACTTATTCGTGTCTCAATTTTATTTTGTTTGTATATAACAGGTTAGCACAACTGCTGATACTAGCTGTGAGTCTGTGGTTGTGAATGGTCAGCAACAACAGCAAAACCCAACTCCTCAGCATCCACAAAGGGATGCTAATAGCCCAGCTGGGTAAATTACCTCTTTCACCTTAGCCTTTGTTTGGTTCATTGTTTTTTAGTAATTAAAACACTTAAAAACGCGTTTTTCTAGCAGGAAAAAGTATAATAATTCAGTTTCATTTTTTTTCCTAATTTTATCATTTTACCCGCTAGAATCCAAGAGGCAAAATAGCCTTAATATTTATGACTGTTTAGTATCTCTACCAAGGTAGCTTGTATGAAGCTAAGACAATAATTAGTTCTTTCCCTTTTTTTTAGTCTTCTTGCTATTGCTGAGGAGACCCTGGCAGAGTTCCTCGGAAAGGCTACTGGAACTGCTGTCGACTGGGTTCAGTTGATTGGGATGAAGGTATTTCCTGGCACATTTTCTAAAAAAAAAAATGAAATCTCCCTTTTTTAGCTAAATTACATTTATGGTCCCCCCAAGTATGAAATATTTTACACTTATGTCCCTTTTGCCAAAAAAATTACACAAAAAGGTCCCTCTTACGTTAAAAGGGTGACACCTATTGATCGGTGTTAAACTTTTTATATAAGAGGGACATAAGTGTAAATTTTTGGCAAGAGGGACATAAGTGTAATTTAGTCCCCTTTCTTATTGGCTTTAACGCATCCTCATTTCATGTGTTTAGCCTGGTCCGGATTCTATTGGCATCGTAGCCGTTTCCCGCAACTGTATAGGGGTAGCAGCACGAGCCTGCGGCCTAGTGAGTCTCGAACCCATGCAGGTGATTCTTTAGATTTTTTCTTTTTGTTGTTAATTATTAAAATATATGTATATGTATATATATGTATATGTATGTATGTATAGTCAAAAATTTTCTTTGACAAAATTTCTTTGCAGGTTGCTGAACTTCTCAAAGATCGTCTTTCTTGGTTTAGGGACTGCCGTTGCCTTAATGTAGCGAGTGGAATCCCCACCGGAAATGGAGGCAACATAGAACTTGTATATATGCAGGTTTGTTGTCTAGTTTGATATATTCTTGGCCTTCGGTATTTTAAATCCTCACAATCTCCCAAATCTCTCTAAATTAGACATATGCACCGACAACGTTGGCATCTCCTCGCGATTTTTGGACATTGAGGTATACTACAAGATTGGATGATGGCAGTCTTGTGGTAAGTGAATCCTAAGTACTTTCCTTCGTTCTTTTAGGCTATGGTTGGTTCTTGTAATATGATGAGGAAAATGGAAATGAATAGAAATTAAGCTCAATGTTATATCATTTGTTTCAGGAAAAAAAATTTTATTCGCTAAAATCCAAGAACCAAATATAGCGTTAAAAAAGTATTGTTAGATTTTTTTGGTTTTACATTTTATTTAGCGGGACTATTTCTGCAGATTTGTGAGAAGTCGTTGACATCTTTAACCGGTGGCCCGACTGGCCCACCTACTACTTGCTTTACGAGAGCCGAAATGCTGCCAAGTGGTTATCTTATTCGTCCTTGTGAGGGTGGTGGCTCGATTATCAATATTGTTGATCACATTGACTTCGACGTAAGGAGTTGTTCAACTTGGTTTTTGGAGTTTCGGTTTTCTGCTTTTGCCCTTATATCTTGACTTTTACATGCCACAGGCTTTGAGTGTTCCTGAAGTTTTAAGGCCACTTTATGAATCTTCCAAAATTCTTGCACAGAAAATGACCATAGCTGTGAGTAGCTTCTCCTTTGGTTAGTTGAATGTTTGCATGTGATTGATTTCTGTTTCGTTATCGACTCAGTGATTTATGTATGTTCCATCTAGGCATTGCGTCACATAAGACAAATTGCTCAAGAAATGAATGGAGAAATCCAGTGTATTGGTGGTCGCCAACCTGCTGTTCTTAGGGCATTAAGTCAAAAATTGTGCAGGTGAGAGAACTTAGCTTTTGAAGTAGAGTCCACCCATAATCAAATTTCTTGCTCCAATGTATACAACAAATATTCTAAATAGGCTAAGCCAGCAACCAAATGTATGATATTTTTATTTCATTTCTCAATTTATCTCATGTTTATTATATTTCTCATACTCTCATATTTTCTACCAAACATCTTATAATATATTTATCTCTTTTTAGGGGATTTAATGATGCTATCAATGGCTTTATTGACGATGGTTGGTCAATAATTGACAGTGATGGGGTGGAA
Source organism: Penstemon eatonii (assembly GCA_038501285.1). NCBI lineage: Eukaryota > Viridiplantae > Streptophyta > Magnoliopsida > Lamiales > Plantaginaceae > Penstemon > Penstemon eatonii. The sequence goes on along the minus strand of CM076708.1, from coordinate 66,628,162 downwards.
GATGTAACTATCGCCATTAACATATCTCCTAGCAAATTCCTTTGTTCCCAATATAACACTTTGTCTATGCTCCCTACGTTTGGGGGCGTCATGTGTGCACGAGCATCAATGCTTCTCCAGGTTAGTTTTGATTAGTTATTTACGTTCCTATGGAAAAATATTAAGCTGGCCAGCAGAAGCTAAAACAACTCTTACCTTGCTTCAGACTTTTGGCTATTCTTAGCTTATTTTCTCCTTCAGCAGAAACTGAAGCAGCAACCTAAATATTAATAAATAGTTTCAGAAGCCAAAAGCTAAAATTCACTTTCTATAAACTCGTGTTTGCCCTGAATCCAAACATTTTTTGTTTTCTTTTGGACCATATCTGGATTATTTTGTGAGCTAAATGCAAATATGCCCCCTGTGCTTTGCCTAATTGGCGAAAAGTCCCCTATGTTATTTTTATTAGCTTGTACTTTTTTTATTAGCAAAAAACCCATTTAAAATTCCTTCATAAGTCAATATGGAGTTATTGTCATTTTTTCCAGTGAACAAGAGGCTTATTGCCAATTTTCAAAGTTAAAAGGGGGATTAATCTTAATTTTTTATCCATATGGATGTTTTTGCATTTTTTGGTGGGGGTATAATTGTCATTTTTCCTGCTAAATATGTAATCCGGCATATGATGGGGTTTAAATATAGCATAGGGTGGTTTTTGCTAATTAAAAGTAGACAGATTTTTTTTATTTAATTGGGAAGACCTAGGTGATTTGTTGCATTTCATTCTTATTTTGTTAACGTTGGTTATTTGTATCTTCATTGTGCAGAATGTGCCCCCGGCTTTACTTGTTCGTTTCCTTAGGGAGCATCGATCTGAATGGGCCGATTACGGGGTCGATGTTTATTCTGCAGCTTCTCTTAAGGGTAGTCCTTATGCAGTACCTTGTGCAAAGCCATGTGGATTTCCTAGTACTCAAGTCATTTTACCTCTTGCACAAACGGTTGAACATGAGGAGGTAAACTACTTTACTAGTACTCTTTTGTCCCTGTCTAATAACATGGTTTATTTCTCTATAGTCTATAATTACTCAGGTCATGTTTTGTTTTTTATTGTAGTTCCTTGAGGTGGTTCGTTTGGAGGGTCATTCATTTTCTCCGGAGGACATAGCTTTATCAACAGATATGTACCTGTTGCAGGTTTGATCATTAAAAAATTCAATTTTTGGTTACCGAGTTCTTTGTATTTTGAGTTTGACAGATTTGGTCCTAATTTTCTCAGATTTCATCCTTCATCAACACTTTTTGTCATGCATCTTTCGTGTCAAAGACATTTAATCCTCACGTCGATGGTTTTGGTCCTCTATCCTTTAGGCATAGAAAACCACAACTTAACTTAACAAATTTTTTGTTTTAAATGACTTTTGTGCAACTAACATGAATAATTTTTACATTCAAGTCTTTTTTTTTTTTTTGATATAAAATCAAAAGACGAGTGACTAAATTTGATGACCAGAAGACTAAATGTATGAGTTCAAAAGAAGACCATATGTGTTATCCCAAAAGATAAAATCCATTGTGTTAACCAAAATGTAAAGGACTAAATCTGTTAAACTTAAGATCAAATGTGTAGGTTGGAACGAATTAGATGGCCATTTCAAGAACTGAAAGCTAGCAAAATAAATATGAAATTTACCATTAAAAATAGGTCATAGAATATACAGTATTTAATTTTATTAATGTTTAATATTTATTTCTTCAATGTGATACGCAGCTATGCAGTGGGATAGATGAATCAACTTCGGGTGCATGTGCTCAGCTAGTTTTTGCTCCGATTGATGAATCATTCGGTGACGATGCTCCTTTGCTTCCGTCTGGCTTCCGTGTTATACCATTGGATCCTAAACCAGATGGGGGCCCCACATCAACTCGAACATTGGACTTGGCTTCTGCACTTGAGGTGGGACCTGGTGGAGCTCGTTCCACTGAATTCAATCAAAACCTTAGATCTGTTTTAACCATAGCTTTTCAGTTCACTTTTGAAGTTCACTATAGAGACTCTGTAGCTACTATGGCCCGTCAATATGTGCGTAGTATAGTCAGTTCTGTCCAAAGAGTTGCCATGGCAATAGCCCCATCTCCACTTAGCTCACATCTGGTACCTAAGCCACTTCCTGGCTCACCCGAGGCCTTGACTTTGGCACGTTGGATTTGCAGGAGCTATAGGTATGAACTTTACTATCTCTTAAGAACGCAGTTGGTAGTTTTGATACAGTGAAATACACATATTTATCTCACATATCTTATCTTATCTTATGTTTGGTGTATGAGAATAAGTACATGGGCAGTGTAAGATTTATAGAAAGCCTGACAATATGCACCCAAATGTGAGATTATTGTCTTATTTCCACCCCTGTGATAAAATTATAGCTGGCTGCCTATATTGTCAAAAGCAATATTGTATTGAAAGATTGAAAATTTGATCAATTTGGCCTTAGTCTTGGCATATTTATACGCAATAAAAGAATAATTCCGATATCTTTTTTTATTTTTGGGGTGGTTCTAATTGAGAAAAAGACCACATCATTCTTGCTACCAGATAAGTTACACAATTACCCCCATTGGCCTTGCATTTCGGTATCCCAATTCCCCTCGACAACACCTACTCAAAGCTTTACTATAAATAACCTAAGCTCTAGTAAATTACTCAACTTATCTCATATTTATTTTTCTTATAATCTCATTTCTTCTGCTAAACGTCTTCTTAGTCTAAATTACTAGTTTGTTCCATTAAAAAAGGATATAATTGGTTTTTAATTATGCCTTCGTAATGAGCCATATAAATAGTTCGATAGTCATTTTATTCTCTCGTGCCAGGGTGCACACTGGGGGAGAGCTCCTACAGGCCGATTCACAAGCAGGAGATGCCATTTTGAAACAACTTTGGCACCACACTGATGCCATCATGTGTTGCTCTCTCAAAATGAATGTTAGTAATCTAATAATTTACCTTTTTATCCTCACTTGTTATCTCCGTGACTATTGAGGTCTCCTTGGGGGCACAACTGACATTTCATCTAACATCAATTTCAGGCATCGGCAGTTTTTACGTTTGCAAACCAGGCGGGCCTTGACATGCTGGAGACGAGCCTGGTGGCTCTGCAGGATATAATGCTCGAGAAGATTCTAGATGAATCTGGTCGAAAGATTCTTCTTTCAGAATTCTCTAAAATCATGCAACAGGTAAAGTTGATATTGGGAAAATTTTGGTTTTGAGGGGGAAATGCACGAGATACTCCCTTGTGTAATGGGAAACATGCACAAAATTCCCCTGTGATATCTTTATTGCACCAAATCCCCTTTACTTTTAGAAACTCTTCCGTTAATGTTTTGATAGGGTTGTGCACAAAATCCCCCTGTACTTTTTAACTTTGCACAAAATTCCCTTGTTCTTTTTACTTTTTGCACAAAATTCCCTTGAACTTTTTTTTCTAACACAAAATCCTCTTGTAACATATCAGATGTTTTAACATGTATGGGTCATTTAGGTATATAAACTAAAATTTAACAATGTTAGACAACTAACGAAGTGAGGGGAGAGTGTAGAGTTTTTGAAGGTACAACTGAATTTGGCGAAATAAAAATATCATGTGGGATTTTTGTGTAGGTTTTCCATAACACAGAGGCGTATCATGCAATTTCCCTGTTTTTATAAGCAGTCAGTTTTTTTAACGTCTTTTTTACCCTTTGGTCGTTTGTATTGAAGGGCTTTGCCTATTTGCCTGGAGGTGTGTGTGTTTCTAGCATGGGGAGACTCGTTTCTTACGACCGTGTGATTGCATGGAAGGTTCTTACTGATGATGATTCAAATCATTGTCTAGCTTTCATGTTTATGAACTGGTCTTTTGTGTAAAGGAATGAATTACTTCTTTGTGCTAGCTGCAGCTTAAGTTATTTGTACCTTTCATTTTGGATAAATTATGTGACTTATTATTTATTAACAAAGGTTTTGTGAATGTTTGTAAAGAGTGAATAGCATTTTTTGTACTCTTTATGGGTCAAATTTTTCATTTTCGTCCCTCTTAAATTTTTTGTAGCAAATTGGTCCCTATTATCAATGTAATGTATCACATTCGTCCCTCTTATAACACATTCTTCCCTCTTAATTTTTTTGTAGCAAATCCATCCCTCTTATAAATGTAGTGTAACACATTAGTCTCTATTAAATACAAAATACATCAACTTTCGTCAACTTTAGAATATATTTTGAATTTAAGTGATGTATTTTGTATTTAAAAGGGACTAATGTGTTTTACCATATTGATAAGAGGGACGAATTTGATACAAAAAATTTAAGAGGGATGAATATGATATACTACATTGATAAAAGGGACCAATCTGCTATAAAAAAATTTAAGAGTGACGAAAGTTCAAAAGTTAACTTATGACCAAAAGCGCGATTTACTCGTTTGTAAATTCATGACAAGAAAGTTCTTGTTCAGTGATTAGGGCTGAAAATTAAATCAAGCTATTTGATACTCGGCTCGAGCTCATTTGATAAAAGCTTGTTTGAGCTCGGTTCGTAAAACAAGTTTGAACAAGATTTTTCGTTTGATAATTTTTGAAGCTCGACTCGATAAGCTAAAATTGAAAAAATACATGTAAAATACCAAGCTATTCGATACTCGAACTCGTTTGATAAAAACTCGTTTGAACTCGGTTCGTTAATAAATCAAACCAAGCTCAAACACAATATTTCAAGCTCGGTAAAATTCAAATCAAACTCAAATAATGTGTCATTCGATACTACTCGGCTCGTTTCCATCCCTATTAGTGATGTGCTTAATAAGTGCTAAAATTTATTTTGGACTTTTTTTTTTTTAATATTAACACTAATGATAATTTAATAAGATAACATACATTAACGTCCTTTCATTTATGCTACGTTCGAATTACCTATCAAATAAATACGACATTCACTTGCTTTAAAAAAAAATAAAAAAAATACGACCTTCACTTATACACAATGTTAGTTTTCCGTTTGCATTTTAGCAACTCCACTTAATCTCCTTGAAAACCCTCTATTAAATTTAAAATACATAAAACACAATTACATGTCCACATTTGACTAAAATTGGCAAAATGAATATATTTTGGATTTAATTAGGTGAATGGACGAATTTGTACTCTAAGTAATGCATGTGAGGTCGTCTCCATTGTACAATAGGTGAAAAATTTAAAAGGGACGGATGTGTAATGTATTACACTATATAGATAAGAGAGACGCATCTACTACAAAAAATTTAAGAGGAACGAATATACAAAAATTGACCTTTAGGGATGACGAAAAGTACGACTCACTCATTTTATTATACTGTATGTGTTAAATGAATGCATAGATCATCATCTGAAAAGGCCATTGCTGGCACTGGAATTCAATTGTCGCCCGACAGCAAACTTAGAATTCTTTTCAAGAAAAAGTTCGCTAAATATTGTCAATTAACACAATTTAACAATAAATAAGACAAAACAGAAAAAAAAAATAGAATAAAAGAAAAGGAAAAGTACATCACTGACAAAAGAGAAACGTTAGGGACCACATTGTAAATAAGTAAAATGTCGAAAAAAAATTAAGCTTGGAAGAAAAGGCAGCTTGTATTACAGAAATAAATACTACAGCATCTACAAGAGACCTCATTGTTTTGCATCGACGTTCTTGCTTCTCCATCCGAGCCTAAAATAATTCCATCAGATCTTTTCGTCAGGTTCTTTATTTATTACTCTCTCTGTTTGTATGATTTTTTGTTTGTTTGTGTCTGTTCATTATCTCTGTCAAATTTTTCGCTAATATTTGCTTATTAGATTCCCAAAAGGAGGAGAGTATTATAGTAGTAGAAATCTATACTGTTTATTGTTTTCTTGTTTGGGTAGGTTTCTTGCAGGAAAATATACAATTTTGTATTTAGGGCACATGAAGAGGGAATAGTATAAGATTTAGTAATGTAAAATTTCCAGTTATATCTGTTTTTGCAATTCTTTTTAGAACAATGTAAAATTGGGTTACTTCTCTTATAAGTTTTAAAATTGGATTTGGTACTAATTGGAAAGACTGAAACCTTAAGTAGTGTGTGGTTCTGCTATCTCGTGCTTTGTGGTTCTTATTGTTCAAAAGAATTCTTAACTCTTGCCTCATTTCTGGTTTTTTGGTACTAGAACCAAATGTTTTGGTTTGGCACAAGTTACGTAATCTGAATTTTAAATACCGAAAACCGATTCCATTTGGTTCGGATTTACCGAAAGCTCAGCCCTACTTGTTTGTAATCATTGAAAAATGCCTCTCACTTCAAACTCTATTTCTCCTCTTCTGTCAAAGCCCTAGCCTCCCTTTCTCTGATTTCTGTCACTTCACTTAAGTTCGCACAAAGCCTGTCGTCCATCCACCTCTTTCCTTTGCATCGGCCATTAATCTGTTGGCAAGGATTCCTCATCTCTTATTCTCTTTCTTTTTCCTTCCTGCTTTGTTTGTTTCGAATAACAGTCACATTCTTTTTATATTCTCTGTTGTCTCTGTTATCTATGCCAATTCATGTAAGTTTTTCTATTTCATTGCTTAACATTTTGGTAAAACTTTTTATGATCGGTTCGCTCCGGTTTTATGTGCTTTCAAGTTACCATCATCTTAGGTTAAGTTTTGCACCATAATTTGCTTCAGCTTGATTATTATTATCCAACAATTTCTTGCAGAACACGATATGTCTCGAAGGTATGACAGTCGAACAACAATCTTCTCCCCAGAAGGTCGACTCTACCAGGTTGAGTATGCAATGGAGGCTATTGGCAATGCAGGGAGTGCTATAGGCATATTATCTAAAGACGGTGTTGTATTAGTTGGCGAGAAGAAAGTAACTTCCAAGCTTCTTCAGACATCTGGATCCACTGAAAAAATGTACAAAATCGATGACCATGTTGCCTGTGCTGTGGCTGGTATTATGTCTGACGCCAACATCCTTATCAACACAGCAAGAGTCCAAGCTCAACGCTATACTTTAGCTTACCAAGAACCAATGCCAGTAGAACAACTAGTTCAGTCTTTATGTGACACCAAGCAAGGCTACACTCAGTATGGTGGGCTCCGCCCATTTGGTGTTTCTTTTCTCTTTGCAGGTTGGGATAAAAATTACGGGTTCCAACTTTACATGAGTGACCCTAGTGGAAACTATAGTGGATGGAAGGCTGCAGCTATTGGAGCAAACAATCAAGCTGCACAGTCAATGCTTAAGCAGGATTATAAAGATGATATTACGAGAGAAGAGGCTATACAGCTTGTTTTGAAGGTGCTTAGTAAGACTATGGATAGCACGAGTCTTACTTCGGAGAAGCTTGAGTTGGCTGAGGTGTTTGTTTCTAATGGAAAAGTTAAGTACCAGGTGTGCTCACCCGAAGCCTTGAGTAAGCTCTTACTCAAGTCTGGAGTTACTCAACCTGCTGCCGCTGAGGCTTCGTAGTTTTATGTGTGTGTGTTTAAGTTAAAATATGCTCATTGAATGTTGAACTCTATTTGGAGGGAAAGTCGGAGTTTGTTTCTTTTCCCTTTCGTTACTGTGCCTGGTGTAATGCAGTGTACGCTCTTATTTTACCTAGTAAAGGTTAGACTATAAATCCTAGTAAAGGTTAGACTATAAATCTGGATTTGGTTTACTTTGATTCATGGCAGGATTTACTATATATCTATGTTGACCAACAATATTTGCTTTTGAAGCACAGGTTAGTATTAGCAAATTGAGAATGTTCATCTATCATTATGGATTTTCTCCTGTTTAAGCTGAGCAATATGAGAATGACATGATTCATTAGTTAAATTAACCATCAAATGCAATAGTAACATGACCACCAGTTCAAATAGAAAGATAAATGTTATTTATAGTATTATGTTACTGGAAACAAAATCACTAGCTATGTTTTTGCTCAGAAGAAAGCCAATCTTGTAGGTATGGCCACCAAGTTGGGTAACAATGGCACCTGCATATTCCCCCCAACTTTGAATTCGTAATCTTTAAATTGAACAATTTCAAACAATTTTAGATTCTTAGAAGTGTAAAAATAAACTTACACAATCCCGATGCAGGATCTTGAAGATTTACATATGATTTTTTTTTCAGCATAAAACTATCTACTACAAATCACTTTTTTTAACTGATGGAGGCCAAGACAATCTCCTCTGGTTCGAGCCATCAACATAACTCAAGCCCCCAACCTCACTTTTACCATCATCTCCTTCTGCAGAGCTCAATTCACTTCTCCAAGGTGGTGGAGTTACACAATCGGTTTCTCTCATTACTCTTTGAGAAGAGGAAGGACCAACTCTTAATGTTTGAAGTTTGGCAAATGACTCTCTCATTGCAGTCACAGCTTCAAAGAATCGAGTGCAAGATGCCAAAGCAACAGGAATTGGACGTAGCATTTCCTAATTTACGGAAAAACAGAAGGCAAAGAATGAATATAATTGAAGGTAGTAAATGATAAGGAAACCGAGAATGAACAAAATAATGAAGCTCAATATCCTACCGTTTGATGCAAGAAATATATTTTGCTTAGTGTCTTACTAAAATCAAGAAACAAACATAGCCCAAAAGAACATGGAAACCACAGAAAACAGAAGGGAAAATAAGAAATAACCAATTTTAGGAGGTAGTTCTTGCAAGCAACAGAAAGACAAAAATTACATTACACGTATGTATCTGTTCTGGAAGATCGTTTAGGAGTTTAAACTAACCCCCCATATTGTAGGTGGTTCTTTGAAGTTTTGACTCCATTGAAGATCAGCCGTAGAAGCCGTTAAGGAACCATAATCACTAGCAGCTTTCATCAGCAATTCTGAAAATTGTTTCTGTAAGAAGAAAGCAAGCATTATAGACCTCTCAATCACTATCAGCTCCAACAATAATCCTAAAGTAAAATATCATTTCCGAGAGATGATTATAAAGATAAAATGAAGAAAACAAGCGTTCTGGAGTCATGACACGTTATCTAGGGGGCTTCAGGAAAGGAGCATGGTGATCGCTGGTGCCAAAAGTGAAGCACCAAACTGGCCATATTCCTAGAAGACATTGCAAAACACAACAAAGAACCTTTCTTTTCCAATCTTAAGCGAAGAATAATGTGTGGGCTGGGAGTGGGGGTGGGGGATTACAGTCCTAAGGATAATAATGAAAATCTTGAATATGTTATAACAAATAAGATATACTAGGAATATAATTTTTTGCCTTGTTTGGCAACAGAATCTCTCAGGGCATAGATTAGTGGCAAAGAGTAAATGAGTTCAAATAGGACCATAAAGATTATATATTAATCTCATAACTTCCAAAGGAGTTCATAGTGAACACCTGATTTTCGTTACATGCATATCTTGTTTTACACTTGCAAGGATCATACCTAATAACTAATTAAAGGTCGAGTCATAGGTAGGCAGGTTACATAAGAGTGAGCATGGATCCGATGGACTATGGAGATCCAAGCATCCAAGGCACCAAGCTGGGATTTTAGGCTGAGAGCACCAAGAGAAACTCAATGATTACACCTATGTTACATGGTGATCCACTGTTTTAGCAATCAAACTAGATAGCTTCCTTCTAAGGTTCAACCCACGAGAACCCCTAACAGCTTCAAGATGAATCCTATTAATATATAAAATCGAAAACTTATAATCTTATGCAAGTTTAACTAAAGGTGCAACCTTGACAAAGACAAATTACAGCATCTATCTATTAACACAAATATCAAGGTGTTTGAAAGTGGATACAGTACCAGTGTCATCGGAAAAACACACCTGATACTCAGCTTCCACTGGAATGCAATCTAAGGAATAAGGTTGCTGGAGACGAGCTATAATCCGATCCTAAAAAGAAACTTCATAGGCTCAGAGCATATACAAAAAATGAGTAAATTATGCATAACATTGACAGTTCATATCTACACCATGTCAACTCTTGAACACAAAAATTGGCAGCAATTGAACTTAAAAATTTACCTTATTCTGAATAACGTCTTTCAGTATAGCAGTAATGCGAGCTAATGTTTCCATCTTCTTTTCCATTTCACTTACATGAGTTAAATGTGCTACATTTTTGTCCTCCTAAAATCAGAAATAGTTCAAATTTCAAAACAAGTTCACACATCAATCATCAACACAGATAATTACCTTTCTGCCTTGAAGTTCAACTTGCAGATCCGCTATTTTCCTCTGCACACCAGTTAGTTCTCTCAAGATCCTTATCAAGTCATCACCCTTTTCTCCAGTACCGTTTGATAAGTTTTGAATATCTTCCTAAATAACGATAAATTAAGTTAAAATTACAGCAATTTTTTTTTTAGTTTGTGTGCACGTGTGTGAGACAGACATGAATAAGACCTGGGAAGGAGGAGGGGCGACGGAGAAACCGAGATCGGCGGCGATGGAAAGGGCATCGGACATGCCTCCAACTCTTCTCAGTGGTTTTTTCCCCACCCATGTTGTGTCGCCGCCCATCGACATATTTGTGTACGGAGTAATTAAACGAAATTCAGTCGGAGGAACGCCGCTGTTGCGGAGGTTTGTGGTTTGGGAAAGTGGACCAACCGGCTCAGCAAAACGGGTTATGTTTTGACCCGATCTACCAACACCAGAAATTAAATTTGAATTTTGTTGAAGTCGTTACTTCCCCTGCGGGACCCAGTAATTGAAATTAAATTTTGGGTAAACATCATTTTTGGTCTCTCTTATAATTAACTTTTTACAGTGTGGTTCCTCTTATGTTTTTTTTCTCACTTTAGTCCCTACTATGAATTATTTATTTTACTTTAGTCCTTTTCAAGTGGTCCAATACGATTCCGATGACATGTGATATGCTCATGAGGGCAATTTTGTCATTTCAGGTAAACTAACAGGGATAATTTTATCTTTCTAATTATTTAAAAAAAAAAAAACTAAATATATAATCTCTTCCAAACTAGGCTTTCATTCCAATCCAACTTAATCGTACATTTTGTTTCAAACTAAAGTTTTTTCCTAAAATCTTTTTCAAACACCAAAATTGCTCACCAATTAAACAATATCTCAAATAGTCTCAATAGTGAACGGACGAAAATGCCCTAAAAATATTCATATGCATGTCACGTGTTATCGGAACCACCTGGTAAGGACTAAAGTGAAACACATAATTCATAGTAGGGACTAAAGTGAAACAAATACTTCATAGTAGGGACTAAAGTGAAAAAAAAAATATAATAGGGACCATTCTGTAAAAAGTTAATGATAAGAGGGACCAAACGTGGTATTTACCCTTAAATTTTGTATGCGACAATAAAGTTTTAAAGAAAACCACTCCTCAAATATTCTCAAATGATTGGCATAGCGATTAAAAGAAACAATTATAGGAGAATTAATTTTATTAAAATTGATTATGGTAATAATTGATTATAATAAAAATTAATTATAGAATAATTATTTTTGTATAATTGTTTTTGTAAAAGTAACACTTTGGTTGCTTCTAAAATAAGTTGATTATTCGCTTCTCGAGATCCCAAAAGTGATTATTATCTTGGGGGTCAAATACTATGAAAATCACGATTGGACATAAGTAATTTTTATAATCAGGGTCAAACATTTCAAAAATCACAATAGAGATATAAAAGTGATTCTAAGAGCTCCAATCGCTGGCCAAACTCACCAATTGTATAATTGCTTTTACGATAATTGCTTTTATGATTATTGCTTTTGAAATAAATGCTTTTACTATAATTGATTTACTAATGTTTGGTTTCAATTTTTCAGAATTGAATATAAAATTGTAGTATTTTATTTCATTTACAAAATTGTCCTTATATGCATGATAATGAAAACTATTCAATAATTTTTTTAACTATCATGTATGGAAAATAAAAAAAAAACAAAATTATCATAATTGACCGAACATTTGGTTTCAATTGATAAGATTGAAAATATAAAACAAATTTTAACATAAGATTATAATCATTAAAACTTATACTTAAATAGATGCATTTTGAAGGAGAAAAAAAAAGAATGAACAATATATATGATCCTTGTTCGAGCTTTTTATGAAATTAAACTGTAACATAAAATATAATAAATAATATTTCTTTTAAAAGATGAGAATGTGTTGTAAAAAGAAAGGGCAAAAGCGGAAATTCAAGTAATCAAAACAGCGATGGAACCAAAAGCACCCCTATAGCTACTTTTGTGGAACGTGGGATTTTCACCTTGGGAATCGCAATCGTGCAAGCAAGAAAAATCGGCCAAACAATCAAAATCATGCTTTTTCGATTCAATCGTGCATTTGTTCAAGTGGAACGCACGGCCAAACTACCTCTTAGGGCGAGTTAGGTGTAATTATTGAGGCTAGGGGTGGGATCAGGACGGGTTTTCGGGAATTCGGGTGTTTCGGGACGGGATATCATGTTTCGGGTTTTCAAATTCAAATCCCGAAACCCAGTAGATCAACCAAGGTCCCGAGAGTTTCGGGTACCCGATTTAATTTTGGGATTTCGGGACGGGACCGGGTGTCCCGATAAACAATTAACTTTTTTTTTTAGTTTAATGCAACTTTAAACCGTTCTCGGATCTTCTTTGTCAATATTGGTGTGCCATTTCACCATTTTGCGCCACATGCCACTTGAAGTTATGCACCACATGTAGACTTAGAAAGGACCTCAAAATCTTAAAATCTGATTGAAAAATTATTGGAGAAACTTGAAAATTGTAATCCTCTGCCATGATATATGTTAAAAACTCGGACGTTGGCGAGTAACGGATCAGTCGCGGACGACGGGAGTTAAGTTGTGGTGGAGTTAAGATTGTCCCGATCGGGTGGGGATCAATACCCGAAACCCGTCCCAATTTTTCTTGACCGGGTTTTGTCCCGTCCCAACTAGAAAATACCCGTTTTGTCCCGTCCCAAATAGAAAAAACCCGATCGGGACGGAACGGGTACCCGAAACCCGGTCCCATTTACCCAGCCCTAATTGAGGCTGTAAAAAAACACTTTTGTATCTCTATCGTAGTATTAAGAGCATTTGACCCTTCAATGACAATCACTTTCTAGTTAATTGTGATTTTGTGTGTGTTTGACCACCATTATCATAATCATATTTGATAATTTTAATCAACCAAAATCATGAAAGTAAAAAAAGTGTAGCTTTTGCAAATGTGATTAATGTTATGCAAAATAAGAAAAAGACATTTTAATAATATTAACTGGATCATGTATTCATATTTTACAATGAAAATCTTGCTCCGTATTTGCCTATTTGAGATAGTTGGATTATTCTATTTTGCCTAAAAAAGAAAATTTCCTTTTTATGATCATATACATGTTTCAAAAGGGTTAATGTCAATTTTTCATTGTGATTTGCATAATATTTAGTTTAATTCCATATTGAAAATAACACTTTGCCCCCATAAATTTTTTAAAAGACCAATTTAACTCATTTTAACGGAGAATGTAACACATTCATCGAAATTGAGAGTATCATGAAAAACATTGTGTAAAAAGAAAAAAAGTAACTTTTAAAGGGAATAAAGTGTCCATTTATTATAACACATGGGAAAGTGTCCCATTTTTTTACTTTCATACATGATCCAATTAATATTATTAAAATGTCTTTTTCTTATTCTTCATACTTTTGAAAACATAATTTTATTCTAAAGAATAAGATATACTCCTGCAAAGAAAAGAAAAAAAAAAGAAACAAATTTATATACTTTCTTTAAAAAAATAAAAAAAAAAAAAAAAAAAAATCGAAACCCTAATTGAACCCCAAACCCATGAACCTCATCCGCAGCCGCGCACACACTCCTCTAAAGTCTCAACCGATTCTTTATATATATGAATCAAAACATTGTACATCTCTTCGTATCTCATCTCATCTCATCTCTCCCTTTTTCTCTGCGCTGCAAACTTTTGTTCAAATTTTCGAAAGCAAAACTATAGTTGTTATTTCTGTTTGAAAAGTAACCGATGGGGAAGAGGTATAGGAAGTGCAGTATGACACTTTAAAACGCAGCGTTTAGAACCTTCGGTTCACCGTTCCTATTTCGGTCGGAAACGCCTGATTTCCGACGGTAACGCTGCTTGTGTGATGTAGAACGGGTCTATTGACGTTTTGTGAATATTCTTTCATGGATGGTTCGATGCCACGTCGCCGGTAGCGTTATACTAGCATTGACCGGCGGTGTCATGATTGGACCAAAATCGATTTCAATTTTCGCGTTTTGATAGGAACCTGTGGACTGATTTTAATCCGTTCGTCCATGGAGCCGTTTTGTGCGATTACATTTTTTTGTGGTTTTACTTTTTTTGAGAAATTTGGTATTGTTTAATATTAATTGGTGATATTTGAGGCCAGTGATGAATATATTAAATATTTGGAATTACCGTCTGAACTCAATGATGTGTGATCGACTATCTGAGGCTTCATTTGAAATCACTCAATGCTTTTATTGTTTTTCTTCTCAAATTGATTTCCTGAAAAATTGCTTGACAATTACTTCTCCTCAAGTCTTGATCTCGATCTCTCTTTTTATTTGATTATCTGAAAAATTGCTTGAAAAATTGGAGGCTCTTTTTAGACGAGATTCCATTCAGTTGAATTTCCACTTGGCTCTTTTTATTCCATTCAATGAGTTTTGAATTTTTGATAAGCAAATAGTTAACCATTAAGAGGAGATAAAGTGTTTGTTACATCAAAAGTTTCAACAACTAAAATCACCGGATTGAAGATTACTTTATACTGTAAAGTTTTCAACCAAAATACATTTAAATCAAGTTTCATCTATTTCACACAATTTGTTTTTTTTTCAAAACAAAACATCACTTGTATTAATAAAAGAATAAGGATAATTACGTATATCCCCCTGATAAGACTTAATTAACACTACTAGAAAAAGGGAAAATTTCGACAAAAAATTTTCTTAGGTTTGTCAACTTCTAGCAATTAATCTCTTACCCCTAAAATATTTTAATTTTGCTCCTAGATGTTATTTAAAATGTTTAATATCTTATAATTATTAAAATTTGGGTGATAATTGTTATATCTTATAAAAAATTGTAAAAGCAATAATTATATATTTACTATTAATAATTTCTGGTAAGTTTCAATAAATATTGCAAAAAAAAAAATGATTACTTATTTGTTAACAATTTAACTTATATTAAAATAAATTAAATATAATTTTAATGATAATATTTTAAATATTTAAGCAAATTGTTTACTTATTTAATTAAATGAATCTATTTCCTCTATAAGTAGGTTTTGTCTACGGTTCCTTGAGGTCATTCTTTGAGAAATCGTTTCATCCAATAAAATTTTAACACATGATTGCATGTACAACACCCAAATTTAGAATACTTAATTTAAATAAACATTTTTACACTTTTTGATAGTTTCAGTTTAACAAATTAAATATTAATTCTTTCAGCTATTTAAAATTATTTCCAAAAATATAATTAAATATTAGTTACATCAACATGAAGACTTATAGTTCAATTAACATATCATCGATATCCGATTATCCGTGAAAAAAAAAAAAATAAAAATTTGGGTGCTGAATGTAACTCGTATCACCGAGCTTTAATTTGGTTCTAATAGTTTATAGGCTTCACAAAATACACCAGTATTTAGTTCATTTAGATTAGATGCTTACTAATGGAGCTTCGAACGAGTCATTCATATCAACAAATCAATAAAAAAAATGCGTCTAACACTATGCACGAGAGAAACCCTAGAATTTGAATAGAGGGGATCGAAGAAGGATATAAATCTTTCACATTGAAGGTACCAGAGACGGTGTCGTTGGCTGATCTGACGGCGGATTCGATGTCAAAAACACTGGCAAGTGGGCTGTTGCCACTGCTACTCTTTTCGGAAGATCTAGTTGCAGCGTATGAATTCCAATCTGACAACAGAGACGAAGATGACATCGTTGTTTGCTGGAGAGAATTTTCATTCTCATTTTCACCAAAACTCGCTGAAAACCACTTATGCATTGTATAGGAATTGGGAGTTGCAATTTAATGGAGATGAGTGAAAGCAAACCAAAGGCAAGTTAAGCAAGACAATTTGATAACCGGACCTTATTTTGATTGTCGGATATGCACTTCTTGATTCATACGTTGGCGGAGGAGGCGAGCCTGACTGAATATTATCTGGAGAGAAGGAAAACATCGGGAGAGATGGATATGAAATAATAAGGATTTAATAGTAATTTGATATTTTTGAATTAATTCATGTAGGGGTGTATTGATAATTTGATAGTGTACAATGTCTATTATAGAAAATATGATATCAAACCTAATGTTATGCACTATAATTTTTAAAAACCGACTATCATACACTCTTGTACATCATTAAATGATTTGGATTGAAGATTTTAAATTTTTAATGGTTTTGATTTTACATGAAACGATTCCTCAAGTACACCCTCGAGAAATCGTAGACAACCCCATATTAGTAAATATAATAAAATTTATATCTATACTATATCCAAAAACAAAGCCTTCTCATACTCACAAATAAAAGTTATTTTTAACCAGTTTACAATGATTCTCCTCAAATTTTAAAACTCAACGGACAAGTTATCTTAAAAGGAGGGGCAACTTTGGAGAAAAAAAAATATAAGTGTTTTTCAATTTCAGACATACAATTTTCCTTTTAAAAGTTTCAACAAAATGGGTCTTATAGTATTTTTACTTCTTAACTACCCGTGTAATTCTATTCAACTCATTATATCTCTCTTTCTCTTTCTTTAATCGAAGGAGTTAGCCCTGACGATTGGAGACGGTGATCATGAGAGTGCAAATTCACCGAGGTAGAGATTGACACCCCTGGGCTTTGAAAAGCCTAGCAGGTTGGAGATACTCTTAGATCATATAATTAATCATGCAAACTTCTTTTCGACAGAAAAATTATCCTATTCTAGTTCATTTTAATATTCTGTTCAACAGAGCAATTTTATAAATTCTTATTCAAATTTTCATAATCTAAATCTAAATCCCAAACACGGGCCTGTGATTGTGATTCTTGATTTAACTTCATCTACTTTTTGTTCATTCAATTTACCTCATATTGAATAACACACCAATTCATTTGGGTTAAAAAGTTTGTAATGTTGGTGTTACGTAGATTGTCTATAAAGACAACAAATGAATTCAGACGGTTCAAAAAGAGCGAAGGACAAAAATACTCTCTATATTTTGTCTAACTTTTAAAAATTCCTCTATGTTATTTTAACTATTAAAAACCCCTTTGTGTTTAATTTTAAATACCGCACTCGACTCAAGTAGTATATACTTATAATTTTATTTTTGACTTTTGTTGGAATGACAAGATTACCCTTATGTGTTTGTCTTTTTTCTAAAATTTATTTATTCTTTTTAAAAAAATAAGTATATACTACTTGGATCGAGTGTGGTATATAAAATCAAACACAAGGGGGTTATGGGGATTTAAAACGACATATAGAGATTTTTTTGGGAGTTAAACAAAGCATAAGGGTGTTTTTGTCTTTCGATGTCAGGGGTAAAATTGTCATATCAAAAGAAAAATTTAAACAAATACTTACAATTTTGACGTTTGAAACACTCTTTTTTTGGGATATATTTGACACTTATTTGAAATCATAGGAATTTTTTTAAAAGTCAAAATAGCACACGGAAATTTTTGGAAGTTAGACAAAACATAGAGGGAATTTTTATCTTTTGCTCTTCAAAAACGAAATTGAAGATCTTGACAATGAAGCGGAGACAGCTTGAGAAAGATCTTGCAGACGAGCAAAAGAAAGAAGAGAAGCAATGAGTACGGCTGTCTATTTTAAATTTCAGAAATTTTGTCTAATGCTCTATTTACCGATTTCTTATTCATTTATTGATAAAATGATAGTATATATTTTTTCAAAATATTGCATTAGAGTACTTTATGTCATTTCATACAATGACACAGGCATATTCATAAACATATTTGTGCGCGTTGTGCGCGCCAGTACTGCGTGCGACGATTGCTAATTGTATTATAAGTCAAATATTTCAATTTTATAAATTTTATATTGTATTATAAATTCAATATTTATTTATACAATAAAATATTATTAATATAGTTAGTGTAAATATAATTTTATATTTATAAACTGTATTATTAAAATATTATTTAATTTGTTATTATCGAAATTAAATTTTTAATAAATATGTAAAAGAAATTGAAATATTTATAATATTATGGACAATTATAAATATATCAATTATTTTGATGGTAAATATATGATTATCATTTATATAATTTATAAGATATAAAAATTAACATCAAAATATAAAATTCATAAGATATTATAAATATTAGAAATAACCCCAAAGACAAAATTTAAACATTTTAAGGAAAATAAGTTAATTGTAAGGAGGTGACAAATCTGAGGGAATATTTGTAGTACCCAATACGTGGCATGATATAGTTAGATCTTACCTCAAGGGGTAACCGTAATTTACCCAAATAATAATAATACAAGGGGGAATGCAGAGATTGCACGATTAGTATAATGCAGCAAAGAAGAAAAGAAGCTAAACAAGGCTTAAGCAACTTAATCAACAAGGCCATCCATCCAATCAGTGAGAAGCAAGAGAAACGGAATCCCTTTAAAATCTTTATAGATTAACAACCACATAGCAGTCCAATATCTGATTTTATCCCATAACTCCCCAGCATAATGCTCCTTCGTCTATTCGAATCTATTTCACATAAAATAACTAGTAGAAAACCAAATTATCACCCAAAAAAAAAAAAAAACTAATAGAGAACCCGAAATCAAAGCAGAATATATTCAAACTAGCCCATGTATCTTTCTTGTTTCATGAGAAAGAGAAACAACACACCATAGTGAAGATTGTATTTGCTTTTGCTTGTCCTACAAAAATTTGAAAACATAATTGAAGACTCCTAAGTTTACCTTCATTTGCAGCCTTAAATGTACCTATCCAGTACTTCCATGTCAATAAGTAGAAGCTACACAGAGGAAATAAAAAGACACATCCAATTTCAATATAGTATCAGTTTCAATATCCAGCCACAACTTTTACTATAATGACATTGAAAAAACCATTGGAAGTAGTAATGTTTAGAAGAAGCCAGGAATTTCTCCTGGCATTGGAGCCAACTCATTGTTGTTGAACCTTTCCTCATCATAAAAACAAGCATGAACTACCCTACCTCCAAAGAAGCGACCTTCGAGTTCTATAATGGCTTTAGTTGCTTGTTCCGCTCTCTCAAACTGAATAAATATTCTTACAGCTTCTTCATGTGGGAAGTTTGGTTCTGTAATCTCAAATATGAGGACACGAGTAACTGTACCAAATTTAGTACACTCCTCCGCCACCTCACCTTCCAAATCATCATCTACCTCACCTGGGCCAACCTTCAGAGACAAGCCACAAAAAGTCGATTACAAATTTTACCATGCACATACATTACAGCTAAAAGCAAGGATAAATAGCAAAGAAAACATTTTGTTTATTTAAGGTACCGTTTGCTTCCACAAAAAGTTTGTAACTCCTAAAGAATCTTAATGTTTGTTAATATGATTTATTTGTACTAGATGATGCCTTCTAATTAGATTCATCCATGCTCAATCTGTTTCCATAATTATTTTCTTCACTATTTTACCATTTTATGCTTGGGTGCTTCATCTATGCATCACATGAGAAGCAAAAACTTGCATACTTACTACTCAATGGATATAATGAGTACACTCCGAAGCACTTGAAAGAGAAAAGAGATGAATCTATTTTGTGAAAAGAAGCATTATTATGCGATCAAAACGAAATTAGTGACCTTAAGTCATCCTTATCCCCAAAGAAAACAAAAGGTACACATTATCTTACTCTTTTAAGAGCTATATATGGAAAATATGATATTAGGGGAATGTAATAAACGAGGATTGGACAGTGGACACAATAATGTACAGAAATTTAAACTTAACAGTATTCAGTCTCAAAATTTGGTACATGCAATCTTTGGGACATGATTTCACTGCATACTGCCCCTCGAGGATTATTTCCAGGAAAAGAAAAAAAAAGGTAGATAGTTTTGTTGAACATAAAACACACTGAAAAATGAAGCCAGTGATATGGATAATGTTCACTAACACATTAGCTAAAATGATGTAGATGGCTAATTTTTTCTAAGCTTTGACTGCTAGGCACTAAACTATGGTAACGCTCAAGTAAATCATTATATTAGACACCTTACATTCTTAAATTATTTCAACCAATGGGTAGTTTAATGGCACTAAAACCCTCGTAGAGATATATGTATTAAAACATACAATGGCCATGGAATTTGAATTGAAAAAAAATGTACTCAAATACGAATAATAAAGTATTTTTAGGTCCACTTAAACTTCAATTTCTTGGTCAAACACTATCGTAATTTCAAATTATGCTTCAACGAGTAGCTGTTTCCCATTCCATTCTCTAATAAAAGTTGTAAATGTCCACACTGGAGTTCATAGACTTGTTATAGGCCAAAAGATGGGTGGAGCTGCTAAACCCATTCAAAACTTCATCGTATAGGAAAAAGAATAACACCAGTTACTTATTTATTTCCCAGTAAACTCACTGCTTAAAAAGCAACTCATTTATTAAGATCTAGGTCATCTGTTGGTTACCTAACAGCTAAGAGAAATGTAACCTTTTCCTAGTATGCTTACGTTACTAAAATCATTCTAAGCCACTGTCAGCAGACAATTTCAACAAGAGGAACGAGGCCTAGAAGTTAGACTAACATGAGATGTAACAATCTGAAAGCCCTAACCTCCAAGGTCACAATGAATACCATGAAATTAATCAAAGCACATAATTGAACTTGTATAAATTTGATACCATGTTTCGAAGAAGCACAACCCTGGTGGGAGTCCCATTGAAATTAACACTCTTAACCTTCTTACTAGACTCGCTGGCGTTGACAATAACTCCAGCTCTCTTATCAGTCTTCTTGGCCACCAATGGTGTCGTAATCCCCTGCTCCTGCTTCCCCAAACCCTGTCCTTGCTTCCACCCCATCTTCGCCATCATCCTCTGAGCTGCAGTCATCTTCCCTTCCGCTCCCAATCCTAATCCCCCGCTCTCCGACTTCCCAATGCTAAATCCTTCACCTCCTCCATTCCCCTGCGGAGGAGGGGGGGATGGCGATTTTGGGACACCACTTCCGCCGCTCAAAGCCGCCCTCCTTCGCCACGCCTCCTCTCCAGAAATACTCAATTCCTTCTCCCTGTCCCTGTCCCTGTCCCTGTCCCTGTCCCTATCCCTGTCCCTCTTCTCTCTTTCTTCCCTCTCCCTCTCTCTCCTCTCTCTCTCCTCCAATTCTCTCCTCACCTCCGCCTCAGCTTGCTTCCGCTTTCGCTCTCGGAGGTAGTCATCGTAGTCGTTGGGCCGGGCCGGGTCGTACTCATCCACGACGGAACTGGTGACTCCGACGAGAGCGGGCTGAAACGACAACGTGCTAGGGTTAGGGTTTATGTTCTCGGACTGAATTGTAGTACTACTAGTTTGTTTGCTGATGATTGCTGGCTTAGGTTTTGGGGGTTGAGATCGGATGATTGTTTGGGGAGGGGGGAAGGGTTTGCGGAGGGTTGATGGTGCCATCTTGGCGCTGCTGGACCAAACATTGGTGGTGGATGTGGTGGTGGTGGAACTGTCGTCCGTGGCGGACGTTGGTGGGGGTAGGTCGCCGTACAATCCACCCAGCATTTTGTACTATTTAGAGCGTCTGGGTGTGGAGATTTTACGAGTAGTGCGAAATTAACCTTTAAACTAAAAGTTATTTTGGCCCTCAAACTGGAAATTCAACTGGACATTTAAACTGAATGCTAATTGGGCTTTCAAAATCAAAGTTAGTTGGGCCATTGAACCAAAAGCACCAACTGGAACTGGCAAACCAAACCCAGCAAGAACCAATCCTTTTTTAGACGGTTGGACACATTAAGTGTGTACCTTTTACAATAGGAATTTGAATTCGAGTCCGTTTTATTTTGTAGTGATTAGTCCCTTCCGCTAGACTAATCACCTATTGGTCATAAGAGAGATTATGACTGACATTAATTTTATAAGAATAATTATCATACATGAACCTTTAATTGCAGTCCATAAATATCAATTTAATTATACTTCATGTTTTGTAATAAATCAATATTTAATTAATGCCCTTTTATGTACAATTTGCATTACCAAATGATAATGTAAGTTGTAAAAACAACAATCATTTATTTTAACTTGGATATTCGTTTAACTAAAGTACGTTATTTCATTGTTAATTTGTTAGTTTGTCATAAAATAAAAGAGAAAAGTTACGACTCAATATGCCATTACTATAATATCCACATAATTGGTAAGAAATCCAGTCGTGGTTAATTCGGGAATTATTGTACTTTAACTTTAAGGATATGAATAAATAAAGAATTGCTAAAAGTGGACTTTCGTAAAGTCATTTAGGAAAATTCATATAGCATGTATTGAAATTAGGGATATAAATAAATTCAGAATTTCCTTAATTTGACTTTTATTATAGAATCGCTATAGTTTTAGTGGCACAATAACAACAACGTTACCTGTTTTTAACTAATTATTATTAGTAGTAGGTATTTTATTTTATTTCCTTTTGTGTACAGAAAGTCACAAACGTGTTTCGATGAGAAAATGAAAAGGAAAAACATTCGCATAGCATATAAATAGATACGTAGGAATTTTTTTTTCATGGATTTTAATAGGTTACTGTATACACTCACCCTCCCGCGATTGCAGGTAAGTATACGTTCCTCTCTCTTTCTCTCTCCCCTCTTTTATGAGTGAAATTACTGATGAAATCCAATTCAATTAGATAAGTTAGGGTTTTCTTTTCTTGAAATTCAAAGATTTCTCTATTACTCGTTCTGTTGTATTTTAGGGGTTTTCTTGACTCAAGATTGTTGCGCGGAGTTCTTGCTACAGGCTTGGGCTGTATACGATAGGGTTTTGGAGTTGACGGATCTGGGTTGGAGTTTACAATTGGATCATTAAAGTTCAATATTCATCATGTTTTGGCGTATGACTGGCCTCCCCACTGCATCTCCAGTCAGTGTCCTCGTTTCTCTCTTTTACTAGATACTTATGTTATTATTTATTGATCCATTATATTTCCACGTTGTTTCTTGATAGTTGGATTTGATTATGCTTAGTGATTTGTGTTTCTTGGAGTATTGTGAGATCTTGTTAGTGGTGGAAGTAATGGGGAATACGGTTCTTGGTTGTCTAGAAGGATACATAATTCGAGCGATGGTGTATCTTGTTGGTCAATGTTCTGTTGTGTTGTTATTTTGTTTGTTTTCTGATTAGCGGCATATGTGACTGTTTTTGTCAAATTTATTGTTGCCTGTGAAGTTTTGGGAGCAATGTAACAGTAGACCAAGTTAAGCTATGTTACTGTCATGTATGGTATGAAGGCTGGTAGAGCACTTCTGCTTGTTGTATAGTGCTAAACACCTCTGGCTGTATTTATAGATGGGACTATTTTAGCCAAACATGTTTATAAAATGAATGCGTAAAGAATTAAGACATAGATAATTGAAAGCTGTTCAGATTTTTGGAAAAAATAGTATGTTTGTAACCTGGAGAGCTATTTCAATGTTCAGGTTGTTTGCTTATAACGCTAACTGGATAACAGAGTAGTCCAACATGCCACACTGGACTGGTTGGGGATGTCATGTAGGTCTTTTAAGCATTCAGCTCATGCACAATTCACTTTATAGCGGAATTATGATCTAGTTTTTTTGTCAAATCTTATTTCTAGTTGCCAATATGCGTAGTTGTCTACATATGGAAGTCTTGTCTTCATGACTATGAGATTGTTACATTTTCTTTCTTTTTTGCAATTTAAAACTAGCGAGTTTTTCATAAAGATCTTAAATCTCTTATATCTGCTGAGAATACTAATATTTTTGTGGAAAAATATGTTTAAAAAGTTTTCTAATCTTGATCTTCCAGCACTGCATCAACTTATATCTAGTCTCCAAAAGATATCTGGTTTTGTTATAACATGTTTCTTAGGCTTCAGCGTTTTTCTTGTGTCTCTGTGTGTTTTCGTAATTATGTTATATTGTGCTCCATATTGAGAATTGGGAACACATTTGATAAACAGTCTTGTTTTAATTCATGAATTGAGTCCTTTGCATGTTCTAACCTATGCGTTTACTTGAGCTTTTCTTTTTCTTTTATCATTATGTTATGTCAGGTGGAAACGATTTTAGATAAAGAAAACTATACACTGGAGGAGCTATTGGATGAGGATGAAATAATTCAAGAATGCAAAGCTCTTAATGGCCGTCTTATTAATTTGTGAGCTTCTATTTCCATGAACGTACAAACTTGTAGTGTTACTTTTTTTTATCTTATATTTTACTTGTACTTATTATGCAGTTCATGTTGAAAGTGGTTCTGAGAATAATTTATTTTTCATAGTTGTACTAACTGTTTCTTATGCTTCGAAGAATTTAATTGGTTATCTTAACCTAGATAAGCATATTCGCGTAAGGATGCCTTGACATGCACACTGAATATGCGCTTAGAGCGCATCAGAATCCTTCTTATAATTCGAAAATTCGTGAATCCTTACCGCTATGCTCCATATTTTACGAACGCCCACTAATTTTATGACATGTGGCTTCCACTATCTATTATACTACTTTTCACCTGACATCTTTAATCAAATTAAAGACTTTTTCATTGTAAAGGTTGGTCCTTTTATCTTTGGGAAGATAGATATACTTACACACACTTCTTATATATTTATTATTGTATTAATTATGATGAAGTGGATAGAAACTTGATTCCTTTCCCACATAACATGCATATTATGTGTGTTGGTATTTCTTTAGTTGGACAAAATAGTTTTTTTAAGTTATTAAAAATATAAAGAGTGCTCTTAGATACATAAGATTTAGAACATATATCTGATGGGCTAAAATGACTTAACCAACAATTTTATTGGTGAATCATTGTTTTATAGATCTTGATGGTTGTTATGGGGTTCTTATGAGGCTACCTTCTAAAGTTCTCTTATGAGGCTACCTTCTAAAGTTCACTGTGTTATATGTCTAAACTTAAATAGGATATGGAATATTGTTCTTATGAGTCTACCTTCTAGGGTTCTTTTCATGTATATTTAGCTTTTTTGTACAAATTGGAGTAGATAATACTCCTCAGGAATGAGGACACGTGTACCATCATACTGTTGATTTCAAGATGTACTTGATTCCATGATGCATAATTAGAAAGGGGACTAGAGGGTGGTAAGACTTCAATCTTAATTCAGGATTTGCAAGATCAAATACTTATTTTAAAGAAATGGCCGCTTGGGGGAAGTAGTTCGCTGGAAGTATATTTGCTCTCAAGTCTCAACTAAAGCGAATCTAGTAACTATGTTCTTCAGAGAATCTTGATTATTTACTATATGTTAAATGTTTTCATTTTTTGGCGATCCTAATCAAACATGTTCTTGTTTAAAGTGGTCTAGTTAATTTTCTCTATCCTTCAAGGACAGAAGAACACAATTTCCTTTATGCAAGTTACTTTTGTTTGTCAGAATATTCAGGATATGCTTACTTGCATTAACACAATTGATCCAAAAAATCCATGCAGTTTGAGGGAAAGAGCTCAAGTCAAACAACTCATTCAATACATAATGGAAGAAGCTCCAGAGGATGCAGATAGACAACGAACATTCAAGTAAGCATGTGCAGGTTTTAGGTGTCTAGACATGCCAGGTCACTGCGTACCAAATCTATTTTAATGCGATTGTGATAATGTATTTCAGAGAAAGTAATGATGAAGAACTTTGTTTCGTTCTTCTTGTAGGTTCCCTTTCATTGCTTGTGAAATTTTCACGTGTGAGGTTGACATAATACTCAAAGCTTTGGTTGAGGATGAGGAGGTGCGAAGTCTTGAGAATTTTCTATAATTAGCTGGATCGTTTTAATCTTGAACCTATTTTTTATGTTTTAGAATTTTTTTGAACTTTATCAGTTATTACTGCTTTTGGTTCACAGTTGATGGACCTGTTATTCTCTTTTCTGAATCCTGAGCGCTCCCATAGTAGTCTCTTGGCTGGTTATTTCAGTAAGGTATGATCTTTGATGCTTTGATGATCTTAGTTTTAAGTGTGGTTCACCATTATGCCCAACTTAGTCCAGAAGATCTGTAAAAGAATGAATTTAAAGGGGGGAACGATTGATGTAGGGATATATATGACCCCACTATTAGAGTTGAACTACCAATCTATTTTATCAAAATATCATGTTGACATGGTAAAAATAATATTTTTCTAGGCTTAACATTATTATAGTGGATGTTAAAAGTCAATATTCTCTCAGGCTTAACATTATTGTATAGGCACCTCTGCACTTTTGGTTTCCCGATTTCCTTTGTTTTTTGAACTATCAAGTTCTTTTGTTTAAAAAAGGCATCACATGATTGAAGTCCATGTTTTCGGTCAGGCTGAACATTATTAATGCTTCTTTGCAATTTTGGCTTCCCTTGTGATTTCATTGTTTAATAGGTCATTTTGTAACGGATGACCACTATCACTCATGCAGTGATAATGGTTCACCATTATCTTACATTAATCAGGATCATGCTCTCTTTCTCTCTCTCTCTCTGTGTGTGTGTGTGCCTGTGGTTTCTCACAATGGCTTGGACTTTTGGAAGTTCATATGAGTATAAGAGTATGAGCCTGTTTATCAATTCATGGAATTCTATTTATCTACAATTTCTCCTTCTGTTTAGTTGCTCTTCATAATTAAACATTTGCTTAGTGAGTATGCAGAATATGTTCATGTATGTGCAAAAAATTAAAGTATAGCTGTTATTTGTTTTTAATTTTTTGCATGTTTATGTTAGTGGCTTTATTGTTTGAGTGATAATAGCTATATTTCTAAAGTTTTAAATGTCTAGTTATTTCGCCCTGTTGAAATATTCTTTCTATGTTTGAGCTCTTTTTTAATAGGCGTAAAATGTAGGGGTAAAGATATTTTCTATGTCTATTACATTTTGGAGACAAACATATATTGTTATTATCATTTTTTCCAACAGGGGTAGAAACCTGTAAAGATATTTCTATGTTATTGTCTATTACATTGTTGCTCCCCTGTTGTATGAGTTGGTTTCGGAGTAAAATATCTTTACATTTGCCAATGGTACCAAGGTCTGAAAATTGAAGTGTGATTTAGGTTTAGAAAGACTCGAGAGAGTGAAAGGCATAGGAAACTTGGATGGTATGCAATTTAATATTGGTTCATTAATTATATCTGTGAAGTCTACCGTTGAACGTGCTTAGATATCATTGTAGGTTTATAGTTATATTCTGCTGGCTGTTCTTTGCTGCATGAAGATACTTCCAATATTTTTTGGTATATGCTTGACACTCTGATTTTTGTGTTGCTAGGTTGTCGTATGCCTTTTGCTGCGGAAGACGACTCCTCTAATGAATTACATTCGGGTGAGTCCAATTGTTTCTTGTAATCCATTTTCTTATTTTCTCAAAATTTTAGCCTGATAAATTTCAGGCTCCAACTATATTACCATATCGTAGTTCTAAAATAGTTTATTTTTCACAAGCCATGATATCAGTCATGACTCTTGACACTAGTGTTCTGTTGATATTGTTCTATTGCTGTTTGAAGGACACTTGTTGCCCTTTCTATGATAGTAAGTAAAGTAATAGTTCAGAGCCTGTTTGGTTAGCGCACTTTCCAGAATGTTTTTTTGTTTTTCAATCACTTGTGTGACATGTGGGCCATTTGTGTCCCTATTCAGAAATGTGTTTGCTGTTTTTGTGTTCTGCCAAACATTCTGAATAAGAAATTGGCATTTTACACAACAGAAATACTGTTTAGAAAAATTCGAAACCAGAGCCACTCAATCTTCTACAAGACCACGCACCAAGAACCAAAAGGTTCCAACCCACCCCAAAAAATAAAGTTATCATCTCATCCGTTTTCATTCAACAACTGGGGTGAGCTCTGATGTCATCTGGCGTCCAACATGGACCTTATATTCATCAAACCCTAACTGAATATTGTCTTGAAGTTAACTTTTGCATAAGATAACCATCTGGTGCCTAAGTGTTTTAATTATGACAGCAATACACGTAGGCTGCATAAGAAGGAACTTGAACTTTTCTTACACTTTCTTGGGTCACATAGAATGTTGAAGTTGTTAGGGAGTTAATATTTCATGTTCTTTTTATGAAATTACAATTTTTTTAATCTAAGATCTTAATTTGGTATTATTTGGTGATATGTATTATTTAGTTACGACGTGTTGACTATTTCAAACAGCCCTAGTTATTTAGAAGATTTTCACTAAATTTTATTATTCCAACTACCTATATCTATAAGCTATTTTTTTGGTTTTAATTCTCCTCTGCAGATTTTACGTTCCTGTTAAGGCTTATACATATGTTTAAAGGTTGAATATTTAATTCCTATCAGATATGGCATTTTAAATTTCCAAGTGCTTAAATGCTCATCTTGTTTATGCAGGCTCATCAGGATATCATTAAAAAACTTGTTGACCTAATTGGAATTACTTCTATGATGGAGGTTTGTTCAACCCCCCGATTCCTCTCAATGTACCTCTGTAGAAGATATCTTTGTTTGAAATCATAATATATTTCTTTTGGGCAGGTTCTAATTCGTTTGATTGGTGCTGATGAACATATATATTCGAGCCATGCGGACTGTATGCAGTGGTTGGAAGATTTGAACGTGTTAGAGATGATTGTGGATAAATTCAGTTCATCTGTAAGTTGCATTAAGCATGTTTAATATTGTATAGCTACATTTTTCCATTCTTCAAGCCTTAGGCGCTTCTTGAAGTCCACCGTCATGAGTGGTTCTGTTGGGGTCTAATCTTGTTTTCGATAATTGGGGGATTGAAGTTTGTTGCAGCTTTTGAGTTTGTTTTCGATTGATCGGTTGATCCTATGAGAGGCTAACCATTCATTTGTTTTTGGCTCTTCATTTGGTGCCTATGATTTTACTGAGCTGCATCTTCTGTCTTTCTTTTTATTTCTGTTGAATCAGCTCAAGCTTTAGTTTTCTGGGACATTATGTGCAAAACTAAGTTTCCAAGGCACCAAATGAAACTTACTTCTCAAGGCTATTTGAGAAGTAAAACTAAGTTTCTAGGACATTATGTGCAAAACTAAGTTTCCAAGGCACCAAATGAAACTTACTTCTCAAGGCTATTTGAGAACTAAAACTAAGTTTCTAGGACATTATGCAAAATAAGTTTCTGGGGACATTATGCCAATGCTATTTGAACATGAAATTTACTTCTCAAGGCTTTAAGTCTGTAGAACATGCATTTTCAAACTTGCTTTGTTTCTTAAAAAAAAAAATTCATATTAGTTGTGTATATATGCAGGACTGCCCTGAAGTGCATGCCAATGCTGCAGAAACTCTTTGCGCAATTACGCGATATGCTCCGCCAGGGTTGGCTTCAAAAATCTCCAGCCCGAGGTTGCATTCCTTTTACTCCTTTTGTTTCCAGACCCATCTTTTTCTTATACTGACTGACACTGGGCTGTCATAGTTTCATAGGAAGATTGTTTCATCATGCTCTGGAGGACTCAAGACCAAAATCTGTTTTGGTTAACTTGTTATCAGTCTGTATATCCTTGTTAGACCCTAAGAGGTTAACATCAGGGATGTATTACATGTATAACCGCCAAATGACTCATGGATCAGGAATTGCTGCTAATCCTGAGACTGTTGAAGGCATGCTGGGGAGCCTAGGTAGGATACTTTGGATTCATACCAGTGATTATTAACTTGACTCCAATATGCATGGGAAAGCACCGTCAATAGGAATAGGGAGTGATTTATTATTTAGGTAAACTTTTGAAAGAATATTTGAGTCCTAAAAAATCATTTGCATGATTACATGTTAAGTTACTAGAAGACCCACATATCTATTGATGCAATGTTTGACTTAAGTTTTCTGACTTATCACGAATAAAGCAAGGCTCACTGGGACAAAAAAAAAGGTGATAGTTACCCTGAAGTTATGAAATAAGCATCTATTAGCTGTAGGTCGTATACTTGAGATATCATCGGCTAGTATAATTTTTGGACAGTTAATACTTGAGAAATCAAGATGGCTCTCAATTTAGTCATTGGTAAAAATGATTGCCATTTTCGTGATAATTCTGATATTGCGAATATGCTTGCTTAGTTGGAGAGAGAAGCAGGAGGTAAAAACTGATAAATATTTTTGCACCTCAATGAAACAGAGAAAAATCAAATTCTAATGATAAAGTTTAGTGTAACATTGCCTTCTCAGGATAAGTTAGTTACTCTAGATGTGCTATTATTGGATTCGTTTTTGTTAGTTGAAGTCTGTAAAATTCTGTGTAGAAATGTTTATGATAGTTGTATTCAAGATCTCTATATCGGAATGTTAAGAAGAGAATAAACTGGTTTATTGGGCAGGTGATTTGCTCAAGCTTTTGGACCTTTCGTCTGAGGACAATGTCTTGCTCACTACATATGGAAAACTACAGCCTCCTCTTGGAAAGCGCCGTTTAAAGGTATCTTTTGTAATTTGAGTGACGCTAGAATTTCTTTGTTGCGAATTGTTATCGACTCTTGTACTTCTTCAGTGAAATACTTGTTTTAGAAATTCTCTTGTGTTTCTAACAAATAACAAATTGCTTTTATGCTTTTGCATTTCTGTGCCACCCATACTTTTCCGTAGTTTCTCTTATATACCAAATTATCTTGTGGAAGAGAATTGATCAATATTGTGGATGCAAGTCTGATTTTGAATATATGGTGGATCTCAGATTATAGAGTTCATCTCAGTCCTAGTAGCTGTTAGTAGTGAAGTTGCAGAAAAGGAATTTATGCGCCTGGGTGCTGTGAAACGTATTTTAGAATTATTTTTTCAGTAAGTTCTTTCCCTTCAGCTTCTGATTCTAGTCAATAAGATTTAATTGAAAAATATTCGTACTCAATCATAATTGAATGTAGGTATCCGTACAATAATTTCTTACATCACTATGTGGAACACATTGTAACATCTTGCTTGGAGAGCAAAAATTCTCAGTTTGTTGAGCATCTTCTTCGTGATTGTAATCTTATTGGGAAGATTATTGAAGCAGAGACGAACTCCAATTTGGTTGCTGGCACCAGCAAGGTAAGTGTCTAGCATGTAAATCTACTGTTGAAAGTTTTAGATATTATCGGTTTCTTTGTTTAAGTGTTGAATCAAGTTGTATTTGTGTCTTGCAGCCTACTGTACCAGTGGAGGGAAGATTGCCACCCAGGATAGGGAATATTGGTCACCTGACCCGTATTGCTAATAAAATTGTTCAGTTGGGGAATAGCAACAATGAGATACAGACATTTCTGCAGGTTTTACCAATCCTTTTTTTGTTTCCAAAAAAATTAAATTAAAATGAAATAAAATTGATTTATACTCAATTTTCACTGTGTATTGCACTACATTCCAAAGAACATGTTTTATGACGATGTTAGACTTAGTATGTTGTTGTTGGTTGGGTTTGAGCTATCTCCATCTTTGTAGTTATAAGCTTGTACTTCAATGTGATTTTTCTTTTTCCTCCTTTTTGTATTGATGGCTTTGTGATTGCTGGGGTCTTGTTTTCTATGTCCTTACTCAGCATCAGGCATAGTGAAGTTTGAGTGCATGCATTTGTATATTAGCTAACTTTTGTCAATCTTGCGATGTCATGAGAAGCACTTCAAAACATCTGTACTGTTCATTATTTGATATACCTTCTAAGAAATTGTATCTTGTACTGTTTTATTGGCAGGAAAGTAGTGATTGGGTTGCTTGGGAGACAAATGTGCTGCTTAAGCGCAATGCGTTGGAAAATGTCTTCCAGTGGGCTTGTGGGTGAGTTTGTTATACATTGTCTCAACATGCTTCACGTGTCCACAAACTCTGATGAGTATTTGTCCCTCGTTTACTAAACATAATGTTCTTTTGCTTGTTTTAGTAGTCCACATTCAGTTGATTGCATCATGCCATGCATGTTGCTATAATATAACTAAGTTTGAATATGCATCTAATGTCATGTTACCTGGGTGAGCAACTTGAGTTCTTGATTGGAAAATAAGGGACGATGAACATTCTTAAGACATCGGTTTGCCTGTATGGTAAATTAACATAATACGAGAAATCTGTAATTAAGCTAAATATCAATGAAAGCAAGAAGTCTGACTAAAGTCACTAAACATCTATTTTTTGGAGCAAGAGTTAACATTCTGACTTTTTATTTGGGGTAGCGATATTGCCAGAGCAGCAATTGCTGCCAGAGCAAAAATTATATATTCTCAAAAATGCCCTTAAGCATCAAAATGAATGTTTTATGGAGTATTAAGTTTCCAAGATTTTCTAAATAAGCAATAATTAATGAGCTTATATACTTAATTCTTTTTAACATTAGTTGCTTCGTCTTCTACGGCATGGCACCAACCATTAGAACTTCAACAATTCAAACCTTCCACCAACATCAATCCTTCAATCACTAAACCGGAAAATTAAATAATAAAAATTTATAGTCTTCTATTCTCGACACTTGTTTGAGTGATTTTTAAACTAACAAAAAATAGATCTGCCAAAATTACACCATGGAATATTCCCCAAAATTAAGATTTTCAATTCCTCCATGAAAAAGGGTAAAAGACATGAAGATATAGAAATAGATGTTAATTTGAGATTATAGTGATTATGAATTTAAGTGTTAATGAATTTAGATCTACACTAAACGAAAAAAGATAAATGGGACTTCAAAACATAAAAACTAAAATTAGATAAAAGATTTAATATTTTCTGGGGCTAGAAACAGTGTAATTTCTTTTTTGAAAATTTCTCTAACTCTTAATAATTCAATAATTTTCAAGGTTTGGATTTATTTATTTTTGGCTACAAAATGTGACACTACTTCCCGTGGAGAGATGATGGAGAATTTGAACAGAGAAAATAAGAAGACGACGTGGAGAAGAACAAACAGAAGAAAGAGGAAGAACATTGATTGAAAAAATTGGTATTTTAATTAATGATTAGCAAAGAAGAGAGAGAAACGAGATATACTTAAAATGAGAGAGAAACATAAGGGCAGTTTTGGAAATGTATAATTTTTGATCTGGCAGCAACAATTGCTGCTCTGGCAATATCGCTAGCCTTTTATTTGTATCGTGCAGAGTGTAATGATAGGTAGCTAGATTGCTAAGTTGTTGATAATAATGGTAGAGACTAGAGTAGTGTGAAGAATTGAAGATTATTTGGTTGTTAGGTCTGTGATATGTGTAAATTTTCTAGGCTTAAGTACATTGTGATTCTGTTTCATTTGAGGTAATAATGTTGCAGACGGTAATTCTCAATTGCATGGTCCATTGTCCTATTGGTTTTGCAGGAGGCCCACTTCACTGCAGGATCGGACAAGAGACAGCGATGAGGATGATTACCAAGACAGGGATTACGATGTTGCAGCTCTGGCAAATAACTTGAGCCAGGCCTTTCGATATGGAATCTACAGCAATGACGGCATTGATGAGGTTTATTTTGTGATATAGTTAGTCATATTTTGCGTCTCCTGAAAATTTAATGTTCTGAAAGGACTAAAGATGTAGCCTTAAATTGTGTTAGCTTATGTAGTTTTCTTTTATGAACAAGTTTATCTGTTTATTTTGTGCAGGCTCACGGTTCTCTAGAACGGGATGATGAGGTATGCACTTGATGACCAAGATTCATGACTTCGTTGTTCTTTGTGTTCCCTTGATATTTGGCCAATTGATTATCAATTGGAAAGACTAGTTAGCGGCGTTTTTGTGTATCAAGTGGAGTTTAATGTGTGGTCTACTAAGACACTGATTTCTGCTTCCCATTAGAGTGTGTAAATCAACAAATCCTATACCAAGGCTTCTACAACCTGTTATTGCACGTTTTATGATGTACATTTCAACATTTTTCAGTAACTGTATCAGGGTTGAGTGGGTGGGTGCAGGGATAGATATGTGGTAGTAGCGGACCACATTCGTAAAAGCAGGATGTTTAAGGAGGTTTGTTGGAAAAGTAATGCAACACCGCAGCCAATGTGCTTACAATGTAGGGTTTACTGTTTTTATTGAGAGTGACGTATAAATATATTATGAGGTGAACTGTGCCCTTAAGGAGTGGTGCAATATGGATGAAGAAATCTCTTTCCTTGCAGTATTGCTAAGTAATTTTTTTGACTTTTATATGCACGCGAGTCGGTTATCTTAATGGAAATCCCTTGTCATCCTACAATAATGGAAATCCCTTGTCATCCTACAATAATACAATATCAAGATATTTGAGCTTTCATCTATTCTGAGTTCCTGCACCATAATCCTATACATGTTCTTTCCGTTTTTTCTCTTCAAACTTGTGTATGTAGCTTTTAACAGTCTCAAACGACATTGCATTTGAATTAATTCATTCTTATTATAACTTCTGCAGGATGTGTACTTTGACGATGAATCTGCTGAAGTTGTCATTTCTTCCCTGCGCATGGGAGATGACCAGGAAAGGCAAGTATATGGTTTTTCAGTTATGAACCTTTGCTAAATATCAGTTCCAGAGCTTGCGTAGTAATATGTCACTTGAGCTTTATTCTTATTTGCCTGCTTGTGCTGACTATTGCCCATTTTTACAGCGGATCTCTTTTCACAAATTCCAATTGGTTTGCATTTGAGGATGACAGAATGGTTACTGAGCTTTCAACTGATTCAAATTCTTCCTCATCCCCCAACCTTGAAGGGCAAGAAGTCGTCGATGGAGGAGGTGATGATGAGGTCATTGTTGAGGAAGATGAGACTTTGGGGGACACTGCTACATCCCTACCTACTGAATCGAAACCCACTTCAGATGATAATACGACTGACAAATTGTCTGACTTGAGAGAAACCGAAACTGTTGGGCCCGACAAACAACCTGAGTGGGTCGAGTGGAGAGAAAGTTCTACTTCGGTTGATTTGCCCCCAACCTCAAATTCTGCCGATGAACCCGATTCAACTCAACCTCCATCTTTGCCAAATGGTGAGGTCCAAGTGGTATCAGAAGTTAAACCAGATAAAAAGAATACTTCACCATCTTCAGCTGATGAGCCTGAACACAAGTGCAAGACCAATAGTGGAGGTTTGCTTGATCCACAAGAGATCGACTGTGGCACCAATCCTTCACAATCTGCAGAAGTGGGTCAAGAGAAATCAAAGGACATTAGAAAAGTTGATTCTCCTTCTGGAACAGAAGACGACTCTTCTCAACCTGATAAACGTGAAGAAAATAATTGATATATGCAAGTAAGTGTAAATTCTTCTGCCAAGTTTGTTTCAAGATGAAGTGGGATGGCTAACTGGAAATGGTGCTGCTCCTGAAAGTTCAAATTCTTTTTCCCATAGCCTATATGCAGCAACGTTCTACTGGGAAGCATAGTCGCTGCTGTGTTCTCGCCCAACCCCCACCCCACCCTTTTAGTATTTTTACTGCTAGGAGAAAACCGGAACTGGTGTTGAAATGATAATGTATGATGAAAAGATCTTGTTTATATCTTGTACTTAATTTTTCTCACAACATTTTAATTGATGCTTTTTTTGTTTCAAATGTTCGTAATTTGTTAACCCTGTACACAATTAAACAATATGAACTCATCTTTGGATGAACCGCTCTGTCATTTTTTGCTGGCTTGGACCAACGTTTTAGTTCATCAAGTTCCTTAATTACAGCAATTTGTGATATGTTATTATGCTGCCCATGTATGTTATTCATTGTCCGATCAGGAGGATGCAAGCCTCTACAAGACTTTGATCAAATGAATAATCAATTATACTATTGGGAGATGGGCGAAAGTAATAGAGAGTGAATTTGACAGAAATTGACTAAAACATCCTCCCAGCGGTGAGTCAAATGGTCATGATTAGGGTCATGAATAATCAATTATACTATTGAGAGATGGGCGAAAACAATGTTTTCATAACCGGATCGAACAGTGAATCGGTAAGCCGACTGGTTACTGGTTTTACTGGTCGAACCAGTCGGATCACTGGTCGGACCGGATGACGTCATAATAATATAATAAATATATTTAATTTTAAAGTATATGTAATGTGCGTAAAATTTAAACATTATCCTACAATTGATTATATAAAATTTGTTATATTATACTATAATTAAATCATATAATATTTATCTAACTTATATCGGTAATATGGTACTAATTTGTATCATATAAATGATTATATTTCTTTATAAAAAATTAAAAGTGTAAGTTAAAAATACAACAAACTAAGAAATTCATAAATTTTAAAATATGGTTATGTATAAAAGTCTAATATTCAAAGTCAAACTTGCATATTATATCGATTTGACTCTTTATCCTAAAAATAATATTGAAAATAAATATGTTATAGAATAAATTATTAAAATTTATTATTTGAGAATTAATTTTCATTCATAATGTGTAAAATATTTATTTGAGTTAATTATCAAATTTATAATAAATTTGGCTACATGTTTCTATAATTTATAAATTTTAATTTGTACTAAAAGTTCAACAAAAGTGATGTAGTTTAAATGGTAAGGAACTCATGTACCACTCTAAAGGTTAGGTGTTCAATTCCCAACTTTTACAATAATTTTTAACATTAAAAAAAAAAAAAAGGAAATTCAAAATCGGTCCATACCGGTTCACCGGTTCAGCGGTTTCGGACCGGTTCAACTCAGTTCAAACTAGGTTTTGGAGTAAGTGGTTTTAGGGGGTAAACCGGACCGGACCAACCTCCGGTTCGCGGTCCAACCGGTCGGACCGGCCGGTCCGATCCGATTTTAATAACATTGCGGCGAAAGTAATATGAGTGAATTTGACGGAAATTGATTAAAATACCCTCCAACAACGAGTCAGATGGTCACGATTAGGGTATAAAGTGAAGCGAAATTATGATTTTATTATTATTTATTTTGAGGGTACAAAGAAAAAATAGCATGTTTTGATGGAGTAAAGTGGAATCAAGCCATCAAATTACTATAAAGTATAAACTATTACCAATATATTGTCAATAGATACATAAACATAGATAAGAATGTGTACAATTATAATTTCATATTAAAACCACTAAATAATTAATGGTATGGACGTGTGGTCGTGTTATATTTTTCTTTCTTTATCTTAGACAACGCGTAATTTATACAAATGGAAAAGATGTTTTCTTTCTTTGTTTATAATTTCACTTATGGTCCTTTTTTGATTTATACAATCTGAATCTGAAAGGAGCAATTCTAATTGTCTGTGTTCAGGAGTTAGGACTCGGTACTATACTACATAAGTGCCAACCATATAATGTAAGTTGTATGTTCATGGAGGAAAGTGTAATTTTCTTTTTTTTTTTTTAAATATCAGTTAGTTAAACGAAACTTACGTACATAACATAGATAAAGAGAATTTAAATAGAATGTGTAGTGCTATTCGAGACAAACAAAGCAAGGAGGAAAAAGAAAGGAAAGAAGAAAAGAGATGAGGAATGTAATTCTTGCGAACGGAAGGAGAATCGGAAGAGGCGTACAAAGATAATTCTTAAATGAATGGCCGAAGGAAAGAGAACTGCAAGAGGCGGACGTACGACATAGACTTTGTGAATACTTCAGTGTGTGTGAGAGAAATTAGAAAACGGAGGCAAGGGTTTTACTAAACACTTTTTTTTTTTTTTTTTTTGAGGTACAAGGATAATTAAAATGTCAAGTGAAAGACACTTGTTAGTGTGTACAATTACAAAGAGTAAGTTACACGACTTTAGTAAAAATAAAATTCGTATTTTCAGTATTATTGTTTCGATTTGTATATCGATTAGTAATACTGAAATTGAAATGACCAAGGTTTGATAGTTAGGTTTTGAACCGAATATCGATTTGACATTTATATTTGGTTTTTTATATGAATCAAATGTTCGATTTTGGTACGATTTATCAAATTGTGTGCACATTGACTGTAAAATAGATAACTATGCTTGGACTAAAATTCAAATAAAATTTATCAATATCTGATTCGTGTTAATTTGATAGTTAAAATCTGACTAAATATCACATTTCGACCATGTACAACATATCTTAATGTAAATAATTATCCCGACAATACTTGACTATTTAAGTTTGACCTAATAAATTAGCACATGTCATGCATGTAACAAATGACATCTTTTGTTTGTACATTGTTTTAGATTCTAGAATATTTCATGTAGATATTTCTCTGTATACTATTTTAGAGTAGTAATTTCTAGGTAATCCATAAAAATATCTTTATAAAGGTCTACATAGTATTATTCTTAGACATTAGATCAAGTTGATCTTTACAGTATGTTCGAGAATGTGGTTATATAAATTGACAAATACCTCATTTGTAAATTATCCAAGTTTTATATCAATACAATATTTTAAGTGTTCTTATAACCTTCTTACTTTATTCCACAATTCACATTCTTAATTCTTTAGAAAATAGGTTGTTTTGGTCCCAAGAGTTCTTACAACCTTATTGAACTCTACTTTTTGCGACTTACATTTGTAATTCTCTTATACATAATTTAAATTGTTGTACAAAAAATATATCATTTATTAAATTGAGAAAATTAGTATACTTTCATATTTATAAAATATTTATGTACTTTTGTTAATATAAAAAAAAAGTATTTTACGAGATATTAGAAACCAACAATAGACACAAGGACAATATATTACTTCTGATATGCTTCACTGTCTGCATTACTTGATTGCTTTTCGGTATCGTCGACCCGTTAACAAAAACAATTATGTCGTATTTCGATTATACGACAACGATAACAATAATGATGATTAACTTGGTACATACATCGAATAATGTCAAAATCCTACTAAAAAATGGAGTCATTGAGGGTGGAGGAGGTTGTGCTACCATCGATGAAGAAGAAGTGCCGGAAATGCTAATTAGAATCATTATGGACGGGGACAACATAATATTGACCCACAATATGAACGTTTTAAAACACATTGAGAGATTACTCAGGCTCGACATATGACAATATAAAAAATGTTCTTCACGTTGTGGCCTTTTTTAGTTTCATACAATTTCTTTTCACAGTTCTAGCCTACTTC
The DNA here is from genome assembly GCA_038501285.1 of Penstemon eatonii. Taxonomy (NCBI): domain Eukaryota; kingdom Viridiplantae; phylum Streptophyta; class Magnoliopsida; order Lamiales; family Plantaginaceae; genus Penstemon; species Penstemon eatonii. Next base: position 66,588,956 of record CM076708.1, on the reverse strand, counting down.
AAACCAAAGTGATTAGTTAGTTAGTGTCAACATAAATTTGCACTCTAACAAAAACGTTATGTATTTATCCATTGGGATCCCCTAGCTAGGAACTAATGTTGAAAACTTCTTGTGCGCTCTTATTTGGTTCACCATCAAATTATTGTCCTTGCTAGCTACTGTTTCATAAAGGTATTTAGACCCTTGAGGGTCACAAATCATATTAGTTTCATCATGTAAAAACTAGCATTGACACTTTCCAGTTCTCTTTATAAAGTTTGATTCCAAGTTGGAGGGGTAATAGCAATTCTCCTATGCGGAGCGAAAAATGCAGCAGTGAATAGCTTTTCTAAAGGCCATATAGGTTTGAGTTTTTCGAAATTTCACATATTAGTCCATTTATAATTAGACCTTTTCATGTGTTTTTCTTGAGCCTAAACTTGGCTCTAAATGTTAATGTTTCTTTGACTGTGAGAAGAGGCAATATAGTGTCTTCTTGAGCTAAAAATCCACATATCTTTCTCAACTGGTCTTTGGCTTTTTAATCAATGATCATTGATTGTAATGCTTTTAGGATCAAAGTCTTTGTATTTTTTTTTCCTGCTGGAAACAATTCTTAAGAGAGTAGACTTGTCTGTGCCACTTGAGACAACATTATATTGCAAGAAATCTCAGAGCTTTTAGGTTCAAAAGAGACTGGTTTAATACATTAATTGGCCTTCTCTCCTTCCTTATACCATGGAAAATCGACGTGTTTTGCTTTACTGAGTAGGATACATTTGTTACACATACGGTTATGCTGTAGAATGTTTGGAATTGGTGGAGTTGTAAAACTCATATAGTTATGCTGTATTTGTTGGACTTGTTTGGTAGCAGAGTCTAAAACATATAATATTAGTAAAGTGAGGCAAAATTCATTTACTAGTTACACCTGCATTAATGAAAATTGGTTAACTTCTTGACAACTCAACCCATACAGAGCCCATATGATCATGACCATGGCACAATTAATAATATACCTTGTGTATCCAAAAGTTGTATTTGTATCCCTCGATTAAAATGAGGAAATAAATATATCAATAGTGTACACAAAATAAAACAAACATATTTATAATGTTCCTCATTTTTGCGTTTTCCCCCACCACTGATAAACACCATTCGATACAGGCCCATATGATCATGGCGCAACTACAACTTGAATCATGAACAACACTGAACTGGAGTATAAATCACCATGGCACAATTACAATACATTGTTTATCCAAAAGTTGCTTCTCCATGGCACAATTACAATACATTGTTTATCCAAAAGTTGCTTGTATACCTCGATTAAAATATGAGGAAATAAATATATCAATAATGTGTACACAAAACAAAACAGATATATTTAACTAATTCTAAAATTTGAGTAATGCACTGATGCTCCTCCTATAGTCCTATATATTACACTTCATCTAAACTCCCAAGTAATGCAGTAATTCAAGTTCCTAATTACATTTGCTCATCAGATATAGCATTAGAATCTGCATCCAAGCTACGCCTCTTCTTCTTTCCTTCCCCATGTCTAGACCTTCTTGGAGCTTCATCTTCGCTTTCACTTTCATCATTCCTGTAGCTATTTCCACCACTATAATGTTCATCATTTTGCGTTTTTCCCCTCGACTGATACCTCCCTTGATCTGAATTATCATTCCTATCACTAGTTGGTGCCTTTTGATCTCTTATAGCTCTATTAGAATTTTGAGAAGGTTGTGATGGATAATAAGGAGGCATTCCCACTGGCCGCCCAGGTCTTGCCGTGGCGGGACCACCTGGACCCATGAAAGGAGCTCTTCCTGGGCCCATCATCATCCCAAACCCACCCGAAGGCCGGCCAGGGAACATCATTGGGCCAGGACCTGCAAAATCACCAGGAAATCGTGGGCCATATGGCCCAAAGCCACGTGGAGCCATATTGAATAGATCAGGCCCATAAGAAAATCCATCACCACCCATCATGTTTGGTGGAAAACCTCGTATACCAGGGAAAGGCCGGGCCCCACGTGCAAGAGGCATGTGAGGTGGCCACATCATTCCTCGACCTCTTCCCCTGCCTTGAGCTCCAAACATTTGTCCGGGGCTTTCTTCCTCTTCTTCACTTTCTTCTTCTTCCTCTTCTTCGTTATCTTCAAAAGGTACTATATCTGGATTTTCACTCCCATTGTCAATGTTTACACCCTTTGCTTTCTCTTCTTCTCGCTTTGATTCTGCTGCAAGCGAGACAGCCTAGGAAAAGACAAAAAAGTTCGCAATTATGATCATATAATACTCGTTATACAATACACTACTTTCATGAAATTACTTGAAATCCTCAAAGCATGCTCGTATATGATTTGGGCTAATTTTGAAATTACTGAAAGTTCAAGATACTAGTATAAAATATCCATAGCATGTCCACATGATTTATACTAAATATTGACTGAGCAGGTAACAATACTATGTGAAATTATATTTCTCAACACATCATCTTGCAACTTAAAAATTATGCGATTGGAATGCTCATATTTTTTATGTTGAGCATTCACATTGCATTCTTATACAATTCATGCAGTTTAGATCTCGATGCTTCATCATTAGACTTATTGCTAAATACTAATATTGCACAACCAAAAAACAGATTGAACCTATTTACATTAATCATAGAACTATAAGATAGTCAAGCAAGTTATTTCAACATCACAGATATTGGGCGCATCTAACTTCAAGAGATATTAACAAGTTCAAGGTTGAAATAAATCTTTAATCTATAAAAAACCCACTCAATTTTTAAAAATTGCAAAAGAGGAAAATAACCGGCTGTACAAATTTCTGTCGTGTAAAGGCTGTCAGCCTAGTTATGTCCTTCCCTAGAAAATATTGTCGTATATTTAAAGTTCATTCAAGAACAGTAGCAACATGCAGCTAATGGACTGAAGATATATTGACATAACAAGTCATCTTTTGACCTACAACATTCCTAGAGAGAATCCACTAAAATATGACGAACTCGGTGTTGAGAATACAATTACCATAAGATCACTGTCTGGCTCGAGGTAGAGCAAGGATGCCAACTGCTCACCGATAGAAGGCTCAAGTTCTTGGCAATCTCTACTTATCTGTCACAAAATGAACAGAGTAAGATCCAAAATAGTCCGCAAGTTTAGAAATGTTTCGCTCATGACAGGAAAGAGCAACAAGACAAGATGAAGACCTCAAAATAAAGATGGGAAATAAAATACAATTACACTCTTCAAATCATCTAAAATAACACTGAAAATATACGTATTGTTGAGAGTTCTGTCAAGAGAGACGAGGAAAACCACTAAAAACATCAACTGAACTTCAATTTCACATCTTTACAAATATTAATGCTAAGAATTACTCTCTCTGTGCTAGTGCCTGTTACATGGAAATCAATTTTTAATTCCAAGAAAAATATATGTATAAATTGCTTGCCTTAAAAGTTTTCAGAATCATGAGTGAAGATAATAGTAATACTTCATAAGTTAAAATAAATATTTTACATGTTTTTTAAACAACTTTCAAATAAGTACCTTCACTGGTAAGTTCTCGTTGTATGGGTTTCTTAAATGCCGAGTTTTGTTGAAGGACAGTTCACAGAGCTGCAGGCATGTATCATAGTCAGTTAATGCTCCAGTCCTTATGCATTATAAATGTACTATATAATTAACCACCTATAGGGACACACAATCCACAATATACTAAATTTCAATAGATATTCTAGATTGTGAGGACCTTTAACCATTTGAGAGCAAAATTTCTTCCATAATGAGCAGTTCCATGAGCATGCTTCCAGTTTCCTCCACCAACAAAGCCACCTATTCTGGAAGTCATCTTTGCACAACCCTAGTAAACCACAAGTAGACCTTTACTATGAATGAATTTAAATGGCAGTCATTGTTTACTAGTGTAACAGTCCTTATTATGTCGTTTTATCTGATATTTAAATATTACCACTCAAATATAATTTGTGTCTTCTGTCAACAACACGAAAACCCACCTGAAAATGTCTAGTCTTGTTAACAGAAAAGATCAAAATGACATTCTCAACAGATTCAAAAGCTTCATTAAGTTTAGCCTCATTGCTTCGCTGAGTGGCCCAAACTCCTTGTTGAACAGACAGTTCCAGATTCTCAATGTTGCAACTTTTGACCACAAAATACCTACAATGACCATATAGACATGGGATATGTGATTAAGTAACAATACCTCAAATCTTAAAGGGGGGGGGGGGGTCCTGGAGACTTAGAACAAGAGATGACAAGTGTACTAACTACTTCAAAATTTTAGAATAGTAAATTGCAACGACATGCTGATAATAATAACTTATAAACCAAATGATGAACTTTAGCAACTTCATCGCATGTCTCCATTTCTATATTCCACATCACATGGAGGAAAAACATAAGTAATAGCCTCAAAGGCCTTGCCATTTCAGAATTCATCATATTTCATTGCAAGGAGACTGTTGGGCTGGGAGACAGACCCCAGAGGAACAAATAGATGAACCAATCGAATCTTAGAGAGCATAGCTTGGGACAGAGAGATCACACAATACAGGAATCTCATGTCCATTTATATCAAGGTATAATCATTTGTTGTACTTCTACTCATAAGCAACTTGGTCTCCCCTAAGCATGTGCCAAGTGGCAACATAAATACTTCATTCATACCTCAACTTTCGAAACACTAGTTTTAAGAGATCGCCAGTAGATGAACTAAATATAACGGCTAATGCTCGTGAAACTAAAGAAATGCCCAGTTTGCAATACCTATGGCAGTTTAAAATATTCAATCAGCATGCAGGAAGCATAAAGTTTCCATCAAGAACTCACATAGGTCCAGAAAATTAAACTACTTTAACCAGCAGTAAGAAACTATGTAAGATTGAAAAGAACAAGATTATCCCAAAAAATCATGGGTAAAGCCATGATCCTCATTTCCTCATCCTCACCCATTGCCCATATACAATCCTTAATAATAATCCAGGGTAAGAGAGTACTTGCAATCAGGTGTAATTCCCTGATTCACCATCGAAATACACACTGGAGATGAGAAGTTCTCAAGACTAAGAGAGCACTCTGTCTGATCAACTTTCAAGAACTAAACTAGCAGCCCGATTCCATTTCTTTTTATGAACAACGTACATACTTAGAAATATATTATCATTTTCCTTCACAAAAATTAAGCTTCGGACCAGAAAATCCATGCTATATTAACTCAGGATTTCTTAGTTTTCTGAAAAATGAGATAAAGCGTTAGTGAACAAGTTCTCCCCATAAACGTAGATTTGGTTTTCTATACCTCTGACCAGGTTAAAAAATAGGATGCCTTGTTTAAGACTATTTGTTTCTACTTGCTTCCCAATAACTTGAGGAGCTATAATTCAATTCAGCCAATAATTTGCAGCAAAAAGGAACAGCATGGCCATGTTCACTACTCAAAAGTGTTACAATGACTAAAGAACATGTATATCACCCACATCAGTACGTCCTACATGTAATAAGGTCAGACATCAGCCAAAGAACAGAAAAATATAAGCAAAGCTACTAAATACATTATCCAGAGAGCAAAAGCAAGAAATAAAAAAAAAAAACGTGACAGCAGTTAATTACAGCTGATGTGGGATAGATCTCTTAAAATAACATCCACTTATAAATACATTATATTTTTTTCAACCTAATTAAAGACCTTGTTCTGAACAGACCTAGATGATCCTTGGGGCAGGGGTGTAGCATTCCGACTAGCTTGATTTTGCTGGCCATTGGGGATGTTCTGTATTTGGCCCTGGCTGCCCTGCTGCTGAGACTGCTGTCCTTGTTGTGGTAGTTGACCAGATTCTGTGACGCTGGTTTTTCCTACAAGAATTGTATCATTGGGTCCTTGTGATAAGTTAGGCTTTTCTGTCTGCTGACCATTATTAGTATTGCGGTTCTGAAAAAATCTGTTAGAGTTTCCAAAGCTGTATGAAGTCAATTGTTGAATCTTCTGAAGAACTTCTTCCACCGGAGGCGGAGGTCCAGGCAGCTTTGCATGCCTATACCTACAATCAGGACCATTTGGACAAAATCCCAACTTGTACCTGCAACATAAGACCACCAATCAGAAAACAAAACATAAAGATCTAACAATCACAAACCATGAAAATACAGACATAAAAAAATAGCCACTTTCTTCTTCCCCTAAATATGAGTGAGTCTTATGTCAAGAAACAAGAAACAGACAAAAGACTATACATGAGACGCTGTTTGGGAAAACACTAGGTTATGAAAGTATAGATATACTCCATGACTGGATACACTTTGACCTAATACAATGAAAACAAACTCTCACCCACACACACAAATCACAATCGAACTTTAACTTATCAACATAACAAACACAAACGAAAATAATCACAAATCATCATGACCAACCACTATTCCAAATTCCCAATTATCTAAAATCACCACACCTAAGACATATTCATTAATCTATATACATATTACTAAGAAAAACATCCACATTGCAAGAGAAATAAAAATTGTTACTTTATATCTGATTTTTTTTTTTAATAACTGAAAGGCAACACATAACCGCATACATACATGTTGCATTCCTTGATATCCTCATTAGTATGCTTGTACACACAATCCTGCTCTCGACACTCTCCGTACAGCCGAAAGAATCGACAAACCGGCATCCGCGCCTTGTCGTACTGGTGAAGAAACCCACAGGCATCTCCTTTCATACACAGAGATCGCAGCCAGTGCCGACACACAGTCTGCCGGAAGCTCCGCCTTCCTCCTCCTCCTCCTCCGCCGCCTCCCATCCCTTCCGCCGCCGCGGGGACTGCGGAAAAGTTATTAGCATTCGCAGCGGCTGTGGACCCCGAGCTAACGTACGCCGAGGGTTGAATAACGGGCACGGATGCAGTCGGATGTGTGGGGACCGTATCTAAACCTCCCTCAAAATCAAAGCTTAACCCTCCTTCTCCATCATCCATTTTTCGTAATAATAATTAACAATGTTTTTTGACTTGAGAAATTTTAATAGTGTGTATTAGTAAAATTGGGCTTGGAGTTACAGATGAGGGATTGAAGAGGGGGTTTTGTATTTTAGTACTATTATCATTGCTGTTGCCAGATTATGGTACAGTTTATTGGATGTAACCTTGTGTATTGATTGTTGTACCTTGAGCTGGTGGTGAGAGAATGGAAGACTGGAAGGAGCGGAAGAAGTAATATCGGACGGACATCACGCTTGACTTTACCAGTGCCAAAAAACTTGAAAAATTACTAAGTATTACTAACCTAAATTGTACAGATGAATAATATTAATATGCAATATAGCACATCAATCAATATCAATTTATGCGTTTCAATTGGGATTTTATTGGTTAATATATGGCCATTTTGTTGCGTTTTAGAAAAATTCAAGTGTAGTAAATATAAATGTGTGACAGTAATTTTGGTCATTAATTTTATTATATATACAATGTCAAAGGCATTCATAACCATTATTTTATTCATTTAGGGATAGTTACCTACATAATTCCTATTTCAAATTCCAAGTGTGCTGCTGATTGTCCTTAACCTTAGTAAAATAAAACTATGCATTAACACCATGACACAACTCAAGTGATGGAAATAAAAATTAAATATTATTGCACTGGCTACATCCATCATTATTACATCAGAGAATTTACAATACTAATACTTTCTCATTGAAATTAATGTGATAATCTAGGCTAAGATGATATTCCTATATCCTCAAGAAACAAACAAATTATATGAAAATCATTCTAATTAATTACTAGGTGCTGTAGTAGGAGCATTTAAGCCATCGAACCCAGGCCTCGTACCCGACGACACTTCTCCTTCCTCAATCTTACCCTCTTGTATTACCTTTACTTCATAGGCCTTGGCAGTATCAAATGCCGCGTGCAACCCAAAGAACAAATAGTAGACCAGTAGTAGCAAAGTCCAAATCGCGAATCTAATGAATGAGTCCTTGTCTATTGAACCAAGAAGGAAAATGTTAATAGCAATGGATGCTGATGGCAACCAAGGTACCAATGGAGCTCCCCAAAGCTTAGGACTACGAGCTAGAGGAACAAAATACCGCAGTCCTGCAGTGGATAAAATCCAAATAGGCACTGTAATGCAGTAACCTATCCAACCTTTTTCGCTCGCATTCCAATAAATAGCAGTGACTGATGATGATCCAAGAATTAAGGCAAGGAAACCAATTAATCTGTTGCGGTTTTGATTGGAGGTCTCACCACTAACATAGTATCTTCGAACAAGAAGAGCCAATGCTACAAGCATGAATATAAGGAGTGTTGAGATTGATAGTAAATTTGATAAGATGTCGAGTTCTGTGAAAAAAGCAAGTACTGCTATGGCAGCAAGCATGACAACTGTGGCATTTATGGGCGTTCCGGTTTTGGGATCAACTTTCGCAAACCATGGAGGCATCATGTGTGTACGAGCAATGTGTGTAAGATATCGGGCCTGTCCCACGGCACTGACCAGCAGAACGGAAGTCATGCCTTTTAATGCTCCAAAAGCAACTACATACTGAGCCCAACTCCAACCTACCGCTTCAAATGCCCTTGAAAAAGGAGCATCAACATCAATATTTCCATATGGTTGCATGAGGCAGAGAGTTACAGCCATCAAGCAATATATGATAGTAGTGATCACCATTGAGCCCACAAGACCAATGGGGATATCCCTGCCAGGATTCTTCGTTTCCTCAGCCATGGTTGAAACTGCATCGAATCCAATATACGCGAAGAAGAGAACTGCAGAAGCTTTGAAGATCCCACGGGGGCCATATGGTGCAAAGTCGGTGTAGTTCTTGGGGTCTGATTTAATGAGCCCACATATAATGATGAAGGCAATTAAAACAATGTGAACTATAGAAGCGATGTAATTGATCCGCGAGGTGCCTCGTGTACTGACAACACATATAATACAAACGATTATGCAGATACCAACAGCTATGGGATCAAGTTGGTTGAAGCCATCAGCTAGACCACGTGCCAGGATACGGAATTGATGTGGCTCGTAGTTGCAGAGTGTGGCGAAGTAGGATGTCCAGGAACGGGCCACTGCAGCACCACCAACTATATACTCAAGAAGGATATTTCCGGCAGCAACGAAGGCCATGAAATCACCTAGCTCCACTCTCAAGTAGGCAAATGAACCACCTGCAACATTGACAATGAGTTGGGACAAATACAAGAAAAATCAAATTAATCAGTAGTATATAATTTGGGCCAATACAGAATTCATCAAGCCCATAAACATCGTACTCAGAAAGGAATTGGCTCGAGTATATTTAACTGTCAACATCTCAATATGGACCGGTGAAAATTTGAAATACAGCGACTTTGTGCAACTTTCTATGTCTTTCATAATCAAAATACCCTACAGTTCTCCAAAAATTAAATCATCCATTCATTTGATCTCTAAAAATTTAACAAAACATTTCCACTTAATGCACAAAAATAAAAAACACCTCAAATAATTCGAAAATTACTATAGAAATTCAATCTAGCTAGAACCTGCAACGGGGATTTCCACAGCGAACTCGGTGTAGCAAAAGACAGAAAGCAATGCAGAGATGCCAGAAACAACGTAGGATAAAACGACGGCAGGACCGGCATCATTGCGTGCCTCGAGTCCGGTGAGAACAAATATTCCGGCGCCAATGCAAGCACCCATGCCGAACCAGATCAGGTCCCACCACGTTAGAGTTCTCTTCATCTCGTGGTTGCTTCGAGCCTTCACCTCCAACTCCTCCTCCACACAAGACCGGGTCAAGATCCGATCCACCAGCCGAGCTGGAGTCTGCTTCAGGGCATTGGCGTAGTTGCCCCAACTCTGAAATGATTCTTCGGGGAGAAAATCGTCTTTCATGCACATCCAACCTCTCCGCTTCTTCGGCAACCCCTCTCCATTATTAAATTCAGTCCCTGCCCCCATATTTCTTCCTCTCTGTATCTAACGTGACTCTACGCACCTGCAAATATTCATAAAATCAGATATATGCGTATGGATTCACAAATGATGCTTTAATTCGGCAACTAGAGTCCAAGCCAAATCATGTGAGAGATGCGCATACAGGGCACATTATGATCTTGATGAATGATTCGAAAATTCATGCGCCCGACAATGTGAGCATAGTTTTTTTTTTCCCCTTAATCACATAAGAAATTTATGCGAGAGAGACAAGTAATCAATTATTCAGGTAACCTGAATGCAGAGATCACTGGAGGAGGCGGCCGAGATGAATTTTCCGGTGATTGGAGAAATCTAGCGGGAAGTGTATAAGCAGTTTGTTTGTTAGTGATTAAGGACCGGTAGTGTGAGCAACTAAATAAAGAAATGATTAGTTCCAAGAGAAAATGACGGATTTTGAATCATTCTCGTTGTTTGCTCCACAAAACACTATTTGATTCAGAGAAAACACACTCTTCCCCCTAACTTACAATCTAGTTGCACTTTTTCCCCTCAATTTTTTTTCTACTGTCCACCCTAAACTTAAATTAATGTTGCACTTTCCTCTCTGTACTTTTACCAGAGCACTTTTCCCACCAAATAGTTAAGGGGGGAAATTTCAACACAAAAGTTTTAGATGAAAACTGCAACGCGACAATAAATTCAAGGGGAAAAGTGCAATTTTATGATAGAAAGTATTATTTTCCTTCTATAATTAATTAATAGGTGTACCTCTCTATTCTTCAAATAGATAATCATGAACTAGAAAATCAACGATTTCATATTGTCAAACATTTTTTTTTCTTTATATAAATTTGAACAACTAGAAATTTCATTTGAAAAATGTAATGCAAAACTTGCAAGAATAATCTAAACCTGAAATTATAGTGTATGCTCGATTTATATCCATATCCCGCTCTTTAATTTCTAAATAATATATTCGTATCGATTTTAAATTTGTTAATTTTGTACTAATTTTTTTTATGTAGTATATATCTTATGACATTTATACATAATTTTATAATACCATATTTTTTGCACTTTTAATTATAGTTGGTTGCTATTAAATGGAGTTTTGTCCCTTAAACTTACATTAAAATTGCACTTTATTCTCAAAACTTAGACCTCGTTGCATTTTTCCACCCTATACTTGTTGCACTTTCCCCTAAACTCTTTGGCCAGAAAAGTGGTTGAAAAGAGTTCAAGGAGAAAAGTGCACCATTAATGTAATTTTAGGGCGAATAGTGCAAAAACTTGAAGATCCCGAGAAAAATACAACTTGACTCTAAATTTAGGGAAGAAAGTGCATTTTTCTCTTTGATTTATTTATTTTGTTCATAGTTGCTCTAAGAAAAAAACTTACATCGAAATTCATTTACGTCATTATACATCATTATGTATTGCCTAATTTTAAGGCGATTCAATCGCATTTTTTTCTTGAATTAGGGTGAGTTTGGCCTAGTGATACGAGAAGGTTTGGCCTAGTGATACGAGAATCAGAGAATTAATTTTACTACAATTGATTTTGATAATAATTGATTATAATAAAAATTAATTATAGAATAATTGCTTTTGTATAATAGCTTTTGCAAAAGTAACACTTTAGTAGCTTCTAAAATATGTTGATTTTTTGCTTCTCGAGATCCCAAAAGTGATTATGATCTTGGGGCCCAAACACTATGAAAATCACGATTGAGCAGAAGTTATTTTTATAATCGGGGCCAAACACTTCAAAAATCACAATAGAGATCTATAAGTGATTTTAAGTGCTCCAACCGCTAGGCCAAACTCACCCTTAATTGGTTTCCTAAGCAAAATATGGAGTCGGAAAGGTTTTAATTTAGCTCGATCTTGCCAAAAATTTCGTTGGTTTTCGAATACTTGGAGAACTTCCAAACAGATCCGATTTGACTGCATTCATATAATTTACAATATAAATGCACTAGACCTGTTTGTTTGGTGTTCGAGAAAGGAGTTTGTCAGAGTAATGAATGTTTGCGAAATAATTTCGATTTGCGTAATATTTTTTATTTTAGTTTTGAGAGAGTGATTTGAGAAATAAAATAGGTTTACGTCAGATCATGATTTTAGTTTTGAGAGAGTGATTTGAGAAATAAAATAGGTTTACGTCAGATCATGTTTATTATGAGAGATAAATTGTGTAAGAGATAGATTGCATTATGTCAAATCATAGTAGAGTTTGTATATGTTCTATTTTGAGATAAAAAAATTGTTGTTTGTTTGGCTTTTGAGAGAATAGTTTGAGAAAATTGAAAGATGAAAAATTCATTTCAGAAATTAGAAACCATGTTTGTTTGGCATTTCCAAACAAGAAAAATATTTGGGAACATGCCCAATATATTTTGTTTTTATTACTAATTATGTTTAATATTAATTACGAGAGGGCATGTATAAATACATTTATTTTGTGATTGAAAATGTGTGATAAAGTGAAATACTCCTATAATGTTAATAATATTTACTAATAATAAGCATGACCTTTTAAGTATCATGTATCTCATACTTTGTATAGGTGTATAAGAGCTCGTATTAAAAACTAGATGATATTATGTCTTTTCTTAATTTTATTTTTTGTTTTGGGAGGACGGATAAATAAAATTAGTTGATCCATTAACAAATAATAATTCACCACTTTTAGAAACTAACACAAATAAGATAACCTTATGATACTTCTCCTTCCTCAACCTTAGATATTACACCCTCTTGTATTGCCTTTAATTCATAGGACTTTGCAGTGTCAAATGCCGCGTGCAACCCAAAGAACAAATAGTAAACGAATAGTAGCAAACTCCAAATTGCGAACCTAATGAACGAATCCTTGTCTATTGATCCAAGAAGGAAAATGTTAATAGCCATGGATGCTGATGGCAACCAAGGCACCAATGGAGCTCCCCAAAGCTTAGGACTACGGGCTTGAGGGACGAAAAACCACAGTCCTGCGGTGGATAAAACCCAAACAGGCACAGTTATGCAGTAACCTATCCAACTTTCTTGGCTCATAGTCGCAGCCCAATAAGCAGCGGTGGCTGTTGAGGATCCAAGAATTAAGACAAGGAAACCAATTAATCTGTTGCGATTTTCATTGGAGGTCTCACCACTAACATAGTATCTTCGAACTAGAAGGGCGAGTGCTACAAGCATGAACATAAGGAGTGTTGAGATTGATAGTAAATTGGATAAGATGTCGAGTTCTGTGAATAGGGCAATGACTGCTGTGGCAGCAAGCAATACAACAGTGGCATTGATGGGCGTTCCGGTTTTGGGATCAACTTTGGCAAACCATGGGGGCATCATATGTGTACGAGCAATGTGGGTAAGATATCGAGCCTGTCCTACTGAATTGACCAGCATAACTGAAGTCATGCCCTTTAATGCTCCAAAAGCAACTAGATACTGAGCCCAACTCCACCCTACCGCTTGAAATGCCGTTGAAAAAGGAGCATCCGGATCAATATCTAAGTATGGTTGCATGAGGCAGAGAGTCACAGCCATTAAGCAATATATAATGGTGGTGATCACAATCGAGCCCACAAGACCGATGGGGATATCCCTGCCAGGATTCTTGGTTTCCTCAGCCATGGTTGAAACTGCATCAAATCCAGTATAGGCAAAGAAAAGAACTGCTGAAGCTTTGAAGACCCCGCGGGGGCCATACGGTATGAAGGGGGTGTAGTTCTTGAGGTCTGATTTAACGAGTCCACATATAATGATGAAGGCAATTACAAGAACGTGAACTATTGAGGTGATGTAGTTGATCCGTGAGGCGCCTTGTGTACTAAGAACACATATAACACAAGTGATTATACATACACCAACGGCTATGGGGTCAAGTTGGTTGTAGCCGTCAGCTAAACCATGTGCCAGTATACGGAATTGATTCGGCTTGTGGTTGCAGATTGTGGCGAAATAGGATGTCCATGCCCGAGCCACTGCTGCGCCACTAACTATGTACTCGAGAAGGATATTTCCGGCAGCAATGAAAGCCATGAAATCACCTAACTCCACTCTCAAGTACGCAAATGAACCACCTGCAGAATTTGTAGAAAAATTGATAGTGAGTTGGGACAAATACAAAAGATGAATCCATTTAATCAGTAGTACTTACTTAATACAAAAGATGAATCCATTTAGTCAGTAGTACTTACTTAATTTGGACCATTACAAAAATATCAAGCCCCAATAACATCATACTCAATAAAAAATTGGCCCGATACAATCAACATCTTAATATAGCCCGCCCGACAAAGATGGATTACGTAGAAATTAGCTGATTTTTTTTATTTTTTTTAAGTTTAAACTTCTTGAATAGGCCTCTTTCAATTTTTATTAACACAGTATAACTATAAACATATTTTAGTCTTATGTCCTGTTTATGTCTAAAAGCAATATTTTAAGCTTTTTTTATTTTTAATGGTTTTCAAAATAACCTTTTTTATATCAAGTGCAGTATATTGTAACTTTTAGTTTAAAGTTAGCGAAGAAATATTTGTTTACCCTACTTATATCAAATTTGGCATCAAGTATTTCTCACACTACTTTATCTTATTTTTTAATCTATGAAAAATGCCATAAGTTTTATACAAAAAAAATGATATGATTCTCTAAATTAAAGTTACCATTCATTTATCTCTAAAAGCAGACCTAGTGAATGTTCATCCCATTAATATGCATAATATTCAATTAACCTCCATGTAATTTGAAAAGAATCACTTTACTCCGTAAAATAAAAAAGTGCCACATATAATTAAGGAATGTAGTTTAGTTAAATCTTATTTTTTCTAAGTTAAAAAATATCCAAGAATAAATTAAACATTTTGCATAAATCATAGGCCGTGTTTATGTCTCAAAATACTCTAAAAATATCAAACTAGGAATAGAGACTATAGAGTTAACCTGCAACGGGGATTTCCACAGCAAACTCGGTATAGCAAAAGACAGAAAGCAACGCGGAAAGGCCAGAAACAGCGTACGACAGCACAACGGCAGGACCTGCATCGTTACGCGCCTCGAGGCCTGTGAGAACGAATATTCCAGCGCCGATGCAAGCACCCATGCCGAACCACATCAGGTCCCACCAAGACAGAGTTCTCTTCATCTCGTGGTTGCTTCGAGCCTTCACCTCCAACTCCTCTTCCCCACTAGACCGGGTCAGGATCCGATCCAACAACCGAATCGGAGTCTGCTTCAGTGCACTTACGTAATTGCCCCAGCTTTCAAAAGATTTCTCGGGGAGAAAATCGTCTTTTGTGCACATCCAACCTCTCCGCTTCGTCAACCCCTCTCCATTATTAATCTCAGTCCCCGCCACCATATTTCTTCCTCTCTGTATTTACTTACTACTATTCAACGTGACACCTGAAAAATTCATAAAAAGAAACAAGGCGACCTGGATTGGATTAATTAAGCTTGCTTTAATTTGCTGATAAAGAGTCAATTTCCGATTCACAAATTAAAGATGTTATATATATAGTACTATAATTCAGCAACTAGAGTCCAAATAAAACTCAATCCACCAACAAATCATGGACTCTTGATGCTTAGTTATCAATTATAGGATTCTTCATACCTATAATATACGAACACTAATAATTAATTAATTAGTTAGTTAGTTAGTTTTTCACAAGAATAAATATAGAGAAAATGACGGATTTTGAATTTTAACTACTTATAGTGTGTGAATCATTCTTCTTTATTTGTTCCACAAAACATTATCTTATTTTTATCTTTTCTCTTTTCCTAGCAAAAAGTAATTATTGGCTTTCTCACTATATGCACCTAGAATATTCATTTACGTCATTATATATTTATTGCATGTATTGCCTTATTTTTAAGGCACTATGATCAGGAAATTTAGATGGTATATGCCAATGCAATGCACGGGTGCACTAATAACTTATGTCATTGTTGTGAACTAGCATTAACAAGGTAGATCTTCAAAAAAAAAAAAAAAAAAATGAATACATGTCATTAGGAGAATGCACATGTGCATTACACGGCGTGTGACATCTAAGTTCTCCTATGATAGATGTTTTAAAATTTACTGAATTTATCGGAACTAAATATGGAGTTGAAAATATTTTCTTATCAAAGTTTTCCTTGCTTTAGAAGAATATTAATTTGGAGAAATTCTAAACGGATCCGATTTTACTTCATTCATATTATTTACAATATGCAATATTTTTGTTCAAATCATGCAATGTACGTACTTTTGTAATATATATTAATCATGAAACAACGATTAGAAAGTATTTATTTTGTGATTGAAAATATCCAATTAGTCCAATATAACGTGAAACTTTTCCTAAAAATAAGCATGACTTTTTAAGCTTTTTTTCTTTTTTCTTTTTGAGAAGATGAATACATTGTTACATCAATCACCATATCGAATCGAAACTATATCTTATGCTCTCTCTTTATATATATCTTTATATAAATATATAATAAATATTCATAAGAGCTCGCCAAAATTAGGTGAAAAATTAGGCCATCTCCAGCCGAAGGGGGAGGCAAGCAACATCCCCCCGTCGGCTAGAGAAGAGCTCCCCCCGGATGGGCAGGCTTGCCTGCCTGCCAGCAGCTAGACGCACTCCCTTCGTTTTTTTTTAAATTTTTTTTTTGTTTTTTGTTGTTTTGCCTACTGCCGTGACTTTCCTTCTTTCTTCTTCTTCCTTTTTTTTAATTTTTAAAAGTTAAGTAATTTAAATGTATAAAAAAGATATAAGTTAATTCACTATAGGTCTCGTTTGACAAATTCAATTCACTATTATTAATTTCTTTTAAGTTGAACGTTTATAGTGGTATTTAACGTTATCAAATTCTTACTCCATTAGATTATATTAAAATTTTATTTTAATTCTTTAAAAGTTATATAATTAAGTTTACTTTAACAAAAGTGAATACTTTATTGTTATTATTATTATTATAATTGTTGTTATGACAGATGAATTTTAGCTAAGGGATAATACGTGTGATATATAAGTTCAAAAGAGTAATTGCGAAACATAGGGGTATTTATTTAAGATGGTAAAGTGTAGTAAAATTCAAATTCAAGAAGGTAAATTGAATTTTATCTGATTATCTCATAGTCTTAAGTATAATAACAATTAAAAAACTGGCTCCAATACAAAAATTAAAAAAAGATGAATCAAAATAAGAAACATTCAGTACGTAAGATAACGTAAAACAAAATACTATTAACAAATGAGTGAATAATCCTTTTAGTCATTAAAAGTAAAAACAAGACTAGACTAAAAACTACGTAAACAAAGTGACCACATCTCTACGATACCCTCGAACCATCAAAAGCCTCGGCACATTTTCAACCAACAAATCCATATACTCCATATAAAAATACCCTGGATGGTTCAAAGGTGGAGGGGGAAGACTCACAAGCACAACAGCAGCCATTCTCGAGTACTTCAATATAGTCGTGTTCAACTTCAAAGTCGTATACAAAAATTTCTCAACTTGCTGCTCGTTTACTACAACCGGTTTTCCATCAGCCAATAAAGGTGTCCCCTCTTTCTGAGCCTTCTCCTTCATTGCACCCAAATAACTAGCAATTCTCTCCTGTGCACCCGTAAATGCCTCGACTGATTCATCTTGTTTTTCCGCTTGTGCATCCCAAGACTTCATTGAAATTACGATTACCTCAGCTTGCATACGGAGATCGTAGAGAAACTTTTTAACATCGGCTTTAAGCTCCTCGGCATCGGAATCTTCTTCGGCTATGCAAAAGACTTGAATTTTGCAGCTTTCAAAGCTCTCTTTAGTTAAAAGGAGTTGAGAGAGAAGAAGCATAAGACCACCGTCTCTTACAATCCAATACAAATCTATAGTACCATATTGTCTTTGATACTCGTTAGGCCATTCATCTAAACCTTTGACTATAACAACTGCTTTGTTTGCTACAATACAGTCGTTTATTATCCCAACAAATGTGGCTGGTATTTCGGTTAGATTTTCTCTACGCCATATTTCAGGGTACCGCATTACAACAATATTGGGTTTTAGATTTCCAAGGCCCATTGTTTGAATGATACCACGAAAGCCATCAGACATTGTAGGGGCGACAACAATTTCGGCGACGCCTTCACATTTTTTGTAGTCAATATATGTGCTAAGTGCCCTGCATGCAGCCTTGGCATCCTCGGCACATTCATGATAGTCTCCATCTAGGATAGAGACAAATATGGACATTCCCCTGCCTTTCTTTTTCATGCAATTCGCAAAGTCTGCAAGTTTAGGGTGGCAAGGTACGTTTTCGGGCAACTTGCCCCATGGGCGGCAGAATATGAGGGGGATTGGATACCAGTTCTTTGGATGGACCTGGCTTGCTGCACACAAACAAACATGCGTTATAAAAAAATGGTAACGATAAAGTGGAAGACACATGTAAAAATGCCCGTGCTAAATTTAGTAGAACAAATGAGAATTATAAGGATACAGGTCTTGGGTATATTATAGTTACTCTCAATAGTTGAGGATTAATAAGATCCAGATCATTACTTAGAAAGGGAGTGCTTTTGTAAATAATGAAATAGAAATCTAAGAATACAGTAGTATCCTAAAGGGAAAATAAGAGCATTCAATTGTGCATAGTAACAGTATAAGTAACTAGCCAACAAATGGAATCAGTGATCAAGATAGGCACACAAACCTCCTAAAGATCGCAGGCTACGAAGAGCAAGTTGAAAGTATGCACTCTTGAAACCATCGCCCCAGTCCCCTGCTTTTCCTTTGATGCTCACATAATAATATATGAGGGTAGCCAAGGCTAGAGACACCACAGTGAATGCCCAAGAAATCAAAAACATGATCACTGCAAAAGAAAATACTCGTGTCACACAGAATACGGAGAATAGTATAGAAACTTAAGCATATATAACATTGCACAAGACTGCAGATGTTACAGCCTACACATCCCATACTGCTTTCCCCCATTTGCATGTAGACGTGGCCTGTGTGTGTGTAACATTGGATTGGAGGGTCACATGGAATATGTAGAAAATAAATCATATTGAATTGGATGCATTAGTACAGGCCAAGGGATGAAGGAAATTTCAATAGAAGAAGATTCGTGCATCTTCAGACCACTTCAAAATTTTATTCATCCGTTCTCTTTATCTGAAAAATCTTAAAATAGAAGGCGAAAAATTCAATTCTGAAGTGCATCTTCAAACGATTCCCTCGAAGTAAAGATCTGTGCTTGGTGTTTTTTTTATACAAACTACTATTATGTATCATGCATTGATTCTTTGTGGTAACAATGGCCAAACTTACTTGGTATGAAATGGAAACTAACCTATACAAAGTAATGCTCCAAGAAGGGAGAGACTCCAGTGGTGAAATTTCCATCGAGGTCGCCAGCTGGGCGCATCTAAAAGATCCAAAAGAAAGCAGGACAAGTTGACACCAGCATAGCATAGAAGGTAAAACATTGTTACAGTAGGTGTAATAAGATCCAGATTTCCAATAACAACACATCCAATACAGAGGAAGGCTGTGAAGAGAGTAGCGATGTGAGGCTCACTCCCATCTGCGACTCTAAAATAATTAAGAACAGGCAGAATATCATCATTGGCTATGGCTGCAAGAAGACGAGGGGCACCAGTCAGACTCTGTAGAGCTGCGCCTAAGGTTGAGAGAATGATGCCAATATAAATGATGGCAGGGAAAGGCCAAGCAACAGTAGCTGTGAGTAACCTGCACAAGCAGCTCAGTTAAGCCCGATAGGCAAAAACACAATTTAATATACTTCAACACACTTTCAAAACAATCATTTGATTAGCTACATGTTCAACACTTGATATTTTCAAGTAGAAAAAGTGACAGATGTTTCGAAAACTTGAAGCACTATTACGCCTTTGAATACTATTCACATTTCTTCGAGAAGTTTGTCATCATAAAATAACCAATAATAATGTAAGATCTTTCCCACGAGTTCATGAACATATTTTCTTTCCTGGTCTTATGTAGAATGTCTTAACTTAATTTACATGAAATCAAAATGACAAAAAAAAAAAGGAATAAATTAAGGCCTCTATGACAAACAGCAGAGATTTGCACCAAATGTGGCGCCCAGCAACAGTTTAGTGGAATTTGCATATTGTACCTGTCAGTCAAAAGTTTCTCTCTGGTTGCAAGAGCTCCAAAAAACAGCACAGAAACAAGATACAGAGCTGAAGTAGTCAAAGTTGCAGCTAAAGTCCCTACAGGAATGGAACGCTGAGTGTCCTTGAGTGACGCAGAGCGGTTTGAACCTGCCATAATCCCCGTTACAGCAGGGAAAAAGAGACCTACCAATGCACTGAGAATAATAGAACGAAAGCAGTTAGAATACACATGAACAGTTCCATTGGTCATCCTTGACACATTAAGTTGACTTCACAAGGGGCAACTCCCACTCACACCATCAAATCAGTCAAGAAATTGCATATCACTCAGTTTACACAGTTCACCCTCTCATCTTCGTTGGGAAAATGCAAACTACACTTAGTAATTGAGATAAACACCAGTTTGTCAAGTCCATAATCCCAGCTAAAATAACTTAGAAACAACCTAGTTTTCAGATTCTCTAATTGTTAATCAGCATGAAATGTCTAGTCTGCAAAAGCTAAATTTGGAGATTACATGCCACAAGAGAATGTGCAAATTAATCCAAATTAAAATCCTGAGGAGCAGAGCTTCAATAACTTAAATTGAGGGGAACTTGGAACTTTATTTTGTCGAGGATAGAACAAGGCTAATTAAGGAAAAAAAATTATATATATATATATATATATATATAAATGTCAGGATGGCTCACTTGAAATTCCAGTATATTCTCCCAGCAGGATCAGGGACTCCAGCATTATTGGTAGTTTGGTATTCTGAACTCCAATTATCTTTGAAAGATTCCAAACTCAAGCCAGTAATTCCCGCTATACCATGTGCAGAAAAGGTATAAGTCCATCAAGATTCAAAAGAACTTTACAGGACAATGATTCAACAACAAAACCAAAGGATCAAACCATCAACCTTAAAAAGATCCAGAAGAATTAGAAAAATACTGCTGCATACGATAATCTACTAGAGAAACAACCATTCCATGGTTTAAATGATGCAACTATACATACATAAAAAGATAATCAAGTTCAGATATCACTGGCGTTTTGGTTCAAGAGTTTCAAATAAAATATTTCTGATGCTCCATGATATTTGTGCTAAAAAAGAATAATCCTTCTTTCATACTTACCAGGCGTTGACATCGAGAAACTTTTTGGCTTTCATTAGTACAAAACTAATTAGCGAATGATAGATATACATGTATATATGGTACCAAGGATGCTACCAAGACCTATAAAATGTCTTGCTGTTTGACTTATGGACATATCAGCATAAAAAGCCATGATTTGAAGTGCTATAATCAGATTTTCATTTAATGATCAAGGCTATTTTAATATTAATTACTCCATAGATCAGCAATCTTAATAACATTTAATAATAACCTATCATTAAAAGAATGATCTATTTTCTTCATTATAAAAAAAATTATATATATTCAACAGAATTATGGGTAAATTATTTTTTTCAATTTACGGAGAAAGCATGGTCAATAATGATGTTAATTTAAGTGCAAGAAATAAACAAGAATATCTGTGATTCACTTCATCAGTTTCTGAATCTAAACCAGCTTCCCACATTTTGTAATAGTCTCAATGCAAGAATAAAAATATCTTAGACCAACAACCAGAGGCGTTAAACTTCATTCAATCTCAAAAACATAATAAAAAAGTAGAAGTAGCACTGGCAAAGAAACTCACATACTGGATGGTTCTCCCTTGCCAAAAATATGCCGATAAATATGGAGACCAATGAGAATAGAACAGGTATAAGAAAGGCTGGTGCAACTCGATTGATCATTTTTACTCCACCAAAGACTATGAAACATAGGATGATAGTCACTATAATCCCATAGACCTGCAAGTCATGTAGACTTGGGCTGGAAACAGGCTGTGCTATGTCTGTGCCATTTACCCTCACCAAAGTCTGCGTATCTACAGGAATACGATCAATTTGGAGCGTTAAGTCATAGTGCTGTAATATTGAATCTAAAACATAAAACTAAAAAATAAATATAGCTCACTCAAACAATTCAGTTGATAACACTAACTATAGACTCCATCTTTACGAACCAGAAAAATTTAATCATTCTTTTAATTCAGTCTACATTCTCTCTAGTTTTAAAGGGATATATTAAAAAGGTGTGATTGTTTAATTCCTTCCATACTTCACATTGGCCAAACCAAATATATGAACTTATACAATAATTTGATAAACCTAAAAAGAGACTGGGTGGAATCCCCAGTCCACACCCTAACCTTAATATATTCACTATTTTAAACACCAAAAACCACTCCCTAATCATGGAGCTGATCCTCGTCGAATAAGAGGAATTTACTTGATTCTTCCCCTCCTAGTAGTTAAGAGCATAACGCAATGTTCAAGGTTCATAATATAATATGATTTTGGGTTCACTAGAACAATATTAAATATAACTAAACATTTGCAAGTCAACTGTCAAATGATAATCATGTTCCTCAGCAATTACCTCTGAACAGCCCTGCATGTGGTACGGCATTTAGGAAGGTCTCCACAGCTCCCAAAACATAACTATATAAAGCATAAGGGATTAGCAAGAGTGCTCACATTAGACCATGAAATAAAAAAACAAACACCCCCATCTACACAAATCATCAATTATTTACTCACAGAGCTCCAGCAACTGCATTTCCAAGGAAAAAGCATAGTCCAATGCTAACCCCAACCTCCGGACCCAAGGCACGACCAATGAGATAATAAGGCCCCCCTCCCTGGATTACAACAGATGTTCAAGATGTATCTGACTGAACTCAACATTTGGATCAAATTTTACATAAATACATCTAAACAAGCACATATAGCAATGAAGAAGATATGGGGTTATACCTTCATGGCGCCATTTGTGGCAATTGCACTCAAGGATATAGTCGTAAGGAAAGTACAAGCACCGCAGAAAGCCACCAGCAACAATGATTCACCAATACCAGCCATACCCACAATCCTACATGAATAAAGTGAAAAGAAGAATATGATTTATACAAATATAAAGTGCTGAATAAACAATAAATGGAGGCAAAAATAATCTTATAGTACAAATCAGAAGAAAACACGAGCAGGGGTTAAATTTTTATCCAGTGTAGCCTAGTCTCTACTGATTGAAAGTAATCTTTTACAATTTCAAGATTTTTAGACATACAATTTCTTTTGGCATTTCTTACACTAATCCAGGAAATACAACACATTTTTATAACAAAAATGCAACTCCTCTCGTACTTAAGAAACAGGTAAACCACCTACCTACAGAAGCAAATACAAATTAGAACCTATCTGTAGAGACCTGCAAACTGAATAGCATGCATCTAAGCGAAGGAAATTATCATAATAACAAAATCCTACATAAATTGGCAGGAGGGCACATACATGTGGATCATTTATTTTTTTTATTTTTTTATTTGGAAACACATACATGTAGATTATTATGCAGAGATTTAGAGACTATCAAATGTACACATCAAACTAGGCTGGGATGAGAATTCATAAAGTTATGCCAAGCTCAAGAATAACACGATCATGCTTAAATTGTTGATAATCAAGCTGAACATACACATTCAACATTTCAGAATTCTGACAGATTAAAGCCTGCAGATAATAGAGTTTTCTTTTATGGAAGATTTCCAAAATCATTATTTCAAAAGAAATGTCAACGGAGAGATTAGGGAGTGGAGAGGTATCTTCAATAATAATTAATAAAAGATACAAGTGGAAATAGCGTTAATGACCAAAAATGCATGTTCTTGTTCAAAGTTTAATTCATTTTACAGCAATAGCACATCCAAAATTCAGTATCCTGAGTTGAAGTTACTTCGCTACAAGGGTCCATGTGTCCTCTTCTGAATATACATCACCCTTTTTTCATGTAGAATCATTATCATCATGAGAGAGAGAATAATTTAATTGTAAGATATTCAACAACAAGGAACTCACCATGAAAATCTGATGTAGTAAATAATCCCCAATATGTTTTGCAAACAAGGCACAAACACCCCCATCATTGTCCCCAATTTGATACTAGCACTCTGCATGAAATATAACTTTTACTAATACCACGTTCATAAAAGGGTTAATAGACACCGAATGCATTTTAATTCACCAAAGACAAATATCATTAATACTGGCCCAGCTGAAAAGCTTTACTGCAGAGCAACACAGGAGGCGAGGCTAGATTAACATCATATAACAAAAACAAACAACTGAATAAGCTGAGAACACAGAAAGGGATATTAGAATAATTGTGCAAGACAAGTGCCATACTGTCACACTCAAATGGCCTGATGTGCTCCTAACATCGATTATAACTTTAAGAAGAATACAAAGAAGAAGAAGATGATAAAGAAAAGACACATTATACACATGCCCGCACAAAGCAAAAGACAGTATACACCAATGTGTTCTTTCGATGTTTAATATATTTTATACATAGAGAGCATAATTTATCTCCACGGGAATTTTGTTTACGTCACTTTATCTTAATTGGCTACAACATTGCCTAATCTGATGGTGCAGGGAATTCCTGGGTTGTAACCAAATCAAAGACCCCAGAACTGAGAAAGAACAACAAAGACTAGATACTTTTTGACTCCATGACAATATCCAATTTGTCTGAAATTGATCTAGCTGTCTAGGGGTACCATAATGGCATAATCTAAAATTTTCAATGTAAAGTTGGTCTAGCAAACATAAAAGCACCACGTTCAGGAAGAAAAAAGGTAAATTGGCCTAGGGGTACCATAATCTAAAATCATCAATCCTCGGGTTCCCTACATCCACCTTAGACATTCTTATCGTACAGCACTGAAGCTAGCAAGGGCTAACTTTAAGCCGCTCCCACAACTTAGAAAGTTTTAAGGTTTTCGGCAGAAGGATATAATACAAACATTACAAGTTACAAGCATGTGAAAATAAACACATCATGGCCAATCCACACCGAATATTAACACAAAACGAAAAACAGGATATTTCTAATTGAAGATACCAAAATACATATAATTAATTTTACCTTTGGACGCTCAATATTAATTGTGACATCATCCCCATCTCTGGGACTAGATGGTGCTGGAATCGGATCACCTGCCATACTGGCACGTGAACATTCATCAGAACACTTGACAGTCCAGATCACAAGCACCAACAAAAAATCTTAATGCAAAATGCTCATAGAAGAAACAACCTTGATATCTCAAGCACATGTGATTGTTAAAGGAAAAAAGAACATGAATACTGAGGGATGCCTCAAATTTTCAATGGAGAAATGATGTATATATATGCAATAAAATAGTTGGTAATCCCCTACCTTTTAAGGCCCAAGATATTCACGAGTGAATCAAAACCAAATAGTTCTAACTTGGATTCAATGTGAGAACCATTGACGCCTCCATTAGGAAGCGACCCATCTCTTCCTTCAGAAGACATAGTGGACTGCATTCCCACTTTAATTTTTCTACAATAGCACAACAGTCAGTACAATTGTACAATATCTTTCTTTTATATACATAAAAAAAAAATTGACAGATTCATAACCCATGTGCAAAATATTAGAGAACTAATATGCATAGACAATTTACCAAGGCTTAACAATATAAATACCAAAACCAGGAGCATCTGGCATTGGCATTACTAATTAGTCTACCGACATATATTACAATATAATGACCAAAATTGCAGGAAATTGGAAGTCTCTTATGGTTACAGGTTTGGCTCCGGGTACAAGGCATATGACTTTTCAATAGGACCTACAAAAATAGAATCTTGACCAAAATTAAAGATTTGCGGTTCCATTTTAAAATATCAGTGGGCCATTGACGAGTCGAGAGATATTGGTGTAAAATCAAGAATTAGAGAAAACTAAAAATTCTAAATTTGAAAGAAGGAATCCACATGATAACTTAGGGAAGGTGGAATGGAACATGAGAAACTTCTTTTACATGATTTGTAAATTACAGTTACAGCTTAAAGAGATGCATTTAGGTATCAATAGACTCGTGTCCCTTTCAAAGCTTTGGATGCTTATCAAAGTGCAGTTATCTAGTGAAAACAGAAGAGTCCGAATAACAAAGAGAATAGGTGGAGGGATTCAGTAGAACATATCGGAGTAGAGGATCAGGATCAGAAGTTTGTTTAGCACCACTACAAAAAATCAGAAATATTGCTTTGGCTTTCATCTTCAATGATTAAATGTACTAAGACCTCCATTTCCTCATAGAACTTCTGCAGTTTACTATCTAACATTGTTTCCCATAAAAAACTGAGTATAATATCATTATCCTCTAACATCACTTTCATATAGTAAAACTCCCATTTCATATTAACGTGTAGTGCATAACTTAACATATCAATATGATAGCTAACCGGACTCCAGAGCAGTCTGTGGCAATAATATCTACAAGGTTCAGTTTACCTAATTCTTCAACTAAAAAGTAAGCCAATCAAATCTTCAACAAAAGAGAGTAATGCATAATCAGTTTGAACTAATCATGAACAAAGTTGCAGAAGCATAATCAATTCCAATTTTACTCCCAAAAAATGTAAAAATTCTAACCATAAAATCTTGCTATAATAACTCAGGCCAAAACAATAACCATGACAAATTTATCATCGATTAATGCATACAACTTGTTTGAAAAAATGTCCACGAGGCATAAACAGAACTGACAAGCAAATCCGAACATCGATCAATGAAATCGTAGGTTACTTGATATCGTTGCGATTCGAAGATGAAGAAGAAGCTGCGGGATCAATTGAAGACATCTCAAGAACGGCTCGATCGTGGTCGTGCGCAAATACTGGCGTGTACTTGCGCCCGCCCAAACCTCTCCCTGAAGAAATCTCATTATCGTCTGATGTTTCTATTTCCACTCCATTGTTACCAGTAGCCATTGCATTGATTTCAATTTGTTCACTGGATCTATTGCCTTTTAGTTCTCTATATATGTATGTATGAAATGCGTAAATGTGGTGCAAGGGGTTAAGAAGAGGATTTAGATCCAAGAAAATGTCGAAAGGGAGAAAGATCTATGACTCTGACCTTTCATTCACGGAGAATGAAAATGAAATGAAATCTTGGATTTCTTTAATCAAATCAAAGAGAAACAAACGGGTTTGAAGGGTTGTTGTCTTTGAAAAAAAAGGGAAGAGGAAAATATGAAATAAAATGGTGGAATTTTGGTTCTCTATTTTTTTCTTCTCAAATTTTAACCGAAAGTGGGCGCGTGAGTGAACTGGTATGATTTAAACGCGTCATAACTAGCACGACTTTATGCGGAATTCAATGAATCGTAGGAATCCTATATTTATATGGACTAACACGGTACAGGCTGGCGACCGAAATTTGTGGGATGTTTGGGCCAATTAAATTTACTTGGACCTTGTTCCCTGATAAGTTGGGCTTCAGTGTAGGATTAAGTTTATATATCTGAAGTCCCACCGAATTTCCCACTGATTTTGCGGAAAATCGATTGGAAAAAGACGGGTTGGAATCGAATTTCGACCGGCAAAATTTCGACCGAAATTCCCACCAATTAGTTCGCAAAATTGAATTGGTGGGAATATATATATATAAATTCCCACCAAAATTATTTCGGTGGAATTTATATATTTCAATTTTTTTATTAATTCCCGAATTAATTTATTTTAGTTTATTAATTTCTAATCAGTATGAATTCCCGACAATGAATTACATAAAGTTCAATTTACGTGTAACAAAATATTCAATTCTTACATATATTATAAATATTCAACATTTAATACTTACTTTGATAACATAATATTCTAATTAAACAAAACAACTGCGGTACGATATTAATACTTGTCTAAAATAAATCATAAGACTATATATTTGGTGTTTCAGAAACATCGTCCAAGTTTGGCATTTGAGAATGTCTCTTCGAGGGCGGTTAATGAGCTAGAGCACCAGGATTAAAAAACATAGGGAAAGTGTTTGGTTAAATAATATGGGGAAAGTGTCGATAAATACTTGGCTGCGTAAGAATAGACATGTTTACATAATGTGCAGGTTGAGATGGGCCAGCCTGATGGTGGAAGGGTTCGTTGACCGTGAAATTTTGACTGGATTGTGAAGGTTGACCAGTCCGATTTGGCAAAGCAAGGTTCAACATCATCATATACTGCTCCAACTCGGCTTGGTGTCTTGACCGCATTGTTTCCATGTTCTCACGCATTCTTGCCAATTGAATTTCGACTTGGGCTAGTCTTTCAACGGCCTGTGGATGATGTTGGGGATCACCGTAATTGTTATGCGTTCATGTAATTCGAAAAAGGACGTACACTATTAGCCCGACAATAGTCCCCTTTTTTGACACACCTTGTGTTTGTGCCCACAGTCCAACCACGTTCTTGCAGTTTACCTCACTTTTAATCATTAATGTACAACATCAGCAATTTTGACTAAGTGCATATATATATGCATATATATTATATATATATATATATATATATGGAAAATTTTAAAGTGTCGCTGCGTTGGGTGCCGCTAATTAAAACCAATAAAAATAAGACATGTTATTAATTAGTTATTTGTTAAATAAGTTATCAACTATAATGTTACCACGATTTTTCTAGGGTGCGGCCCCTTCAGTTACGGCCGCACATGCGGCCCTCATCAAGAGCCGTTAGATCGCCTTCCATCCTTATCAGCCGTTGGATGTGTAACTAAAGGATTTATATTTAATTTATGTTTATTTCTAATTAAAAATACAATTTACTATTAGACCCTTTTAATTAGTTTGTATAAAAAAAAAAGAAAAAACTGAAAGAAAATTAAAAAGACCCCTTTGCCCCCCATTAAATTTTATGTTGTAAGAGGACGTTTATACCCCCACTTAAAAACCGAAATTAACAATTAATTTGCTACTTAATTCCTTCTCTTTCCTAATCTTTCAAAACTAACATATAAATTCCTTTTATTCCATAATCATTCAAACTTAATTGATTATTTCTTGTTATTACTTCTCCACCATTTTTACACCATCTAATCCTTCAATAATCTCACCACCATTTTTGCACCTGAAATCAATCATCTCCAAAATTGCTTTACAAAATTCGAATTATAAAAATCATGAAATTCTCAATTACGTTTGAATCAACGAAATCAATATCTCAAATCAATAAATTTGATGTATATTATCCTTAATCCCCTTTTGTTTATTTATTTCTATTCGGTCGGTTAAGTCCGAATTTCTTAGATAATAGTTTAAATTTCGGTCGATCCTATTAGTTAAGAGATCCGTATTCGACAATAAATAAATAAAATTATATGTATGCATAATGTTTTATAAAAATAAGTTACATGATAATAGTTTACCATCAATAAAGTTTTTTAATAAAATAGTAGTTAATAATATGTTCATAAATAATATTTCCGTATATTTTCATCTAAATAAATCTGAATATTAATTACTAGAAAGTTCATAAATTCATTCTTACGAATATTTTCATCCAGGTGAACAGTTCTTAAAACTCAACATGTTAGCTAAATTTAATACAATCGTAAAGTTAACAAATTTATTATTGGAAAAAAAATGTTAATTTTCACTTTGGTAGCGACGATTTATAGGATATATGATCTATTGGAATTAAGAAATTTAGCTCCGAGCAAAATTTGAATTCGATCTGATATAAACGCAGGCGTATCTGTATAGAATTTAATCCGATCCAAATTCATTCTATTGACAGCCCGTAGGATTATCGAGGCCCAAAATATGGACTATTAATAGGGCCTAAATCTTTCCAATATCTAGAAGATTGGGCTTTGAAATAATTTTTAGAGACCGAGATGCGTCATCTCCGGATTAATGGGCTAGGTGAACATGACAAGCCCATATTTAGTGCTTCAAATAGATTGGGCCTTTTTGTTTATTATTTAGGATAATTGTTCGGGAAAAAGGCAGAGATTCGTGAAATATTTTCGATCTGCATTATATGATTTGTTTGAATTTGAAAAAATAGTTGAAAATTAAGTAGGAATTTATATCAAATCAAGCTTGTTGTGTAACATAAATTGGGTATAAGATATATTAATTTATATCTAATTTAAGTAGATTTAATACATATATTTTTTCAGAGATAACAAAATTATGCGTTAATAAGAATCAACATTTTATTTTGGAAAAATATAATGTATGAGTATGTAATCGATAAAAAAAACTCATTTTCAATTAGGTTATGAGATCTACGTCAACAAAAAATATTTGTTCCCTAAATATATTTGAACAACTAAAGGAAATAATTTATTAAGAAAAATATATAATGAGATATTTTAATCAGAGTTAATGAGAATATCACAAAATAAAAAAAAAATTAGGTATAAAATGTCAAAATATAAAATGCTCTCCAAAAGAGTCGAACTCAGACCAAATACATTAACACAAATTGCCTTAACCAACGCACTACTGTTGATTTTATTTACTAATGATACGTTTGCTATTTATATAACTATATTTGTACCCTAAACCCTAAACCCTAAACCCTGATCCCTAAACCCTATCATTAGTTAATATATACAGTGTTTGGATGATAAGTTTATAACTGAAATGTGATTTGATATTTTTAAAGAATATGAACGAGAGTTAGCAATGAAATGACATAACTCACCCTCAAAAGTAGGTCAATCAAATCAGACTCTTGACTTATTCACAAAAAAATTTGAAGTTTGATTTTTCGTAAAACAATTTAAATATATGGTTCTTGTAAGGAAAAAAATCTTATTCATACAATTTTTTATCTTCACTTGATTTTGAAAAAAAAATGCTAGAAACACTAAAATAGAAAGTCATAGTAACCTCTCGGTGAATCGTTAGTTGGTGAAATTTGATGATTTTGATTTAAAATTCCTCGAAAATGAGGTCAACACTACTTATAATTGAATTTTGCATTGTAAAAATCAACATTTTCTTTTGGAAAAATATAATGTATGAGTATGTAATCGATAAAAAAAACTCATTTTCAATTAGCTTATGAGATCTACGTCAACAAAAAATATTTGTTCCCTAAATATATTTGAACAACTAAAGGAAATAATTTATTAAGAAAAATATATAATGAGATATTGTAATCAGGGTTAATAAGAATATCACAAAATAAAAAAAAAATTAGGTATAAAATATCAAAAAATAAAATGCTCTCCAAAAGAGTCGAACTCAGACCAAGTAGATGTACACAAATTGCCTTTACCAGCGCACTGTTGATTTTACTTATGTAAGATACGTTTGCGTATTTATATAACTATATTTGTACCCTAAACCCTAAACCCTAAACCCTAGACCCCAAAACCCTAAACCCTAAACCCTAAACTCGATTTCTCATGCACCTTCCTTTCATTAGTTAATCTATATAGTTTTTGGATGATAAGTTTATAACTGAAATGTGATTTGATATTTTTAAAGAATATGAACGAGAGTTAGCAATGAAATGACATAACGCACCCTCAAAAGTAGGTCAATCAAATCAGACTCTTGACTTATTCACAAAAAAATTTGAAGTTTGATTTTTCGTAAAACAATTTAAATATATGGTTCTTGTAAGGAAAAAAATCTTATTCATACAATTTTTTATCTTCACTTGATTTTGAAAAAAAAATGCTAGAAACACTAAAATAGAAAGTCATAGTAACCTCTCGGTGAATCGTTAGTTGGTGAAATTTGATGATTTTGATTTAAAATTCCTCGAAAATGAGAATCGAGACTTTATATATATTACCAAAAAGGTACCCTCTCAAGTCATATAACAAAAGCACCCTTTGTAACTAAAATATATTTAAATAACCCCCTGTTAACTTTAATAATTGACAAAAAAACACCCTGCTAAATTTAATAATTGACAAAATACACCCTGATAACTTTTAACCTTTCTTGTTAACTTTAATAATTAACAAAACACACCCTGGTAACTTTTAAAAATTTACAAAAAATTGACAATCACACCCTATTAACTTTAATAATTAACAAAACACACCCTGTTAACATTAAAAGTTGACCAAACACGCCCTGTATTCTTTTTGAATTGACAATCAGACCTTGTTAACGTTAATAATTGATAAAATAAACCCTGGTAACTTTAAAAATTTACAAAATACACCCTGGTAACTTTAAAAATTTACAAAATAGAGTTACAAAATTTATCATACGATAAACATGGTTATTGTTTGATTTCTATACTAAATTGTGACAATGATCGTTGATATGCACATGCATAACAAATAAACCATCTCCAAAAGATCATGTATAATTCAAATTATAAAAAAATATAAGTTTTGACAAAAAATTGGATCCAAGGGAGCTCTTATTAAGAGGCCAAAGTTAATTATTAAAAGATTTTTTAAAAATAATATTAATTTAAATTAAATAAATTTGAACTATACTTTTGATATTCGTGCAATTTTTTAATTTGAATTTACATTAGATATTTTTGCAGCAAATAAAAGAAAAATTGTACTTTGGTGCAGAAATGGAAACAAACATTTGAATTTGGACTCTCAAATTTGAGAATGATCTTTAAATTATAACATGCTTATATATTAATTATACAAATGGATTTTTGCACATCACATGCTTTTATTGTTTAACGCTTTTATTTACGTGAGCCAAAAAATGGGCCGAAGGTAAATAATCACGGCCCAATAAAAAATCAACTGGCCCAATAGACTAATTTCTTTTGTTATTATTATGGCCCAACAAAAAAATTTCGTACCCAACCTATTAAGGGCCGGCCCAGTAGAAGAATATATCTAGTTATTTTTATTGACTTACTAAGAATATTAAACTAATTTGTATTTAATTAAAGTTAAAAATATATTTAAAATAAATATGAAACAATAACTACAAAAAAACAATAATAACACGAAATTATCCTTTCAAATGCTACAAATTGTATTTAACAAATATTCTCATTCAATCGATACAATACAATCATAAAATGATAAAATAAATACATTTCATGGGTGAAGTGCGGAAAAAGAAATAAGATAGCCAATTCTTATAATGATTAAAAAACAAGGATAAATAATAAAAACAAAGAAACAACAAGATCGATCAATTCCGGGGAGGTGGTCTGGGTGGACCGAAAAATGTCCAATTTTGTGGAGGAAAGCCTGGAATATAACCGGGAAACGCATAGGGATTGTGAGTGCTTGGCCCTGCCTGCGATGTACATACAAAAATATTAATTTATTATACGTTAAAAACACAATAAAAATGAAGCACTTCAATTTCAGAAATTGTAATAATACGAAACAAAAAAATTCTAACCTGTGGATTCATTGGAAATCGTACTTGAGAAGAAGTACCAACATTGGATTGAAATTGAGGACCGTGCATGCTAAAGAGAAGATTGGTGTGAGTGTTGCGATTGTCAGGCATACCAAAAGACGACATGTTTTGGTGAAGGTTGATTCAACGAATGTTGGGTGTCATTGTCATCGCCAACATAATCATCTTTTGTTGATTCATGGGGCATTTGAGAACTAGTGGACTGTGTATTTTGCCTCCCACGTGAAGTACCCACAAATTTCGGGTTTCGCTCGCAAGTGGTTGACTTGTGTCCGATTTTCCTGAAAAAAGTAATAAACATGATTAGACCAAGATTACACAAGAGATACGATAAAAGAATCATGACATCATCAGAACTACGACTAAGAACTGACTTGCACAAGCCACAACGTTGCTTCTTTGATTTTGTTCCACCTTTAGGAATAATCCTATCGGGATCTACAACATTGCGGGAATGTTTCACAAATTCTTTTGGAATTTCCTCGCCATCGGACTCTGAAACTGCATCGGATTCATCCTCAGCCTCCACTGTCAAATTTCGGACAGCATTAATTGATTTATCAAAGAATAGTTTACTCTTTTGGGAGGATAACTTTGACAAGTTCATACACTCCATGTTCATCTTAGCAAACCGAACTTCTTTAGGTTTGTCGTCTGAAGGGAATGGAAAATCGATTCTGAGCTTCTTGCCGACTTCAACAAACCACCGAGGATTAATACTCTTATCGGGAAATGTTGAAATTCTCATGTTCTTGAATCCACAGATTATATGCCGACAAGGAATCCCATCAGATTGAAGCATCAAACATTCACACTCGAATTTTGACTCATCTAGATCAATGATGGCAGCAAAACTGCGAGGAGTGTTATTGGTATGATCGCCAAATTGGAATTGGTACCGCCGATCTTTAAGTAAGGACATACTCTGAACAACAATATCCTCGTCCGCATTTATCTCCTTTAGTATATGATCAAATATAGCTCTCGTGCATATGCGTGCAGCATGGTTCTGAAGATTTCGTAGTAATCCAACTTTAAGTTCTTTCGGTGGCTCCTCGGATTCTTTTTGTAATTGATAAAACCGTTTCCTAATTTTGTTTAAAAAACCGTTGTTGTAATGTCTAAAAAAATCCGTTAAACTAAAGCCGGGACGCACTTTTTGTTTTAATAATGAATTCATGGATTCTGCCCGTTGTGTGCTCCTCATCATAGCAAAGAAATGACCTCGAAAGAATGCTTCTGCCCACTGATTTCGTTTTGAGTAAATTTCTAATACCCATTGATGGTTTGTAACACCGTATTCCTCAATCAATTCAGACCATCTTTCTTCAAATTCATCAATAGGGCACGGCCTTTTCATCAACCTAGAGAACATTGTTGAAAAATCTCCAGTTTTAATATTTGATTCGGCATTACGGGAGATATGCCAACAACAAAGCCGATGTTTCGCTAAAGGAAATTCATGAAGCACGGCAGCGCGCATTGACGCGTCCTGATCAGTCAAAATTGCAATAGGAGATTTTCCATTCATGCTTTCGCGGAAAGTCTGTAGCAACCACCTGTACGATTCAGTCGTCTCACTGTATAAAATAGCAATTCCAAATATACAAGTGCACAAATGACAGTTTACTCCGGAGAATAGAACAATAGGAAAACGATAAATGTTGGTCTTGTACGTACTGTCAAATAAAACAACATCACCAAACTGCTCATATTCAGCTCTCGACATTCCATCGCACCAAAAAAGTCTTGTAAGTGCCCCGTTTCCATCGACGGTGTACTTGAACCTGAGGGATTCATCTTTCAACTTCATACCTTCGAGAAGTCCCAAAACAGTATTTACGTCGCCACCTTCGATCCTTTTCAATCTTTGACTGTTCAAATAGTTGTAACCATCTTTCCTATTAAACACACCGCTAGCACTGCCTCCCCCCAATTCTTCTACAAAATCCATAACATGAGAAGGTCTAAACCCGACATTTGTCATCACGTTCAACATTGACTTTGTTGATGGGGTCAAATATCTATATGCGAATTTGCAACAAATCAATAACTAAATAATTTATTCTATTATTCAAATTAGTAACAAAACTAATTAACTAATTACAATAACATAAAACACTGAAAAATAATTAACTAATTACAATAGCTTATTTACCTATTACAGCGTAGGCGGTGAGATGTATCAGAAGATTCAAGGGGATGATTGTGCTGGGGCTCGAACCTCGTCACTATGTATTCTCCAGTAGAATTATCAATAGCAACACGAAAACTAGCTTTGCATCCACACCGTGTCTCTGACTTTGCTTCTCGCTTCCGATCATAAACTTTAATTCTTTCTGAACGAAAGCCCTCTCGAGCGCACACCCATACCCTGCTCAAAACGAGGCTAGTACTTCTTTTCCTTTTTAACGAGCTCTTCCTGACATCAAATCCAACTTCCCTACCGTAAGAAATATAAAATTCTTCTGCCTCCTTAATAGTCTTAAACGTTAATGATCGAACTCGGTCAATGTTAGTGATATCGTCAGTTGGGTCAGAATTGTTACTCCCCTCTTCGACTTCGGTGTCATCGCGGTGGTTGTGTGAATTGGAATTCGAAACACTTTCTTCCTTATCGGAGGAGGATGTTCCATTACTGTTTCTATACTCTAAATAAAAAGGTAAAAATTAAATTAAATACCAATTTAATACTTTAAAATAATCACATATAGAATAAAACAATAATTAGTGATTTGTCCCCTCGTGGGTATATTTTAATGCGGTCATAATAATTAGTTACATATTTATATTATTTTATGTTTATTGATCATATAGTTTAAAAGTAAATTTTTTTTTTATAGTATCACACTAATAATATATTGACTATTGACATATATGCTTATATAAGGAACATTAGAATTATTAAAAACTAATTCGGAATGTGAAGATTACAAAACATTGATTTATGCGAAATTTACATAAAATTATTCTAGGTTTCTAGGCCTAATGCTTGGACACAGATATCAATCTTGGATGATTCATTATATGGGCAAAATGAAAATTCTCACTAATATTCTGGCACTGACTCTTTAGAAACTCAAAATTAGTAAGCAGCAAAATTTACAAGATACATGGGATTTATTTCATCAGTTAACAGGAAAACGTCCATATGCAGTCATGTGCTCCAATAGCTCCATTAATAATGCAGTCATGTGCTCCAATAGAATCCGGGCGTAAATTGTTAAACCACTAAAAATCTCTATTGAAAGTTACTATAAAACTCAGTTCAAATTAACGCAAAACTCAATTGTTATGACAAATTGTACATAAAACCGAATTAAATTTCTAAGGTATTAAAAAATTCTGTAAATAGTATATTTAATCAAAATTAAGCGAACAATCTAATCAAACAATAAAAAATTGAATTCGATTGATGTTTAATGTAAAATTCGATTGAATCTTACGTAAATTAGTTCACATAATTAAAATTATCATTGCCAAATTAAATTACCTGTGGATTCATCACCGCTTGCATCAACTTCATCATCCGGGATTGTAGAATTTCCCACCATGTTTAGATTTGTGGAGATTGTGATGAAGAGGTTGATTAGGCTTGAGGAGATAGTGATGAAGAGATTGATTTTGAACGAATTTCTAGTTAGGTTTCTTATTAGAATTTTGAATTGTAATCACTGCTCTTAATCGTGAAGATTGATTTTTGAAATTCGGTTTTTTAATCATAGAATTCCGAATTTGTTGGCTTGTTTTAATCGTGGAAGATAAAATTTGTTTTACCCTAATTGTGTTTTTAAATCATGGAAATAAATCTGATATGAATTTAGGTTTATTATGTAAAAGGGTATAAGTGTCTTTGTGTAATTAAGTTTTAAGTATTTTAAATTTAAGTTAATTAAAAAGGATATAATGGACTTTTCAATTTTAAGTTATAATTTTGATTTTCATTTAAAAATAAAACAAAAGGTTAATTTGGACATTACAAATCGGTGCCACAGAGATAAATAAACAACCTTAGTTACCGCGCCACGTGGCGCGATTTAGGGATAGGGCCGCATGTGCGGCCAGTTACATAAGGCCGCACCCTAGTCGGCCCGATGTTACCAAAATAAGTGATACTATACCACAATAAGTGATACTATACAATATATTTAGCCACATCACATAGTAAATTATTTCCTAATAAATTACTATGAGAAAAAAAATGAATGTAACAATACTATTTTATAATAAATAGTATATAATATTTATGTTGAAAATTTAATATTAAATTTTGAAAAATTGCATAATATCATCTAATGTGGAATAAATATTACATGATGTGAGGTCATCTAAGTATATGAGATTAATATTAACTAGTGAGAGCATGTACTGCCACACGTGAGTTATAGTATTATACCATAGAATATGATACACATTGCGTGGTCATATCACATAATGTGGAATAAATACTATATGATATGATGTCACATTAATACAATGTGAATGTGGGCCCGAACTGTCACATGGGATTTATATTATAGAATGTGATACGTATTGCGTGGTAATGCTGCCTATTGTGGAATAAACACTACATAATATAGGGGTCATATTTAATACTATATGATGTGAGTCATTACTGTCACGTGTGAGTTATATCATAGAATGTGATACATACATATTGCGTAGTAATACCACTTAATGTGGAATAAATACTATATGATGTGGAGTCATACTAAATATATGGGGTAAATACTATGTAATGTGAGTCAGTACTGTCACATGTGAATTATACCATAGAATGTGATACACATTGTGTGCTAATATCACCTAATATGGAATAAATACTACATGATGTGGAGTCGCATTAATACTATCTAATGTGAGTCATTAATGTCATGTGTGAGTTATATCATAGAATGTGATAGTGTGATATATACACATTGCGTAGTAATACCACATAATGTGGAATAAATATTACATGATGTGGGTCATACTAAACATATGCAGCACCTAAGACAACGGCACCCTAGAATCCCCCATATATATATAGAGTGAATCGCAAATTAACTCCCTGTGTTATTTTAAATAGACAATTTAACTCCCTGTAATAAATAAAAGGGCAAAATACCTCCTTGTGATATCCTAAATAGGCAATTTAACACCATGTGATAATAAAAATGGCAAAATACCTCTTTGTGTTTTTAAGAAAGAAGCACATTGCCTCCCTCTAAATTGCTAATTAATTCATATCAAAGGGAGTTAAATTGCTCATCATTTCATTTCACAGGGAGGTAAATTACCTATTTTTATATCACAATGAGGTAAATTGCTCATTATTTCATTTCACAGGGAGTTAAATTGCTTATTTTTATTTTACAGGGAGATAAATTGCCCATTAAACATATCACAGAGAGTTAGAAAAAATCCTATATATATAGGTGCTCGTATCATCTTCTCGCTGCCACAACTAGAGATCCTTGCAATATGCAGTTTCGAGTTAGAAAAACTGATTAAGTGCAAAAAGAAGGACATAGGGACAATTATACTTTTGTCAATAATATATCTAAACTTGCTCTGTTTGTTTCATTTTTGTATTGAGTGGATAATGTTAGTGGTGATTTGCTTGTAAAATTCACAAGCCCCTGAACAAAGATTTCGTACAAGTATTCCAACAACAAAAATGTGTAGCGGGGAGAAAAAACACAAAACTAAAAAGGGTGGAGAAATTCAACATTTTTTTAATGGAAAAACTATGATATTTCATTTTATTAATGTGTTTTATTAGACTAATCTATAACACATTTTAATATAATTCCGGGTTTAAGTTAGTATGAATTGTTTTAGAACTACGAGCTTTTTCAAAATTTGTGTACACAAAAAATGAAGACACTACAATTGAAAACGTTATGACTTGTTTGGAGATTTTAAATTTCTTTATTTTTCCAAGTTTGAATTGTGTGTTTTGAAGATTCTTGCCTTAAATACGTGTACGAATAAGTAAAACATGAATTTTAAGACTGGTTTTAATTTTATGTATAAAAGGTTTATATTCTAATTTGAATGAATTTTGAGACTGGTTTTGATTTTATGCGTGAAAGTGAAAAGTTGTATTCTAATTTGAATTTTCATAAATGTACAATTTATATTGGGAAAAAGGTTAGGACTTCTATTAACTTATCAAGGTTCTCTTCAATCTACCAGTTATGTTTACGAAAGGATGATATCGTTTAAATATTAGGGTCAAAGTCGTTTAAATATTTTGAATAATTAAGCTGACCAAATACTAACTATAAAAAGCTGACCAAATAATAAAGCTAAACTAATTCAAACTTTTATCGGATAATGATTTACACAAAAGGCTTATTATCATATATTCATATAGCTATATATAAAAAAGGTCTTGAAAAATATAGTTTGTGAGTTAATTTTTTTGAAATTTTGACTAGTATTATGGAAAAAAATTTAGAGGTATACTAGATAATTTACTCATTTTTTGAATTTACGTCTATTTAAGTTAGACAAAATTATAGATTTTCCTCTAATTTTATTATTTTATTCACCATTTTTATCCTCATATCTCAAATTTCTTGATTTTTTCTGAATTCAATAACATATGTGCTTTCTCCGTCAAAAGACGAGGTACAATTCAACATTCATTTTGCTTGATTTTCACCTTAAAATTATTCTTAGAACACATAAAAATGGGGAATATGTATTTTTTATGGAAAAATCATAAAAAAACATAGTCACAAACCTCATCTCAAATTTGCAAAAATTAAATCTTATAAATAATCTCCTAAAAATCATTAAAAGTTAAAACTGAGAGGACAGGAGTACATTCCCTGTTTAGAATTCTTCCATATTAACTCATGTCGTTTAGTCTAAAAACTTTTACAACAAACTCAAATATCGGAACTAAATGATAAAAATAAAAAATAAAAATAAATAAAAATAAAAACTCTCAATCCCGTAACTCCATCGTCGTTTATTTCTTACTTTTGGCGTAAGGTAAACCATGTAATTCTTTATCGATTAATTGATTAATGAAGATTACAACAAAAGTTTAAATAAGACCCTAACCTTAACTAATTGAAACGGATAAGACTCACATATATGATATATACACTATAATAAGGTGTTTTTTTAACCATCTATCTACAGAAACATAGCACTTGTCAAGGTTCTCTCCAATCTCTTTGTTATGTTTCCCCTCCAACACTCCCAAGAGTAATTACAGCATCCTTTGTTTTCGTAAGGATGCTATCCTCGTCAT
The DNA here is from genome assembly GCA_038501285.1 of Penstemon eatonii. Taxonomy (NCBI): domain Eukaryota; kingdom Viridiplantae; phylum Streptophyta; class Magnoliopsida; order Lamiales; family Plantaginaceae; genus Penstemon; species Penstemon eatonii. The sequence continues at coordinate 66,548,256 of CM076708.1, read as the reverse complement.
CGATTTCTAATTGAACAAGATCATTTTGTGATGAAGTGAGACTAATACTAGAAGTGGCAGATCCTCGCGTTTTCCCATCCAGCTGCTGCCCTCTAAGCACTAAACTGCGTAGATACTCCACATTTGCTGCCCCAGTACACTGCACCATCTTAAAAAATGAACTCTCTTCATTTAGCAGTAATGTTTTTGGAGTGTCACATTCCACAACCTGAAAACAAGGATGTAAGCCCATTGGATGAGTTACTTACAATATACCCCCTAGTGTTCATTAGCGATTACTCCCTCATATTATTTTAATTAGAATCTACGAAATATATTAATCCTGCAAATGGTTATACAAAATGTGTTATGACTAGTTGCCAGAAACTCAAATCAAGCATTGTGCATCTTTAGCTGACAGACACATTACAAACTAAATTCAACTACAAAATTGAAAAATTATGAATTGCTCAATAAATAACAAACAAATGGCTCATACCTGACCAGCATCAAGCAGAAGAATCCTGTCACAGTCAATGATGGTATTTAAGCGATGAGCAATAACTAACATTGTGCATGATTTACATTCTTCACGAATAGTCTTTTGGATGAAAGCATCAGTTCTAACATCAACAGCAGCTGTTGCTTCATCAAGAACAAGGATTTTTGATCTACGAAGTAATGCTCGAGAGAGACTTAGTAATTGCCGCTGTCCCACACTGAAATTCTCCCCTCCTTCTGAGACCTTGACAAATAATGAGCTACATTCAACTTCTTCCAAAAAGTTATCAAAACACAACAATGTATACTAATACATCAAAATTTAACAATATATATTCCATTACTGGAATTATGGAATAACATTATCTACCTCTGCATCCAGACCCAAAGAGTTCCTCCTAATGACATCTTTTAAATGTGCCCTTTCTAAAGCCTCCCACAGGTCAACATCATTGTGTTCATTGAATGGATCCAGGTTAAATCTAACAGTTCCTGGCCAAAATACGAAACAGAAAGTACACAAAGAAGTTGAGCACATTCATACCAATTTTGAAAAACTACTCATTATGTTCCCTGTTGAACTCTTTGTAAAAGTATGGCTACAAAGAATGTAAAATACATGCAGCATTACCTTACACATTTTTACATTGTTTTCCCAGAAATACCCAATGAAGTGTTACACTAAAAAAAATGAAGATTGTACCAAATTACTTCAATCTTTCAACCTCATTATATATTGGACATCCTAAAAAACTGTTTCTTAAATTTTAATAAAATGAGATATGAGCAAACCTGAGAAAAGAACAGGTGATTGTGGTATGATGCCAAGAACCTTTCGGAGGTCCATTAATCCAAACTTTGAAATGTCACAATCATCAATCAAGATTTTTCCGCTTTGCAGCTCAACAATTCGAAACAAGGCATTAAGCATACTCGATTTTCCAGCCCCCGTCCTTCCAACAATTCCAACCTTGTCACTAGGAGAAATTGTAAAGGATATTCCATGCAGAACAGGAGAAAGGTCTGGTCTGTATCGTAAAACAACACCTTCAAATCGAACAGATCCCTCTGAAGGCCACCCAGGCGGTGGACGATTATCTTCAATGATGAGTGGACCTTCAGAAGGTAACTCTATATATGTACCGGCCCTCTCAACGGCATTAAAACTATTTTCGGCCAAACTAGCCATTCTTAGTACACCAGTCAATAGGCTTGTAATGTTCAACGCATAACTGAGAAGCAAGCCCATAGTAGAGGCAAATGCTTCTTGGTTATCTGCCCTTGCATTCTGCATGACAGCAAAAGTTGCAGTAAACCAAATCATAAGGCCTCCTAATGTCTCTAAACGAATAGCAAGCCAGCGATTTCCACTCATGTTAACAAGAGTGAATCTGATATTACTATCCATTGACTGGCCATTGATGTTGGCCATTCGAGTGTATGCTTTATATGCACGTATAGTTGACAGACCATTTAGTGCTTCTACAAACTGCGCATATACAGGAGACCTAGTAATGGAATCTAATCGTTTCACTTCACGAGCTGTGCTCTGTAAGCAACAAAGTATAAGTTAAAAAGTATTGAATTAAAACCAGTAAATGAGCATGAAGCATTCATAAGAAACTTTTTGATATGTTTGACTTCATATATATCACTATTTGATGGTCAAAAGATACAAAATACTAAATATTTTTGATGAGGTGGTCATTCGTAATAGTTTCAGAGCCAGACCAAGAAATATTGCCTACACATGTGGGTAGTTGAAGTAAAAAGAATATTGCCTACACATGTGGGTAGTTGAAGTAACTAAATATTAAATGTCTCCCCTCACTATAAGCATAGGTGATCTTTAATAAATTGGACACAACAACACTTAATAGTTTCTCAAGTTGCTGGATTCTATATTTGGAAGGAAATTAGACATATTAAACATCCAAATCCATAATTTACTTCAATATAAGGACTTAAAATGTAAGACATGGAATTTGAAATATCTGAGCTCCCATTTTCAACATTAATCCAAGATATGATGCCAATGATACAAATCAAATAACATATTATAACTAATATCAGAACAACCTCTAGTTTGATTTGAACGGCAGAGATGGACAGAAAGAAAACATGGAATTTGCATACCTGGTAATAAATATAGGCTCCGTAAAATAAGACTAGAAGGGGCATAACGGCCCATAAGGACATCGTGCTAACTATTCCAATTAAGACAAATGTTGAAATAAGCTGTGACACTTGATTGAAACACATGTTTGTGGATGCAGCAACATTTCTATCGATGTCACCTAGATCCTTGGCAAATCTATTGATGATTCGACCAAGTGGATTTGTGTGAAAAAAGACCATCGGAGCCCTAAGGACAGAATTGAGCATGGCACTATGCAATCTTCTGGCAGCATAGAGGCTCGAAGAGATCAACCAAAATGAATTTGTTAATGTCACCAAAACCTGAATTTTGAGAGATTAAGGTGAGCAGCAAAATGTGACTTCTGGTAGCTACGATTGAAGAAAAATGCAATTAAAGAAAAATCAAATGGCATGCATTAAATCTATTATACTTCAGTATGTCGTGCATCAAACTTACTTGACCAAATGAAAGGAGCAAATAGACCAAATTATAGAATATCGTCCCATGCTTATGTGAACTACTACTTTGGTCGGTCCAATAACTTAGCCATGTGCTACTCAAAACTCGTAGGACTTCCGTAAGAACATAGCACATAAACAGAATCATAACAACCCATGCACCTCCCATAGCATTTTTGTATCTGCAGCAGTTACGATAAAAATTAAAATAATATAATTGCAATATGAATTTATTAGGTACTGTCCAAACCAATTGTTTTAACATTTCAAAATATAACATATGACATTACGAGATTGAGTATAATAAAACTTTTACCTCATCAAAACATTCCAGCTGACAACACCTGTTTCTCGTTCTTCCTGCTTGATCATAACATACTTGCCTTCTTTATTTTCATTGTTTTTATTTGCCTCTTTGGACATCTCATTGTTCAAACCATTAGCAATAGGTTTATTAAAAAATAATTTATCAATTTTTCCGACATCTACTTCATTTACTTCCACATATTCTTTGATTTTGCCGGCATTTTCCATCAGTTTTTGGAATAGAATGCCATTTTTCGAGAGCTCTTCAAATGTTCCTTCCTCTCTAATCATACCATCATGCACCAGGAGAATTCTGTCTACTTGTGATAGAAAATGTAGCTGGTTTGTGACTAGAACTCTTGTTTTTCCTCTTAATTCTCCTTTGATGCATTTTTCAAAAACCTAAGAATGGACAAAATTGATAAATGAGGGAAGATGAAGGAAGACAAAACCAACATTACTCGAATCGATCTCTAACGAAACAATTTTCCATGGCTTCATTATTGTAGGCACATAGAAACTCTCCATATATATTTTCTTGACAATTACAAAAATTGGAAATAGTAGCCAAAAGTATTTAGGTAAGCTACCAAAACATTGGCAAAACAACTACTGTTTAAGTTTTGAAGCACTTACTTGCTGTCCCACATGAGGATCTAAAGCACTTAAAGGATCATCAAATATGTAAACATCTGAATTAGAATATACGGCTCGAGCAATGGAAATTCGCTGCTTTTGCCCTCCACTAATGTTGACCCCACGTTCGCCAATTTCTGTAAGATCACCATCCTAGCATGGAAATTTTTCGAGGCCAAAATAGTTCAGACAACAGACAGCTATAAATCCAGAATAACTGTCAATGTTACCAGCATTATGATACTTCTCAGCATTCTTACTGGCAGTAATTCAAGGTCATGTTGCAGGGAAGTCACATATATTGTCTTCTCATATTGTGCAGGTTCAAATGGGGAACCAAAAAGTACGTTGTCACGGACCTAAAAAAATATATTCATCTAAAATTATATAACAGAATATATTTGGCAAAGAAAAGCATTATTAAACCCACCGTTGAATTAAAGATCCATGAAACTTGTGGTACATACGCAACCTTTCCCCTGATAATAACAGTTGTATCTGCAAGTGGAGGAAGCTCTCCCAGCATTGCTGATACAAGAGATGTCTTTTTTTCCCCAGTACTGCCAACAATTGCTACTAGGCTACCAGTGGGTATATCAAAGTTAATGTTGGATAATGTTGGTCTTTCTGCCTGTAAAAGCTAACAAATATCAAATCTCAAAAGTTCCCCCAGATATAGCAAAAGTTAAACAGTATCAACTACACCAAGGGAAAGAGAATCTAAACATTCCGAAAGGAGAACAGATTTCAAATTGACTCGATAGATCAATTAGAGAAAAAGAGCTCATCTATTTTATTTTCTGTTTGTTGGGATCACGGAATAAAATTAACTAAATATCACACCAAGGAGGTAAAACTTATTAGCACAAACACCACCCTAAATAAATAAATAAAATCACAGAGAATTTATATCAGGATGACTTGATTTCATCTTTGCATGAGATACTAGATCCCATTAAGTGGTGCAAAACCATTGATAAATTTTAAAAGAAGAGATGAAGGTGGCCTAATACTTGAGCCCTCAGCGAATATCAGAAATGTTTCCCAAAAGAATGGAAACTGCATCATCCAGAGTACTTGATGAACATAAACAGAAAATATGTTTTCTGTGATCTTTTCAGGACTAAAATAATCAATAGAGACAAGGATCACTATTAAGTAGTAAATAAAAATTTGAAAGCAGTAAAAATATATTGGCCTTGAATAAAGTGCACAGATACACATTGTGCTGGAGGCAGGGGTCAATGATTAGGGTATTTAAATGCTATTTTCATGTGTAAGAATAAAAACTAACAAACCTTTGGCTCCCAAGAAAAAGATCCATTCTTGATTGAGATAGCTGGTAATCCTGGTATTATCGGTGGGTTAGGAAAAAGAATTTGCTCTTCAGCTAGAAGAAGTTCCTCCAGGCGTTTTAATGAAACATTTGCATTGACAACCTGTAATTTATAAAACAAAAGGCATATGAAAATCAAGAGTAACAATATTCTTCTCTATGGAAAAAGGTAACACAGAGAAAAGAAAAGAAAATGGAATGTGACTAGTCAACCAATGTGCATTCTGTTTTAAGCAATATGCTACCGGAATATATCTCCATCAATGAAGTATGTAAATCATGATGGATCTCTAAATCCTATAAGAATATACACCTGTAGTCAATTAGAACCTCAAACTTTGATGTACACAGTGGCAAACAATGTCCAATGTTTATGACCCCAAAAGGCATATGAAAATCAAGAGTAACAATATTCTTCTCTATGGAAAAAGGTAACACAGAGAAAAGAAAAGAAAATGGAATGTGACTAGTCAACCAATGTGCATTCTGTTTTAAGCAATATGCTACCGGAATATATCTCCATCAATGAAGTATGTAAATCATGATGGATCTCTAAATCCTATAAGAATATACACCTGTAGTCAATTAGAACCTCAAACTTTGATGTACACAGTGGCAAACAATGTCCAATGTTTATGACCCCAAACCATTGCATAAATCAAAATGTAAAATGTGATTTCAGCACGATTACAGCAGACATCAAAAACTTTAAAAGCCATTAGAACACTTCCAAAAAAATCATATGAGAAATAATATACCAGGAAAAGAGAGCAACAATTATTGCTCCATGTACAGACTGAATCTATGGCTAATTAAGAAATGTAAAATCTATATGGATGCCTAATAGATGTTATGAGTGATTTTGGAAAGAATATACCTGTGTTATAATATTGGGAAGCATGAACAAAGGGAACCGTAGGACCGCGAATAGTGAAAGAGACGTAAATGCCCTTGCAGGTGTCAGATTTCCTCCAAGCAGAGTGAATACCCCAAATGAAATTACAGTCACCAACACAGGTATACTGTTAAGTATGAAACTGTTCAGCTGCAATCTCACCAAGTGAGGATCATATAGTGGCAATTTGAGACCAGGAGAATGTGAAATAAAAAAAAGAGAAGAAAATAAGATTAGAGAAAGGAATACAAAAATATGCAACCAAATTATGCTTTGATTAACAAAGAAAAATCAATAATTCCTTATATTACTACTAATTCCACAAAATCAGTGGCCTGAACTTTGTCCCTAATCATGTTATGTGTTAACACAGTTCCCATCAGATGGATGGCAGATTAACTTTAGTGGCATGACTTCATAGAAAATATTCATTTAATCTACAAAGAATATAAACGTTTCCAATTCATTAGCATATTGCAATAACCTTCAAAAAAGAGAAATGGTTGGGCTAAATGCACGTGCAATTAAATGGATTCATCATGACAAATAGTAGATGAAGAGAGCTTTTCAGAGAAAGACCATACAGCTCCCACAAGCTGAGCTCTGCGATTCCAAGACAGCTCCTCATTCCGGATGCCCTGAACCTTTGTCTGGAAACTATTTTCCCATGCGTAATATCTAAATACATTCATAAACAGTAGATTAAAAAATTATTTATTCAAGGGGAGGACATTATTTTTCTTTCTTTAAAAAACTCTAATATTACTCTTCTTCATAGAAATAATGTCTTAGAGAGTGAATCTTACTTAACAGTGTCCATAGCAGTTAAAATTTCATTCATGAGTCCTATTCTCTTGTCTGTGCATTGTAATCCTTCTTTTGTCAGTTTTTGCATCTTGCTTATAAGAAATGTCTGTTTGGAAAGTCAGTTAGAATTTAAAACAATTCCTACAACATGCAAGAAATTGAAGTTGATATCGTATGAAGCAATTTTTCCAAGGAACCCAAAACCAGGAATATGGTTATATAATGAAAACTGAAAAAAGGCCGTCAACCTCTGCTGGTCAAATTTTGCTGAATAAGACAAACAGAAGTGCAAACAAAGGAGACAGAAATATAAGGTATAACTTGCTGTTTTTTCCATTAAGATTGGAGAGGGTACATATGCATTCAGTTTGTCAGAGAGTGAAAAAACTCATGCTGCTCGTAGATTGCAAGTAAAATATTTTTGAAAGGATCATCTAGAAAAGCACCAAGGCAGGATGATTATATTTACTATATAAGTTACATTACAAAATATCGAATGCAAATACTGGGGAGACAGGATTTGCAGGAAGAATTGAAAATAAACAAAAGTGGAGTTAATAAAATAAGTAGTTCTTACTAGTATGGGGAACAGAAGAACAAGCGTTAGTGCACCGAGAATTGAAGCAACCCCCAGCTGTTGGTAAAGAAGGATAAGGGCAACAATGATACGGAAAGGAGCTGACCACAGGATGTGGAGGTATTGACATATTAGCTGTAAAAATAGATGAAATATATAGTTAGCTCAAGCAAAGAAAATGCTTAATGCAGGCTTTTCCAATTATCCTACTTATTTAAATATTAATAACCACTTAAATGAACAAAGTTTAAGCTTGTGAGGGACTGGTAGTGGCAATAATTATGTCAGTGGAAGGAAAAAGAATGATCAGTGTATACAGAATAATTTTTGGAAGTAAAGGACAAAGCATCTTCTTGTACAATATATAACTCAACTCAACACCCTATCCCATTCAAAAGCCATATCTGAAGAAGTGTCCCTATTTACAAAGCTGTAATATTAAGGAATCAAACTTTTCAATTACCTGTATTGCAACTCCTGCTTAGTAAACAAAAAGTATCCTTATTTAAAAGAATAGAGCAAGGGAAAATCTTGAATCTTTCAGATACTAAGGGAAATGACTATTGAATTGTTTTTATTTTCAAGTAAAGTTGTATGGGTTTGTTTCAATAAACAGAGTAAAAACCAAGAACTCAGACTACCCAAGGCGGCGAGCACTTACTGCAGATTCTTTCTTTATATACTACCTCCACATTACATTGAAATCAATGAATTTCTACTGGAGGTGTACTGAAATTTCAGAATCACTAAATCTCAAGTTCTTTTTAGCCATATCAATACTATCTCATCTTCTTTAATCTCTCATGTCCTAAATGTAAAAAACTAGTGACTTCTCCTAGTGATATCAAAGGACAATAAAAAACAAGCATAGGTACTTTCACAATATATAAAATAATGTATTCAAGCAAAAGAAAAACACATACCTGAAGAGCTTCAGCATCAGTAGTCATTAAATTTGTAATTTTACCAGATGCAAATCTTTTTCGGCTTTCAGGAGTCAGACTTAAAGATTTGCGGAAAATGGCAGCAACCTACAAAATGTAGTAGAGCTTTGCAGTGCATTAAGGAGCTCAAAACTTTGAAAGAGTATCAAACTTTTTATGGAAATATACATCTCTATAGAACGGTACCTTGCCACATCAATAAATCCAATATACTTCCTCTACCACAACCCACATATCTTCATAAAGAACATTTATTGGAGAAAATGCTTCAATTTAAGTTGGACAATCTAGCATGTCTATATTAGAGCACTAAAAATTTAAGGAACCTATTTATTCTCAAGCATTAGTTACACAATATTCAATTAAGTTTGAGGAAGTAAAGCTCGTGAATAGTTTCAAAAACCACAATAAATTGAAGAGAATGAACCTGGACCATTATTAATCTCAACGTCAATGAACACTATAATTAACATACTCTTCAACACTGCCCAAAGAGCAACGAAGTTCTTACAAAAAAAGGTATCAGCTGATGAGGGAAAATTGCTTACCATAGTTGATCTAAGACGATATCCAACACGTGAGACATTTTGAAAATACTGAGCTTCGCATAAAGCACCAAATACCTGAAGGAAAGGGCCAATGTGGGAGATATAGGCCATTACTATCACCTTGATAACAAGAGTGGCAGAGGATAGAAAAATTTGTTCCAAGTTAAGATATAAAAAGAGGATAACAACTTTAAAAGCACGACTACCAAATACAAATGGCTATGACATCACCGAAATAAATGCAATGATGAAAAAAGAATCCTTACATACCACTCCAACAAAAATTAAGAATGCATAGATGTAACCAATCCAAGTTGGATCCCCTTGTTGCATAGACTACAGATACCACCAATAACGTATATTATTTTGGACACAAGAGGGAGTGCGCTCTCAGAGTAGAGAGCTGAAAGTACATAAAAACGAAAGTGACAGCATGGAAAGGTAACATAAATGATAATACTCAATGTGGCATCTAAAAGAACGTAGCTGACCTGTAAAAGCCGGTTCAATATGAAGGGTCCAATAAACTGTGAAACATCATTTCCTATCTACAAGTTGAACAAGAATTAGAGCTGTGTTTATGTAAATAAGTTTCATACAAATAAGCCAAATTTAGAAACGCTACAAGAAAGCATAAGTCAAAATTGCAGGAATTTTTTATTTTAGATATTTCACCAACATGAAATGATGATAGATTCTACATCCTTTCAACCTTCAGCCGATGAGCACTAAACTTAAAGTTTTCTATCAATGAGAATAAATTTTGTTAAACTTTCGAGAAAAAGAGAGTAGACTTTCGTAAAGTTTGGAGAATGGCTCAAAAGGTCAATAAATTTGGGCTTATAGTGGCTTCTTGTCACAAACCTATGGTGATTGCATTGACATATATGTGCCTTTGTATGTCTAATGGCGACTTCTAATATTATATGGCTAGCTGAGTCCAAGATCCTCTTTCGTGATCTAGAGCAAGTTATAGGTAAACAACTGTAACAAATTTCAGTAAATTTTAGAATCTGACTAGGTACAAACATTTCTATAAAATCAGTGTGATTATGGTGTCTTACTAAATGATGCATATGGTCAAAATTAGCAGCAAAATCTGTTCACTACCTTCCAGAAGCCTCCCCACCAAAATCTGAGAAATATATTGAAAATAAAAGGTGAGATTTAAGGTCTCTTAATAATCAAAGCTAAAACTACTTATACAGAAGAGCCATAACAAAAACAATTTGAAAAGATTAAATGATATAAGCCATAAATTTCAAAGCAACTGTTTCCAAGATTACCTTCCGCCAAGGCTCCGATTCAAAGCTCTCAGGAGCCAAGGATTGGGCCTTCCGATCTCATCACCCCAAGATATCTGGAACCTACAAAGTTTTTATTTTTTTAAACTATTCTCTTTTACCCCCACATTTTTTCTAAAACTGAACATGACATAAAATTGGGTGACCTACGAATATAGACCACGCACTAGGAAAATAAAAATAATTTAGTTGTATTTATGCACATACGAGTCATTGAGTGTTTCTGTTTTGTCCCAAGTATCAAGTTTCCAGACATCCTTCTCTGTGAGAGGCCTTAAATAGCCCATCTGCATGATTGAATTCATCCATGTGAACGTGATTTCTGAAAAAAGAGCAATAAACCATTAATTAATTGAAGGATGGCAATAAGTAAACAGAAAACTAGAACACTTAATGGGAGGAAAAGGTTTAAACATAAGAAGTACAATGATATTGGCAGATTCTAGATGTCCAAACACCACCAAAAAGAAGATACCAGCCAAAACAAAGCTCTAGAGTATAGATGAAAATGACATCTCAGCACCCTAAAAACACCATCAACACCATACGTACTAGATAATATGTTGGCTTGTCTCTCAGGACATACTTGCTCTCCTCCAGGAAGCTCTTCATAACCAGTACAGTCCACAGATTCCGCACCCAAGGAGGAATATCCCGAATAAGAATCCAAATTGGGGGTATACACAAGCAAGAGCGCACCAAACAAAACCTGCATGGCCACAAAAGAATAAATTTAAGTTCTAAAGACGCGCAGATCAAGAGGTGCCATCCACCAGTTTAGGCCTTGATTTGTAACTTAGCACATTAGTGGCCACTTAAGTTAAGTCACTAGGATGTAAATTTATCCTTTCTCTTGATTTCTGGTTCAGAGATAAATCCTAGTTTGGAATGTCACATGCTATAGAATCACTCATGCCAGCCAGAGACTAAACTGACAGCCAACACCTCTCTCTGACTAAAGGAATTGCCGTGTTGAGCTTTCAGCTTAATTTCAATAACAACTAATATTATTCATCACATATTCCAATTGAGAATATGAAAAAGAGGAAGCCAAAAAAATGAACCTGGACAACAACTTCACTGATATACAGATACAAAACAGACCTGCAAAAATAAGATACAAAAATGAAATTATACTGCCTAAACAGAACTGTAAAATATTTATTCCATACAGTCTATGCTTGTTTCTGTATACAATTGCAAATGTTAAACAAATAGTCCCAAAGGCAAGAATTATCCTAACTTAAAAATATTGATAAAGACCAAGCGTAAATTAAATTTATAAATCAAAGAAACACTCAAAAGGACAGTTGAAGATGGATACTAGAGTATACATGCTCTTTCAGACAAGCTTCTTTTAAATTGAAAAAATCCAACTTCTACCGAAAAAATGAATGAAACAAGACTAACAGTTAACCTGTAATCAATTATGAATACGACTACAACACTCCAAATATGTTCACCTATTTCAATTTAGTTGTTCAAGTACAATAAGAGAACTTTACCGATTGTAAAATCCTTTGACAGAGAGGGCGAGATTCAGCATCACAGCATCCCCAACCAAAGCATAAATAACCCCAAATCTAACAGACCAGCGCGATTCACAGACATAAACCTTTGTTTCCAGTAGAATCATCACAAGCATCGAGCACCACGCCAGAGCCTCAATAATTAGCGAAACCATCTGCAGATGCAAATATAAAATAAACTCTGTGGACTTCAAATTGCCTGACCTCAATAAATTACACCAAGGCCTTAATCGGTGTTATCTGATTACAAAACACAGTGGCTGTTGTTCCCCATTGATGAATATTCAATAAAAATGAAGTTAAGTAAAACATATTAAAAGTAAGCCCCATAATATTTGAAAAAGAAATGGCTTAAGTTATGAATATCACAATGCTAAAATGAAGTAAATAAAACAGATAATGATATCACGAAAAAAAAAAAAAAAAGCTGATTGAATCCATGCACTCTAGTCAAAATAGTAATTTTGACTTAATGTGAACATCTCGTGAGTGGCAACAAAGGAACCTAAAAGGAAAATAATATATAGACCGAGACATGAGAAATTCAATTCTGGTACCCCTTTATAGTTATCATAACAGCTCAAGTAGTTGTGAAGCCCTAGCTTTATTATGCTATTTGAAAGGCAAAACAAAGAGCAGCGTAGATTACGTTAGGAGTCTAAAGAGGCATCAGACAACCACTCACGTTTCGACCAAACTTTTGGTAAACTAGAACCTTCTATATCAAGGTGTTCAAGGTACAATTCCTATAATCCAGTGGAACGCAGAAACTATGAACTCAAAGAAAAGGAACTCTTGATTTATTGAACCCTAACTACATGGAGTAATGGAAATATCTTGAACTAACCTACAAGTGAACCTTCAAGATTCTTGGAATAAGGCCACAAAAACAAAGATTCATTAGAACTGCTTTAAAATAATGTGCGTATTTATTAGCAAAGCATTCTTAGTTAAAAGAATCTACATAGTTGAGATAGGAAGTACATACTTTGTTATCTGAATGTCTTCTGCTGATTCAGATAATAAATGAAAATTATCATTAAGCTAGTTAAGTTCTGCCATCGCTAGTTCAAACAGCATGTACCATTCCAGAATACATTCAATGAAATCTTAATGAAACTAAGGAGTCAAATTGAAAGTCTTACTCGGTAACTGCATGCCTAACTCAACTCAGATTACTTCTTAATAGATAATGTTTGGATCGTTTGGCTACTAAAAGACCATCGTTACCTTTAATTTCAAACTCGCATTGAACTTTATTAAATTAATCATATCATCATTTGAACCTAATATTTTAAAAAGAATTTATAACAAGTAAACTAAGGAATACACTGCAAATTCTACATTTGAGAAATGGCACTACCTCATATGGCGCAAGACCCTGCTGACCGTCCACATTAAATACTGAAATTCTCATGGTCAATCTGAGTAAAAGTTCTGCAGTGCAATAAAGAGCCAACAAGCCCAACACATAATTGTAGTAATTTGACATTAAGTGGAATCTCTGAACTGAGAAATCTTTCTTTATACGCCATAACCGGTTTAAGCACAACGCCATAAGAACCAGATGTGAAATGCAGAGCACCATTGAGTCAGTAGCACACGGGGTGTATGCTCCAAATGCATTTTCCACTTTTGACCAAACCCCATCATTTACTGGCTTGCAATACCATTCAAGTGGCTTGAAAGCCATTACAAATCACACTTATAACCAGTATAACCTCAACCTACAAATCTCGTGGCTTCTGATCTCCTCTTACATATAAGTTGGGATTCAGATATAGAAATCCTGGAAATTATAAAGATTGAAATCAAGAAAACTGCAAAGATATCATTGAAGATGGTCATAGTATTCGTATGAATCATATTTACTACACACAAAGAGATGAAATAATTACAGATTCTACTATTACTTAATTTAAAGGGTGTTGCATGCACAAAATAAAGAGACGGGGGGATTTTTGCTAAGAGGCTTTTTTGCTAATTTTGGCTGAAGGAAAAACGTTCTCAGCATATTACGTTTTATTAACTAAACTACAACACATTGATGACGTGGGAGAGCTGGGGTCTGATTGGAGGATTTAATCTAGTTGGCGCCAAGTAGATAAATTGCAGAGCTGACGTGGAAAAGACTTGCTTTAAATAGCAAGACTCACGCATTACACACTTAACACCCTGCACAAGTAAGCTTTCCTCTTCTTCTTCCTGCTGAATTCATATGAATCTCGCGCCATCTCTGATCCAAGCTTTTCCATCTTCATTTCAGGTTATATGAAGATCTTTAGCTGGATTAATTACATTCGATTGTAGCTTAGCAATCCTGTGTAATTGTTGTGTTGTGATCATTTACGTACACTGTTGCATTAATATTTTGTGGATTGATTGGGAGTTATTCAGTCTACTGTGCATTCATTTGATTGTTTAATTGAGATTATTGTTGGTGAAATTGATTGGGTTGTTTGGATTGTGGATTGATTACTTAATTTGTTGATTGTTTGAGCTGGAAATAGATTCAATATCTATCAAAGGGAAAGGGATTTAAAAGTAGATTACAGATGACAAAAATTATACCTAAATACTAGAGACCCTAAGTCTTTGATTTTTGAAGTGACAGATCACATTAAAGGTTGAAGATGCCAATCAAATACTCCACATACATCAAACCAATTTGGATAACAGATGAAACAAGTTTCATGCTCATCAAATAATTGAATTTTTCATCTTTACTAGGTATCTATCTCACAGAAAAACTATATCACTAGAACATATACACGTTGGATTCTAAGCAATATTTCAAGATAACGATCAAGAAACACAAAAGAGTCGCACACTCACAAGAAGAATCATTGTTTTAAGACAACAATCAATAAACATAACAGAGTATCACACCCACAAGAAGAATCAACATTACAAGGTAACACAAAAACTCACTCACACTCGCAGTAGTATCTCTATTTCAATATAACAAACAAGAAACATACAGAAACTCACAGCCCACAAGAATAATTAATGCTTGAAAATAACAACTTCTTTTCTTTTTTCTTGAGAATCTTGAAAATAACAATCAAGAATACAAAACAACTATTACATTCACAGTAGGAAGAGTCTAGCTCTAGTGACAGCAATCGAAGCCAAAGCCCCACAAGAAGAATAAAACAACTTACTTGAAAAGAGATACCCGAGCAGAACGTAACCTTGGCTGTACTTATACATATAGAGAAAAAATGAGAATTTCTCTTTCTTGATTTTCCCAAATTTTTAGGGGAATTACGGATATCGTCGTCTTGTATACGGAAACTTCTTACTGGGGAAATGGTGACAAAGTAGTACTACTGGAGTAATTACTAGTAAAGCAAAAATCCTTCCATTTTATATTAATTGGTAAATTCTTAATTTTCACAAAGAGCGAAAGACAAAAACCTCTACAGTGCTTGTTTCTAACTACCACACTCGACCCAATTCAAAATAAATAGAATTTGAGCTTTGACTTTTACCAAAATGACATAATTACTCCTATAATACTCTTTTTTTTTTCTTTATTTATTTATACCTTTCAAAACCCATTTATATACTAAAAACCCAAATATCAGCCTAAATGTCTCTCGCTATCTGAATTCTTCTCTCTCAAATTTTCATATTTTGCTACACCAAAAACCCTAAATGTCTCTTGCTCTCTAAAAATCCTAAATCAGCCTTCATTTTTCACAAGAAATCAAAGGAATTTTGGTTTGGTGGTGCTGAAATTAACAACTGATTTTTTCCACTAATCCCATGTGGAGGTTAGCACGTTTCTTGTTCATTTTAATCGATTTATGTAATCTTTTTTGTGCCATTTCTTTTCTTTAAATGGTTTTTGGATGCCATTATGTGTATTGAGACTGTTATTTGGGTTTGGTTGTAGAGCTTTAAAATATTTAATTCTAGGGCTTTTTGTCACCATGTATGTGTATTTCATCTGTTTGTGGAAAATATTTTGTTGATATGGCATTGATAAAAGTATATTAATCTAAAAACTAAATTGTTAAAAAATATAAATAGATTGCAATACTAAAGATAGAGCAACATAATCATTTGATTGAATAAATTTACCTTGCGGTACTTAGACCTAGGGTGTGCTGGATTTTTGCAAGACAATCGGTTCTGTATGTTCGGAGCAAAGTAGAAATTAATTGGGATTGAGGAACACTTTTTGTGTTTGGGGAAGGTGATGGTGTATAGCATAGGAGCAGGAGCTGAGTAAATAAGGACAGAATTATGATAAAAGCATTTACCTTTTGTGTCCTTGAAGCCTACAAAAGTTGAGGACTAGTTTACATTAATTGATGCTGATGCTGATGCTGATTGCTGAGCACTCTTCAATTTCTCTAAAATTTTACTAGTAGTTTTTGTATGTATTGGGATGTAGTCTGTT
The DNA here is from genome assembly GCA_038501285.1 of Penstemon eatonii. NCBI lineage: Eukaryota > Viridiplantae > Streptophyta > Magnoliopsida > Lamiales > Plantaginaceae > Penstemon > Penstemon eatonii. The sequence continues at coordinate 66,531,885 of CM076708.1, read as the reverse complement.
CCCACCTAGAAAGGCTACTGAATAGTCCCTTTTTAATTTCCAGTTATAATTACAGATTGCTTTCTTTTCTTTTGTTTAAGTGCACTGTCACAGTCAGCTTTTAAAAGGATTCTTGGAATAACTTTTTAATTAAAATATGAGGTATAATTCGGAAAATTCTTCCGTCCATGGACCATGTGGTCCAGAATTTTTCTTTCTTTTTTCTTTTTTTTCTTTTCTCTTCTTCTTTTCTTTTTCTTTTCTTAATTAATAACTAAAATTGTCTTATACAATTACATTTTTTTGATATATTTTGTGTTGTAAATTTATAATATGATGTTTGTTTCTATCAAAATTATTATTTGCATTTTCCACGTATTATTTCTTCTTTAAAAATATTTAATGTTTAAATTAATTCTATAAAAAAAATATCAATCTTAATTATTTCATAAATTATAGCACAAAATGACACAATGAATTTGTAAATTCACATCTTTGGAAATAAATATAAATATAGCTAGAACAACATTGAACGATTACGAAAAATACATAATATATACAAAAAAACTACCACTACAAGAAATTTTCAGTTTTTGCATATATTTAGTGAAAAAGATGTTAATTTTTTCACAATAACAATAGTGACAAGTACAATAGTGATAAAATATATTTTTAAATTGTCACTAATGGCTATTTGGTAAGAAGTTAGTTATCATTATTGATAATTAGTGACACCCTTTTAGAGACACACTACAAGAAAAATGAATTTTAGTGATAAAATATTATGTGACATTGTTGAAATTATCATATTCTATATATATTTAGTAACAAAAATATTAGTTTTGTCACAGTAAAAATAGTGACAAGTGCAATAGTGACAAAATATATTTTTAAGTTATCGCTAATGGCGATTAGTGACAAATGTGTGGAACTTAAATTGTCACTATTGACAATTTGTGACACCCTTTCAGTGATAGCCTAGTGACAATAAATATTGCCATTATAATTTAGTGACAACTTTTGAGGTATCATTAAATGTCTGATAACTTTTTCACAACTCTCGTCACTAGTGTATCTATAAATATCACTTTAGTGAAAATATATAATTTTTTGTCACTTTGTCTTTTACTATTTTGTCATTAATTAAAATTTAAATTTTTTGTAATTACAACTTAGTAACAATAAATATTGTCACTATAATTTAATGATGTTTTTTAAGTTGTCATTTTTTGGGATCAGTAAATCTCAATAGTGACAATATTTTTACATGTCTTGTCAATAATGTGTCTATATACATCATTTTAGTGACAATATTTAAATTTTTATCACTTTGTCATTTGATATTTTGTTACTAAAATTAAATTTTTTTGTACAATATTATTTTGATAGGAACAATATATTATATAAGTTTGCAACAAAAGTATATAAATGTATTTTATTTGTGTAAAAGATATTTATTATAAGAAGGAAAAATTAAAGAAAGAATGAAAAAGAAAATAAAAATAATAAAAAATGTAGACCACACGGTCTAGGAGTCTGGACCTGGTCTACTGAAGAATCTCCCGTATAATTCAAGAGGTAAACTCGATTCAATCAATCAATCAAATTACAAAGTATATTTTTTGTATGGTAGAAATGCTTTTCTAGTCTCATAGCTGGATCTACCACATTTTTGGTCCTCTGCTTCGTAGTAGGATTGCATTTTTGGTCCCAATCTCACATTTGAGAATAGTTACGAAGAAAACAAGAAAGGTAGGTATAAAATGACATAAAAATGGTGTCTTTTGTGAGGATTGCATGAAAACAAAGTTTGTTCAGAATTCTGCAAGTATTTATTTTGGCATTTATTAGGGTCACAGGGTAATGACTTCCTTGTTATACCCGTGAATACAGTACATACACTCTCATAATTTATTTACCTTGCTCCTTGCTTGTGGGCTACTTCTTACAAATTTTCCAATTACTTATGTTTTCTTTAGTTTTTCTATAAATAATTGGATGCCATTCTTTCCTTTAGTTGCTTCAAATTAATTTTCAATCCAAGTATATACATTAGAGGTATTGATTTAGTTATAATATCTAAAGATTTTTTTTTTCCAGAATCAATGAATATCATAGCATACCAGCTGGTGATCCATTAACGGCGGACGAATTTACATGTACTGTTGTTTCTTCTAGTACTAATGTATACTAATTTATCTGCTAATCCTAATACTAATGAAGCATCAATGAAAGGTGTAAAAGCTGTTGGAGCAAATATTGCATGTGGAAGTGAACCAACAAAGAAGCTTAAAAACACAATGGAGCAAGGAAAAAGCAGGAAATGGAAAATATGAAATCTTTTTTTTTTTTTTTTAATTTGGATACAGAACTTAGATTTTATGTTGGTGTTTATGCGTTGGAACGTATGTTTTGTGGTCTATTGGAAATGTTGATCAATTTTAATGGCTTTTGGTGAATGATATTCTTGTATTGCCTCTGTTTTTGTGGGTTAATGAATGGGAGGTGTTGTTTTGTGTATTGTGGCAAGTTGCTTGTTTGATCTTGTAACATGGTGGTTATGTAAAAAATGGGGAAATAATCTCATTTTTTTTTCTAAAGAACAAGTTTGGTATTGCATATTTTATTAAGTAATGGGGGGGATATTGCTAATAAGGAAAAATGGATATTGCCACTTAATTTAAGAAATATGGGTGGATATCGTCAATCTATTCAAATGACTGAGGGTATATTTTCATTTAAATTAAAGAGAAGGGGGATATTGTCAATTTTTTAAGAAAATGGGGTGATATTGCCAATTTTAATTAAATGATAGGGGTATACTGCCAATTTTATTGAAGAGGAGAGGTTTTTGCTAATTTATTTAAGAAGCAGGAGGTAATTGTAATTAATTTAAGAACTGGGGCGTTTTTTGGAGTTAAAATAATACAAGGGGGGGTTTTGGGATTTACACAAAGCATAGGGGTGTTTTTATCTATTACTCTTACAATAAGTAGCAGGGGTAAAATTGTCAATTGAATTTTAAATATAAACAAACACTTGCATTTTTGGAGATTGAATCACACTCTCTCCTCTGAGGGGTGTGTTTGGCATTGACTTCAAAGCACAGGGGGGGTTTTTGGGAGTTAAAATAACACAGGGGAATTTTTGGGAGTTAGATAAAGCACAAGGGGTGTTTTTGTCTTTCGCTCTTTTCACAAATATTAAAAACCTCATAATTAGTAGGGGTGTTCATTAACCCGCCCGACCCGCTCAACCCGACCCATAATTAGTAGGGGTGTTCATTAACCCGCCTAACCCGCCCGACCCGCTCAATGGTAGGAAATTTGAGCGAGCAAGAGGGAAGAGGAAAGAGGAACATCAAAGTTTTCTAAGTTTAAGTTATTCAAAGTTTTCTAAGTTTAAGTTATTCATAGTTATTAACCAAGTACCCAATTCCGTTTGCTGGATATTTAGTTTAAATATCTTGCCACACCTACCTTATTTTACGTGCTCTTGTTAACTGTAGATCCCTTTTTTTTTTGCAGTACACGAAATGAGTTTGGAGAATATTTGAGTTTAAAATATATTTAAATTTTATTTTTATTTCTATAAAAAAAAAAGAGTACTGTAACTTATGCATCAATTAACTTATTAATTTTTGCACTGTATGTATTTAGTTTCTTCTTATAAAACAATTGTAGGAATTGATCCTACCCATAAAAATCACCCTCCTATATGCTTCAAGCTTATGGACACTTCAAGCTCGTACCTTCGTACCAATGATTAATTTTGTTGAACAAACCGGATTGGAGAATTGTGTAGCTAGGAATTATAGTTGCAAAATGGGCCGTTAACCATGAGTTTGTGCAATCTTATTTTATTTTTATTCTTCCTAGTAAGATTGAATTTTATGTAGTATAAGTTAGTTGAATATACTATATTCAATGGTTCAACCCGCCAACCCGCCCGTCACCCGCCCACACCCGCCTCACCCGAACCGCGCGGTTTATGAACTTAAAAATATGGGTGCGGTTTGAAATTTTGGCTACCCGCATGTGTCGGGTCGGGTTGATTTTTTCGTTGTCACCCGCTAAAACCCGACCGCGTTCACCCCTAATAATTAGTATTAATTGGCACATTATTACTTTTCACACAGATTAAAAAACATCGGGCATGTTTGTTTGGCTATTCCCAAAAAAATTTCGTGTTTGGGAAATGTCAAACAAACATGTTTTTTATTTTCTGAAATAAATTTTTCATATCTCAATTTTCTCAAACTACTCTCTGAGAACCAGTGTTTTTAAAACCGGACCAGTCATTGAACCGAAAGCCCTACTGGTTACTGGTTCGATCGGTTAGTTCGGATCGACCACTGATTCGATCGGTATAATCGGTGTGCCTTTATTATTATGTAATATTTATATATATTTTTTTAAATTATCTAAAATACAATTATAATTCAAAAAATTATTTTTCTTTGTCAATATAACTTTTTATTGTTTCATGCAAATAATCAAAATGTCATAAAAATTAAGATCAATGTCAAAAATATAAATCTCAAGTATCTCTAAAAGATACATACATTCAAAACAAGACAAAAAAATAAAAGTTCATCTCATTTTTAAAGTTTTGGTTTGTTCATTTGGGTTCTATTGTTGTAATTTGATCTTTATATGGTAATTGATTTGCATAATTTCATACACAAAATAATATTATTCACAATGATGAGAAAATGGTTATGTACTTCTTTATGTAAAAAAATGTAATATTGCATTGATTGTTAAAACACTAAAATAACGAATGTTCTTTCAATTAAAGTATACAAATGTAATTCTATTAAATGTTAAACAAGAATTCAAATAAATAATACAAAAAATCTCTAAATTAAAAAAAAAAAATTAAGTGAACCACTGGTTCATTGATTTTACCGGTTTTAAAGTCAGTTTTATCGGTTCGAACTGGCTAATTATGAGACTGGTTTTTAGGGGTAAATCGGACCGGATTGGAGACCGGTTAGTGATTAAACGGGCCAACCGGCCGGTCCGGTCCGGTTTTCTAAACACTGCTCAAAACCCAAACAAACAACAATTTTCTTATCTTTAAACAAAACATATACAAACTCTACTCTGATTTGATATAAAGTAGCATATTTCTTACACAATTTATTTCACAACAAAAATGATTTGACATAAAGTCTTACACATCTTACACCTACAGTCTAACTCTTCCAAAAAAAATTACAACTACTTTATTTCTCATACCAATCTCTCAAAACTCAAACAAACAATATTACTCTCCAAAACTACTTTTTCACACACCAAACAAACATGTCCATCATTTTTAATCACTTTTACATAATAAAATATCAAATATACCCTTTTTCATTTTTATAAGAACTTCCCAACCTAGATGTAAGTATGTAACATAAGGGTAAAATTGAAAAAAATTGAATTGAAAACTCAAATGTGCCTATTAATATGAATCGGAGGAAGTACATACTTTTTTATGGTAACATGTTTCAAATACTCTTTATAATAATGACAAGTTTTTAACTTTTTATTATTAAGTGGTGACCATTGAATTTTCCAACTCCAATAAGAATTAGGGGCAAAATTGAAAAAAATATGCTTGAAAAATCTAAACATGCCAATTAATTTAAACAATAAATTTTGACAAATGTGCCAATTAACATGAATAAAATATTATCTTAGTTAATTACGTCGTTTTGTATTTTGAGAATTCTTCTGATTTCAATTTTGATAGATGAATATAAAGGAGGCTTGGATTTAATTCTCGAATTTCTCATTAGTTAGTGTGGATTTTTTTCTCTTTAATTTTACTCCATATTAGTATTATTGTTAATTATTTTTGTAATTGGATTGATTAATACTTATGTATTGTTAAATAAAATTATTAAAAATCTTCTGAAGAAGAAAAACACTTCTTTCATCCATCAATATATTTTTTTTCATTTACTTTTGTTACGGAATTTTACATAAGAGTCAAGAAAATAGATTTAAAAAATATCATTTATTTACTTAAAAATAGTAGCCAAACTATTATTAACTCAAGATAATAGTCTGGAGAAATAAAATGTCTATTTTAAAAATGAGAACTTGAAGACATCTCAAAAGGAAATATGTAAGCAAGAGGTCTTGAGTTCAATTCTCACTAACGTGAGTATTTGATTCCACAAATCACTAATGTGGGTTTTTATTCTAATTTATTATTAATAATTAGTAATTGTCGATTATTTGCATTTTTTTATACTTGAGCAATTATTGAAATGAATTATAACGTTAAATGTATACTATTTAAAATTTAAATAGCATGAGTCAAAAGTATAAGATAATATACATTTTTTTTCTTTTATCTTTAATTAAAGATCCAATTTTTGAACTATATCTAATTCCAAAAATGGATCGTGTACCATTGTATATTTTCAGTGAGGTGAACCGATAAATTACATCCAACTCCCGTACTTTGAACTAATTTTATCCCTTGTTTTGACATTAATAAAATTTACAAACGTCAAGAGAGATGATTATATAGCTCAAATTTCAGGAAAGATTGATGAAATCCTATTTCCGGTATTATTGGATCCAATTCCTTGAGAATTTTATTATCGCAATTCGAATCTAACTAATCTTTATATATACAACAAGCTGGTTTTGACCAAATTCCTTGACACAAATTCTAAATTATCATAATTTTGTTTCTTTTACGATGTGAAGAAAATTTGTTGGTTGACTTGTCTAAAATGTTAGATTACATTAAATTGACCAACCATTTATACATTTAGTTTGACCGTTAATTTTTTGACAGAAAATATCTCATGCGTGACACATATCCGTTAAGTAAAAAAAAAGGGGGGGAAATGTAATTATCTAAAAACTAGACAAGTATATTGCAATTATCCTGCATTCTTTCTACCTAAAATTCTAAACTTAAATCTTCAAACTCTAATTACTTCTTCATTTCGCAACCAATTTGCTTTATTATTGAACCAGCAACATTTTTCATGGAGTAATTGCAGCGGCCATCCACGAAGGAGCTCCGCCCAAGGGGAGGCTCATTTTTTCACTGAATAAGTAATTAGTGATTGAAGCTTCGGGATTTTTCAACTACGAAATTTTTATCTTCAACTGAGAAAATTGAAAGATTTACAACTCGATATTTAAAATTGTTGTACATATACACTCACAACGATGAGACGAGCAAAAATCCTCAACTAATTTTGACTAACAAACACCGAAAGCTGGCAGTCGTATAGGATGAAAAAGGCGACGACAATTGCAAATACACATACCCAATTTTTAGATAATTATATTCCCCCCCCCCCTCCCCCCTTCTTTTTGCTTAACGGATATGTGCGCACGTGACATTTTGTGTCAAAAAAGTAATGGTCAAACCAAATGTAAAATATATTGGTCAATTTTTGTATCAAATGTGTCATTTTGAAAGGTACAATATGAAATGCATAAAGGTACCAAAAGTTTGGTATGAAAAATGCAATTCTTTCTTTCAGGGGTGCATATGATTTTCGAGATCATACCGTACCGTACTTAACTATGTCAAACCACACCACACCGTACCGAAGTTTAGGTTTATTTTCTCAAAATCGTAGGTTTCGGTACATATAAAAAAATGTACCCGAAGTTTTTGATGTGTTATAGGTCTTAAAAATTGAATACCGAAAAAAACAATGTCGTAACGTAAAATAGAAATAAATAAATTTTTAATAGTTTATTCATAAAAAATTAAGATTTACTATCTTACAACCTATCACTATGACCCCTAGTCCAATATTAATAATTATAACTAAAAAAATGTCTCAAGTATAACACATTTAATTTACATTATTAAAAGTCCAAAAATAAAATTTGAAATATAAAAAAGTTAACTAATAAATAATTATATCAGTAAAGAAATAACAAATGGCAATTAAATTTCATCATTTTTTAATGACCTACTATATTTAAGACTAAGTCATTTAAATGATATTAAAAGTAGCGAATTCATGTTTGAATATCTATTGAGAGATGTTCTCACTTAATGTGCACGACGCATCTCAAAAATAATTAAAATCATTGAAAAAATAAAAAAATTTGGAATTTATAAAGTATTATTCAAAGAGGAAAAAATCATGAATTTATTACATTGGAAATTTCTTTTTTCAATTATCAGTCGACTATAAGAGGGAAATAGCATGACGCAAAATATTTCTAGCTAAAACCGCAAAACAGTACCCGTATCATACCAAAATTGAAATGTACCGGGTGCATTGATATGGTATTCAAAAGTGAAATTTGGTTTTGAATATTAGAACACCGCAACAATTGGCACGGTACGAATTTAGCTAATAAAATCGTAATAGCATACCATGTGCACCCCTACATTTAATTATCGTTAAGTAATATTGTTAAGCCTAAATAATTAACAGGGATTATTGCATTTTTTGTATTACAATTATAGGCATTTCTACCCTGTATATTTTCGGTTGATACATTTGATGTTACAACTTCAACATTTATGACAATTTTGGTGCCAAAATTTCGCAATGTACGGGCCACTTGACATGAAAATTGAGGATTTTGATAATTCAAGACGTTTATTTGGAAGAAAAAAAAATAATTTTCAAAAAAAGAAAAATTCAAATTCTGAAAATTAAAACTAAACAATAGAAACCTTATCCCATAGATGAGAAAAGCCCTAATTAATTTGGCCACGGGCCTCCACTTCACCAAGAAGGTTTTTTTCATCTACACAAACAACCATCACATGAAAATGCAGAATTTCAAACCCACTATTTTGATGCTATTCTTCTAAAGGTGCTTGCATTTACAGACAAAATATTCAGCCCAAATCCAGTTAGGTTCCTCCCCTTTTACAACAAACTTGCAGAAATTTTTTGGATTTTATTATTTGGGAAGAAGTAGAAGTAGAAGTAGAAGGACCAACAGGTGATTGGTCTAGTGGAAGGGATTAGTAACTACAAAGTAGCGAACTCAGGTTCGAATTCCTGTTGGGAGAGGTTCCCACTTTATGTGCCCGACGCGCCTCGAAAGGGATTAAACCCTTGGGAAACAAAAAAAAAAGTAGAAGTAGAAGGAGGGCATCAGTTTATTATTTGGGGAAGAAGGAGAAAATTTCGAAGTTTGTGACATCATTGCAGCTAATTCAAGAACTAATGTTTGGATGTTTTTATTAGGGGAAGAAATTTATATTAATCTATTAAATCAATTTACTATTCTTTTAACTTTCTATAGAAAAAATGTATCCTATGCTTTATAATTTTTAAGATAATTAACACTCCGTCCAAAATCAAAATAACCTATTAATGCCACTACAACGATCAATTAATTCTATCAGTATTTATAAATAGTAAATATATTCGGAGTATAACTTTAGAAAGGAATATTCTATGTATGAAATTATAGAAAGTACAGAGCTTGTAATACTGATACATATCATAATTTAAATACTCAATCTGTTATTCTAGTATCCTTTACTTTTGTCTATAAGTCTAAAATATGAGTTTAAAAAAAATTAATAAAATCATCTATGTGCTTAAAAACAATGATGTCAAACTATTATTTGATATATGGGAAAGAAAATTTCTATTTTAAAGTGTTATCTTAAACTGGGACATCCCCAAAAAAAAAAAAAAACTGTTACCATAATTCATATTTTGTGGTACAATATTATTTTAGCTATCAAAATTAAAATGATATGAGTCAAAATTAGAAGATAATTTACAATTTTTTCTATTATCTTTAATGAAATATCCAATTCTTTTTTTTTTGCCAAGGTGGGGTCTTTACATCCATCCTCACAATTTTAGAACTAATTGCATCCATCTCTTTTAACCTCAATAAAATTTACAAATTCCACGAGAGGTGATTATATATAACCCAGAGTTCAAAAGAGATTGATCTTATTACCTCGTTTGTGATGATATCCTAATACATAATTTGGTATTATTTGATCCGATTCCTTTAGAATTCCATTATCTCTACATAAAAAAGAACATGAAAAATAATTCGAATTGTTTTTTCTTATCATAGTTCTAGACTAATATGTTTCAATGTTATATATAGTACAATAAGACAGTATCTGATTGAATTTCTACAATTTTGACTAAAATTCTAAATAGTAAATTCTCATAATTTTGAGTCTTTCACTATAAGAAGAAAATTAATTGGTTGACTTGCTTAAAAAATATAGATTACAATTAACTCTTATTAAGTAGTATATTTATAAATAGGGTCACAATTTCTTTTCCACATAAGAATTTGACTGAATACAACATGAATCCGTTAATTACAATCACCCAATGATTTCCACATATAAAAACTCAAAATTAATTATGAGATTTCAAAATTTGAGTCAAAATAACGAAAATTTAATCGAAGATATCATTGTAAAATATATAAAATAACGACATCCTGTTATAATACACTCGTATATAATAAAGATTTAAGTCACTCTTTTACACACCAATTCTTCAAAGAACAAGTTTGGTTGCTTTCAAGTTTCAAGGATAATAGTTCTACCGAGGAGGCATGAAGTAAAAGTCATAAACATACGGATACACAATCCAAATCATCCATCTTATGAACATTTCTATGATTCAACATGTAGTTCACAACAAAAACAACAAAAGAAAGAAAAAGAGAAAGAGCTTGCACTCACATTACACATACACCAGCCACCAAAAGATGCAGCTATTCATGAATAAACTCAATGCAATCTAGTCAATTCTTCTACCCTTTTCATCAACTCCTCCACAGGGACACTCATCGCCTTTGAAATCTCGTCCATTCGTTTCCTACTAAGGTCAAGAAACGATTCAATCAAATCTCCATCCACAAAGTTTCTAGCATCAGCTGTCTTCTTCTCATTGTAGAAGGATCTCCATTGCTCGTGGCTAAGAGCCCCGACCCCTTTAATCACTTTCCTCAGATTCATTTGCAGTTTCTCCAAGAAGACATACTGCTCATGAGGGAGAGATGCAATCACCCCAATGACTCCATTTACAGTTCCAAAAATTACAGTCGGGATTTGGCCAACATCAGAATCCGGCAATCGCATTACAAGCGAACCGTGTCGGAATCGATTAACAAATTCACCGAGGTGGTATTCACCTACAACCTCTAGGCGTCCCCTCTCCTCATCAGTGGCTCCTTCACTATTTTTACGGACAGTAAATAAGTTGAAATTGTTTTCGGCTCCAAGGTAAACGTCGTCATCCAGAATTTCAACAGCTGACATCCAATTTGCATTGTAGTCACGAGCTCGCTCTTCAATAGCACCCTCCTCGTGCTGTAAATAATTTGAAACAAAGATTTTGGAGAATTGTTGCCAAAATCACGAAAGAACTTTTATTTGGTAGCAAGTGAGATTACATCTTTTATCAACATTTATCTTGTGTCTTTGGTAGCATTGATAAATAAAGTTGGTTGACACAAAAACAAGCAATAACCTACCACTTTAGGCACTGTAGAGGTAAAATTATTACAAGATCAACCTTGTGATTAGTATGATCTTCATGGCCCGAGAACAAACCTACATTTTTAAGTGGTGAATTTTACCACTAATCTATATTTTAGGCATTGCTACCAAACAAGTAAAAGAAGTTATTCTCCCTCCGTCCTTTATTTTTTTCTCCCTTTAGTTTGACCTGAAGTTTTAAGAGTTTAGAGAGTAAAACTTCTAAAAGTCTTTACATTTATGCCCTTAAAAGTAGTGCAAGAAAATTAGTGAAGTCAAATAATTATTTCATATGAGTATACTTTCAATAAAACAATTCCATTTTAGGCAATGGAATCTTGTTTTGGGACATCCCAAAAATTGGAATAAGAATTAAGGACAAGAGGGATTTATCATTTCATTTGCAATGACACAATTAACATTTTCACCATTATTCTCTAGTCGTTACCAAAAACGAGTTCTACCTAAATTCCTGAATTTGCACAAGGGCGCCTCGAGTGATGAAGAGGTAAAAAAAAAACAGGTGAAGAAATAAATATAACATATACACTTCGGGGGGGTGGGGGGGTGGGGTGGGGGGAATATGTTTACCTTGTAAATAAGCAAGGATATTGATTTCATCAGGTCACCCACAACAATGAAATCTCCTCTTGTTTGAACATAAAGGGCGAGTATGTGCCCATGATGGCCACATTCAGATTGCAACTCGCGAGAGCCATCATCGCGGAGCATCCACTTATACAATTGAATCTTCTGATTAATGGCAGCAAGCAGTTTCCCATTGAAGGCATTAAGAGAATAAACAGCCCCTTTAGTTTCTTTTTCAGCAATTAGTTGAAGTTTTCCATCTTCTACGGCAAAAACTAATATCCGACCCTGAAATTAAATGGGAAACGAAAAGCAAAAGTTCATAACGATAAAAGCTAAAGTGCAGCTGAATTTGGAGGCAGAAGAGGATAAATTGTATGAAAAGAAACTTAAAAACGAAGGAGTGACTCCAAGGAATACGGAGAAAGAAAGGAATAATATACGATAAAAATGACAAAAAGAAACAGGCAGCACACACACCATAACACATTAAAGGCAGAGAGAATATTTTACTTACCTTGGTAGGTTCATTCTCTTCTGGCATCACATATGCAGTCCCAACGCAGTAGTACACAATATTGTCATCAGAGAACGAACAGCTAAGAATGGAACAACCACACTCAAACTGATCCAGTGGATACGTTGATTTGAAATCAAAAGTCTGGTCATCTAATAGACGAATAAAGTGCATTTCAGTTTCTTCAGCACTCGACTGGTTATATTTTAAACTACATATAGCAAAGGTCTGGGTTTGTTCTTGATGACATATACGCCGTGCATGCTCGCCAAGTGGAATAGAGCGTATGTGTAGCTTTTGAATTTCATCAATAGTGCCAATTGTCAGTTCGCCTTCTTTAGCAATAGCGAGGCTGTCAAGAATAATTCCAAAAAAAGCCTCAAAAAACACAGAAGATTGAGAGAAAGACATGCTCAGAATCTTTCCTATCCTGAACTCAGTTAAAGTGGCGGAAACTTGTCATCTAATAGAAAGGATCTGTTTAAGATAGCAATACTCAAGACTCCGCTGGAAAACTTGAAAGATAAAAGGTGGCTGTTTAGTCCACGAGCAGCAAGTCAACTACTAAATGAATTCAAAATTCTTCTAATCAGTTGATATAGGGTATAAGGGTCATGTAGACAACCATACTTACTAACCTAGTGCAATTTAATAAGAGGACAATATACAATTCTATAATATAAACATTATAAAGAGTTCATATACAAATTTTTTTCGAAGAGAATCGAGTACAAAAGGACTGACTCATTTATTCGATTCCTAGTACAAAAAGAATCGTTGAACCATCTCTTGCTCCCCAACCCACTCCTTAGTCACTCCAGCAAATAAAGAATAGCTAGAGCGGGATTCCCTAAGGGGCTAACATTTAAATTGATTCAAATTCTATGAAAAATATAAACAAGTAGTATTTTCTTCCCTCAACCCAACCTGGATGAAACACTGCATAAATATTTGTCAGATACGAGGATTCTTATCAAAACTTCAAAACCAGTAATCTAACATGGTAACCCACATTAAGCACAAGCAGATGTTGAAAATTATAACCTAGCACCTGATAATGATGCAGACTTAATTATCCAATTACACTACAAGAGCAGGATGATATTTTACCTGTCAGGGAAAGCAGCAGAATTAAAGGGGCACATGTGGCTGACTTCTTTTAGATTAACATTGCTATATAACAATTTCTTGTTACTGCTGTAAATGACAGTCGGTCTATCAGAAGCAGCAAATACGTGTGTGGTATTCTTCGAAGAGAAAGTGCGAAGTGTGATAGGTTGGGTCCCCAAAGAAACTTTTTTCCTGTCGGCTAGCTCACCATTACTTGTATTCAACACAAAATTCAAAAGATGCCCATCCCCGAGAGCACATAACAAGTAAGATATCTGAAATGAGCGACAGAGAGAGAGAGAGAGAGAGAGAGAGAAGTGTCATGCCATCAGGATTGCTAAAAAGTGTATAAGAAAAAACCAAAGGCTTCTTCCTTCCTTTTTGGTTATCAAGGAAAAAGAGCCCATAATTCCTCCATGGAAGAAATTCACCAGACACACAAGTAATAGTAATAATGCTTAATCATTAAAAGTTAACATAATTAAAAATTTAAATTACCCCTTCAAAAGAACACAGAAGTACAGAACGAGAGATTATTTCCCCTCCCAAAAGCTCCTTCGTAATAAGATTAAGGTCTGGAAGTGAAAATATCCTAACACTGATATCTGTCCACATTCCCACTGCTGCGAGTTGACTATAATTTGGATTATCACCAATTGGGTTAATGTCCAGGCATGAGATATCATACTCCAACTGTGCATGTTTTGCTTCTGTCAACACTCCATCACCAATTTCTAGATACACCAAATGGCCACCACCAGTAGCCAATAAAATCTGTCAAAGCAAATGTACAGCAATCTGAGGGAACTGAACAATGAATCAAACAAACTAATACGGTGTTACAGTTGAACACACTGCAGGAAGCACACACAAAATTCAAGTTTTCAGACTATTATAGGAATTACAGTGTGGTAAAATGAAGGATGCGGATTTGATAGTTCACTTTTATGGTAAGAGGGAAAATTAAAAATGTGTACAGTTAACTGAAATCCACAGAGAAACATTCACCTCTCGACACTATTTCATCACAAACTTAACAACCTATTAAAAGAAAAATTAGATGGTTGAATCTTAATCCAGTCTATAAGAACTTTGGCTACTAGTCAGATGAACATCATGAACTCATCATTAAGTTGTGCCAAGGGGAGCTCCAATATACATGCAAAACTTTCGGAACAAATTATAACCGCATCCAAGAGTTTAATTTCTCCAACAAAAAAAAAAAAAAAAGAGCCCAGCAGAGTGTAGTATCTTCAGTTTGTACACAATCAATGATGAGGTGGGTGTTTCAATTAAGTATTAGCAAAACTATATTTATGCAGAACCATAACTCAGAAAGTTCTCATTTCCGTAACTGCACAGTCCATATGAATAGGTTGAAACTCATGCAGACATAATATCCACCTTGAGCTAGGTGACGAGAATAATTGTACAGTAAATCTTTATAGAAAACTGCAGTTAGAACTATTTGGATGCATTTAGTCTTTTTTTGTTTTCTACCAAAAAAATCCATGTAAAACTGATTCTATAGCTAAATAGTTGGATATATACCTGAGTGGAATTGGCTGTTGCAACATTGATTGAATACCCAGCCGGAGAAAACCATTCGTTGCGGAGCTCCCTGGAGGTTGAACTGACCAATCTGACTGAGTTTGAAGTAACCTGCATGATTAATTTCTATTTGAGAATCGGCTATAGATACACGTAGATGAAGGCCCTTAATATCATTTTCCTGGGAAAGTACTCCCAGAATAATTGGCAGAATAATGCCAAATCCACATTGCCAGGAAAAGAACAGGAAAAAACAATATAAAAAGGAACCCAGAGTAACCAAAGTCTTGTAAACTATTGAATAATTACTCTCTTTAAAGAATAGAGAAGCATAATTCCCCAGCTGCACTTCATTGTTATGACTTTACTCAGATATTATTTCCATCATACATGTACCAAGAACCATAATTTATAGTGGCAATTTTGTCAAAGTCAGGGATATTTTCACTTGTAAACTTGCAATTGTGACAAGTGATGATATTAAGTGTCTCAATATCACCTAGACCAAAGGAAGATTAGAAAGGAAAGATAAGGCACAGCAAACATCTTGAGGATTATTTGGAAGAATCAAAATTTGATAAGTTCATTAAGAAGAATCTTACTATAGAAGAATAAGAATCTTATTATAAAAGAAATTGTTAGTTATTCTAATAATACTCTTAATGATTGTAGATCTGAAACAAACTTTCTGTAAGTATATTGGCAGTAGACATAGTTTAGCTTGTGTAGAAGCTGGCACCAATCACGCACACATACATAAAGTATTTCTATACCTTTCACTTACAACAATAACATACACTCATGCTCCCAAGAGACGGTAAAACATATTCTTGCAACATATCACACTCTAAAAGAAATGCAATTCTATCGGAAAAAAAATAGTTCTTATTTGCAGGAGATCCTTGTTTATATGCATTACAAGTTCATCAAACAAAGGTTATCTATATTTATTTTAGAAGCCCAAAAAAGGATTTGTCATGCTGTACCAACCATACCTGCACAAGTTGATCGTAGATAGCATCATGACAAAATAATGTCTGGGCATCTGAACAAAATCCTTCAATCTCAGTTTCCTCCAATTCATCCTCGAGGTTCATTGCCAATATACGTGTCTCACTGATAAAGCTTACAACCAAGAAAGTATCGTGTGGATCATCAGTAGCTGATCGTAGTGACCACATCCCTTTG
Source organism: Penstemon eatonii (assembly GCA_038501285.1). Classification (NCBI taxonomy): domain Eukaryota; kingdom Viridiplantae; phylum Streptophyta; class Magnoliopsida; order Lamiales; family Plantaginaceae; genus Penstemon; species Penstemon eatonii. The sequence goes on along the minus strand of CM076708.1, from coordinate 66,515,477 downwards.
ATTCCTTGAAGTTCTACAGATGCCTGTGAATGACATGGAACTTGGATTATAGCCAGAAAATAACATGTACTAGCAATTTTCAGCAAGGTGGCACTAATTGATACCAGACCTGCTCATTTATCCCAATTCCATTCCGAACTATGCGAAGAGAACCGTCTTTGTAGGCTCCTGAGCAAGTTACAACCTGACCTTGACCTTGCCTCTCTAAGTCAACCACACAGAAGTCAACAATTGGCCCCAAATTGACATACCTTTCAATAACTTCTACATAAGAACCTTTAGCATCTGCTTGAAGATTCAGCTTTATGAGCTGGATCATGAGATATAAACAAGTAAATCCACATGAGAAAAACTTATAAATCACACATAGTACAGGTTGAGCAAATCTACAACAAATTTTGATAAAAAAGAGTGACTTATTTCAACAAGTATTACAAGTTGACAAAATCCATGCAGTGAAGATAGCACAAAAACAGTTTCCTAAAGATAGGAAATATCTTAAGAAAATAGCGAAAAGGAAAGAGGCTATATCACACAACACAACAAGATGCTATATTTCAAAAGAACATTAAACAAGCAATTGGAATCCTCTAGTTTCCACACAAACAGTAGGTCCAAAGGAAATTGGAAGGCTGGACATCATTCTCTTGAACTAAAGACTTGATATTTATCAGCAAGAAGAAAATTTATTTAGGAGAACAGAATATGTAAGTATATCATATAGAACAAATGAAAAGAAGGAATTGGAGGAAAAAATATTCCACAATGCCGTATGTCTCAGAGTTGTTTGAGGCGCAAGGCGACGCGAGGCGAAAAGCGCGGGCTTTTTGGGGGCTAAAATGCTTGTATATGAATTTTTCAATATATATCAAATTATCAACAATAATTATAAAATTCAAGACTTTTAAAGACAATATAATTACTAAATACTAACTAAGTTAATAATAATAATAATAATAATAATAATAATATACAATTATACATAATACATATAAAATATAATATATAACATTATAACAATTATACATTATACATAATACATATAAATTATAATGTATATAACTATAAATAAATAAATAAGTATTATTACCATATATAAGTGGGGTGGGAACGGGAAGGTACCTAATTACTAATCAATTGGATGTAATTAACTATATACCATATATATTTATATATACTATATTAACTTATAAGTTATAACTATAAATAAATAAATAATTATCATTAACCTTTAATCCTTGGACTTGGAGACTTGGAGATGGCCGATGGGCGGCAGCAGCAGGAGGCAGCGCGGCAGGCGGCGGCGGTTCAAGGTTGAAGATAAGTTAGGGTTTCACTTTTTACCCTTTTTAGAGAGATAAATCGGGGAGAGAGAATGGGCTTCGCAAAATAGGTAAGAAATGGAAGTCAATATTTTAATTTGACTTCAACTTTATAAAAAAAAAATTGATTCCCCAAAAAGCCACGCCTTGCCGCGCCTCAAGGCGCGGCTATGGAGTCCAAGGCGAGGCCTTGGCCTCGCCTTCCGGTAACAGGCAAGGCGAGGCGATGAGTGCTCGCCTCGCCTCGCCTCGGGCAATAGCGCGCGCTATGAGCGCTTTCTATAACTATGGTATGTCTATCAATGTATTTCATCGGAAAGAATGAAATGAGTTGATTCATAAAGAAGGCTAAAAGAGCACATTCTTCATATTGGTGAAACACAATGAACAGATAAGGGGGAATTGTGATTCAACTTTATATAAGATGCTACTATATATTATAGAAGGATGCTTCTGAATACAATAGAACTAGGGAGGTCATAGGTTACTACAGAAACAAATCCCGAGTACTTTTAACAACAGGTCTAAAATCCTGCATCAGCATTGAATTTTCAATATCATGGTAGAATAGCAAAGATAGTTCTTAGAAAAAATGGATGGATTGAGAAGAGCAAAAGAAGACATATTCTACAAACCTGTGAATCTCCATAACTTGAGCCGACAAAAACAACAGCATTATCAAGATATGAAATTGACGATGCAACAGATGTTTCCCCCAATAGCTCAATTTTGAGTCCTGTTACTCTAGAAATTACAACAGATAAACCAATGGTTCATGTCAAACATTTCGCATATAAACGTGCATCCCAAAATAATGTTACAGAACACAGCAAACTCACTTTTCCTTTTCATGAGTTATAACAAGTAGATGCAAAAGTCCATTATGATCACCCAGCAAATAGCGAGAACCATCGGCATCAACCCTCCCATAAGCTCTTGTAATAGACTTCATAGACCAATAAACGAGGTAAGGATCATGATTAAATATCCTAACATAGAGTTACAAGCAGATTATGTAACCCACCGGTCTAATCGGGATTGCTTTGAAAGCAGATGCACTGCAATACACGATTGTTTCTTCACCAATAATTAAGACTCCACAAAGAGGTGGTGGCACTGGGATTAACAATTCTGCCCCATTATCAAGATTGTTCTGAGACCATGGACCCTCAATGAAATCTTTATCCTTCATAGAAACCTCATACGTTTTGACATGACGAGCATCTTTGTTATCCTGCCAATCAAGTTGATAATAAATTTCTAAGTCAGAAGATGCTAGGAAAAGTTCAAAAAGATGATGAATGACCAACAGTAACAGTATGGATTCAATTGTGTTCCTATACACAACAAACGGATTCCCAAATGTAAGCAATCTTGTCAGAGACGTCATACTTGGACAAAAGTAAGTTATGCTATCTAAAGCATAGAATGAGAATCTTTGATAGGCCCACTATGAACATAAAAAATATCGACTAAGGCATACATGTACCAGAAACCAGGATTTGATTTCCTCAAAAATAAAAAATATTATAGGCCCAACGCAACATGTGTAATTTATTGATTCTACAGTATATAGCAAGAAGGCAACTAATATAATTAAAATTTATAGGTAAAAGGTGTAATAAATAATCAAACCTGGTAAAGTACAACAATTGTTGGCTTGGGGCAACCGTACAAAAATTTGATATCCAAAACCTGAAGCTCCTCAAGCCTGACGTAGCAGGAATTGCATAAAGTGAAAATTCATCAACACCAACTATAAGACAATAAACATTACTACATATTCTTATTGTCCGCAGAAAAAACTTAATTAAAAGGAATATTTGCTCATACAACTGCAGTCCAGAATTTTGTATAACTAGAAACCGACAATTGATTATGCTACTAGAGGAAATTTTGATTTCGAGTAAAAGCTCAAAGGACAACATGTAACAAGCTCCAACATGCAGTTTACTTCATGCAAGAGTAAGGCAAACTAATAGCAGATATAGCAATTGAGCAATTGACCAACATGATTTATCTTATAAGAGCATAAATGCACGGATTAAATCAACTTTCAATAACTGTAACATAAAGACACAAATTTTGTCATTAGCAGCCATCCACTGAAAGGCAGGACTTAAAGTTGCGTAGGAGAAAATTTTGGTATACTCAAAAAGGAGAAAATATTGGTATACTCTTAAGGAAAAATGAATTATAAAGCACAACATCACACATTTTTCAGGAATAAGAAGGCCCTTTCCAGCATAGTACATAACTGGCGTCATTTAAGGGAAAAAACTACCTAATATTGAATGCTTCCTTTAGCTGCCCTTTATTGTCGAATGGAATAACCTAAACATAAACAGAAATTCTCATAATCCACTGGAAAGTTAAATAACTGTGGAAACAAAGTTCCACTCGGAAAGAAACAACAAAAATATTAATAAGACTGAAGTATTATCAGGACCAATACCTTGAACAATCCATCATATAGATGAAGGCCAATCAATCTGCAATCTGGATCAACTATTCCAATCTATGCAGAAAGTAACATACAGTCATAACTAGCAAAACTATCTATATTCAAACAAAATTCAAGATCAAAATCACAGAGTCATTAATTACCTGTCCATTGTCTGTTGGACGACCTATTCGATCTGAAACATCTCCCATTGACCTATTTCAATGGTGGAAGCCGCCCCAACAAAAAGCAGGTTTTAGTTATTATGAAAAATAGATAGCTATAACAACACCAATTCAATAACAGCGAAAATGATATAACCAGAAATAAAATAAGTTCTAAGCTTCATTAGGATTGCCTAATAAATAGACATCTCAGGCCAACTCATTTTTTGAGTGGGAAAAGACTCTTTGTTGCCATAAAACTATTCAAATGTTCAAAAGTATCCACAAGCCTAGACTCGTGTCATTGAGACACATGTGTGTTTGGAAATTATTTGGAAATGCCGCTGATAGTAGAATCGTAGTTCATAACAGATAATTGACAAAGTTAAATATATTGGGTTTGATACCTTGTAATAACTTCAACATTCTCAGGATCCCATTGCAAAACACAGAACTTATATCTTTCTGTAGCGATGAAAAGGAGATCTTGAGTTTCCCCCTGCCCAGTCACAGAGAGAGAGAGAGAGAGAAAGAGAGATGTGATTATCTTCCTTCTATTTATTTTTTCCATTTTCTAACCAAGGGGATACAAGGAAATAGAAAATAGTAACTGTAGTACACAAGCTTTAAATCAATAGGCTGTCAACAAACCATTGTTTCTCAATTCAAATCTTACATGTGGGCGGATAAGCTCCAGCGTGGCAATTCTCCCGTAAATAGGTACATCCAACATAGGCTGCAAAAAATAAATAATAAATTCATTATTTATGATTTTGTAGGAATACCATGACAAACGACTACAGGTGAAATTGAGCTATTCTGATAGGCTGGAATGTCCAATGCCCCTTTTTATGACTTGCAGAGCTTAAACCCAACAGAAACCTATAATGAGAAAATACATTCCAGCATGCGAGAACTTTGTTCTCACCGTTATCTGAAATATATTAAAGCTACGACTCTCTACCAATTCCAAATGTCACTACCAAACACCAATAACCACAGTAGAAAGGTTGTTCGGTATATGGAATGGTATCACTGGTTTTCTCTTCTAACTGATTTATTTATTCAAATTTTAACCTTTTATACATCTGCATACCAATATATATATTTAATAGGCAGACCATATTTTAGGAGGAATCTCACTTTAACAACTACACATGAATGCCATTCTCGTTCCAAGCCATATTTTGAATGAAATGCAACATGCCAAGCAAATAAGGTGGTGTTTGGTGGACCATATGCTTTTGCTTATGCTCATATTAAAGTAAAAGTGAAAATAAGTTATGTTTGGCATCAGCTTATTCTTCTAATTTTATGCAGTAAACGTAAGTATACAAATCAGACACTAAAAATATGATTTTTAAGCTGCTTATTGCCTAATCGTTTACCTGTAACCCTTGAGTTGTAAGTAAATGAATCTCTATCCGTGTGCATTTCCTGTAAAACAGCAATTACTGACTTGTAAAACGCATTTCAAGCTCGGTCACTAAATTGAATTGAAGAAAAAGGCTAAAATTGGTAAATTCAACTGGAACAATATAATCACAGTGAAATGAACCAGAATAATAAACCTAAACACGATTATGCGTAGATAACCTCTGTATTGTGTGTAAGTATTACAGATATTGTCGAAGAATACTTACGCAACGATGAGATTGACCTCCTGAGGACCGGTAAAATTTCCAACGCACGAATGAGTTACGTTTGTCGGCTTGTGAGCCGTGACAACATAATTCCATATACTCATCTTTCTTATCAATTACACTGAATGAGAAAACCCTAGTCTACACTGTGTGTGTGTGTGAGAGAGAGAGAGAGAGAGAGAGAGGCTTCAATAGAAATTGCTGGGAGTAGGATTAGAGAGAAGAAGTGCAACTCGCTCTATTTATGCACTGAAAGGAGTGACGGGTATACGACGTCGTGGCGTTCATTGGGAGAGCGGGGGAGACACATAAGAAGGGGAAAGTAAGTGTTGCCCGGGGAAAGATGTACGGCCCGAACGACGTCGTATACTGTATGCATAGGTAAGCCCGTGGGGGGTATTGCGTAGACTGGGACTCGGCCCAAACCTATAAATTGGGCTTCATCATAGTTGGGCCATAGTAGTTAAGAAATTGGATTTTTCTTTTTTTTTTTAAACAGGAAATTGGGTTAATACTAATCTCAACGTAAAAAGAAGGAAATAAGATTTGACATGCACATAAAATTTTCGATCATGAAATGTCAATGGGGTAGATTTTAATCCCGATTCGATTTTAGTCAGTCTGATTTATCAGAATTGTGATCCGATCTAATTCAATTAATAAGACTTATAATTTAATACGTAGGGAGAAATTTAGGAATATTAAATCCATTAAAGATCCAATCCAAACATCAATTTAATATTTATCTAGAAATGGGTTAACATTTTACTATGACCTCATTTTCATGTAACAACATGAACTGATTGTGATAAATAATATCAATTTTATTGTTTTCAATCATACTCCGCTAAATCATTTGAATCAAGAGGTTAGATGTGTCAATATTTAATATTTTTTACGTTGGAGTTTTGAGGATTATTATAAGAACATTCGAACACTATTAGCTAAGTCGGAAGAAAATGTAACACTAACGATATTTTTGTATTGATAATATTGGTCAAAACTTTTGAAAGTGCATATTTTATTTGATCCGGGAAACCTAGTCAAATCTTAATAAAATTTAATGGGCTCGAAAATGTCCATTAGGGTAGAACCCAGATCACCCAAAACTGACTCGATAGAATAGAGTTGGATCCATGTCAAAACTGATCTTATTTGAATTTAACCCGTGGATGGCCATAGGCAAATATGAAAAGATTTTACTATATGTATTTTATATAATTCTCAGTGAAATATTAGATCAATATATCTTTTGTTCTGAATACCAATTGTTTGTTGTAACTTACTAATATGATTTAAGTTTATCTAAAAAACCTTCTCTACTGAACTGTATTTTTTTTTTTTTGTTAGGATACTAGTGAACTGTAAAGGTATTAATTTTTTGATGTTTAAAACAACTTTACTTAAGTTTGTCATCATATAAAAGCATTTATTATTTTTATATGACATATAGTTAAAATGTATATTGTCCATTACCTTTGACCGGAGGAGGAGCTTTTTTGTGATGGTAAGGACTAAGGATACATCTTTAACGTGGAGCAACCGAATAATTATAAACCCGACCAAGATCTAGGAAATAGTTAAAAAGAACAAAGACACATTGCATTGCCATGGATTCTTAAACCATCTAAACAGCAAAGCATACTTAAGCCAAAAACTTACAAAAGATATGTCCCTAATCAGCTTTACAAAAGCAGTATCATTTTTAATTGCAAAAAGAAAAAAGGAATTATATATATATATATATATATATAATATTTATCATCTTCTTCCTATATATAAAATCAGAAGAATCACTTCAATTTTCCACCAAATAATAACTTTTTTTGCACTGTCTTTAGATGAAGATGCTCCTGAAGCTCTGTAAGAACTGCTAAGAAATCAAAGATCAAATGACATTTACAAATATGCACTAATAATACGTATTAAAAATCTAAATAGAAACTCACCCCGAAGAGGCAAAAGCACATCTTTCATAACCTATACATTGAAAATAAACAACTTAGCAATAAAAGAACACAAGTACTATAATTAATCAAAATAAATTTATTTGAGTGATGAAATGCAAAAATATCCCCTATGCTTTGCGCAATTAGCAAAAAAAAAAAATACATATTTTGCAGGAAAAATAAGAATTATATGCAAAAACACCCTTCTTAACCTAAGCAGATGGAGATTTTTGTCAATTAGGCATAGGGGGGTATTCTTGCATTTAGGTAGACCTTACTAGGATTATTTTGAGTGAGAGTTGCAGTGCCTCCAAAGTGACAAGCAATATCGGAATTCCCATTTTGTTGGTAGTAAGTATTGAAAGCAAATGATGCATGAGAAAGTAATGTGTTTGGCTCATAGCACGGGCCACCGGCTTGTATTGGATGACAATCTGCTTTACCAAACCCACAAGCCCAATCTAACGCAATTTGCAAGTCCATTGGTGAGACACCGGGTCGAGCTACACACCATGTTGTGCCATCAAGAAAAGTTGTGTTGCCTTCTGGAGGTGATAGGCTTGTAATTGGGAGAAAGGCTGCTTCTGCTTTCTCTTCTACCATAGCATTTGTCATGATAAAAGCTGTATGTATACATACTAAGATTAATATTCCAAGTACATTAACAAACAAATCAAATTAAATCACCAAACACACATATATATATATATGTATGTAGTTCATGGAGCAAATCCAAAATTAATGCAGACTGTTCAGTACATGTAATGTAAGTATAAAAATAGCTTAAAGTTTAACATGACTAGTAAGTACATTATATTGAACAAAACAAACAAGCCAAATTTTTGAAATACAAGACTAACGGAGAAATAAAGAGACATACCCAGAAAAAATTGCAGAGCAACGAGGTTGAGATAAAGGCAAAGAGTAATTCTCATTGTTCAGATTAATAATTAATCTTCAACTGCTACTGAAAGATTCAATCAATAGATTAATTAAAACACATTAATTAATTAATTAATTAGGCATTATATAAACTGATTGTGTGAAGGTAGAGTGACAGGACAGACAGGGACGTGTTGTAATGTTATGATAGTATTTAAAGCATTGCACAAGTACATGAAGAAAGAAGAATCAACCATTTCTTCAACCAAAATTTACTTAATTTCTTTTTCTATTTATTTATATACTCTATTATTCTCTCTGTTTAGTTTATACTTTTCCCTCCCTTTATGTAACAGTGTCTGTAATTTTCAGACTGTCAACCGTTTGTCGAACCAAAATTTTCGGTCTGCTAAACAATCGAACGGTCCGGTTCAGTCCAAAAAACCTAAAGTTCAATTTTTTGTTTAAATTAAATAAAAAAATCCTACAACATACAAACCATTAAAAAAAACCCTTTCTATTTATTGCACAACATTCAATATATCACTATAGTTCATACAAACCATTCAAACATAAAATAATCTTAATCAAATACAAAGAGGTAATTTGTTTTTGAAAAATAATCTAGGTATATACAAAACATTCAAACATAAAAGTTATAAATATATGAAGTTCTTAATTGGAAAATACTAATTTATATTAAAAAAAATATATGTCCAAACGGTTCGGTTCGGTAAAACGACCAATATTACCGAGAACTGATCGTTCCCAAGGATCGGTTCTCGAGCGAGAACCGTTTACCAAACCGAAATTTCAATTTGGTAAATAATCTGAACCGAAATTTATGTTCCGATTCGATTAGGTCGATTAATCGAACAGTGCTCAGCCCAAGTTATGTGGGGAGAAAATCAGAAATAATGATAGTAATAATTAGTAAGAAAAACAATAGTAAAAAACTATAATCTGCAACTTTTAATTTATTTACATAAATTTTCCTTATATTATATATATTTTTTCATACACAAAATACCATTACGATTGGATCTTAAGGATCTACTTGGATGGGTTTTGGCTCGGTTTCACGAGCCTCGGTTTAAAAATAATGGTTTTGGTGGTTTCGATGAAACATTTTAGACCTCATTTGGATGAGTTTTGGTTGTTGTATTTTGTGGTTTAAATAATTTGAAACCCCACTTGGATTGAGTTTGAATGTTGAGGTTTATGGGAAAAAGTAGTTGGTAGGTGTCAAATCATGTCTTTTTAAGTGATAATTGGGGAAAAAAGTAGGTGGTATGTGTCAAATCAATGTTTTATAGGTTTGAAGAATTTGCGTGTAAGTTTTTTATGGTTTTATGGGTTTGATGGAAACTCATTTAAAATGATTTTGAGAAACCGTCGAGACCGGACCAAACTCATTCACATACACCCTAACTGCGCATGTATCACACGCTAAGGAGTTGGGTTTGTTGGGTAGGGGTTGGGGTGTTTAATTTTTTTTTTCTTTTACTTTTTATTTACTATGTTTTTTTATTTTTTATTTTTATAAATATTACTCCTATGTAATACCTTCATGATGTCAAGACTTTGTTATCATGTATTTCGGTATATAAGTACTTGTTCAAAATGCATATGGTATTTGGTAAGTACTAGTATAATTTAAGTTAAGACTTTTTGGGGTTTTCTAAGATTCCAACAATCACATACCTACAGAATCGTACATATATATTCAACATGTGACACGTGTAATGGTATGATTAATTTACAATCCTATTTTTTCATTTAATTTCTTTTATTATTTATAAGAAATGACTAAATAGCCCATTATATTTCATTACCCAATTTTTCTCTACCGTTCCACGTTCTCAAAAATTCATTTAACTGTCATCTTCTCAATCTCTCTTTTCAGCGGTCAATATAATTTTTTTTACAGAGGTTGCTCTAGAGGACATATAATTTTATATACTCGTTCTTCACCCATCACAAGTCTTTTTCACCATCTAAAATTGTTTCTCTATTTTACAAAATGAATTACAAGATTAAAAAAAAAAAGATATGACTATTTATAAATAGAAAACTGAAAAGGGGAAAAGCGGCGGAAAACTAGGGTTTGCTTACGGGGAATTTCGAATTTAAGCAAGATTATTGGCTGGAGACGCTTATATATTTATAGCCCCATATTGATTTTGGAGTTAATAGACCAGATTCAAAACTTTGGAGGATGAAACCATGGACGCTCATCATTTTCTTTTTTTCATATTGAAAAAAAAAATTGTTTACGTGCAGATAGTGGTTTAGACTTAACTGTCTTCTGATAGGGTTTTTTTTTCAGATTGAAAAAATATTATTTACGTGTAGATAGTGGTTTAGACTTAATTGTCTTCTGATAGGGTTAAATTAGTCATTGAGATTAAGTACTATACGTGTATGATATATATTTTTTCTTTAAAGAAAAGATTTATAATTCTCATCATTGTACAACTATTGTACTTGTATTGTATGGTTCAGATTAAATGGACCAACTTTTTTACAGTCCAGATTCATTTATTTTGCATTCCACAAGAATGTAGTAAGGGAACCATAGAAACCCCCTTTTTGGGTTATTAGTGTTCATACATTTTTTTAACTATAACTAGTGTAGACTAATCAATTATCCAAAATCAATTTTATTTTTTCGATTATATTACCAATATTAGTATTAATTAATAAACAAGAGAAATTTTCAAATTAGTGGGAATTGAAACCAAAATATTTTACTCTATTGATCTTAAAAGATGAGACGCCTAAATAATTTATTTGCCGCCAATAGTTTGGGCTCATGGTAGACCCAATAACATTCTGAATTTGTTGGTAGTATTTTGGGCCAAATAAACTTCTTTATCAAGTCCTTCTTCGCCCAACAATTGTTATGGGCCAACCAAGCAGCTCATATGGTCAAAGTCTCGTTAGCAATTCTTAAGGCTGTCAACGTCAGATTCAGATCCTGATTCCTGATCATGTTTAGATCTAAATTTGTTGAGTCCATCAAATTTTATCCGGATTTGGCTGGACATTGGATTCATTCAAATTTTCTTCATAGTTGACTGAACTTTAACATATAAAATATTTAATCAATCATTTCAGATTATTTAATAGATGAACCTAGACGACGGACCCCAACTATTTCTAAGAATAATTATATAAATATATCCAGCCAGTCATTTGTGTAAGAATATTTTGAAGGGACAGAAACATAGTTAATTAATGTGCAGTTGACCTACTCATGTCAGTTTGCCTTGACAAATCAATACATGGAAAAACTTATAAGAAAAAAAAGGCACAGACATATACACACAGAGGAAACATATGCTGAAATCAACAAATGTGTTGTAAAAAATCTAATAATATTATACTATACTATAATTAATTAATTAAGTAATAAGCAGACATGGAAACAAAGCACGCAGTTCTTTTTTTTTTTTTTTTTTTTTTTGGCGCTGTAACCAAGTAACTAAAAACTTGGATTTGAATCCTTTTGTTCTTTTTCTAAGTTTGGGTTTTTCTTGGTTTGGTGATTATGTTGATATTGCAATTAATTAACCCAAAAAACTCATAACTGCATTTAATGTTCTGAATTATATATGACTAGGTTATGTGGATGTGACAACATATTATTTGTCTCTGTATCTCCCTATCAAAACACCGAGAATATTGGCACAGTGTTTTCTCTTCCATGATGTTTAATTTAAATAGTAGTAGGAGTATTTAAATAATCTAACTTATATTTAATTAATTATTTGCCCCCTGTGGTTTTGGTTTTTCTTCATATGTTGGTAACTTCCATGTATGGAAGTTTGATTATTAATCAATTAATTAGGAAGATCGCTTAGTTCACAAGTATTTGAAATGGAATTTTATTCTTCTTCAAGTTCACACTCACTTCTAGAAGCTAGGTATATTTTAATATAAATTACACTCCACCACCATGTATACAAAGTTGAGTCAAATTTTATTTAATCGTTGTTACATATAATAATTTGAAATTGTATTCGAATCCAGAATCTAAATAAATTAAACCTGACTAATTTTAATCAAATCTAATAACTCAAGTAGCTAGCTCCATACTTTAATCACGTACGTTAAATGCTGTTTAAATTTGATCAAATTAAGGGGTTTTAATTAATTTATAGATCAGATTTGAATCAAAATTTGCTTTTCATTAATTTGTAATTAATTAATTAGAGCTAGCCAAGTCCCTCAAATCTTAATTAACCATGTGCATGACCTAGTCAAGAATTAGGCTGGAGCTAGATTAGATCTATAATTGAAGTTTATCACATCTAATTAATTAAACTGATGACTTTACGAGAGACAAAAAAAGTTGCCAAATCTGGAAAAGAAGCGACGGATCCCGCAAATTCTCCCTTCTATAGGATTACCAGAAACCAACCTTAGTCTAATGAGATTTATTACTAGCTAATATAGAAATTTGATTAATCATGATATTGTATATTAATTCTTCAGATGTTAGCAAAAATTCTATTGTCGTCTACCCCACATTGCAAAGATTTCATATCATAAGAAGTTCTACATGTATCATTTTCAATATTAATTGTAGCCTTAGTTTATGTGAGATAATAGTAAAAATTCAGCACATCGGGTTTTCATTATATTCTTTTTAATCAATAAACAAGTGATCAAAAGTGACTATTTATGACATTCCTTAATTGATGTTCAATCATTCCAAACAACAAATTAAAAAAAACGAAAGAAGCAACAAACAAGCATCATAAATATGGGTTTTGATCTGCCCTTTACATAGAGGACTTTTTATCCCTCATTTTTTTTCATTTCATCATGAAGAGTTCAAAATTAATATACTTTTTGGCTGCTTTTCCTAGGTCATTACATCATGGGCCCTATGTGCAATTCAGCATTATCATTAATTCTCTAAAATGCCATAAATTTCTGGCCTATTAATGACTCCCATAAGACATTGATAAAATGGGAAAAGATTGACATGATAATAATGTTACTTGAAATGGACCCTAGTCTTGTTTCATTATGAGATGGACCCTTTTCAAGTCCAACTAATACAACACACTTTTGTTTCCAATCTTGATAGCACGTCACACAAAATTTTGGCCAAGTGGTTTCTTAATGTTAACAGCATGTTAGTAGGGCTGATAATCTTCAATTATTTAAATTTTGTTATTTTTCGTTGGCTTATTTTTATAGGAATCGGATTTTCTATTACACATTGGTGTCACACTAATATATTATTGACACGTGTCTCTTTATCAAAATTAATAATATACCATAGTACATACACCAAATTTTAAACTTTTAAAAAGTAAAATGGAATGTAACTGAATGAGAAAGATTTGTAAATTAAACAAGTAATTAAGGAGATAACAAAAAAAAAAAAAACGGAAACAATATCTCTACTATCTACTATTTATGGTGGAGACCGGAGAACATGGCTCCTTCTTCTTAACCAAAATTCTATTCAAATTGTCGATTGATTCCTAATTTCCTTCATCCTTTTTTTTCTTAAAAAAATAATTTCCTTCATCCAATCATCCTTTTGCTTTAAAATACTTACATTTGCATTTTATTGGAGATTTTTCAAACGCTTTCTATGAATTTCAAAAGGGATCCATGAAAGTGAAATCGAAGAATCAAAACCATATATTTCGCCATTTAGATTGATATTTTATTACTTGTTTTTACATTAATTTAACTTATTCAAGTAACCTCGAATCGAGCAACAAGAACTATCAAAAGATAATTATTAAAATTCAATTTGATATATAACAAGTCAAACTTAGAATGAATTTTTTATTTGAACTCGAACTATGATTAATACTAAAATCAAAAGTGATAGGAAATCCGTTTTCTATTTTATATGATCTAATATATTTCCGTCACTTAATATATATTGAACTTGTTGGATTTTCAAGTGTCACAATATCTACTTAAAAATGCTATTAAGTTTTCCTAGCAACTAGTGTACTCAACTTGATAAATGTTTGTTCAAGCTTAATTAATTGTTTTAGAAATAGATCACATTTAAACTCTAATACATAAATATCAAGTTGAATAACTAATAAAATGATCAAGTTTTAACGATCGAAGTACTATTCTAATCAATTCGACAAGTTTATACTTTCTTTAGTAGAATTGACAGATTCATATTAAGTATATCCATGGATCAAAATTTATATTTTTTTTCGTTGAAAACATTGAAAATTTTTCGTTTATGAATCCACGAAAACGACAAAAAGGCGTAATTCTGAAATTATATTTTTGCATTAAACACTACATAACATTTTCTTCTATTTTTGCATTTCACTACATAAAATGACAAGAAGGTGTAATTCTGAAATTATATTTTTGCATTAAACACTACATAACATTTTCTTCTATTTTCATAGACATCTTCGTAATTTAATAGTATATATTATGCTATGTACTGTTAGTCTATTGCTTACAAATGAAGTTGACAATGAATTGAGTAAATATAAATATAATAAATAAATTGTTTTACTTACGACAAATTTGGTCCCAGTGGGACACACACTATAGTACGGAAGAAAAATTATTTATTGACGTTTGTGTTATATGGAAGGACACATCACCAAATAATTTCACTACCAGAAGCTCTAAGATGGAGATATATAGCTTCAGACGACTAGCTTTGTATTATTATATATATATTATACTGTAGTAGTTTAAAGTTGAAAAAAATGTTTGAATTTAGTTATGGAACCAGCCACGAGGTAAGGAAAACTAAAGCTCATGTATTTTGCGTACAATATTAACATTAGCACTTGTAACATCATTGCCAACGCCCACACACAAAATGTACAATCTCTAACGTTATGCATGAACCACATTGTCCGCATTACTTGATTTGAAAGGATAGAAATTTTTAGTTCAGACCGACGTAATAATAAATTATAAGATGCATTATATACGTGATTTGATAGCATATTATATTGTTCATGAATTATTCGTGAATATATTTGATGTATGATTGAGCGATGTCGGTAGAGTCGTGCTTGATAAAAAGATTATTCAATCGTCGAATTAAGAACTTAACTTATCGGGGAAAAAAAAAAGATATTAAGAACTTAAAATTTATCAAAAAATAGAAGAACTTAAATATTAACACTTGCAAACAGTAAGAATTCGTTTTGAGCTACATTAATTGAGTATTTAACTATATATTTTACAACATATTCATTGTTTGGTTGTATTTTTGCATCTCGATCATCCTTCTATGAATTCACGACTTGAAAAGAGTAATGTGTTCTTTTTGATACAAACACATTACACGAGTAGCGTGATAATATTAATTAATATTATGATTATGGAATTTTTGGGCTTGTTGGCCATTTTTTCTTTTTAATTTCGTGTGGCACAAATAATGCATCTTGCTTCTTGGTAGAGACTTAACTAAGTTCATCAAAATTACTAGATATAAGCATTTTCCACTTAATTTGTGATTATATTTTACTGGTTAGACAAAATAAAACTACTCCTATATATTTGTCATATGAATAATTTAGTTCAATTTGAAATACAAGAAAGAAATAAGGAAAACGTACATCTGCAATTCTGGCCCAACTTTGTGAATTTGAGTTATTTCGCCTCTTAATTTTCGAAATTACAAAATTGTACGACTTCCCTGATTCCATCCACAAATTCACTTCAAGGGCAGTTTCAACCTTTCACCTTTGCAATCACATGCATAAGGAATGGGTGAACCTTGCTCATTGTACAAGTTCACATGGAGTAATTTTTTTTTACAATCAATGAATTCCACTAAATAAAATTTAGGGTAAAATACACTGAACCCCTCGGCTACAGGGTGGTAAACGTTTAACTCTTCGTACTATTTTATGCAACAAAGCACCATCTCAAACTATTCATTAAAACAAAATATCCCTAAACTTTTCCGGCCTCCAGAAAAATTGTAAATAATTTAACTGTTAAACTTGAAGGACCAGAATGTCCTTTTAAAAAACTTGAAGTTGAAAATGGTGGAAATGTGACACTACACTAACATTAGTTTGAAAGATGTATACTATCCAAAATGTGACATATCAGATCAGAGAAGATAGTTTGAGGGGCGAAAGTGTTGTTACCTTATAATTAAGGGGGTAAAAAGTGTACTATCATAATAAATATAGACCATACGTCAGCACAAAAGTAAAAACGAAGGGGAAATTGTTTCAAGTTTCACACAGTATCCTCACGTGCCAAACACCAACGAAATTTCTCAGTGATTATCAAACTCCTCTATATTTTAATTTTAACCCCAGTAAATTTATTTAATTTACTGATAGTAATTTTTAGTATTTTCTTCATAACTGCACTCCGTACTATCTTCTTTAAATAGCTCCCAACGACCAATTTTCCCAACCCCCTCAACCTCTCTCTCTCCCTCTCTTCTATGTACGGAAACCCTAGGCAGACATTAATATACACTGATAAAAGCTGCTTCTCTTCAATTTTAATTTTTCTGAAAATTACTAGTAATTAATTTGCTCCATTTAATATTTCCCCATACATTATTTAAAGCCTTTTAATTTCTCAGTTGCCTAGAATTAATCCCATTTCATTTCTTCTCTTCTGAAAGATCAACTGTACATGATTACCTGCAAAAAGAAATGGTAGACGAGTTTGTTAGAAATTCAGATCCCGAACAATTATACTCCAGTACTAAAACTTCAATGAGCAGCGATACGACGTCGTTAAGCCACTGCACCAGTTTCAGCCGTCTCTCATTCGAGTTTCCGACGAGTTCGCCGGAGAAAACGGTGGCGCTAAAACCCCATCGTTCATCGGACTCTTCATTCCAAGTCTTCCGTTGTTCAACAAATCTAAACTTCCGCGACTTCAGCTTGGTGCGGCAGATCGGCAGCGGAGATATCGGGAGAGTTTACCTCTGCCGCCTACGTGGCGCGGAGGAGGAGGGGCGGCGGCTTTATGCCATGAAAGTGGTGGATAATGAGGTTTTGGCTATGAAGAAAAAGACACAGAGAGCGGAGACCGAGAGGAAGATAATGAGAATGTTGGATCATCCTTTTTTGCCTACTCTTTATGCAGAATTTGATGCTTCACATTTTTCTTGTGTTGTAATGGAGTATTGTTCCGGTGGGGATTTGCATTCTCTTAGACATAAACAGCCGCAGAAACGATTTTCTCTAAGCTCGGCTAGGTAATTAATTAAATTCAATTTACATTATACATATATATATATATACCCCCATTTAATTTTCTCTATATTTTTATTTGATTCTTGTTTTCTTGACTATTAATTATAAATTTGGAAAAAAGATGGGATTTTCTTTTTAAGGGATAAATAAATTGAGTGAAATTGTCATTGTAGTGTAACTTTCTCACTTGATATGATTCTCTCTGTTTGTTTGGTAATGTTCCCAAAAAAAGGACCTTTCCGAATAGTTCCTTTCTTAAACATGTCTTGTGCCTGTCTCATTTCTGCAACAAATGAAGGAATGAAAAGGGATTTTCAAATTATATAATCTCATCCTTTTTCTTTTTCTGGGTATATTTTTGTTCTTGATTCATTCACCTTTTTTAAGTCCGAAAACGGAATCTTCTCACTTTTAAATGTTTTTCTTAAAAAAGGTCTTTGATTTTATTTTTCAGGTTTTATGCAGCTGAGGTATTGGTAGCTTTAGAGTATCTCCACATGTTAGGGATAATTTACAGAGACTTGAAACCCGAAAACGTTTTGGTTAGATCCGACGGTCACATTATGCTAACGGACTTCGATCTCTCTCTTTGCTCCGACGCAATCCCAGCCGTCGAATCCCCGGACTTTTCACCCGACCCGGATTATTCACCCAGAGCATCTCGTTCACTCACTCCATTTTCTTGTATCTCAAACCGGCTTTTCCGGTCCAAGAAAATTCAAACCATGGCCTCAAACCGGCTCTTCGTGGCTGAGCCGGTCAGCGCACGGTCTTGCTCCTTCGTTGGGACCCATGAGTACGTGGCACCTGAGGTGGCCTCCGGTAGGTCCCACGGGAATGCAGTCGATTGGTGGGCCTTTGGTGTCTTTATCTACGAAATGATTTATGGAAGGACCCCATTTGCTGGAGTATCAAATGAAGCTACGCTGCGTAGCATTGCAAAAGGTCCCTTGTCATTTCCTGATCAGGCTCCGTGTGGAGCGAGTGAAGTACACGCGCGGGATTTAATTTCTGGTTTGTTAAACAAGGATCCGAATAGGAGACTCGGGTCGAAGCGGGGTGCGGCGGATGTGAAAACCCACCCGTTTTTCAAGGGGTTGAATTTCGCGTTGATTCGGTCGGTTACACCCCCTGGTGTGGCGGGAATTAAGAGGCAGAAAACGTCGCCGTCCCGTCAGCAAACGGCGCCGTTTGGTATTTTCTGATTGGATGGATTTGATGTCTTTATACATGCTATGGCAGACCGCGGGATGCCCGCCAGGTGGCGATGGTCCCCTTCTGATTTTTGTTAGAACATGACGTAGTAAAGTAATACTCCTACTAATTAAATATGATAATTATTGTACGTACTACTATGTGTTTAGGTGGAAACACATGAAAAATGGAATTGTACCGTATTTGTATAGATAGGTAACGTAACGTAAATTATGCGGCGATGTAAGTTTTCAATTATTATCTAATCATAGTTGTAGGGAATCTCTATAGCTAACTTGAGTTGATATGATAATAAATTGACTTTCCAAGTCTGATAATTAATTATGTCGAACTCGAGTTGTTATTATATTACAGTAATAATTAGAGAAGTTCAATACATTCTGATGATTCAATAGTACTTTTTTTTTTGATCAATCATAAATTGTTTTTTTTTTTTTACTCAAGGTGTATAAGTTTACATTAGACTAATCCTGAACCCTCGGAACCATCAATCATAAAAAGATTTCAACAGTACTTGTTTATAATTGATTGAGTTTAGTAGTGGATTTTGATTTATAATCCAGATCTATATGTTAATGTGGATAATAAATGTCCAAGCATGTATAAAATGCTTACTGATCTATATGTTAAATATAATATTCGTTAATGTTTTTCTGGTGGTGCATTTCTGCTACAGAGAATTTTTGAAATTAGTCCAAAAAAAAAAAAAAATTTGTTGCTACGAGCAATATTACTAAGAAAAAATTATTTTATTATTATTATGATAAATTAACATATCATAAATTATTAACGAAAAGTATAGCATAGCAAAGTACACACGAGGTCTTTAAGACTAACAAATACCAAACGATTTTTCACATTTAAAAAACTAACACACAAGATGGCGAGAAAAAAATTGAATAATCTACTATACCAAACATGTCACTTCAAAAAGAGAAATGTGCTATTCCTTTTTCTTTAATTCCTTGTAATGTTTTTTGTGATGGGGGTTACCCCATTGTAGACTTTGTTGTACCGTTCTTTTGAGTTGGTGAAATGAAGTATTATTTATCAAAAAAAAAAAAAAAAAATCTTGGAAAATCTAGAGAAATATCCATCTTCTTTTTGTGAATTCACCGCTATATACTTTCACCAAATTAAATACCACTAGTAGAGTTGCAATAAAGAAGTAGGCCGGTAAAAATGCAGCTAGCTAGACTGAGAATCATGTGTAAAGAAAATCTTGCCAAAATCAAGCAGCCTTTTGTCCAAATTAATGTTGCTGCTAATGTCATCCTCCTAGAGCTAGAGTATAGGTATAGCAAACAAAATAGGCTTCCGAATCCCAGTAGAAACGGATTTAGCCAATATTTTTTTTCATAAAACAAAAAGGTGTCCAGGAATCCTCCCAATATTAAGTTAGGTACGTATATAGATGCCATGGGCCATGGCTATTAAATTAGGCCATGTTTGGATTGTTAATTAAATGTTTCGTTCCAAAAGCTTCCAATATTGTCTAATCCAAATTGTTACTATCATTTACCAATCATACCAATTAACAGTTGAACATTTACTTTTACTTCTTTACTTAATTCTAATTGTCGTGAAATTATTCGACCTTGACTTGACACAACCCATTTTAATCTTCAAATTCACTTGTAAAATCTTCATGTACTAAAAAATGAATCATTGTTAATTCCAAATATCAATCATTTGAAAATTTAATTTGTTGGAACATAATACTACTAGGATTATGTTTGAAAATATTAATTAGTAATTTATAATAATATTGTGGGTAGCATTTGATTATTGAGTTGGTATTTATCTATTATTTGAGTTGCAATTAATACAAAAGAATTTTTTTAAGGAAAAAAGGAACAAAAAGGGTTATGAAACTTAGGATTTAATTTATTCATTTATTTTGTATGGGCTGGTATGATACTTGACAACACATGGGGTGTCCATGTGACCACCTGCCAACCAGGCAGACCCACCCGCCCCCTTTAACCCACTGTCCCCTTCTTGTCCCGGGCCTTGGCCCACAAAAACCGAACACAACTCGGCCCACTGGCCCCCACTGTCGAAATCCAACATGGCACTGGGATCCTTCCGCTACGTCGCATGTGATTATTATAAAAACTTTAAATAAAATACAAAATAAGGCTGGTATATATACTATACACTATACAGATGCATTTTAATTTTATATATACCAGAGCAGAGCGGAACTGCTAAATGAATAGTTTATTGATTTTGTTCTTTAGAAGAATTATCTCGTGTTTGGTATGATCTCTCTCATTGTTCCACTATATATATATACAAGGACTTTATATTATTTTCTGTTCAAATTATCCTTAGATAGCTTTCATTTATTCTAAATACATAATTAAAAAAAAAAAAAAGAATTCACTGTGACATGTCAGAGTAGGAATATCTGATCCTACGCTCTTATTTTTTAATTTTGGATTTAGTTATTTATATTTGCAAAAGTGTCAATAGAAATATATATATATATATATATATATATATATAGTTAATTATTAAAGCTCTATTTAGACTTTAACTTTTGCTACATGAAAAGATAAACTAAATGCACCTAAACATTAATCATTAACACGGAACAATTTTAAATTATAATACCGTCAACATCTAATTTAATTTATTTTAGAAAAATGGGTTCTGCAAGCAATAATATATAGCTAGGTCTTCTGAGCCAGCCCAAACTTTAAAATAATATTATTTCAATTAGATAAGAAATAAATACAATAAAGTAGCTGCTAGCTAGGATCAAAACTGAAAAGTAGCAGGAATTAGGTTACGTTGTTGTGTTCAATTCAATGAATTGAAGATAAAAAGTTACAAAAATGATGTCAATAATAATAAAGCTAGGATGATGAAAAGACTTTACAATCACGGAGGTGTGTGAAAGATATGGCTCCATCAGCACCAAAATTTCCTTTCATAAATTAAAGATTAATAATAAAATCATTTACACAACAAGAAAGAAAGAATAGTCGTTGATAATAAATTCTCCATACGATTTAAATTAATTAACACATTTTTTTACATACAATAAGAAACTTCATAATGAATTATTTTCTATGATAAAATATTAAAAATACCATCATTAATGATTCATATTACTTTTGTCATAAACTACTTCATATATTTTCATTTTTTTATTGGTGACTTTGAGCTTCCCAATAAAGGAAAAAATTAAAAAAAAATGCATTAAAAAATCAAATGTTCCAATTAATTTAAAATAATCTTTGCTCTGACAATATTCTTAGCCATAATTTAACATGGACAACTAAGATTTTCATCAATTATTAAATATAGTTTGACTTTACCTAACAATGTGGTCTAAACAATACACTTTATTTCAAAACTTGTGGGAACTTGAAATACCTGAAAATCGATAAATTGGTCGACTCACAAGAAACTGGAAGAGAATTAATTAAAAGGAGAAGATTTAATTTGCCAAATGAAAATGGTAGTGTAGTGAATATATGACTGAAAATCAAACTAAATTATTTGATATTTGACTTGAACTCGTTCGATAAAAGTTTGTTTGAGGTCGGTTCATCATTCTAACCAAAAAAGTTTGAATATCATTTTCCGTTAGATAATTTTCAAAATTCGGGTCGAACTCGACTTGATAAGCATAAAATTAATAAAATACATGTAAAATATCAAACTACTCAATACTCGGCTCGAGGTCGGCTCAATTAACAATCAAATCAAGTTCAAACACCAAATTTCAAGCTCGATAAAATTCAAACAAAGCTTGAACATTATGTCGACACTACCCAACTCGATTATTCTCGTAGTCGTGAAGTGCAATTAATTATGACCAATACTATTTTTACTCTTACGATTGTAATCTTTCGTCTGAAGTTGTTTCTGACATTGTCATCTCCAAGCAACATTCGTGATTTAATTAATGTATTTGATTACATGACTGAAATTGATATATTTCTAATAACGTTTACTTCAAAATGGAGCCACAGTTGAACTAATTGTTTGCTATAAACTGATTTATAGGATATAATACACTCCCTCCGTCCCACATTTTTGCTCCTATTTTTATTTTGGGACGTCCCAAAACATGACTCTCTTTCTCTCTCAAAAAATAACAAAAGTTCACTTTTTTAACAAATTGTCTAAAACTCCATACCAAACCTAAAGGGAGCAAAATTATTGGGACGGACGGAGTATTTAATTTTGGTGGGGGCTGGGTTATCCTATTAAACACAAGGCAAGGTACAAATTTACAATAAATCATGATCAGAGGCAGAGCAGGTAGTACATCATTTCACAGCAAATGCACAAATTAAACTAAACAGATCAGTGTCATGTCAAAAGCTGTTGTTCTCTGCCTCAACTCGAATTTATTACCACCATCTTCTCAACGCAACGAATTTATTAGCACGACGCCGTGGCGGCATTATTTTTTTTTTTTTCCTTTCAAAATAAAAATAATAATAGCAGCTACTTGAGGTTATTTTTTTTTTAAGAGAAATTACTTGAGGTTAATTAACGCTTGAGCTTTAACTGATTAACTAGTATTTCAATGATTAGCCTAGTTTCTGGTGATATTTTTATTTTTAGATCGAAAGTATGCGAGAATTTTTTTATAAATTAAATTTTAAAAAAAAATATCCAATCATAAGTTTTTGTAAAGAATAACTAATTAAAAATTTAGAAAAATTTATTTTAGATATTTGTCTGAAACTGACATAAATCTAAAGAAGTGATCATGTATTGAAGATAAATAAAAATGTTGTTTATTTGCTCATTACACAAGTCACTATGTTAAAAGATATATTCAAATTTATTTTATTAAAGTCAAATTATAATGATAAACTAATTATCAATAATAATTGTTTTTTACTATAAAATATATCTACTCAAGCCTCTGATTCTAGGATGGGTTTGATCTAGAGATAGGAAAAATAATTATAGGAGAATTAATTTTCCTAAAATTAATTTTGATAATAACCAATTAAGATAAAAAAATAATTATTGAATAATGGCTTTGTATAATAGCTTTTGCACCAACAGGTGATTGGTCTAGTGGAAGGGACTAGTCACTACAAAGTAGCGGACTCAGGTCCAAATTCCTGTCGAGGGAGGTTCCCACTTTATGTGCTTGACGTGCCTCGAAAAGGATTAAACCCTTGGAAAACAAAAAAATAATAATAGCTTTTGCAAAGTAACACTTTATCTCTTGAAATAAGTTAATTTTTTTCTTATGGAAATTCTAAAAGTGGTTATGACACTGGGGTCAAACATCAGAAAAATTGTTAATGACCAAAAGTAATTTTTATAATTAGGTTCAAACATTTTAAAAAGAACAACAGAAATTTTAAAAAAAAATTAAGAGCTCTCATAAACTCGCCTTTATTTAAAAAAAAAAATAGCTACACAATTTTCAACAAAACATTTTCAAAAAGTATGTTTACTATACTTATTTTACAATTTCTTCAACAAAATCTAAAAGAACTCATATTATACTTTTTTTTTTTCCAAATGTTTAATCTTATGTTAGGCACATCGAACACATAAAGTGAAAATCTTTCCCGACAAGAATTTCAATATGAATTCGTTATTTTGTATTGACACATACCAATCAAATGTTGATTTATATAATACTATTATCCACTTTTAAGCAATAGAAAAATCGCCGTCACCAGCCCCCAGGGCATATCTCCAACTGGTCGACCAATGATTCATAAGGCTTGCTCCAGCGGCAAGGGTGGGGGTTCGAATCCCATTTGGAACTTGGATGGAAGCATTTATATGGGTCTATCTAAGGGTCATTTGTGGTGAAGACCCCTTTGTGCGCAGAGTGTACAGCAGTATGGTGGGAACCCGGGGCTTGGTGGAGGCACATCCTGCGATTTACATCCTTCAGGGTTCTAGGGCAAAGGTTCTGAGGGTCCAGGATTAGTCAAGTGTAAGCTTGTACACCTGAGTTATAAAAAAAAACAAAAAAAAATCGCCGTCACCTGGGTTATCAAAAAAAAAAAAAAAAAAAAAATCGCCGTAATCACGTGAGGGGTACTCAATGCATAGTAACTTGTGCCTAGATAGTAGCAGCAGACTAGTCTTACGTGGTCTATCATCTACTCCTCCTACGCAAAGAATTATGTGGTCTGACAAAAATCGAAAACACAATTACTGCTCTGATCACATTGCCATTTATCGATACGTATTTTCAGTACTTTCTACGTAGTCATATCACGTACGGACCCATTTAAGGGAAAAATCATAATCTACCGAATGAGGAGATGGAAATCTTTTTATGCATACACCTTTTTATTTTTTATTTTTCTTATTGATAGTAGGTAAGTTTATGCCAACATCTGACATAATGCACTATATTTTTAATATTACGCTGATATCGTGATCCCACAGTATATAGTCTAATGTATTCACAACCACAAAATAAAAGTAAATATCAAGTCTAAGCAAAAATGTCCAGGAGATCGTCAACAATCCACATTCTTCAGAAACTTTGCACATAGGAAAGATTGGAAAAGAAAATCTTGATTGTTTTTCTTTCTTTATAGTCCACACTCCACATTCTTCGGGCTGGTTTCGATTTGTATTCCGCCACATGGGCCTAATCCCAAGGTACTTCCATTCGGCGCATTTATGTTTTTGGCTGTGCCCCAAGTATTTCTTGCTTGAATTTTACTAGTAAAGCAAAATATAAAAACAAAATAATACATCAGTGTAAGCTAGACCATGAGATACAAACAAACAATGCTCAAATCTAATTTTACTGGACGACCTTCATATGGTATCTGAAATTAGTTCAACTCGATAAGATCAAACATATGTTAATCCAGTCAAACTCGAATAATTTGATACTATTTCATATATCTAGTGTCAACAAAATTTAGCGACTTCAAATAAAATTTCAAAAGTCATCAAACAATAAATTTGTTCGAACTTAATTTCATATTAAGTTCAAAATTCAAATAAACTTTTACTAATTTAACTCAAACCAAATGTCAATTATCTTTGGTTCAAGTCCTAATAGAGTATGAGACAATAGACGTTTACCTCCAAATGAAATTCCGATACGCAGCCAAAAGACCATTACAATAATATTAGCACCATCATCCGCCCTACTAAAATAACCAGTACATAAGGTCAGATAATTAATACTCTGTATTGAAATTTAGGAAGACTAAGACTAGTAAATTGACTGCCTGCAACCACAACATAAAGCAACTAAAAGAAAAGGGTAACTATGTATGAATCTCCACACTTTCAACCTGTTCCAAGCTCATATATAGTCAAGAAATACCGAGAGAGGCAACAGATACCGATATTATCATCCCAGCTGTAAGGGTCAACATCAGAAAACTCGGACGAATAGTCAGCATCGATAAATGATTCGCAGTTGCAAATTTCAGCATCCCACTCATAATCATGAACGGAGTCATATGGGAGTTTCAGATATTTTATCTGGTTAGAACATATTTTCCATTGATCAACATTAAAGCACTGCCGAAGATCTAGTGGTTTTAGGTTTGGACAACCATCAAGAAAGGCTTGCAACCCGTCATTTGTCATTCGGTTTCCAAAAAGTTGAAGGTGGTGTAAACCAGGCATGCTTTCTGCCACTGCCGGTGCTATATCTTCTTCTATAAGCGGATACCTATAGGCACGCTCATTAGATGTAAA
Organism: Penstemon eatonii; assembly: GCA_038501285.1. Lineage (NCBI taxonomy): Eukaryota > Viridiplantae > Streptophyta > Magnoliopsida > Lamiales > Plantaginaceae > Penstemon > Penstemon eatonii. The sequence continues at coordinate 66,488,976 of CM076708.1, read as the reverse complement.
TGACTTTAACATGGGGCAAGAACGGCCAATGGCTTCTATATCTTCTCCATGGATTGATGGCATGAAGAAGAGATTTACCTCTTCAAATTGAGGAAATTTCTTGACTGATTCACTCAAACCTTTGCCTGATATTTCATAGCAACATGCAAGTCTAAGACGTCTGAGGTTAGTCGATCTTTTAAAAGGTGCAACACTATATGAGATATTTGATCACGAGAAACTAGAATGTATTTGACGTCGAATTACACAACATAAAAGAAACTTTGGAAAGGAAAAAGGTGACTTTGTTTTTTAACCAGAAAATGCACACAGCCAATGCCACAGATGGCATTGTACGATAAAAACAGTTATCAGTGTTGGGTTTTGGGTCCCTTCCTATGTGGATAAATGCCCAATCTTTTGGTAGTCCATTTTGTATTCACTTAGCCCATTACTTGGCCCACATATTTAAGGTTATGTTAGGGTTATTGGAAAGTAACTTTCAGCACATTTTTCTACAACACAAATCAAGAGAGAAAAGAGAGGAAACAATTTTCGGCTACACTCACAGCTGCTTCGGTTTTTTGGCCTTTCCGACTGTATCCACCGTTGGATCATCGTCAAATTTTAACTGGAGATTCTACACATCCAGATCTATGATTTGACCGTTCGGATCGTCATTTTGGTGCCTGAAGGTGAAACGGCAGCCATTGGAAGTTGGTGTTAAAGTGTGAGCTTTTATCTCTATTTTGTTCTTTGTATTGCTATCTCTTGTGTAAGTGTTTGGTGAAGGTTTTGTACCTATTTGGGGCTGTATTGAACACTTGTATTTGTGATTGGTGATAGTGGAATGCTTTGGGGCTCCCGTGGTTTTTCCCTCTTCGATTTGGAGAGGTTTTCCACGTAAAAATCTTTGTGTTGATTATTTACTTTTTGTTGCATATTGGTTGGTTGTTTTTGATAAGTTGTCGCATTTCCATCTTGGTTCAATCAAGGGAGAAAGATTTGGTGTTGTGTTCTTTGTGAAATATTGATTCTTTCTCAACAATCAGAACAAAAACTCTAAACACCATTAGACTATCACATATAAAATTTGTAGAGAGCATGAAAGCATGCATCAAGAAAAAAAAAATTCATGTCCCTGAGAAACAGAGATAAACATGTGATATGATCATTGCAGATAGATACTAGCTTTCATTACCCTACAATAGGTGCCCAAAACTAAGAAGATAAATTATCTTATGACTGTGCAATGTCCTCTCTAGAACTTCTATCATTGTGCAATGTCAAAGCTTACACATTCAGGTCGATTCAACTTTCACCTTAAAAGGTGTTTCACATCTTCTACTATCCAAGGAAAACTTGAAATTCAACTAGTGAGCTGACAACTGGTATCCCCATAAAATATTTCAGATAATGCATTCAATTTTATTAGCAATTGACTAAGGGATTATATCTCTATTCAAATTTTAGGACATGACTGGAAAGAGGGACAATATCTCTGAGAACAGAAATTAAAACGTGAATTAGCATGAGAAGGAAAATCAACCAAAAAAAATACTTCTTCACCTAGATTATATTCTACTGGTTGGGGCTCTCATCTACACCTCCGATTCAAGTTGAAAAGGTGTCTAGAACAAATTTCAGGCTGTCCAACAAAAAAATATCTGAACTGCGCAGAATCTACAAACTGGTATACTTTTAGAAATCATAAACCAATTTAACAAGCCATATAAGTTGGTAGGTTCTATTATCCAGAAGTCTTGCTAAATCCTTCCGAGACTTATCAACGATAATTATCAAGTGTCTGTATGAACAAATACACATGCATCATTGAGAATGAATATCAAACCAAGCTTCTTTATACTACTTGAGTATAGCTTGACTCGATAAGATTAAAATTGATAAAATACTTGTAAATTAGCAAGCTAGTCAATACTTGTCTCGAGCTAGGTCAAGCTCTATTTAACAAGAACTGAAGTACCTCAAATAGAAGTAGTTTTATGCATATTCATCAACAAAATAAACCTAAAAATAATAAACGAATGCAAAAATCTTCCTCAGAGTAGAAGCAATCATGCTTTGTGTACCTAGAAACACCAAATTCGCAAACGAAAGGTATTGCAAAACGTACCGTTCGGAAAATTAGTGAAGCAACTCATCGGTGCCGAAATACTCCATATTAAAGTCAATTAGTTGTCCTTGGCTGCGATCGACTGCGTCACGGCACATAATATTGAGGTCGGAGGTCATTTCGTAGATGTCACCGATGTTTTTCATGTCAATCACTTGCCACAAGGAGGGATCCTGGCAGACACTCCACCAGGTAGTACACACTCTCCAGTATCTCTACGGCGCCAAGCATGTGCAAGATATTCGCAGTCACATCTCCGGGGAGATCGATCGACGGCGGAACCGTTGTCGGAATTTCCATTGTGTTTCCGGCTTTTACTTGGATTTATATTTTCTTCCCATGGTTATTGTCTAGGGTTTAGTGGAGGATTGAATTGAGAATTTCATGAAGAATTTGGAGAAAAATAAACTCAAATAATATCTAAGGTTGAATGGCATTTGATTATTTAGTAGGTACAATTTTCTTTTTTTAAATACAATAACTATCAACCATACACATTAGCAAGAATTTTAGGGAGGACTAGAAATCAAGCGAATTACACTAGAATAAAAAATAATTATCAATAATACACATTAATTAGTGAAAATTGAAATCTGGTGTAATTAAAAAAAAAAAAAAAAAGCTATGGTATTGATATTAATAGTAGTATATCATTAATAATAAATGTTGTCAAGCGAAAAATTAAATTAAAATATTAATTCATGATTAGTACTGTATGTTGGAGCAATGGAGTTGGGCACATACAACACATGGCCCCAATTATTGTTCTACCAAAGTCAGAACCAAACTGAAAAAAAGTCAAACCAAACTAAACTACAGCCATCCAAATTCCTTTTATCATTCCCAATAATTGCGCAGATTAATAACTGCCATTAACCAAACAATTTTCAGCTCTCCTCTTCATTAACCTAGCTAAAACCAAAGAAATATTCGGTCTACAAATTCCATTTAATTTAATACAACTTTATGTATAAACTAACTAAAAACAAGATAATAAATAAATAAATAGGAGTAACAAATAGACACATAAGCACATTAAGAAAGGGGGGAGGGAGACAAGAAGATGAAAGGTCAACTTCTCTTCTTTGGATCTCTTTAGAAAATATATTTGATTCAGAAAACAAAAAATAATTACACTTTTCTTTACATTATTAGCAACACCTGTTTATCTTGGTCCTTTTGAGAAAGTTCCAATATTTGGCGGTCCATCTTTGAGGATAATATGAACAGGTTTCGTGCAAATTCATCTCCAGAGTTAGTTCCTGCAACAACATCCGAACAGTATGATGATTCTGCATTAGAAGGTAACAAAAGTTGCTTTCATGTCGAAAAATTTAAAATTAAAAAAAAAATATATATGGATGATGAGATTATTTTGATCAGAGGGGGCAGAAGTTGCCAATATTTTCAAGAAACTGATCCAAACATTGAACATGTATCCAAATCTTATTGTTTGGATAAATATATATATATATAGGCTTGTGTATTTTACAACAGTTGTAGAACGAGGACAAATATTATTGAAAGTTGAAACTTAGTTTGGAAATGCTGTATTTTGGGAAAGACCAATTGATTATTTTCTTAAGATGTATAAATATGGATATGTTGGAATATGTTTTAAATATTAGGTATGCAAGGTACATGCATGGTTATATGTATTTCTAATAAAAATTTAGAATAACGGAAAACTAAAAACTATGGAGCCAAAATACATTAATGCACTCGAGGATATTCGATTGGGACCTTTCTTTCGATTGATAAAGTTTTTCTTTTTTGTGTTTCAGGGGTGGCAGCACACATAAAGTTGTTACTAAAACTAATCCAAGATCACAAAGATGCTTGTGATAAAGAGAAAAATGACAGCCGAAGGATGTTGAGGGTAGCCACAATGATGACAATTCTGGATAATGTCAGAGGCAGAATTCAGAAATGCCAATCATTTGGCAACAAGAAACCACCACAAGCTGAGTTGCGGAGATGCAACACCGAGCTGCGGCCTAGTCACGTCCCAAGGGACAGGAAGCACGCCGATGAGCCGGTGGCAGACGAGAAACAGAGGCTGAGGAAAGAGCTGAACGCGAGCTTGGCAGCACGTAAAAGCCTTCAAATAATGTGCTCTAGCTTGGGGAAAGAGAAGGAGATTATGGCGGCAGAACTCTCAAGAAAAGCTCACGAATTCAGTGAGATGGAAGAGCTTATTAATGACCTCAAGTCACAAAACGAGACATTGCTTGAAAAAGTACAAGAATGCGCTTTAGAGCATAAGGAGAAGAAATGTGGAGGAGAATCGCAAGGGAATGTAGCTCTTCAAGAGAAAAACAAGGCGCTGTCTGAACAGCTTTTGAGGTCACTCGACGGGTATAAATCAATGAAGAGGAAGCTTAAGGAAGCACAAGAAGATAATGCAATGATGCATAGTACAATGGATGAAATGGGGGAGAAAGTTGTGGCTAGCCTAGAGAGAGTTCGGAGCTTTAAGGAACGTGTGTCTTTGTCTGAAGGGAACGATTCTCCTGTTGATGTTCAAGAGGAGATTGTAGCATTGGAAAATACGTTTCAGAGTTTCCAAATGCTGGTTGAGAAACATGATGTGAAGCAAGGGGATTGTATGAAGCCAAAGGGTGAGATAAATGCATGTAAGCCCTCGGTTCTAGCATGAGAAAAACAGGTAATTTAGGACGAAAAGCCCAGGATCTAGTACGATTTTGTTTCTTGCTTACTTCCATTTTCGTGAATTTAGTTTTTGTTGTTTTCTAGCATTATTAGGACATATATTAAAGGTGGAGAGTTAGGAATGTCTGATTTAATTTTGCAAGCTCATTAGACTTAATTGTATTCAAATAGTTGTATATAACTTAATTTTTTTGAAAGCTTAAAAAATTTCAAATATTATCTGTGGTGCTATGGGATATTTATGCTACTATGAGAAATAAAGCATGCAAACCATGATGATGCATAAATATCGAAACTAATATATAGAGACTTACATTATTATTTGAGATCCTGCATCTTATAACCTGCAACAGAGTTCAAAATCCGTCATAAATTGCTTGCTACTGATGATCCAGTGGAAAGGGCCAAAGCCTCTGCATCACCACGTCTACGGTTGAAGACCGAATTTGTATTGGACGGCATGGCATGCATTTATCAGGAAGCTCAATACTGTAAATGATGAAGGCTGTTGCAGGGCATTTGGATGAAGCATTTGCCTTTTCCCCAAACACAGGCTTTCCCCCCCAGCAGCAGCAATCACAAGACTAGAAAATTTAATGCCTGAATGAGGAGGTCCTTTGGCCAATGATATGTAACATTTGTCTTACTTCTCCCTTAACGTTATCATCTTGTTGTTAAGATACGGATCCTACTGTCGTATATACAGACCGGAAAAGTTGTAGATTTCTGTCCAAATCAGGTGTACGTGTGTGCCTATATTACAAAAACTTGAGAGTGCGTCTGCATGCATGCCCCATGTGCATGGGTGACACTTGAGTCACGGTTCTTCACTATTGTTACACCAGACGAGTTTTTAAATTCACATATAATTCCCTGCGTTTGCACCCTAATTTTTTTTAAGAGTATTGTTTTATTTCGATCACACCCTACCTAATTAAAGGGTATGTTTAATTACCTTGTCTTGTCTGTACTGGTAAGAGCTGAATAACAGAGAAGCAAGATCTTGAACCTTTTTCGCCATTTCCATTGTTAAATTGAACTACTTCTACATTCATCAGTATGTTTTACTTGATGTTTAAGAGATTTACTGTAAGAAAACCACTAATTAATCCTAAAGCGAAAAATGCAGGAAATAAAATATGTCCGGCTGCACAAATTAAACGCATCTTTCATTTTATGTAATATACTCAATCATGATTTTTATTTAGCACATGTGACACCTTGTCGAGGAAGGAGAAATAGAGCTCGATATTTATATCAATTTTTCTGTTACAAGGAATTGAATTGCCCAATAAAATAATATATATCAAATTCAAACTACTAACTAGTCCTAATATGAATTTTGATATTCCTACTAACAACGTCCATCATAATCATATGACTTGTTATTTGTCCAAAAATTTGAAATTTCCAGCATGGACAAGTCAAATTTTCAATTTCAATAAGTAATTACAGGCGACGGTTAAATGAAAAGTAAAAATGTCGAGAAAAGTTTGGTCAGTCAAAATGTTCCCATAGATTGGCAGTAGGGGATGGATCAAAGGTCTCCCATTTGGTGGTGACTACGGGTACTTTCACCTGTGCATTTGATACCTTAAGCACATCAAGTTTTTCCACGCACTTCTGCACTCTTTTGCCCTGCAATTGCATATTCTCGTTAGTTAGTAAAACGGTGAATGAATCATTATTATAACATGGTATTTGTTTGACCTTTGATTGATCTAAAATCCAAAAACATGCACAAATAAATAATTTGAAGAGAACATGGGATGGGAGAATTGATTGATGATTACCTGCAAATCCTTCGTCTTTGCACATGCGTCTCCGTCTCCTGGAATACTATCCAATTTTACAGCTTGTCTCATTAACATCTCAATTAACGTTGTGATCTGTAACTCTGCTACTTTACTACCATTTGCAATCGATTTCTCAATTGCACATACCTAACAAGTACATGAAATAAACATCATTCAGAAGCAAAATGTATTTAGTTACGCATCGGCATAAATACATAATTAATTACATGTGCCTTTCAAATAATTTGGTTATTTTTTAGATTAAATCTTCCCGAACAAGCCAACATTTTTTGTTTAACATCTCTGTTTCCCAATTAAATGACTGATGGAAAAATTTATTTCTTTAACATGAAATAGACTAGCTCTTATTTAACCAACTTCACATTGCCTTTACCATCAACGAGAACAATTGACAAGTTTTTCAAAGATAAAAAATATTTAAAAATAAAGGAAAGTCAAGATTAAGAGCAACAAAGTGTCATTAATTGGTGACTAAAACCCATGTAACAGCTGTTAATACAACCAACAACAAAAACATGGTTGCCAGCTAATTGCCCTATCATCCACCAATTTTTTTATTTTTTTTTCATTCATAACTAGTCAAATATAACACCAATAAATATTGTCCAGACTAGATGTTGGAAAATTTAAATAAATTGGGTTAAAAATTACGAGATAAAACAAAATATTCTATAAGCTACATTTAAAAATTAATTCTTTTCCATATAATATTGCATATAGCTCTGATAAATTTCATGAGTATTATAATAATATATAAATAATTAGCGTGACACAGTTCCAAAAACTAATTAGCGAGTAAAATGTGACTTCCATTTTAATATTAAGATAAAAAATCTCATAATAAATCAAAAGATAGCCAAGTGATTCATAATAGCATAACGTATTATTTTGAGTGTCAAGTCAAACTGCATGAAATAAAGAAAAGAAAAAAAATGATCACCTGCTCCGCCAGCCTATCAACTTCCATGGAGACGTCGTCAATCAAGCGATGAGCGGCCTGGATCTTCGCATTTCGACGCATCTCAATAATCCTCCTTGCTTTGCTTTCTGGATCCTCGATTAAGAGGACTTTTGCACGGTCTTTGACCCCGCACATGTCTAAATAATCACCATTTTCTCTCACTTTTCCTCTGAAAACTAACCTCTGTTCATCCGGCTGCAACCCCGTCTCGGCGGTCAGAAGCTTCTTCAGTTCCCCTGCAAAATTGAATGTTATTTCAATGATATGACATTGTGACATTTGTTTCAATTAGTTATTTAGCAGTTAAAAAAAGTAGTAATTTACCGAAAGTTGATTGTGAATTTGAAGAGATCAGGTACCGAACGGCGCCGTAGGCAACTCGAATCCGTAAATTAGGAACCGCAACAATTAGTTCCGAATTGTGACACCTTTTTTGCACCAGCATTCCACCAGGTCTCATCTCCCACTCTACTTCGTCTTCCTTGGAATCAGAGGAAGTCGTCGTCGTCGTTTCCGCTCCCTCGCTCTTTCTCCCGTTAAAGTAATTCAATCGACGCTTCATCATCTCTGCATGCGAACATTAATTAATTCTGTATTTGCTGGTTTTTAAAGAGGCTTTTGCTTTGAACATAATAGCGTAACGTAAAATGAAATGGGGATTTGACCAATTAGAAAGACCGATTTTCCTTATGAAGGGTCCCGTCAACTGCACCGACAGCTAATGCGAAAAAGGGTTGCCGACAGTTCAAGGAACTGAAAAGAAATAATAGAGTGTTTCTCCTTTTTTCTTGCTTTTGTGATGGACTAGCCTTTTGGATTGGGCCACTTGGATTGATCTTACTGGAAACTTTGCAAATGTAGGCCCAACATTGAGTGTGGAGCTTTTTCTTTCATTAATACTTAATAGTATCGGGCTTTTCTACTGTTAGTACCACTTGTGTTAATTATTCATTAGGTCCCCCTTTAATTATCGTTGGATCAAATTTATTTTTTAATCTACCATTCATTTTTTTGATGGGTGACCTGTACAATAGGTTATCGTACTATATAAATTTAATAACTCTTTTTAAATTTTTATAAATATCTTTCCCAAAAAACCCTCAATTTATTTTTCTTTTCTATAATTTTTTATAAGAGAAATATTTCGAAAAAAAAAGAAAAAAACAAAACGCCGTTCTCCTTCAAATCTAGTGAAAGGGTCAATTTCCTTCTTCCACTCTATCCCTCCGGAACCCCTCACCGGCACCGTTGTCCTTGGAATCAATTATTGTATGAATTAATTAAGGTACTGCAGCAATTCATATTCTTTTCTATAATCAGATGAAATCATGGCCGAGGATGGTACCCCAGAAATCGACGGTGTCTAATGTGTTCGGGTCGAGGGCGTTCGAGCGGTATCGGAACGACCTCACTCTACTGGAAGCCGCATCGAGAAACGACGACGGAGACAACGTGTTTGCAAGGCTGGTGAAACATTCCACGGCGACGCTGCTCAATTCCTATGCTAGAAAAGGGTACCCATATTCTGCTTGGGAAAGCTAAAGCCTTTGTTTGAAGGAATTCCGATTGATAGGAATGAAGGGCCTTGTGAAGGGTGTGTTGGGATTAGGTTTATTGTGTGTTTTAATTGTAATGGTAGTCGGAAAATAGTGCCGGAGGGTGGTGATGAGGGTATGAATTGTCTAGAGTGTAATGAGAATGGGATTGTTATTTGTCCCTTTTGTTGTTGAATTGTTCAATTCTTTGTTTCATTTATTTTTTTGTGTATTCATATTCTTTGATTTATGGTATTCAATGAAGATGTATAAGAGGGTTGTATTATTTCATAGGCGATTTTGTTTTGATATAAATGGTTGGATATATTAGATCATGCTGTTGCCCCCTTGTTGCTATGATCTTCAGGTCTTCATTATGTTCATTCGGTAATTGGAGTTTGAAAAGGTTCATATCTTGCATTTTATTTAAGCATGGACCAATCATTGTAAACTTTTGTATTGCTATAGTGAATGAAATTTGGAAAGTAATAAACTCTAAACTTTTCAATTCTACTGATCCGAGCTTTGACAAACAGGCACCGCAAATTGGCTTTGAAGCATTCAAATGCTCAAAATAGGAAGCTGCTCATTGCTAGTTCTCTGGCCAAAGTTTTAACCTTTTCAAAACGGTTTGGCTTTCATTTCCATTATTGTTCAGTCAAGACTCTGCTTATTCAAGCTCTTGTTTCCGAAAAGGCCGCTGCTTTACAAGCCCAGAAATTCATTCAAGCTAATCAAAACACATGTGTTTAAGAATTACTTCTTCTTTTTGTGAGTGAAAAAATATTGGCTTCCTTTCATTTTGATTGTATGATTTTAGTGCACTTCAATTGACGTCAGTTTAACACAACATATGTTATATTATTACCCTTGCATCTCGCATAAACACAATTTTTTTGGCAATTTCAATTCCCATGATCTGCAGTAAATATATTGGTTCTTTAAAATTTTAAAGAAATTAATCAATTTGATTGGCAAGGGATCCTTTATTCACCTTTAATGGATTCATCCAACAATCATATGCTTTTGAGCTTACACATGAACATTTGCCAATTTTTATGTGGACAGAACATTTATGCTGCGTATGCTTTAATTTATCCAAGGTAAAACATTATATAGATTCTTATTATTTGAAATATCACTTAAATTTCATTAGGATACAAACACATAATCAGCAACACACAATCCACAGTTCAATGTAAAATTTAGCTACACATTATAGATTCTTATTATACACAAAGACAGTAATGATAAAAATAAAAAATAAAATTCAGCAACACATAATCCATTGTTCAGTGTAAAAATTCCTTCATTGGATCGTCATGGTGGATTCTATCATCCTGAATGCTTCCATATCCTCGGGTGTGACCTATATAACGAGTGATTTAGACCAGTTTCACTGGAAGAGTATATGTACAACTCAAGGCTAGTAGATGATATGGAAAATGTACGTACCTCATCATTCCATTTGACATTGTACTTACGTTTCCTTTCGTCCCTCTTCTCTCTCCTCCTTTCATCCTCCTCAAAACAAACAAGCACGAACGAGGACCAACTATTACATATTCTTTCCCATTATGAAAGATACAGAAATATTTCATCCAATTGAACTGTGTACAACAAATAACATTTACACCATTTGGTCAAAACCCAATTGCTTCAACCATTCCAGAAATAGAATGAAGCAGTTGGTGATGAAAAAATTAGACAAGAAGAGTATCACCTTTTGAAGTGCTTCAGCAAGTTTCTTCTGGTCTATAACTAAATCATCAAGTACTTCAGATCCCCAAGTTGCAAGTCTTTACAATACCACGTTTAGTTTTTTTATGACACTTCCGAACGTCGAATCCTTTCTTTCTACCGTATTCTATATAAAATGCCTGGGCCTCCTCATAAGAATTAAATACCAATTTCCAGATTGACTCATTGTTTACGGGATCAAGATTATCACCTCCAATATTATTGAATTCGTCCCTATTATTCTCACTGTTTGAAGAAACATCAGTAAAAACATAACCTTCTTCGTTCTTACTATCCATGTACTGTAAAACCAAAGTAAAATCAAAACTATTAAAAAAGAAAAATATCACTTCTCATAAAAGTGACACTAATCCACATACATGATAACCAATTATGCATATGCATTATGTAAGCATTCAAAGTACTCAACACTTCACAAACCAAATTTTAAAAATCAATACAAATATAAAACTTCTCTAAAAAGTAATTACCAACAAATAATTTTACAATAAATGTCATTTTCTCTTCGGACCACTTTTACTACTTGCAAAAGTACAATATCAATGTTCTGGGTATATAATTAAATTAGTATAATAAGATCAACTATGGATTAAAGAAGCCAAAGAGACATGATCCCTTGTTACATTTGTGAACGATATAAGTCATTTTAATAATAATTGTTCAGAACTTAATCAAATATGCATCAACAACATGTTAATTTAGTGATAACTTCAAAGTCATATGCCAATATAAACATTAGTAAACCTTTGTATATCAGCTAAATACAAAGAAGGCAACTATTGATCTCTTGATGTCTGTTGATAGTGACAGTCAGTTTAATATTGATGCCTGATGACAATGAAGTCAACAGAGTTAGCTCCAGTAATTCTTGAGACAAACCCAGTGAATAAGAACCAGGTCTACCAAGATTAACTTTCAACACTATACTATTTCCTAAAAGGTCTGTCGTCATTTAAAATTACAACTTTACTAGTTCACAGAATATGACTTCTTTTGTGGCTGAAAAATGGTCTAATCTTATTTGAGGATTTTTTATCTGCAAATTCCCCATTTCTGAAAGGCCATCTTTGGAACTTGAACTTTAGTGAAGAAAATTACATAGAGAAGCCGTTATTCTATCATGTCATGCAAATATTATACACACTCAAATTCAAGAACCGATAACAGCCTAACTTTATATAACAACTCCTTTCAGAACAAACCTAGTATGCATTTCACAAAGTTCGATTAATATTTCAAGAAGCAAAGAAAAGGGCATGAGTAATTATTCAATAAACACAAAAAATGGTGTAACTTATAACTTAAGAAGAGGAGAACTGTTATAACAGGATAAATACAGTATTGCTCAGTGCTTTTCTGCATATAGATTGCAAACCGGTGAAAGTTTCTTAAGCTCAATAATTTCTCTTCAAGATCATAAAGATATGTATCATCTACAACCTTTATAGCCATGTAATTACTAATCTCACCTCAAAAAATCGAAATACCAAAACAAAAATATTCAATTGCCTGTAACACTCATTCACCACCAGATGCATATCAGTGCTACATCTTCAAATAAAACATAAAGCTATATATAATAAATTGCCTGCATTATATCTATCAAGATCAACTGATTTGCTAACTATATAAATGTTATTTAACTGATTAAATGAGTAGTAATTACCATTAAAAGGACAACACTTAGGTGGTGCGTTCAGGACGAAGACTTAATCAATCTAAATAGGATACCAGAGTACAAATATACAAGTTTCACGGCAAAATTAATAGAGCATGCAATCTGACAGATCAAAAACGCATTTTTAACAAATTGATATTTACTTACAGTCGCTTGTGATTGATGGAAATGTAAGGCTTCTAGTGGAGGCACGGCGACGGCGTGACGGCGAAGAGGGCGGTGGTTCAGCGGCGATGGCGAAGAGGGGTGGTGCGGCGGCTGTTATGATTAGGTCAATTTTTGGGGATTTAATTTTGATTGGGTAAATGAGATATCGTGTTTTTTTCTCTTGATGTGTAAAAATATTATTTTATATTCAGTAAATGAATTTTGTATTTGAATAACTAAATTTCAAAATGGAGAGTTGTTGAATGCCATGGTCACCGGTGAATTGCGATCTTGCAAGAACTCAACGGGAAGAAGGGGTGAAGCTTCTCTTGATACAATTTATTTATTTTTGTTCAAGTTCGGGCCTTTTTAGTAAATAACAATTTAAAATGCTTACCTCTTATATAGGTAACAAGTTAAAGTTGTGCCAGTTGGCTAAATTCTAAAGAGGAACTAATTTAAAATACTACAAAGGGTTCCTAACCACAGAAAATCCCAATAGTGTATTAGTAGTAGTATTAACTTAAATCTAAATTAATGGTTGGGCTGGGGAGGGTCAGGGTGGGATGTGCGGCGAGGCGGAGGCCCTCCTCACGGCTTTTTTTTTTTAATTCTCATAATTTTTTGTTCTTTATATTTAAAATATTTCATAAAATTAAAATTAATTTAATTTTTTAAATTACATCATTAATAATTAATTATGATTTTAATTAAAATATTTAAATTCATATATTAGTTAGAATTGTAATTTAAAATATTTAATTAGAAATAGAGTTAATATCTAAAATTAGTAATTTTTTATTAATATTTTATTTTAATTTTTTTATTATAATGAAAAATTAAATCATTCAATATTGGTGGCTATATATTTATAAAAATATCAACTCTCTTTAATTTTAATATTTAAATATTATTATTAAAATATATTAATTTATATATATTATTAAAATAGTTATTATTAATATTGATATTAATATTAAAAATAAAAATAAAATTATTATTATAATTATGAGAGTAGGGAAGAAATTAAATTGGAAGCAATTGGGGTTCGAAGGCCCACCATTGGAGACGACCAAGCAGAGGTAGGGGCAGGGGCAAGGGTAGCCCTAAGTGATTTGATTAACAGAAGAGATTAATATCCAGGATTGTGCTGATTCATATTCGAATCTTCGTTGAAAGAGATTAATGTATATTCAACAAGCCTTCAAAATGATTTAATCGTGCTTAATGCCCTAGGAAACAATTAAGAAAACTATGGTGATGTTTGTTTGAGTTTTTTTCTTATGTTTAAGTTTAAAGTAAAAGTGATAAAAATTAAGTTGGTTATTGGTGTAAGCATGTTGTTTTTTGTTAATCATTGAAAAAAGGTTAAAATACCCCTCCCCCTAAAAAAAGAAGAGGTTAAAATATTATTGTTTGGCGTAAGCATATTCTGCTTTTGACCGCTTAATTTTTTTGAACTTGAGCTCAACATGCGGATAAATTATTTATTGCTTAAAGCACTTTCGAACAAACACCGTCTAAGTTTAAATGTACGTTTCCAAATCTTTTAGTTCACACAAGAGCCTTTGACCCACTTTGGCATAAGCTCGTTGGGCTCACCATCTGAACGATCCAATGACTTCTATCTGATCAACGATCTCTCTCTATAACACAAATTATGTCTGTTTTAGCATTATGTACAAGGGTTTCTTTTAGCATAACTCAAAGCTACATATTAAATTGAACTTTTAGAATCAATAAATAGTGAAGAGTATATCTGATTGCGTAAATTCATTTTAAACCCAATGTGCATACATCTAATAAAGACCTTTGAAGCTGAGGATTTAGTATATAGTCATGAATTTATCTTCGAAAAGATATTCACAGTTGCATCCTGTGGGAAATTGAAATACAATAAATAATTCCTCTTTATCTTTTCTTTGTTGGTTAAAAATTAATATACATATATATATATATATATATATATATATATATATATATATATATATATATATAACTCTTCTTTGAATTCCTCCTACTAACCAATAAGCCCATATAATTGGGTCTTTATTGGGCATTTAAGCTTCTTCCTAAAGTCCACGGATCCATGCTAGCTAAACAACTGAAATTGAATCCCTACCGGCTACCAATCCAACAACTTAACACCCATTATCAGAGATTTGGGTTTATACACCATAAGTATATATGGCTCTCTTCAGGTCAGATTTAAATCAGATCAGGTTTGATCAAAACTTGATACATTAGATTAGATTCAAGTTGAATTCAAATCAGACTTGAATATGAGTTTTTTTTAGTCCATTTTATATTGCTTGGATTAGATCAGATATGAATTCATGAAAATCTTCCTTCTCAAAATTCATATTACTTACTATTTTTTATACTACATGTGTGGTGTACTTACTTTAAATATCTAAATTTTCTTCATAATCCACTTAGCTCTAGCATAAAAATGATTAGTTCTTGAAACATTTAATCACTTAATCTAAATGATTTAACAAGTCACTGTATAAAATGATTGAATTGATTTTAATGTATCAAAATAAAAAAATGCTAAAATGTTGAGAATAAGAATAGATTAGTAATGCTTTGCTAATTATATTTAGTGAATATTTTATTTATTTTAATCGAGATTACGGATGTTCAACTAAATCTACGCAGATCCATGGTCACTTGCACATCTTTTACGAATTTTTCAATCATATCAACTCAGATCAAACAGGAATTAAATTAAGTCCACCCCCCATTGACAGTAGTTACCACTGAAATTGAAACGTACCCTCAGACTGACATATGATTTCTTGGACTTGGGCTGACCCAAATTTTCCTGCTCAGCCCATGGATCATAACGAATGAGCACATAATGAGACAGCGTCTCATTATGCCTAATGAGCTAGTTTAATTTTGCCTAATTTGAAACCCTAATTTCACCGCTCCTAGAAGATAATGAGACAAGACAGCGTCTTCTCTCTCACATCCGTCAAGATTTCTTGTAATTTCGATGTTTTATTGTGATGTTAGTGCTGTGCTGGATAAACCTGTGAGTTCTTTTAATTTTAAAGAAGATGATTAATTATATATATATATATATATATATATATATGGCTACTTGAAGATTTCATTGTTGTTTGTTGGGTTCATATCTCTTTATTAATTGCAGTGCTATGATTTATACGCGCGAGGCTTTTGATAATGATTTTAATTGTTTGTTATTTTGAAGCAATAAAAAAAAGAGCCAAAGAAGATTGGGTTGGGACCGTTAAAGGGTTGCAATCAAATCATATAGTTTTATGTTGAACAAACTCTTTGGCCCAACCCAACATTTGTAAGTCCATACTTAATTATATATTGTGCAGTCCAATCAACAAGCTAAGTATTGACAAAGTGTTGTTTTATCACTTCATATTTCGTTCTTATGTTTAGTTTAATGACTCAGATTAGTAAATTTACATGGGAAATATGATTCAAATGATATAAAATTACAACAAAGAAAAACAAATATGATGACAAATAAATTTCTCTTTTACCCCAGGATCAAATAGTCATTAATGTGAGTTTTCCTCTAATGCTTGCTTGATAGTAATTTACTCTTAGTCCTTGAATAATTATCGAAATGAGTTATGACGTGATAACTAAATTGATGATGTTTGTATTCTAAAAATTAAAAAGAAAAGAATAATAATAATATAATAAGAATTAAGTCGATCATGTAATAATATTGTAATGTAATGAAAGAGTTGGACAGCACTATTTAATAAGTGAAATAGTAAATGATTATATCGTCGGACGTGATGGGTCGTCGTTTTGAAGTCGTTACACCTATAACCATTTCCAATGTGCACGTGCAAGATCCCAATCTAACATTCAACTTTTGAGTTTTGACCATTAGGTACGTGAAAGTGAGCTTTTGTAAATTTACTCAATCAAGACTACGTACGTATATTACCACCAACGCTTAATGAAATATTAAACCAAACAATTAAATGCCAAGAATCACTTAGTCAACCTCATAATTTCGTTAAGTGAACTGATTATTCAATCGATTTTATAGGTATTGTACATCTTTGTCTTTGTCTTTTTCTTTTTTCTTTTTTTTTGAGTAAAAGTGTGATTACATCACTACATCGACATTTATTTGATCACTCATATTTCAAAAATATTCAATAATAACTACTCTTTCCGTTTCATATTAATTGACACAAAATATTTTGTTTCAAATTAATCGGCATGTTTGGGTTTTCCAAGCATTAGTTTTTTTCGATTTTGCCCATTTCTTACATTTAAGTTGAGAAACTCAATGATCACCACCTACTAATAAAAAATTAAAAAATAGTCATCATTATAAAGAGTATTTGAGACATTTTATCATAAAAAAAAATGTAATGATGAGATTTTTTAATCTAAGTGAAAACAAAGAATATGTCAATTAATATGAAACGGAAAAAGTATATATGAAACTATAGAAAATCGACTCACCACACTTCAGATGATATTCGAACTCACGACCTCTTGATATCTTTATTGAAGTAAATACTCTCAACTACCAGCCTAACTCAAGTTAACATATTAATAAGTACAAGCGCGTAACTAAAGCTAAAGTTATAATAAAAACGTAGTAAATATTGAAATGATAAGAATGATCAATTGAGTCATTTAACAAAAAGAAGCGCTAATTTAATTTAATTTTATTATATTATATTTTCAAATGTAAAACCTTCTAACCATAAATATATACTCAATTTATACAGTTTGAACTTTATAGAAAATTAATAAATTTTAGCTTGAAACATCTGAGGATATATGCTGGTCATATTAGTGATGTGTCGGGCTAAAATCTTTACACCACACTTATATTGTATATAATTTTATTTTAGATGTTTGTATGTCTACTTGTTGCGGTAGTATTTTATGATTAATTTTCATTTGTGGTGGTTATGGATTGGTGGAGCCATTACAGATGATGATTTTCTATGGATTTGTTTTATGTACCGAATAAATTAATATTTCACATATATAGACGAAGGATTTTTAATTTGATTTGAGGAAATTATTATATTGTGGAGAGTCAGTTCGACATATATATATATATAAAAAAAAGTTTTATGACTAATGTTAATTTTTTAGTTTATCTTGTTTCTTTTTGCAGGAGTAAGTTTCATATGATTAGTCCTTCACGGCTTCACATTAAAAAATAAATATATTGTGGGTTGGAGTAAGGATTTAGTATATCTAAACTTGAGGCAGAAGAAATCGAACAATTAACGTCTGAACCTGAAATATTAATTTTTGACCTAGCCAACACAGAATTTGAAGCTGGAAACTGACCAAACCTTTTATTCTACTATCTTTAAATTAATAATTAATTTGTAGTCGATTGCTTGATGTATGAAAATAATTACTTTGACTGTTAGTACCTCTTCACAATTATTTTTTGCAATTCCTTCCACTCTTTTCGATTGGTTCAATATACATTATTTTTACTACCAATTAAAAACTTTCCTATATTGTTTATCCATAAGTTAAATGCGACAATCATTTGACTATACTATATATGACATGCAATGAATTCAATCGATTAGTTCCTCATGATCATATGCATATGCATGAAAAAAAAATATTAAGTAAAAGGCGTAAACTTTTCAGTTTAATTAAACAAAATTTTACGTACTTGATTAATTAGCCTGTCTTAATATATATCATGAAGAAATAGTTTGTCATTAACTAAATGACACAAGGAGAATTTTCGTAACTAAATTAGTACATAATTTTCTTCTCCCGCTGAAATTAAAACATGTCTTAACTTTTGTATCCTCTTAATTTTCTAACTCTTTTTATTTAAGTCATGTTGCGTATACATTTTAGGAAATCGATCAAAATAGAAGTGTGTATGCATCTAAATTTTCTCTGGACCAACTTTCCTTATATAGAACGACGACTTGCCAATTTTTTGGTGAAATGAAGCTCTGCTTGAGTTTCAAACTCAGGCGCCCACCACCGATATATATATATATATATATATATATATATATATATATATATATATATATATAAATATATTAGTTTGACTTAAAACTTAAAAATGTATTTACGAAAAATGTGAAATTGAGTACCTTCTCTAAAATTCAATAATCATTAATTTCTTTTGTCCTAAGTTAAAAAGATACAAGCTATACTTAATTTGGGCAACCTTTTGGAATTTGGAGGATTATATCTTACTATTGTGAAGATTTATTTTGTCATGTTTTATTTTGAAGTTTTATAGAGTATTCATATTTTAGTTTAAACACTATTTAAAACGTACGTATTTAAATGTCAAATATTTTTAAAATTATATGTCAATTGAACTGCCATATGTAGAATTATATATTGGTAAATATTTATAAGGCATTCATCTCAAATGAGGTGGCTCTCAATAATTTCATATCCGATTTATCCCCAATAATAATTTTTTTTCTTTTTCTCATATTATTAAATTTAAAAGACTAATGTTGAGTTTTTTTTTTTTTTTTTTCAGTTGGTGAAAGTGCAATGATCACGACAAAATTCTAGAGTGATACTATGCCATGTAACCACAGAGGGAATTTTTTTTATTCAGATCGAATTTGACCACATCTTCGTGTAATTACTTTTGAGATTGAATTAAACTATTAGGAGAGTAATCATAACAAAATAAATGTAACATAGTTGTTATGTAATTGAATGAATTAGATCAAACGATAAGAATTTTCCGTAGAGGATTGTGAGCCGACGTCGACGTTATTTAGTATTATCTATCAATTCAAGGTTGTTTGTCAGTAAAAGTCAAAATCAATTAGTGTCGGTGGAAGATAGTTTGAAATATTAATTATCATTTAAAGTTACAGAGTCATTTAAAATTAAAATAAAAGCTTTTTATTTGTACGCAAATTATATTAAGTTAAGTTATTTGAAAAGTCAAATAAACAAGTTGTTATGCTATTTGAAGAGTCAAATAAACAAGTTATATCAATTAACCACTCAGATTATTTAGTACAATCGCTACACCACGTGTCAAATAAACAAGTTATATCAATTAATCACTCAGGTTATTTAGTATAATCGCTGCACAACGTCATCAAGTACACGTGGTGCAGCCACCAATATATTTGGGACATGTGGATTGATAAGTACAACCGCTGCACCACGTCATCAAGTACACGTAGTGCAGTCACCAATACATTTGGTATATGTGGATTGATAATCCATATCACCCCATATTCTAGCCATGTTCCAAAAAAATAGGGATTCAAAAAGTTGTGTTCACATTGTCAAAACATGGGTGATGTGAATTATTAATCCACATGTCACAAGTGTACTGGTGGACTGCACCACGTGTACTTGATGACGTGGTGCAGCAGTTGTACTAAATAATATCTCCATCGCACCTAGGAGGACTATGAAGAAATCTGATTTTTCAATTGAATTCGACTCTTTATCGATTTAATATTGGTATGCATTATTGATATATAAAGAGATCGTTTTGATCAAATTATAGTTCGGTTAGAAAATTTATTTCTCAAATGTATTGAAAATATATTTAGTTTCTTTTGTTGGAGTGCAGCATGCAGAAAATAAATATAATTTGAGCTTGTTCAAATATTATGTAGCATTGAGAAATTAATTTGCTGAAGATGAAAATAGTAGTAGATATTTTGAGGTTGAAAATTTAGTCAAATTTGAATCCTTTAGTCCAAAATTAAACTTAAATGTGATAATTTGACTGACATACTAATAATTTCCAGCCATCAAACTATACGTACAGGATTATTGATGACAAAGCCCATCCACGTAATTACAGTTCAAACTGTTGACTAATTCCTGGGAATTACTTATAATAGGAATTTATTTTATCTTTCTTCCCTTCCCGCAGAATTAAACATCATGGAATTTCTTGTGTATTTTTCAACATTTTTTAAATTAAATTTAGTACTGTTTACTTTTATAAGTTCTACAAACAAAATAAAAATATCATTGGCATTATTTTTTCGTTTGTGGATAAAAAAACGTTGAATACTGTTACGGTTCGGCGCAGCACCCGTGCACCGAGACCGAACACACGCTACATGGACTAGGGCACCTGTTAATTAATTTAGTAGTTGCTATTTAATTATTTATCTAGTTATTTAGTATTTGCTTTCTTATCGTCTTTGATACTCTAGGTGGTTTAGGACTTTATTAGTTTGATAGATATATTGGAGAACTCTGTTTTACTATTAATTATTCAAATATTATTTTCGTTTAATTCTTCTTAGAATAGTGAGGATTATTTATTTTACCTTGAGATCGTATCAAATACCGGCCATTAATGCAATTAATGATTCAATATATAGTGGATGGACCACCTATGAATTTGTCGCATAAAAAACTCCCTTATGTGTTTCTTTTGCTGCAAATTCACAGTTAATACATAGTTTAAATGGCTTAAGTTTCACTTGGGAAATTACACAATAACTTTTATTCTAATCTCCTTTTCATGGTGATGATGTTCGCAATAATCAATTTTTAAGCAAAAATTCAAAAATAACATTTTAATCAAATAATCTTAGTATTAATTAACATTAATGATAAGTATTAGTAAGAAGCAAAAAATTAATAAAAAAAAATTAATTTTACATTGAAATTCTAAAACGACAAATAAAAATGAATAATTTTTTTTTGTCAAAGCAACAAATAAAAAATAATAATAATAATTATATCGAAAGTAAACTACTTTCTAATTTGAATATTCCAATATATAACAATACTCAAATTATTTTAAGAAAACTAAAGTACTGTTGTTAATTGTATAATAAGTCAGATTGACCACTCATGTGATTAGGTGGTAATCTAATTTCTTTATATTTGAAAATTATGTAAAATATATATACCACAAGTCACAAGTAAACGTACAACAATATTTCTGTGGGCTCCTCCCGCTTGAGGGGTACGGTTTAATCATATTTAGTAATACTATACTCTATAATTTGGACCCTCGACCTAATAAAGGAACCCAAACCATATAATATAGAAGCTTATTCCGGCACGAATTCTTCAAGTGGACTTCAATGTTGGTTGATGTCTCGCACCTAACTATTATAAATACGAAGGAATAATCATAAATATATGTGATCATTGATTTCATATATACTTACTTATATGTCAATAGCTAATGTTAATTTCCTCTTGTTTATTTGCATAATATTTAATTTATATTTTTTGTAATTTGACACTTTATCTCTTGTGCTATGATAAATATGGCATATTATCTTAATACATAAGGTAGAATGTCACATTTATCATAACATAAGGCGGTAAAATGCCACATATAAGAGGAATATTTATGACAATTCATATCATTTTATGTTTAAAAGTATCAGGAAAATGGTGTGAAATTTTTATAAGTTTATAAAGGGCAAATTACTCATTTTCAAATCAAATAAAAGTAAATTAAATATTATACAAAGTATAGGAAGATAAATTGTTTCAAGAAATTACTAATATAGATAACTGTTCTTTTGATTTCACAAAATAGTCTCTGATTTTGCACCTTTTGTCTCGTACTATTGTCTTTTTTTGTTTCCAAGTTCGAAGGTGATACATAGAATCAGAATACTACTCCAAAAAATTGGGATCATAAATGCAATTCGTAACGTTCAGACTGTTGATCAATAACTAAAACTAATGAATGTAATAATGGGTTTCATATCTAAGTCAATAACAATTACAAATACTAATAATTTGATTTGTCTTGGAAAACTACAACTAAAAAAATTGGTAATAATGCAAAGTATTACTATTAGTATACCATTTAATTTTTCAATGAAAACTAGATTTAGTCAATTACAGAAAGTCATGTATAAGAAAAACAGTAAGTAATATTTTCCATTGCTTTCCATTGATCGAGAATGACACGAAAAGGTGACCTATACACTAATAATACAATTAATTAAAAAAACATTATTGAAAAATGAACATACTAAAAACATATATATATATTGTAGCAGTAATTCCATCACCCAATTAACCAACCACTTCCTTGTTTCTTCTTCCTTGACAATTTTTCACCATTTTCACCATTGTATTGTAGTAATAAATAAAGAGGAAAAAAATAAAAAAAAAAACAATATCTTTTCATTCAATTATCCATACGTCAGATCACATCACATGAGCAAAGCATTAGCATGTTCTTGAACAACCTTCCAAGCGAAATTGACATGCCTGTTCTCTGTAAGCGTCGCCCCAACTGCAAATCGCATGACATATACCCCTCCAATCACTGCATGTGTCATGTAAATCTTCCCGGACTCGTTAATTGACTCCAACAACTTTGCATTGAAATTGTTTGCCGCCTCTTCTTTAGTGACCACCTGCTGGTTACCGCCACCAATTTCGATTGGAGAAATACGGAAACAGACCGTTGCGAAATTCCTCGGCACCACAACTTCGAACCTCTTGTCCATCCCAATCTGCCCTTCGAAATTCTTCGCCATGTTAATATGGCTACGGAGAAATTTTCTCAAGTTAGCAACCCCATAGCTACGCAGTACCAGCCATAATTTCAAAGATCTAAATCGACGGCTGAGGGTGATTTGCCAGTCCTTGTAGTCCACAACCTGTTTCGCATCGGATGCTCTGTTTCGTAAATACTCTGGATATGTAGACAGAGCTTTGACCAAAGCACTCGGATCCTTAACCCAGAGGCAACAGCAATCAAGAGTCGTTAAAAACCACTTATGCGCGTTAAAACTGAACGAATTCGCCTTCTCCACGCCGTCAAGAAAATGACGGTACTCGGGGCAAATCAACGCGCTTCCGGCATACGCTGCATCGACGTGCACCCATATACCGTACTCCTTCGCCACGTCACACAGTGGGCCCAATGGATCAACTGCGGTGGAGGACGTCGTGCCAATAGTTGCACACAGAAAAAGTGGTACAAGTCCGGATTCAATATCCGACTCGATTGTGGCCCGTAAAGCACCCGCGGTCAACCCGAATTCGTTGACCCTGGTTGTAGCAACAGCCCGGAAATTATTCGGGTTGATTCCGGCTATCTGGGCAGCCTTCTGGATAGCAGAATGGGTCTGATCCGACCCGTATACGACCAACTTGTTAATGTTTTCCCTTCCGATCTTCTTCAACATCTGATCCCTTGAAGCAACTAAGGTGCATAGTATGGCTTCACAGGTGGTTCCCTGGAGAACGCCGCCTCCGCCGCCGGAGAAGAGAAATTCCGATGGGAGTTTGAGCATTTTTCCGAGCCAGTCCATGACGATGCTCTCTAACTCCGTGGCGGCGGGTGAGGACATCCAATTGAATCCGACAATGTTGAATCCGGTGCTGAGCATTTCTCCGAGGAACCCAGCTATGCTTCCACTAGAAGGAAAATAAGCAAAGTAATTGGGACTCTGCCAATGGGTTATACCCGGGACAATATCCTTTTGGACATCGCGGAGGATTTCCTCGATTGGCTCAGCTTCATGTGGAGCTGAATCGGGAATCCGTTCCTTGAGGTAACCCGGTTCGACTTGGCTACGAACCGGGTGTTTTTCGACGTTCTTGTAGTAATCCGCGAGGAAGTCTATGACCAAATGGCCTTGTCTACGGAACTCTTCTGGGTCGAGCGGTTTGATGGTGGCTCCGGTTGAAGCGTTTTCTGGTTTTTGGTTCTGAAGGCTACCCATTGTAGTTGGATTTGGTTTGGATATTATTATTATTATAATTATTATTAATATTTTTTTTTTTATTTCTTTTCTTTATATATAATTTGGTACTAGTAGTGAAAAAGGAGTTTCACAGTAATGTAATAATAGGTAGGAGGAAATGAATGTGAATAGGAAAGAGTACTTCTTATTTTGAGAATGAGAAGAACTAGGGAACTAAATGATGGGACTAGTATATATATAGTATATATATATTTACAGAACCGAACGTAAGAGGGTAGATGGGCAAGTTTTAGTCTTTGAATAAGAGGAGTGGGTTGGTGAGCATTAGGCACGTTCTTCTCTCTTTCTATCTATTAATTAATTCTTCTTTTTTATTTTTTATTTTTTTTATTATAGTTTATTTCAAGTGGCGAGTATCTATATTTTATTTGAATTAATTGGTCTTGGACACGGTTTTGAGGTAGCAAAGCTAGAACGATAAATAAATTATAGTCTAGATTTAGTTAGGTCGGAATAAAATTGATGATAACATGCAAGAATTTAAACCCTCTTCTCTTCATATAGGTTCTATTTCTAAAAAGAACATCCGTGGAATCACGTAGGCTTGTCAATAGTTGGATTTAGATCAAATTTGTCAATCTTCATAAATTTGGTCGGATTGGATTCTTCCAAATTTTCATTTAATAAGGGTTTAGTCTAGTGGAATGGACTTGGGTTATATTCTCTACTGGTACAAGTATTCATTAATGTGCTCGACTATCTCTAGAAATATTAAGTTAGGCCTAATGCATGTCTCGCTATTTTTCAAAAATAAATAAATAAATAAAAAGATTTTTCATCTACAACAAGCTTCTTAAAATAATATTAGTTCATGAGCCAAATTCTAAGCTCAGACAATTAAAAAATTCAATGTCAATATATTTAACCACAGTAATGGTGTTAATATTGATTTGTGTTGTGAGGTAAAATTTGAACTGTGGAAACAGAACCATAATTGAAATATTGAATCATACTTAGTAAAAGTTGATTATATATATATACTATTTCGTTTATTTATTTATTATAGATTGACATACGATAAATCTATATTCGCTCAATTTATTCCGAATAACTATTTCTCTTAATTGGATGAGATCAAATGAAACTTCTAATTGATTTAAGATACAAATTACTCATAGAACTTAAATAATTAAAGTTTTGTTCAAAAAAACATTTGCCAGCTTAAGTAAGGTGCGGACTGCGGAGTACAGAGTACTTAAAGTTGGAGAAGCATTTACCGGAGTTTGGGCCAAAGGCCCAATGCCAGGTAAGTGAATCAGCGGGAATCTTGGGACGATATATATGATCATATTCACGTTGATGTAAATTATATTAAGAAAAATGATACTCCCTCCATCCTTCAAATTTTACTTCTATTTCTTCTTTGGATTGTCTCAAACTAAGATTTAATTTTTTAAATAAAAATATTTTTCTCAAAACTATCCTCTAATATAAATTAGTGATTTTTAAAACTACTAATTCTCAACCACATTTTTTACTGGTAAAAATGTAAAAATATCCAGGAATTTCACTTTTCTAATTATTACATAAAACTCCCTGATAATAATAAAACGAGCAAAAGAATGGAGGGAGTATTAATTAATTGAAATAGGGCGACTAAAAATGAAGATCTGGCCCATCTGATCTATTGGACAAATATAATTCTGTTGCGATTGTATATGAAAATATTAATTATCATTCATAACGTCTTAGGCATTAGATTACATCAAGTTCCTCGGAATTAATATACACTCAGGGTTAGTTGATCATTAAACTTTGACTGTTTTCGCAAATGATAGTATTGATTTTTTTTATTATTTCTTTTTGTCGAAAATGATGGCAATAATAATTATCGACATATGAGTATCCTTTACAAATTAAAATGAAATATTATTGTCATGATTTTCGCAAAAAGAAATTATAGTAGTGTTTCGGAACGTCAAAATACAATTTCCACCCAAATCAATACAATTTGTTGTAAGAATTTTTTTTCCAAATTAATAAAAAATATTGATTAGAAAATTTGCACCTCTACTGCATGTAAAGCCACCAAAATTATTTTAGATAAGATTTTCTCTGATTTTTTTTAAATATTCTATGCATGAACCAAAATTCGCTACGTCTCCACCGAAAACATCGAAAAAATATGTTTTTAAGTCAATCAAAACTAAAAGTAAAGTAATTTATGTTGTGACATATTTTCTTTAATTTACAATTTTCCCAAATGTTCTCGAAAGCTTCCGAATTATTTTCGAGAAATTCTTGATAAGTTTTCAGTAATTAATTAATGGAAACATAGCAAAAAAAAATAGAACTTTAATTCATGAATGCTAGAACAAGCAAATCAAATTTTATGCAACTGTGTACATTAAAAATTTAACACTAGTTGACAACATATCAAAACAATACGTACTAGCATTTCATTTATTATGTTGTGCAATGAATAAGTGCACACTGCACACCGCCTGAACACATAGGGCCTGTTTGTTTGGCGTTTCTCGTGTTTGGGAAATGTCAAACAAACATGTTTTCTATTTTCTGAAATAAATTTTTCATCTCTCAATTTTCTCAAACTACTTTCTCAAAACCCAAACAAACAACAATTTTCTTATCTCTAAACAAAACCTATACAAACTCTACTTTGATTTGACATAAAGTAACCTATCTCTTACACAATTTATCTCACAACAAACATGATTTGACATAAAGTCTTATACATCTTACACCTACAACCTAATTTTCCACAAAAAACCTACATCTACTTTATTTCTCAAACCACTATCTCAAAACTCAAACAAACGCAAATCGAGATTATTTTACAAACCTCCATCACTCTCCCAAACTACTTTCCCAAACACCAAACAAGCAGCAAGCATGAATCAATTAAGAATAACGAGTCTTTTTGTGTGGAAGCATTGGCGTTTTTGCTCTTACTAGGCATCACATGCAGCGCACGTGCTCGAATTTTGCAGTGTATTATCGCCGAAAAATTATTTAGGGATTTATTTGATTCATTGCTTGATCTTTTAGGAATTATGTGCTTAATTTATAATATGAGGTAAATATATGCAATATCTTGAACTTTATGGAGGTAAAATGCTCTTACCCTTAAATGTTTTGTTCGAATAATAGTATTAGATAACACATATATATACATGTAATGTATATTAAGCAGGATAAGGGCATCTCCAATGGTTACACGGGGCTCCGACAGGGCGAACCGTGCTTAGTCGTCCAATGAGAGGGCTTCAAAATGGAATTAACTTCATTTGAAACAATGCTCACTCTCACCTATAATTTTAGTTTTTTTAATATTAATATTAATAATACTGATAATAATTTTATCAATATAATTAAATTAATAGTTATATTTAAATATTAAAATTAAAGAGAGTAAATAATCACAAAATTAAAATTCATATATAATAGGAAATTTAATAAATAAGAAAAGAAATACAACAAACAACATAGAAAACAAGAAAGGAATTATAATAAAATGTTAAGTTTCTTAGATTGTAATATTCTAAGTTAAAACAAATTAATGTTAAGTTTTTATTTTTTTAAAAATAATAAATTTCACACAATAATGAATTAATGTTAAGTTTCGAAAATTAAAGTTAAGTTCATTTAAATTTACATTTTTATTAATTAAAACTTACATTTGTTCTTAAAAAAAATTAATGTTACATTTTGGAATAAACATAATGTTTCTCCTTAAAAAAAATGTTTCTCCTCATGATTTATACTACTAGAAGCTCATTAAAAAATGATCTTCAAACCAATGTGGGATAATAACTTAAATCTACAAAGAAGGAATTATCACACATTGGTTTGAAGAAAGTGTTGTAGTGCACTTCTATAGTATAAAACATGAAGAGAAATATATGTATATGCATAACTTTTTACTTAAAAATAATTAGTTCTAATTTATTATAATCTCTTAAATTAACTAAAGAAAAAAAATTCATTGGGTCGCGTCTGGAACACGCGCCCCTATTTGGGGTGCTTTCCAGACGCGCACCCCGGGCTCTGGACAGGGCTCCCGTGAGCCCTACCCCAAGCTCCGGCTCCCCCTCCGGGAAGCCCTCCCTATCCCCCAACCATTGGAGATGGTTTATTCCCGGAGCCCCGAGCCCCTCTGGCATCATTGAAAATGGCCTAATAATTTTTTATTCGACCCCCGATATACTTACTTGTAAATGTAATTGGGTATATTTATCTTATTGTCTGTGTATGGTCAATACGGACCAAAATTTTGGATGAGTGAGAATTGAAATATTAATGGGTTTCTGATAAGAAAAATGGGGGTACTTACAATGCCATTTAGACTACCGGTCGAACATGATTATATAAATAATCATATTTTTAATCTTGAATAATATTATGCACACAAACAAAATAATTTATCACATTTATTGAAAATTTAATATTCAATGAAACTTTTAATTATTTAGCTCTATGACATACTACATTTAATAATGTCATGGATGTTTTGAGCACATGGATATCCTAACCTAATTATTTAAAATCTATCTAATTCCAATTAATCCCCAGTTACTAATTAGAAAAATGTATTATTAAATGTAACTCGAAAACTAAACCATTGAAGATGTTATAAAAACTAATCAAGTCTCCACTACGTAGCATTTTTATGAATTCAAACTAGATGTATAGAATCCTCAGCCGAGCGGCGTGGCGTCGTAGTTTGGAGTACTTCTATTAATTCAGATATGTATTCATAAATTATTTGAGTGTTATATATTTAGTCGTAACTAATTAACAAAGTCAGATCTATATAAGAACTAAATAGAAGAATTTAATTCCAACAAAGATCTTAGTTGACTAGTAATTATAACAAGTAAATCAATGCACTAATTATAGTATGTAAAATAAATTTACAAACTCAGAAAATTCATTATTTTTGTTTCAACAATTTCACGGACAAGATATTTGATTACTATCATAGATGACATGTAATCTTACTGTCCACATGTGAATATCCAACTAACTGATTAATTATTATGTAATTTACTTCTATCAACTCATTCTCTTACAAAATATCCAAAAACTACTGTATTTAGTTGGCAACAATAATAAGTAGGCAATCCTATTCTAGATGGAGGAAGCATATTTTAAAAATAAATAACTAAATAATGTTGCAGGTTAGTTCGATTCTACGTCAAACGAATCAGTATAAATTTACAATTAGTAGTAGTATTTTTTAGTAAAATATTGAGAAAATTATTAGCGATACACAAGTGTGATACACTAAAAGTGGTACAGATGATCTTGAGCCAATACTTATCCCAGAATGAATTAATATTGGTCTTGTAATACACTCACACTCACAATCGCACGTGACATCGAATTGTGACTTGACTCATAGCAGATCTTCTCGATCCACGAATCAATTATTGTCAATACCATAACTAACCAATATTACCTGCACATACTTTTAATTTGATCACATGTCAGCCAAAACTATTCAAAATTCTATTAATAAAAACATAATTGGTTATACAATTTTAAAAAAAAAAAAAAAAAGTAATAGTGACATTCATTAACGAGCTAAGTTATTGCATTGCGGGTCATATTTAATACTTCTATTTTAATGAATTAATGAGATTCATCTGTCTTCAGTACTGATTGATGTTGAGCAGCCCACGTTTGATTGATATCTTTCTCTAATTAGTAGAGGATTAAAAGTAAGTCATGAATTTGTATGATCTGATTAGAAATTTGGCTGAAAACTTTATTACATGTCCTGACATGTTTATATACTGTATATTATTTATTAATTAAATAGACGGACAGTTAAATTATTGTTTTGCACATGATCAGTAGTGGGAAAAACGCCGGAAATAGACTGTGAAGTGGACTGGAAGGTGACCCTATGAACCACGTGTTTCAAATAAATTCATCCATTAAATTAATATTTGTTCATTTAAGTTCTATTTTACGTAATTAATGAAATGGTGTGGTTGCTTGCCTTGAATTTGCGGTAGGTGGGGTTAGTTAGTAACTCATCAATCCTGATAGAGATAGTTTGAATTTAAATAATTTTCAATAAATTCATTCAAGTAAACTTGAATGCACAACGGGAAAATTTAGTACATTTTTCACAAGGCTTGTTAATATTTTCATTGAAAAAAAAAGTACAAGTGATTCCAAGTTATAAGTAAGAAGAGAAAATGTAAAAGTATATGGCGACGTATTCTGGTAGATGTCTGACGTGGCAAATGAATTAGTAATGCTCAAAGAATTACTGGGCCGCCATCAAAGCCCCAAAAGCAACTAAGGTATCTTATATATATATATCTGTCCAAAGTTAATTAATCTTGTTTTTTTTTTTGTCCAAAGTTAATTAATCTTGTTTGATTGAGAGTACGTAGTAGTATTTTGTTCTTCTTAATTTTCATAGAGATTGGAATGGAAACTGAAGATGCAGATCCAAATGTTTGGGCCGCAACTCATTGATAGCAAAGATTCATAAACAAGTAATAACCCACTACTTAATTTAAGTACCGAATACTGATAACATAAAATTATCGCTCACCCGAATCTATGGTAAAAATGAGAAATTATTTACTGCGTATATATGTTGCCCTAAGTACAGGCAGTGCAACCAACTAATGCAATCCTCGTACCAGATAAAAATGAGAAATCATATACTTTGCCCTAAGTACAGGCAGTGCAACCGACTAATGCAATCCTCATATGGAATGAAAATTTGCATCATCCATGTTCTAGTCAATTTGAACCCATTTTTGAAATTCTATATTTTGGTGAAAATGGATGATGGAATCTCACTTTCACATGTGAGAATTGCATTGATCGGCTATTTGATGACGTGGTGCAACATTTTTACTAGGTAGTTTATAGGTAAAATAATATTCACACAAATTTAGGCGGTAGGTAAATTATCTAATTTTATAGTACTATTTTAGCACATTACTAGAGTAGGAGAGGGGCTAACAACAATTTGTAATTTTGACCAAAACCACATGTGATAATGAAGTCTCCAGAGGTGCAAAAAGTAGAGTACATTGCATTCTTTCTTCAATTTCCCAGTGCCTAACAGCTACAAACAAATCTCACCAACTATTGTGTGATAATAAAGTACATCTCCAGATGCAAAATTAGACCTACTTAATATGCATAAAAACTACTCAAGATCAACAACCATGAGGAAGCCTTCCAACAGTGACAGTCCGACGCAACTTAAACGAGAGACCGTTCCTATTCTCCTATCTATATGGCTACATAGACACACGGGTACAAAGCCGTAAGCATCCTGTACAACTTGCACAATCTCAGCCCAGTCGACCAATGAACCACAAAGCAGCATGCACTGATGGCCAAATTTGACAATCTTGGCAGAACTCATTTCATAGTAACAAGTGAATGACAATTATACCCATGCTGCGAATCTTACCTCAAAAATTACAGCAATGAGCCCGACCCTTCATCAAATTGTCCCATAGACAGACCATTTGTCTTGGGGATTGATAATGTGCAGTGTAATAATCCTCCATGCACCCATATTGACAGTATTTCCAGTTGTGAATATACTGAACGGTTCTTGTACCGTTGAACTGCTCAACCCACATTCCCATGCTTACGTCTTCCATTTTAAATAACTGCAAAGTTGAGGGTAAAACAGGGAGTGCCTCACTAAAGATTCAATTCTCATTAAGAAAATAAAATTTGAAGTAATTACAAACCCGTAAGCTGTGATTTGCATGTAGAGAGACAATGTAATTGGCTATGTCGCTGGATATTATATATCCAGGACCATTGGCATAAGGAGGATAAATTTCCTCAGGCCACTCCTGCAGACAAAACAATCCATCAGCTACAGCACAAGCTTAAACCAATTTTGTTCCTACAAAAGGGAATCTAGTACCTCGTAAGAGACAGCCCATTTCCCATTTCTAAGAGGTCTGTGCAAGAGGTTTAGATTGCCCAAGTACAAAGGGCTTTTAGGAGATGCACCTTCAATTTCTTTTATTTCTTTTAAAATTGTAGTGACCCTAATAAAAGTGTCATCATCACACTTCATAATGTATGCTGCTGTTACATTTTGAACCTGCAATGAAAATGTAAATGCATGTGAGGGAGTCGAATATGCCCAAAACTATATCATAAAAGAATTATTGGAGTTTTATAGAACAGTGAAAGTTAAAGCAGAACATACCCCAAATTCACAAATCGCAATAGTTTTGAGAACTACAAGCTCATATCTATCCATGAAAGGCAATATCTCTATATCACCAAAGTAAGCAGCTTCCTTCTTCAGAATTGCATTTACCTCATTCCTTGGATTCTACAAGAAGTAAATCTCTTTAGATGAGTAAAATCCAGCTACTGAATTGAATGTGGTTCATATTAACTGCTTTTGAATAGACCACACACTAACCATTAATTTAAACATTTGAAACTGAGATAAACAATTAATAATCATATTGAAAATGCAATCATAAGAAATGATAGCTCACCAGTGCAACAAAGAAACGAACAGCTACTTTCTTGGATTTAATGGCTAAAGATTGCATCCATGTCTTCCTTACCGCCATGCGCTCAGCAAAGTGATTGGTGGCGGAAAGAACACCAATGAAAAGACGAATATGACCCTGGCGAATGGGCTGAGATTTCCACTTCTCAGAGAAATCTAGTACCCTATGGGGTGAGAAACTTGGATGAGAGGTTGGCAGAGAGGTAGCATATATCGAATGCACATCTATATCCCCTTTGATTGCCAATCCAGTTGCATCTTCTAATGTGAAACCCTGGAAAGACAATAAGGGCTGATTCAGGAAATAACTTTGTTGAAGCCGAAATACACAAAGATAATCTAACCACAAAATCCACCAACTTAGATAATAATAGATATCATATTGCTTCAAAGTGTTTAACAATTTCTCCATCAAGAATTGGAAACCCCTAAGAATAACAATGGGCAACACTTGAAATAATTCTAACAAGTGAAACTCGTTTTATGGGCATTCTTCCACAACAGACACAACACAGATTCTAACAGAGAACAGTTAACGTACCACTCGATATGGAAATGACGTCACATGACGACCCCCAACATTTATATGGAATCCATCAACTCCAGCACGAATTGTCAGAATAAACATACGACCCTCCCTAAAGGGAAATGGCCAGGTTACTTCTGGTTTCTTTGCACGCCCTATGAATCTCTCAAACCACGAAAATATTTTGGATTCTTTTGTATCAATAATGTCAGTACGCATCCATTTTTCACATCGCAAATATCCATCAACTGCCAAGGACAGCATATTAGACTTTCAAATCAACCATAACAAGAAAATTATCTGTTCAAAAGGACATCATAGATTTGAATATAAATAACAGGAGCAAATAGATAGGCATCAAAGGAGACAGAATTCCAATAATAGCATTAAAAATTTAAGCATCAGTTCAGAGCAAGAGAGGTATAGCACACCATAAGCTCAGGTTATTAGCTGAATTACACCACATCAGAGGAACAAAACAGAATACGAAATCAATACAACTCTTCATTCGGTATAAATTTTTTCTATGAACAAATTCTATCCAACTTAATGTCATTCTAGGATGTGATCCAACACTATACGAGGAACATTAGAAGATTAGAGGAACAATAGTGTTGAGACTAACTGCAAAAATACAGCCGTTGTATCAGACTATATACTACAATCTCAGGCATGTCCTTGAAACTATTATACAGGCATGTTAACAAATCAGTTCCAATGGAAATAAGCTGCAAGTCAGCAAACGTGCATCTAGATATACATAGTACATTAGACATGTTATTAGATAGTCTAGATCTCAAAATGTTGAACTAAGATCATTTTTCTTTCTATTTTTCAATCTCTTGCCGAGTGCAGAAGCTTCACATTTATATCTCGGTATTAACCATACATAAGAGGTAGAATTTCAAGGTTACAACTTCAGCTGACATAGAACATGAATACCGTGAAATGCCTGAAATTCCACACGAGTTTGTTCATATTAGTTTCATATTTTAAGTCATTATCATGATATCATATCCTTTTAGGAAATGTAGTATAATAGCATGACAAGGATGAGAACTAATCAAACCAAGAACATAAACAGGATCATACCCAGCACATCTTCTTCATCTATTGTCGGTAAGCCATCACACCTTTGAGCTGTTCCCCACTGCATTCTATAACATGTATTGTGCTCAATTACAGGTAGATGACTCCAGTCACCTCTTATACGAGGATTCAAATGCAAAATCTTTGGTGGATCCTCCCCATCCACTGCCTTCAGTCCTTGCAACTCAATCGTAAACTGTGAGACCATAACCAACGCATCCTCAGGCCTCATTTTGGCAAGCTGTGGTACATACTCTTGATGAGCAATGCGCGGAGTTCCAACAATCGTGATGGAAGAACCCGCGGCAAGACCACATGGAAGGAACATTATAAGGTCTCTCTTGGATAATTCTTCTCCATTCATCGAAACCCATGAAGGACATGTCTCAAGTTTCCCTTCAAGTATGGTGCTCATTTTAATTTCCTTTTCATCAAATTTATTCACTTCTTCCCAAGCCTTCAATCCTAACTCCCAGGCCTCATCTGCCATTCTTTCAAGCAAAGACATATTATTGGTCCTATCCATTTGCCTCAATGTCTCAGCTGTTATACGGCCATATTGTTGCTGCAATGGCTTTATAGACGGATGCCCAATTTTCTTCTCTTGTAAACCATCTTCTTGAGGTTTTACAGAAGCATATTCATTTTCATTATCTTGTAATATACGGTGAAACCCATCAGAGTAAGCAGAATTAAACTCTGATTTACTTATTTCTGCATCCTCATCGTCCCTGACTCCATCAAGGCCAACATTGCTATCATCATTTAAAACTGCTGCACCATCCAAAAAATCAGGGAACTTGACTAAAATAAGAATTAAGTATAATGCAGCTGCACCCAACAAAACGTATGATAGTTTGAACCTTCTTCCACTTGGGGCCTCACCTTTCAACCTCTTCATCTTAATAAACAAAAAGAACACCCAAGCATATGCTAAATCTTACTTCAACCCATTCCTCACAAACAAAACTAAAATCCAAAAACAGACAAACCAGAAAATAGTACAGAATTCACAAACATATCTTACAAATTCCACCTTCCAAGCAATAACCCAACTATAACAATACAAATCAATTCAGCAACAATACCTCAAGCATAATGCTTAAAAGTACAAACAAATCATAAAGATGTCTGGTTTTAAAATATAAGTGAAGCATTAACAGAAACGGTTCTTCTCCGCCATTGAAAAAATTTCAACTGCATTTTCTACAAATATACTTGCCGATAATCCCGACACTCTATTTCCCAATCAAATGTATAAATTAAACGAACCAATAGAAAATTTTGCATAAAATGGTTAAGGAAAATCCAATTTTTTGCGGTAGATCGATGTTCAGGGTGATCTGGACGGATCGGAAAAAACCCTAACTTTTGCCGTAGAAAGGGGAAAGAGGTGTAATACATACATATGCGTACAAGCATACATAAATGTGCGTGATAATAGTGTCTGTGCGTGAGTGAGTGGAGTGCGTGCAGTTTCCTTTTTCGATTTTTTCTTTTTTCTAATTTTTCTTTCTCCGACAGAGAACAGACGCGAATGGTGGCAGAATATAAATAAAACAAAAATATAGCGCCAATCAATAAATAAAAGCATTATAAATACAAAAACTGAAAACAAGAAGAATTTAGAGGTGGCTATTTAGCCAACAGATACCAGATAAGTTAGGTAAATTGCGTTCTACACCCTGAAATTGCAGCAGTTTAGCACTTTACAAGTCTGAAAAAATAAAAAGACAATTTGCGTCCTCAAAGGTTAATATTCAATTGTCGTTATATACTCCTATTTTCATTTGAAACTCGTTGACCATATTTGTACAATTCATGTAAGGACAATTTTTTATACAATAATTATGTCCATCAAAATGGCATGTTTTTGTCGACAAAGAATGCTCACGTGGTGATTGAAGCTACAATTAGATAAACAAGTGCATTTTAAAAGTGAATGTTAATTAAAAGGTTCAAAAAATCCTTTACCAAAGTGAATATCTATATATTCTCTATATATCCTTACTAATATATTATATATATCACATCAATCACTAGTTATTAATTAGTAACTATTTGTATATTGCACATTTACGAATAGATTTTCATTTATTCTGTAATTATGAATCAAGAGATAAAAATTTAATATAACCTATATTAGGAAAGAAGGCAAGAATAATAATTGAAACACACATATCGTTGTTTCCTTTTCCTTTTTTTTTTTTTTTTTTCATTAATCACCAAAAACAAAAAGAGTTAGAAAGTTTGAACAATGGAACACCTTCATTCATGAAAAAAGAAGGAACAAGGGAGGTCCACAATAACAGAACTCTTACAACTTGACCCATTTGACTCATTTATGAACCACAAAATTAGAATTTAGGTTAATTAATATAAATTCTTATTTTGGACATTTCCACAACACCTCTTAATTTCACGCATAAGAGTCAATATAGTCAGACTTAGCATGCAATTACTTTCAATAATAGTTTTGTTCATGCCAAATTTGTTATAAAAGGAACATCCTAAGTATAACATTTTTTATTACCGTGACTTCCAATGCAGTTGCATCCTAAGTGTGGCTAAAGACTGTAGCACCTATCACAACGTACTCATTCTTGTTCCGCAGAATGTTCGCCACATCTACATTCATCTTGAACCAACAAGGTTTCGAGCTTTTTTTTCCCAACTGTGGAATCGGCTACCTCACAACTTTAAGTGTGCATTCTAGTGTTCCTCTCCCGACTTACCAATCTATTTAATAAAGAAATAAAGGATAAAGGGTGTCGTATTTGATTATCAGTTCTCCACATATTATCAATGCAATAAAAGTATAGAATTAATAATTTTAACTAATCGCGACAAACGAGACGAAATCAGATATCGCCCAAAATCGTATTTGAATTAATATGCACAAATAGTTTGAAACATTACTGTTATTTTTCGATTATTTATATTAATCTACCACTGAAAATATATGTTATCTAATCACAATCATTTATAAAAGATGAATAAAATAGAAGAATCTAATTATGGTCAAAATAATTTTTTTCAGATTATCCAACAAATACATTAAAAAGGGTGGATATCATCATATTTGAGAATGTCAATACATATCCTATTTCTATTTCAACGGATTCTTTTACAGATAATCAATGAGTGAAAAAGAAAAGGGATCCTTTTTTCAGGGGAAAAAAAAAAAGAAAAACTACAGCAATATATTCTTTATTTTTACTGTATTATTACTTAGTTATTTACTTATTTATATGTAATATCAGAGACAAAGAGACAGAGAAATTACCAAAAAAGCAAAAACTGAAACAAGAAACCATACCCCCTAGCCCAGGACAAATATACTGAAGAGTGAAGACAAAATAGTCACAACACAAGCACTGAGCGCAAATCATTTTCTTTTAACTATCATTTCTATATCTTTTGGAACACAACCGGAGAAGAAGAACAACCAATTCGTTCGAAAATGGGTGCAAACAGTGACCCGAATCAAGACGGGTCGGACGAGCAGCAGCGCCGCTCCGAAATCTACACCTACGAAGCACCATGGCACATCTACGCCATGAACTGGAGCGTCCGCAAGGACAAAAAGTACCGACTCGCCATAGCCAGCCTCCTCGAACAATACCCTAACCGGGTCGAAATCGTCCAACTCGATGACTCCACCGGCGAGATCCGACCCGACCAGTCCCTCTCCTTCGACCACCCCTACCCCCCTACGAAACTCATCTTCGTCCCCGACAAGGAATGCCAACACCCCGATCTACTTGCATCCTCCTCCGATTTCCTCCGCCTCTGGCAAATCAACGATTCCGAGCGCGTGGAGCTCAAATCCTTGTTGAACAACAACCGCAACAGCGAGTTTTCCGGTCCGCTGACTTCGTTTGACTGGAACGAAGCCGAGCCGAGGAGGATTGGTACTTCGAGTATCGATACTACTTGTACGATTTGGGATATTGAGAAGGAAGTAGTGGATACACAGCTAATTGCGCACGACAAGGAGGTTTACGATATTGCGTGGGGTGGGGTTGGGGTTTTTGCTTCGGTTTCTGCTGATGGTTCAGTTAGGGTTTTTGATTTAAGAGATAAGGAGCATTCTACTATTATTTACGAGAGTTCTGAGCCGGATACTCCATTGGTGAGGCTCGGGTGGAACAAGCAGGACCCGAGATACATGGCTACTATTATAATGGATAGTAGTAAGGTTGTGGTGTTGGATATACGTTTTCCAACTTTGCCTGTGGTGGAGTTGCAGAGGCATCAGGCGAGTGTGAACGCAATTGCGTGGGCTCCACATAGTTCTTGCCACATTTGTACTGCGGGAGATGATTCACAAGCTCTGATTTGGGATCTTTCTTCCATGGGGCAGCCTGTGGAGGGTGGGTTGGATCCTATTCTGGCATACACTGCAGGTGCGGAGATTGAGCAGCTGCAGTGGTCTTCTTCACAGCCAGATTGGGTGGCTATTGCGTTTTCGAATAAGCTGCAGATTCTGAGGGTATGAGAAGGTGATTGTGTTTGGAAGGTAGTTCTGTTTTAGTGATCATCATCTCAGAATTAGATTAGCTGTTGAATGAGATAGATTTGATCAAAAGTCAGGTATTGCTTGGTTGGTTAAATGTTGAACTTTAGATGATGTTGGTTGCGTCATTAATTGGAGAAAAAAGGAAATTGATTATTTTTGTTACTGTTTCTCTTTCTCAGGCAATAGTGATGTGTCCATGTAGTATAATTTTCCATTGCTAGATAAGTTGCAGTTTAACTTTAGTCCCAGGTGTTTGTATCTTTGATAGTTTACTTGAGGTAAGGTAATTTCTTTTTGTGTTGGGGTGTAGGGTTTCTGGTTGTTTGTTTGATCAGAAAGAATGCAAGATGTAACTGCACTTCTCAAACTATGTTTTTACAATGTGGGGAGGTGGTAATTTTGATAGTCAATCTCAGACAATACAGAAGAGTATGCTAAACTTTGAGGTTTATTCTTTTTCTGTCAAATTCCTTATTATTGATATGTCGAAGATGGTAAAAACTATAAACATGACCAGAGCCTTCAACAACAATATCCTCATATGAAGGCTAGTTTGGTTCTTGAAATTTGGTATGGTTCTTGAAATTTATTGAGTAAACACTAAGTATAATGTTATTCTTGCATTATCATGTATAATGCCTTATTTCTTGTTCTCTCTCTCTCTCTCTTTCTCTCTCAAATCTAGGAACCAAAAATAGCCCAAATGCCGAGCAATTTGTAGTTTGCTTCATTCTTGATTTTATGATACCAGTTAAACCCTAAGATGTTAATTACTTAACTTGTATCCATGCCTTGCAAACACAAGTTGTTTGGTTGGATGGATGGTCAGGGGTTATGTTCTGCTGGATAGACAGAAAAATACTTCTTTTTTAAGCATTCAAAGATCACTAAGTTCTTTGATTTCCAGAGATGACTACACAATAAAATCTCGGTTTAAATAAAAAACTGCAAGCTTATTGTGGTTAGACACTAGTCAAGTTCTATCTTGGGCATGATCACAAGATAACATAATTGTTTTTTTTTTTTATGATGGTTTCTCTCCATGACTCAACCTGATAAGAGTGAGGTAGCCCTAGCATGCTTAAGAAGGTATGTTGTGGGTTAAGAAGATTGGTCAGTAAGTGCACAAAAATGGATCAACAATGTCGTAAGTTATCTGCATCTTTTGTTGCTTCTTACTTGAAACTTGATTTGGCCTTGAAAAGTTCCCTTAAGTAGTAAATATATTGTATGGCTGTTCTAGTTGGTTTCACGGTTATCATATTTATGATAAGGTAAAGTCAAATACTTTATTCCAGCCCTTTATCAAGGAGAGAATTCTTTGACATATTAATTTCCTTATCTTTGATATCGTTGAAAGAGTTTTGCTATAGGAACTAATATCCATACCCGATTGATTGTTTGGCTTGAGAATAATTGGTCACATGAAAAAGTTAAGACGTCAATGTTCTCATTGTTTTGATGCTTGAAACAGGATGTGTTTACACTTTGCTAACTGCGGGGGACAATTTTTTTTTCTTTTCTTTTCTAAAGAATTTATGGATCTGGTGTTTGTTTGCTAAAGGAGGATAATTCTTTGATTTCATTTCTATATTCTTGTGCATACTCCTCTGAGATTTATTCTTGATCCATATACATGATAATTAGGACAGAGACCGTACGAGTAAAGCTTTGCACCATGAAAACGTAGAAAGATAGCATTACACAATCTGCACGTCTGAAAGGCACTGCATTCTGAATTGCAGTCATTAATTTTTTTTTTTTTTGGTTACAATTGCAGTCATTAATGGTAGAATATAACACCTTCAAAGTGTGCACTTGAAATAGTTAAGTTTAGTAATAGCTGTTCTATTCGAACATTTTAATGGTGCAACTGCAAAGTTATGTTTGCTATGAGAACCATAATGACTTAACAGCATATGCAGGTGTTTGCCATATTTTGCTTCTGTTGGTGTCTCAAAATTATATTTAGTCACATAACCTGATGATTCATAGGCTAAGACTTATAGATTTTTCTGTCACAGCTCGAAAGCATAGTATACCCATTTAGCATTCAGTCCTTTTGTTTTTAGTTTCTGAAAATGGATGACCTTTAAGCAAAATCCAGGTCTTTTGAGAATGGAACACCTTCGTCTGTGATGTAACTCAAGATGCAAGTAATACTATCCGATCGATATTCTGTTGCTTGTTAGTCTAAAGGTACATGCTTGGATTTTGTTAAGAACTGAACGGATGTACTTCCAATCAAAACAACAATGCTTCTTACTTGTATGGAGTTTGAAAGCCAATGGGAATCGTTCGAGTGACCTCTTAACTTCTTTGTGTTCGTTAAATTAAGTCGCGCCATGGCATTGTATGTGGTACAAATTTTATATGTGATTTGAATGTGCGAATGGGTTTGTTCACTCACATTTTTCATATTAAAAGCAAAATCAAACTTATTTTACATATTGAAATTTTAATATATTCAATGTCCACACACTCAAAACATTAAAGACAAATATAAATATGTGTTTGTAATTTTTAATCAATCGAAAAAGAAATAAAATTACCAATATAATATCGTTCGAGTTCAATATTTTTTCCTAAATTTGAATATTTGTCTGAATTTAATTTACGTTTTTTCTTTTTCTTTTTTCAATTCTATAGAACTAATGAAATATGCAAATGGGATCCGCATTAATATTACATTTTCAAAATTTTCTTAAATTCCAAGACATAATAGTATATTTTTAACCAGTCATTACCGAATGTAATATTTATATTATACTCCGTATATTTAATCCGCAAGAACTTAATCTACTTCACATTGGAAATATATTTTTTGTTTTTATTTTTATCCAAAGTCCCAATGAATATATCCAAACGGGTCTCGGTATGTATAGCAGTTGAAAACTTAATGCGACCCGACCCGACCCGGTAAGGCAATCTCACAGACATTATAATGATTATATCCTCTAAAATCTTTATCCTCCTTAAACCCCCAAAGGCAAATTCAGAATCAAGAAATGGCTTCTCTCTCACCTTCTTGGTGTTATAAAGGTAGAGCTTCGCATTCACTCTACTATTCCTATTCCTATTCCTATTCTTATTCAAGAATTTTCTTGACCTTTTTCTTTTCCCTGTTTCAGATGGAGGAGGATTAAGAAACAATGTTTCCGTAGATGGGGTTATTGCCAACAAGTTCCTTACCAGTAATTCCAAGGTTAGTTTCTTGATTACGAATTGAAGGAATTTGGTTAAAGTGTTCAGTTTCTTGATTTAGGCATTTAATTCTCGAGTTTTTTCTTTGTTTGTGAAAAAGAGTTGCTTGGAATAAAATTT
Organism: Penstemon eatonii; assembly: GCA_038501285.1. NCBI lineage: Eukaryota > Viridiplantae > Streptophyta > Magnoliopsida > Lamiales > Plantaginaceae > Penstemon > Penstemon eatonii. The sequence continues at coordinate 66,446,613 of CM076708.1, read as the reverse complement.
AGAATGTATAGACAAGTTTCTTGAAGTTCACCATCCTAGCTTATCAGCATCCATTTATATTTCCAATTCAACATGGAAAAATAATACTATCACTTTGATTATTCAAAAGTTAAAATTGGAACTCGAATCTGAACTCTTACTGGAGAGCAAGACTCTACTTAACATCATACACCAAGAAAACAAAAGTTTTAATGAACTTTTTTTCCTTGGGTCTGCCCAGATATCATTTGCAGGTCCTATCACTTCATCATCAATATGGAAGTTCAAAATCGGCATAAACACTCCACTGAAAAAGCCTCCTTTAATCCCATCTATAAAGTGCGGGAAAACTGATAAAGAGGAAAGCTCTTTCAAGGAAGTAAAAGTTGAGCGTTACCCTTATCACAGCTACATGGACTCTACATCCGGGCAGCTCGAGCCCGCTTCTGGTGCCCGAGCAAGTATTCCAGGGGAAGAGTATTGGCCCGAAGGCACTTCCAGTCGAGTACGGGCTGCCAGAGCTCCTGAGCCAACTGGTGTCTCGACTGGGAAACCATCTTTCGGTAAAAACCCCGGAAGTAGGCGAAAAAAGTACAAGTCTTTAGCCACTGCTTCAGTTTCTTCTTCTGAAACGAATGTGGCAGTAAATAATGATACAGTTGAAGCTGAGGATTCTTTGGATGATGTTAAGGATGTCTTATCGGAGTATGTTGTTTATCAGAATGGATCTGAGGAAGAAGAGTTGACTGGCTATGAACTGGACAAGAAGGTTGGAAGTCCTCACCCGTTTATTGACCCGAAGGTCAAGAAACCTTTGGATGAACCACTTACGAGCGAAGAACTTTGGTGGAACTGGAGAAAGCCTGAGAAGGAACAATGGTCTAGATGGCAAAGGAGACGACCTGATGTTGAAACCGTGAGTATTTGACGTACGACTTTATAGATTTGCATGCTGATTTGGGTATTTTGGAGACTTCCTGCCCTGGACTTTGATAATGTTGAATGAATTCTGATTTTGGCAAAAAGCTGTGGAGAAACAATAATACTTAGAAATTATAGTTAGAGACACTAACTACAATAACACAAGGGTAAAGGTTGCTAGGTGATATGGAGAAGTACTTAAATATTTAGAAGATAAGAAAGTAGTACACTAAGTTATGTTTCTCTCTTATGCTTAACACATTACAAGTGCATCATATTTATAGAGTCCATAAGAGACTTCTAGACTATGACAACTAATGGTCAAAATACCAAAATAAATATTACAAAGACCAATGCTAAAATAGTTTGAACATCACCTACACCTAGTTCCAACTCCATAGTAAATTGAACTTATTAAATTAGCACATAGTTCAACATTCCCCCTTGATGCTAATTTCCGGTATCATCCCCAACTTCGAACGAAACAATTCGAACTTTTCTTTGGGTAACGGTTTGGTAAAAATATCGGCTACTTGATCATTTGTACCAACTTTGAAGAGATCAATTTCTTCGGACAATACCTTTTCTCTAATGAAATGATGATGAACTTCAATATGTTTAGTTCTAGCATGAAACACCGGATTCGAGGCCAATCGAATTGTGCTCAGATTATCACAAAAGATCTTTACAGACCCTTCGATAGGTAGATGAATATTGGCAAATATTCTCCTTAACCACACACACTCTTGAGCTGCTAAAGTTGCAGCATTATATTCAGCTTCTGTACTAGACAAAGCAACAGTAGCTTGCTTCTTGCTGCACCATGAGACCGCCGCTGATCCAAAATTGAAAACATAACCTGATGTAGATCGTCGAGTGGATGTATCTCCAGCCCAATCAGCATCTGTGAATCCTTCGAGAAAGAATTTCACATTTTTCTTATATATCAAACCATAGTCAATAGTACCCCTTAAATATCGAAGTATTCTTTTAGCTGCATCAAAGTGAGGCTTTCTAGGTTGTTGTAGAAATTGACTCGTAACTCCAACTGAGTATGCAATATCTGGCCTAGAAATCGTCAAATAGAGTAAACTTCCAATTAAAGTTCTGTAGATAGAAACATCTTCTACAAACTTTCCTTCATTTGGCTTCAACTTTAAGTTATGCTCCATTGGAGTAGGCATTGGCTTGCAATCTAGCATCTTGAACTTCTCAAGAATTTTTTTCGCGTATTTCTTTTGAGACAGAAATATGCCATCCTTACACCTTGATATTTCTAACCCAAGAAAATGGTGAAGCTCCCCAAGATTCTTCATTTCAAATCGGATTGCAAGCTCTTTTCTTAACTTAGCGATTTCCTCTTCGTTGTCACCAGTGATTATCATATCATCTACATACAACAATACTATAATTTGCATGATTGAGTCTTTCTTAACAAATAGACTAGCATCAGCATTAGATGAGAGATAACCACAAAAATTCAAGTATTGAGCAATTTTTCCATACCAAGCACGCGGTGCTTGTTTTAGTCCGTATAGAGCTTTCTTTAGCCTACAAACATGATTTGGATACTTTTCTGACTTGAAACCAGGTGGCTGCTCCATAAAAATTTCTCGATCAATTTCTCCATAGAGAAAAGCATTTTTGACGTCTAATTGCCAAAGTTTCCACCCTTTTGATGCTGCTAAAGATAAGACGACACGTACTGATGTCATTTTTGCTACAGGGCTGAATGTTTCTTCATAGTCCATCCCATATTTCTGCGAGAAACCGCGAGCTACTAACCTTGCTTTATACCGATCAATTGATCCGTCAATCTTCCGCTTGATTTTGAAGATCCATTTGCAAGAAATGGGTTGAACACCAACCGGTTTCGGGACTAAATCCCAAGTCTGATTCTTTTGAAGTGCAGTCATTTCTTCAACCATGGCATTTTCCCATTCTGAAACTCCTTTTGCTTCTTCATATGAAGATGGTTCGTTGTCACAATCTGGTCCTGCAAAGAAACATTCACTAATATTGCAGTGATTCTTATCCAAATAGTAATCCTTGTACTTTTCTGGCATTCTTCGATTTCTCGAAGATCTTCGTAGAAAGACATCTTCTTCTTGAGTCCCCTCATTAGTTTCTTCTTGTGCAGCAGCCACTGAAGGAGAAGATGACTCTTTCGGTTCTTCTAAGTGACATTGAACAACAAACTTATCTTCATTATTTGAGGATTCAGAAAATTTGGGCAAGATAGATGGTTCGTATAACGAAGAGACTTCATCAAAGACAACATCTCGAGAAGTAAACACCTTTCGAGTTTCTGGATCCATGCACCTCCATCCTTTTCTACTTTCATCATAACCCACAAAGATTCTTTTCTTGGCTTTTGGCTCTAGTTTTGTTCTTTGTTGATCCTGCACATGAACATAACAAATAGAGCCAAAAATTCTAAAGTATCCAACAGATGGTATCTTACCATATACAAGCTCGAATGGAGTTTTCATGCCAATAGCTCTTGAGGGGAGTCGATTTATCACATGACAAGCACATTTCATAGCTTCAGCCCACAATTCTTTTGGCAAAGATTTAGCATGAATCCAACTTCTGCACACTTCTGCCAAGTGTCTCAACTTGCGCTCGGCGACCCCGTTTTGTTGAGAAGTGCCAGCGCATGTGAATTGTCTTTTGACTCCATGTTCTTCACAGAAATTGTGAAACTCATTGGACATGTATTCTCCTCCATTGTCTGTTCGTAAGCATGCAATTTTGGTTTGAAGTTCCCCCTCAATCTTCCGTTTGAATATCTTGAAAGTTGAAAATGCTTCACTTTTCTCTTTCAAGAAAAACACCCATGAGAATCTAGAGTAGTCGTCTACGAAGATAAGCATATAACGACATCCGGTATAGCTAGATGTTCTACACGGGCCCAACAAATCAGAGTGAATAAGTTGCAATGTTTTTGTAGATTTGATGATGGAACGTTCAAATGGAAGACGGTGAGCTTTGCCGTATTGACAACCTTCACATATTGTACTATGCTGAAAATTTCCCAAGACTGGCAACCCATGAACCATATTTTTGATTGAAATTTCTTTCAATCTTTCATATCCCACATGAGCCAGTCTAGCATGCCACAACATTGCATTATCTTGTCTGCTGGTTTTCTGCACATAAGCCTCACTTGCATTCAAGACATATATGCCATCAACTTTTCTTCCCTTTAGTACAACATCAGCATCAAAGTTTCTCAAATTTTCAAGAACCAAGACACCACAAGGACCAAATAAAACATATTTTCCAGTGCTAGTCATTTGAGAAATTGAAAGAAGATTTTTAGCCATACCTGGAACGTGATAAACATTTTCTAATGTAACCGAACCTTCTACCGCTCCCGTAGTATTCACCATCACACTTCCTTCATTTTGCACTGGATAAACCGAGTTGTCTGCAGTAACAATTGCAGCATCTCCTATATATTTTTGGCAGTTTGAGAACAAAGATTCATTTCCGGTTACGTGATGAGAACAACCGGAATCAAGAATCCAATCATGCTTATAATTAATTGCAGCAAGACCCTCCTCACGATCATCAACCTTTGATGATGTTAGTGCCATAACATCTTTTTGTGCCTTCCGATCAATCACAATGGTCGAAAGACAGCTTTCCCAATCACGAAGATTGTCTTTTGTCCCTTCAGAGTTTTCCGGTTTTTTTCCGAATGTGCCTGCATTCCCTTCAACTGTTTTGGTCCTACAGAATCTTCGTATATGGCCAGGTTTGCCACACTTGTGACAAATTACTTGCTTCCGTGTCCCTTGAGATGAATTTCCCCCGCCGTCCTTCTTATTTTGCTCATTGGGTTTCTTTTGATTCCAATTTTTCTTGAAATCCTTTTTATGTTGTCCGGAAAACAACGCTTCATCTTTGTTAGTAATAGAGACTTGAGCCATTTGAAGGGCTAAAGCTTCTTGATTCGAAAGCAAGTTCTCTAATTCAATGATAGAGGGTTGATTTGTCCACCCTTGGATCGAAGTCATGAATGGCATGTACTCCTTCCTTAGTCCTTTAATTAGATTTCGCCGTAGACGTCCTTCACTCACTTTTTCTTCCGGATCTAGTTCTGAAATTTCAGCACAAATACTCTTCACTTTGTGAAAATATTGATTGATAGTCATATTTCCTTGTGATGCGTTTGCAAGCTCGCTTTCAAGTATTTGAAGTCTAGATGTATTCTTCCTTGAGAATAGCTTTTCCAACGTGTCCCATACGTCTTTTGGAGACTCAACATCCCGGATGTGTTCGATCAGATCTTTATGAATCGAACTCCTCAAAATGAACAATGCTTGACCGCATTTCTTTGCCCAACTTTTTCTGGCAACGGAATTTTCGGGACTGTCCGCCGGCAATTCGCTAGCGTTACCACTAACCATCTCCCAAAGGTCTTGGCCTTGAAGATAAGCTTTAATACAAAGCTTCCAATATTGATAGTTAGTGTTGTTCAACTTCTCCACGCCAAATTGAGTCACAGTTCCTCCGTTCTCCATTCTTGAAAAATGAATGAACTTAAAGAATGAAGATTAGTTAAACCAAGGAATTGACAAACAAGCAAACCTTTTACCACAATGGCTCTGGTACCATGTGGAGAAACAATAATACTTAGAAATTATAGTTAGAGACACTAACTACAATAACACAAGGGTAAAGGTTGCTAGGTGATATGGAGAAGTACTTAAATATTTAGAAGATAAGAAAGTAGTACACTAAGTTATGTTTCTCTCTTATGCTTAACACATTACAAGTGCATCATATTTATAGAGTCCATAAGAGACTTCTAGACTATGACAACTAATGGTCAAAATACCAAAATAAATATTACAAAGACCAATGCTAAAATAGTTTGAACATCACCTACACCTAGTTCCAACTCCATAGTAAATTGAACTTATTAAATTAGCACATAGTTCAACAAAAGCGCTAGCACTTTTAGCATTGTGATTGCAATAATAGCACTTTTGGTCACAAGTTTTTAATTCTTTTGCCACATTTCCCCCCTTTCCATTCGGTCTCATAACATTTTCTGTTTTGCACTTTTGGTCCCGAGATTTTAATATTTTTCCACGTTTCTTCCTTTTCCCCATACCCATCCAATTTTTGCACTTTTAGTCCATAGTTCTGTCTTGCACTTGTGGTCCCAAATTGAATGGAAAGAGTGGTAGGAAAAAAAATGCAAAAAAAATTGGGACTAGAAGTGCAATTTATGAAAGCGAGGAGCTAAAAGGGACGACTGTCCAGTCACGTAGGAATAAAAATACAATTTTCACAACTTAAACAATGTTTCTTTGCAGGTGTTTCTGAAAGCTATGGCAGAGACGGGGCAAATAAAGCTTTACGGTGACGAACCAACACTTACCGAGTGTTCACTCTATAGAGCTAGACGACATATTTATAAAGAAGAGAGGTACACTGTTATTTCTTTTCCACCTGAAGTGTTCCTTTCTTTTTGGTAGTTATTATTAACATAGAAAAATTGAATTTCAGGCTTCAGGCAGAACGAGAAAAGTTAGAAGAAATCGGTCCTATAGCATACTACTCTGAATGGGTTTCAGCTTGGAAAAGAGATACTTCAAGAGAGGCAGTGCAAAAGCATTTTGAAGAGACTGGTGAAGATGAGAATACCCAGTTACTTGAGATGTTCACTCATCAAACTGATCGGGAATACCGTATTATGATTGGAACTGATGTTCGTATACCTAGAGATCCATTAGCTATGAGAATGCCCGAGGATCAAATAAAGCAAAGTATGAACTTCTCTTCGAGTAATTGGCATTTTGCACCCTGAAAATACACCAATTGATACTTTGCACCCTCGAATTGCATATTTATGGCAATACAAAGGGCATTTTGCACCCATGAGGGTGCATTTCGCCAAAGATATGCATTTTGAGGGTGCAATGTACCAAAGTTTTAATTTCAGGGCTCAAAGTGCGAAAATGGTGTATTTCTAAGGTGCATAACGCCAATATCTCACTTTTCTTCTCACTACACAAAAAAATTGTCATTGAAGCAAGCTAAAGTTAGTGGTGTTTCTCCAAAACTGTTGCTATTTATAATGCTAATTCTAGTTCTGATAGTGACATTTAACAAGTAGCCACGCCACTAGAAGTGTGGCATTTTTATGTGTATAATAATGAAGTAATATTTTTAACATGCCAAAGTGTGGCGCAGTGGCTAAATGTATGTATAAATTGCCACAATAGTAGAAACAATGTGATTAACATTTATAAATTGTGATTTTTTTTAAATTATTACTATATTATAGTTTTGGACACGTTTATGATACAATTTAGCTTGCTGCCACCAAGGATAGTTTTTATTGTAATGTATCTTTTCTCGGTTCCATGCACCAATGCCTAGTGTAGATAGTTATATACACATTTATCCATGTATTTCTTGTAATTTCTGTGCTAATATTTGCAGTATGGGGTGGAGATCCTGTTTACCCAACTATAAACTATATTCAGGATCCAAATGAAGTGATTGATTATAGAGGTGCAGATTTTCACGAACCAACTCCAGATATGCTCAATTATCTTAAAGAGGTTTGGCTGCATAGTTTACTTACTTTTTCACTTATTAAGTATTTATGCCTTTTAATGAGGAAAATCCCATTTTCTCCTTGGCATGAAAGTGTTATGATGTAAAATGGTAAGTTCAAATTTTGTTTAACAATGTGGCAAAATTCTAATCAGCATGGAAAAATAATATCAAGAGAGGATCTGGAGAAAATCCTGACTAAAGAGAAGACAGAAGAACTCGAGGTAAGAGGGCAATGATTTGTTTTAAATTTTTTTTTTGTAAATATGCTTCACTAATGAAATGATCAATGCATTTCAGATTATAGTTCTTGCTTTTTATCGGTGAAACCTCTATTCTTTAATTATATTTTCTTTTTCTTTGAGTAGAATACTAAATTAATTGTTTTACTTGCGCGACAGATGACAGATATGGATGAAGCTATGGCACAAGCTGTTGACATAGGAGAAACTGATGTGAGATTGTAGTGTTTAATTTATGTTTACACCATAAATTTTATTTGGTGGTATGATCTTGAGAGTTAAGACTATTTCAAGTTGATTATTTCTTTTCTTTCCGCAGGATGGAGAGGAAAGTGAGGTTGAAGGTGATGATGAAGAGGATGAAAAAGTTACACGTAATTGGAGTATTTTAAAAAGTACTAATAAAGAATTGCGCAAGACTAAGGTGATTTAACTCTTACTATTATGTAATAGTAAATACACATATTAATTTGATGTATATGTGAAAGTTATGTTATATTGAGATTTTCATTTGGTCAACAGGAGAAACCTAAAAAGACCAGCATGTCCCTGGACGAAGCCGTAGATGATTCAGAAAACATAACAGACTTTCTTTTAGACTTTGAAGAAGAAGATTAATGTCTGAAGTTAAGTAAGATCAATGAATATACCTTTGGGAGGGTTTATAGGGGCGAAAGTGTCATTTTCCGAGTGTTGGCTCTAGTCAAGGTAATACAAATGTCTGAGGTAAGAAGATTGACGAGTGTGCACATGCAGGGCAAAAGTGTATTTTCAAGTGTTAGCTCTAGTCGATGAAACCGCACTTTACACTTTAACTTTTCAATCGATTTGTGATTCGAGCTTAATGGATTGTGATTTTGTGAGGGTAAATTATCTACACTGGGAGGGAGGAAGTCTCTGTATCTGGTATTGATGTTAATTTACTAGTATATATAGATGGTTTCAGTTGAAGTGAATACATATTATATCTTTGAAATACTTTATCTTTCTTTTCTTGAGGATTCTCTTTTGCATAAATGACAGAAACAAGTATCACAAATTTAATGTTTGACAATTCAAAATATAAAAAAATCATCATCTTTCTTCTTCGTATGCGCCACTAATTTAATCATATTTTCTCAAATGCAACCGTATAAAACTAATTGTTCATTGGCAAGCGATTCTTGTATTTTGAGTTATTGGATCTTATTAGGCTATTTCTGACTTATATTCGGATTAAGTGGATCAATTTGTAAGGAAGCCCATATCGCATGTGTATGGGCCCATTAAATTCATAATGCTTTTTTTTTTTTTTATGAATACCTCTCATGTTTTAGGAGTTATATTTTATTAATTGTTTTGGAAACTTGGTTTTAAATACCTTTTGGGCTATATATATGAAGATATCTTTGATTTATTTTGAATTTGAATTAACTATAACATGTAGAAAGTGAAATTTAAAGATTTTGAAAACTGATTTGATTTGGATCTTTGAAAATAAAATAAAAAGATTCTATTTTATTTTTTGTTCTGGAAATTCATGACATAACAAAACTTTTGCGCATCAATTTGTGAAAAAACTTCTGGGCGATTGAAACTATTTTCATTAACCACTCTATAGTATATAATAAATTCACATGCAAGCTGTGATTTAGTATATATGATTTTCCTCAAGTAAGCAGAGATCCTGAATCTTTGGCACCTGAAGATAATTAATTAGCATCATTAATTACTTTTAAAGCATGTTTGAGTATTTGTTTAGTAAACACTAAAATTGATCCCCTCTTTATTTCTTTTTAGCCCTTACCACCCACATGAATATATTATTCATTATCTTAGTACTTTTTCCTGTGGCCAACTCAATCTATTTGATGCTTTTGACTAGTGATTTTCGTGTAGCAAATATAAACCTTTTCTTTTTCATTTCATTCATTATTTTATTTTGGTTAAAAATACCCTCCAAGTAATATCATGTGAATAGTTGAAAAAATTTAAGAGGAAAAAATATGTTATACTATATCTGATAAGAGGGACGCACCTGCTACGAAAAATTTAAGAAGGACAAATTTACAAAAATTAATCCACAAGGAGGACAAAAATGCAATTCACTCAATAAATTTATATCCCACGAGCCAAGTGAAGTGCATGAAAAAACAATTGATCGAAAATACATGAACTTAATATCTTATTTTATGACATCTCAAATTAAAAATATAAAAAGGAAAAAAAAAACAGCAGGGTATTACATTATTATGGGAGGCTCATTCCCTACCATATGCATCACATTTATGTGTGTTTTATAAGTGGCCCCTGTCATGCTTTCATTCAATAATTATGATGAATCATTCAAATTATATAGTATTTGGAGTCCAAGTGGTACTCTTTAAAGAAAAATATCTTGTGGAACAATCTCACCCTGTACGAATCTATTTGATTTTAATTTGATCAAGCTTCAAGAATAGTTTATCACTTGTAGTTCTAGTTTTGCTTTTAATTTATATTTTTACGTTTAATTTCTCTCTAATTTAAAATCGTGAAACATATGTACACTTTGGACCTTAATTGAATTCATTCTACTTTGGGTGTTTGGTTTGAATGTATACTTCAAATTTTTCAAGGATTTTCAAATACTATTCAATAAATTTTTCAAATCGTATAACATCATTTAAATTCAATGACCAAATAACTCGCTATATATTGTAATACGCGACTCTAAATATTTGAAAGCATGAAATTAAAAGGTGTACTTTGTTTAATGAGCATTAATCCCACATGTTTTCTAAAATGAAAACTACATCAAAAGCATTTTCATGCTTTTAACCCTCAAAATTTTGGTCCAATGTTTTCGGAAAACAACATAATTAATTAGTTCAAATAAATTTCTTATTTTCACATAGGAATCGAATTATCTTTGAGAATCTATGGAAATTTAAAATTATTCATACAGAATCATTAGCTAGCTTCAACTTTTTTTCTCCAAATCAATCAAAAATGAAAAAGAAAATAGAGAAAATCCTCTAGATCTAATTTCTAACCTCAAATGCAAATGCACTTGTCGACACCAGCATCATTTATAATTCGGTTTAACTAATTAATTTTGCGATGAAAAAACAGAGACAAAGTTTATTGTGGATAATTAAAGAAATTAGGATCAAATCATGGAGAGATGATATAGAAATGATTAGGTAGGTCGGAATTGGAACAACATAAGTAAAATAAAACAACGTACGAAGTCTTTGTTTGAGGATACATATAAATATATGTAGGATGCTCTGTCACATGATCCAGAAAAGCAAATGGTTTTCTTGTTTCCTTGCCTCAATAAATACTCCTAATTACTACTATAATTCTCCTTAACTAATGACATGCTTAATCATTATCAACTCAAAATGGGACATTAATGACCGTTATTAATTATATTCCCAATCATCATTAGTCTCCCTTAAAAAGAGTAGTAGTATCATTTTCTTGATACACATGCACGAACATGATCTGCACCTGGGGCTCCACCAAATCAAGTCTCCACTAATCATACATAATTAAGACAAACATTTAAGATCATGACATTAAACGGCATAAATGCTTTCAGATTTTTTTCTTACAATATCTAATAGTAGAATTCTTATCATTATTTTTGGTGATGTATATATAGTATGACTAGTGATTTTGATAATTTAATTTGATAATTTTGAACAATATAATTACCTCACGTGCAAGGGAAATAAAAGAAGTGGTAATTGTTATGTGGAAAATAATCAAATTAAATAAACAAAATGAAAATTCAACTTTAATTGTTTTCATGTTTAAAGATTTTTGGGAAAAGAAAAAGTAGTTAACGATGTTTTAATATGAGAGAGAATGGTGAATTGCCAATTATTAATAAGGGGTATTTTCGAAACCGAAAAGTATGACTTTTGACTAGAAGGGGCAAATTAAAAAATTGACAAAAATTGTTCTGGCAGCAACAATCTTTGTTCTGGCAATATCGCTAATCATATAGTATGCACTCCCTTTGTTTTTTTTATTTGTCGTTATGCTGGATTGCATAAAGATTAAGAAAATATAATAAATGGTTACTTTTTCTAAGGAAAAATTCAAAAATATCCTTTTAATCTAATAATTATAGCATTAATTAAAATTAGTTACAACCATTAACAAAAAGGATATAATTTATAGAAAAGAATTAATTTAACTCATAAAATGGCATATAAAAGTAAACAATTTTAAGTTTTAAGAAACAATGTACGCTTCTGCTTAATGTTGATAACATAAAGTTTATTTATCATTTGTTTCACATGTAAAAAATTATTTTCAGAATTTGAAAACCCAAATTCTTTTGTTGGACCAAAATAATGATAAAGTTACACGTACATTGTTCTGATCATTCTGCACGACAATTTTAGACCAAACTCAAGGGTGTCCAACTACCACGTTTTATAGTATAGCCCACCATGGTGGGTCCATATGAACGTCCAATTCATTAAGAATCCATAAAGCATACATGTATTTTTTTACTTTGGTGGTCACAAAATATTCAGTTAATAAAATTAAAAAAAAAACAAAAAAAGTTCAAACAATATCATTGAAATGGTCAATTTATACCTTTTTATTTTTTCTTGATAATAATTGTCAATTTATATCACTTCAGACAAATATATTTGCTTTTATACATGTAGCGACCATTGTTATATCTATATACATTTGTATTATTGTCAATATTATTAAATTAAGTGTTCAAGAATATTCAAATTTAAACTTTTGTCAATAAATAAAATACATATATCCATGTAATTATTAGATAAGTTCAACAATTATAACATGTATTAATACTTAATCTCTGGTAAGAGGGATTACATATTGGACGTACTTAGAGTGAGTTTGGCCCAACGGTGGGAGCTCTTAAAAACACTTCTAGACATTCATTTTTATTTTTGAAATGTTTGACCCCAATTATAGAAATTATTTTTAGGCAATCGTGATTTTAATGGTGTTTGACCCTCACTATCATAATCACTTTTGGGATCTCCAGAAGCTAAAATCAACTTAATTTAGAAGTAACTAAAGTGTTACTTTTGCAAAAGCTATTATCCAAAAATAATTATTTTATAATTGAATTTTATCATAATCAATTATTGCCAAAATCCATTTTAGTAAAATTAATTCTCCTATAATTAATTTTCGAATCGCTAGGCCAAACTCACCCTTGATACTTAACTTAGGGCTGGCGATATTGCCAAAACACATTTTATTTTTGCCAGAGCAAATAAAGTTGATAGACAATACTACCCTTCTTAATTAATTCTTCACGAGAAAACACATATTCATTTACTAACATTCCCTTAACACAATCTTCTCTCTTTAAAATGGATGAGATCCTCTTAATTTCCTAAAACCTTTTATTTCCCTAGAGACTACCATCTCATCAATCACAAAATCAATTCTCATACTGAAATACTTATTTATCAACTCCAAATTTTGCGAGTCAGTGTATGAAACAAAAACTCTTTGGACCTGTTTGTCTCGCCTTTCGGAGAGTGGTTTGGGAAAGTGGTAGAGGTTTGAGAAATAATCTCGATTTGCGTAATGTTGTTTGTTTGGGTTTTGGAAGAGTTGTTTGAGAAAGTAGCCGCAATTTTTGACTTTTTTAATATAGAGAAAAATAGAAATAGAGTAGAAAAGTGGCCTGTTTGTTTGACCTTTCGGAGAGTGGTTTGAGAAAAAAATTACTGTAGCTAATTAATTGAGAGAGTAGTTGGATTGTTTGTTTGACCTTTCCGAAAACCGAAATATTTTTCGAAAAAGCGAGACAAACAGGCTCTTTATTTGTTAAGAGTTTAGCAACAAAAGTATTATACGCCCAATGTCTTAATAATCTACAAAGCATGTTTGTAATACAGAGAAAGAGTATCTATTTTTGTAATTAATAATCATAACGCTATTGCTCTTCTATTCCCATCGTTAATGAAGAAGTTTCGAAGTTTTTCCCTCTGCTTCCACTCAACAATCGCAAAAACATAAATTGAATTTGCTTTCATTAGCATATTTGATTTTTCTTTATAAACCCATAACAAATTTAATCAGAAATTGATAATTTTAATTGTGTAAAGTTTTTTGTTATTGATTTTTCTCTATATGGATAGACAAGAAGAAAGAGAGTGGAAGGAAAGCGGGTGAATTAAATTCTTATAGAAGGGTATCTAAGAAATTTAAAAAAAAAAAATTATTCTGCCAACAACAATTGTTGTTTATGGAATAATTAACTTAAATAATCAAATTTTGATAATTGTGACTTTGTCTTTGAGAAATTAATGGAAGAAGTGCTGGACTGAATTTGAAATAGATGAAAATTCAAAATGTAAAAATAAATAGTCCCGAGGAAAGAGGGCGGCCGAGAAGTTTAACGGCAGCAAGCACTGATAGTCATAGTCAAAAAGAGCGAGCCATTAATGGGCAATGGGCCCCACCCGGGAGAGAGAGAGGAAATCAAGATTTTGCAGAATTTTATTGGGCCCCCTAAATCTATGAGCTGTTCAATTTCTGGATATCTCAACTTTCTACAACTCCCCGCTGGCCCGCTTCATTCCCTTACCCTATACTCCGTGTGGAAAATTATGCACTTGTTCTTGAAAAAAAAGGTTATATAATCTTAAAGTATTAGGGTGATAGTATCAGTTATTTCCTAAAATATTAATTATAATACTTATATTATTATGTTATAGTTTTATAGTTTTTATTTTAAATATACTCCTGTCTTTTTCATAAATTAAAATATTTTTATTAATTTATTAAAATAAAATTGTCTCTTTATTAATTATGAATTCATTCATCAACTAAATAATATTATGTATTAATTTCTTTATTTTTTTACCATATTTTTTTCAATCTCAAATTTCTTTTTCATTTTCATCTCATTTTTTTATAATCAAAAGAAGCAAAATAAATGAAGAAATTGAAAATTTTAATATTGTTTGGTAAATGGATGTATTCATAATTAATAAAAAAAATTGATAAAGAAATGAAGAAATTAAAATATAATATTGCTTGGTGTCAACCCTGAATTTTGCGAAAAGAATTCGAAGGAGAATTACTCAGTATTTTTAATAATAATTCGTACCAAAAATAGATGAGATTATTATCACCAAATAAAAATATACAAAAATATAAAGAAAATAATTGCGATAGAAATATAAAAAATTGAAACATAAAATAAAGAACAAATTGAAACATAAATCAAGAAACAAATGAGACGAAAATAAAGAAAAAATTTGAGACCATAAAACCGAAGGAAATCGAAGAAATGAAGAAATTGAAATATAATATTATTTGGTGGATGGATGAATTCATAATTAACATAAATATTTTTTGATAAATTAATAAAGAAATAAGGTATTTGTTTCAAAAGAAACGGGGGTATTGGGGATAAATGTTACAATTGATACTTTAGGGGGTAACTGATGTCACCTCCACTTCAAGAGGGGAAAGTGTATTTCACCCTAGAATATATTATAATCTTTTATAATTTATTTAAGTTGATCGGTCATCCGTAATAAAGAATTATAATAAAGAATTATAAGACAGAGTATATTATTATTGATGCTAAGTCAATTGAAAGTTTGAGTTATAAACCCACAACTAAACTATATATAATTAGTCTATTTAATAAGAAAACTAAAATCTTAAAAAATGACATAATTAAAAAATGACTTACAATAACTTTATCATAATTAGGTTTATGACATATTCTTTTTCTTGATAATTTTTTTGGAAACTGAATGAATCATTAATCATGAGGTGACAATAGAATTGAAGTAGTGGGTCGTGATCATGAAAACTCTATTGCGCTATGTATGTCCTTTCAATTTTCATACTTACTTCATAAGAAATAAATACTGCATGCATGTTATGTCTATATCCATCTCTTCAAATTATTGAGCTTAATACTTTCGATCAACTTAAATAAATAGTACTCCATGACCGTTTGGTATGATGTAATAGGAGGAATTATATCATATTATATGTTTTAATATGAGTTATTAGTGTCATTGTTTTAATACTAAGTCAAATTGATTAAATTCTTATGACCTGGTATTGACTAGATTATAATTCATCCAGGCATAGGTGAATTAGTTAATCCGGACGAATATGAATTCGGTGAAATATCACTTATAACATCAAATTTACACATTACTTATTTTAACATATCATAAATTCTTCTTAAATCTCTGAAAATGAAACACATTCTGCAAAAATTAACTACAAACTAAAAATCTATATCAATTTACAATTAACATGAAGACATTCGATCTAAAACATTGAATAAATCTTGATCAGTTCATACTTTTATACGTATTGTACAAATGTCTTCGATGAGTTGATATATCTTAAATAACTTAGTACGTTCAATTAAGTAGTAAAAATATATTAATATATGCCTAAACTCATAACTCCACTAAACATATTGTAATTGAAAACTTTAATGTAATATGACTCAATAAAATTTATCAAACGTATTTTTAATATGACCTTCAATCCGACTCTGATCTAATGCACCTTAATCCCGTACACCATACCAAACGTCCCAAATAATATTACGAAAGGAAGAATATCTAGTCATATGTATATTTGGCATATATGCACCTATATATATTCACAAGTATTATGTATACTGGCGGTATTAGTTCTGCCTAATAATTACTAATAGTGTATTTATAGTGTGCATTATAATAGTATTATATTAATTGATAATGAAGAAAGAATAAGAAAACCGAATAAAAGAGGGAGTGGTCCATGGAAGTACGGAAACCGTACCAGGAATCCGTATCCATTTGTTTATCTTGTTTTGCCTGGCAATTGGCAAACCATGTGTACAACTAACATGAAAAAACAAATAGGGGGCGAGTTTCATTTAATGGTCCCAATCTGTTTTGATATGATTTTATTATCACACAATGTGTATCACATTGTATGGTATAAGGAGTATAATTTATACCATAGAATGTGACACATATTGCGTGGTAATACCATCTAATTTGGAATAAATATTATGGGGGTCATACTAAATATATGGGGTTAATACTATGTAATGTGATCATGTACCATACAATGTGATACACATTGTGTGGTAATACCACCTAATGTGATATTAGCGGCACCTAACGTAGCGTCACCCTAGAATTTTCCATGATTTATAAACGTATTTAGCCCTTAATTTTACTGTATGCTTGTGGATTAGTGTCCCGGTTTTATGGATAGGTCACGAGTTGCCTACCAAGTACCACTAATAGAGATTTCAAAATTTTGAAAAATGGTGATCCACTTAGTTTTTTTCTCTATCTTTCAAAAAAATAAAAATAAACACATCCTGCTTTGATTTTGATATAATGACGCATTACTTCATTTTTCTTCCCATAATCTTTAAAATGATAAACTCATTTTTACGAGTTTTACTATCCCCACTAATGTGGATTCTGTTTTAATTTAGTACTAGTTGATTAGTAGTTTATTTTCTTTGAAATTTGATTGTATTAGAATAGACTTCTAATTTATGATTTGACGTAATGATGTAATTCGTATCTCCAAAAATAAAAAACCTCAAACATGATGCCCAACATGATGTAAAGATGTAATTTGGACGTACTTTAATATTATTTTGCGACGTTGATATAGCATCTCCAATTGAGAGCCAAAATGGGGACTCAGAATAATTTGGATCCAAAAAATTAAAAAAATGAGGCTATATTAGAGTATCCAAGGGGAAGTGCAAACTACTACTTACCCCGACTGAGCCCAAATTTGGGCTCAAGGCTAGGGCACCCAAATCTTTTTTTAATTCGATATGTGGTCAAGATAAAAATACTAATAATTTAAAATATAAATCACAACTTAAAAAAAAAATAATAATGACGGCACAACAATGAATTCATTGTCTACAACTAATAATTATTATAAAATTCAAAAGTATTTTGAATTTTATTTATTTTGAATTTAATTGAAATGTACTTTTATTTGTATTTTTAATTTTTAAATAGGCTCTGATTTTAAGTTAATTAATTGAATTAATTTTAAAAAAGGCTTCCGTTTTATATGTCTACTGATGCTGTAAAAACTTTTTCAGGATGTACAAAATACCGTAACCGATTGCAAATGAGTGATTTGAGTCCAAATTTTAAACTCTCCATTGATCTTAACGAGTGCACCGGTGTGCATGACAATATTATGAAAAATTTATGTCACTTGTTTCTTTTTTCCATTGAATATATATGATGTACACTGAAAAATATGATATTGAATTCTACTCACTTTCCGGCCATTACTTTTTAGATTAAACGTATATGATTTTGCTCTACCGGAGTTGGGAATTGAATTTATAAATAGATACTCCCTCCGTTTTTTTTATTTGTCGTTTTGACAAAAAAAATTTGTTTACTTTTGTTTGTCGCTTTAGGATTTCAATGTAATATTAATGTTCTTTTATCAATTTTACCCTTCTTACTAATACCTATCATAGTGATAATTAATGCTAAGATTATTTGATTAAAATGATATTTTGGAATTTTTACTTAAAAATGTGGCTATTTATGATATTTCTTGATTCGTGTGCAATCCTCTAAAACGACAAATAAAAAAATCGGAGGGAGTAATTGATATGATAAGTCAAATCTAAATTGTATAAACTTTATAACTAGCAAAATTTAATAATTACATATTCAAAATTAACTTTAAAATATATAATAAAAAAATTAATTGCACCGGATCATTTAGGACCACCATCAAAACTAATTTTTCAAGGTTATATCATATCATATATGTGAACACAATGAACCCAGTGTTGTTGATGATATAAAAGATTAATGCCATCGTCCTACTAGACCCTACCCCTATTGATGATTAAAAATATGGTCCTAGTGGTTTTGAATATTTCCATTAACAATTGGCGTGTGACAATCATATGCAGCTAAATAGAAAATACAATATTTCCTATATTTTGGTTTAAGAGTTTTAAAAAAATTCCAAGACTCGGGTTGATCAATTTCTGATGTAACCAATGATTTTTCTTTTTTTAATGATGAAGTTTATTGAAAAAATGAATTAAAAAATAGAGTTTTTCTTTTTAAGTGTAGTCAATTTGTAGGATTGAATTATGGGATTCATTGTGTTGGCGAAGATAACTGTATTACCCAAAATAGGACGACGTTACATAGAGATCAATTAATCCAAACCAGGTCTCTTTTTTCGATGAATATATCTAAGTCTAAACTAGCTAAATTCCTTCTATGTAATGTAATGTAATGATTTTTTTTTCTCAAGGGTTTATAATTCTTTTTGAGACGGATTGGGCACATTAATGTAAATATCTCTCCCAATAGGAATTTGAATCTGAATCCATTACTTTTTATGACTAGTCCCTTCCACTAGATCAATCACCTGTTGGTGTCTCATCATTTTCTTTGTCATGGGTTTGAAGATATAAATATGACTAGAGTTGTTAATAGAATGTATTTTAATTTCAAAATTTAATTAATCGGTGGTAAATAGAAACTTATTGTATTACTAAAAAATGAATATTCTGCCCCCAGGGCATATCTCCAACTGGTCGACCAATGATTCATAAGGCTTGCTCCAGCGGCAAGGGTGGGGGTTCGAATCCCATTTGGAACTTGGATGGAAGCATTTCTATGGGTCTATCTAAGGGTCATTTGTGGTGAAGACCCCTTTGTGCGCAGAGTGTACAGCAGTATGGTGGGAACCCGGGGCTTGGTGGAGGCACATCCTGCGATTTACATCCTTCAGGATTCTAGGGCAAGGGTTCTGAGGGTCCAGGATTAGTCTAGTGTAAGCTTGTACACCTGGGTTATCAAAAAAAAAAAAAAAAAAAAAAAATGAATATTCTATATAACCGACTAAATCATATAGCCTCAAAGAGTTGCTAAAATAATCATATTTGCACTTTATTCACTTATGACCAACTCTAGTTATTCTTCCCAAAAAGAATCGGGCATGTTGTTTATCTCGCATATATTACCCAAATTTATTTAGGGTTTGGGAAAAATGAGATAAACATAATTTGTATATGTTGAAATAAATTTATTATCTCAATTTTTTTAAACTATTCTCTAAAATGTCAAATAAACAATAATTTCCTTTATCTCTCGAAAAATCTACACAAACTTTTATTTGATTTGACATAAAATAACACTCCAGTATATTTCTTACATCACTTACCTTATAAAACAAACTACGAAAAATCATACACCTATCTTTTTTCACAAACAAATATCACAAAACTTAAACAAACAATATTACGCAAATCGATATTATTTCTAAAACCCCCTCTACTTTCCCACAAATCAAACAAACAAATCCATTATATGAAACAAGCCAAATACATATAAATGACGTTATATTATGCATAAGAGAAAGTGATAAAATAAATACATGTATCTTTACTTTTAAAAAAAGTAATATTTTATTAGATAGATAGTCTAGTATTGTTGTAACATTAAGATTTAAAGGAAATGAATAGGAAATTGAATAATTGAGATATCCTGGTTGGGCTGGCAATGGCCCATAATACGATGTTTTGATGTATAACCCAACTACTAAACTAAGGCCCACTTGGGTTGGCATTTACTTCTATTTACCAAAGCCGGTGAAGGGTACATACAATACAATACAATACAACACAACACAACTAAAGGTCTAAAATCTAATTATTGCTTGGTCCACTGCTCCCACTCCCACCACATACTCTCTCCAAAAAATGTAAAATAGAGAAATCAGACGTACCTTTTCTCTGTACCATACCCATGGGCTAAATAAAAAATGTCAAAAAAGAAAAACATTATAAAAATGTTTCCGGATGAAAATGAAAGAAGGTTATATTGCTCATATATTGATAGGGCTGTCAATTGAATTGCATAGGGTTCATGCACATTTTCATGACTCGATCAGATTAAATTTAATTCGAGTTTAGTTAAATTAAAATATAAATTTCATTGATGCAAATAATCAGATTAAAGTCCAACTGATCATAATGTTAAAACAAATTCATATACTACAGGCAGGAGATCAAATATCTACTGAGATTGTACAAGAATATAACTTTTTCATACATGTAATCAATGCTAAAAGAAAAAGGAAAAATTATGAAAATTGATAATTAAGGTATTGTAACATTATTAAGAATCCATGTTAGTCTGAGCATTACTTAACATCCGATAAATAAAAAAAAAATAAAAAAAACAATACTATTGTTGAGTGGAGCAGAAGAGAGAGAAAAACTAGAACGGAAACGAGAAAACATAAACTAATAATGATGTACACCTTTTTAGTTAAATAAATTGTAGAGTTTATTATTATTATTACTACGTAGGAGTATTATATTATGTATTTGGAGAGAGTTAAATAAATTAGTAGTATATATTAATGTATGTATTAGTAAGTAGGAGGTGTTTGTTTGAGTTGAGATTTGAGAAGCAGAGCACATAAATACATACATACATACTGTTTTCAGTTCCACCATTTCCATTCTTCTCCAAACCGGCCCTTTACTTTTATGTAGTACTTGATAAATTACAGACAATATATACATATATATATATATATATATGTATAGGTTTATTATATGCCTGTGTTCAGTGGCAGGCACACACGCATGCATCCATGGAAGTTAATTAATATCAGACCCATTTTGTAGGAAAGAATGGCATTTATAAATTAGTACATGTCATTTGAATTTTGTAGCGACAAAACAAAGATAAATCATTATATTATATTGGTCTTTCTCTTTTAGTTGGACTCTAATTTCAAGCCGGTTTTGGTGATCCTACTGAGATCTGAGTAGGGGTTTGTGCCTTTTTGCAACAAACTAGTATGTGCTAAGCTAAAGATTGGATTTTTAGCTGGAAAATGTGGTGATTGTTTGGTTCATTTTGCAATAGATTTAGGGGGTGTTGTTTGGTGGATAAGTTTAAGAGAGCTGATGAAGATTAAACCTTTTGCGCTTTCTTAGTGAAAACAGGCTCTGGTTGAAGGGTATTTTTGGCTAATCTGGACTTGAATACAACTTCATGCATTGAATTTTTCTCAGAGGAAAAAGTTGAGATATCATGCTATTTTGGGGCAAAAAGAAGGTTTTTTTTGTGATGGTCAACATGGATACTTCGTAATTATTGGCTTGGCTCCTAATTTGCTATTTATATCTGCAAATATGAAATTCTCTTCTGGTGAATTCAATGATCTGTCTGCTGAAGGTATACTGTTTCTTCTTGGAGTTTATATCTTCTTTTCTTTCTCGTGTCTTAATGAAAACTAATGTAAGTTAATGAATTCTTTTTCCTAGGCTGCAAATCTAGAAGTGAATTTTAATCTTTTCTTTCTTCTTTTCAATTTTCATTTTGTTGTTCTAAAACAAATGCTTTTTAACCATACAGTTGGCTTGAACTTTCATTCACTAGGATCCTCCTAATTATGATTATTATTATTCTCCCCTAAAAAGTAGTATTTGTTTTCTAGTTTTACCTTTTGAAGATTCAACCTAAAACTTATTAAGAATGAAATAAGAAACACGGTACTTATGGTGCTGGAGGTTTGAAGGGAAATTGACAACTATTCTTTCTTTTTTCTTCTTCAAAGAAATTAGAAAGCAATTTTGGGTATATTTCTATATGTGATCGTTTGTTACAGTATTTTTTACCAGTCCTTATCCGATAAATACTTTATGATAAAATTATGCCAAATTCTTGAATGTTTAAAAGTTCATTGAGAAGTGATGGATCTGAATTTGATGAACAGGAGAGAAAAACTACCTAAACACTGAACTTTGGCATGCCTGTGCTGGTCCTCTTGTTTCTCTACCTGCTGTTGGAAGTCATGTGGTGTATTTTCCTCAGGGTCATAGTGAACAGGTTTGTTTCAATTATACAGAAATGAATAGCTTTCTTTTATTGAAATTTGAGCACTATATATATATATATATATATATGCACACATTTTATGAAATTATAGTATTAAAGACTGTTTATATCAATGTGTAATATTCAGGTTGCTGTATCTACTAACAAAGAAGTGGATGCTCAGATACCGAATTACCCAAGTTTACCTCCACAACTCATTTGCCAGCTCCATAATGTGACAATGCATGTGAGTGCCTTCAAGTTATATTATGTTCCATATACACTCAGGCTTCACTTGTATTTGAGGGATTTTGGACTTGAAGAAATGACTCCAATACTGTGTGGATTTTAAACTAGTTTTGAAATACTTGAGTCCAAATTCCTAAATCCAAATAAAGCCTTATAACCATAGTTTCGGTCATAAAAGCTTATATTTGTGTTTAACTAGGCCGATATAGAGACAGACGAGGTTTATGCTCAAATGACCTTGCAACCATTAACTCAAGTATGTCACTCCATCTTAAATACTTTCATACTCCTTTTTTTTTTCTTCCTCTTCCTCCCCCCCCCCCCCCCCCTCTTTGCAAATTCATTGTTTTATTGCCCTTCTTGTGCAGCAAGAGCAGAAGGAGGTTTCATTCCTTCCTGCAGACTTAGGTGGGGCAAGCAAACAGCCAACAAATTACTTCTGCAAAACTTTGACTGCCAGTGACACCAGTACTCATGGTGGTTTTTCGGTTCCTCGGCGTGCAGCAGAAAAAGTCTTTCCACCATTGGTATTTTTTTTTAGTAATGATTTGACACCAATAATTCACAACCACTGCTTCAAGGGTACTATAATGTGTATTGATGATATCATTGCCATTTACAGGACTTTTCCCTGCAACCTCCAGCTCAAGAGTTGATTGGGAGAGATCTGCATAACAATGAGTGGAAATTCAGACATATATTCCGAGGTAAGTTCTTGATTGTAGGACAAAGTTACAAGGAAGAAAGAGAAGAAACTATACATATATATCTTTTGATCACAGAACAATTTCTGTGGCCTTCCATTTATAATGGGATACTGTCCTGCACCAAAATATGATTTTTCAGCTTAGTGAGGAAGCTAGATGGTATTCTCATAACACTTAGACATAAAAATTTGTATGAATATATCAGAAGCTTTATACATATACATTTGCATGTCAACAAATGCACTTTTAGCCCCACAATATGGGGCACTCTAACACTTTCAACTTCTTGCATATTTCGTCCTTTCCTCCCTTTCCATTCAATTCGAAATTTCTGTCCAATATAGGACTGTTTTGTTTTCCACTTTTAGTCCAATAGGCCATAGGATAATCTTTGTTTGGCACTTTTCGTCCCAAATTGGATGAAATGTGCATAAAAGTTTTAAAAAGTGCGTGACTTTTACTAAAAGTGTAGAGTGTCTAGGCCTATGTAAATGTCAATGTATGTACCTATGGTTCACTAAATTTAATTTCTTGAACTACTATTCAATTCTTGATAATTTCTTGTTATACTCTTATTATCAGGTCAGCCAAAGAGGCATCTTCTTACAACAGGGTGGAGTGTGTTTGTGAGTGCCAAAAGACTTGTTGCTGGTGATGCAGTTCTTTTCATATGGTAGGCAAGGCACCCTTAAGATTAAAATATATATGGTGTCATTTTTTCCCCCAAACTAATTTGCCAATTACTTGTTTGTTCTGATTAATTAACCTGCAGGAACGATAAGAATGAATTGCTTATTGGTATAAGACGTGCAAATCGATCACAAGCAATGATGCCTTCATCAGTTTTATCAAGTGATAGTATGCATCTAGGCCTTCTTGCTGCTGCTGCTCATGCAGCTGCTACAAACTCTCGTTTCACCATATTTTATAATCCCAGGTAGGTACTTTATATTTCTTACAAAAATTTAATTGAGTGAAATGCAAAAATACCCCCTGAACTTTCTAATTAGCAAAAATACATGTGTGTTATTTTATTAGCAGAACACCCCCATGTGATTTTTTTTAATTAACAAAAAACCACATATGAAATTCAGATTATTGTCAAATTATTAAGTGAATACAGGTTAACAAGCACAGGGGATATTTTTTAACTTAGCTCAAAATTAATTGCATAATTAAGATGTTTTATTATTCCATAATTTAACATATTCCTTAATACAGGACTTGTCCCTCTGAATTCGTTATAGCTCTAGCTGAATATGTAAAAGCAGTATATCACACTCGAGTCTCTGTGGGTATGCGTTTCCGGATGATGTTTGAGACTGAAGAATCTAGTGTTCGTCGGTAAGTTTGACCCCTGTGCAGATTTTATATTATCATCTATTTTCGGCAGAATTGCATTTTTAGACCCACTAGAATGGACCATCAACATTTTGGCTCCCAAGCTTTACAGAATTGCACTTTTGGTCACAATCTTTTAGAATGTTAGACATTTCCATCCAATATTTGCATTATTGGTCCCATAATATAGTCTCTTGATTTGCACTTTTTGTCCCATATAACTGTAATTTGCACTTTCGCTGCCAAATTGGATTGAAAGGTTGGCAATAGGAGTAAAAATGAAAAATTAGGACCAGAAGTGCAATTATGTGAAGACAGGACCAAAAGTGTGGATTGACCAGTCTCGTGGGACTAGAAGAGCCATTATTGAATTTCCGCTAATTTTTTTTTTTCCTTCTAAAATATTCGGGATCCAAATTGTGGGTTTCTGCATGGACCAAAAGTGCATTGTTCTTGATTCTTTGAGTATATATACATATATTTCTTTCGTGCTAGAAGGTGTCATCCTTCCATTTCTGTAAGGCTTTTGATGTGCTTTTGTTTCAGCTACATGGGCACAATAACCAGCATAACTGATTTGGATCCTGTTAGGTGGCCAAATTCGCACTGGCGGTCTGTTAAGGTATGCCACTTTCTGAGTTTACTGAATTTTAGAGTGTGAATATAATATGCATATGATGTTGGAATTTTATTTTAATGGAAGATATATGCATTCATGTTGCATTCTTCATTAATATATTTTGTGTGCCAATTGTGGCTACATTGACTAGCCACTTTGGTGGTCTAGGGAGCCTTCGCTCTCTTGGAGTTGCTCACTTACAAATGACACAATGAACCCCTATTTATACTAGTCTAAGAACACTCTAGATACAAATTAATGTAGATACATTCATATATCCAACTACATCTTGGAAATACTAGTTCCTTGAATCTAAAGTGACTCTCAATTTAATTCATGCATTGTGGAAATTTCAATTATTTCCAACATATGATTTTTTAACCAATCTTATTGCTATAAAGAAGATTGTATTGTATTGAGGTGTTCTATATAGGGACCTAAAATTATGTTTCTCATGGATTTATATCTCTATTTAATGCAGGTAGGATGGGATGAATCTGCAGCTGGGGAGAGACGGCCAAGAGTGTCTCTGTGGGAAATCGAGCCTCTAACAACATTCCCCATGTATCCATCACCATATTCTCAAAGATTGAAGCGACCATGGCCACCCAGTCCCCCCTATACAGGTCTCGAGTCCATTTCTCTTTCAAATACTTGGCAGTTTTAATCCCGCGCTCTCAAACATGGCACTTCTAGTCCCCCGCTTCCCTTCCCAGCTCTTTAAATAATTTCTCCAATGTCTACACTTTTGGTCCCATATATAGGACCCTTTCTTTGTTTTGTATCTTTGGTCCCTAATGGGATGGAAAAGGGAGAAGGACGAAATAGTGCAAAGTTTACTTAAAGTTGGGAGCAAAGTGCTGCTTTTGAAAGTGTGGGACTAAAAATACTAATTTGTCCAGTTCTGTGGGATAAAAAAAAATGAAATTCTATAACAAGTTAGTGTACCTAATCTGCATGTATCTTTTGTTGCTCTAAGGGATGAATAACGATGATATGGGATTTAATTCTTCCCTCATGTGGCTCCGCGGAAATGTTGGGAACCAGGGCGGAATGGAATCTCTCAACTTTCAAGGAATCACACCCTGGATGCAGCCAAGGCTCGACACTTCTTCAGTTCTTGGCACACAAAATGACATTTACCATGCCATGGCTACTGCTGCAGCTTTACACGAACCGAGATTCATGGACCCTGCTAAACAACTCCTTTCATCGATTATGCAGTTCCAGCAACCTCAAGCTCCACGAGGCCATGCGGACCTTCTTCAGCACCATCAGAACTCGTTCAATAATGTACAACTCCAGCAGCACCATGTACAACAACAACAACAACAACAACAACCGATGAATGGCTGGCCTAATAAGCGTGTTGCTCTTGATCAATTGGGGCAATCGAACACAAATGTTTCTTTGCCTCCGTTTCCTGGGCGGGAGGAGTGTGTGATAGAGCAAGAAGCTGGGAGTAGTGATCCACAAAACAACTTTCTTTTTGGGGTTAATATAGATTCATCCTCTCTTCTTATGCCTATTAATGGGATGTCAAATCTGAAAGGAGTAGGTACTGATAGTGATATTACGACGATACCCTTTTCCTCTCCAAGCTACAACATGAGTGGCTCCTGTGCCGATTATTCTCTAAACCCAACTATGACTTCAAGCAGTTGTATTAATGAGTCGGGTTTCTTGCAGTCCTTGGAAAACGTGGGGCACGTAAATCCACCTGACCAAGCCTTTGTTAAGGTAAGTTGCCTTGAGGCTTGTTTGCAAAAGCTATTTCCTTAGGGTCAATATATGATACTCCATCTTTCCGAATATGATACGCAGGTTTACAAATCGGGATCGTTTGGAAGGTCACTTGATATTACCAAGTTTAGGTGCTACAATGAACTGCGTAGTGAGCTTGCACATATGTTTGGGCTTGAAGGCCAATTAGAGGACCCTTTGAGATCAGGCTGGCAGCTTGTGTTTGTTGACCGAGAAAATGATGTTCTTCTACTCGGTGATGACCCCTGGCCGTAAGTGAAACATTTCTTTGTAATGCATCATTGGTTTTAAGAGTCGATGTTCTTACTTAAAAAATTAAATTACTCGTGTATTTCCAGGGAATTTGTGAACAATGTATGGTGTATAAAGATTTTGTCGCCTGAAGAGGTTCAAGAGATGGGAAAACGAGGGCTTGAACTTTTGAATTCTGTTCCCACGACTCAGAGGCTACCACCCGAGCCCACAAGAGGCGAGGAATATGAGCGTTGGCGTACCATCTATTGAGGCATAGGATTTCTGAACCAATTTTACTAGTTAGTTATTATTAGTAGCATTGATCGATATCCACTATATATGTATGGAATGGAAAATTATCATCATATATATTTCCATGTTAAAGATTTATGAAAGAACTTGTAGTAATGTAATTATGATAGTATTTATATATATATAGTAACATGTACTTTTTGTTGTCAATCTAATCTATCTAGACTAAATTAATATAAAATTTGAACAGTGAAACATATATTCCATATATGATTTTAAAATTCATGGTCATTGTCATTATTATTTCAGTGTTTGTTCTGATCGAGCTGCAGGTATCTTCAGATTTGTGATGAGTTCAGTTATGTCTTTGGATTTGAGTGTGATTTACTAACCTAACTCCTAATTCATCTAAAAAAAAAATAATATAAATATTTGTATTTTTTTAAAATTTATATTATTACTTTATCTTTATATATATATATTTTTTTTATTATCAACCAAAAAAATATTGGGTGCACTATTCCAAAATGCTGGTAACAACTAAAAAGTTATCCCAATTCAGATCTATTGTGACTAAATGGGTCATAACGTGATGGTTTTCCTTTCTTATGCGAAAGGCAGCACACGTTATTACAACCTATTTTATTGAATTCATATTATATATGGTTTATTTTTCTTAATGAAAGTTGTCTAAGATATGACTCCATTTAATTTGTCGAGGGGCTGTCCACTTATTAATAGGCATGCAGTACTAGTAGTAGGCTACTAGCTAGCTTAATTATATATATATATATATATATATATATATATATATATATATATTAGTCTTTTTATCTTTACAAAGAAAAAAAGAAAAAAGGATTGATCATATCATTTGGACGTCTTTTTGGATCGGTATCTCATTCATTCATTATTTCCCTCCCTCATCATAATAAACAAATGGAATGGAACATTTTACGGAATGCTAATTTTCATTTGACAATGTATATATAGTAATTGATGATTGCTTGTGAATAAGATAATAATTTTCCAAACATGCATGGGTATTCTATAACAAATTAAAGCGAGCTTGTTTTTTCAATTAAATATTTAAATATATATATATATATATATATATATATAT
The DNA here is from genome assembly GCA_038501285.1 of Penstemon eatonii. Lineage (NCBI taxonomy): Eukaryota > Viridiplantae > Streptophyta > Magnoliopsida > Lamiales > Plantaginaceae > Penstemon > Penstemon eatonii. The sequence goes on along the minus strand of CM076708.1, from coordinate 66,417,727 downwards.
ATATATATATATATCATTGCATGTAACTTAATTAATAATTTGCTGGTGCTGGGTATTTTCATTTGATCCATCGATCTATCAATCAATCTTTTTGGCAACTACTATATAGCTAGCTGCTTGCACATGTTCACTGATCACTTGTAACGTTTGTTTGCTTATATACATTCATAATAATTTTATATATATCTAATTAATTTGAAGTTAATATATTGTGTGTGTACGTGCATGAGTGAATATCCCTATTATATATATATATATATATATATATATATATATAGCTAGGCTAGGGTAGGCTAGGCATGGACGTAAGTATGTATATATACACGGTCACTCGCGTGATCTGTACTTGTTTTAGTTTTTAAGGTTAAATCCTATAACTTGTTCCTATATATATATATGATGTGACTTAATACATGCATGTATGCATGCAAAGAAGAGTGACAAGTTGAGAATATCTCTTAAAATTATTATATATATATATATAATATGCCACAGCCACTAATACATAAATTTCTATCATTGAGATTGAGTATATATCATATCATATCATTTTTACAATTAATGCAATGCATGACTGATTTTTCTGCATCGTGAATAATTAATTAATTATTAGCTATAGCTTATATCGAACATATATCCCACATCGATCATGCATGGATACATCCAAGAGAATTGCATGCTAACAATTTAACTATATATATATATATATATACACCCTAATTAATTAATTCCTAATTACCTTCTTCTTAACATATTCATTCTTCCCCAGTACTCTCACTTAACAATAATAATAAATATAAATAAATAATAAAGAAATAATAATATTAATAACTAATAAGAATACACAAAACGATTTGGGAATAATAAAAAATATATTTAAGATTGACATGATTTAGGAATAATAAAAAGTAATTTAAAATTGATATTCATAATAAGAAATAAAATTGGTACACAATAATACAACAATTAATACATTTTTTGAAAAGATTACACAAACTAAAGATTTTTTATTAAATAAAAACAAAAATATTTAAAAAAAATAAGAAACAGCAGATGGCTGACAATTGTCAATCACCTTCGAGCGAGTGGAACGCACTCGTCCACTCAGCAAATGAGCGACCTCAAGGTGTGAAACAAAGGGAAAGCCCATTGTCTCACGCCTTGAGCAATGGGTTAACCCATCAAGGGATTATTGCATTTTTCAAACCTTCCCCCCCCCCCCCCCCCCTCCTCTTCATAAAATTTCACCCTTTTCATCCCTCTAAATTCTAACATTCCTTTGCCCCCTCTTCATAGAAAATGGCAAAATGCCCTAATGGATATAGAGAATGAATCCTTTTATGAGCCCTAGTGGGAGTAAGGCGCGAACACCCGGCCCTTTTATTGAATTATTATCATATTTGCTAGCTTTCGAAAAGCAATGATTATATATACATTTTATATTTGGGAATAGGAAAAAGAGGTGGTCCAGTCCATTCTAGGTCGCAACACAGCACAGCATGCATTGTCTCCTTAGGAGGTGTCCATCATGCAATGCATCCTGAATTTCCTTTTTAATTTCCATCTCTACACATGTACACCTTTATTTCCTTTTTCTTTTTCTATTTCTTATAATTCAATTAGATTAGACTAATTCTATTCATACTTTTCGGTGTCAAATTTCAATTCATTTGTTAACATCCTCTTCGGTGAAAAATAGGTTGGGCAATTTGGCTTGCTCCACGTGCCTCTTGTCTCCCTATCATTTTTCGTTTTTTTCTTAATGCTTAAATAACTTAAATAAGTTCATTGTTAATTTCATCATATGGAGTGTCCTGTGAAACCTAATTAATTTTAAAATCTTTAATATTGATATTGTGTTGAAATTAATTATTCTCCCCTTTTATTACAATCGAAATGTGGTAATTAATTCATGTTAATAGAATATGGACTTAAAAAATCATTAAACTCCCTCCATTCACACGGATTACTAAATGTAATAAATAATCATTTTTTAAGTAAAAACCCCAAAATATCCTTTTAATCAAATAATAAAGACATTAATTACAAGCATTAACAAGAAGGATAATATTGCTAGGAAAAAAAAAATTTACAGTTAAATCCTAAAACGACAATTAAATGTAAATATTTTTTATGGGCTTTTGGCACTTTGCACCCTGAAATTATAGGGTTTTAACACTTTGCATCCTAACTTAAAAGTTTTTGCACTTTACACCATGGAAATACAATTTTGTTTGCTTCCTAGTGTGTGTTTTGAAAAGAAGAAAAAAATTCATTGATTGAAGGGTATAATAGTTATTTTTGAATATTTTTGGCACTTCGCACCCTAAAAGTATACATTTTGATACTTTGCACTTTGAAATATAGAATATTGGCACTTTGCACCTAAACAATAATATTTGTTATTTTCAACCCCGACTTAATATGATAATCTAAATAATGTAAATAACATGCAAAATAATAATATGTTAGATATGTACACGTGTATTTTAGATATAAAGTAAGTAATCTAGATGATACTTAAAAACAAAATGAAGACAATGTCTTTCTTTTAATCTAAATTTTACTGAGAGAAAATATTAAAATAAGTTATTATAAAGTAAAATAAATTAAGAATAACACGTTTATGATTTTTGTGCATAGAAATTATCATTTTATCTCTACATTGCCGACATTCAGGAGTTTTTTTTTAAGGAAAATACATTAGGGTGCAAAATGTCATACATATTATATTTTTAGGGTGCAAAGTGCCAAAAAATTAAATCGGGGTGAAAACGCTATATAATATTTTATAATTTTAGAGTGCAAAATGCCAATATTCTATATTTTAAGGGTGAAAATTCTATATTGTCAGAGTGCAAAGTGAAAAAAAAATGAAAATGACTATTCTACCCTTCTCTTCTACCAATGAATTTTCTCACTAAAACACACGCTAGAGTGCAAAGTGCCAAAAATAAATTATATTTCTAGGGTGCAAAGTACCAAAACTTTGAAGTCATGATGCAAAGTGTCAAAATTCTAATACCAAAAATTCAATTTTTTATATCCAAAGCGACAAGGAAAAAGCGGAGGGAATATCATTTTTCGCGTGAACATATTCGTTGTTATACAGTTGATGGATCATTAAATCAACCTATTTAAAAATTAATTACATTCATATATATAATTTGTCACCATATTGATCACATTAATTCTTAGATATCTTCTACGAATTTACTTTGATCAATTTAACGATTAAAACTCGATCTAGCTCGCACGTTTCTATTATTCAAATTGTAACAAAGAAGAGTAAATGATTTTTGAAGAAACACGACATTAATTTTCCCATTTCTTCTCATTGTATAACCATTTTCTCCAATTTTTGTAGTCTAATGTTGGAGTATTATTTAATACAGCGCCTAAAGGGTTTTCTATATACTGTTTGACAAAAAGAGAAAATGGAAGAGAACGAAAATAGATTAAATTAACTTCCTATTTTAATTTGCCATGTGCCCTGATTGGTTGTCTCACCCTAAAATTTCGCCCCGTCTCTCGTGCTTATTTCCTGCCTGGTTTAATTCATTTTCTTCATCCTTGACGACCACTCACATTTAATCAACAACCATAAATTAATTAATGATGTAGTGATTATCTACATACAAATGCTAGCTAGCTACTGAAGATCACCAATTATTTATTCAATCAATTCATACATTATAATTTATAAATAAATTACTCAAAATGACGAGCATGCATAATTTCAGCTTGTTCCAAATCAAGTACAATATATAATTCTTATAATTTGAGGGGAAAGTTGCAAATATCTTCCACTTGTAGAAAATAAAAGTAATTGTAAGATTGGTAATCACAATTCAATCATGGAACTAAATTAATTAATTTGACAATTTACGTTCCAAAATTCTCATTCTAATTAATCTACAAGGCTATAACTAGCCATTCATTAGTTCTGTGGCCCAAATCTCTAATTAATTACATCAAAAGCCCACACGTAGGGGTGTAAACGAATCGAGTAGTATCGTATGATACATCGTTCAAACTTAGTTCGATTTTTTTTAACGAGCTTAAAATTGTATTTGAACTTGATTTTTTTACATGTATTTTGTTCATTTTTAGTTTATCCTTGATTTGATCTTCAACCCTACCTACAAGCGATCGACTCAATTGGGAAAGATAAGAATTTCGAGCTGAAATAAGATTGAAACCGTCAAATTAACTTAGTTAAAGACCTTAGTTGTCATTCCTTATTTTATAAGGATTTTTTTTTTGTCAATTAAGGAGGCTTATCATAGGACGATTTTTGCAGTTTTATGAATTTCGAGCTAAAATAAGACTAAAATTACCCAAATTAATTTATTTACATGACTTAATTGTCGGCCATTTCTTGATGATTTTTTTTTTACAACAATCTTTAGCTGCGATCGACTATTTATATAATCGGAGTTATCTTTTGGATTGTGCAATAGACTTTTTAAGTATTGTACAAGACCAAAAGACGACTTCATAAAGTAATGGAATGGGGTTAATTAAATGAGAAATCAACAGAAAGCAGCTTTACAGATGGGCACTAGGCAGGGATGATCACTGAAATAAAATACACCCCACCAAAAAAGGGAAGAGAAAGGGGACATAATCATATCATTCATTATATTGCATTTTTATTATGTGACAGACCTCAATATAAAAAGAATATTAGGAAATTCAGTTAAAGAAATAAACAGTGGCCAAATTAAATTAGAATATATGGAGAGCGAACAACCTAATCTGTGTTTGGATTGATTTAGTTTGGTTTTAACTTCTAAGCATTTGGTTTGGTATGATTTAAGGGTTTTAGTTTCGTTAAAAGATTTGAAAAGTTCCATCATATTATTATTATTATTATTATATATATATATATATATATATATATATATATATATATATGTAAAAAAGAAAGGTTCAAGTGTTTCTGGCATGGTATTGTTAATATACCGAACTAGAACTAAGTACAAAAATTTGGTCTAGTCATGAATTAAGATTTCATTTTCTATTTTGTTCAATAAAATATTACTCCTATAACTTTTTTTAAATTCTTTTGTAATTTTTGAGAAAAATTGTAAAATAAAAGAACACGTGAAAGTAAAATATTATTCTATATTTTTGTATTGATTAATTTAAAAATATAATTCTTTTTGGAACACATTGTAATTTTAATTCATCAGTCTAATTTGAGAAAATTCTAACTAGACCTGCTTTAGTTGATCGAATTAATCTAAAAGTTGTGATTAAATTTTGAAGCAAATGTATCGTAATTGTAAAGTGAAGTGTTTTTTTTTTTTTATATATATATATTTAATCAAACCCAATTCAAACAAGAATTACCCATATAATTTGTAGCTTATCCATATATGTAAGCGCGTATGTGTATGACATTGTAAGTTAATAATGATTTTATTTTGATAATAATTAAAGATAATGACAATTCACTCCTTTCATATTAATAATATTTAATTTATATCTCTATGATTTGAAAAATAGTAATTTAACTTTTCTCTAATTTTATAAAAGTTTCACACTGTCTCCATGATATTTTTATATGTGCCACTTTACCTCCATATATTATAATAGTGTGGTATAATTTATCCCTGTGTTATGATAAATATGGCAATTTATCCCTCTATATAACAAAATACTTTTCATGTTCACTCTTAATTTCAACAAGTTAGTTACACTTTTCGACTCAATGGGTAAATTACTTCTTTAAATATTTTACAGAGAGTTAAATTACTTATTTTTTAAATTATAGGAGGTGAATTGATCATCATTAATATCACAAGGGATACATTGCCATTAACCCATAATAATTATCTTAAAGTTAAAATAATAGAGGGAGGGGGGAGTGCTACATTTTCATTATAAACACATGCACTAGCTAGCCTAGCGAATGTCATCATAGTCACAGTCTCTCCAACCCTTTTATTCTCTCCCCGCCGCCGCCGCCGCCGGAAAATCAATGGACGAGTCTTGGAGAATGAGGATGGGAATGCCCACTCCTCCTCCTCCTGCTCCCCCAACCAAATTACCAATCTACCCTCCCCGCCGTTCCACAGAGGACCACCGCCGCAAACAAATCTCCGACGACGACCCCGAAGACTTCACAGACGTTTTCGGTGGGCCCCCACGCACCGTCCTCTCCCGTCAATTCTCCGCCTGTACGAGATCCTCCTCCTCCGCGAGTTTTTTCTACGAGGAGATATTCCGGCCGGTGGAGAAGGCGGCGCCCCCGGTCGTGAAAAGGGGGGGACGGAGCTTGCCGGAGTTTATGATTCCGGGAAATCTGAAAAGGAGTGAGAATATTAATCGGGATAAAAATGGGTTTTATAGTGATATATTTGGGTGGGATGATGAGAGGGTATTGGTGAGGTCAAGATCGAGGTCAAAGGCGAGTTCTTCGTCGGTGCTCAGCTCGGAGGAGCTTAGTCCTATCCGGCCGGCGTTTTCCGGTGAGGAAAACGACGACGTTTCGGTCTTTGGTATGAAGCTCAGGTGCGTGCATGTGTGTCAGTCTGTACGTAGCACTATTATGTTTGTTGTTAGTTTGGGAATATCTTTTCGATCTTTTGTGGATTTTTGGCAACTCAAATCAGCTCCACCACGTTATATTAAAATAGATAATTTTACTCTTCAATATGAAATAATTAGCAATTTAACTCCTTATTTGTTATTTTGTCTTTTTATTTATCGAGAGAAATTGCATTAAGAATAACACCGAAAGTTAATTTATTATTCACTATTTCTTTTGTGGTTTTGTTGTCTGGCCTCCCCTTTTGCTCAAAAGATGAAAAATTTAAAGTTATTAGACACTTTTTGAAACTTTTTTAGGAACATTGGAAAATATTTAAATTAAAGGGACATGTTGCAAGAGTACGAAAAATTGAGAAACTAACACAAATACTATTAGATAAATATTATGTTAGAAAACTAATTAGATTCCAATATTGTTATGAGGATAATTTGAAGTTTAAATTCAACCAACATCATAGCAAACTAAAATTAATTTATATATAAATTTATGGGTCTCGAATTAAATAAATGCATATTACAATGCATATCCTATGAAAAAGTTTATGAAAACCTATGAATAAAATATTTTTAATAATGTCATATTCTCATGACCGGTAATGTTTCCATATTTTAGATAGGTGCTTATGGATATTTTAAGGGTTATTTGGCCAAATAGCCTTCCACAAAAGTTCATTTGCAAAAATGGCTTTTTGCTTTTTCCTTTTTTTTTTTTTAATTTAACCATTAAATTAATAACAATTAAATCTAATTAAACACAATTAAGTTTAATTAATCTAATAATAATAATACAAAACACCTATAAAATCCATTTCCACTCTCAATTCAAATTTCAAAATTCCTCTAACTACAAAAACTCTCTAAATTTTTATCCCAGTTTTTGTCACTTGTCACTTGGACGCCCAAGTGACAAGCGACAATGTCACTTGTCACTTGGACGCCCAAGTGACAAGCGACATTGTTGCCGCTTGTCACTTGGGCGCCCGAGTGACAAGCGACAACAATGTCGCTTGTCACTTGGGCGTCCAAGTGACAAGCGGCAACAATGTCGCTTGTCACTTGGGCGTCCAAGTGACAAGCGACAAATGTCACCCGTCGCTTGGAGGTCCAAGCGACCGGGTGACAACTCATCTTCAAATGTCACCCGTCGCTTGGACCTCCAAGCGACCGGGCGACATTTGAAGATGAGAATCTTCAAATGTCGCCCGGTCACTTGGAGGTCCAAGCGACGAGCGACATTTGAAGATTCTCATCTTCAAATGTCGCCCGGTCGCTTGGAGGTCCAAGCGACCGGGTGACAACTCATCTTCAAATGTCACCCGTCGCTTGGACCTCCAAGTGACCAGGCGACATTTGAAGATGAGGGATAGGGTTCAATTTTAATTTTATTAAGTTTATTGGGTTTTTTTTGCAATATTTCATTTAATTAAAACACTAATTAAATGGAAGGCTAGTTTTGCAAACTCAACATTCATAAAGCTATTTTTGCAAATTGAAAAAGCCATAAGGCTATTTTTGCAAATGACTCATATTTTAATCAACAGAAATATCCCTTGAAAATTTACCTATTTGAAAGTTAAATTGGTGAATTTGCAGGCCAATAAATGTGAAATCAAGATGGAACGCAACAAGAATGGGGGATCAAAGACAAGAGAATGTTGGCAGTAGCAAGCCGATGATTTACAGCAGTGAAAATGAGAATTACCCATTTGGATTAAATCGAAGAAATGCATCCCCAGAAACAATAAGTGTAGAACCCATGTCCAATGGAAGTTTCAGAGTATCTACACAACCCAATTCTTCACCTAATTCTTCACTTTGCCAGTCGCCCAAAAAAACCCATGAAGAAATTGATGAATTAGATGAAGTTATGAGTTCTTATGTCATCGAGATTAATTCTGATAACAATAAGGAAGAGGGGACAATATTTGAATCAAATGGCGTAGATGAAGCAATTGCTTGGGCCAAACAGAAATTTCAAACACAAGAATTGCAGAAACCCACAGAAACAGAAGGTGGTCGATTTGAAAAAAATTCTTCTGAATAATTTTATAGCTCATAATTAAATTATATAGTAATTGGTTGAGTTTTATGCAGAAATGGTAAATGGGTCGGAAGGCCATACAGAGAGTTTCGGATCATTGGTATATAATTTGGTATACACTTATCTTTTTTGATTATGCGAATTCTTACAGCAGATTGATTAGTTCTAGCCTCTAGGATAATTTAATTGATATTATTCTGTATTGTGTACAAATTGAAATATTTGCTTTTTTGTAGGATGAACAGCAAGATAAATGGGCTTCAGAAGAAGATAGTCAACAATTCGAGAGCAAGGTATTGATTAATTAATTACTACACAAATTGAAATGTTTTCCGAATTGAATGCAACTTATATCTTGTTTATGTATATATAATAAAAACGATGACAGGTAGTACAAACAGAAATGCAAATTTTAGATGAGAAGATAAGGTTATGGTCAACCGGCAAGGAAGACAACCTACGTTTGCTACTGTCCTCTTTGCATCATGTGAGATTAACTTTGTAATAACATGTTTAAAATTGAGAGAATTCAAAATCGAGCTAAGCCTAGCTAACTCATCTTTGTGTAGATTCTATGGCCTAGTAGTGGATGGGTTGCGATACCTTTGACAAACATAATTGAAAGCTCACAAGTGAAGAAAGCGTACCAGAAAGCTCGTTTGTGTCTGCATCCCGACAAGCTGCAACAAAGGGGTGCCACTCTTCCACAAAAATACATTGCCGAAAAAGCCTTTTCTATTCTTCAGGTTAGTTTTACCCATTTCAAAACAGAGTAAAAAGTGTACCAGCTAGTATTCAAGACTATTGTTCTTCTTTGCAGGAAGCTTGGGCTGCATTCATCTCCCAAGACTTCTTTTGTCATTAAAATACAAGTATTAATAAGTTTTCAAGGGTGTATAGAGTCATTTGTGAGTATTGTAAATTAGTGTGTGCTACACTGAAAGCCCATACCAGAAGATAAGATAATATTAATATTAACGTTTTAGTTTTTGATAATTGCATTTCTGGTATATTACTTGTGTTCATCAATGGAGGTTAATTAAACTGTTAGATTTTCCATTATTATGATTACTTGAGAAGTTTCTGATTTTTTTTTTTTTTTTTTTATTGAATTTGTCATGAGTTATAAAATTAGTATACATTATTTATTTCCAAAATCTAACAAAAGCGGTACTCTAAAATAATTGTATTAAGGAAAAAAAACTCCTTACTCAACTATGTAACAGAAAATTACATGTATTATTTTTATTGCAAAAAATTCTCTTGTGTTTTATCAAATCTTACAAGGAATCCCTTTTCCATAAAAAATGGATAGGCGTGAACCACACGTGTTCTGCAAACAAAACAAGGTCTCTGCAAATTAAGGATCACAAAGAGATTTCTTTTTGCATAATAAAAACAGGTGACATGGGTTCTTTGCATAATAAAGACAAGGTTAAAATGAAAAATCATATATGTATATAAAGATTATTAACAATTTTGCGTTAAATGGAAAAATGTGCAATATTTAGTAAAATATAAGGAAATTCCTTATAGTAAAAATAATACGGGGGGGCTTCTCGCAGATTTCAATATCATAATATTTCAGTTGACTTGATAATACTTTTCTTAAGGGTTTTGTTTGTCACGTATTTATTTTATCCTACACCTTTATGGATTTTCTTATGATACTCTTTTCCCATGTCCGACAAACGAATCATGATCCATAATCTTCTCCATAGAAACTTCAGTAGACAAAAATCTAGCAATGATAATAACGTTTTTCTTAAAATTAATTTGAAGGAATTTGGTGGATGGCATGGAATGTCCAGAAATCAAATCATGGAGGAAAATGATTCATCATCTACTAGTAAATAATAAAAATAAATAATAATACACGATCAAGAATAAATGTATAACCAAAAATGAATCATCTATAATTCTATACATCGTATGTCATCAAAACAAAAACCATTCATTTCTATACACCAGCGGCAACTTTCAACATGATAAAATCCAACAACATCCCCTAGCTCAATCAAAAGAACACTTTTGGTTGTACCGTACACACATATATAGAGAGTGAATCGCACTTTTGCCCTCCTTATGGGTCAACTTTTGCACATTCGTCCATCTTAAATTTTCATATCAAATGTGTCCCTCTTATCAATGTAGTGTAACACATTCGTCTCTCCTAAATATTTCCAGCTATTATATGCCGTAGACGGCCTCATGTGCATAACACATGCATTACTTGGAGGGCATTTTCGTCCATTCATCTATAGACTATAGTTTGTGTATGAAACCGTAGTGTGTTAATTATTTAGTTCTGGTAATGACTCTTGTGTTAATTCTACAAGGGCCCTTCTTGATCTTTGAACATCCTCATCCTGGAAACGAATCAATTGCAGCCGAGGCAAGGTTAGCATGCATTGTTGCTAGTTCCATTGCCCTCTCAATCCCACGACTCTTTCCAAGATACTCCAAGCCTACATTTTTCAGTTTTACAGTCAACTTTCAGTTGCTCAAATTACAAAAGGATACTCCCTGAACTATCAGAAATTACAAGAACACTCCATCAGCTTTGTCCAATTCTACAAATTCCCTCTTACAGCTTCAATCTCTAATGTTAAAGGTGATGATGAAATCACCCAAAATCTACATAATTTTCCATTTAGGTAAAATTTTGACTTTTGGTCCCACGTTTCATAAGTTTACATTTTGGTCTTACAGTCCCCTTCTATCAATTTAGGATCAAAAGTTGGAAAACTATTTCATGGGACCAAACGTGCAAAAATTATATGGAAACGGGGGCAATAGGACAAAAAGTGCAGAACATTAAAAAAGAAAATGGGACCAAAGTGTAATGAATTGCGGGACTCAAAGTGCTGAGGGTCCTATCAGGTGGTACTTAAGATGTAATTTTGTCGTTACGTTACCAATAGTAGCCATTGGTCAGAGATTACTTTTTTCTTGGGCAACACCCCTGAAGGGTAGATTTGACTTTTTAATAAAATGTATGAATTTACAAGGACCTACTTTGAATTTCAAGTTCTTACCTAGGGGGATTGCTATTAGTTACTAAGTAAATAAATGTTAAAAACAAGAAACCATTTAAAAAGGTTGAGATTAAGATGTTCAAATTGATCATTCCAGTAAATTCAACATATGATTAACTACACTGAACACTTACAAGATCTAAATTGGCAGAATCGTCAAATCCTTTATCCACAATAGCCCTCAGCTCGGGGTACTCTTCCATAGCAAACAGTATAGTAGCATTAACAATCCCCTGGATAAAATACAATTACCATGTTATTTTAAGGGGCACTATTAAAGCAGAGATCAAAATCAAGAAAAGCAACCGAACACATACATAGAAAACAAGATCACGTTGTGGACTTGTGGTTTGGAAAAAAAAGAAGAATTACTTGAAGGATTTAAAATTGATTCATACTAGCTCATGCTTATGAGAAACTGCAGGTAGAAACATACTCCTCTATGTTATGAAAACAGTAGGGAAGATCACACCTTGCCCCCTTTCTTTTGACTGATTTTACAGTTCACACCCTAACTGTTTGCGTTTACATTCAATTTACAAACATTGACCTTTCGAAATTGGTTTTTTAGGCGTTTAGTGCAAAATGGTTGAGGAAAGGTTATACGGTCGAGAGGGGTTAGGTGAAATTTTCTTTATTTGATTGTTAGCATTCAACTCTCATCAGGATATATGCTCATTGTCGAAACAGCCAAAGGTTGCGAACTGCAACCATTTAAAGAGTTAAGGGAAGCAAGTACAAATGCAACGGGTGAAGTGCAAAGTGGCTTTAAAGTTAAGGGGGTAAAATGCGATTTTCCATCTTTATAATATTTGGGTGCCGATATACATACATGACGAATGTCGGACAAGGAGCCCTTCCCAAGGGAAGTTGATGTCCCAGTGAAATCAAGTACGTCGTCTATTAACTGAAAAGCCAATCCCTGCAAACAAAGAAGACATTGAGCCAATTAATACAGACCTTCAATTTATATGTGACATGAACAAAAGAGATTTACTGACCAAATTTTTTCTATAGTCATAAGCCAAATTGAGACTTCTGCTGTTTGTCCAGCAAGAAGGGCTATTGATTTGCAGCTACTTGAAATTAAAGAAGCAGTTTTGTCATATGTCTTCTGCATATAGTATTACATGCTGAAAAAAGTAACATAGGCATGACTTTACAAGATAACCCAAATGTTAAGCAAAATATATGATCAAATAAGTAAACAAGCAATGAGCATATATACCTGCAACGTTGATCAGATGAAGTCGTCATTTGCATGGTCTCTCCAGTAACTAGATGTTCCAAGACTTTAGCCAAGAGGGATACCACCTATAATAATTCTTCATTTTATCAAAAAGCATATTCAACATTAAGACAGTAAGATAAACCTTTATATACAGATAGACTTCATATATGAGTAGAAAGAAATGCTAAGGGATAAACAGTGCCTCTGTGTTTTTCAAAGAGGCCAGTGCCGCACAAGCTCTAGATAGCAGAAAATCTCCAGCCAATACAGCTAGCTGCATCAACAGAAATGGGAAAAAAAATTAATAGATAATACAAAATTGTCTTTTAATCATCACAAGACATGAAAAATAAGTAAAATAATAATGTCACGAAGCTGGTTTAACAGTATTTCCTTTTCTTACTCTTTTTTTCTTTTTTTTTTGGGGGGGGGGGGGAGGGTTGGGGGGTTCGGAAGGACAAGCATGACGCACCTTATTTCCCACCATAAAATTCAATGAACCGATTCCCTGCCTAGTATCAGCATCATCCAACACATCATCATGGAGGAGGCTGGCGACATATTATAAAGTAGAGGATTACCTTACAAAGGTGCAAATAGATACAACCAACAATGAGCATCTGCATACAAATCGCGATTACTGACAAGATAGTGAATGTGCTTCTAATTCCTCACACAGTACATTTAATACTTCCAATTGTGTTTCACTTTTGAAAAAAATTAAATCAAGAACTATAAATTTATTTTTTAGATTAAAACAGTAACAACAGTTTGCCAAATAAAGAGGGGCTGGGTTGGGGCTCTTATCCATTATTTAACACTACCATGTCCATAATCCTTGCCTGTTTAGTACTAAAATCAAAGATGATTACTTGGGAAGTTTAATTGCCACATACAATATGGTCCCATTGTTTGTTATCTTAGAATAGACTTGAATTCCAATATATCACCTTAACAAATGCATCAGCCTGATTAACTGTCCTAGTTTAACTTTCCATGATTATTAGGTAGAATTTGAAACATGAATAATACAAAATAATTTTGGTCCTTAAGAGCCGCACAAAATGTTAAGTAAAGCCACCGGATTTTAAAGAGAAAAAGGAAGTCACTAACTTGAATCATCTCTGTGATCTCAGCAATAGAGTGCTGTCTTGAATGCAACTGTGGACAAGGTATTAGCCGCAGCATCAGGAGGTCGACTGGTCTTTGGTACATTTAAAGCTGTTGCCATTAACAAAAGAACCTGCAAAGTTTACCACTCAGTCAGATACTTAAATCAAGAAGGCAAACACATTGCTTAGGGAATCTATATGTACTAGTTCATGTACAGATATTTATATAACATCTTACAGTGGGTCGAAATCTTTTTCCTTCAACTCCCATTTTGAAAAAATACTCTGCAGCAGAGGCAAGCTTGGGGACCTATAAAAGATGAAAGAAGAGCAACTTCAACATCGTTACATGTCTCTGTTAACAAACAAAGTAGAAGTCAAATACCTCTGAAACTACAATGGACCTTAACGATTTGCATGCAAGAGTAGACAATTCATCAGCAACAAGAGAAAAGGGATATATTTGCTCCTGTCAGAGAAAAAGAAAATTTGAGGTAATTTTTTATTTTTTATCGTCCTATCTTTTTGTCTAGCAATACAGCATATAAATCAGAAAGATGAAATATTAACTGTAGTTTAATTGACAATAACAATTCTGAGGTTTTTATTTTGTGCATGCAAGGTGATAAATAACTGGACTATCCTCAACTACAGAGCTGCTCTGAAGGAAGAGTTGTTGTTCGACACTATTTATGGAACTTGGAACCCAGGAAAAATAACTCTGAAACCGAAAACCTACTAATAACCAGTAACATCACAAAGAATCAAAAAATTTTTTATAGCAAACTCGTCACTAATATCAAGAAGATGATCACAGAGTCATTAGAAATTTACAAAATAAGATTTAAAAAAAAAAAAATCACTGCAGGCATGAGACTAAATCCATGCCTATTATGTAACTAAATGCAGAACCTGGAAAGTTATAAACCGGCTACTTCCAATTAGTCTCTTAATATTAAATTAAATACAATCATCATGCTAGAACATAAATACACATGACCACTTAAGATACTTTTAAGGTACCAATTTAAACAACCAAAAGAACAATACACAGGCAATGTACGTCATATACGATAAAACAGATCAATATACAACTTACATATACAGATTGAAGAGCGCGTGGGTTTTACCTCGTGAGAAGCATGAATGGGGGAACGGAAGTGATTGAATTGCTGGGGGTCGTAAAGGCGGGTAGACCATTCGGCATCGGTTGTAACCCGTCCTAGAAATCCGGGTTAAACCCCTTATAAATAACACTCCTTTAATTGTTATACTGGTATGTAACAATGAGCTGAGTGATTGTCAGACTTGGACTGGCGGTCAAAAGCAACGGGAAGCGTAAAAAACAAGGAGAGAAGAATTAGTTCATAATGGTGATGAATTGAACCATTAATCCATATGGATATGATGGAGGCGAGGCCATGTGGTTAGGCTCGCACTCGACCTGTAGTAAATGTAGGAGAGGCAATTTGTTTACAGAGAATACGGGTCGGGACCCGAACCGGAAGATAACGGTCTTCTTTTCCAGCCCAAACAAGGAGAAGTAATCTCTCCCAAGAAAGGGCTTCGGTTTGGGCTCGATGTGTTATTTTGTTTCTTTTTACTTATTCTCCGGATTACCATTCCTTATTTAAATTTTACTTAAAAAAAAAGGAGGGGGGAGGGGTGTCATTGGTTAATATGGAAGAAGTTTGGTCTCAACAAATGCTTTTGGAGGTATCGGCGAAAGCGTTTAAACTCGATTTGGATAATGATTATAATGGAATATTGAGATTGTAAAATATTATTAAATAATAATTAATGAATTTTAAAATTTTAAGATTTGATTTGAATTGAGGTTTGGATGTTAGAGTTTGAAGGAGAAAAATAAATGATAGGTTTCAAATCAATAATTTTATAAGATTTAAAATAGTATATTATACTGTGTAATGATTGAGATGGTGAATTATTATATATTGTAGTGATGATTGAGAAATAATTGTAATTATTTTATTTCGATTATGATAATTATATGTTCTTATTTATATATTATAATTATTTTGAGAAAAATATATACAATATTGAAATGAACTTAATTTTCTCCAACTAGTATAAACGAATATAACATTTAAATTTGCAATTAGATATCTTGATAACAAATTAACAATGATAAATGTAAAAGAATTGATAATGCAAAAATTAAATACTATGATAAAAATTAAAAGCGTAATTGATTCAATTTAATTATATTATTTTCTTTTAGGAATGCTATAATAAAAATTATAATGTAATTGATAAAAAATAAATACTAATATAATACTTCTATTGGGAAATGGCGACATGGAAATAGAGAAAATAAATAGAAAATAAAAAACCAAGATAACAAAGAACAATGAAAAGGGCAAGATGCTGACAATTAAAAGCACCGTACACTTGCCATAAGCCTTGGTTTGGACTGGTTTCGATCATGGGCCGAAACTTGGGTGTGGACTGAAACCTATCCAGACCCTTTATCCAAATTGAGTTTGGCCCAGTCTGCGTGAAACCAGACTGGGCCAAATTACATCCATATGAGCCCTGATAGATCCACAAGGGCAGGGGCATAAATAATGGTAAGTACTATTTCTATGGCATCTTGCTAAACCTCAATCTTCTTTTTATTTAGTTTTTTCGAAAAAATTATAGTCCAATTTTCATTTTTGATAAAATGAGATGAATTGTATTGATCGGACAGGGAATCAGACATGCAAGGGCCCAATTAGCATCCAAAAAAGCAAATGCAAATAAAATTAGAAAAGTTTTAAGCTTAAAACATCAATTTACAATTTTACAACTTATATAAGGCAAGCCCAATGATTACATTTCCAATAAAAACAAACACAAAAAATAGCTCAATAAGAATAAGAGTTTCCTTAATTAGAAACAAATAGTACTTTCATATTCATATATATACACTTAATTACTTAATTACCCTTATCAACAATTCTCTGAACTCTTCATCAGTGCTCTTTAGCATCAATGGCAATGGAATATCAACTCCACTCTGTAAAATCTCCATATGCCGAGGCTTTATCCTCTTCTCCAAGCTAAACGCGAAATACTGCGGAAATTCCTTTAATTCCTCCAATCTCCCTTCCATTTCCTCCGCAAAGTAATCAAATTTAGGTTTAAAATTATTCTCAATACTAAACGTAAACAAAGCAGGACATCTCAAAACCATCCCAATCGCCTCACCTCTACTAAACCCCAAGCTCACAAGATAATCAAGCTTCGGAATTAAGGTCTTTTCGACGCTGGATACCAGCAAGATCGGATCTTGGTAGGCTAAAGCGTGTAAATCCCTAAGGCCGAGTCTGTGTAAGTAAAACAAAGCGGGTTTTAATTGGTCCCTAACGCTTGAAATCAAGAGCCTAGGGCATTTGTTGATAACCTTTCTGAAATTCTGATCTGGGACTTCTAAATCGTGAGAGAGGAAACTGAAAACTGGGTTTATGTCATTTTTAATGTCGGATGTGAGAATTGTGGGGCACATCCCGAAAATTCTGCCCAAGTCTTTGAGCTGGATGCCTTTTGATTGGAGGAAAGTGACGATGGAGTGGATTGAGTGGAGTGAAGCAGAGTGGAGAGATGGGTTCTGGGCCAGGGCCCGGCCCGAGTCGACGCCCATGATTTCGAGGCAGAGGATTTTTTCTTTGAATTGGAGGGAGATGTGGGATTGGGTTGGGTGGTAGAGTGGGTGTTTGTGGAGGAGGGTTTTTGGTTTGTCTGTTAAGAGGTTGGAGTTCGTGGTGGCTGGTTTTTGACAAGAAAAGCACATGGAGGAGGAGGAGGAGTGGAGTGCCGCCGCCATGGTGGTGGTGGTGGCTCTGCCGTGGGGAGTATTATAAGCCAGGAGGGAGAGTTTCAGTTAGTTGGTTCGGTGAGGATGTTCTTTTCCTTTTATCTCGATTCTTGAATTGACACCTGGCAACTTGGTTAAAATTTATTGGCTGACACAGGATATCAAATTGGATGAGAAAGAGAGAGATTTTTTGTTGGCACTGGTAATCCTTTTTTTTTTCTTTTAATTAGTATTATTACAGCCAATTTTTTATTTATTTTTTGATAAATTATGACAAGACAAATTATTATTTATGGCAAAAAAAAAAGGTATAAAAAAATTTACACTTATTTTCCAATTTTATCAAAAAATTATACATAAGTCTTTTTTATATGAAATGTACTACACCCATCAATTTTCCGGTACCTTTCCGACGAAAATGCAATCACGCGCAAAAATTAAGATTTTAGTATGGGTATATTTGAATTTTTTTATGTTATAATAGTATTTTGATTTGATTGTTGTAACACATGTCATAAATTCGAGGGACTTAGGTATATGCTCTTTGGCAAAAAGAATATAAACACTTTATACTTGACAAACTATAAATGTAATTTAGCCGTATTTTTCTATTATAATTACAAAAAAAAAAATCATATAATTATGGAGATTTTAGACTGTTTACTCTAGTTTCAGAATTTGGATTTAGGGGAAATTATGCTATGAAATAGATTTCACACCAATTTTTTTTGCTTAAATCTATATCCGAGAAAGATATTTGCCTACTCGACCTATCACAAGAAAATTATTTGCAATTCTTCTAATAAGAAATCATTAATAAAAAGTTATGAAAATATTCAATCAGATCGATAATCGCAGAAACTCATACACAATTTGTTTATGTTTCAGCGCCAGAAAATCCATATGGTAGACTGTATTTGTTATCTATATATCCATACTAACCATTTTTTGCTTCTTCTTTCACTTCATCGTTCGTTTTCCAAACGATATCTTTCAGCCCAGTCGAAAGGTTCTTGTAAAACTGAATGTGAAAGAAAGAAAATAAATTAATACATTGAAACTCATCTACTTTATTTCATATTTTGGCATCACATTAAGGGTAAACCACAGATATGATATCACAAAGAGACCTCCACATATTTGAAAATTACACAAACTACTCTTAGGGTATGCAATTCACTGCATTTACAACTCCCAACGGAATTTGATTACGTCATGAAAAAATAAACCTTGGGGGTCATTATGTTGGATTTTTTTGTATAAACTTAAGATATATGCAGTCGTGCTGCATTTCTTCAACGATATATTTTGTGTGCCAATTGTGGCTACACATATTTGATTGACTAGCCACTTTGGTGGTCTAGGGAGCCTTTGCTCTCTTGGAGTTGCTCATTTACAAATGATCCAAGAAACCCCTATTTATACAAGACTAAGAACACTCTAGATACCCCTATTTGCTCATTTACAAATGATTCTTTAAATTTCTGATTCCTATATGTTTTCTCAAGCAAGGATGTTTCTTAGTAAATATTGTGTGGTTAAATGAAATCAAAATGGTAAATGACTGAATTTTCACAAGTAAGACTTAAAGAAATAAAAGGTATTATTATCATAAGTTTTTATAATAATAATACCTTGTGAAATTCTAGGGTATCTCCAGCAGCCTTCCGAAGCTCAACCATGCAAAGTGACGGGGCCACTTCAAAAATCTTAGCCACCATTGAAAAAAAAAAAAAAACATTAGAAAGGTTGAGCTATAAATTTGAGATGTGTTCTTCAGACAATTAACATACCTCGGTTGCGATTGATAGGTGACCCTTACGCCCTGACTTCTCCCCATGAAGCTTCATCTGAGAATGATAACCATTTAAAATAAATAGAGCAAGAACAAAAAAGAAAATCTGAATATATTTTTTGCCATAAAAATGATGTAGTTAAACAAGTGTATGACTCACCTTGTAGTTATTTTTCTTGATGTCAAACCCCATAGGCACAGCAGCCTGCTCGATTTTGGATATTATCTCATTTGCAGGACGTTTAGATGTAAATCTCGTTTCTCGCTTAACAAATCCCTATAATCAAGCAAAATGTTTATCTTATCAAGATTGTAAAGAGAAAAATCCAATAACTTCAAAATTGAAACATTATAGCATTATATTAGACATACCATTTGTTTTTCAAAGAGGGAACTTAGGTTAAGACCCTGTGATGTAGAGATAAGTTCAAAGGCATTCATGGTCACTGGTGGAGTAGGCGGTCGGTCCTCCCGCCTCTCCACGACTAGGTTTGGTGATTCCTAAATTAAAATTAAAAAAAATTGATAAATTACTAAGTTCAAATTATGGCCAATAAGTATAAATTTGGAAAATAAGACAAACCTGTGATTCATTAAAAATGGCATTAACATCATCAAGTGTAACTTCTTCATGTTCAAAAATTGGACGCTTGTATCCTTTCTTGAACCACTCATTCTCAAGAACCTCAGCAATTGTGATACGCTATTTTCACATGGCAAAATCATGTATTCTTCTAAGTTAGTATCTCTAAATAATAAAAGAATCTTCTAAAAAATTTTAATAAGAATGAAGCAATTTTAGTAAAGATAAAAGATATAAGTTTGTCGGAGCTAAATACAAAATATCCACTGCGCTTTGTCTAATTGGCAAAACCTCCCTGTGTTATTTTTATTAGCAACCCCCCCCCCCCCCCCAACCCCAATGTGATCTTTTCTAACAGGGAGGTTATTGCAAATTTTCAAATTTAAGGGGGTTTATTGTCAATTTTTGAAGTGAATAGGGGTGTTCTCGCATCTTTGTAGGGGTTTTTTGTGATAAAAGTTAGCACGGGGGGTTCTGGTAATAAAAATAACACGGGGTTTTTTTTTTTGCTAATTAAGCACACTGCATAGGGGGTATTTTTGCATTTCCATCAAGTTTCTCTGTTTAGTGGATGGTATTAGGTGGGTCCCTTAATGATTAGCACGAAAGAAATATACATACAGTGGATGGACTAGGATCCAAAATTCTTTTGATCAATTTCTTCACACTGGATGAAAACCATGGAGGACACGAGAAATCAGCCTTATTTATCTGCAAACAAGTAATATCAAGATTAATGACCGTTTTATGTTATATATGAAATAGAAGTTCATTTCTAAAAGGGACACAAGACAAAACAAAAATTGAGAATGTAACCTTTTTATACAATGCCATAAGATTTGATTCTTCAAAAGGTAAATAACCAGCCATGAGTACAAAAAGAATAACACCACATGACCAAAGATCTGCCTTAGCTCCATCATATCCCTTATTGTTGATAACCTAGATCATTACAGGACCAAAAAGACTTTAGCATTAAAATAATCATTCCAAATAGCAAAAATATAAGGAGTTGTGCAAAAATTTAATCACGTACCTCAGGAGCAACATAATTTGGTGTTCCACATGTAGTGTGAAGCAATCCATCTTCCTAAAAACCAGATAAACAAAATATTGAACTTAAATCATCTTATGCATCATGAGTTTGTATACTTTAGTGAAACCCGCATTTGCCCACTTATCTTTGGCTGATTTTGCACTTTAACCACTACTGTTTTGTGTATACACTTAGCCCATTTAGCTTTCTAAATAAACTTTAGCCCATTTAGCATTCTAAATAAATATTTGACTTTTTGGTGGTATCTTAGGGTGTTAAGTACAAAGTGGTGGAAATATTAGAGAGTGAAGTGTACAGTCAAAACGACTTAAAGGTGGGAATGCAATATCAAGAAAGTACATAAAAGTAACTGCATTGCTCTTATAAAGAAACAAGGAAAGTTATCTAACCCGAACTTGCTGAGGTAGTGCGCTCAATCCAAAGTCCGAAACTTTAAGAAGCCCACTGGCATCAAGTAGCAAGTTTTCCGGCTATAAATAAAGAAAATATCTAATAATAACTAATTCCTGTGAATATTTTAATTATACTAATAGAAAAAAAATGACAAGTTCACCTTAAGGTCCCTATGATAAACTCCTCGACTATGGCAGAAATCTACAGCATCGATGAGCTGCTGAAAATATTTTCTTGCTTCATCTTCTTTTAGCCTCCCTTTAGTAGCCTGCCCTCGAGAAACAACAAGATTTTCTCACTAGTCCAAATTAGATACAAATATAGTCATTTTTATTTATTTGAACGAGTAAAGAACCTCGAGTAACATACAATTTTGTCGAATAATTCACCACCTGTTACAAATTCCATAACAATATATATCTTGGTCTTGCTGGCCATGACCTACAATAATCCAAAAGATTATCCAACTTTTCAGTTGACTTACATAATATGCATTCAAATATCACAGCTCAAACAAGTTGAAACGAACCTCAAACATGCGAATGACATTGGGATGCCTTATTAATTTCATGGTTGAAATTTCTCGCTTTATCTGAAAAAGGGTATAAATAGTCACAATGTGATAGGTTTGAACATACAGACGCCGACAAAAGGAAGAATAATAGCAAAGAGAACCATTAAATTTCTTGCAAGATTTTCTATGAATTTTTAATCACGACAAATACAATTATGCATCAACTTGAATAGAACCATTAAAATTTGAGAGTATAGTAATCAAGAACAAGAAATTATGAACCAATAATCATCGAGAATAATCCAATCTACAACCAGAAGATTCCAAATTTATAGTTTCAGAATGAAAATATTCATTTACTTATATTATACATAATAATCGACAACAAAAACTGGTTCTTCGCACATATACACTTAAACTCTAAATAAACTACACTGCAAGTGAAGAGCAGGGGAAACAACTTTGGCAAACCAAGAATGAACATCAAGCAGAATTTATTTCACAAAGACAAGATCTGAAACATCAAAGGTTCAGAATCAAGAACCAAAAAAAAATAAAGGAAAAGGTAAAGAAGAGACAAAAGAAAAGAACATCACCTGACCAATCATCTTGTGTTTAAGAACCTTTTCCTTATCAAGAATCTTAATAGCCACATTCTCATCAGTCTCCAAATTTTTTGCAAATTTAACCTTAGCAAAAGTCCCTTCCCCTAAAGTCCTCCCCAATTCATACCTCCCGACACGTGTCCTCCCACTTCCATTTCCACTCACTCCACCTCCACTTGATTTAGATGCCATCACCATATTTTGATGAAACCCTGTATGTATATCTCTATGATGTTCAAAAATATCCCTTCTCCGGATGATCCTACAATATTCTAACACCAACCCAATACAAATCCCATCAAATTGTTTCTTTTTGACAACCCCTCTTTCCCTATCTACAAAAGAATTGAATTTCTTGAACCCCAAGACCCTAAAGCCTCTTCTTTTTGCAAGGCTGCCACACCTGAGACTTTCCCACACTCATATTCCCTTTCTTGAAATTCTTTTCCCACAAAAAAAAAAAAAGAAAAGAAAAGGGTACAACCAAGATAATCTCAGATCAAGATTTTCACATGTATTGAAGAAGAGAACCCAGAAGAGAATGATGCGAAGGCCATTAATAATAAAAGGGAAAATATATTGGCTATATATGGAAATACTCGAGACTAATTGAACGTACTAATTTTTAATTGTTATGTGGGGCTGAGATGTTTCGGATTTGTGTAGGGAGGGATTACTAATAAGGGTTTAATGATCTGATTTGGGATTTTTCAAGTGCGGAATGGCCATTAATAATCAAAGATAAAGATAGTGTATAGTTTTAGAAAAAGTTTATACGTAATGTAATGAGATCAACTGAGGGAGGTTTTTGTACGGGTGGGTGGGGTTAAAGTGGGGTAGGGTGCAGGAATATTTATTATGTGGCCTTAAATATTAGAAATTAGAAAGTCAAAATTCCACACTCGGTTTCAACGCACGTGGGTTTGGTGTGTTATACTCCTCCGGTTTAAGTTTCTTTAAGATTAGGATGTGTTTGGCTTGACACGAAGGGCAATAAGAAATGCATGATAAATATTTTCAATTTTTACATTTTAACAAAGGCGTGATAGTTTTTTTTTTTTTTAAATACGTTCATCATATATCATTACATTATAAATATTATTGAACAAGAATTAAATATAATAAATTACAATTAAATATTAATACTAAACTAAAAAAAATTTACATTAATAAAAATTGAACTCAAAATCTCTTACTCCTATAGTCCTATGCAGTGCACAATTAGTAGCTCTTAATTTTTGACCATGTGAACACATGATTCTCCTTCATCTTTGAAACATTTTATATGCTTTTAGCTTATATAAAATTA
The DNA here is from genome assembly GCA_038501285.1 of Penstemon eatonii. NCBI lineage: Eukaryota > Viridiplantae > Streptophyta > Magnoliopsida > Lamiales > Plantaginaceae > Penstemon > Penstemon eatonii. The sequence goes on along the minus strand of CM076708.1, from coordinate 66,393,668 downwards.
AATATAGTTCAAATAAATACCATTTGTCCCTTATTTTTCTATCTTTTTATTTTCTGCGCAAAGTTTTAGGTAAAAATAAATAATGTGAAACTTTTATGTATTTAATGTAAATGCCCTTAAAAGTAGTGGTTAAGAGTTAGTAGTGTCAAATCATTACTTTATGTGAGAGAGTATTTTTGAGAAAAATAATTTCATTTATAAAAAGAGAGTGTTATTTTAGGACATCCCAGAAAGAAAATAGTAGTGAAATTTAAGGATCTAGCTAGGAAGTATAACATATCAAATTTGAATAGGTAAAATTGCAGAAAACGTCCCAAACTAATTCGTGATTTTGGATTTTCGTCCCGAACTATTTAACTTGGCGAATTTCGTCCCGTCATTTAAAATTTTTTTGGAATATCATCCCAAACTAATTCCTAATTTTGATTTTTCGTCCCAAACTATATCAACTCTCCAAATTTCGTCCCATAATTTACCATTTTGTATTTATTTAGTCCCAATATTAAAATTTTAATTTAATAGAAATGACGGTTGAATCTTGTAATTAGTTTGGAATAAACTCTGCAATATTATATAATTATTCATGTTAAAATTTACCGTGTCATGATACTTAAGCAGCCATGTGATAATTCATCGACAAATGCGCAATTTCCATCTTATAATTACGGTGGGACGATATTCCAAAAAAATATTAAATTACGGGACGAAATTCGCCAAATTAAATAGTTTGGGATGAAAATCCAAAACCAATGATTAGTTTGGGACGATTTTTACAATTTTGCCATTTGAATAATATTTATAACTTGATTTATTAATTTTTTGAACTAGTATTTTTGAACATCGACGGATCTCTAATATCGCCTTATAATATTTAAAATCGATTAGGAAAATCGAATTCAACATAAATAATATGTTGTTTAAGACTCGACTACACTTTATTCAAAATGTATAAATTTAGTCAAACACAATTTGGCCGAGATGTTATCAACTTCCTTTATCCTTGTTACTTTCCAATCCTTTCACATATACTCAATGGCCTTAATTTTTTTTTTTCAATTAAGATTTCTTTACAACAACTCAAATAAATGGTATATAACAAAGTTCAAGATTAAGGAACCCCAATAAAATAACAATAATAAAATGGAACACGTCAATTTAGGGCAAGATGACCAAAACCGACGAACTTCATTGATTAAAGCACGGGCCACCCAATCAAGTACTTTCCACGGCATTTTGGATATTAGGGTCTATTTGGATGGGTTTTGGCTCGGTTTAAAAAAATTGGTTTGGGTGGCTTTGATGAAACCTTTGAGACTTCATTTGAATGGGTTTTGACTCTTGGATTTTGTGGTTTGAATAAGTTGAAACCCCACTTGGATTGAGTTTGGATGTTGGGGTTTAGGGGAAAAGTAGGTGATAGGTGTCAAATCAATGTTTTTTTTAGTGAGATCTGGGGAAAAAAATAGGTGGTAGGTGTCAAATCAATGTTTTATAGGTTTGAAGAGTTTGAGTGTGAGTTTTTGAATAGGTTTTTTATGGTTTTATGGATTTGACGAAAACTCATTTGGAAGGGTTTTGGCTCGGTCTCGCGAGACCCGCGAGACCGGGCCAAAACCCATCCACACACACCCTTAAAGATTGACTCGCTTGGAGGCAAATTGATTTCAAACAAACATCAATAATTTTTCAACAGTCAAAAAATACACCAAAACAAGAATAATCATTTAATTTAATTTATTGAGCTGTTTCAGTTTAAACATTTAATTTCCTACCCATCTAGGCTGCAAGAAAAGTTATATCATGTGAGCTAGCTGATCTAAGCAATTTACGACCCCGTTAGAAAGAGGCATAACATATATATATATATATGACTTTGGTCAAATTTAAAATGTTATTTTATATAGTGAGCAGTGACCAAATTTATTTTTTCCTTCCACTAAATTTAAAGATAGAATCTATTCTTAGGATAACGATTAAAATGATCACATTATTATTATTTATTAGTAGAGAAGATTTCATCGATGATTAATTTTCCCTACACATTATCCAACTTTGCTTGGCTCATGAACAGAGGTCAACGGGTTTGGCCTACATAGTAGGGTAATTAGGTTTGTCTTCAAGTCAAGGAGTTGACCAAATGCAATAATCATAGATGGGGTTAGGTAAGATTTAAAAACAATTGGGCCTCAATAGGAGTTTTAAAGCCCACATCAGAGATGACTATTTATTGGGCCAGGTGAAGCATTGCCACGCGACCCAATCTGCCAAAAGCGTTAAGATAAGATGAACTAATAACGGCTGTCAACGGGTCTGATTCGAACTTTGAACATAGGATTATATAAGCCATCAATTTATATTTCTATCTTTCTTGATTTAATGATTAGTGTATTAATTATCTTCTCTGGAATTACATGGGGCTGTCAATGGGGCGGATTTCAATCCGGATCCGATCCGATTTATTAGGATAATTATCCGATTAGTGATCCGATTAAGAAGATCCGTAATCCGAATTATATGGAGCGAATATGGATCTAGGCTGATCCGATCCGTTACATATTCGTATCCGATATATATTATTATATGTTGTTTATTTATTATGTATTTAAATAAAAATAAAAATATAACTATCTATGTTCCACTAAAATTTTTTTACTATATTAAAAATAATTTTAAAAAGAAATGCATGAGAGATGATGGTGGACTGACCAGATAACTAATTGGGTCTACAACATATTAGTTTATACTATTTAATAAAAAAAATCAAACCATAACCATTCATCCTTCAATTTTTATCTTCTCTTCCATTTTTCAATATTGAGTTTTCCTCTTCTTTGTCCCAATTTATATCTTTTTTACTTATATTTTTGTTTATTCTTTTGTTCTAATTTTTATCGTTTATATTTGTCCATCATATTCCATCTTCTACAATTTTTAGGCAATAGTTTCGATGAAGTAAGTAAAATTTTACATTTTTAATTCATGATGGTGGAATCTGCAAGTGATTTGGAGAAAAATTGGGAAAAAAAATTAGCTTGCTAAATGGATCCGGATAATTTATCCGGATCCGGGATATCCACCGAATTCAGATCCGGTTGCTAATATTTCAGATCCAAGCGGATTCGAATCCGGATCCGGATAGAATAAATGGAAATCGGACTCTAATCCGGATCTGCCCTGATCCGGTCCGAGTCCGACCCATTGACAGCCCTAGAATTACATACGTAATTCTCATTATTAATTAAATTTAAATTGAGTTTATTTAATTTGTGCAAAATGTAGTCATCAATTAACGAGTTCATTTTGATTTACGAGCTAGCTTCTTTGTTTGGGGACTAATAGCACGAAGCCTCTTTGCACATCAAAATTAACAGTGATATAGTGAATTATGCATTGAATAAGAATAAATGAATCTGGAACTTTCATTAAACTATATAAAACATAAATATTCCTTTCATTATCACATTTCTAATAATTAATATGCATTAATTTTACATTTTTCTCATCAAGTTTTAGATATTGATACAAATTAATAATACTCTAGAACTAAAACATATATATATATATATATATATATATACCCCTACTTATATAGGGAAAGAAGGGGGCCGGGGAGCTTAAGCTCTATCTGGTCATCAGGTTCTACTTATGAAAGAAGGAAAATGACCTCTGAACCCCTGCGTAGCCTTTGTTGCGTTAAGAGATGATGAAGCGGAAACACTTTGAGAGGATGAGGGCAAAATGGTATATGACAACTGAGAAAGAGAATCATTTGTAGTAGTATAAGTAATATTTGTACCTGCAGCAGATTCCTTCTCTTCCTCATGTATGGTATCCAACATTTTTGAAGTTCGGTTTCTCATAACACTTATATATTGTGCAGGTGCCACTTCTGTAATAAATCTTGCAATACGACCATTCGCCATTATTTTAATTTATTTATTTATATATCTATCGGAAAATAATATTTTTTGTATACATAAATAACATGACCACTGGCTCAAGTTTGTTTTTATAGTTGCAAAATGAGCAAATAGCACTTTTGATCCCATAAATATATTGATCCAACCATTTTCGTCTCATTTTTTAGAAATAAAAATTTCAGTTCACCAAATATCTTTTTTTTTTAAAAAAAAAATTAAAAATAAAAACTTTTGATCCCTATTTCCTTAAATTCGATCAGACGTCCAAGGTCACCTTGCCAAGTATATAGGTTCCACCAGTCACGTATATTACATGTGGACATTAAAAGCAAACGAAATTGATTCAATAGTTAGATGTTTTGGATTAAATTATCTTACTTACTAAAAGTACAATTGCTAGCTATAAGTTCAATACCAAAAATGTTGGATGGCTATTCATCTGGGAAAAACTGCAATTTACTCGCCGCATGGTATGAGATTATGATTATGAATTTAGTTAAAGGCTTAAATTGAGTAATTGGTCCTTTTCAAAGAAGTTAATAATCTTGGGCTGTTTCTGCCGCCTCTTACTTTACGAAATTATTGTTGGAAGAAAAATTAAATGATTTAATTCATGAGTGGGGCCAAATAGTGCTACGTGTCCTTTTGTAGATAGGAATGGATATCCATTAAACATCTCCTCGTTTGTTTGCATCGTAAAATTTTAATTTTTTACTTTTCAATAATAGTGCAAAAGGTTGATAATCGGTGAAGATAAGAGTTAAGATTTGAAATTTAACATATTATACTGTAATAAATAAATAAATAATGAAGTAATTATTGTCTTATTTGGTCCTACAAATCAAATCACATGCATGAGCTAGGCAGAAAAATTTACGATAAGAATTTGTCGAGAACCAATCTGTGGAGATGTGATGGGTCCCTCCGTCCGTCTCTAGTTACCTTCTATATGTGGCACAAACAGTTGAACAATCTGTGGCACAAACAGTGAACCAAACAGTTTTATATAAGGTAAAAAAAACAAAAAGATCACCAGAAATATGAAAATAGTTAGTTAGTTAGTTGTCCCCGTAGGCTGTTCTTGACTTGTTGGTTTGATATTTTAATATTTAACAGTATCATGTAGTAACATATATAGTAGGCAAAATTTATGATCAACATATATCACAAAATAAAAGCAAATGTCAATTTATCCCTTGACATGCATAATGTTTAATTTACTTCTTTTGTTCCATGTAATTTGAAAAAAAAAAAAAAAAATACTTTATCCCTCTATAAAAATTTTAAATAAGCAATTTACCTTATTCGGTTAGAAAGTGTAACTCACTTGTTGAAATTAAGAGAGTCATAAAAAATATTTGTAATATAGAAGGGTAAATTGTCACATTTATCATAATACATGCGGTAAACTGTCACATCATCATAACACAGAGGACTAAAGTGCCACATATTAAAATATTAGGGATAAGTTGTGAAATTTTTGATCTTACATGGGGTAAAATGCTATTTTTTAAATGAAGGAGATGTTAGTTGAACATTATGAATGTCACGGGAGGAAAATTTACCATTAACTCCACAAAATAATTATAATTAAAGCATAAAATATATAGAAGGAAGAAAACTTAATTATAATAATCCATTAATAGATTTAGCATAATAGGTCACAACTTATAATTCAATTTAGTAAAATACATTTAAAATTATAGGGTTTACGATCAAAAGACGGGTATGAGTCTAATTCTACTCGATCTGGCATAATTTAATCAACCCATTTTGACCTGACAATTGTTTAAGTGTTGATTATATATACGGTGAAAATTCAAATATATATATATCATATCATGCATGATAACTGAAGCCTACCGACTGGCAGCCCTTGCCTAATAATATGTTGAATTGGATCGTAATACATCAAAACAAAATGCAACCTTTTCACTTGGTTTAAATTCTCTCTAAAAATTTACCAGATTTTTGCCTAGACTTAATATTTCATCGTGCACAAAACCAATAGTACATTTAACATGTTTCGAGAATTATACGCGTGATGTATGAAAAAATTCATCGCTTCTGGGGAAGAGGGTATAGCAAAAAAGTCATAGCCAAAGATTTAGTTATATTTTATGCCAAAGTTGGCGGTAAATTTTGTGGAAGTTAGAAAGCCTTCTAACACAGCCATTAAATTGATTCCTATTCTCAAGGGCTTGACCAAATCAGATCAAAAAACAACCTTTAAAACCGAACACATGCCCATAATTTCTCCTCTCCAACAATATTTTCCGCTTCTTAAGGTCCAAACTTGGTATATATACTGCATGCAATAATGATTCTATATATTACAAAAGTAATCACTTCCTCCTCTGCTCTCTGTGCACAAAAATAAAATCTTGAGAAAAAGAAAAGCAAATTCTCCTCTCCTATTCAAATTTCTTGATTCACAAATACAATCATGAGAAAACAAATTGGCTACATGCACAGCTGGGTTGAGGTTGCACCCGCCCCCATGGTATATCCTCATAAGGCCTCAAATGCCCCAAAACTTGAGACAATAGCCGAAGAAGAATCGGAGAAAATGGAAGCTGCCGCTATCAAGAAAGCACTCTACGTTCTCCCAGTCATTCTTTCATTCACTTCTTACCTGTTAATAAACAGATATCTGAACATTTGATACCCCCACACAAAAATAAAAAAAAGCCCTTCATTTTTTTCCTATTTATCAACTATTTTCATCGATTTCAATTTCACCCCTCTTCAAAGAAATAGCAGAGATGAATAATGCTTGTGAGTATCAGGGGACTTCAAGAATGTTGTGAAGGAATCCATGCGGGATATGTTCACAATGAATGAACCAGTCAGTTTTTAATGAGAGGTGGGGTGAAAAATCTTGTACTTGAGGTTCATAAAGAAAAGAGATCGATGATTCAGAATAGGGGAAGAATTGGTTTTGAGAAATAGTCTGATAAGTTTTGGTTATGTATCCTTAGTACTGTATAGCTCTCCTAGGATTTAGTTCAGGTTTAAAATTTTAGGCATTTTGTTATGGAGTACAATTTTTCTCTTTTCACTACTTATTCTGTATTTAGGTATTAATTTTTATGTCAAGAATGGGATGTATTGTAACTCGAAACTAATTTCATCCTGAAGAAGAATCTATTTTATACGAATTTATCATTGAATCTGACAACTTTCACATAACATACCAAGCTTTTCTCATTAAAAATTCAAGCAAATATTCCACATTAACAAATAAAGCTTAGGCTGCGTGCTTCTTCGGTTCGTTATTTCTATTTTTTCTTTAATTTTTCAAGGACATTGGAAAAGAAATAACAAGAATATGTAGAAACACAATCAACTTCAGATAAATATGACATGAATTTTGCACACATTCAAAAGAATCAGAAACATTATAAAGAGGCACATGTCACCTTCAAATTAGACATAGGCTACTTCCAGTTCCACGATAAATTAGTTGTATCACCATATGACCTACAAACGGAAAATGCAGAAAGATGAGTATCAAAAGATGCTTCCATACCAAACTCATGACAGGTACAAGAACCATTCTGCAACAATGTCAATTTTTTATAACTTGCTTGCATAATACAAGGTTTTAATCATTTTCTAGTCGTTTCAAGGTGTATGGATAGGTTCTATGACAAGTTTAAGTTCCATTTCCATAAATATATTTCAACAATCTTGGGGGGACCAGAGAACCCCCCCCCCCCCCCACCCCACCCAAAAAAAAAAAAATATGGCTACATATATTGAGGAAAAGATGGCCACTTCTTCCCAAAACTATGTATAGTCTTTTACCTTGAATTTTTGACATGAAGAAGAAGGAAGATGGAGGCAATTAATATAAAGGAAGTGCCAATGGCAACATAGGCCATTCCCAGGAAATTATTATGGCCTCCCAACCAACTCGATGTTGAGAGAACAAGTGTTTTGCTCCCACTGAAACTATAGGTGTTGTAGTTGTTCAAAAGGTTGACTGAAATAACATCATCAGCATCTAAGTTCTCCTCGATTCTTCCATACAACTTCCGGAAAGTGGGGAGGGCAGCAGTACGCATCCATACAATAAGATCCTCTTGATCACTTAGCTAATCCATAAAGAAAAAAAGCAAGGACAAAAAAAATTAGTATTAGATTTGGAGGAAATATACAGAAGGCTCTCAACTAAAATGACACAACAGAGTGAGTGCGTGTGTGTGTGGGGGGGTGGGGGGGATGGAGATGTTATTGGAACATGAAGAGGATAAGAGATTGTTAAAAACTATAGATATTGGCGTAAAATGAAGAGATATATAAGGCCCTCCTGCATAGTGCACCATTAAATCTTTGGAGCGTTAAGAATTCTTACCTCTAATACAGGAAATAAAATACTTAGAACTTGTTTGGCAGCAAAGTTTAGGTCATATCATCATAAATGGGTCGACTGACATAAGTGATAACCCGCTCTTTAAGACACCAATTAAATTATCACAAGTCCACCCCTATGATAATATGATATCCATGGTCCATCAACAAAATTAGGGCGTGAATTTGCCTTATTTTACAAATTTACGACTAATTTATCATATTATCAAATCTGCAATGCAAAATTAAAAAAAAAATCACCATTATTCTATAGCTGCTACCAAATGAGTTCTTAGGATATTATGTAATCACTCACAGGAATATTTGGGTCAAGATTTGCACCACCAATTAGAGTTCCATTTTGAAAGTTGAAGGGATAAACTTCTTTCCCAAATTTATGATCACGGTCGCTTTGCCATGCAATATTCTTTCTATTCACTCTCAATTCATCTATCCCACGGAAGAAAGTGTACGTGTCATTAAACAAACTCCAAGCAATCAAACCACAAGGCACAACTGGATGACCATTGTTAACATCTTCAGGGGAGCACGTACTTATACCATCGTACTTCAGTCCATGCAAAAGCTGCTGATCACTTCGGCTCTTAACATACCTTGATTGAAATAAAAGAGTTGAATAAATATGGTAAAGATTCACATTTAAATGAAAAAGAAGAATAATTCTAATATTGGAGCATTTCTTACCGTCTGTGGTTCTGGTAGTAGTTATCAAGCTGGTAGTAGATGTATATTGGAGCTGTCATATGCTTTTGAATCTATAAATTGTGACAGATGATATTTAGTAGAAAGGTCATGATATTTATGCATGTTGCATGTAAATGCAAGTTAAAGAATACCCAAAAAGTAAGAGAAAAGGTCTGGATGATAATCCATGAGCTCAAAATAATAAAAGATCTGCAATGCCAAAAGCGCTTACCTATTCAAATGTCATGATTTCCAAATCATCATGTGCCTCTTTAAAGTCCTAAAATCAAACTAACTATACTTTCAAGGAAAATGGAGGAAAAAGGAAGTTTCAAACAGACCATGTTTGCAATTTTAAAGTATTATCTGCTAAGTATTAGTAATTTGTATTTGAATTATGATGAATGAAAAAATGGAGTCGATAATATCATGAAAACTTCATATAATTCAAGAAATAAATGACCAATGCCAACAGAAATCATCACCTTAAAGTGCTTGGTGCAATTCTTAGGAATAGAACTATCCTTGATGTATGCCAACTTATTGCTTCTTAGGGGTTCTGGCACACATTCAGCATCATATCTATACACAATTTCAACAACCTGCAGAGATGATATCCACCAATCTTCAGACTCATATTTCTACACCACAATTACCAATAAACAAACTAACATGTACACAAAATTCAAGGGGTGAAAAAGGTTTACACTTTGTGAAGCATGGAGACAAAGTAGCCCAATCGGAATAAAGATCACGCCAAACACAAAAAACATTGAGATGACCTGTGGAGAACAAAGCTCAACGAAATTTGAGAAACCAAAAAACAATGCAAATTATGTGATCACCTTATATTTTATATCTGCAAGAATTACAAATTTGGGGACCATAAGCTTACCCATGGAGGCGTTAGGACGGGTTTACAAGCTGGGAGGTTTTGTTGAGTAAATTGGTGCATAACTGCTAACAAGAACACTTATGAGTATAAAAAAAATATCTAATTTTAATGAGTAATTTGAATTCAACCACCCAATCTTTCTCATCAGCAGACTTCCAGTGTACAACATAGAACTAATGTGCTAAAACAAGGGTTTGAAACCCCAATTCGTTAGATATTATCATTATTGTAACTGTAAATATAGACCAAGAATAAATATAAGAGGGGTTTTAAAGATAGAAAAAGGAAAACTTACATTTGGAGCGGCGCTGTCGAAGCGACACCGTATCGTTTTGGATTCCAACTGAGGTGGAGGAACTTCCTCCCTCCATTTCCATATAATCAGCAACTAGTATTAACAATACACTGTACTTAAATGATCCAATAAAAGGGTTCTATTGTTTTTAGGAAAGGAGACTGGCTATAGAGCGAAAGAAGATCGAAGAGTGCTGGCAGAAATTTCTCGAAACAGAGCAGAAAATTAAAATGATTTACGATCTGGGTGAAGAAAGCTAAAACTTTAGGTAAAAGCGGATTGCAATCTCGTCAATTTTCAACTGGACCAATGCGACTTATTTCTTTCTACCGACGATTTTAGGTCAATTTTGAGTGACGCATGCAAAAGGGCAAAGGTATCTCAACTTTATTTTTTTTTTTTTTTTTTTTTCGTGAAAGCTGTTTTTGGAATTTAGATGTAGTGGTTAAGGGATTAGTTGGGGAGTCAAATCGTCTTTTTTTGTGATAAATAAAATAACGACATTATTTTATAAATAATAAAAAAATAACATGGCAATATATAATAATTAATACGTATGGTTATATTGTGTTGAATTATATATATATATATCTCAATTGTAAGGTGATTCCATAAATAATATGAATCATTGATATTTTCGTCCATCACCACCACTAGGGATGAAAATAAGCCAAGCTACTCGATACTCGGCTCGAGTTCGTTCGATAAAAGCTTGTTTGAGCTCGGTTCGTCAAATAAATCAAACAAGCTTGAACAAGATTTCTCGTTCGATAACTTTTAAAGCTCGGCTCGAGCTCGACTCGATAAGCTAAAAATTGAAAAAACACATGTAAAATATCAAGCTACTCGATACTCGGCTCGAGCTCGTTCGATAAAAGCTCGTTTGAGCTCGGTTCGTTAAGAAATCAAACCAAGCTCAAACACAAAATTTCAAGCTCGATAAAATTCAAACCAAGCTTGAACAACGTGTCGTTCGATACTACTCGGCTCGTTTACACCCCTAACCACCACTCATGCATTTTTTTTAAAATTATTTTTAATATAATAAAAAAATTTAGTGGAACATAAATAATTTTGTTCTGGTTTTTGGTTTAAATACATAATAAAGAGTGAATAACATTTTTGGTCTTCTTATGGACTCAATTTTACACTTTCGTCCCTCTTAAATCTTTGGTAGCAGATTTGTCTTTCTTATTAGTGTAGTGTAACACATTCGTCCCTCTTAGATTTTTGTAGCAGATTCGTCCCTTTTATCAATGTATTGTAACACACTCGTCCCCCTAAATTCAAAATACACAAACTTTCGTCCATTTTAGAATATATTATGGATTTAAGTGATGTATTGTGTATTTAAAATGGACTAATATGTTATACTACATTGATAAAAGGGACAAATCCATATTATGGATTTAAGTGATGTATTGTGTATTTAAAAGGGACTAATATGTTATACTACATTGATAAAAGGGACAAATATGTTATGAAAAATTTAAGAGGGACGAACATGTTACACTAGATTGATAAGAGGGACGAATATGTTACACTAAATTGATAAGAGGGACATGCTACAAAAAATTTTAGAGGGACGAAAGTGCAAAAGTTAACCCATAAGGAGGACCAAAAGTGCGATCTACTCATATATAAACAACATATAATAATATATATCGGATAAAGATATGTAACGGATCGGATCATTCTAGATCCATATTCACTCCACATAATTTGAATCACATATCTTTTTAATCGAATCAGGTCCATCAGATCATTTTCGAAGAATTATTCTAATAAATCGGATCAAATTTGGATAGGATCGGATCTGGATTGAAATCCACCCCATTGACAACCCTATTAGTAATATTACTAATATAATTCAACCCCTCTACACTAAACCTTAATTCCCTTCCTACACTAGAGATGTCATAATATTACCTCATTTTCAATATCTCATTCCCTTTTTAACTTAAATGTGTTATTTATTTCCTCCACAATTTGGTTATTGACTAATAAAATAATGGAGGTAAATGACAATTTAATCCCATACGATATGCATAGTATTCAATTAATGACATTTTTAAACTAAAAAAGTATATGAATTTACTAAACTATCCCTCCTATATGTGGCAATTTACCATCATATGTTATGAAAATGTGACATTAATGTTTCACTTTAACCCCCTTCCTATGTTACACAAATATTTTTCATGCTCATTCTCAATTTCGACAAGTGATCAGTTACACTCTCCGATTGAAGGAGATAATTGTTCATTTAAATTTTTTTTTGGGAAAGGGGGTGGTGATGGTGGTGGTGGTGGTGATGGTGGTAATTAAAGTGCTCATTTTTAATTACATGAGAGTAAATTGAACATTATAAATAGGACTTTTTTGGTACCATAAGATAGACCTATGTTAAAAAAAAAAAAAAAATCCCATTATAAATATCACATGATGTAAAATATCATAAGCTCAATACTTAACCATAGTAGTTAAATCATCACATTTCTCATAATTTAGTTTCCATGGTTTCTATTAAATAATTAAAAAAGAAAACATGAAACATCATCACATATTTTCTTGATTTGTTACCACTATTTGAGATTTATTTCACGTGATTTGTAAAATAAAAAAGCCCCAAAAAATCAATTTTGTGTGTCTGCAAAAAAATCTACAAAATTAACTTTTTTCTCCCATTTTATTAAAATATCAAACTAAAAATTAAAAGCACTTCCTCACAAGCTTTAACTTAATTTTTACTTTTTGACTTTTTTTTAAAGGATTATAAGTAGAATTTTAATTTGCAAACACTATTTAAGTACTTATTTATCCTAAAAGCTAAAAACTACTTATTTTAATTTTGTGCAAACACCACCTCAATAACACATTTAAACATTTGAATAAAAAATAAAATTCAGACACAAGCCGATGGAATTTTCAAACCTCTCAAACCAAACCATAATCCTTGAAACCAATTAAAAAAAATCCAAACAGGTCCAAGATTTTTGAAGTTAACAAACTATACCCGACCCTATTATGTGTCTGATTATGCAAAGGACTTTGAAATAGCCTGAATTGTTCATCTATAAACGTATCCAATCAAAGGTAAACTTATTCCAAAACTGAAATCATGAAAAAGCTAGGTACTATTCATATTTGAAATAGGGAATTATAGACCATATAATTCATTATAGGAGTGAGGGAAAATTATTATTCACATCGGGTTTGACCAAACCCAAAGTAACTACATAGTTGTTTTGTGATTGAATGTAACTCCAAGCAGAATGACCATATATAAGTGCAATACACTTGATTGATGATTGAATGAGTTTGTTCAAATCAGAATTGGACAAAACCCCTTCCAAACCAAAATGATAATTTAGCCCCCACGGGCCAAAGGATATTGAAAAAAAAAAAAAACACTCCTATAAGGTCCAAATTCTTCTTTTTAGTCTCTAAATAGTATTTGTCACGGCAAGTTGTGTTTTTAATTAAAAGTTTACTCTGTTTTTGAAATATTTGCAGGATATAAATTTTGGATCGGAGCACCACCTAAACGCTTGAAAAAGTCCCGTTAGGTACGTACAATTGATGTAAATTCATACTATAATTCGAGTTTATATATTTGGATCTTAAACTATATATAAAATTAGCATTTTTTGATCTTTTCTAGAAGACATTTCAAAGCATTATCTTGTGTTTATGTATTTGGAGCTATGGTCAAAATGCAGATGTCACCTTGTCCTTAAAAACTGTTGCAATGTACAAAATTAAATGAAAGAATAAGATGATAAGGAAAAGTACTATAGTACACATGTTATTATGGTTGGAGTATATATATATATATATCGATCATTTGAAATCTCACTTTCTATTCACCATTTTCTTTTTTCTCTCTTTGACTGTGGATATAGGCGATGACAGTGTTGGTTATTTATTTTTGGGGTCTGCACCCCTGAATTTAGGCCTAATTATAAAAAAACCCTCTTTATTCCAAAATTACATAAACAACCCCCATCTGACGGTCTTTAGTAAAAAGGTAATTTTACGTATTGATTTTTCATGCTGTATGTATGTATGTATGTATGTATGTATGTATGTTGTTTGGTTGTTATTATTTCTTTTTGCTTTCAACCGATCAGTTGTTGTCTATCAAAACTTGGTCTAGTTTTTAATGTTGTTCTAGCTGGTTGTTCGTATCATAACCAACTTTGATATATATTTTAATGTTTATTATTTATGAAATTTAACTTTTTTCTCTTCACATTAGATAGTATATATATAAGGTAGTTTAATTAAAATATCAATTTAGTTTTTATACAGAAAACTTGAATCACTTTTAAATTATTCAATCATGAATACAAAAAAGACTCGAAAGATTAATTATAACCATGTTTAATTTGGATACAATTTGACTCATGTGTTTTGTGGTTTCCGAGTTTTAACGTAAGCTTAAATATATTGTCTAAATAAAAACTCGAAAGTAGTATTTTGACATAACACATGGTTTGTGTGTAAATTAATTTTAGATGTGTTTTCAGTGTTTTTGTTCAGAGGAAACGTATTGAATGGAACCATTACTACAATTTCTTAGAACTTAAAAAAAAATGTTGGCTATCTGAGAATCATGTGAGACTATATATGTTATGTGCTTTTTATGAAAATGAAGAAATTTTGAATTTTGATAACTTGTAAGGACCAAGCTAAAATGCATCCAACATGTTCATCATAATAATCTGTTCTTTCCAATTACTACTACTAACTTCTGTGTACATACATATTTTCATTAGAACTTATTTTACCTAAATTGAAAAAACACAAAAACTAAATCAAAATTTGTAGACATCACCCAAAGTGATTAATTACACAAAACAAAATATATATTAGCATTACCATGCATGATCAAATTACATAACTTAATTAAAATTAAGAAGGGGAAATTCTTATTCAAATCGGGTTTGGCCAAACCCAAAGTAACTAAAAAGCAAGTGCAATACACTTGCTTGGTGGTTGGATGGGTTTGACCAAGCCAGGCTTGGACAAGAATTTTCCATTAAGAAGACAAAAAAAAAATTTAATTTTAATTTCTCCATATATAAACATTACGCATTAATATAAATTTATATAATCGAATGTCCAATTGTCCATGTCACAAACACTATTTGAAATAATTAACTGTTAGGCTTGACATGTTATATATATATTCATTAATTCATGTATAATATAAATATATAGAGTATAATACTAGTAATTAATTAAAGCCAGAGAGCACCAGCGTCCTTGAGGAGAGGCACAAGTGTGCCGTTAATGTGGCAGCCCATGACCGCCTCAATGCCGCCCAAAAACTTCCCGCCGACAAACACCGCCGGGACAGGCTGACGACCACCACCGCCGGCGAGACTATAGAGAAGAGCGTGGATATCACGTCCAGACGAGTCACGATCAAGCTCCACGATTGTGGGACCCACGCCGAGTCCGAATAACAGCTGCTTCACCACGTGGCACATGCAGCAACCGCTTATGGTGAATACCACCACCGCGTTGCCGGAGACAACTAAGCTAACCTTCTCGTACACCGACGACGACGCCGATTCCTCCATCCGGCCGATAGATGATGATGATGACAACATAATAATTAATTATTTTTAAATTAATTCCAAGGGGAGCTAATTAATCAAATCACGGCATAGAAATGACAAAGGCGTGCATTGCATTTATATATATATATATATATATACAGAGAGAGATAATATTTCAAAAAATAAAAAGAAAAAGAAACAGTTGCTCCTAAATGTATACATACATACAGGAAATTATACATATATGTATATGGCATATGTGGTCCATGTGGGCCAGGCCAATTACGATTTACATGGGCTAGCTAGCATGCACTGCATTGCATACTACCACTCAAGCATGCATATATCATTTTTACATAAGAAAGAATAAATGTGAAAATTATCAAAAATAAATAAATTTAAATGTGAAGGTTGCAGAATATATGTATAGCTTTATTGTACCATTACGGCAATTTCTGATGGCTGTGATCTTTCCTACACGTCTCATTGTACTTTTTTTTTTACTTTATATATATATATATATATATTATTGTTACAAAATTAATATTTTTTGTCACTAAATTGATAATTTCAACAATGCCACTTATTATTTTATCACTAAAATTCATTTTCCTTGTAGTGAATAGGATTTAATTAACACGTACTACCATTTAGAAATTATAATTTGGTTTGTCAAAATGTTGCCTAATTAAAAAAGCTGAATATGTATTATAGAATTCTTTTATTTTAATTTTATGAAATTAGATTATTATTACTTTAAAATAAAACACAGGTGAGAGAGGGATTGGGGTGGGGGGTGGGAGAGTTGCTTTTGCAGGAGAGGCAGCGTGATCCGAGCATGAGCATCATGCAGAAACGGTTTGTTACTATAGGACGGAAATTGCATGCTGTGTGATTTACTACGTACTAATTACTGCAGGGGTTAAAAGTAATTACTGCTACTAATTAATTGATTCAAACCGACAACCCGACAAGTAACTACTTTACGCCGTCGTTTTGACCCTCAGCAACCTGCTGCATAGGAAATACGCTACACAACATGCACTTTTTTAATTCCATTTGCACTCTTGGGGACATTGCTGACAGTAACGCCGTTCATTCTTCGGCTCTGTAAAATATCTTCTTCTTAATTTCTTTGAGGGAGATATTCTTCCTCCCTTTTCTGATCCGATACTGAATTATTTTGACCATCATACCCTCCTCCCCCTTCCCTCCCTCTTTCTTTTTTTTAATTAATTAAGTCAACTATATATGGGAAATTCAGATTTGTGGTACTGGTAACCAGAATAATTTTTTCTAATAATATGAAGACGTTTTCAGTTCCGGCCATTCCCTAGTGGGCCAAAGGTTACTGGGCCTAGATCCTGATATTAAAACCAAAAAATAAAAAAGTCCAACTCAATTTTTGGCATAATTAAAGAGCTGAGGTTCATCGAGTCGACATTTATGTGATGTGGTCCTTTTCTTTTGGTTACATTTATGGTTTATCTACTTACCAGTATTTTCCAGTAATTAATTGTTACCCCTCAATTTAGTACATAGATCCCTCCTCCGGTCCTCCCACCTCACTCCATCGATCTCTCACGAGTAGGATATTTCATTTTTTAGCTATTTTTGAGAATTAATATACTTACATTAAAAAAAAAAAAAAATTCCTTAAATAACGACCATGTCTTGTTTAGGTAGCCACCATATTATTTGACATTTTTTTTTTGAGAAGAATGACATGGATTTGGTCTTTATTCTTGAGTTAGAATAAACAGTTTGATTCTTTTTAACTTAGTTTTCTTTTTTGATGAATTTCTTTTAACCTGGTTTGCAAGATAATTTCTTTTTTGATGAATTTCTTTTTTGATGAATTTCCCGAAATCTGCCATCTTCTTTTGATTGTGTTACTTGCATGTTCTTCATCGAATGATTTTAATTGGTATCGAGTCACTTTCAGCTATGTTGTTTTAGCTGTCCAAAGTTATTTACTTAATTAACTCCCGATATATCAACTCGATAATGTTTTATTTGCATAATAATCTTTAAGTCCCTTTTAGAATCACTTTTGCATAAAAAGTGTCCCTGAAACCCCATAACTAGGGCCGACTCAAGTGCTAGGCAATTTTGGCTGGCGCCTAGGGCCTCCGGATCGGAGGGCCCCCAAATTTATATATAGCCCTTTAGAAAAATTAAAAAATTAGGTAAGACTTTCTCTTGATGAATGGGAGTGGGAGGTCTATGGTTCTGATCCCAATATTAAGTTTTTTTCTTATATTTTGATTATTTTATGTTATTTAACTTTTTTTCTTTTGTAATAATTGTTCATCTTTTTTATTTTCCTTCCGTAGTAATTATTATTTTAATCTGTTTTCTTACTTAATGATTTCTTGTCAATTTTTTTACTTAGTAAGTACTTAAAAAAAATTCTTTATTAATTATTATAAAAAGAATACGATTTTTTTCTCTCTTTAAAATAAGATATTTCTGCTTATTACTTTCTCACTTAGTACATTGCAAAAAAGAATTTCGTCCCCAATAAAATTGGCCTGACTCCATCTATATTTTTATATGTATGTGTATATTTTTCTTAGTTTTATATATGATGTATAACTTTTTCTATACATGATAATATATAATTAATAGAGTTAAGAATGTCGTGAAATAAAATAAAAAGTCAAGCAATCAATTATGATATTTGTAGAAGAATGAACTAGTTTTAAGGATGTATATATACTTTTAAAATTTGCTATGACTAAAATAATATTTTTAACATTAAAAGTTATACAAAAAAATTCATGGTTGAATCTTTTAAAAATTAAATAAGTTTGTTATTTAATTATCTATATAAGAAATAATATATTAGAGAAAATAATATGTTAATATTTTTGCCCTTAAAAAATCAATTGATTAGATCTTTATTATAATAAATGGCCCAAATTTGAAATTCGTCTAGGGCCCCAAATGTCTAGGACCGATCATGTCCCCAACATTGTGGACGGTAGCCACGAAAATTCCTATTTAGGAGATATGGAAGGAGGTATACATATAGAAAAAGCAGATACAACAGCTTTTAGAGACTGTTTGTCACTAACAAGGAAAAATCCATTTGTTCTTCGTCTTGCCTTTTCTGCTGGCATAGGTGGTCTACTTTTTGGCTACGACAGAGGTAATTTATTTCCATCACCGCATGCATATCAATTTTGACTTATAAATCTAATTTTGACTTTATCCTTATCCGTAATTTTGCATGCAGGGGTGATATGATATCAGGTGCGCTTTTGTAAATTAGAGATGACTTCAAGTCTGTGGATACCGAAACCATAGTTACTAGTATTTTACATTTCCTTTAATTTGATAAATTTAGTATATACTAGAGGTGTTTTGCACAAGTTAAGATTCTGTGACTTTATGAGTTGCTTTTTTGGGAATTTTTTCTTTTGTATTAATAACAAGACCTGTCACTCTTTTTTTCAAGTAACACAAGAATACTAGTGCAATAGTGAAAAGAGTTTTTCTTGATACTTTAAATACATGAGTATAATTTATTAATTTAAGGTGTTATCTTTGCTGAATATGACTGACTGTACAGTGTACCCAACTCAAAAATTAAAACAAGTGAAGACATAATAATTGCTCATTAATTTGATTAAAACAGGAAAGCATGCATAGTGAGCATGGCAGTGGCAGGAGCTATCATAGGAGCCGCCATAGGAGGGTGGTTTAACGACAAATGCGGGCGAACCGCTATTCTACTAGCCGATTTTCTCTTCTTTCTCATAGCTGCAGCCACAAATGTGTCAGTTCTGATTGGTGGCCTCCGAGTATTTGTTGGCCTCGGACTGGGGATGGCCTCGATGACTGCTCCACTCTACATCTCAAAGGCATCTCCGGCTAAGGTCCGAGGTGCACTCGTTAGCAACAATGTATTACTCATCACCGGCGACCAGTTTCTCTCATACCTCATCAACCTCGCCTTTACCAAGGTAATTTTGGTATTCTGGTACCCCTATGCTTTGTTTAATTAGAAAAAAAAAAATATCCTCCCATGCCGGAATACATATTTTGTAGGAAAATTGACAATTACATCCCTACCAAAAAAGGCAAAAACACCCTCATAGCCTAAAAATGATCAATAATCCCCCTATATAATTTAAAATTTGGCAACACCACCCCTCTTCACTTAATAAATAGACAATAACCTCCCTATTGACTTATAAAGGAATTTCAATTAGGCAAAGCACAAGAGTATTTTAGCATTTAGCTCGCAAAAACTAATGTACCTTTAAATTTGATTCGACAAATTAGGCACCTGGGACTAGGCGATGGATGCTTGGAGTTGCCGGAGTACCTGCATTGCTACAATTCGTACTGATGCTCCTCCTTCCCGAATCACCTCATTGGCTCTACAGGAAGGTCAACACCGTTAAAACATTAACAACCTAGCTTTAATTATATCCCTTTTCAATGTTAATAAATACAAAATGTCTTCCTTAAGCACAGGGCAGAGAAGAAGAAACCCAAGAAATTCTAAGAAAGACATACCCATCAGAAAAAGTTGATAACGAAATACAAGCTCTTGAAGAATCATTTAAAAGAGAGGCTATAGAACAAAAGTCATCTGAGAACATCACCTTTGTCAAACTGCTTCAGACAAAAGCTGTTAGAATGGAACTCATAGCAGGTGTAGGACTGCAAATATTCAGCAATTTGTAGGAATAACATTGTCATGTTTTATAGTCCTACCATAGTTCAGTTGGCTGGCTTTGCATCAAATCAAACGGCGCTTCTACTTTCACTTGTAACTGCAGGGCTGAAAGCCTTTGGCTCACTCGTTATCATATATTTCATAGACAAGGCAGGAAGAAAGAAACTAGTGGTTATGAGTTTATTTGGTGTTTTGGTTTCACTTGGTGTTCTGTTGGCAGTTTTTCATGAAACTAGTTCTCATGCACCTGCTGTGAGTTCGATTGAGATGGCTCATTTTTGGAAGTATACTTGCCCTGATTATCATTCTTCGAGGTCCTCGATGTCTTGGGATTGCATGAAATGCTTGAAAGCTTCGTCTTCGACTTGTGGTTTTTGTTCATCATCAAAGGGTAAGGTACACTAAACACTTCTGTTTCTAGGGTGAATTACACAAACAATACATATAATATAGTAAAACTACAACAAGACCCTTTATGTTTGAGAAATTATACAAACCACCCCCGAGATATGCAACTCGCCACATTTACAACTCTACTATGAAATGACCAAAATTGTTTAGTTGAGAGTACATAAATACCATCGGTTTAGCTGAAAGTACATAAATTCCCTCATTTACAACCCCAGCCCACGGTTACTATTCCTATACATTACTAACTAAAACACTCTTGAACTATGAACTTAAAACAATTACCCCTAAGGTTTTTGCTGTGTTGCATTGGTATTTCCGTCAACAAAATCTAAAAATGTTGACTGAGGGGTACTTTTGGAAATTCAACTTAACTTTTTGATGACATTATCAATCGCCCTTACAATGTCTCAAACGGAAGAAGTCATGCTATAATTTGATCATACTCTTGCTTGAGTAATTTGACCTTGTGTTTATGTATAATCTATCCTATCCCGTGGATAGTTCTTACGTAGACCTGGTCTAGGAAAAATTACTAGTCATTGTGGTTAGGAATAACATCACATCATTCACCAAGGTCTAGATAGTTAGCAATATTTTGTCACTCGAGTGACTGACTTTACTAAACTTTGGATAGCTACTTCCTGGGGCATGTGTAATCTCCAATTCCACAATAAAGGAAACTTGTCAAGGACGAAACAGGGAATGGTACCCAAGGGGGCTTTGGATGGCTGGCCTAGCATTTTATATAGGAGTAGTATTCTTTTCACCAGGCATGGGCACAGTACCATGGATAGTAAATTCCGAGATATACCCTCTTCGATTCCGTGGAGGCATAGCTGCAACAGCTAACTGGATATCGAATCTAATTGTGGCTCAATCTTTTCTATCCTTAACAGAAGCAATTGGGACATTTTTTTATGTTTGTTTGGAGTTGTTTCTGTAGTGGCCTTGCCTTTTGTTCTGGTGTGTGTTCCTGAAACTAAGGGGCTTTCGTTTGAACAAGATGTTGGAGATGAGAGATTTGCAGTTGAAATTTTGGGAGGGAAGGTTTGCTGGTATGAAGAAGAATGGTCAAGGAATGTCCTGTAATTTTTTTGAATGTTTTGTTGAAGGGCTTTCTAAACACTTCTGCTGATTCACTTAATACTCCTAATGTTAACATTTCTTGCTCATTTTCTTCCCTTCAGTTCAATTATTTAGCCCCCGCCACTTTAGGATTCGTCCTCATTTGTATAAATTTCTAGAGGAATACATATCCAAAGTCACAGTAAAAATTACAAGAAAACAAATGAAAGCACACCAAGGAAAGAATACTAACTTGTGAGAAATAAACTATTTTTATTTCATAAGCTGATCTCAAACATTTTCTTTGCTTCCTAATAATGTGATTTTACAAGTTTCAAGCAGCATACTCCAATCCAACATATATATATATATATATATCCACTTCCCAAAGGACAAATGAAGGGGAAAAATTAGAGATTTGAGAAAAAAAGAACAAGTTGGAGAGCCATGAAAATTAAATGCTTACCGCGAATCAGTTTAGAAGAACTGAGAATCAAAAGATAGCATTTTTTTACCTTCCCTACCAAGAAAAATGCAGAATTTATCAATCAATCAATCAATCAATTAATCAAAAGATACATACATATATATAATTTATAAAGAAATAGTTTTGTAAAAGGTGAAAAAATCACGTCACCTGCATTATAATATGAGTCAGACTCAGTCCCACCCATTAAATTAAATAATAACTTATAACCCTGATTTTAATTGGCTGGGTAGGGTAGTAATCCATTACAGCGGGAGCGGGAGAGGGAGAGACTGACTTGACTACTGGCTCGGAGTGAACTGAGGAAGATATGAATAAAGAGTATGTGAGATTGATTAGCCTTAAATCGGCCAAATTTTGGTACTGATACGGCCCAGCCCATATCAGATGAAAATAATTTCTACTGTCTATTATTTTATGGCCCAATCCCAATCCCAATCCCGATTCTAATTCTTCAATTCTTTCTTCCCTACACTTTATTATCACTTAAAAAGAGTCTTCAGTATCATTTATTTAACAATTAATTGTAACAATGTTGATGTACCAAGTCTTCGTCATTATAAACAACTATGAATCAGTCGATCGTCGATCGACATCGAGAACCTCCCCTCTACGAGTTCGCGTTAACATTAATGTCTTCGATTTATCCGACATGGTAATCGACGTTCACTTACAGTTAACCCGTTTATAATCGGATCAAGTAAAATACGGAGCACCCATATTCGAACCGAAACGTCCAATCCTAATTCGACCCGGTGATCAATCCTGAAACTATAAATAGCCCTCATAAATGAGATTAAAGGTACGCACTGCTAAGTATTAAATACGCTCCGATTTCCCAACTTATCTCGAAACTTACTTAAGCATCGGAGGGTTATCGCCGGGTAACCACCGGCATTAACCTGACGTAGTTATCTTTGTTTTCAGGTTAGGATCCCCTATACAAATCGAGGACCGGCATAGCTGATCTGCAGATCCTCATATTGGCGAGTCGCGTTCGATCAGGAATAATCACCCTAACGAAAACATACTCATCAATTGGCGCCGTCTGTGGGAACAATAACTTTGAGAACGTGAAATATGACTACAAGATCGAAAACAAATCTTGCACGAGAAAAAGAGGGAAATCGCGATCAAAACGGAGAGGGTCAGGGAGATAATTTATTAATTCGTGATCCTGATCCTGCACCTCATATCGAGGCCGGAGCTTCAAGACCACCGGTTCCTCCGGTAATACAACTTACGAGAGATGAACTAAAAGCCATTCTCGATGAAGCCAAGAAGGACTGGCTCGCAGAGATTAAAGAAACCGCCTTTCAAACTCGACGACCCCCACATGCTGCCGCCTTTGGTGCACGAGCAGGATTCGAGGCAAACGAAGCGGTAAGTCGAGCCGATCAACATCAAGACAGACATGGCATAGAAGAAGACTTACAGGAGCAATCAGTCAGAGAGGTCAACAAGTTGGCCTCAGAAGTAAGATCGCTGCACCAAAAATTGGATAAACAAGAAAAGAAGAATGAACCTCCAGTATCTAACTCTCGATTAAGGAAATCACCATTTTGTGATGAAATATTCTTTGAAAGGTTGCCCCTCGATAAGAGATTGCCCACTCAGTTACCCCGTTACTTCGGAACGGAGGATCCCGATGAACACCTGGCCTCATTTAATCTCCAAATGCAACTTCATGGCATTTCCGATAATGTAGCAGCAAAAGCATTTTCTACCACGTTGGCCGGGATGGCTCAATCCTGGTTCGGAAGATTGGAGGAAAAATCTATCTTCGACTATGATCAACTCTGTGACAAGTTTATGAGTCAGTTTGGTAGTAAGAGAGCTGTCAGGCCCCCTGCGAACCATTTATATTCAATCATACATAACCCGGGAGAGACTTTTAGAAATTTCATGGGAAGATTTAACAATGAGCTCCTCAAGGTTGAAATGCCAAGAGTTGATTTTCTGATTACTGTTCTTTTCCAAAGCACTTTAAATCGAGGATTCGCCAGTGCAATAGTAAGAGAAAATCCCGCTACATACGAAAAATTGATGGAAATGGCGAATCAATACATGAACGAAGAAGAAATGAATAAATTGAGAGGAACCTTCTTTGGGTTGACAAAGCCGGAAGAGGGACAATCGTCGGGCGTACCTGATAAACCTATCGAAGGGTCGCAACTCAATCGGTCTTATGAAGGTAGAAACAGGAAAGTATATAGAGAAGAGAGAAATCACAACCCAGGAAGACAAGGGTTAGGGAGATCGAACAAAGAATATTACGACAATTACACTCCCCTCAAAAAACCGAGATCCGAAATCCTATTCGCGATCCAGGACCACAACTTGCTGAGAAAACCGGCTCCAATTAAGGACTACCCGGCTTCAAGAAAGTATTGCCGATTTCATCGACAGAGAGGACACGATACGGATGACTGCTATCAACTCAGAGACGAGATAGAAAGATTGATAGCAGAAGGACACCTCACTGGGTATGTAAAGACATCCAAAAAGGAGCAACCTAGGGATCGACCGAAAGACAATCGATCACGATCGAGATCCCCCTCCAAAAGAGAGCTACGCTCGAAGGATAGAGAAGACCAGCCGAGAAGAGCACAACCCGGAACGATAGTTAATATGATCTCGGGGGGCCCGGCAGGGGGAGACAGTAAAAACTCAAGAAGGGTAGTATCTCGAGTTATAAGGGACAGAGCCCAAAATGAAAGAAGGGAAGTGTTCTCGATAAGACCAACTCAGCAGAACAAAATGATCGGTTTCGATGAGTCTGACCTACAACCCGATTTCATATCATTCAATGACCAGGATGTACCGGACTGCCCTATGGTGATTACGGCACAGATCGCAGGAGCTACTGTTAAGAGAATTTTGATAGATTCGGGCAGTTCGGCAAATATCCTCTTCCAAGATGCTTTAGAGCGAATGGATCTAGGCCCGACCCCTCTTGACGCAGTAGCTACCCCACTTGTGGGTTTTGGAGGCGCTCAAGTTATTCCCAAGGGTACGATTACTTTGTCTCTTTCCTTGGGAGATGAAGGAAATTCGAGGACAAGAATGATTAAATTTTTAATTGTCGACGCGCCTTGCGCCTACAATGTCATATTGGGAAGACCAGCTTTAAATAGTTTCCAAGCAGTAATCTCGACTTACCACCAGAAGATGAAATTTCCGACCACACCAGGAATAGGAGAAGTTCGAGGAAATCTAAAGGAGGGCTGGGACTGTTACACAGTATCTTTAGATAAACAGCATAAGAAAGAAAACTTTCTTTTTGACAATGAAAAGTCACCAGCGGACCAGCAGAATAGTCCTTCGCCACCGGTTGACGTGGACGAGGTAAAGAAAACATGTTTCGCTGAAAGAAGCGAGATGCAGAAGGAAATGAATCCCAAAAAGAGAAAATTCGAAAGAATCGAGCCTTCCGAAGGACACAAGTCGATCGAATTGGTACCAGGAGAGTCATCGAAAACAACGAGGATAGGCACTCAATTATCTGAAGGGCTCGAAACTCAGCTAATCGAATTCTTGAGGGAGAATGTGGATGTATTCGCTTGGTCAACCACTGACCTCCAAGGAATAGATCCAAAGATTATCGTTCATAGACTCAATATCGATCCGTCATCTCGACCAGCAAGGCAGAAAAAGCGAAATTTTGGTCCAGAGAGAAATAGGATTATAAAGGAGGAAGTGAAGAAACTTCTGGAGGCTGACTATATCGCTGAGATACAATTCACGGAGTGGCTATGCAACGTCGTCCTAGTTTCTAAGGGAGGAGGAAAGTGGAGAATGTGCAATGACTTCACGGATCTTAACAAGCTATGTCCTAGGGATCCGTATCCGCTCCCGAGAATCGATTCGTTGGTCGACTCCACTGCGGGATGTGCAATTTTGAGTATGATGGACGCATTTCAGGGATTTTACCAAATTTTTATGGCATTAGAAGATCGAGACAAGACAGCTTTTATTACCGAAATGGGTGTGTATTTCTTCAAGGTAATGCCCTTCGGACTGAGGAACGCAGGGGCCACTTATCAAAGGCTGGTGAATAAGATGTTCGAAGGCCTGCTGGGGAAATCGATGGAAGTATATGTTGATGACATGCTGGTCAAAAGCCTAAGTGAGAAAGATCATCTGGAACACATCAAAGAGGCTTTCGACATAATGAGGAAATATGGAATGAAGCTCAACCCGGCCAAATGTACTTTCGGAGTCAGGTCAGGGAAATTCCTTGGGTACTTGGTGAACGAAAGAGGTATTGAAGCAAACCCAGAAAAGATACAAGCAGTCATCGATTTGAAGGCTCCTCGGAACTTAAATGAAGTGCAAAGGCTAGTTGGAAAAATCACGGCCCTCAATCGGTTCATATCTCGTTCTGCAGACAAGAGCCTTCCCTTTTTCAAAATAATGAGGAATGCAAAGAAGTTCGAGTGGTCGAAAGAATGCGACCAGGCATTCGAAGAACTTAAATCCTATCTTATGTCACCTCCCCTTTTGGCCAAACCAAAAGATAATGAAGACCTATATCTCTATATTGCAGTTTCCGAGCAAGCGATCAGCTCAGCTCTGGTTAGAATGGAAGCAAAAGAAAATAACTCGATCTATTATGTGAGTCGAGTCTTGCAAGGCCCCGAAAGAAACTACTCCGAGATCGAAAAGTTTGCTCTCTCTATAGTAACTACTGCGCGGAAATTGAGACCTTATTTCCAGTCGCACAAAGTTATTGTCCTGACCAACCAACCACTGAGGCAAACACTCTCAAAGCCTAATGCGTCGGGAAGGCTAATTAAATGGGCGGTCGAACTAGGAGAGTATGACATCGATTACTTGCCAAGGACATCAGTCAAAGGGCAGATTTTAGCTGATTTCGTACTAGAAAGCACTGTACCAACAGAAGAAAAGGAAGAGCAGTGGATGTTGCACGTGGATGGATCCTCCACATCGACGGGGGGTGGCGCAGGAATCTACTTTCAAGGCCCAAGCGGGGAAGAGCTTGAATTTGCTGTGAAATTAGACTTCCTAGTATCCAACAACGAAGCAGAATATGAGGCCTTGCTGGCAGGATTGAAAATGGCAATCGAAACAGGAATAAAAAACCTAATTGCTTACACCGACTCGCAGCTCGTGGAAAAGCAGTTTAAGGGTCTTTTCGAAACCAAAGAGAATTCAATGATTAGGTATTTAGCCTTGGTCAATGACCAAGTATCACGACTCAATACATTCCAACTCGAATATATAAGGAGAACAGAGAATACAAGGGCCGATGCTCTCTCTAAGTTCGGGAATCTAATAGAAGGAATCAAAACTCGGAAAGTGACACTGTTGGTTTCGGAGAAACCTGCCATCGATATCCAAAGGAATGCCTCTGGTAGGGACGTATTCAATCTCGATGACGACCGCGGTAGTTGGAAAGCCCCGATACTCGATTATCTAGCGAACGGAACCCTCCCGTCAAACAACACAGAAGCAAGAAGGCTCAAGTATAGGGCACCTCGCTATGCAATTATTGGAAACGAATTATATCGACGATCGGTCACTGGAGTATTGCACAAATGCGTAGATTCTTCTCAGATCGACCTAATACTAAAGGAGGTCCATGAAGGATCTTGTGGAAGCCATTCTGGAGGCAGAGCATTAGCAGTTCGAATATCGCGTCTGGGATACTATTGGCCTTCCTTGGTCAAAGACGCCAACAATTATGCTAAAAAGTGTGCCAAGTGCCAATATCATGCCACCATGCCGAATCAACCAGCGCAAAAGATGGAATCAATATCGATTGCTTGGCCTTTTGATCAATGGGGTGTGGACTTGGTTGGACCGCTACCAATGGCACGAGGCCAGAAGCGTTACTTACTGGTAGGAGTAGAATATTTCAGTAAATGGGTAGAAGTGGTGCCACTGAAGCAAATCTCTCAGACTCAGATAATCAACTTCTATTGGTAGATCGTCTGTAGGTTTGGCATACCTAGAATTATCATCTCCGATAATGGACCTCAATTTGTGGGGAAAAGAGTAGCGGATTGGTGTTCGAAACACAAAATCGATCTGCGTTTTACGTCGGTAGGATGCCCGCAAACAAATGGACAAACTGAAGTTACGAATCGGGAGATCGTAAAGCTCTTGAAGAAGAGATTATCGGAAGCTGGAGGTGCTTGGCTCGATGAATTACCATGGGTCGTTTGGGCCAATCGAACGAAGGAAAGAGCTGCGACGGGGGAAACTCCGTTCAGTCTCGTATATGGCTCTGAGGCAGTTGCTCCTGCTGAACTGGAAGTCACGTCGCCAAGAACCGGACTGTACAAGGAATCGGATAATACAGACAAACGGAATTTCGAACTCGATCAGCTGGAAGCAAAACGAGAAAGGGCATCCATCCGTATCCAAGCGTACAAAACCACCATGGCAAAAGCTTACGATAAAAATGTAAGGTTAAAATCTTTTCAGGTAGGAGACCTCGTCCTAAAACGAGTGGACGTATCCAAACAAAAGGATAAGCTCGATTGTAACTGGGAAGGGCCATTCAAGATAATCGAAGCTGGCAGAAAAGGCGCATATCGGTTAAGCAAAATGGGAGGAGAACCCGTGAAGAGAACTTGGAACGGGAGAAACCTCAGAAAATTCTATGCCTAAGGAATTTTCTTTAGTTTGTCTATATTTCCAACTGTTCTTGTAATTTCCTTTCTCTTATTTTTGAATCTAATGAAAAAGCTCTTTTTGTTACTTACTAAGATTATCGTATAGATCGATAGCCGTCGAAGCATCGAGAGGAAATCTCCAAATCTACAAACGTACCTCGATAGCCGTTGAGGCATCGAGAGGAAATCTCCAAATCTACAAACGTACCTCGATAGCCGTTGAGGCATCGAGAGGAAATCTCCAAATCTACAAACGTACCTCGATAGCCGTTGAGGCATCGAGAGGAAATCTCCAAATCTACAAACGTACCTCGATAGCCGTTGAGGCATCGAGAGGAAATCTACAATTCTCCAAACGTACCTCGATAGCCGTTGAGGCATCGAGAGGAAATCTACAAATCTACAAACGTACCTCGATAGCCGTTGAGGCATCGAGAGGAAATCTCCAAATCTACAAACGTACCTCGATAGCCGTTGAGGCATCGAGAGGAAATCTACAATTCTCCAAACGTACCTAGATAGCCGTTGAGGCATCGAGAGGAAATTGACGAATCGCCAAACGTTCCTAGATTGCCGATATTTTCGAATGTTTAAAAAACCTAAGTATTATGATCGTCGATCTCTCCGATAATAATATTCGTCGATATCCTCTAGAAATTTCATCGATTTCTTCAAAGGAAAGTGAAGTTATTATGATCATCGATATCTACTAACAAATCTAAGTTAAAGTCAGTGATTTCTTCAAAAAGATTAGGATCTACTATGATTGTCGATTTTGTCAACCGATTACAAGTCAAACTACGTCAAGCGTCGATTTCTTTTATATTATGGGTTAAGTGCATTCTCTCGATAACTACAAAGTTACTGACAAATTCAAAAATTCAAAAATTCAAACAAAGTTGAGATAATATGAAATTTATTTCATTAATTATATCAAAACTATTACAAAAGTGTACAAATCGAGATCGACTACGCTGAATTATCGAAAAACCTATTACAAGCTATTACATTGATCGTTCTAGTAAGTTGAGGAAATCCCGAGTATTTCCTACAAATTCGGCAACCGAGAACCTATGATCACGCCCGATTTCGGATTAGCTATAGGCTTAAATATGGAGGTTTTCCGCCTATAGCTTTTCCTCTCATTGGTCGAGGACTTGAGGGGACGAGACGTCCTCGGCGT
Source organism: Penstemon eatonii (assembly GCA_038501285.1). Classification (NCBI taxonomy): domain Eukaryota; kingdom Viridiplantae; phylum Streptophyta; class Magnoliopsida; order Lamiales; family Plantaginaceae; genus Penstemon; species Penstemon eatonii. Next base: position 66,363,444 of record CM076708.1, on the reverse strand, counting down.
CAGTGAAAGACAGGTGGATCTTTTAATAATACCAGGTTGCTTACCGAGCACACACACCATCACAGTCAATAAGATGACCATGGATGATGGGTCTCTCGGCATCGACTCGGTGAAAGAGGAGGAAAAAATCGACCAATATTTGGCGATTCAAATCCTCCACCACCTAATCGACAACCTTACCCTCTATTCTCCACACCTGCCCTCCTAGTTCTCGGGAGAACCACGGAATCATCGACCACCCTGCTTATGTTGCAGAGTGCCGATCCAAGAGAGGATTCCGAGATTCCCCCGGGTAGACCTCGTTGTCGTTACCGATGCCACTCATTCGAACGACGAGGCCTACCCATTGAAGCATTCCTTTTACCGATACCACCCAATCGAAAATCATTCCATCTCTCTTCCCTCGATCGGGAGGACGAGTAGAATGAAAAATCATGAAACAAAGAGAATGATCTCTCGATAACTCAACAACAAAAGACATATAGAAAGGAGATGTTTTTATCGGACATTTCTTAATAGAGGACATTTTTGCTGGGTTGAGAATGAAGTACGGTACCGTATACCTAACCTATTTATAGGAAAAGACTACCAAATCCAACGGTCAAAAATGATTTAGATCAATGGCTCAGATTAAAGGCATTTAAGTAGCCGACTGTTACGCTACCCAAGGTAACTGACGCGGACTACATCCGATGGTCAGGGAAACGCCACGATCAACGGCTGAGATTGTTCCCATTTAATGCGCTAACCGCCTCAACTACCCAGTGTAATTAATTAGGGAACGAACGATCGACGTCGACCAAATTAAATTAGGAGGAAATCAAATCGATCATATCCGACTATGCGATGAGATAAAAAAATAACCTTCTTGGAACATACTCAGAAGGCCAAAGGCCAATTAGCACACACACGTCAGAATTTATCACTTACGAGCAAAATGAAGATAAATGGATTGTACGCAATTGATTAAGTAAAAAGAAAATATTCGACAAATACAACACATAATACAACAAAACACGCCGCCCATACGAGACTCGATAACCAACAAACCGAGCTTTAGAGGAAATAAAGTTTTTCTTTTTTCAAACTCAGGGCCAAAACAAATGCCGTCAACAGTCATTATGGGTCTCGAAATTGAGACGATCGATATGATCGGAGGAGTTTGTCGTCTGGGGGACTTCGCCTCCCTGATCAGCACTCTCGGCTTTCAGCTTCGCCGCTTGCAGCTCAAGTAAGAATCCAAATTCGTGATCCTCTGGTGCACTTTTGGAGTTATCCTCCGTCAAGAAACCCAAGTCGAGCGGAACACCGTTTTCATCCGACGTCGCGCTAAGTTGCGTCTCGTCAAAACGATCGTTCAGAAAGCCAAGCGCCCTGCACTGCTTCCAGCCCTTCTCAAAAACCTTCATCAAATCAACTCCAGATTGCCGTTCGACAAGTTCCTCATACACGACGCTATTGAAGAATTCAGTAACGATAGCCTTCCTCTCAGCAGCGGTCGCTTCACTGCGACTCCTCAATCCTTCTTGTCGACCCAATTCAAAACTGTTGGCAGCCTCTTCTTTAAGCTTCATGGCTAGCTCTTGATCTTTTTGCTCAAGTTTTGCCTCCAACTCGGCAATACGACCATCTTTCGCCGTCGCCTCTTGTTCCAGAACAGCCATCTTTTCAGTAACTCCTTTCATCTTTTCCTCCAAATGACCAACCTTCTTCTTCAGATGTGCATTAGAGCTTTTGCTCTTCTCGTGACGCTTACCCAGGCTATCATGTCGGGCAGCTGAAGAATAGATGGTCTGGCTTAGCTGCAAAATTCGAAATTCTTACGTTATCAAAGTGAATTAAAGGAAAACATATCGCGTATCGATATCGATAGAAAAATACCGAAAGAAGGAGAGACGCCTGCAATCGTAGGATGTCCGCATCATCTTTTCTCAGAAGCGTGGCGTGATCCTCGAAAGACACGGTAGACAAAAATTTCTCCCAGGCCTGAGGCGCGATTGAAGAATCCAAGATTGCAGGATTCATCATCGAAATGCCGGCCGTCCTCGATCCCAGCTTTCTTTTATGTTCCTCAAGGATAAACTCAAGATTACCTCCGGCAGGGGCAGGGATCTCACTACTAGTAGGGGTCGGTTGATCATCTACCCTAGCCTTTTTTAGCGGAGGGATATCTTCCTGATCGACTTCAGCCGACATGGGTCTTTTTCCCTTATCATTTTCCTGTTCTCCCTCCACTTGAGAATTGGTCGGTGGAGGGATAGTGCTCGAGTGACCGGGAGGTTTCGAAGTTTTCTCAGTAGCAGTAGTTGGAGACGGAGGCACAGGTGGTTTCACGAGATGTTGAGATTTCCATATCGATCTAAGGTAACGATTCGACATAGGGACGATGTCTTCTGCACAGACAAATATATTAAAGGAATATATCAATGTATTATATAAACAAAACACGAAGAACGATTAAAACTACCTAAGGGAGGACAATCGACAGGTAAGGGAGTCATCGACATTCCTCCTAAACTCAAAATTGGCTCCCGCAGAAGTGCATTAGTATCGTAAGTCGATTCCGACAACTGAGAAAGAAAGTCGGGCCCCCATGAAGGTTCAGGTATGTTCTTCAAATGAATGGCACCCGACCTCCATTCGCGTGTCGTCCTCCATACGTAGTTCTCGGGGCCATGAACGAAGATAAACCTATTCTTCCAACCTTTCCCATGGGATGATTTTAAATCACTAAGAAACCTAACTTTGGGTTTTGACCGTACAAAATAAAAACCTTCATTGGATTGAGGGGAAGGACGGACGTCGAATAAACCACAAAAATTAGCGAAAGAAGCGGGTTGACCGACCGCTCTCATCACTATACAGAAGGCAATGATATAACCAATAGCATTAGGAACCAATTGAGTAGGGCATAAACCGAGACCATTAACTATTTCGATGAATTCGTTTGCTAAAGGAAAACGGAGGCCATTTTCCAGACTATCGATATGGAAGGCTCTATAGCCGCTCGGAGGCTTATTCATCCTATCATCCGACGATGGCATCTTAATACCCCAACCTGAGGGGAATTCATATTTCAATACTAACGACTCGTCGGACATACGAAGACGACATGCAGATATGGTACTAAATAAGTCTTTCGTTCGATGACGATCCGACTTGGACCCTGAAGGAATCATAACTTCCTTATTCGAACGCCTTACAGAACCTATCGACACACCTTCCCCTTCCCCGACTGATTCATTTCCTATGGACTTAGACCCACCAGACATAAATAAGAAAAGAGATAGAAATACCTAAGAAGGAAGGAGTACTTCGACTAAGAGGCTCCAAGCTATCACTGATCGACGAAAGCTCCGACAACCTTCCGCCCAGACGTTTTTGTGAGTATGAACAGTTTAACCTCTAACGCCATATATATAGGCGAGGATTTCTAAAGAGCGCGCCCATTGGCAAAAATGTTTGAATAGATGTGGCGGTTCACAATAAAGTGAACTGGTTCAATATTTCGGCCCAATAACACTCCTTTCGAAGTGAGGAAGTTGGCCCAATTGTTAGCCCATTTACTATGTTCGAAGTCGATAATTCGATTAAGAACAATTAACGACGAATAGACAGTTGTATATATTTATCAATCCAAAATAATCCCTCGACAATTAATAGATACAATCAAAATGTTATTCACATGTAACCATACCCCTAAGTACTACATCCTATCTACGATTAAGCATCCGAACTCATGCGATCGAGCAGCTTCATATTCCTCCTCTACACCATCGAGCACCGGGGGTTGACATTGCTCATCGAGTGATGCCCCAATAAGTGATGAATCGAAGTTCTCAGTAAGGAAACCTCTGTATTGACACTGTTTTACAGTCTTCGTATACATCTCGATCAGGGCATCTCCCATTCTAGCTTCAGCAAGGAAATCATAAACAGGGGATGCGAGAAACTCCTTGACAATCTCCAGACGTTGAGCGGAAGAAACCACCCTAGTTTCTGGGGGATACCCATCACGAAGTCGATCAACTTCTCTGGAAGAAATGCTAAGCTGCTTCATAGCCTCATCGAGTTGACGCTCTCGCTCCTTGATGGCAACATCGTGTTCAGCCTTAAGTTTTTCCAGTTCTTGTTTTGCGAGATCCGCCTGAAGGTAACCTTGAAACAAGTATTGTATTACCTGCGTAAAGCGAAACAACTGATTTCCGATACATGATTCGTTATCAAATTTACAAAATTAGTATCGAGAATTAGTACTTACTGCAGCAACTGCTCGCCCCGAGGTGTGTAAGTTCTTTTGTAGAGACTTTCTCGACAACCACCTCTGATCGCGACTAAAAACACTGTGGATGAAACTTCGGAAACCAGCATCCTTTGAATCTCGTTGAAGAACTGAATCACGAGAGCCCAAACCACCGGGATACTTATGCTCGGAATCGACCCATTCAGATATCGACCAATCAAGATCGAAATCATCGTCATCAGAACTTTTGTCGCTAGCATCTTCAATTGAAACGACGGGATCATTTTCCGCCTTCGAAATCGTCTCTTCTTCTTCTCTGCGAGGCCTCTTTCCTCGCTTAATCTCGATTCGACGAGCCTCATTGTCACTTGCACTCTTCGCTCTGCCCTCCGCGCTAGATCCAGCCATGACGCCAAAACCTTGTGGCCACTTGCGTCGATTCTCGGCCTCGAGGGCTTCCCGTTTCTTCCCTTTGGGCGCAACCATGGCAATCCTAAGAAGGTCATCTAAAGAAGGATCATCGCCCCTCTTTTTGGATGGAGATAACCCGCACGTTCGAAGACAGCGCTCTTGGGTAAGGACCTTCACATCCAGAGAATACTTACGTAGATTCTCCAAAAACTGAGGCGATAGAGTAGGTGGCGGGGGCTTCTGCACGTTAATAGGGCCACTACGCCAGGACGATGTAATATTCAAATTTTGATCTTTTGATGGCCTAAGATACACATATCGAGCCTTCCACCCTTTCCCATGAGAACTTTTAGCATTTGTCAGGAAACTATTCCTGTTCCCTCTGGACTTCACCTGATAGAAGCCCTTTCCTGACTTAGGAGACTCTTTCACAGTAAATAAACACCAGAAGTTGCCAAACGATGCCTCCTGTCTGAGAGCCTTCATGACGACAATAAACCCTAGACCTGGAAGGCGCGAAAACATTGACACCGGGGCGGGAAATCCTGTTCAAATACTACAAGTTCAAGACCTCGCTTTACAATTAAAACTTCCAGAGTTCGACTTACACTCGAACTCTAGAACTTGGGGGACTCTTCCCACTGAGATACAAAAGCAGAATTTAAAATTCAAAATTCAACGATCATCACTTCAAAACTTCCAGAGTTCGACTTACACTCGAACTCTAGAACTTGGGGGACTCTTGATGTACCAAGTCTTCGTCATTATAAACAACTATGAATCAGTCGATCGTCGATCGACATCGAGAACCTCCCCTCTACGAGTTCGCGTTAACATTAATGTCTTCGATTTATCCGACATGGTAATTGACGTTCACTTACAGTTAACCCGTTTATAATCGGATCAAGTAAAATACGGAGCACCCATATTCGAACCGAAACGTCCAATCCTAATTCGACCCGGTGATCAATCCTGAAACTATAAATAGCCCTCATAAATGAGATTAAAGGTACGCACTGCTAAGTATTAAATACGCTCCGACTTCCCAACTTATCTCGAAACTTACTTAAGCATCGGAGGGTTATCGCCGGGTAACCACCGGCATTAACCTGACGTAGTTATCTTTGTTTTCAGGTTAGGATCCCCTATACAAATCGAGGACCGGCATAGCTGATCTGCAGATCCTCATATTGGCGAGTCGCGTTCGATCAGGAATAATCACCCTAACGAAAACATACTCATCAAATGTGTTTTAATCTTTTGACTCAGCTCGTACAATTAAAAACAATGATTGTGAATGAATTAGAAAAAATCTAGGATTAATTGAGATCTTACCAAATTAATAAGACTAGCTTGTCGGTTTACACTTCCTTGGTTGACTAGAATACTGACTAATTAATATTCATTTAGATGGTATGGTCCAAATTGGATTTGGACTGCAGATCAATATGACCAGCCAGCACACACAAATTAATGATAATGATATTAATCTCCTATTTTATCACCCGATCTCATCATAAGCTTTAGGCTTGACATTGCTAGCTAGACGCACATGAAGAAGAATGTTAATAATTATTACAAAAGAGGATTATTTTATCAAGGGAAAAATGAAAAGAAGGGAAGACCAAATTGTACAAACAAGTAAAAAGACGTGGTAAAATAGTACAAGCATGAAAAGCAAGGGGATCTAATTATAGTAGTATATATATATAAAGGGACTGGTGCTTTACGAAGACCACGACACGTGCAAGTGTATGGTCATCGAGAAGTCAGTCAGCTTCTCTATCCCACGCCTCACTGTCCTCTAGGACTTGGACACGTGCCCATGCTTCCCCTAATTAACATCATTTTTTTTTTGCTTCCCCTAACATTAAATTAAATGGGTAATCTCTTTAATTCATGTTCAATTATTCAGTCATATGAAATACAAAATGTACTATATATACTTGTTTTGTTTATATTTATTTGATACCAAATTTTTATATCTATTCTCAACAAATTAAAGATGGGAGTTGTTGCTGCTGACAGACATGGAGACAAAAGATGTGGTCCAAAAACAAAAGATTTGTAAAACATAAAGAAACAACCGTTGGATTGTTCGGTAGTAGTTTACATTAATAATTAATAATAATCTTTCAGCTCAGGTTGGATAAGATATATATATTTATATATACTCAATTATAATATTTTGAGTAAAATGGAAAAACACTCCATGTCATGTGTTTCTTTTAATTAATTGGTTGAAATTTCACCGTCTTATTTAATTTGTATTCCTTTGTGCTAATTAATTAATACAAACTAAAATATATGCTCCTCCTATGTATTTTAAAAGTAATTAATGTTTGACTGAATGGGGTTACCGGATCTACTACATTTGGCCCTATTGCAATCTTTCATTCCGAAAAAACATTAATTTTTTCTGAAGATATAATTAAGTTATAGCCTTCTCCCTAAAATATAATACCGAAATTTTGAATGAATATCTAATAACCCAACCCAGTCCCTATGTACATGTGGTTATGATGGGAAATTACGTACGGTGAGGTTATATTGGGCCCGATAAGAAATTAATATTTTTGCAAGTGGCCCATTATTTTGTACATCACCCATGCATATATATGTATATGCTATGCATTATAAAAAATAATGATGAAATTAGGCAGGAAGCAATGAGACACATTATTACTACTTGTACGGACATAAATTACTCTTATTTATTATTCTCATTTTATATATAACTTTATCCGTTATCCCTGAAGCCCTTTTTGTAACATGGATGGATGGATTATTGTTAAAAAAATGAATCACCCTTTACTATATATATCTTTTAAAAAATAAGAAATTAATTGTACTTTAGTACGTCTTTAGGCTTTTGGGATAATGAAGAGCAGAATCCTCAACTTGGCATTTGGGTGGTGGAGAAGACTCTTCTATTTTTGTTTTAAATTAAAATTAAACCACCATGATCAAATTGGGCTTTCCCTTTTCATATTTCTTGGAGCGAGCAAATCATCACTTTTCATACAATTCCATATTAATCGATCTTAAATACTAGTCTCTAAGAATTTGATGTCGTTATCGACCACTTTAACATTCTAACTTTCTTTTTGGTAAGCTTTAACATTTTAACTAACTTTGAGCTATATTTCTTTTTTTACTTTTATGTTAATTATGTGAGTAATTATGCTAAAAGTTAGGGACAACCGTAATTACTAAACTTGTTTAATTTGAGCCCATGTTTTATATATTATGTAGATCCGCAACCCGAATCCTTACTACAAGGGCGCAATCAAGTCCGGTTTACACTGCGAGGGCAATTGTTATCACAATCATGTTCAATTAACATACGCTGATACTAGTTATTGAATATTTTTGAAGAAACCAAATTTGGACTGTTTAACAAGCACAAATGAGAAAGAAAAAAGAAAAAAATTAGGTATCATGGTAAATTTTAAAAGCAAAAAATTAGTTATTTATTTGTATAAGAGTTCCTTCATCCATACAAACTCTTCCAAAATATCAATCTTCTCATTTTATTTTAGAAACCTAATTGGACTAAAATTGCCTGGCAATGTGCAATTTGCACTGGGAATAATTAGAAGATAAGTTCAAATAGTAAACATTAATTAATATATATAAATATGTAAATGTTATTAGAAGTTGATGATAAAAATCATAATCGGTCCAAAAACTAAAGGATCGCGAGTCTGGTGTGTGTAAGACCTATCCGGAAAAGTGAATTAATGTAGGAGGACAAAAAATCACACATGGATATTTTGTACATGAGTAAATATGAAGTATAATACTAGTAAAACCTTAGTTAAAATCATACTAGATTAGATCTTCAAATTTGAGACGTGATCCACAATTCACATATAGTTATCCAATTCAGAAAAAAAGATTTCAAGTATATATATTTATATTAAAACCTTAGTTAACGTCCAAAAATTCATTCATTGAACTATTTAACTTTCTTTGCTTTCTTGGAATTTAAATTCGAAATGAAGGGGAGACACCCTCTGAGCATATTTACAGGTCTTTGGAGTTTGAAAAGTTGGGACACAAGGAAGCAATCCCACTGGAATTTCGGGTAAACCCACTAAAAGTCGGGTCAATCAATACACCTTCTTCTTCTAGCCCGCCCCGCCCATTTTTGTTTTCATTATTTATTACTAACTATTTTTGGCGACTTAATTAATACTGACACTGTATTATTAAGTTGAAAAGTATATAAGACTAGTTTCGGACAATATATTTTTATTTGCCATACCAAAAACTTCTGCAAATTTTACTCTACTGTAAGCATACATAGATTAAATTAATAAATAAATAAATAATTCATTTAATTTTTATATTAAGCCAAACAAACAAAATAGGAGTAGATTTTTTTCTTTTTTGGATTGATATATGTGGTTATCTATAGTTTTGACTGTTTTTCTTCATTATTAAATTTTGTAATTTTGTCGCAGGAAAGCTGAGCTGAGCAAGTAGACTTGCAGGCTTTGGTTTTTAGCTTTTTGAAGGGAAGAGATAGCACTGCAAAAAAGCTTCAAACGAAACAACCAATCCCCTCTTTTCAAAGTAAGTGCTCTGTATACTCGTCATCAATGCACAGCTGAGCCCCCATTGATTTTTCTCTCTCCTAAACCCTAATTCAGATTCAATCTACTTTTTCTTTACTTTTTTTTTTTTTTTTAACTTCCCCCCTCTCCATTTCAGAATTCATGACAACAAAGGCATGAAATTGTTGTTATGGAGGTAAATGAGATTCAATGTAAGTTCCCGAGAATGAGCAACGGTAACGGAAGATCCGACTCCACAAAAATGGACGGTCAGTATCCAGATGATGAAGAAGAAGGAGAGCACAAAAGAGACGTCGGCACAGCTAAAATCAACGCCGCTTTTGGTGCCGGAGTTGGTAAATTCTACGGCTGGCCGTCGTCGCGAATAGTTAGGGTTTCACGAGCCTCCGGTGGAAAAGATCGCCACAGCAAAGTTTTGACATCGAAGGGGTTAAGAGATCGGCGCGTGAGGCTTTCCGTCAACACAGCTATTCAGTTCTATGATTTACAAGATCGGTTAGGGTTTGATCAGCCGAGCAAGGCGGTGGAGTGGTTGTTGAAGGCGGCCGCGACTTCTATCGAGGAGTTGCCTCCTATGAATGCGCCGTTTCTGGACACGTCGCCTAAGCAACTGAGCGATGAGAAGATGTCAAGTACAGGCGGAGGAAGCGATCAACTCGGCCTCGACTCAGTGGATATGGATCCGAGTTACCCTAACCACCAACAGCAGTCGCAGCACGTGACGAAAACAAAATCTTCAGCTTGTAGTAGCAATTCCGAAAACAGTAAAGGTTCGGGTCTATCACTGTCCAGATCTGAGAACCGGGTCAAAGCTCGGGTTAGGGCAAAGGGAAGGGTTGCGGAGAAAGAAAAGGAGAACGAATCTTCTTCTATTGCTGCTTCTTTGAACCCTGTTTCTCATGCTACTTCTTTCACGGAGCTTTTGAACTCAAATGGCGGTGGTAATATACCAAGCAGGCAGTGGTCCTCAGCTCCAATGGAGTACTTCACTACTGGGCAAACGCATTTGGCGGCGAATCCTTTGTTTAGTGTAACGGGTGACAGCCACTTTTCCTTTGTTCCAAACAACTTAGTGTCTGTCGAGAGTAATGGCGACACTAGCAACAACCATCACCATAACAACAGCAGTGAGTACAACCTCAACTTCACAATCTCTTCTTCTGGTAATTCTTCAGGCCTTTCTGGCTTCAACAGGGGGACCCTTCAGTCCAATTCTTCGTCTCCGTCTCTGTTACCTCACCTTCAGAGGTTTCCACCCGTAGACGGATCTCCACAAAGTTTCTTCATTAACACTGCCGCACCTCCCACGGAGAATCACCACCAATTTCTCTCTGGATTCGATGGCCGTTTACACTTCTCCTACGGCGAATCTGGCCACAGAGGAGGAAAGGGAAAGAACTGATTACAAAAAAAAAGCTGCTTCTTTTAAAGCCACTTCATCATCCTGGTAATTCATCTCAATTAACTCGTATTTATGACCATTTAAACTGGTTTATTTATTAATTATGTTCTTGATTTGAATTCCTGTTTAATTCTCTTCACATGGGTTTAAGGGTTTCTTCTGTTATTATCCCTTTTGCTTGCATTAAGGTGCTTTTTGGATTTGACAAGTTGCAGTACTATGTACAGTTTTTCATTTTTCTTGGTTTCAGAAAAAGGGCAGAACTATTGGAGTATTATTTAGCCATATTTTATCATCTCTCTCCATTAATTACGTTAATATAATACCCTCCGCATGGATACCTGCGAATGGGGAACGGCTGGTTGTCTCTTTGTTTGGTTCCCTTCTTTCTAACATGTCTACGGCGGAGACAGGTGTTGCTGTGTGAGTGAAAGGTGCGCACTTTAGCATTTAATGGAGGCGTTTAATTACCATGTGAGGTTGCTGTAGGATTGTAGGGAACCTTTTTCATTCTTAAGTTCTTATTTAATTCAGAAAATGGTTTGTCCTTTAAAATTGTAGCCGGAGCTTAACACATGTCATTGTATCGGCGTTCTGTTAAGGTGTAGTTTTTCTCTCTCTAATTAACACCTTAATTAGGGTTTGTGTCTCCATTTCGTGTAGGGCTTATCTTGAGAAACTATAATATACCCAATCATTTATTTACGCCCGGTATAAACTAAACTAAATAACCGAGGGACTTGAATTATTTACCCATATTGTTATTTCTTGTCAAGTTATTCATCAAAAATCAAACATTCAGCAAATACCTGTTTGTCTCGTAATTTTCATGTCATTTTATTTGGAAAAATGCAATAAATGGTTGTATACTTTTACTTTGAAAAACAGTTGTGAAAAATTACTAGTGTCATATCATTTCATTTAATTAATAAAAGAATTAATTTATTGTTCGGTGTTTAAAGAAAATTATACCAAAAGTTTAAGAAGAGGGTATAGTACATTTCTATAAAGATAATACTCTATCCGTTCTTTTTTATTTAACTGGTGCTTAGGTTTAGGTAATAAAAATAGATTTTTAATGTTTTGTCATTCATACCTTTAAAAGTAATGATATATAATTATTGATGTTATTTATCTATACAATAAATGAAATGTTAATTTTGAAGATAACTATTCTATTTTTAAAAAAGAGAATTTTATTTTAACACGTCCCAACAAAAACATAGGAGTAAATTCTAGACTAAATGAGAGGGAGTATATGAAAATCTACTCATTAAGAATTTTAAAGACAACTACATTTAATGATGTATGATCTACCAATGGACTATTCTCTATATGTTTGGCTAGAGATTGATGCAGCAAGTTCTTTGGATTTTATTACTGTAGTTTCACACACATCTTGTAAGGAGAGAGACATAGATTTATGTTTTAAGATCTTAAGAACTAGAAAATTGACCAATGGGGATATATATTTGGTATAATACGAATTGAGTTATTTTGGTCAAATTTGATATGAGTTAGAATTTTTTCAATGGACGAGTTTTTCCTATTTATAGTTATACACTACTTAATTTTTAGAGTTCTTAATGTCTGAAATGTTTGGGTCTAAAATGTCAATTTAACCCTTTATATTTAGAGGAAAAATGAAAGACATCGAACGAGACTAAGTTTTAATATTTACAAAGAGTTTGCTTTTTCTATCTCAATGGCTTCTGTTATAACTTTATTTCTTTTGAAATCAAATGCTTAATTATGACTATATACTCATAACCTTTAAAATGGCTCATATGAGTAACTTTATGAGATAACTATTTACCCAAAAACATATGAAAAGCAAATGTGACTTGTGTTTAACTTATGCCGATTAGTTTTCTATGATTCAGTTTCTTGGCTGCTAGGGATGTTTTTCATATTAAGCAAGATTAGTAGTTGTAATCCCTATAATAGATTGGCTTCTTATTTAGATTTTTGCAGTAAATTATAAGGACTCGATATTTCTATCGCAAAATGAAATATATATTGGAACGATGATTTGCAACTTACAAAAATAGGTTTATTTTTTCAAGTAATTCAAGATTGTGTCATGATATAATTGGGACTATGGTTTTGGAGATGGACTGTCGTGTGCAGGTTCAACCTCAAGAGTTGATGATTGAAAATCTACACTTGAGATAAACTTTTCTATACCTTGCTATTTAGGAGTTCGTATATCAAGTGATCATGTCTGTCTTTATATGACTACTTCTCTTCTAAGTAATGTTATATATCAGCCACATAAAACAATTTATGTAAAAAAGAACCTCCTAGGTTTTGCTAAGTATGGACCACTTTGAATTTGCATTTCTAGTATCTTGAGGAATGGTGAATAACTTCCAACATTTTCAGTTTCAGCTTGGTTTTTCTGTTTCTCTCTGCATTTGACTTTTCATGGGAAACTGTCATCTATCCTGTTCTTGGTGTCACATTCGTTTCACATCAGTACTTACTAATAAGTACATATGTGAATCAAGAAAAACTATAAACCGGGATGCATAGAAATGACACGAAATGCATTCTGGCCTTTCCCTTAAATTTTATACACGAACTAAATGAATTTTGATACATGTTAATGCAGGTAACTGGGGATCGATGAAAAGTCCGAGCTAAGCGTTGCTTTCCCTGGCTATAATGTTTTTGAATTCGGTATCATTTATCCATTCTCAAGTAATTTTAGGGGTTAATTAATATGATCTGGTTAGTTATTAATAATGGCAGCTGCAGGTCTTTTGTGTGTGTGAGGATGGTATGTAATTTATTGAATTTTCTATTTCCCGTTCAATTTGTATTTATGGACTAGTTAAAGTTCATATATATATAATTGTTTGTAACCATGTGAATCATTTGTTTGGATGGAGAAAGATGAATCACCTATAAAGAAAAGTTCTTCATTGGTAAATCTTCAGTCACTTTTATTTCTTCTATTTTGATATGATTCCCTAGCTTCCTGGTGTTAATGAGCCGAGTAGCATTGTTTTAACAGATCGAGATTCATTGATCTATGTTGCAGCAGGGATTTAGACAGAGCAAAAGACAAAAATACCCCTCCCTATATTTTGCCGAATTCCCAAAAAATTCCGTGTGCCATTTTAACTCTCACAAACCCCCTTGAGCTTTCAATTCAATAACAAATACACTCCCAGAAAAGAGAGTGTGATTCAAACTCGGAGATTGCAAGTATTGGTTCACACATTGCTTTTGAAATGACAATTTTACCCATGATAGCGAAAGATAAAAACACCCCTTATGTTTTGTTTAACTCCTAAGAAACCCCCCTTGTGTTACTTTAACTCCAAAAAATTCTTCCGTATTTGATTTTAATTACCACAATCGATCCAAATAGTATATATTTGAGTTTTCAAAAGGAATAAAAAAAATCAATACGTGGGGTTAATTTTATCATTTTGCCAAAGTCAAATTCTACTTAAGTTGAATGTCGTAATTTAAACCATACACATGGAAATTTTTGGGAGTTAAATAATACAGGCGATATTTTAAAATTAGACAAAACATATGAGTGTTTTTGTCTTTCACTCATTTAGAAACTGACATAATTGTAATTTACTCCCATTGCTTGGACTTTTCTTTCTATTTTTTTTAAATTTTATTACTATCACCAAATATTCAAAATGCAAATATGAGCTACGGGACCAAGAGTACAAAATGAACACTATGTTATGAGGTCAAAAGTGTAAAATTTGGATTGTAAAAAGGCAACGGGCCTATTTGTTTGGTATTTGGGAAATTAATTTGGGAGAGTAGTGGAGATTTGTAAAATAATCTCGATTTGATTAATATTGTATGTTTGAGTTTTGAGAGAGTAGTTAGAGAAATAAAGTGGGTGTAAGTTTTATTTTGGAAGAGTTGGACTGTAAGTGTAAGACGTGTAAGACTTTATGTCAAATCATGTTTATTATGAGATAAATTGTGTAATAGATAAGTTACTTTATGTCAAATTAAAGTAGAGTTTGTATAAATTTTGTTTAGAGATAAGAAAATTATTATTTGTTTGACTTTTGAATGAGTAGTTTGAGAAAATAAGAAATAAAATTTTTATTTTAGAAATTAGAAAGTAGTAGAAGATATGTTTTTTGATATTTCCGAAAATAAAATTTATTTGGGAAACGCCAAACAAGCAAGCCCAACATGATCTGAACCACAAGATATTTTAAAACTGAACCAAAAGCTCAATAATACTGTATATAATACGGGTCAACTATGATGAGGGCACAATCAACTCGAACTACAAATTGCCTCTAGAAATACCACACCCATCTTTTATGCCTTTTTTTCTTCTCTGTGATAAGTTTTGTAGATTTTTTTCCTTAGGTATTTCAATATTTTTGACTTGAAAATAGTGGTTCGTATAGTTATACGCATAAGTTTTGTAATTTTTTTTCCTTAGGTATTTCAATATTTTTGACTTGAAAATAGTGGTTCGTATAGTTATACGCATTGTTTTTAAAAGTGGACCGGCCATAAAATTGAACGTATTATTGATTATTGGTTCTATTGGTTAAATCCGTTTGACCAGTAGTTTTGACTTTTGAGGGGTAAGCTGGATCGAATTGAGGGCCGATTAGCGATTAAACCAGGCGAACATGTCGGTCCAGTTCTGTTATAAAAACACTTGTTATATGTAATAACTTGATGTTTTTTTTTCTTTGTTTTTCAAGGGTTTAATTCATTTCCAGGCGTATTGGACAAGTTATATGAAATTCTCTTTTACGAACTTGGATTTTTTGTCTTAAACTATATTAACTCGCCGAATTTTATCCAATAATTTACCATTTTGCATGAATTTAGTCCCAATATTAAATTTTTAATTTAATGAAAATGACGATTCAATCGTGTAATTAATTTTCGTATAACTGTTCATCTTAAAATTAGTCATGTCATTAAATGTAAGCAGTCATATAACAATTTAACGAACACATGCGTAATTTTTGTCTCATAATTAACGGTGAAACGATATTCTGAAAAAGTGTTATATTAATAGATAAAATTCGATGAAGTTATATAATTTGAATTAAAACTCAAAATTACTAATTAGTTTGAAACTTTTCTGCAATTTTGCCGAAAAATTATATGTACAGAATTTATTTAAGTGCCGGGATAATGATTACTGATTAAAGATCTTTGGCAAATTGACACTGGGTGTAAAAGGGTTGGAGAAAGCATTGAACCTGAGACAATAATGCATGAAGAAGAGTCGGTGTCAATACTTGATTCAATTGACAATTGAATTGGGACTGTACTATCCCCCTTCTGTTATGTCCCCTGTGTGTGTGTGTGTCTGACTATAATTCAATTAATTAATTTTATTAAATATAACATGTCCGTTATCCCACGGAAATTCAATCAAAACAGATAATCAATAATGGAATATCATTAGCTGGAAACAGCTAGTTGATAATAGCTAAAAGAAACATTTTTTATGCACTATTTGTCTATTAGAAAAATGGAAATGTGTTGTACAAGAGAAACTCAAGAACATGCTTAGTAATGGGCATTAGAACATACGGTAAACTGTTATAGGTTCTCTTTCCAAAATGATGAGAGTTATTTTGAAAGTGAAAAAAATGTGTTTCAGATATTGTAGAAAATAAAATAATTTCTGAGACACCATAATGAGAGGGTTAAATTACTCTTAGGAAAACCAAACAAACAGGCCAAAGAATATCACTTATTTTTCGAGCACGAAAAAACCTTACAATTTTCTTGGACGAAAGGAAACAAATCCTTCAACTCTCATACAGCATTTGTGGCATTAAATGAATTGAAAAATCGAATTTTAAATGCAACTACCCTAGAAACCAAAAGGAAAACAGGTGGGGCAATATATTTATTCTTTTCTTCGATTTTATACACACCTAGATTTATGATGAATTTATGCTCTGTCTCCAGCTAAATTTACATAATTATATAAAAAAGAAAAACTTCACAAATGAACTCATGCCCAATTTACTTTAGTCCACGACCAAAAACCACACACCATGTCTATATACACAGTAAAAGTCCTCAGGAGCAACTCTATTTTCTGGCTCTAAAATTTGTCACCGAGACATTTAGAAACCACTATTTTTCATCCCTAAACTGAAATCTCCAATGCATCTTAAAAAGTCACATATAAGAGCAAACTACAATCCCACTCAAACAATTCAAAATATATGATAAAAGGAAACAATTTCATAGGCCAAAAAGCGAAGAAGCCTTCATAAATAACTTTGCTTATGATAAAAATACCACACACTCAGGATAAGATAATATCCATCCCCATCAAAATCTTACCATATAAAACTTCAAATTTATAGTTAGTCGTAGAAAACACCAAATTGGAGGTAAGAAAGCATCTCTTATAAATTGAAATGTCCGCCATATAACAGATTTATTATGGCAGTTAATCACTTGATATAATATGCAGCTGAAACTCATGATACATATGAAGTGAAACTTTAAAAGAACGTGATCATCATATAAGCATATAATCTTCGTACCTACAATATTCACATATAGATAACTAACAAAGGCAGATGACTAACAAGTCAAAGGCTCATAATTCTTACAACATAATCCAGGTGTGCTAGGTGCGCCCTTAAAGCTCTTAAAGCATCCATAAGTTTTGAAGGTGGAAGCAATAATTTCAGACTCATACTCAACAAATAGCTGGCAATGCAATCATAACTGGAAGCAGTTTAAACTTCGCTGGTTACACACTTGTAGTGCATTCTGCCCAAGACAAAACTGTGTACTCTATGCTTTAAGACTCGTATATCCTCCTTAATCGTAAACCAAAAGCAACACATTCCCTGCAAGATTAATTGTATCCAATAATGAATTAGAAGTACCAGAAAGATCCAGAAAAAAATAATAAAATATAAGCTTTCAAAATATTCCTATTATCAAAGTGTCAACAGAAAGATAGTGTGTGCAAAGGCAAATGAAAAAAATAGCTTGTTTGGGAGAAATAAATACAGCCGATAATAGCAATACACATACAAGTATGACACCATAAAAAAAATGAACAATGACATTTCAAAATGCTCTTATGAGGGTTTACATTGTAAAAAATAAGCACACGACAAAGACATCTCAGAACCGTGATTTTAGGTCGACACATTTGTGTCAAAATGGCTTGCAAAAATCAGAGTCCTATAGTATATTCTATCACACTATGCTAGTGAAATGATTACATCAAAAGTGATGGTTATTCTGATCATCTTTCACATCGATGAAGGATTAGAAGTTACCCTACATCCTCACCCAATAAGAATAAAAGACTAAAAAAAAGATTGGATAATGAACATACTCATTTGTTACTACCAGCAAACGTGGCAAAGTACAAGAGATGTCTCTTAGATTAAATGGTGAGGATCCTACTAAAATATAACTGAAAAAAAATACTTGGAATACAAAATAGAGAGTACCATATCGCGGGCTGACGCTTGGGATTCATCATCATAAATTCCTCGCATAGAATATTCACATTATGACAATCACAAAGCCAATTAACAAGGAATTATGTTTATGTCATTCATGACTATAGGCAATGTTAAAAATAAGATATGCCACAAGTAACTCGACTAACCAGGCAAGTTCACACAAAATGATTTCAGATGCAGAATATACCAACTCAACGTACCGAAAGAATATTTAAAACAACTTTTTGAGAACAGAATTTAAATATTGAAAAACACTAACAACAAATATACTACCCACAGTTAAATACTGAATGTAATAAATCCAATACCAAAAAGAAATCAGCAAAAGAGAATATCATGTTATTATGTGATCCCCAATGAGTCCCAATTCAGTTTCACATTTGGCTACTAACCAAAGAAATGCTTACATATATACACAGATATCAAAAAAAGGATAAACTACCTCTCTCATCCTGAGTCAAAATGAGTTCATTTCCAGACAATAAGTCCTCCTCTTGACCAACATCCTTGCAGCAGTCCCAAAGGGCTCCTCAAATGCCGATGCAACCCAATTCCCTTCCGAACCTACCACCTCCTTCTTCGGCTGCTCACTAGGCCTTATTGCAACCAAGGTCGCACCTTTCAACACCATCCCATTAGGCAATTCTAAATGGGGCGCATACCACAACCTCATATTCAGTGCAGGTACAAGAGTTCTCTTCGAGGCCGAGGAAGCCGACAGAGGCTTCACCCTCAGCTCCTCCAACTGTTCTTTATTCATAGACAAAACTCCTTGCCCATCTGCATCCGTCAAAACCAAGCTTTCCAGCGTCTTATGCTCGGCTATTATTGGCTGCAGCAGATAATGCCTGGCCGAAGCCGCTATCAACGAGCTAATTGTCCACACAACGCGCAGCTTCAAACCTCCATTCGTGTAAAACGACTCAGGTATGCTCCCATTATCATTCTCCACAACTCCGTTACCATTATCAATATTATCTGATTTAGGAATTACACTTGAAGCTCCAAGAATAACACAATTATCAAGCGTAGATCCAAAATCAGCCTTCCACTTAAGCAAAAAACCCTCATCAATCCCCAATTCCCCGCTGGGAAGCTCAATTCTAAGGAGCTTGATTTCGTTAAAATTCTTCAAAACCTGTGTAGGCGAGTGGTGTGTAACGCTGTTCTGCTCGATTTCGGTATCGAAATCTTCGGCTAGCGAAGGGAGGCGGCGTGGGGAAGGAGTGATTAGCTGAGATAAAGACTGCAGGGGTTTGAAAAGTCCGGAGAAGAAGATGCGGATTAAGGAGGAGATCGGGTGGCGGGATTTGTCGGCGGCGGTGGAGCCGGCGGAGGAGGAATCGTCGTCGGAGATGACGCAATCGACGCGGACGATGACGTTGTTGACCTGAGGGACTAGGGTTTGGAATCGCTTCGAAACGACGCAGCATCGACCTAGGGCTTTGACATCGCCGATTTTGTTGAAGATTAGGAGGAGGATTGGGTCCGGAAGACGGTCGAAATGGTCGATAGGTTCCGGGTGGATTCTGCTGCCCAGATCTATTCGAATCGAATCCATATTTTAACAATTGGAGACGAGATCTGAAGTCTAAGAAAATATGGATCTTAAGGTGTGAAGAACAATGGCGGAGGAGGAAAATAGACGGATTTATGTGTGTTTTTGGAGATGAGGAGGAAAGGAAAGAACGACAGTGGAATATCTCAGCAGAAGAATTATATACTTCTACGGTGTACCGTAGAGAATTGGGTAGGTTTAATTCTTTTCGAAATAAATAAATTAATTCTTTTAGTACTCCTGATTTATTTCAAGTCAAAATACAATTCATAAAGAAAAATAAAATTAATACTGGTAGTATTTGAAATATCCTGTTTCCAAATTTGATTTTAGTTTCTTGTATTTTAATTTTAATTTCTTGGTGAAATGACATTGAACGTGGCACGGATAAATGGTGTTCAGAGAATGGTAGTCAGAATATAGGATTTGTTTCTCCTCTATTTAAAAAATCTTCCTAGTCAAAATTTTAGTGTAGTGATCTGAATTTTTTTATTTTTTATTTTTTGAGAATCAGAAAACGACAGATTTATTGATATCAAAAGGAATCATTCGTTAAAACAATTTCTAATAGCTCGTTCGGCATGATTAAACTCCATTAACATCAATTTCTTGGAACCGTGTTTGTTTTCATATTTTGCAATTGACGATTTTATTTGTAACTACTAAAAATCTTTATTTTATGAAGCAAAAATTTCTTGTGTTATTTACTTATAGACAAAAATATCCTATGATGTGATATAAATGCACTGGTGTCTTGCCAGAAAAAAATACATTAAAAATGATGTTTTAATCTTTTTAATTAATTATTTTTTTCCTGTGTATTTGTGTTTTAGGGTGATTTGGTTAATTATATATTTTATTTTAATAGTCGCACAATTGTTGTATTTTTGTGATACTGATCGGCCAATAAATGGATTTTTCTTATTAAAACAACACAATCAATTATATTGACAATTAAAAGTAATAATTATATTAATAGCAAAATTTCCATTTTTCTTTTGTAGCTTCACTTCGTGGTAATTATGGTCAAATTAGTTAAGAGATCTAATCTACCAGCTGCTTTCTTGTTGATGGTGACGTGTTTATTAATTTAATGAAGTAGTAATTAGATACAAGTCAAAGAAGAGAATATTTTGATAGCAAAAACAGGGCAGCAAACAAAGACGTGAGATTCCTACACAGCTTGTGATTACTCTTTGCTTAAGCCATCTCCAATGGAGCAGGGTTAGCCCCGGGTTCTTGAGTCCGGGGTCAGCCTCGAGCCCTATCTGGTCGTCTCCAATGATCGGGCTCCGTGGAGGAAGTAATTCTATTTTTTTGCTTTGTTCACTCTCACTTGTCTAGTTTTAATTTTGTTTTTAATATTTATATTAATAATACTAATAATAATTTTATTAATATATTTAAACTACCACTACAACCCCACTACACCCATTAAAATTGCCATAACATCCCATCTCCCCTTTCTAAATCCTAAAGCTCCTCATAAAAATAGTGTTGGAAAAAGTAAGTTAATGGACCATTTTGGACGTATTTTAAGTGGGACCCACTTTGATTAAAGAGTCGGGTCTTGACGGAATTATATTCTACTCCGTGAGTAGATTAAAATGGTATATGGTACGTCCAAATCGGAGTACGGGTGAATGAGAAATTAAATCTCAAAGTTCACATATGTAATGGAAAAAATTGGAAAGAAATGGACTTATCCCACATTGGAAGTGTGATAAGAAAAACTTGGGTTTATATATGATTTCTAAACCATAAGTGTTAAGAAATTATTACTAGAAGACTCCCTCCTTGCGCGCAGGGGGTGCAAATCTTGGATCGGATTTACACTCGGGCCTTCAAGACTTGTGCGTGCCCGCGACCTGCGGGACGACACTAAAAGCCTAATCAAGAAAAAGAAAATAAGTTTAATGTAGCCCAACAATACACAAATCAAGAAAAACAAAATTAAAAAAAAAGAAATTAAAATCCCAGCCCCACGCGAGCACCGTTCCCTGCGCAGGGCCGCCCAGAACGTTTCAGCCCTCTGCCGTCTCCAATGGTTTTTCGTCCTCAGCCCCGCCCCGCCCCGGCCATCTCCATTGGAGATGGCCTTAGATTTTACTTTCGCGTTGCCAATTAGGCCGTATTTACCGCCCCACCCCGGCCATGGCCTTAGATTTTACTTTCGCGTTGCCAATTGGGCCGTATTTATGAATAAAGCTGAGATCTTATGATTAAGAAGCTATGAGTTTAATTTTTATTAATATAAATTTTTTTCTGATTTATTAATGTTAATGTTTGATAATTGTTTATTATTTGTAATTTTTTATATTATGACAATTATTGAAATAATTGATGATTAAAATATTCTAAAAAAAAAACTACTCTTAGTCTTATTATAAGCAGGTAATAACTATTTTAGATTGTGATTATACGTGGTTAATACGTACCTGGGTGCAACCAGTAGAAGAGTTTTCATATGTGTACAAATTGCTCAACGGTCTAAGTTCAAATTGGATCGATTTGAATTTAAAACGTATGTACATATCCAGATTTCAATCCAATTTACTAAGTTCAAATATTTTACTATGTTTAAGTGCATCGAATAATAAAAAAAATTGGATAAAATATTTAGTCCAAAATCCTCAGTCTCATATACCTTCTTAAAAAAATCCCTACTGTCAAATTATTCATCACATAGTCATTAAACTATATATATTCGCGACTTCCAACTTTTTCGATATATTTATTGAGCTCCGACATGGCAAATGTTAATCCACGACATATTCTAAAGTTATTTTCAGATCTTGACCCAAAACATTAATATTCTAAAGTTATTTTCGTCTCTCCAATGTTAATATTTCATGTAGTTAATTACTTGTTAGGTAAAAATGTACTTAAAATTAAGATCATTATTTTATTGATGAAATATTAACTCAGACCAAACAAAACACTATTAATTTTCCTTTTCCTTCGTGATCCAATAATTCTAGGTCCGGTTGAAATGATCGATCAAGAATGATTGGATCATGAAAGATAATCAATTCTTAACTGTTACTATAAATATAGTATTATCATTTTATAAATGTTTCACGTTGAGACAGATCACCTCCACAACTAAAATTAAGTGAATTATATCTTAATAATGCATTCCAAGTTGTCATGAATCACTTCAAACAATATAAGTTAATACAATATAATTTTTTCTCAATTTTCTTAGTGGAACTAGCTAAATCATTAAGATATAGTATAAGATAAGCCAATTAATTACACGCACATAATCTCACATGCGCAAGCACAAGCTCAAGTACGGACACCTAGAATTAAGAGGACTTATATATGTATATGATAATATTAAAAAAATATATATATATATATATATATATATATATATGTATGAAGGTTAAGTTATATATAGGCATCAAATATCATGTGCAATTGTGCAAATTAACCCTAGATCTCCGAGAATTAATCCACACGTTACTTACAACATGTGTTCATGATTATGTCTTCTTCTGCTTATTTTCTTGATGGTTTTTAATTTGAGTGAAAGATCCAAAAGCTTCACAATTTTCAAGAATTGGATCATACATTGCCGTGCAATCCGTACTATAAAATAGAATCAACATCGCATGAAAACCTTCAATTGGCAGTAATATTGTTTTAAAACTCCTAGCTCGGTTTGAGTTTAGAATAATAAGTTTGGTTTTAAAGATGAATGTCAAATGAAATAATCTTTTAGTTTATGGAGTATGTTAATTTGATGTGCAATTTATCTTTCTCATGACACTAGATATAAATAAACATTTATATAACTAATTGATTAACATGCAAAAAGTACAATTCATGATTATTTATCCCCAATCCGAACTGAATTTGATAAATATACTACGTAATTTTCTTGAGTTTATAAGAAACACATATTTACCATTCAACCCAAAAAATATAAAAATATTATTGGATCATAGTTACAAAGACGAAGATGCAAATGTCTCATTTGCAAAATCTCATGAAGAAGAGAAGAATGAGTGTAGTTATGTTTTTCCCCAATTCTGTAAAATTAGGTTAAGTTTCTATTTGTATATGTTACCGTTTAGTTTAGTTAGGTATTTTCTGTCATTTAGTTTGTATTAGGGTGGTTTAGGCTTTCTTATAAATAGGTGTACTCGATCATTATGTAATTTTGTAAATGTTACCGTTTAATTTAGTTAGATATTTTCTGTTATTTAGTTTGTATTAGGGCGGTTTAGGCTTTCTTATAAATAGGTGTACTCATTATGTAATTTTGTATCTCAGAAGTTTATTTCTCTCTATTTTCAATAAGATCAATTTTTTCCTTTCACTATTTTCTCTTCAAGAAAATCAATACACAGATTTTATATTTCATTCATGTTCATCAATTCATAATTCTATAAGTATTTGTTTAATATATTTTGAATTACGAATCTTTGTTATTGTGTCATGTCTCTAATTGCTCAATTTTTTTAATAGAAAAATTGATTCGGGTTGAAATCCGAACCAATAATGAACCTACATGAAGTGTTTAATGTAATCAATAATATTAAAGATTTCTTTTGATATTATTGTTTTACTTAAGAACTATTACGAATTTAATTTTTGCTATAATACTATAAACATCTCAATCAACGAGTCATATTATTCGGTTTATGTATTCCAAAACGATGTCCTAATTCATTCTAACTTTAATCATCGTCTAATTTGTCTTGAGTAGTCCATCTTTTTCATATTTCATAATTTCCCTAATCTTTTAGGTCGGGAATAATCATGGTTTTGGTCCATATCATGTTACCACTAGACAATCCTCTTTAATTTTTCATGGATTCCTCCTCAGAAATCTCGAAAGAGAGACTATTCTCTTTATAGCATAATAAAGATGAGATTAATAGCCCATCCCCACAAATAACTCTTCAATGCCAATCAAAATCATGAAACAATATGTCCCCATCAATCCCCACATTCCCCTCAAGTTGAATTAATTTGAATAAAGCTCCATTATATGGCGTATATGATAAATACAAAATTTCCCATGCAAAGTTATGAAGTGGGGTTTTGAAGGTGATATAATAACTTGAATGGATTCAATGTTAATTAATAATAAATTGAATGAATTTCAAAGCATGAATGACAAGAAAATACGAGAAATTCTGGTCTAGATTTTATCCGGTCCCACCCACCTATATATGTTGCAGAAATGTATTTGTGTAGTGTATTTATAAACTATTAAAGTCGTCATTTAATCGCAAGTCAAATATATTTTATCGAGTGTTATTGAAATTAAATGTCAAATATTGGTTGAAAACAATAGACAAATCCGTCTAATAAGGTCTTGGGCAATCATCACTTTACAAGTTAGCTTTTGAGGTTGTGTCAGACACAAACCATATAAGTAGACTTAGTCTAATCCATGTGATAAATTCTAATAAATTAAATGTGTACCAAACTTTTTATGAATTCAAATTTCACGCAAATTATTGAATTATCTAATCAAATAATTAAGTGCCCAAAGCTTGCAAATGTAATCTACCCATATATATTATAGCTTATAAGAGCCGAAACGGTCAAGAAACAGTCCAACACAATTTACTTTTGTTTTTTTTTTTAAATCGATTTAATTATAAAACGGCGCCGTTTCTTTATTTTTCGAAATTATTTGCTCTTGCTTGAATTTCTTTTCTCTTTTATTTAATACTTTCATTTACGGCCTGCTTGCGACCTGTGAGCCCGACAGAAGAGTTTAAATTGTGAGATTTTGGCCTCGCACGTTTATCTTTTCACATTTATTTTTATTTTTATGTTTGCTTAGCGTTTTGGTCGCCAAGACCTTATGTTGTTTTCCGACCAACGTAAATGATAATGTAATAACGCATAATTAATCCAGGATTGCAAATCATTCTTAAGAATAATCACAAATTCACAAATAACAATAGACATGGGCACCACGCATAGCCTTAACGATAACGACAGAACAATATCACGTCCACTTCATTATATAAAATTTGATAAATTTAAATCATTTTATTGCATTAACTCGAACCAAATGAAAAACCGTGGTCCTAGGAGGTTCTCGAAAAAGACTTGGCCATCAACCAGAATTTGATCACTCAACAATCAACAATGTAATTGATAATGTTTAAAAATCGGATCCGACATCCAACGTAGTTTTGCTGATTACTGATTAGATCCATTTAACCTTCTTAACCATTGGTTCAATTGGTGTGATGTTATTACAATGTAATAATTTTATTTAAGTTTTATTGTATATAATTAACTATTTAAAAAGAAAAATCTTATCCATTTTTCAAGTTTATTTCCATAAACTAAATATTATCTAATTATCAATTATTTTTCCTACAAATCTTTAGTTGAGAATGAATGATAGCAACAAAATTACAAGTATGATATGATAACATGTTATTAAGACAATAATTCAAATTTATAATAAACACTATATCAAAGATAATAACTTTATTGCTAATCACCTATGGAAAAGAGAAAATATTGATGAATTTTATATTAAAAAAATGAAAATATTTGAAGTTCTGGAAAAAATGACTTTTGTAATGAAATTGATGCTCAAATATATATCCTGTAACTTATTATATAAAAGATTTTTTTGTTTCTTGTTGATTTTGTTTGATTCAAAGTGAAAAATAGAAGAAGAGACGTGAGAATATGTTTGAAGTTTAAAGGCCGTGGAATAAAAGTACAAATTCATTGCGTAAACTTTTTTCTATTTATAAGTGGACCAGTGGGTCAATTGGTTCACTGATTCATTAGTTTTACCGAATTTTGATCGATTTTTTTCGGTTCGAACTGGTCAAGAACAAAGCTGATTTTGAAGGGTTAATCAGACTAAATTGACAGTCATTTATCGATTAAACTGATCAAACCGTCCGATCAAATCCGATTTTTTAAACACTGGTAATTGGCTGTGAGAAACTGATTTTTTTGTCTTTGAGTTATGTTTAGTTTTATTTAATACCCAATTAAATAACAATGCAATAAATTATAGTTCGTGAGAGGACTCATAAATTATATTTATTTTATTCTTTTAGGTTAAAAAAATTTAACATGTTTCATCTGATTAAAATATTAAAGAAGGCTTTTATCATATGGTCTTATCTTAGCTCAAATTCATTATTAGCCCTTTATATATATATATATATATATATATTTTAACACAACATACACATGTGGGGTGCCCCAAATCCATTCAGTAGTGCAATGCATGGGCGACGCTCGAAAACCCAGATAACAAGCTGTTTTATTAGGTTTTCTCCATTAAAAATTAATTTAGTATCGTGTAGACCAATGATTCAGATATTAGATATTAAACTGATAAGTATAAATAGTAAACTTGATCTTAGCAAAAAGGCTGAGAAAGGCATTCATTATTAGCTTTTATAGTATTAAGATACACAAAGAACACGGGCAAGAAATTAAGGTTTAATGTCGTAATCGGATATCTAGCACAGCTTCATGACAACTATATATGTCAAATATGATTAAAAATAGAACCTCTATCATAGAGAATAAAATTGTCTCACTTTTTCACCATTATATATAAGTAGTTGTCCTCCACGCACGCAACAAGTTTATTCAAGTTTGATTAATTAGCTCAATTCAATAAATATATATGTATGTATATATATTATTGCTTAAAAACTTGCCAAGAAAGAATATTCAGTAAACTAAATGAGGCAGAAATATATATTTTCAGTTCCACATAACAGATTTTCCTGCACTACTACTAGTTCCGCGCTTCACAATCTTTTGGTCCTAATTTTTTAAAATGTTTTGCATTTTTTATTCTAATGCCTAGCTATTAATTAATGTTATCTACCCAATTTAAGCAATATTGATCCCATAAAATTCTATAAAGCGCGTGATCAAAAAGTGCTGATTCTGTCTATGGAACAAAACTTTGCGGCTAAACAATAACAATATATACATAAATGAAATGCAAAATGACCTAATTATTTGATTGTTATTAATGTTTAGCCGTTGAAGCTTAAAGTTAAAAAATAATCTCAAACTCTATAAGAAAAATCTAACGAATATATTTTTCGACTCAATTCCACTCATGATTAATTAAGTCATGAAGAAGATCCAATTGTTTCACTTAAATATATATACATAATGAAGGTAATTAATCTGAATGTAGGCAAAAGACATTACAACAACAACATTATTATAACAATATAATAATTAATCTGCTATAGATATATATATGGAAAGTACTCTATTCTACCTGGCCTCAAATTAAATATGTATACCAATCTTGATCAAGTATATATATATATATATATATATATATATATATATGCAACAGCTAAGCTAATCAATGGACATGAATCAATATTATATAATTAATACCTACTAAAAAACTTTCTAGAGCTGTCGTAGGTTACGATCTATTCGATTCATTATACCACAAATGCAAGATGATATATATATATATATATATATATATATATATATATATATATATATATATATATATATATATATATATATATATATATATATTCTGATAATTTAATTATCTAACTACCAAAATTTCAGCATTAATCTCCACCTTGTCTCCCTAAGATTTTTTTCTTTTTTGATATATATTTACAATAGTTCGTGTACATTAACACACCACATATAAAATTGAAAATAATGTCATTGAACTGAGAGCAAGTCTTAAGAATCTTCTTGCCCTCAACAAACACTGTTTGCCATATATCATGCAAATGAAAATATGTATGATCAAGAATCCGCTATTTATTTTTTAACGCCTTAATTAATTAAATATATATTAATTGATGACTGATGATTTTATTCTATACTAATCCAACATATATAGTAATCTTGAAAAATTATGTTTGGTGTGGTTTATTTCCTTATTTAGCTCTCACTTATATAAATATCACGTGGTCTTTAGTTAATTGCGTGTCAGGTTTTTTATGACGTCATACTTTCCAAAAATCCCCATTAACCAAGATTTTAAAAATGCCAAACGCACCGCACAATCCCCTTAACTGAATAGTACTCCTATATTTTTCATTAACTTTCTACTCAATTTTATGCTCCGGCCTATCATATCAATTTTATTTTTATAAGTTCTAGTAAATGATATTTGGGACATTATCTTGTGACTCACTCTTCCTAAAAGAGTCAACCTAATCGGACTTCATTGCTTCTACTTTATGTTTTATAAGGCCATATCCAGTCGAGGGGTTGACAAACAATAGCCCCCTGTCGGCTGGAGATGGATACCCCCCCCCTCACGAGGGCAGGCAGGCATTCGGGGGAAGTTGCCTGCTTGTCCAAGTCAAAAAAAAAATTTTTGTTTTTGTTTTTAGTGTAAATTTTAAAAATTATTAATTTAAATGTGTAAAAAATATATAAATTTTTTTTAATACTTATTAATTATGATTTAATGTTTTCTTTTAAAAAATACTTACTCATAATTTTGAAAGAAATAATGTTTTCTCCTTCATATTTATACTACTAGAAGATCATTTAAAAACTACTTTCAAACAAATGTGGGATCAAAACTTAACTCTCATTATCCCAAGAAAATATTAAATCATAATTAATAAGTATTACAAATTATTTATATATTTTGTTTAAAACTAAAAAACACAAGATTCTATTACTTGAAACAAAAGAAAACATAATTTATGTATATAAAAAAAAACATTTCCTTAATTTTCATCCGTAAATCCAAGCATAACATAGCTTTTGGCTCTTGTTAAATAAAATATTTTTTGTTTGGCGATTTGGTAAGAGTATCTTACTAAAGCATGCTTGCTTGATTCATCTAAAATTGATCCATTCAATCATTCAATGTGAAGTACAGTTATAATCGCTCAATAAATTAAATATTATCAACGTTTTTAAAAGAAAAAATATTATTAACAATGATAAAAACTATTAGGCCATCTCCAGCAGTTGAGGGCTAGCCCCGGGCTCTGGAGCCCGGGCTAGCCCGGGGCCATGCTGGTCGTCTCCAGCAGTTGGGGCTCCGTGGGGGAATTACTTTCATTTTTTTCCTTTGCCCACTCTCACCTATTAATATTATAGATTTATATTTTTTTAATATTAATATTAATAATTATATTAGTACTCGTAATTTAATTATTAATTATATTAAAATATTAATATTAAATAGAATATTTAATTAAAGTAACTTAAGAATTAATACATAATACGCAATACAACAAACAAGGAAATACAACAAACAAGTATTTATCAATATTTGTTCGCTTTAAATATTTAATTTAGATTAAGTATTAATCTAAATTTTATTTGTATGAGTGTTTAATTTTATTTTTAACTAATTCTGTATTTTTAAATAATTATAGCAACCACCAATATTGTAGTTAAATGATTAAATTTTTAATTACAATGAAAGATATTAAACTTAAATGGACTATTACTATATTTATAAGTATATGATAATTTTATGTTTAATTTTAAGGTTTGAGGCTAAATATTCATATTATGTTTAATTTTAAGGTTGATGGCAAAAATTTCGGATTTAATTGGCAATTGATTGTTTTTATGATTTTCTTACCATGCATAATAAAATCATTGTGTTAGCATAAATTACGGGTTTAATTAGGTAGTAATAATTAAAGATTTAACTATAAGTATATTATAATTATATAAAGTAACACATTAATTATATATAGTAGTATATAACATATTAATTAAAATCTATCACATTAATTATACAACTACCTAACATAAACATCACATTAATTAAGGCTCATTAACTATGTATACATATCACATTAACATAAATATCACATTAATTAGGCTACATTAATGTTAATCAACAATCAATTAAAACCACACAAATATTTAATAGAGGGTAAATTTGGTAATAAATTGAGACAAAAAAGTCAAAACCACACAACAGTCCTCCTTCTTCTCCTCGTCTTCTTCTTCTTCTCTTATCTATCTCTCTCTACAAATTTTTTTTTTTAAAAAAAAAATGGGAACACGCGCCCCTAATTCACAACCATCTTCCTCACAAACCGACGCGCGGAGCAGGGCTGGCCTGCGGGCTCCAAACAGCCCGCAGCCCCGCCCGTTCCGCTCCGCAACCCCGCCCGGCCCCGGCCCCTCTCCATCTCCAGCGGTTCTCCCACCTCAGCCCGACCCCGCCCCGAGCCTGCAGCGAACCGCTGGAGATGGCCTTATAAATGGTGTTGTTAATGTTGTTATTATTATAGTTATTGTTATTGTTAAGTGAGAGTAGGGAAAGTTTGAGATTGAAATAAATGTTTTGGATTGTTGGTTCGGTTGGAGATGACAGACTAGGCTAGGCAGGCAAGCATGAGGGTGCTATTGTCTGCTTCGGCTGGATATGGCTTAACTTGTACATACTATAGAAGTGTATACCATCCCCATATTTTGTGTATTCCACTCGAAAAATTAATAAACAATACATTGTAAATAGCATTTTTACATTGTTTATTAATTTACCAAAATATCCCTATCATTTCATCTCCCCAAATTCTCTCCAAACCACCAACCTCCTCCTCCCTCTGTAATCCTAGGCCTACGAGGATGAGGGACGGCCGGCAAAAGGTCGCGAGAAGTTCCCAAACATATCACAACCCAACCTCGATCACCCCACCCACCAACCTAAACGATTCCCAGGCCTGCGTCTGGGATTACAGTTGGGGCCGTATCTTACATGGATATAGATTCAAGAGACATGTTCTTTTCTGTTATGATCTAAAACTTCCAGAGGGATTTATTCCTGTGAAAGAGGGTAACTCTGCCAAATTTAAGATTATTTAGATGTGTCCTAGCATCATTCTTTACTATCTTCAGAAGTTCTTTATCACATTTACTTTTATGTTGACATGAATTCCCTTTTCCACGGCAGATGGAGAGGTGGAAAGCTTTAAATTAGTGTTCCCGATGGCCTGGGCAGTGGTGGGGTTGCTTAGTTTTTCTTTTTAAATAAGAGATACGTTGGTACTTTTACAGATAAAGAATTAGGGTACAATGATAATTTTACAAGTCAGGTGGGTTGAAAATTAATTGATTGGGGTTTATATATGGACACGTGTCCAAATATAATTGGAGTTTGACTCACCTCACCATAGACCATCCCATGATATATTTTCTAAATTAATGTCAATCTACCCACTCTAATGTTCATATTACTCAACTTACCTCCCTGTAGTTTGAATTTTTTTTTTACCATCTTACAAAAGTTTTACACTAACATTTCAAACATAATATGAATTGACAAAATTACCTTTTTATACGTGACACTTTACCCCTGTGTGTACGATAAATGTGATCATCTACTCTTGTGTTATGATACATGTGCACTTTACCCAGGGAGAGATCCAGGATTAGAGAGTCATGGGACCTAGCTAAATTGTGGATAATTTTTTTGATAAATTATTAAAAAGGTTCCCAGTTCTAACAGAAACAATGAATTAGATCAAACTTAGAATGTAGTAGTAACATATCAGCCAAATTTCGGTTTAGCAGCGTAGAATTTTGACCAAGATTGCATGTTCACAAGGAAATTCACAAGTTATTTTGTTTTCGTTTTCAAAGAATCAGACCTGTAATTAGTATCTGTCGGAGTATGGGGTTCCATATACAATGAGGTAAGGCACAATGCGTACAGCTGTGTCAATCGGTATCGCAAAATTCACCCCAGATGATATTCCAGTGCCTGCATTATATATAGTTCAAAAATCAAATTTTTATTCAGTTTAACTTGATTCCAATCCACCATTAAAACCAAAAATGACTAAGCGAAAATGTTATTCTTTTGCATGTTCACTAGATCATCGAAATCTCTCTTCCAGTGAACTTGAGATATCAATCTCCAGAATTTCGAACATCGTTCAAATACCAGGTACAATTTCATCTTTCTTATGCTTACAAAAAATAGAAGGATTTTCTTTTTATTTTTATGTATCAGCTACAAAAAAAATAAAAAAAAAAGGATGCAATTACGTAGATTGTGTAAATTAAAAGATCTATTAATTTTACCCTTTCGAGTGAATGTGGCTGTATTAACTCCAATGACATGACCCCATGAATTGATTAATGGTCCACCGGAATTCCCTGCATCACCAAATTTCATATGAGAAAATATATTATACAGAATTTTGGATCGAAAAATACAAATTACCTGAATTTATAGCAGCATCAGTTTGAATGGCTCCTCGAATGGCTTTTCCATTTGGTGAAGGTATCTCTCTCCCTAATCCACTTATAACCTGCAATTAATGTTTGAATTATTCAATCTATTGCCCTCCATAAAACAAATCCAAAATTTGGTTCATCATTTCTCAAAAGCTTTACCCCTGTGGTTAGAGTGTTCTCATAACCATATGGATTTCCGATTGCAAAGCAGCTCTGCCCAACTTGTAGTTCACGAGATGTGCCAAAACTCACTGGCTTCAACTCGTTGCCAACTGCATCGACCTGCCATATTTAAAATATGAAAAATATATTTGTATCATCAAAAGATAATTAATGAGCTCCATAAAAATGTACGAGGGATTTTAGACAGTTTCTAATTAGCACCTTAAGAACGGCTAGATCATAGTCTGGATCAAAACCAATAATATTGGCTTCTCTAATGATGCTGTTGCCTCTAGAATCAACTAAAGTTACCTGAAAAAACCTCCAATTTGAAGATAATATATACATAAATGGAATATCATATATAGAAGTTGCAATTTCATTATAGATAAGAGATACTTCAATATAAATAAAAATAAATAAAAAAGAGAAAAAACAGAACCTTACAACGTTGTAAGCCACTTTTGTCTGTCGCCAGTTTCGCAACTACATGATAATTAGTTACCTGTATAAAGAAAATAAAAACACAAAATGATCACTCCTTTTTTTTTCTTTTTGGTTTTTAATTCAGTATTTAAATGCATGTATGCAAAGATATTTCATGACATAAATTCCAAATGGTTCAAATAAATAAAAAAAGATTAAAAAACCTACAATATGACCAAACTTATCCCAGATAAAGCCTGAACCAGTTCCTTCAACTTTTGTGTTCTCATCCTCAGCAAGCACGTTTCCGGAAGTGCTTTTTGGGAGTTTAGTTAACTCAAGGTCCTTGATGTAAACAACAGAAGATGAAGTTTCCTACAAGTTAAACAAATTGAGCTATTAGGCTGAAAATAATTTAAAGGAGTTAGATGACACAAAATAAACAGAGTTTGAATCGAAACAAGATTTCAGCACCTTCAATATTAGTACAGAAAAAGAACTTGGAAGATATAATCTCGTACCTAAAGATAAGTTTCTTTTTAGTAGTTGTATGCTTTTTGCACCATACACTCTTGAATATATATGCATTCAAATTATGTACCAAAAAAAATATATATATATGCATTCAAACAATGAATTTTTTTATTTTATGTTTACTTGAAAGGTCATTTCAAATATCCCATGTTTCAGTTCTCACTACTTACCAATCTTCCATGGTGTCGTAAATTATTCCTTTAAAATTATTAAACGAGGTAAAGTGCTTTTTAAAAAAAATTATGGAGGTATATAACACATAACACGGCGGTAAATTGGCATTGATGATTCATTCAAAGATTTTCAAAATTTTATACTTATGAAATAAATTATACATGAGGTCTAAATAATGTAACGGTGCAATAAATAAGAGCCACTAAAAAATAATCAGATATTTGTGCACATTCACAATCAAGTATGTACAATAAATATTATAAAATAAAAAATGGAATATAGAATCTAAATTAGATTACCTGAAAGATTTGAACGAGTCGATTTTCTTGTTGTTGAAGTTCATCATCCAAGTCTTGGGCAATGGCAGATGAAAATGTGGAAAGATTTAGATGTTGATGTAAATTAACATAAGAGGCCAAGAAAGAAGAAGTAAAAATCAAAGATTTTCGCCGTGTTAAATAACGGGTGTGGGTTGAATTGGAGCTAGACGCTTGAATTTGATGGGGTTGTATACATTGGAGAAAACCCAATGCCACCATAACTGCTCTGCTCTGCTCTGCTCTGATTTAATTATCGTACTATTCGGTGAAGAGGATAGATAACCCGAGACCGAGAGCTATGGGCTCGTACGGCAGATTGTATTTGGGCTTTTTAAACTTGGGGTCCGATGGTTTTGTCACTTGTCTTGTTTTGTTTGGGCTCTACTTCCTATGTTGGGCTTACAGAACATTTCAACAGTAAAAATCGATTATATCTTATTATTTTTCTCAGCGGCTAAAATCCAAGACCAAACATACCCCAATTTCATTTTGGAATGTGACTAGACTGACTATCTATATTTATTTTATTAAAGGCTCTGATTACAGATTAATTAATAGATTGGGATTGAGCCACTATAAGAATAATCAAATTTCACATAATTAGGCTTGGTATTTTTTCGTCATCTTTCCTAGTGTTATAAATCTTGCAATCCCAAAAGTAACATTATTACTAAAATCAAATTTCGATCATTTCACTAAAGTCAACACTATTGTTCAATGAAGTATATTTAGTGTTGAATTACTAGTATTAAATTTCAATAAAAATTTATTACTAAAATCCACATTCGAGAAGATTTAGAGTGGATTTTGTTGTATTGTTGATGTAAATACAACTTCTCTGGATCCAGTAAAAAATACTCGATCAGCATAATTTATAAACTTCAAAATAAGATCTTGCAAACTCTTTCTAGGAAAAAAATTAGTTATATATACAGTAATTCAACACTAATCGCTTATAGTACATACCAATTTTTCAGGTTTTGTTTCATTTGAATTTAGAAATTTTTATGATATAGTTATTAAAAAGACAATCTAGCTAATAATTTCATCGGGAAGTGTTATTTTATAAATGTTACTCCACCAAATTCATAACAATCTAAATTAAATAATTCGTTCATGACTTGATAAATTATAATTGAGCCCATACAGTGGATCACAATGAAGTAATTTGTAAGATCCGATAATGAATCATGCGTGCTACCAAACGTTATATATATTATTTTGCTTCAAGTTTAACAGAATTTATATGACCTAACACCTCAAATCTTTCGAGCTCCATCAAATGGGTCTCGTGTCCCATATGAACTTGAGAATAAGGGCGGATCCACATGAGGGCAAGGGGGTCTATAGCCCCCACTCAAATTTTTATATAAAAACTAAATTAGTATTCCTAATATTAATTATTTTGACACAATGGTATGTTAGATGAAAGATAAATTATAGGTTGAACTTGTTGTCTGAGTTGGATTGGGAGAAGCGACTAGCTTCTACTTGCTCTTCTTTTTGTTCTTAATAATTTTTTAATTTTATTTCTTTTTATTAACTATCAAGATAATTCAATTTTTTTTGTATAAATACAATTTCTTCTTATTTTTTTAATTTAAAATATTATTACACAAATTTCCGTCCCCTCCCCCCAAAATATTGAACTATATGTGATTTCAAAAAGAGAAAATTGAGGTGGTCAATTATTAATGTAATTGGTATCGTTTGGATTTGTAATTAAGTTAAGTGATTTAATTAGGTTCTTTTGGTGTCATAGCGAGATATCGTGTATAATCAAGGTAACTTGTACAGGTTATTTTTATCAACCTTCAACTCCTCTAAGGGATGGGATCGGGACGGGTTTTCGGGAATTCGGGACGGGATATCGGGTTTCGAGTTCCCAAATTCAAATCCCGAAACCCGGTAGATCAACCAAGGTCCCCGAGAGTTTCGGGTACCCGATTTAATTTCGGGATTTTGGGACGGGACCGGGTGTCCCGATATATAAACAATTTTTTTTTTTTAGTTTAATGCAACTTTAAACCGACTCGGATCTT
Organism: Penstemon eatonii; assembly: GCA_038501285.1. Lineage (NCBI taxonomy): Eukaryota > Viridiplantae > Streptophyta > Magnoliopsida > Lamiales > Plantaginaceae > Penstemon > Penstemon eatonii. The sequence continues at coordinate 66,326,920 of CM076708.1, read as the reverse complement.
CTGTGATAATATTGGTGTGCCATTTCACCATTTTGCGCCACGTGCCACTTGGAGTTATGCACCACATGTAGACTTAGAAATTAAGGATCTCAATACTTCAAGATTTGATTCGAAAATTATGGAAGAACTTGAAAATTGAAATCTTCTACGATGATATATGTTGAACAACCCGGACGTTGGCTAGTAACGGATCAGAGGCGGACGACGGGATTTGAGTTGTGGTGGAATTAAGATTGAATTTTATAAAACAAGAATACATAGAGGGAGATGTGAATGGTTGAATTTTGATTTAAATTTGGTGTATATATATATATATATATATATATTATTTTAATGAAACTATGTAATCGGGATCGGGTTTCCTGATCGGGTGGGGATCAATACCTGAAATCCGTCACAATTTTTCTTGACCGGGTTTTGTCTCGTCCCAAATGGAAAAATACCCGTTGTCCCGTCCCACATGGGAAAAACCCGATTGGGAAGGGACGGGTACCCGAAACCCGATCCCATTTACCCAGCCCTAACTCCTCTTTATCTACTCATATATATATATATATCTCATTCAGATATAGCTTTAAATTTTGATTATTTGATTGATTTTATTTTTATTTCGATTTTTAAATATTGGTAGAATCTTAGGCCCAATTTGGAAGAGTTTGACCTCGGTTTCGTGGGTCTCGGTTTAAAACAAATGTTTTGAGTGATTTAGGTGAACATTTGAAAACTCATTTGATTAGGCTTTGAATGTTGAATTTTGTGGTTTTGAAAACACTGAAACCCCATCTGGATTGAATTTGAATGTTGGGGTATGGAAAAAAAAATTAGGTGGTAGGCATCAAATCAATTTCTTTTTAATATAATTTGGGGGTGTATCAAAAAAAAATATATAATCTCGGGGGAAAAGTAGGTTGTAGATATTAAATCAAAGATTTATAAGTTTCAAAAGTTTTAGCTTGAGTTTCTAAATAGATTTGTGATGAGGTTCACGAGTTTTGTCAAACTCTATTTGGAAGAGCTTTGACTCAGTTTCGCGAGATCCGCGAGACCGAACCAGAACTCATTCGCACATGATCTCAGCCCCTACTATACCAAAATCCTGGATCAGCCCCACCTTGAGAACATGAATGAATAATACTGCAGGCACAAATCGAGACATCTATGCAGCTTTTTTCCCTTAAAAAGGAAAAAACTCTACCAAAAAAAAAAAAAAAAAAAAATAATTTTAACGCCGCTAGTACATCTGCAAAATATATATATTTTAATTTGTCTGTCCTAAGTCCGTCCCAGCTCCAAATCGCGACGGCTCGTGATGGCTTGGAGCCTAATTTGCCTATTAAATCTTTGAATAAATTCCTCAACTCTTCTGTTCAATTCTTCATTAGACATGCTCGAAAATTCGTTCTCTTCAATCCTCCGCTCCTCGTCATTTTTCTCAGAAAATGTCCTCCGAAGAACCATTTTTTCCTCCTTTTCCCCCGAAACTAAGATTGATTTGTCCGATTTACTTCGACCACATTTTGATTTCCTTTTCTTTATCTCAACGCCTCCAATTTTGTGTTCACTTTCCGGATGAAAACTGATAAGTTCTTTCTTATTTTCCTCTACGTGTACGTCTTTGATCGAGACAATTTCTTGTTTCTTTTCGATTTTCTGATCAGGATTTGGCGTTATTTCCTCGACGATTGACTTGTTGTACTGTGTCTCAAAACAGGGAACAGTAGTCGCCTTTGGTCTTACGTTGTTTTTCACGTATTCGTCGTAAAAATCATGTTTTTTTGAAGAAGAGAAGGCTTCAAAATCAGCTGCGATTATGAGGATGAGCGTGTTGGATATAAAAAACCAGAATGTTGTGGTACTTAAAAGGGTCGAAGGTGAAAGATTGAAAACGTAGAATACTGAAATGTAAATGGAAATGCTTAACAGGAAGGCCCAGAAGGATTTTAGATTCGAGTTCTTGGGGTTCTTTTTTAATTTCTGGAAATTCAGTGGAGCTTCTGCGAAATTTAGGAATTGGGTGGCCATTTTTGGAGAAAGTGGGGGATTTAATTTAATTTTATGGAAATTGAAAATGAAGAGGAGACCAATTTATAGTACGTGATTTTGGTGATTAGAAGAAGATTCGCTAATAATTGAGCTGTATGAAATTTACATTGCTACCCCTTGTTAAATCACAATTTTTCCTACGTATTGATGATTTACAGCTTATATATAACCGATCTTCAGGATTATCCGGTTCAAGTTGGTAATACGGTGGAAATGAAATTAATTGCTTACAGCTTTGAAATATCATACTATCTTATTTACTTAATAATTATTTTATAAGAAAATAAGAATTAGTTTATTGAGACGTTTATTTTCTCTAGTTTAATACTAGTAATTAGTTCACTTTGATATCATTGTAATAGTTTCGATTCGATATAGTGTTGATGTAACAATATATTGACTGACCAACTCATCTAAAAGCTTAAGCGCTTTAGATTAGTTGGTCATTCAATATGGTATCGGAGCTCATGCCCAAAGAGGTCATGTGTTTGAATCCCTTCGCCACCCATTTCTCAATTCCACGTGTTAAGCTTGAGTAAATAAATACCGCCAACACGTGAGGGGGCGTGTTAAGTGATATATATTAAATGATCTCTCTCTCTAACAGCTTAAGCTTTTAGATGAGTTGGTCATTCAATACAATATATTTACGATCTCAAAAAAAAAAAAAAAAAAAAAACTGTTTACTGACATATTTTTCAAAATTTGCAAAATCGAAAATGATAAAAATTTATCATAGAGAAATGATATCACGTTTGTTTAGCAAATTAGGTTTAGGCATACCACATATACAAGATTTTTTTTTAGTACTTAGCTAGATGATTGACAAAAAATTTGTCAAACTTTTATATAGGGCATGTTTGGCATAACAATGTGAATATTACCTTGTTGTCATGAATGATGATTGTGTAATGATTGGAAAAGTTGTAGCTGTATCTTTATCCCTTGAAATGTACTTCTCACGCTTGATACTAAAATCCACGAACCGAGGGTTTGTAAATTACCAAATGTCTGCACAACCATCCTGATCTTAAGGAAATAATTACGAATGTGGAGCCCTTGTTCAATTATTTATTTTCTTGTCTTACCAAGTGTGTGAATTAAATTACATTTCTATGGAATAAATTTCGATGACATGGCAGCCCAATCATACTTCACAAACGGTTGGATCCTTGCCACGTATGAGTTCATGATGTTAATGTAGAAAAACCCAAAGTTGAATTTTATGATCACCGTCATCGATCATCTTGCATTAATTAAAGTATTAATAGTGAATATATATATATATATATATATATATATATCTTGTAATGCGTAATCATATATGATTTATGATGGTTAATTATATATTAGTATATAATTAGTAATTTGTTTCTTGCATTAGTTCTCAAGATCGATTTTGATAATCTTTGCATAAGTCAAAGGGATTCTTATACTTTAATGTTGGCTTAGGGGAGCAAAATGCCACATGAGTTGTTTATGTGGCATCTGAGGATTGATAACTTGTTTATCTTGCGTAATTTGATTATGATTTTTTAACCATGTTTAAGTATATAAATTGATTTTGTTTTCAGAAACAATCTTAAAATATTCCCCTCTTAAAATACGTATGATGAATATTTAATTGACGTGTAAAGATTTAGTTCATCCATATTTGCATCATGTACTTGCACATTTTGGCTCAATTATTTAGAGCATAACAATATAATAACGTTGATATGGTCAAGAATTACTTCAATTTTACAATTGATTTCGAAAGTATCTCAGGTGGAGAGATTGCATTTATCGAACATGCTAGGTGATTATTAAAATAAATAACGTTTACTCCTATATATAGTCCTATATATTTGTTCACATGAAATGGAGTATTTTGGGTTAGCTGGTTAATATCTCAGAATATTTAAACTTGAAAAGCAAAGTGTTTTTTAGAATGTATCAAACACTATATTGAATCGAATCGAATCGAAATTATTATATTGATATTAAAGTAAACTAATTATAAATGCTAGTATTAAACTAGATAAAATTACTCACATTAGTGAAAGATGAACTCATGACCTCTTGATATGGAGTGAAAAAGAAAGTTAAAACTCATTGAAATTGTATACTTGCTCACAGGTTTGTTTTTTCAAAATTTTGAAATAAAATCATGAAATATTTCATATGTTATGCACGAATTCAATATTGAAAAAACATTTAAACACATCCTTTTATTATTCTTAATTATCAAAATCGCTAGTATCTTGCCTTTTTCAAAAACTCAATATTTATAAATTCTATATAAATACATTTTTTACGTTTCATACCTACAACATTTTTAATTGGTCCTGTTTGCTATAAATTTTGCACAGAGGTACACCATGATGTCGAGCGACCCTTGGCGTCAAGACGTGCCAAAATATTGTTTGCTATAAATTTTGCACAGAGGTACACCTTGGCATCAAGAAACTGCTTGCGTATAAATTTAGCATCGAGGAACGCCTCGACGACATCGAGCAACCCTTGGCATCAAGAAGTGCCAGAATATTGTTTGCGATAAAACTGACATCAAGGGGTGCTTGGCATCGAGGGATCGACATCGAGGTATGCTTGGCATCAAGGTGTGCCAAAATATTGCTTGCTATAAACCTGTCAGTGAATCCCTCGACGAGCCAATAGCTCGACGAGAAATACCTCGATATGATATAAAATAGATGCGGGCGTGCCAATGTTTGTGCGTGCAAACATAACGATTTGAAAATAGACATGTTGATATCGGTAAATTGATAGTGTAAGTGTCCTGATAAAGACATATTGATATCAAAATAAGTTGTCCTGATAAGGCTGACTTCTAAACGACTGTGACAGAGTAGGCAAACACTACCCCTAGTTCTTTTCTATGCCTGCCTGGCCGCAGGACTTAAATAATTTATGAAAATCTCTCTTAAGTGCCAAAAACTTATGACCAATCGATGGTCTGCTTAACATATCAGCGGATTTGAAAATCAACAGATGCCTTGACAATCAATCAATTTAAACGTACACCTTGACAGAAAACATAATCTTGACACGAAACAGCATATCAATGGAAATCAATTGACGTAAAGTATATTTATGTAAAAGGGTCAAGACATACGAGCCAAACGACTTCCATTAATAACAAAAGAATATTGGCAAGTTCCCCGATGTACAAATATTACAAAAATATACAAAACGATAAGTCTCCTGTTTCGGCATAATCTGCCAGATGAGTTGATAAACCTTTTAAGTTCTGAAAATTGACTCCTTGATCGGCAAGTAAACCCGCCGATGAGCTGCTGAAACATGACAATACATTAAGTTGACAGAAAGTAACACTGACGACGGAAAACCTCCGTCAGTGGTTCGCCCAACCTTGATGGGTGGCCATCAATCGGGCTCCTGATCAGCGGGTGGCCACTGACCAAGGCATCGACGAAGCAGATGGCTACTTAGCCGATAGCCGTCAAGCAGATGGCTACTTGACGACGAGCTCATCAAGCAGATGGCTACTCGATGAGTTTGTCACATAAATACGTGGGCACTTACATGACAGTTACCAGCGTGCTACTTGGTTGATACGAGTGGTTTCGCTCGAGTCAGTGTCAGCTGACGGCGGAAGAGAGCTGCGGCGGCGGCGGCTTATTGTGAGCGGCGGCGGCGGCGGCGGCGGCAAGACTTCAGGCGGTCAGGGATCACTGGTGACTGAGGAGGGACAGACTGATATCAACGAGTTGACAGACTGATAACTTGACAGAAAACAGCTTGTTAACTGCCTACTATCAAGGGGTTTCGCTCGAGACAGCGTCTGGACAGCGGAAGCAGCGGCGGCGGCTTATTTTTAGCGGCAGCGGCGGCGGACCTTGGGCGGCGGCGGCGGCAAGACTTCAGGCTGTCGAGGGTTGCTGGTGGCTGAGGAGGTACGGTTGATATCAGGGGTTCTACAGGGTGTTTGCTGAAAAAGAAGCAGCGGAGCGCTGGACTTCCGGAGAGGCGTTGAGCCGATCAGTGTTAGACTGAGATTTGTTGATTGATTGTTGTGTGTTTCGCGTGTAGCAGCCTCCTGCTGTATTTATAGCTGCTGGAAAATAAGCTGATGGCTGTCAAGTAACCTCCTGATGGCCGAAAATCAAGGGGCTGATGGCCACTATCCCACTTCTCCCACTACTTTGCTATTTCCCACTACCTCCACTATTTCAATGGTGGTTTTCTCTCTATTTTCTCTGCTGAAAATTAATGCTTAATGGAAGTTGGAGAAGAAAGAACGTGTGTTTTATTTAATTTGAATTTGAATTAAAGATAAATAACTAGAGATATTTAAGGAATTTGTTATTTAAACCAACTAATATGGTTTGTCTTTATCCCTTATTAATTATCTCTAATTAATACTAATCTTTAATTAAAATCAAATTTAGACAAAACAATAAGCTGGCCGATTTTTAGGGCTGGGCCCAGGTCGAGTTCGGGCTGGTCGGGCCACTTTGGCTCTGGGTCGGGCCATTTTGGTCTTCTTTTGTAATTATAGTTTGCCCATCTAAATAATTACCCAATTAATTAATTAATGGCCTTACTTATCAAGTGGGCCACTTAATTAAACCTGGCCCAATTAATTAATCAACTTAATTAATTAGTCCAAAAGTGCTTATTGAATTTAATTGGGCCTTATTAACCATAATTTGGTCTTTACTTTTTTAATTAATTGAACTTAGCCCATAAATTAATTAACTTTATTAATTAATTAATTTATGTTTGGCCCAAAATTAATTAATTGCGAAAATTGGGTCGAGTTTTGCAATTGGGCTCATAGCCAACCCAGTGGTTCGATTGGACCCATTCTCGGTCCAAATTGGATCCGATTTGGTCTGATCCGTTTTGGAGTGACTTAATTCGGCCCATATGCCATTTTTGGCTTGTCATCGAGCCGTCATATCTCGATTTATCGAGGGCGATTTTTTGGGTACAAACAGGTCCAAATATTTTCTCAAATTATACTGTATTTATTTTTCCAATCGAGTTTCACCGTTTTTTAACAATGAAAACTTCAAATCTTGGAATTCAGACTAACAATTGGGCGCATATGCCCAAATATGGAGACGGCCCATGAACCATGACTCAATAAACAATAGAGACCATTAGTTATGTCAAAATGAGTATCGGCCCAAAAGGCCGAAACATGGTAGATAGAATTAGTCGATATTCAATAGGATTATAGGAGTGTGAGACATTTTTTCCATCTATTTTTTTTTTTTTTTTTTTTTTACTTTTAGGTTACCTCCGCTTCAACGATTTCAAATTATAGCAAATCATTATTAGTATTTTTAAAAAGGAAGAAGAAGAAGTCATGCATTTGACCTCGTTCATATTTTTCATAAAAAATAACTTGAAGCTCATTTTTATTTAATTTCTAATTACAGAAAATTCTAACGTTTCTAATTAAATCAATAAATGTAATTGTGAACTTAAATTAATTAATACTTGTATTTATGTGTAGATGAGTCTGAAGATCCATTTAACATAATTTAATAGCCGCTGGATTGGCTATTTAAAATTTAATTTTCAAAATAGTAATAAATAATTTTTATAATAATCCTATAAATCATTTTTTTGGTTATAAAATATATTTGAGCACTTATGTTTGACATGCACAAATATAATATATTATCATTTATAAGTTATAATTAAAATTTTGAGAAATAACATACTTAAATACGGCTATCGTAGCTGAAGTGAATATTAAAAAGATCTACACCAAGAAGTCAGTTTTAACAAATTTGATGAACTTTTTTTATATATATATATATATAAATAAATAGAATGTTCAAATTGTCAAAAAAGAAAGAAAAAAAAGACTTTCACTTGATAAAATGAACTTTTTAGCACATGCGACCATTGTTTGACCAATTGTCTTCTCCTCCTTTGGCATGTCGGTCGGTATCATGAGAAAGCGAGGCCTTGTCCCATCATACGAACCAGTTTTTCTGAAAATCAATTTTTAATTTTGTCTGATTGATTGATGATATGTAGTAACAACAATTTAGTTTGACTGTTCAGACATTTCTGTTGGCCACTTGGCCCTGCCCCATCATCCCCATCCATTTTATGGTTTCCGTAGCTTTTATCACTGACCATAAAGCTGAACTGAGTATATATATTTATATTTATATTATCCCCTACTCATAATTAATTAGTAATTAATTGTATTGTACTAGTTCAATATATAAATAATATATGATTCCTGAACACAATTTCACATCTTAATGGCTTTTCTGCCTCTTTTCTTTGTGGGCTTTCTTCTTCTTCTTTCTATAGCAGTTCATGGAGGTGAAGTAAATATGGATATGGAAGAAGATGAGTTATTTGGGCTTTTTGAAGTAATGGGCTCACTTCTAGAAGACCCAACATGGGCCCAAATGCATCCTTTACCATGTACTGAAACTCCATGGCCAGGTGTGGAATGTGAGCTTCTTCCAGAATCTTCAATCTTTCATGTCACAAAAATCCATCTTGGCCCAGATATTATAACCCCACCTTGTAAAAGTTCTGCTAAGATCTCAAATTCCCTCCTCAAATTGCCCTACCTCAAAACATTTTCTTTAATGAATTGTTTCACTAAATCTCCATTTTATTTAACCAAGACACTCTTTCGTACATTTTCATCCAATCTAGAACACCTAACTCTTGATTCAAATCCCACTCTTTTTGGACCCATTCCTCCAAGTTTACCAAATTTGAAAACCTTGTGCCTTTCACAAAACAATCTTAGTGGCCAAATCCCAAGAGAAATTGGAGAGCTTGTTGATTTACAACAGCTTGATTTTAGTCACAATCATTTAACGGGTCCAATTCCTGAAGAAATTGGTAATCTGAAAAGTTTAACCATTTTGGATATAAGTTCGAATTCATTACAAGGAACGGTCCCTGTTTCAATTTCTAGGCTACAGCTTCTTGAAAAGTTGGATTTGAGTTGGAACAACCTTGAAGGAAAGTTGCCTTACGAGTTGGGGAAATTGCAGAAGTTGGTATTATTGGATTTGAGCCATAATTCTCTAACAGGGCCAATCCCTGAAGGTTTATCAGGTTTGGAGCAATTGCAATATTTAATAATACAGGAGAATTCCATAAACTCAGGCATTCCTTTATTTATTGGGTCTTTAAATAATCTCAGAGTGTTGAGTCTTTCTGGGTGCGGATTAACAGGCCAAATTCCGAACGTATTTACAAATTTGAGGAATTTAACTGCATTGTATTTAGATAACAATAGTCTCACGGGTACAGTGCCTGTACAATTAGGGACAATATTATCGAATCTTGATATGTTAAATTTGAGCAGAAATAAGCTTAGCGGGGAGCTTTTAATTAATGAAGATTTTGTGAATAGGCTTGGACCTAGGCTTGATATTAGAGAAAACAGTGGTTTGCGTGTATGTCAAGAAGCACATAACAAAAATCCGAACATGAAGCCGACAATGTACGAGGGTAATATGAGTTGTAATAAATATTATTATTCATATAAAAAGTTTGTAATTTTTTTTCCTAGTGTAGTGTTTTTGTTTTTGTTGTTTGGTTCGTGAGTTTGTAGTCTATTATGATATGATTGTATTGTTTTCGATTTAAAGAAATTCAATTTTTTCTTGGACATTACTTGTCTTTCTTGCTTTGGTTCTCTGTCGCCCCTCCTATATTAATAAAATTAAAATAAATAGTTAAGGCTGCATGTGGCCGGGGGTTGGGTCATATCAGAATCAGAGCTTGATTGTTACTTTCTCCGTTTGTGTGGTAGCTAGCTTTTTAGAGAGGTTTATGATGATGCAGAACATCTTTGTACGCATTATTTAATTAAGGCAAAATTGCAGAAAAGGTCCCAAACTAATTGGCAATTTTGGGTTTTCGTCCCACACTTTATCACCTTACCGAATTTCGTCCTGTAATTTTATTTTATTTTGGAATTTCGTCCCGCCGTTAAGTATTAGACGGAAATTGCCACGTGGCCGTTAAATTGCCACGTGGCTGCTTACGTGTCATGATGACGTGGCAATTTTAGCATACCAATTATACAAGATTGCAGAATTAGTCCCAAACTAATTACAAATTTTGGTTTTTCGTCCCAAACTAATTACAAATTTTGATTTTTCGTCCCAAACTATATCAATTAGCAAATTTCATCCCGTGATTTATCATTTTGCATGAATTTAGTCCCACTATAAATTTCTAATTTAATAAAAAGGAAGATTCAATCTTTTACATTTTCTTTTCCAAGAAAAATATTATAAATACTAAAGTGACAATATTTATAATATTTTAATATTATAAATATTATAAATAAAATATTATAAATATTAAAATAAAACAATATATACGCAATTTTGTCACTTTAAAAATATTTTAAATATTAAAATATTTAAAATAAAACAATATATGCGCAATTTTGTCACTTTAAAAATATTTTAAATATTATTATTATATATATTGTTTAAATATTAAAAATAAAATATTATAAATATTAAAATAAAACAATATATACGCAATTTTGTCACTTTAAAAATATTTTAAATATTAATATTATATATATTGTTTAAATATTAAAAATATTAAAAAATATTTTAAGTATTAAAATATTTAAAATAAAACAATATATACGCAATTTTGTCACTTTAAAAATATTTTAAATATTAATATTATATATATTGTTTAAATATTAAAAATAAAATATTAAAAATATTAAAATATTAAAATATTATAAATATTGTCACTTTAATATTTATAATATTTTTCTTGGAAAAGAAAATGTAAAAGATTGAATCGTCATTTTTATTAAATTAGAAATTTATAGTGGGACTAAATTCATGTAAAATGATAAATCACGGGATGAAATTTGGCTAATTGATATAGTTTGGGACGAAAAATCAAAATTTGTAATTAGTTTGGGACGAAAAACCAAAATTTGTAATTAGTTTGGGACTAATTCTGCAATCTTGTATAATTGGTATGCTAAAATTGCCACGTCATCATGACACGTAAGCATCCACGTGGCAATTTAACGGCCACATGGCAATTTCCGTCTAATACTTAACGGCGGGACGAAATTCCAAAAAAAAATAAAATTACGGGACGAAATTCGGTGAGGTGATAAAGTGTGGGACGAAAAACCAAAATTGCCAATTAGTTTGGGACCTTTTCTGCAATTTTCCCTTTAATTAATTAGATACAAACGATTTCCGCGAGAGTCTTCCACGGATTTGGTCATGGAGTTTAACTCTAGACCATGTGGTCTACAATTTTTTTTCCCATAAAATATTCATGTTTAACTTTACTATCATATAAAAAAAATCTAATCAAACCAACTTATTAAGGTAACTTATAATGGAAAAAACTAAAAAAAATACCCTTAACTATAGATTAAAAAACTGCCGCTTTTTTGTTACAATAATTTTTTTTCCCACTGTTCATGCCAAAGCTGAAAATCTTCAAGAAATCAACATTTTGAGCAACAATTTGTTCTATATAAATTTCAAAGAATACAAAATTTCATATTTGGCAATATAATTTCTTAATTTTGTTCTCATTTTCAGATTTGTGAAGTCAAATATTTCCCAGAGAGGTAATTTTTATAAGTTTATATTTGATACATGAAATAGTAAATGGAGTCAATGATATATCTTATTTGCTTGAAGAAATTCACATTGCTCACAGAGTGTTCGATAAATGCCACAATAACTTTCAACATTTTTTTTATAATTCCATCTTTTATGTATATTAAACTTTATTCTGAATGTATGTCTGTTTATTTGATTTGAACAGTGATGTCAAATTTGGGTGAAACTATTTCCTTGGATTTGAATGAAGTTAATGTTGTGCACAAACCAAGTGTAATTCTTGAAAATTTGGATATTCATGAGACTAGAAAACAAACTCTTGGCAGTTTTGCAAGCCAACTTGAGGAATTTTTTTTTATTTTGCTTCATTTTTTAAAATTCTATTATGTATTTCGTTAGACGTTATTTTAAGAGATCAATTTTTTTGAGATGTTTAAGCTTGTTTGAAAAGTTATATTGATCTCTCAATTTCTATCTCTTTTGTGTTACTTTTTTTAACTATATATGATTTGAATAACAATTTAGCTTTGTTTTTTGGGTGTGTTTGTAGGTTATTATCCTTCTTTATAATGATGACGGATGTGAAGAAGACATGAATTTAACTTTTTTTGTTCTCAAGAATCTCATATTTTTGTGACTTTTGGTGAAAGACTTTTGGATTTTGGAATTCGATTACATCTTATTTGTACTTATAATGAGATGTAGAGGCTTAATTTTAAATTATGATTAGATAAGATTTGTAATATTTATGCACGATCTTACATTTTAACAAATTTTTTAATGAAAATGTGCATAATTCATAATGAAAAAAATTGTTCATAATTCCACACAATTAAATTTAATGTAAAATAAGATTATATAAGTAAAAGGTGCACATTTTAAATTTAATTGAGTCAATTTTTTTTTATTAGTTACATAATTAAATTGAAATGAGATGAAAAAGAAAATATTGCTTTTTCTGGTTTAGTTAATTGATGGAGTTAAAGCATAATTAAAGGAAAATAAATAATTAAATATTTTATTGAAGAAAAAATATAGACCACATGGTGTAGGAGATGGTCTGTGGAAGAATCTTCCACGATTTCCTTCTCTCAAGCTCAAATCAAATCATGAATTGTTTTCTTTCAGGCCTGCAACTGCAAGTAGCAGCAGCACGCGTACTATGTATTTATGTTAATTAGAATTTCGCTTTTATAATAATAATAATGCCTTTCCTTTCCTATCCTTACTTAATTAATTTAAAATTTTTCAAGTCTGCACTGTCATCTCAAGTCTCAACCCAATAATCTTTTGACTTGGGCTGTATTTGGGTCACACTACACAACACAACACAACACAACACAACGCATGATAATTTTAATCGATCCATGGAGTTTTTTGTACTTTGCACTCCTGAAATATGGGAAATAGTCACTTTGCACCCTTAAAAATTAAATTTAGCACTTTACACCATCGAAATATAAAAAATGCAGCATTTTGCACCCTCTTTTATTTTCTGGCAAAAACTCAAGGGCAAAATAGGTAATTCAATTGTAAATTTTTGGCACTTTACATCCCAAAACGCAAAATTAACACTTAACACCCTCATATTAAAAAAAAAAGCTTAAACCACTCATTTTTTTCCGACAAAGTTGACCATTGGGTGAAAAAAATCTTTTTCCTTAAATTTTGCAAAATACAATTATAAATTCAAGAATAATAATTTCTTTCTCCATCTTTCTTTTCACCAGTATATATATCCATAAATAACTAAATAAAGTACAAGTAAAATTCTCAAAGACCTATTATCTAATTCAAAATATCAAAGACCAATAAATAATTACCTATTTTGCCTTATATTTTTTTCACCTTGATGGTCAACTTTGACCAAAAAAATGAGGGGTTTGAGCTTTTTTGAATTTGTGGGTGTTAAATGTTAATTTTGTGTTTGGGGGTGCAAAGTGCCTATTTATTGTGTTTCGGGGAAGCAAGTTGCTGATTTATTTAATTAGAGAGTGTTAAGTGCTAATTTTATTTTGGGGCTGCAAAGTGCCAAAGATTTACAATTGAATTACCTATTTTGCCCTTGAGTTTTTGCCTAAAAAAAAGAGGGTGCAACGTGCTGCATTTTTCATATTTCGAGGGTGCAAAGTGCCTATTTCCCATACTTTGGGGGTGCAAAGTGCAAAAAACCCATCCCATGAGTTGTTAAAGCTGGAAATATGATTTTGAATTTGTTAAGGAATAATGTACAATTAATAAATATGAGTTTGTTAATCATATTTCCATGGGCAACTGGAAATATGATTTTGAGTTTGTTAAGGAATAATGTATAATTAATAAAATTTAGAAAAGGTTAGATCAGAAAACCCGGATTGATGACTAGGATGTCTTGAACAAAATATAAAGTTGAGGATTAATCTATGATCATATAACTTATAAAGTAACAAATTCTGAATGAAATAAATACATATATTGATCCAACAAGTAATTAATCGATGGAGATTGGTTTGCGTATTCATGCCCGAGTACTGCTACAATTCTAATTAGTTAAAAAAGTATGGTAATAATTAATAAAATAAATAAATAAATGATTAATTAAAAGGAGGTGCAGGGTAAGGGGATGTTGCTTCAGCTCTAGTTTTTCTCTTCTGAAGGAACCTCTGCAGTGATCTTTTCATGGAAAGACCACTAACTGGACTGTACAGTTGCGGCGTGGGCGACTTTGTCCAGTCCTCTTCATTTGAACTTGTCGGTTTCTCTTCATTTTCACGGCTTGCTAGATTTATTATCGCTCGAGCCTGCATTACATATATAATAATTCAATAATTAATGGATCGAGTATTTATTAATTCTTCAAACCTATCTAACTTTATTTATTAATTAATTAATCATCCATAACGTACTGTGCTACATATATGTTTATGTTATTTTTTTTTAAAAAAAAAACATGCATGTGATATCAGAAATTGTATTTAAACTTGTACTAATTTGAACTTGTACTAATTTGAATGTACGAGCAATTGTATTTAAAATAAAAGTATAATTAATTAGTTACCTGAAGTTCCGTGACATCAGAAACAGCAACTCTTCCATTATAGAAAATAGTAAGCGGCTGCGGCTGCTGCTGCTTCTCATTTGGACTTTCGCCAAACAAATCCAACCTTTACAATTAATACACAAAAATCAATTAATTAAATAATTAAAGGAAAAAGAAAAAAGAAATGGAAAATAGATCTAGTTACTTACATGGAGTTGCATTGGCCAATATTAGTGTAATTTGAAGAATGGGAAAAAACAGAAGGGGTTAGAAGACGAAGCTCCAAATTACAGTTTCTTTTCATCTTTCCTTGCTTTCTTTTTTTTTTTTGTACAAAATAAAATTGCAAGCAATCTCTAAAAGGATGAATGTTAGAGAGAGAGAGAGAGAGAGAGAGAGTAAATGTTGAATGAAAGGTGATGAGAGATTGAAGAATTGATGTTATATACTATCAAAATAATCTAAAGGAGGGTGGTGGTGGTGGTGGTGGTAGGGCCTGGTTTGAAGGGAAAAGCGGCGTTCTTGAAAATGAAAATAATAATAATAATAATAATAAAATAATGCGTAGTTTATTCAAACACGAAACGCACACTCCAACAGAAAAAGGTCCAAAAGGATCTCAGCAGACACACAATAAAAAGACGGAAAATGTGTATAAATTATATCGTCACGTGTTTAATGAGGTTTTATGCAGCCTCCAAAACCGCCGCTTTACTAGTACTTCATTTATATCGGCTAATCCACTGAAAAAAAAAACTATATCGGCTAGTTTCCTAAAAAAAATATTATATTTACTTTTTCAATTCAGGAAATTCTATTTCAGATTGAGTTTGGTCGAACTCAAACTAATTACATAGCAAGTGTAATATAATTATTTAGAGATTAAACAAAATATTTTATAGGATGACTAATCACAAATCAAATGTAATACTCTTGTTATATGGGTAAATGTCTTTGACCAAACTGAACAAGAATTTTCCAATTTAATTAATACGTCCTTTTAATTTAATCCAAATTCATACACATGTCATAGTCGGCCACTAGACCAGATCTTAATATTTTCTAGGGGTTGAGTAAAATAATAAACTGTTTATAAACCATAAAATTATAATAATGTTATGGCATGTTTTTATAACATCTTCTGCTGAAACAATTAAATTTGATATAAACTTAACTACTGTCTATAAAGTTCTTTTTAATATTTCTTTTAGAAATCATTTTCAAATCTAAATTGGGCCCGAGGCCGAAAATGGAGGAAATAGAAAAAAAAAATAGGTTAGTTTAAATATGAGGGAAAAACACTTTTGGTCCCAAACTTTACCCCAGAAAACACATTCGGTACCATGCTTTGCAGAAAAATAGATTTGGTACCACAATTTAAAGAGTCTTGACACATTTAGTCATTCCATTAAATTTTGGACGGAATTTGCGCGCGTGACCGTCACGCGCCCGTTAAGTTCACGAGTTTTGCACGTGAAAAATCGGTCAAAACATTTTTGGTCCCAAACCTTACCCCAGAAAACACATTTGATATCATGCTTTGCAGAAAAATAGATTTGGTACCACAATTTACATACTATTGACACATTTAGTGTCCCCGTTATTGATAAAAATCACATATAATGAACGGACAACAATTTCTCTAAAAGATTTGATAAAAATCACAAAGTGTACTTAAATCTTTGAAAATATTCTTAACAAAAGTACATTGGATACCTAACTTGGTGCACTTTGACTTGCACTTGTATCCATGGATCAAAATTTAATTTCAAATGTATGTTGAGAGCCAAATATTGAAAACTTTTCGAGACTGTTCGGAAATATTTCAGAAACACTAAGGAAAATTTGTAAAAAAAAATGTTACTAAATTTAGGAAAATAACTGAGTTTAAGACAAATAAATAGTTTCGGAATTACATCTTGTTTTCGTTTCGCCTGATTCAAAAATGAAAACTTTTCGATGTTTTCGATGGAAAAGATGGAACTTTTGATCGGTGCTTGTATCAACATTGGAATACAAGTGCAAGTCAAAGTGCACCAAGTCAGGTATCCAAGGTACTTTTATTAAGAATATTTTTAATGATTTAAGTATATTTTGTGATTTTTATCAAAAATTTTAGAGAAACTGTTGTCTGTTCATTATATGTGATTTTTATCAATTTAACAGGGACACTAAATGTGTCAAGAGTATGTAAATTGTGGTACCAAATCTGTTTTTCTGCAAAGCATGGTACCAAATGTGTTTTCTGGAGTAAAGTTTGGGACCAAAAGTGTTTTGACCGATTTCTCACGTGCAAAACTCGTGACCAATTTGAACTTGACGTGACGGTCACGCGCGAAATTTCCGTCCAAAATTTAACGGAATAACTAAATGTGTCAAGACTCTCTAAATTGTGGTACCAAATCTGTTTTTCTGCAAAGCATAGTACCAAATGTGTTTTTTGAGGTAAAGTTTGGGATCAAAAGTGTTTTTCCCTTGTTTAAATATGCATAATTAATAATCAATCAATTATAGAGAGAGAGAGAGAGAGCTAGCTTTGACTTAGTTAGATGAGTATGACTTAAAATATGTAATTTTAATTTTTTTTAAATGGTGAATACATCGTTTACATCGATCATTATATATTACATCAATCAAAATATCGAATTTATTACAATGATAAAAAAAAGTACAAAAATAAACAAATAACAAAGACTAATATTAAACTAGAGATTCGTCCTAAACTAACAGACTAAGGTTTAATTACTTCTTAGAGTTTGTTGTTTTTGGTAATTGACAATTAATGTTGAGCTACCTATATACTAGTATTCAATTTACTACTACACCACTTTCTACCCGGACGACATTAGTTGTGGTACCATTAATTTGTTAGTATTATGATGATATTGATATTTATTTGTCATTCATCCACATGCATTTTCACAATGCTTTATATATGTAGTTCATCTTTAATTTAGAGTAAACTTTCATTTTGCTCCTCTATACAATTATTGTCATATATAATACCTCTGCCCTTCAGCTAGGATTGCTGAATTAAAGTACTCACAAGATATATAAATACTTTCAAGACTTTTGCAAGTTTCGGATTTGAACATAGTAGATAATTAAGCACTACAAAAAATTTGAACAGAAGGATAACTAATTTCAGATTTTTTTCTTTTAATATATATTTACAACGAGTCAATTGTGATGCGTTCTAATTAATGTGCTCAAACAATAATTTTAAAATTTCATTATTTATTTTGTTTTTGTACGACATGCTATAATTATTAATTCATGCCAAAAACCTTACATGCACATCACCATATGTATTCTAATCGAATTCGACGCCATTACTCTAATTTTTTTTAGAGCACTAATTTCATCAAGTAGATTTCAGAAAAAAAAAATGGACCAGAAAATATAAGTTTTGAAAGTTGTACATACGCGTGCGTATGTATGGTGTCTCATTCCAAAACATGTAATTAAATAAGAGATTAAATAAACAACCACTTAAGCCACTACATGTGCTAGCTGGACAAAACGTCAACCTCGGGAACTCGAAGAAGATACATATAATTAAAAATGACAAAAGTATGACAATATATAGATCGATCGGCTTCGATCAATTTGATGAAAATGATATTTGCCAGTTCAAACTTCAAAGTGGACCACTTTATCATCAACATCTAGTTGTCAGTACAATAAATCATTCATTTAATAGTTATTTAATTGACCCCCAAAAAACGTGGCAATGCAAGTAACGTGGAATTTATATTTTATATCGGGAAATTTCAATACAAGTATTCATCTTTTAAAGGATAAAACTTAATTATGACATTTTTTCATAGTTTTATTTTTTTGTTATTATTATTATAGTGAGAAAAACATTCCATGAATATTTATAGTAGGAAATCTATTTCATTACCACCAAAGTATAAAAATAAACTATCAAATTAAAATTTGTATTCATCTAATAAAATGATCATCAATTGCTAGCACGAATTTACAGCTTTTCATTTTATCTAGTGTTGATTCCAAATTATCTCCATTGTTACAAATATATATATATATATATGCATGTTATTTAGGGTCAAGAAGATCTTAAGAAATAAAAATTTATCCAAAAAAAAAAAGGAAGAGTCTAAAAAATTGCAAGTGTATTTTTTTTTTCCTTATAAATAAAGGTGAAGTCAACTGAGAAAGTACCTACTCATCTCATCTCATATCATATGTAAGAAAACTGTTTATACTCCACTACAACATACCAAAATCATGTAATGCCGTTCTGGAAGATATATACGGTGGAAATCAATTTCATCCTTTCACAAGCACATGCGGGGCTAACCAATTTATGGTAATATTTTAAGGCATGCATGTGCATGTTTCTTTTTATTTTTAATAAAAACTCATTCATCCTTTTTATATCCTCATAAATCCATCATGTGGGTCCCACAATTTCGCCCTAATTTGTCATTGAAAATTAGCAACTTTTTATTATTAAAGAAAAGTTATTTTTTTTCTTTTCTTAGTTAAATTTTACGTAACCGTTAAGCAATCTTACCATAATTTTGGATTTCAATTTTGTAACCAATGTATAAATCAAATATACATTTGGAAGAATTTTTAAGATAACAAATCTCATGAAGGTAAGGGGTGTGAGGGGAAAAAATTGATTCTGGCATATTGTTTCTGAAAATTTGGAATTGCTAATTCAAAATATATTTGTAGATAGAAAACGGATTTTATAGTTAAAAAAAGAAAAAAAAAGAAACTAGTTATGGTTACTTTTGGTCACAAATTTTTTTTTTTTCTAACAAACTAAGTTTTTACATGAGTTGAATATTCAATATGGTATCAGAGTGAATTGCAAAAGTAGATCATAAGTTTTTGAATCTCTGCAACACTCAATTCTAAATTTCTTGTGTTATGTTTGAGTGACATATATATCTCCTACACGGCTACACGTAAATATTGTGTTTGTTAATTCTTAATATTAAATGTCAAATATTTTAACAACATAAGCTTTTAAATGCAATGGACATTCCATAGTTATTAGTTACCAATGTACAACTAGGCTTGCAACAACTTTTTTTTTTATTTAGTGGTAAAAGTATAAATGAGAACACTAACATTATAACTAATTAATCACATTATTAAAGATCACTTAATTTTCATGAAACTTAACCAAGCAACTCGATGTATACTTAATGATCATTTAATTTACTAATATAAAATTAGATAAATATCATAAATCAAAAGGTGGCAACGAGCAAAGGATTTTCACAACGTTACATCGTTACATCGTTTAGGCAAGTGGAAGGAAAACCAAAAATTGGAGATTGTCCTTTAAGGAAAATAATAAAAGCACGTTCTGGACGGAACTTGTACGTACGTAGTACTTGTACTAAGCGTTTGCCATCTTTGAAATTAATTGTGGCAAACGTCCTTTACTCGTATTTCCACACATGTATGTGAAACTAAGAAATTTGTGTAAATTCAAGTCATTTGGCCATCAAAGCTCTCAAATCCACTTCTGAACCTCTATTATGATTTATAGGTATTTTTCCCTAAAATAAAAATTATGTTTTATCAATCGTGATTCTGTAGATGTTTGGTTACCCTAATATCTTAATCACTTTTAAGGTATCCAAAAATTAGTAAGAAATCAATGCATTTTAGAAGTCATTAAAATGTTATTTTTATTTTAATAAAGCTCGTTCGAATTCAGTCCAAGCTCTAGAATTTGGCGTTGAATCGGTTTGAACAAGACTAATTCTTGAAGGGGACTGCCTTCCTGTTGTCACGAATAATTTGAGCCCAACTTCTCACCCGGGTGCTCTTTGGTTTTATTTAGGAGGAGTTTGGGATTACAACTAATCTAACACATTAAACTAAAGGAAACTAATCTATACAGATAAATAAATCTCTAATAGAGTACTTGTCAGTTTTCTAGTTCTTTGCCTAGTGAGTATTTCTAATAGAGTATTTCAATAAATCTCTAATAGAGTATTTCAAGATATTGCAACTATTGATTCTTATAGGCACTAATGAAATTAAATCTTCCTCTTCGGGGTTCCCAAAAAAGAAAAGAAAAAATTCAAAGGGGTTCACATATGGATTCGTTTTTTACTTAATTTCGCTTGATTTTAATTTCGAAAATTAGTTCGAGTGGTTTCAACGAAACATTTAAAACACAATTTAATTGTGTTGGAATATTGAATTTGTGAATTCCAAAAAATTGAATAGGATTTTTACTATTTTGAATATTACGATTTGATAAAAGAAAAACAAAAACAAAAACAAAAAAACGTATGTAATATGATTAAATAGATTTGAATAAATGAATTAAACATAACTTTTGCAAGAATGATAACGAAATTGTAAAACAGGACCAACACCCCTCCGGGTCGATGAGGCCAAACTAAACTAAAGCAAAATTTCAAAGAAATTATATATACCTAAACGATTTATTTAGATTTCATCGGAAAAACGTGTAACTTGACATATGAATTACGTGGAGTACAAGATCTGATACAGTGCCGTAGAAATGATTTGAAATTTAGACATAATTAATATGCTTTGTCTCTTGACCAGCCAGAAATGGTCCACTAACTGCTGCCGACTTAAATTCGGTACCATTATAATTGAGAATATAATTACTTATTTCAGGTAGCAATAGTAAGATTCGGATCTAAGTTCGATTCAAATTCGGTACCATTTATATCAGATCAATTCGAATTAGATTTGGATCTTGTTCATATTTAAATTTTACGAAGATTTCGGATCTTGTTCATATTATGTCGAATATACCATATTTTACGGATTCAATAAAGTATTCATTTCAAAATTCACACCAATACTTAAATCCAAAACAAATTTGTTAATGTTACAATTAAATTAAATTTGAATTACATGTTCAAACTTTCTTTAACTAATATTCATGTTTTATGATAAAAATATGAATAAAACTAAATATCTGAATAAATTTTTAACTAATATATTTTTAAACCGATGATAAAATATCAGTAATATTATTTATCTTAATAAAATATTATGTCTATATATACTCACACTTTTATTTATTTATTTATTATCAAAACGGATTTTCGAAAAATAAACTAGGAGAGGGGAAAATATTGTCGAATCGTGATCTTAACCTGTTGCATTACATTATGTCATGAAATCAAATATTTTTTTTAGTAAAATAAGTGTCTAATAAGGACAGGCCGGGTTTATAATGTAAAAAAGGTCAAACAATATACTAATATATAAGTAATTATTAGTTGTACTTTATTTCTTACACACGAGTAAAGCATTATGTGCATATGCCTTTTCTTTTATGGGGAGAATCTTTTGCTCAATTTTATGAGCTTAAAACGTAGGTAGCTGCCGGACGTTGAAAATGGAATGTGTGTATGATACATGTGACATATAATTTAATGAGGAAACTTGGGGCGCAAATTGCAATTATTGCTGGATTCATTTTTGTCATGACAAATGCACATTATATAACTTAATCCACAATTGAATAGTTGAATACATATCTCGTATATTTTGGATGTTGATTTTCCAAAGTTAGGTATAAAGCAAATCCAAACATGTAGAGCATATACGCACCGATATGACCGAGCGTAGGTGTATAAAGAAGGGCACACACCACAATGAAGAGGATCGCACTAGGAGAAAACTTATATCCAACATAATTTTCGATCGGAGTTATAATTACAAAATTTAATAAATAAAAAATAAAACTTATCATTAGTCAATCTGCATTAAAAATAGAGTTAGAAAATTTAATAAAAAAATTAATTCATGTAGTAATTTTAGTAGAACAAGTAAAATTCTTACACAAGAGTAAATTTCTATTTAAAATTAATTCTTAATGGATTTTTATTCTTCCTCTTCACTTAACAAAGTAGGTTGATTAATCAACAAAATATTATAAAAAAGGTAATACTCTAAAATTCTAAATCATAAATATTTAAATTTATTCTTTAGATGAGTTTTATTTTTTTTCTATAATTTATGATGTCTAAGTAAAACTTAATTGTTAGTGGGTACGTATACGTCAAGTTATGTCATAGTTCTTCTTATATCAAATGATTGTATATCTCATGATATAGAAATAATATATTATGAGATAGAAATTGAATATCTACAAATATAAAAAAAAAAAAAAATTAGAAGTAAGAAATCCTAATTACTAAAAACCTAATAAGAAACGCGATAGTCTTGAAATCTCCTGCATCAACTTCATTTATATACTCCTTGTTTGATAGTTTCATATGTATGTGTACATTATTGTATTCGGCTGTTTTATTTTATTTTATTTTTTATTTATTTTTTTCTGTAAATATGATGGTAAAGTGGAAATCGATGCTTCCATGTGATAAATAAAAGGTTCTTGCATAAACTACAAAGTAACATGCTATTCTATCTAAAACTGAGTTTCCTAAAATATTTAAGCAAATAGACACGGATAAATGCAGAAGTTGATCTGGTAAGATAGTTAACATGCATGTGCTGTTGTTATAGATTGAAGGGTTTATTCCACCTTTGTCCTGAACATTTTTATACAACATCACATGTGCTGTTTTTAGGTCAATGTACGTATGTTGTTTTTTATAGCATAACTTAATATCTAGCCGAGAAAAAATAAAGTACGATATCGAACCAAACAGATTTAAATTCCTGTTCAAGTAAGTTTAACAGAAAGCTAGATAAAATTAAATATTTGGTATCATCCTTAAACCAATTTCAAAGAAATCTTCTCGATCAGTTCTTAAACTTAGAAAAAAAAAAATTCATATATATATAATATGTATGTATATGATCACCAACAAATTTTGGACGAAATTTCGTTTCCTCAAGAACGTTTTTAGCGATGGATTTTTGCTGCAATAAGCTTTGGTCACTAAAGTTCATTTTTCAAAATTATGTTCTTCATTTTATTAAAAAAATGAAGATATACAAAACCGATTCATTTCGACACAGTCATTGTGCAGAAAAAAAAGGAAAAAACCTCATGTAATGTCTACTCCAAATTAGAAAAACACAAAAAATTCCTAACAAATTCATTTCATACATTAAAAAAGACTCGCTAGCTGCAAAAGGAAAATACACGTGCTTTCCAAATTTTCAATTAATAGCACTTGAAAAATATTAAATTTATTACAAAAGAATAATAACATAAATATGTTTGAACTTCAGCTCAACAGGAGCTCGATACGCTATTTTTTGTGTGTGTAAAATTTGAATTAGAGTTGTATTCTTTCCATTCTATTATATTAAGTTCATGCCCCATGTGTTTCACACAATTGAATAATATTAAAAAATATTTGCATGTTCAATAAGAAAATCGAACAGTGTATTAATTCTATTAACTCATCTACAACCGACAAACAATTAGTAAATGTAATTCAAGTAGGTTGATGATGGTATTTTGGGTAGTTCTTACAAATATAAAAATTAACTCGGTCAGGTGTGACTTCAAACTACATTATACTCGAAAGTCTAGTAACACATAATATAAAGAGCTTTGTTTTTAAAAAAAAAGTGTCAATTTGACGGTTTGATAATGTCTTATGAGTAAATATGTAACAATTCTAGTAACACATCATTTTGAAGATACCCTTAATTCCTTAGGCACATTATAGAAAAAGAGTATATATTAATATATATCATATATGATTAATGCAACCCACATGTAAAATACATTTGCAATCTTATTATACTGATGCTAAATAATTTATTTCACAAACAGTAACTTTATTTGAGTGTGTAAATGGGAGAAAGAGAACAACATAATCAGGGCCGGCCCTTGACTTTTCGGGGCCCTTGGCGAAGTAAAAAAAGGGGCCCTATATTGAAAAAAAATTATGTAAATTTTTCTTTTCTTACTTTACTAGATGTAAATTTGTTTCTTATATCTTCATATTCTAATTTCTCTAACATATCTTGTTCTATAGATAAAATAGCCAAATCACTTAATCTTTCTTGTGACATAGTTGATCGTAAATAGGTCTTTATCAATTTTAATTTTGAAAAACTTCTTTTAGAAGAAGCAACCGTTACAGGTATAGTGAATATTATTCTATTGCAAATACACATATTAGGATAAGAATCAAATACTTTTATATGATCAAAAACATCGATTGGCTTACATAAATGGGCAGGCAAAACTTTTGATAAAACTCTTAGTTCATAATATTGATTTAAGGGGAAAAAAAAGAGACGTTTCAACAATTCAACTCGACCCTTGGAATTCTTGATTTTTTTTAATCGCACTATTATAAGAGCCGCCAATGTTTATTCGCATTAAAAAAAAATTGAAGTAACTTAAGTTGGAGTGGCACATTGGCAGAATGTAGTTTGTTGGGCTAATATATTTTTTTTTTTTTCATTTTGGGTTGGGCTAGGTGGATTAGAATATATACATGCATTAATGCATATATGGGTTGGTGGCCCCAACTGAATGAGGCCCCAGGCAATTGCCTAGTTGGACTAGGCACAAGGCTGGCCCTGAACATAATAATCAAAACAATAAAACATTCAGACTTGGTGAAAATTAATGCAATCACAAGTTTAATGGCACACAGCGATGGACCAAGACCACTTTTGTTGGGGGGGCCGAAGATTTTTTTGGTGTCAAACTCGATATTTTGATAAGATTATAGAAATATAAATTATGATAAATTAATACTAAAATGTTATCCAACCAAAGGTGAAAAAATATACTAGGAATTATTTTAAGAGTACGAAGTCTGAAACATTCAATATAAAATGTTCAAGATGGAAATTTAGTTGGACAGAAAGCAAATAAATTTTGCTTAGGCAAGACATGAAAATACGATTAATTTTTTATTTATCATACATTAAAAATAGTATCGTAAAATTGTGCATAACACAAAAGTTATGAAATCATGTGTTTGACAATATAATCTATCTTAAGAAAATGGAATTCCATAAAAATGATACAAACAAAATTATTAGGACATATGATAAATAGAAATTTGAAAAGACATTTAATGAATGGCGCTTTTAGATGTTGATGATAAATAGGAAATCAAAATGAAATTGGACGAAAAAATGATGAGAAAAATATTATATGTACTACTCAACCTGAGAAACAGAATTACCTAATATGCCAAATGCTTTGAGTTGGACATATACATAGAAATGTTAATATCTTGATAAATAGCAAAATAAATGACATTGAATGAAAAATGTTGTAAAAAAATAGTACATGAGTATCTTAGGGGTCGATCTAGTGACCTTCTCCAACTTTTTAGAGGACAGTTCCATTGGGCCAAAACCATATTTATGATAACATATACGTATATATAAAATAATGTAATTTCCCCACTATGGTCCGTCCCTGTTGGCACACCCATTTTTTATTCATGTACTCAGCACCAGGGCCATGAAGCTTCTTTCCAGGTAAAGGAGCGATTGGTCGATGTTTTGTCCATTGACTCAAATGGCTTTCCTTCAGCTTGAGCTTTCTTTCCTTCATTACTTCCAAATGCCTGACAACACGGAATATATTGATCTCGTAGTATGGCTTCTTCCCTGTATTTTGGATTGCTGTATTTTGGATGTTGAATAAAGGTAACATTTTTCAACCAAAGTTTGAAAGCCTGGGACGAAACATTTAGGAAAAGTTAAAAATCCATTTCAATGTCTGGGAAATTGAGTCCAGAACCAAAGTATTCATATTGATTAAGGATAATAATGGAGGATTGAGTTTTCAAGTAAAATTTTACTTCTAATATTCACCGGGTGGAACTAAGCTAAATATAGTTCACTTTAACAACAAATGTATTCCAATCCCACTGCAAGACATATTGGAAAATCTCCCCACCATCAAATTGCCATAACATACTTTTGAAAATGAAAGAAGTTTGTATTTGTTAGTTATACTAGCTAGGACTCTATCTAAATTGTTTAGTTGGACTTGAAGTTGAATCTAATTATGATATTAGAACAGAAGTAAGTCATTGGTCCTTCTTACATAAGAATCTTGCATCACCAAAATATTCACATGACAGTTCAATACATGTCTTCTACGAAAGTGAAAAATCACAAAGCATATGCAAAACTTGGTGAGTTAGAGATTTTGCAGGCTTTAGCAATGAAAGTTTGATGTTGAATATCAAAAGCGAGGAGTTAAAGAGATACTTACTTGCCAATATATCCATATTACAACTTTATGGGGCATCAACCAGAAGAAGGCAGAGTAATCGTCTCCTGATCCAGAGGAGGCGACTCTCTTGGCTGTCAACGAAGCAGTGAAGAAATTACCAAGCTTGGGGTGTTCCACTGATACTACTAAATGCAAATTGTCTGCAGGTTCTTTTGTTTTCATTCTCCAACTCCCATGCATATCCTGTACTTGTTAGCACTTATCAAACAAACTTAATCAACATGTCCATATATCATTATATATCTATATAGTTGTTAAGTTGTGAAAGAATCTAACCATGAAAGGGCTGACATGAAGAGGTTTTGCAATTAAATCCGAGTTTGGATCAAACAAATATGATACTCGTTCACCCCATGGTGTATTATTAACCTGAAGCAACATCATATTAATATTAGCAAATAGTTAAGATGAGATAAAGGTTTCTCTTACCAGCAATATCTGCAATATTACGAGTTAATATAACATTTTTCACCAAATTAATTTTAGTGAATGTAAAAAACACATTTATTTGAAACTCACCTCGACAATGCAATTTCTCAATGTTCGGGTAGAGCCTTCAACATCATAGCAATAGAATATACTCAATGGATTTTGTTCGTATCCCACGCTAGGAGGTATAGTCAACAGAAAACTGGTTATTGAATTCAAATCATCAGTCTACCATAACTTCAACATGTCACCCCAATTTTTTTTTAAAAAAAAGAAAAAATTCAAACATAACTTCAAATCCCTTTCTAAGTTCAATAAAAATCCCCAAAACTTAGAAACGAAACCGATCTTAGACCCTGGTACCAATTAAACAGTTAGAGTGAGAGGAATCATTCAATTGTGTTCTACTACATTTCAAAATTACAAAACGAGTTCAAGCATAACCTAAACATTGACAAATAAGAACATAATCTACAAGATAATTTATAGTAAGGGGCATGAGAATGAGTTATAGAGGAAAATTACACAGGTCCATTAGTATTGGAAACACGGCGGGCTGCGTCGGCAGACATGTGGTTAGGAGGCGCGTGGGCCGCATTGTCGAGATCAATGAGGCAATATCGGACAGAGTAGCGGAAGGAGTGATGGACAGGGTGGCGGCGCTCGTGCCAGACGGTGCCTTCATAGAGGACGATTGAGTCGTCGGTGGCGCGTGGGGTTGAGATGCGGCGGATAAAGCAGTGGAAGGGGAGGAGGAGGGAAAGGAGGAGGGAGGTAGAAGTCGTGTAAAAGATTGAACAGAGGAAATAGAGCAGTTCCAGTTTCATTTCAAATTAGTTCTAAGTGGTAGCGCTTTTCATTCTATGTAAACGATGATACTGTTTTATGTAGCACTACTTGTGAAACACGATTGTAATCAACTTCTTTATTTTTTTTTATATTAATCAAGCTTCATTGAAACAACTAAAATGTATTTGACACGACATATCACATGGAATTATATTAAATACTTAGTGATTTGGTTCAATCTTTGATGCTCTTATCATAAAATGTTTTAGTTTCATTTGATATTAAAAGTTTATAAAATACCTTTTGTACAAAACTTCCTCAAATTATGATTTTATAAAAATACCTTTTGGTAAGATTATTTATATGGCCTAAACTTTTAAAATTTAATATTGTCAAAAGTGTAAAGTTAGGAAAATTATTTATATATGTTTTATATTAATTTAAGCTTTTAAATGAATTGGACATTTAATAGTTAATTAGTTACCAATTGTACAACTAGGCTTGCCACAAAAATAATGTTATTTAGTGGCAACAATATAAATGAGAAAAATAACATTAGAACTAATTAATCATATTATATTAAGATTTCATGAAACTTAATCAAGAAACCCAATGAATACTTGATGATCTTTTAATTTATTAATATAAAGTTATAAAGTTATACAATATCATAAACCAAAGGGTGAAAAATAAAAAAATTGGAGATTGTTTAGTCTAGTGATATTGACAGAGTAATAATTATTGCTGTCACAATAATTTTCTTAAATTTTTCAAAATGCCCTTTAAAAGTCATAGGTTTAAAAAAGAGTATTTAATTTTCTAGCTGATCTGAATTTCCTCTAAAAGTAATCAACTCAACTGATCAATCCTTGATTTTCCAAGATCTGCAAACCAATTAAGGGAATCAAACGATTCCAGGTCAGATACAACCATTTTTATGAGAAAATAATGAAGATAAATGGAATTGGAAAAGTTCAATTTCTTTTTCCCTTTCTTTTCTATTTTGGCCAGACGGAATCAACATTAAATTTAATTACTAGAGATCTGATCACAGATGATCTGGTTCAATTTTTAATATATTAATGTCAGGTTTAGATACTTTGTTTTATACTGATAACATATTTAATTTGAAGAAAGTTCAATTCATTTTATGTCTATTTGCTTTAGTACATTGGTTCAGACTCGTCTCAACTCTCAAGTTTATTTATTCACGAGTAACATATTTGGAGATCTGATCACAGTTTATTTTTGTGTCTAATTGGTTCAGACTCGTCTCAACTCGTCTCAATTCCACTAACTTGATGAAAACTTTGTTGTTCTGAAAATCAAATTATGTCCAAGTACAAATTTGAAATTTGATAGAAAACTTATACTCCGTATAATATATTATCCCGTTTAGCTCGGCTCGTGAATTTAAAATGACCGACAGTAATTCAATGTATATATTGTTGGTAAAATCAGTTTTAAGATTATCAAAACTTGAATACAAATCGAAACTGAAACAAACAAACCATTATGAACATTAAAATATAACATAATCAGTTATAAAAAACCGAACAGATAAATTAAAATTAACTTATATCACAATTCTGTATAGTAACAAAATTGATCCAACCAAATCGCAGAAATGATTCTGCTTGCCTTGAAGAAATTATCGACCCACTTCCGGTGCAATTGGGAGTCACGAACACTTCTTCCAGGATAATTTGGTTACAAGAATTCCTCCACTGCACAGTAGCAGAAATTCCACCTCGAAGAACAGTCAGAAGCAAAAAAATAACCCAGAGATATTTTTCCAGAAATGTGTTTTCGAAGGAGAGAACAGATTGTTGTTTTCTGTTGGTGCGTTTCTGAAATCAGAAATACTCTCATATATATAGGTGCTAGGGAGCCTTGGCAATTAATATTGCCCATTAATTCTGAACAAGAAACGGTCCAATTGAATGTGAATAAAACGTCTGAAACGTTTTCTCAATTTAATTTTAGTAACTGACTCAATTTAATTTCTGTAACTGAAAGGAGTTACAAAATTTAAAACCTGCAGAATTAATATTGTGACTGTTTCAATTTTGAATTTCAAATTAATTAAAATTTTAATTCGAAATTCCTCCAAAAAGATAAGTCCGAGACGAGACAATTCGCGCGCGTGTGGTGTATTCATATGACCCCCTTTGTAAAGACTTATACCAAGTCTAAACACTTAAGTTCATATATACTAGTACACACAAATATAAAAAGTCAATATGAGACAAATGAAGAGTTTGAAACTCTTCAACTTCCTCACAAGGTTTTTATAATTTGCCATTTAATCTTAGACCAATGTGAGACAAGCCCACATACAAATTATCTTATTTGAATATTAATTTCTCCACTTTATATATATAACATTTATCTATGGATTCCAGCTTTTTAATTAGGTATCCATCCATATAATTACAACATATATTGGCAACATCTTCCAGACTTCGACTAGATAACTAATATGTTACCTTAATGGTTAATGGCCTGGTTGAGAGAGAAAAAGTATGTAGGTTTTGCTCATTTTCTATTTCGTGATTCTCTATCTTTAGGACCGTATAACAAAATTTTGATTTATTTGATTTTTTAGTTTGTAAGAGTGTTCAAACAACTGTAGGAATTAGTGGACCTGGACTAGCAATCCGGTGCAAACACACAATTCTTTAAAAAAAAATAGCGCATGTTACCTTATCTGGCATATCAATTATGTCATAGGATAGGTTAGGTAAAATAGATTAAAAATAACCTACTATATTATTATATAGTATTATGCAAGTATGTATATTTTTTTTGGGTTCCCAGAGTTTAATCTCTTTCAAGGCGGGTTGAGCACATTAATGTAGGTGTCTTTTCCAACAGGTATTCGAACCTGAATCCGCTAATTTGAAGTGACTAGTCTCTTCCACTAGACCAATCACGTGTTGATATAGTACACTCTCTCTCTCTCTTTCTCTTTTTTTTTTTTTTTTTTGAGAACCAAGAAGAATGCAATTAAGAAATGGCTTCAGCCGATACAATGTTCATAATCGAATCAGGTAAAACATCTAAAGCATAAGGATTCTTATTAGATAGACGTGCAACTTCATGCGCCACTCGGTTTCCTTCTCTTCTGACATGTTGTGCCCGAAAAAGCTCAAAACTTGTTGATACAGACTTCAAATCTGATATTATATTGCCAAAATTCGAATGGATATTTGACTCCCCGATTATTGCTTTAATTATCTCACTTGAATCTCCTTCCAAAATGATAGAATTCCATACATGATCCCGAGCAAATTCAACCGCAAAGAGAGCCGCCTTCGCTTCAGCTGATGGAGGATCTAAAGGTTGCCGAATACACATCGACGACCAAGCAATACAATCCCCTGAACTGGTTCTAGCAACAACACCAAGTCCGCAAACTCCATCGCCGGAATTACTTCCAGTCACCCGAGAAAGATGCATTAGAGCTGCTCCCATTATCACTAATGGCCTCCTTAGACATTTGTACTGCAAGATGGTACGCGCTACGAACCGAAAAAATTCCATTCTTGTTATAATGCCACACTTGGAGATCCAAATTATTACTCCCACCCAGCGGAATTGATAGGATGCATTTCCAGTCCTCTTCATCGAAGGTTGCCTTGATTAGATCTACATTCCGTTGCTGTGAAGCCGGGTTAATAAGGTCGCTGACCTTCATGTCAATTGTATTATTCCCCCGTGGAGTAAAAACACGGAAAGTGGATTCTCTGGGCAGCCATTTATCACCCCAAATAGATATCGATTTGCCATTCCCAACTCTCCAACGAATACCAGCCTCGAGCAGATTTTTAGCTCCAAAAATACTTCTCCAAGTATAGGAAGGATTAGATCCAAGAGAAGCCCCAAGTACATCCGAATTTGGATAATACCGAGCTTTAAACACTCTACTCAACAGGCTATCTGAATTTTCCAATAAGCGCCACAACTGTTTAGCAAGTAACGCATTATTGAAAGCTTCAAGATCACGGAAACCGAGTCCTCCAAATTGTTTACTTGTTCACAAGTCCTTCCATTTCGCCCAATGTATGCCACGACCATTTGTACTCTCCCACCAAAATTTAGCCATAAGACCTTTGAGTTCGCTAGTAAAGTAACTAGGAAATTTGAAGCATCCCATAGCATAAGAAGGAATCGCTTGTATAACTGATTTTATAAGAATTTCCTTACCCCCTTTGGAGAGCCATTTTTCCTTCCAACCTTTGAGCCTATGGCACACCTTATCCCTAAAGTTTGAAAAAACCTGTTTTTTGGATTTTCCGATGACTGATGGTAGACCCAGATACTTCTCGTGTTTATCCACTACTTCCATAGGTAGGTACGATTTCACAGCTTCAATTGAATCTTCTTTCGTGGTTTTGATAAAAACAATACTAGATTTTTGGTAATTAACCATTTGGCCCGAAGCTACTTCATAAGCTTGTAAAACATCTCTAACACTTTGGGCTGAGTGGCCGTTTGCATTACAAAAAATCATCGTATCATCAGCGAACATTAAGTTAGAGATCGGGGGTGCACCCGAACATACTGATAGTCCAGCAATGTTTCCACGAGATTCTTCCCTTCTAAATAAAGCACTCAGAGCCTCCGCACAAAACAAGAACAAATAAGGTGATAACGGATCACCTTGCCGAAGCCCTCTTTCCGGAATAAGAAAGCCAAAGTTACTACCATTCAAAACAAAAGAATATGAAACCGTAGAAACGCATTTCATAATCAGCTCCACTACGCGATTATCCATACCCAAACGCAGCATAATATTCCGAAGAAAAACCCACTCAATACGATCGTAGGCCTTACTCATGTCGAGTTTGATCGCCATATGTTCAGCCGAGCTACGTTTCATATAATGAGATACTTCGAATGCAATGAGAATGTTGTCTGAAATTAATCTACCAGAAACAAATGCTGATTGAGAAGCAGAAATGATCGAGTTCATGTGTGGCTTTAAACGATTCACTATGCACTTAGAAGCAAGTTTATACACCACGTTACTCAAACTGATGGGTCTAAATTGAGTCATACTTTCCGGATTCGTACATTTAGGTATCAACACAATATGCGTAAAGTTACATACCGTCAGAAGCTCTCCAAGATTCAGAATATTAAGTACCCATCTAGTAACACCTGATCCCACGATATGCCAAAATTTTTGGTAAAAGATAACCGGAAAACCATCTGGACCTGGCGCTTTGAGAGGATGCATACTATCCAGGGCTTGTTTGACCACATCTGCCGAATAAGTTTCTAACAAACAATTGTTCATCTCCTGGCTGATTTTTGGTTCAACCGCATCCAAAACCTCGGCCAGACTCTCGGGGGTGGGTTTAGTCGATGTGAATATATCACGAAAATAGTCCGAGACTATCCCCTCTAGTTCTGTCGTGTTCTCACACCAAACTCCAGCCGCGTTTCGAAGGCCCAAAATGGTATTAGTTCTCCTTCTAGTCGAAGCTTTTGCATGGAAAAATTTAGTGTTTTTGTCTCCCTCGCGCATCCAGTGGGCTTTAGCGCGCTGTCTCCACATCATCTCTTCCTTATCCAAGAAAGAATCTAGTTCGACCTTGAGTTCCCTTATTTTTCGATTTGTATCTGCTGTATGCACTTCTTTTTTCAAATTGAAAATCTGGTGCTGAAGTTTATTTACCATTTTCCTGACTCCCCCAAAAGAAACATTGCTCCAGATTTGGAGATCTTTCCTACAGCGATCCAGTTGTTCATCCGAAGTTAACAAACCCAAATTCCAACTTTCTTTATATATATTATTAATAATACATATAAGAGCGTAACCGAGGATGCTACAGTGACTTTTCAACAAACCTTTTTTCCTTTTTCTTTTTTTTAAAAAAAAAGCACTCACTCAAAACGGCGTCGTTTGATGGCCTTAATAGAATTTTTTTTTTAATCCATCAGCCTCAAAACGACGTCGTTTAAAGATTGGAGGAATTTTTTATCCTTTTCTTCTTTTGCACTCTACGCTGACTCCTCAAACCCAACCCCTTCTCATCCTCCCTCCACCGAAGCAATTTCCGACGGCGACGTTAAGATTTATTCCCTTTTCTTTCTCCGTTGCCTGACACTCGTTGTACCTCCCATGTACGTTCTGCTTTTTCGTTGTCAAAAGTGTAAAAATCGTTCTACTGGAGAGCATTTAGAAAATTTGGTTTCTGAAATTTCAGCTAACGGACTTCTGCTTGCTCAAAATGCATATGGGTAATCAACCTAATTATTTACAAAATAGGAGAATACAATACCATTTTTTAAGATTTAACTTTTAAACCAAAACTTTGTTATTTGTATTTGATACATATTTTAGAGCTTGAGATCCTTTATGCAATATCCAAGTTGACTTCTTTGTTTCAAGGTAACTATGTGCATCTCTCTGCACAAAAGTTCAGTAGCCATTTTGTCAAAAAATGTCTCATGGTAGGTGACTATGAAACCTGATCAAGAATCATACACGAATTGGTCTCTGCTACATACAACCACGCTTTGGGATTCTGAGGTATGCTATTCCAAAGTCTATCAGTGCTAAAAAAGAAAAAAAAAATTGGGTGGGGGTGGGGGTGGGGGAAATGTTGTTATTTTACATGTTTGGTTGCCCCGATATACCCAAAATAGATTATTTATCTGAGTCTATGAGACGCTTAATTTTCAAATTCAATGCCTATAAGGCATGCATTAACTTTCATTATTCAACCTTATTTACAATCATAGTTTAGACTCCTGATTTAGATATCTCATTTTCAGTTGGGCATTATAGTTTCCATTTTACCCCTCTTTTGTTTTTGATATACCAAAAAATTAACACCTATTTGATCCACATTAAGGTGGAAATCAGAATGAAATCCTTTTGAAAAAGGTCATCTCAATCTGAAAGATAATGAGTAAGTACCAAACAAGTTTATGTTATTTGTATATTTATCTTAAGATAAGTTATTTGTGATTTTATTGGAAATATAATATATCCTAGCTTTTCTAATACAAATAATCAAAAGTTTAGATTGTATCTTTCAAACATATCTTCAATTTAATGATAAAAACCGATAATTTTATGTTTAAATACTATAACGATTTCTATTTAAGATGAATTCTTTATTACCTTCGACCATAGATATTGATATGTGATTTTTAAAACAGGGTCCTCTTCTTGACACTTTGGTTGATGCAATTGAATCTTACAAAGCATTCTTGTGCAATAGCCAAAGAGGATTTCTCTCAGAAGCTTTTGAGGATGTGATGTATAATATTGTTTCTCTAATGCACTTGTTGTTCTCAGTGCATTTCTTCGCTTCCAATGTGCTTATGGAACTATTTTCATTCGTTCAAGCATGATCATCTTTTGTCAATTTTGATCATTAATGGTCTTTTGTTATACTGGTTTTTGACTCTGCGAAAAGTGTAAAGTAGTTTGGCAACTTCGTTCTTTTAGTGGCTTGAAACTTGATGTTTCAATGTAGTTGATGGATGCCCCAAATGGTAAACTTTTTACGGCGCTCTACTTCCTTAAACATGTTACGTCCGTTTTTTGAGCCGCCTTGACCCAATTTACAACGGTTTTTTTTTCTTTTTCTTATACATATATAAAGAACTTGAAGAGAAATATCTAATTACAGCTATATTCTAGATTATTATATTTTCATCATGATTTTAACATATTAGCAAATAGCGCGGTGAAGTAGCCCTAGTATATATATATATTAGGCTGGAAGCAGTTGAGTTATTAATTGGGGTGAAAGCAGAAAAAATAAAGCTGGAACCCGTGACTGGGCTAAATTTATTAATTTAATGACTGGGCTATTAGGCTGGATGATCAGTTCAGAGCAGAATTATTAATTGAAGAATAAAGAAATTGGTTGATAGGAAAAAGGAAAAAAGGTTTGGAACCCCGATGACTCTGAGGCTAAGTTTAATGGGCTTTGTGGGTTTGAGCACTATTACAAGTTCTCTTTGCTTTCTAATAATAATGATCCGTCTTTTTGGGCTCAAGTAGCAGTACTGTAATTGGGCTTGGCCCACCAGATGTTTATTGATATCCAATATCATAAAATCATAATCATAAAAATAACGTACTAGTAAGAACCGTACTGAACTGTTGCTGAAAGATGCAATCGATGGAGCAGGACGCTCTTTATTTGATTCTTGTGTATGTATTCAGCACCAGGGCCATGGAGCATCTCTCCAAGTGATGAGGCGATTGTTCGTTGTTTTTTCCATCGACTCCTTGAGCTTTAAGAATCTTTGCTTCATTACTTCCAAAAGAAAAGCCTGACAATAAGAAATACCTTAATTCATCGCGTAGTAAGGCTTTCTCTCTGTATTTTGGATTGCTATATCTTGGATGTTGAATAAAGGTCCACCAAAGTTTGAGAGCCTATGACAACATGTCATGTGATTCAGGGAACTAGTAAATGGCATGCATACTAATTATATAGATACTCTAAACAACAAATGTATTCCAAACCATCTATCTAAAAACACACATGACAGACAAGTGTAGTAAACTGGCTTTGTGGTTGGATGGGATGGGTCTGGTCTTAACAT
Organism: Penstemon eatonii; assembly: GCA_038501285.1. Classification (NCBI taxonomy): domain Eukaryota; kingdom Viridiplantae; phylum Streptophyta; class Magnoliopsida; order Lamiales; family Plantaginaceae; genus Penstemon; species Penstemon eatonii. Next base: position 66,290,280 of record CM076708.1, on the reverse strand, counting down.
TTTTCTCTGGCTTTAGCAATGAAACTCTGATAATGAATATCGGAAACAAAAGACTACTTACATGCATGCCAATATATCCATAATGCAACTTTATGGGGCATCAACCAGAAGAACCCAGAGTAATCCCTCGATACAGAGGACTAGGAGCCAACTCTCTTGGCTGTCAATGAATGAAGCAGTGAAGTAGTTACCAAGCTTAGGATATTGTTGCACTGATATGCAAATTGTCTGCAGGTTCATTTGTTTTCATGCTCCAGTTCCCATGAAAACAAATTTATATCAGTTAAATTTATATAATATATTATTTGTAGAATTCAACTTATTTCTTTTCCCATGAGAAATGGGATTCGAAGCATTTCGTGGCAGAATCTTCAACCGTATAATCTGCATACCCTTTGGTTTAAATCCACAATCATTATTCATCTGTTATTTGTCAGGAAAAGCTATGGAGAAGAAATCAAATCACCTATGTATTATACGAATTATTCGGAGCTACTACCTTATAGGTAGTACCTTCTGGACTTAGTGAGCAACATGTTTTGGTCTTTTATTAGTTCTGAATTAATATATTGAATATTGATGGTCCCCCACTTGACATATGTTGCTCATTAAGTTCAGAAGGTACTACCTAGAAAGGTAGCTCCGAACAATTCGTAATATACTATTTTTTTTTTTAGAAAATATATATATATTATACTGTTGTAGGCCTCAAGATTAGTTGAGAAGTGAGAACAGGTCAACAGGATCATAAGAAAAAGGGAATTTGGAATCCAGAGGCTTAATTTACTAATTTAATAACTGAGCTTGGCGGCTTTGATTGACAAAAGTATGGGCTTTCATAATAATATAATATTGGGCTTTACGCCCACTATATTTCTATTTGGTTTTTATCTTTTTCCTAGAATTGTAGCGGATATAAACCATACTTTTGGGCCCAACTAGCAAAGAGGAACTCTGCTAGGCCCACCACAAATTTTCAAATCCATTATCATAACTAGGGCTGTCAATGGGTCAATTTCTGGTCGGATCAGGCTCGTCCAGATCCGGCTCCATTTATATCGGATCGAATCATGTCGGATTCGGATCTTGCTCGGATAATGCTCGGATCTAGATTTTTTGAATCCAACGGATTTTGGTCGGATTTGGCCGGATATCGGATATTTTTCGGATCCAATAAATTTGTATTTAAAAAGTTAAATTAATTTTTTTTCCTAAAACAAGTTTATTATCTTTTCAATTTTATTTAATTTTAGCTCACATTTTCACAGTTTCTTTACTATATTCATATTTGTTGAATGAATATATTGGTTTAAATAAATTACTATCTTCTTAAATTGACGTTGAAATATTATTAATGATACTTATTTTTATAAATCATTTTGTATATATATCTTTCTTTTTATTTGTTGTCGGATACGGATCTTTAACGGATCGGATCGACCTAAATCCATATTCGCTCCATGAGTTTCGGATTTCGGATCTTTATAATCGGACCAGGTCCATCAAAACTCTAATCGGACAATTATCCTAATAAATCGGACCGAATTCGGACGGATCCGGATTGAAATCCGCCCCATTGACAGCCCTAATCATAACCATAAAGAAGCATTTTAATGAGTAGAAAACGCCATTGGAACATGACTTGGCCAACTGGACTACGTGCTTGTTTATGTTATTGGGCTTTTGCTATTAAAGGCTACTGCATTCTTTACACTCATTTGTATATGCATTTTTGTCGTCGGTAGTAGTGATGAAGGCTCCCCAGTAAAGTAAATTTAATTCATTGAGGTTGAATGTTCTATGTAGAATGAATTTATATTCACGTCGTGGTATATTTTTATTTCAATTTTGTTTTTTTGATCGGTATGTTTGATTTCATCACTTGAGGATCCTGACCTTTAAGATTTTTTTTTTTATAGTATAAAATGTTCACAAAATGATATTTAGATACAGTTGATCGAATTTAATTATCATAGGCAGATAAACATGACGCGACCAAGTCGAACACTACTTGATTAACTCGTCAACCTAGCTTCTCCTATCTTTTCTTATTATACAACAAAACTACACATCACCATATTCAGATACATACTATATTTGCACCAGGTTCCTATTTATAAATTTAGTCACACACTGCTATATTTAGATACAATCCATGGACGGACATATGTGCATGAATCTATTCATTGATTGGTAAATTATACTGCCACGCACGATGCCATCCATTCATTCATTTTCTTAAAATTAAAATAAAAAAAAGAAAAAAAATTTAACTTAACAGTAGTCTATTTTTAGTTATTATCCAAGGAAAGAATGGTCCAATACAAATCACTTAACTTCATCACAAGATTTACGTGGCACTAGAGGATCTTTAGAAGATTGACCGGTTTAAGATCACGAAATGGTCATAAGGATCCAGAATTTGTGGAACAAAACCTTGTAGTTCGACATTAATGCATTGGGGGCAATCCAATATATTATACGTGTCGGAATAATAGTACACCAGGTTCAAAGTTTTGCATGAAAATAATCTTGCATAGTCATAATAATTAATTAATAAACTCCCACCAAATAACTCCCTGTAATTTGCAGGCTGCAGCCATCTACGTATATATATACTCCCACTATTTTTTTTTTTATAAATAATTAATCATAATATTCATTACTAAACAAAATATACACAAATTTTCACAACTTATTATTAAAATTCACCATATGAATTGGGTTAAGTCCACTTACTTGGATTGGGCCTAACTCAACCTCAAAAGCTAGCTTGTAAGGTGAGGATTGCTCAATGCCTTATAAGGTGGATTTAACTATTGTTTTCAACCAATGTGGGACATTTTGTCTCAATACTCCCCCTTCACGTGTGGGCGGGCAGAATGTGTGGATGAAACAAGCCCAACACGTGACATATGAAAGCCCAACCTTGTGAATTTGCGACATGTGGGTGAAGATCCAACATACGAATAATGACACTCCGGGCCTTTGTCAACCGGAGGAATAATGACACTCCAAATCTTGAATAACTGGAGGAATAATGACAACTCAGGCCTTTGTTATCTGACTGAAGTGTGTTGGTAGATAATGTAGCCCATCATGCGAACAAGGAGGAGCCCATCACGGAAGGAGGCGGCCCACTTTAACCCGAGGCTCTGATACCATATTAAATCTGGTTATTTCTATATATACACTTTTCGATACTAGTCTTTCTCTAGTTTAATATTAGTAATTAGTTTACTTTAATATTATTATAAAATTTCGATTACATATAATGTTTGATATATTAATATACATTCACCATTAAAAAAAAGTTTGTATATTTTCAAATTAACTAAGAAACCCATAAGCCCAAGGCAAGGCCGAAAAACCGATTTGGCCGGTCGGTCCAATCATGAAGAAGAAACTGATACTGCATGTACGTATCTCCAGTTTGTTTTCTTATTATATTTAATTATTTTCTCCCTCATTCAATAAAATGATAAATTATATATGCTTCACGCGTAGCTTAGGAAGCGGGGTATGGGATATGATTTATGGTAACACTTAATCTTAGTTACTCGACTAATAATAAAAACAATACCCCATTAATATTGAATTAGTTACTTGACTAATAATAAAAACAATAGCCCTTTAATATTGAATAATTATATCATCGTTGATGTCCAATATATTTATGTCCCGAAAGGAAATAGTATATTTATAGTTTGATCTTGTTTTATAGGTTACTTTTGCAAGTAAACAGGCCTACCACATTTTTCTACAGACCACATATATTTTTACACTATACTTATTAGATATATTTAAATAAATTGAATGAAATAACACAATGCGCGTTCTCCTATATTGTGTAAATGTATAAATAAAATAATTAAAGTAAAAGGGCAGAAGAGTAGTTTCAATGGATGTAGTGAGGACTCCAAGAGCACTATTCATCCTGAAATCCCCCCTTTGTATATAAGTAATGTAAATGAGTCCAACTATATATGGTCATGTCAATTTCTAGAAAGTCATCAAATGTAAATGCGAGTATTAATTAGCACATACCCAACACAAAAATACTATTGAGAAGTCGAGTTTGTTATGATTAATACTATTGATTGAATTACCGTTTACCTTATGTATAGTATAACATTTTTAGTAATTATAGTTGAATTACCGTTTACCTCATGTATAGTATAACATTCAGTAATTATACGTAGTTGAATCATTTTGATTGCTATGGCCTATGCATAGGTATACATGCATTTTATAAAACAAAATTTACTGTGCAACAAAAGAAAATATAACTAAATATTATAGGATATATAAAGTAAGATGCATGTGCATACTAGGTGTGTTTAAGTATAAAACTATATGTTTACATATTATGTGTTGGACCGTTGCATCACGTCATCAAATACGTGTGATGTAGTCCATCAATACACTTCTCTCATGTGCCACATCACCCAATTTTTGGACCATATCCTTCAAAAAATAGAATTTAAATATCGCAATCACATCGATCAAAACATGGATGACATGGACATGTGAGAAGTGCATTAGTGAACTATATATACTACGTGTACTTGATGATATGGTGTAGTGATTGCACTAAATAATTTTTCTTGTAGCGGCAATAAAATTTCTTGGAATTGCGGCACTGAACGAGGTAATACGAACACCCAAAAATATATGACGGCAACGAATGGACTCATACTACCCAGAACAGAAGCACACTATTAAATGAGACTTCAATTGCTGATCATGAATGAGCTCTTTAATTTCTAGTGTAGTTGGGAAATATTATTGCAATTTTATGAGCCCATAACAGTTAGAAATAATCTTTCTTTTTTTTTCGTTTGAGAAAAGTTGGAAATAATCTTGTACCGTATCTTTGGTCATACCACGTGTAGCCTGTAGGTGGAAAATAAGCGAAAAAGCACTACTTTTAGGTGCACGTCCAACGATTTTTCAATTTTCATTAGTCGCTCTTTACACAAAAGTCGCTAATTTCTTAGAAGACAAAACATCTTTATTCTTTCACAAAGTTAATGGCTTATATTGAATCTCCGGCAAATTTTAGATTTAAAGAAAGACGATATGCAAGTACTACTACTACTTTTTTTTTTTTTTGATATTAATACTAATTTATCTTACCACATGCATACATATAATAAGCATTGCAAGTTGTAAAAAGCAAATCTGTGGAACAGAGTTCAGGCCAAACAATTCTTCTCGCAACCAGGACAACTTTAGATAAGAATTGAAAAAATTGAAGATTCTTAGAGTACGAAGTTAAAGACATGTTTGTTAATTATAAAAAAAAAAAAAAAAAGTTAAAAGACATTGACTGAATTTTTTTTTTATCAGTTTGAGTTTGAACTTTATGGTAATCAAAATCAATCCAATGTAATTAACAAATTAGTCCGATGTTATTTAAGCTTGATTCAATTCAAATTCAAGTAAAGGAGTTTTTGCAATTGTTTTTGAAAATTTAAAAGCATTTGCTTAAAGCAAAAGCAAAAAATACGTACTTTTATTTAAGAGTAAGGGTGTTTGCAAATAAGAAAAAACAACAACTTTAAATAGTTTCTTTAATATTTGCATTTTAGAAAATGACTCTTGGGTTTCTAGTATTTGTAAGAAACATATATTCCAACAAAATACGACTTCCATACAATGTGGAATACAAATTTCCAAAATATTGCAAACAAAACCAAGGAGATGTTAAAACAAGATAACGGAAGAAAAATTTAAATTATCTTACAAAACTACTTAGGTTAATTGGAATGGATTCTCCCAAAGTGAGAGGAGCGTACAAGTAAATGCAAATGAGAACCAGAGTATATATATATATATATATATATATATATATATATATATATATATATATATATATATATATATATATATATGTGAATGTGTGTGTGTATGTATATGTGTATATACCTGAAAATAGAATAATTTATTGAGGACAAAATTGTCACAAACTACTTTTAAAATATTATAAAAATGCCACCACATCTAAAAAACACCTCCTTATAACTGCTTCTTGTAAAAGTACTTTTACCTGCTTTTCAATTGAAATAGCAATAAAAGAAGCAGCAAAGTGCTTTAAACACAAAGATTAAAAGCAAAAAAGTATTTCTTCGCAGTTCGCACCATTTAAGATATAATGGTTGGCAATGTGTTAGTCTTACGTGTCAGCCGGGGTCGAGTAATGTTGAATCGCAAACTTGGGAATAATAAGACCAAACTTTTCCGAACCCTCAAGTCCTGAATGGCATTTAATTATATATGTAAGGTTGTTGGTTCCAAAAAGAGCAATAACTATGTAATTAATTGCATGTCATGTACATTTAAATAAAAAAGAGCAATTATCATATGATTTGTAATAGGCTAGCGATATTGCCAGATCAAAGATTGTTGTTGCCAGAGTAATTTTTTTATATTTCCTAATTTGCCCCTTATAATTAAAGACTATAACTTCTTACTTTTTCAATTTCCTATACCCCACTTTAATTATGGGAACTCCATATTCTCTCTCATTAATACATTGGTTAACTATTCTTTTTTCATAAAACCTTTAAACATGGAAATTAATTAACTTTGTCTCTTTTGTTTTTCTATTATTTCTTCTAATAATTAATTATGTATTTCTTCTAATAATTAATTATATATGTTAAGTTCATCTCTAAAGTTATCAGAGACTCCATTAACGAATCAAGACATCTTCACCAACTACATGTTCTCCTCCCCTCCCATTAGTCTGTTACATGTTTAAGGTTTTTGTTGTACCCATTATTTATTTATTTATTTCTTTTGGATAATTGTATTTTATATTCATATTTTTCTTGTTTGTTGTCCAAAACATTTTCTACATAGAAATTACATATCATATTGCTGATTTTTTTTAATTCTATATATTTTATTTTTATGTTGTTTGTAAGTTATAACTTTTTATATTTTGAGAATAAGCATCAATGTCATTCTAATATTTATGATAAAAAAAAAAAAAACAAACAAAGACTTAAATCTAAGCTTCCTCACACGAGGAATTTTTTTTATAAAGGACATATCTAAAGATTTGGTTATTTAGTCTTGTTTCTTGATCCAAGTAAATTTACAGCTACTGAAGTTTGTTGGGTCAGATTATTTTAATTTTTGTTTATTTTGTTGTAGCAATTTAATCACAAGGAATGAAGATTGTATTTGACAATTATTTTTGGAGCTTTCTTGTTTGATTGTGATGACTATTAGCATTTCCCAATTTTTCTTCTTGTCCTTACAATCTGTATAAATTTGCAGGAACTGCAATGGTTCAAGTGATTGTATATTATAATGTTCTTTGCTTGAAATGGCTTCAAATCAATTTTTCTGGATAATGAAATATCATCTATATGACATAATTAATTCCATTTTTAAATGTTCAATGAAAAAGGAAAATTTATTAATGTGTTAATGAGAGAGAATAGTGAGTTGTCATAATTAAAGGAGTATTGAAAATTGAGAAAGTCAGATTTTGTAGTCTTTGACTATAAGGGCAAATTAAAAAATCTGAAAAAATTGTTCTGGCAACAACAATCTTTGCTCTGGCAATATCACTAGCCTTTTTAATATGATTACAAACAAAAAAGAAAAGTAGAAAAGTCTATGTTTTGTACAGTTATCAAATTTGAGTAGTAATTAAGCTAGATTCAATTAGTTTTATGTTAAAAAAAATTGCATTTTAGTTAAAGAACAAGTTCATTACAGTCAAAGTAACTAGGAGTACTATATACATAATCATTAATATTTGGAAACATACATTACCTAATAGCACATTGGCAAGATAAAAAGAAATACTGATTTAGAATGAGATCCTAACCGAAATTCTCACAATTACACAATGTTTTCCCAAAACCCCAAAGCACATAACAACTATATATACATATATCTTTATATTTCTTTCCTTTTATATTGGTTTTTTCAAATTTCAAAATCTCAGACCCGAATTACATGAGGCATTGAAAAGAATAAGTATAATTTACTAGTAAGAAGACTTTACTTGCTACTAGTAAGTATAATTTTATCAATTTCAAAAAGGGTAGAAACTCCATAATAGAAGTGTGCTATATATAGATATGTATAGTAAAATATAAGGAAAGGATGAAGAAAACAAATTAAAATGAAACATATATAAACCAGCTGATGCTGATCCCCATTACTACACTATAATCAGTGCGCGCTAATTAAAATCTAACAAAGTTAGTCAGCTCTATCGTAATTAATTACACTACTTAGTTTATACTAGTATGTAGTATATACATAATAATAATAATAATAATAATTATTACTCCATATATATATATATATATATATATATATATAACTATAATTGATTTTCCAAATCTGTTGAGCTTATGAATGTTCCATGAAATCCATAAGGCACTCTCGATGGAAGCTCAACCGAAGCTTCCATCTTCAATGTCATCGCATTCACAATCAGCAACTCTGATTTCCATTCCTTTTCATGATGCACAAATGCAAGAATATACCCATCATCTTCTTTCCCCGAATTTGACTCTCCTCCGGGCACAAAAAACGGTTCACCCCCGTATCTCCCGTCACCATATAAAAATTTCTCAACTTTTCCAGTCCAAAGTTCCACTTTCGCAAAACCCGAGACTTTAGGCCACGGCTCTGCAATCGCCAGGTAACCGTATTTCGTCTTCCGACCCAGAAAGTTCCGGTTTACCATACCCGCTTCCAAGTTGATCTGTTCGGAACACTGAATTATGGCCCGCCTTTTTGATTTCCCGGTTTTTAAATTTAACCGGATTTCAGATAACACGCTTTTTAAATTCTCATCACAATCCTTGAAAATGGAGTCGGGTGGAGTCATGCATGATCCGATTACCACCACCTCATCGTTCTCAGGTTCCTCCCAAGCGTTCCATAAATGAAAACAGAACGTTTCAGGGCAATCTACCCATGTAATATCTTCCGCATTTTTTCCCTTCTTTGATAAAATCCCGAATCTCGAAGTTTTGTTCTTGTCGTAGATTACAGGAGAACCGCCTTTTAACATTTCTTGAAGCTTGAACACCACTTGTTGATCAGGGATCACCACGAAGTTTTCCGTAATTGCGAAATCGTGCATCATTGTAGGTACATTTAGTGGTATTTCCACATCTGGTGATTTTTTCCCATTTTTATCGAATTTGAAATATTTTAAAAATGGTTTCTCAACTACATCGTAGCTCAGAGCAAATAGTTCACCAGAAACAGGGTCGATTTTAGGGTGTGCGATCATTGTACTTTTCAGTTGTTTACCGAAATCGAATCTCCCAACGGTTTCGAGATCGTTTGTTGGGGTTATTCGAACTTGATAAGGAAGATCATCTTCGGACATTGCCAAAAGTCTTTGATTGAAGTATACTAATCCTGCGTTTGCTACCCCTGTTCCTTGGCTATGATCCAATAACCCGAATAATCCACGGGCGTAAAATAGCATCAATCTGGCTATACCCGAATGCCCGTATAGCTCCCCAATGGCTTTCGGGAAAACCGGTCGACCCAATTCACGCTCTTGGATCAGCCTTTGTGTTTCGGTGAACCGGCAAGCGTAGGTTGCAGAATTCGCATTCTCGCCGTTAATTTTAACGGCGTGGATCATGCCGTCGCCATCGAAGAGGTGGTGACCTGCGAGTGGGGCATGTAAAGGGTTGGCACCGTTTCTTACATAAACGCCGTTTATGCGTTCTGGGATTTTGCCGGCGACCAGGAGCTTGTGTCGAACGGGATGTTCCGGCACCGGAGCGAAATTGCCGGCGATTTGGACACGTGGGTCGGAGGTCTTTGGGAGTGGGTGTCGGCGCTCGCGTAAAACTAACGCGCAGGGCCGGCCTTATGCCTAGTCCAACTAGGCAATGGCCTAGGGCCCCATTCAGTTGGGGCCCCCAACCCATGGTTGTATGTATTAATTCATGTATATATTATCTAGCCCAGCCCAAAATGGAAAAAAAAAAGTATATTGACCCAACAAGTGAACCTTCTGCCGCCGCCACTATCTACGTTAGATACTTCAATTTTTCTTTTAATACAAACATGCAATTGGCAGCTATTACAATAAATCAATAATAGAGAAAATGGATTTAATTCTGCTATATATGTTACCAAAGAAATTGCTTTAGAAATGAATATTAAATCAATATTTCGTGAAAAATGTATAATTCGTAGGAAAAACAATTTCATGAGACCCAAAATAATGATGTTACATTATCACCTGAAGAATCTTTTAGAGTTGAGTATTTTTTATATATTCTAGATCGAGCTATTTCTTCTATTAAAATTAGATTTGAACAATTTAAGAATTATGCAAATATTTTTGGATTTTTATTGGATGCCACAACTCTAAAGTCTTTAGATGATAGAACTTTGAAAGAACGTTGTATGAATATAGAAAATTCTTTAAAACATAACTTAATATCATATATAGATAGTTCTGATCTATATTATGAACTAAGAGTTTTATCAAATGTTTTGCCTGCCCATATATGTAAGCAAATCGATGTTCTTGATCATATAAAAATATTTGATTCTTATCCTAATACATGTATTTGCTATAGAATAATATTCACTATACCTGTAATGGTTGCTTCTTCTGAAAGAAGTTTTTCAAAATTAAAATTGGTAAAGACCTATTTACGATCAACTATGTCACAAGAAAGATTAAGTGATTTGGCTATTTTATCTATAGAACAAGATATGTTAGAGAAACTAAAATATGAAAGATAATAAACAAATTTGCATCTAGTAAAGTAAGAAAATAAAGTTTACATAATTATTTTTTTTCAATATAGGGCCCCGATTTTTTACTTCGCCTAGGGCCCCGAAAAGCCTAGGGCCGGCCCTGCTAACGCGCTTTCTAATGATTCTAGAGTCTTGGCCGCGGCTCTTTGTAGAAGGTTCCATTGCGGCGGTGGAGATAGTTTGGGGAATGTGAAAATTGAGGGTGTTTGTAGTAGTGCGCATTGGGTTTTAGCTCTTCTTGTGGGCTTTCTCATTGAAATGGATTTTGAAGGGAAGCCCAATTTAACCTGAGAAATTGATGAGAATGGCATTTGGGCTCCGGCCCGAGAAGTAGAGTTTGTTTGTGCCATTGAAGAAGTCATTATTGTTTATGTACTGTTATGTGTGAATCCCAGTTTTAAAGGAATTGACGAAGGAAGGGGAAGTAGCTAGAGAAGTTTATTTTGGTTTTTATGGTCGGACAAGGAGTGAGTTTTTGGGGGGAGAAAGAGGAGTTTAAATAGAGTTTGTTTGTTAAATAGATTTTATTTATTTACTCCCTCCGTCCCATTTTAATTGTCGTTTTAGGTATTTTCACACATATTAAGGCACCTACTTAATTGCCTCAATTTTAGGAAAAAAACAAATGATATTCCTAAAATACCCTTACATTATCTCTCTTCCTTTTTCTCTTATTCTCTCTATCTTTCTCTTTCTATCTTTCTTGGAGTAATAAAAAGCAAAGGGCAAAATGGGAAAATATGTCATTAATAGTGCATTGAAACTCTAAAGTGACAAATAATTTGGGACAAAAAAAATTCTCTAAAACGACACTTATAATGGGACGGAGGGAGTAGTTATTTATGGTCCACCTTAGCTTAGTCATGTTATGAGAAGACCACGTGGTGGATATGTGGTTTTAGACTTGCATACACTACCAAGAACCTATAATATATATATATATATTATGACATCACCTGTTTTATTTACGCTAAGGAATCTTTTAATTTATATTGTAATTGTTCGATTTGATTAGATTTACAATTTAAGATTGAATTTGTGGTTAAAAGTTTCACGTAGGTACTATATAGGAGTTGGAAGAACCCAAGGGTGCCCTATAAATTATAATTGGAGGAATGCTATTGCTAGCTTTAGATTAAGGACCAATAGGAATTTGAACCGAGTCAAAAAAGCAAACATGCATGTACAGAAACAAAATTCAAATAAATCAGTCAATAATATAAACGTACTACAATTTTCTTAATTTAAAGAAGCCACCTGATGACAACGAAAACAAAAGAAATAAAGTAACAACATCAAATTCAAAATTTGCTTCATGCAGTGAGCATAGCAGGGACATCAGCTCCAACCTCCAACCCTACGTGGCCGATTTTACTCACTTCCCGCAATTGAAACCCTGTTAGCTTGGTACATTCCGAAAATTCTTGTCCAAGTCAATCTTTGTCAAATTCATTCAACTATCAAACAAGTGTATTGTACTTGCTTTATGATTGATCACTCTCCTAGAATTTACATCAAATTCAAAAACAAATGTATTAAACTTGTCATATAGTTATTTTGGGTTCAGCCAAACTCGATCTGGATAAAAATTTCTTGGGACATCCTCATCATCACTAACACATGAAGATGAAGTATGTTTTCTTTATTAGAATTTGTGACCTACTAATCAGCAACTACCCCAACATAGATAAATTATTTTAATAGAAAATATAGCATTGGCACTTTTAATTATTATTATTTTTTTTTTTTTGACATTTCACTGCATAAAATTATGTGGTTAATTAATTTCAATCAATTTTTAAATTATTTCAATTCACCGTATATTATTCACTGTCCTGTATTGAGTATTTCCTATGAAAACGGAATAATAATACCTGAAATTGAGCGCTGCTTCGTACCTGAAATTATTGAGGCATTGGCAGCTTTGAAGACGTTAGAAATGGTAGTGAAACGTGGTTGGAAACATATATATTGTGTTAGAAGGAGAACATTGACCGACTACTAAATTCTTCGAAACACTAGGGAAGCACGTACGTACGGGTACACATGTTGATGATATGAGACGACTTCTTATGCATTTCGACTCCTTTGCAGCTTGCCATGTCCGTAGGCTGGCAAGGAAACGGTGGCTAAGATAAGACTGTTGCACATTTGATTTCTAATAGCGTACGCTACAACTAAATTGTGAACTGCAATAATTTATAGATTTGAAAGTAGCTTGTACAAACACAAACAAATTATATACTCCCTTCGTATAATTTTATTTATCATTTTGGAGAATTGCAAACTGATTAAGAAATGTATTCCTTCCATTTCATTTTGATTATCATTTGAGGCTTTTGCATATGTATCAAGGAAACTAATAATTAGCCTAAGTTTTAGGAAAAAATTATAATTATACATAAAATACCCCTCTTCTCTCCAGACTCTTAAATAAGTTAAAATTGAAAGATATGCAATTAATGTTGTATTGGATCCTAAAGCGACAATTAGTTTGGACAAGAAAAAATCTCTAAAGCGACAATTAAAATTGAATAGAGAGAGTAATAAGTATCATTTTTTTGAGCAAAACTTTCAAAACAATTTTAATAAAAAATAACATTAATTACAAGCATTAACAATTAAGAAGGGTAATATTGTTAGAAATAAATTAATTTTAAATTGAATTCATAAAACGATAAATAAAAGTAAATAAATTTTTTTCCCAAAGCTGCAAATACAAATGAAGGAAGACGAAGCTAGTAGTTCTTAGGTGATACTGATACATTGATGAATGATTTCTTAATGATGTACGGTGTCTACAGTGCCACACTTTTATATGGGCTGTACTTTTTGACCAATCAAATTAACCCTAAGCTCTTATAAATCCTTATATCTTGTCAATTCATCAATTTATACAGCCCAGACGATGTCATTTTGTAATTTGGGGGAATAAAAAAAAAAAAAAAGTCAGAAAGAAACTCCTACCACTGTTCACCTATATGTTGTAATAAATGGGATTCGTTCTTGAAAAGTAGCTAACGTTATTCCATCTACGCTGTCTATTATCTTTGCCAATGACTCCTGCATTTCATTAGAATCTTATTTAAACTGTGTAGCAGTGACCAAAATTATATTAATTGAAGCTTAATTCCTCAACTGTCTCAAAATTTTAGCCTCACCAAATACCGTTTGCTAACCTAAACCGTGAAAATATATGGTAAATTTTGTTTGTTTTAAGTTTTAACACTAGCGGAGTATAAATAATAATTATGTATAATAGGATCAAAACAAATCTTCATATAGCAGGTCTAATTTGAACTTTTTTTTTAAAAATGAATATATCGTTACATCAATCACTATATTGAATTTATTTCAATATTGATATCAAAGTAAAAAAAATAAACTAATTATAAAGATTTTTATTAAACTAGAAAATTACCCAAAGTTGAAATTATATAAGTAGCGCAATAACATGAATAAAATAAAAAAGAGAAGATAAGGAAATGTGTGTAACTATTGAGGAGAAATTATTTAGTACAACCGCTACACCACGTCATCAAGTACACGTGGTGCAGCCCACCAATACACTTGGGACATATGGATTAATAATCCACATCATCCATGTTCTGGCAATGTGAATACAACTTTCTGAATCCCTATTTTTTTGGAACATGGCTAGAATATGGGATGATGTGGATTATCAATCTACATGTTCCAAGTGTATTGGTGAGCTGTACCACGTGTATTTGATAACGTGGTGCAGCGGTTGTACTAAATAATCTGCCGTAAAGTAGAAAGCAATTAACGTGCACATATGCAAACAGTTATTATAGCTTGCCGTGTCCTACTTAATTCATTCTTATTTCTTACACAACATGTGATTATTAATCATTTAAATTCAATAATTATTTATATTCCTATATCAAGACGTTTGGTACGAAGATCGGCAGTTGGCCCACTAAAAAATGGACGGTGATTAATTAATTATCATCATAATTTCAGATTAATCATACATATTAGTTGATGGAATAAAGATAAGATTTGCATTTGCAACATAATTAACTAAAGTTTTATATAAAGCAAGGATGAAAATCTTATAATCACCAACTTTGTTTGATATGAAAATCGTGTAAATTCTCCAACCCTTTGTTTTTATGAGATGAACAAATTTAAAAATGCTACTCCCTCCATTTTCTTTTAATTATCGATTTGGAGGAATGCACACGAATTAAGGGATGTCATAAATGATCACATTTTTTAAGCAAAAAATCTAATATATTCTTTTAATCAAATAAGCTTAACATTAATGACAAGTATTAGTAAAAAGAGTAAAATAACATTAATTTTACATTGAAATCCTAAATCGACAAATAAAAATAAATAAATTTTTTTTATCAAAACGACAAATAAAAAAGACACGGAGGGATTACTTTATTATTCCCACTTGGTTTAAATTATGCAATATAAAAATTAATTATTGTTGGTACTGCTAAGATATGAGTCAATGCCATCAATTTAGCATGTTCATAGGCAAAATGCCCTTGAAAATAAATGTCCCACTTAATTTTTCGTCCCCATATTCAAATGTATTAATTTTACATGTGCAAAATCACACGTGTTTAAAATTTCGCAGATTTTCTACATTGTTGATGAAAATATGTGCTAATCAGTTTTAGCCTTAATACTAGCAATTAGTTTATTTTGTTATCATTGAAATAGTTTCGATTTGATATAGTGTTTGATGTAACAATGTATTTATCATCTCAAAAAAAGTTTTATCCTTAATTTCATTCGAGTGTCATAATAAATAAAAAATAAATAAAATGTGCTAATTAATCAAGTAATTAATTTCCTTCGGGTGTTGAAATCACTGCCCGCAATTTTCTCCTTCAATTTCCTTTCATAGTGTTATCAACTTCTGATCAAAATTAATATTTTTCTAATAATAACAGTGGTACAACAAATGTATGAATTATTTTTCAAAAACAAATAAAATATAGTAGAGGACAAAATATTGACGAAAAAAAAGAGATCAGAGAATCTTTGTTATGATTATTATAGCAGTAAACAACCAAAACAAAATACTCCTGGGAAATTTTATTAGTTTGGGATTGGGTGAGTCAGGTGACTGACATATATATATATATATATATATATATATATATATATATATATATATATATATATATATATATATATAGTCGGTAGGATTGGGAAAATCTTTGTTAGGCATTGGAGAATTCAATTATGAAAAGCAATTATAATTAGGCAGCATTAATGCCTGCAAATTGCAATGAATGCATGTGGTGTGGTTCGTTTAAGCTATTATAGTATAGAATTTCTCGTAAGGAATGTTGTTTACGTGTCTGGACCCTGGACATTTTTGTTTGATTGACATTTTATGGTTAAATATTAATATATTTAATATATCGAATAAAGGTTGGAGCTAATTTTCTTAAAATATCCTTAACTAATTATTTAAGAAAAAAAAGAAAGAGAATAGTTACTCAATTTAATTATGCTACTTAGATATGTTCTTTAAAAAAAATATCCTACTTGGATACCTAACAAAGTTATTTAATTTAATTCTATAGTGCATGTCCGTCCTGCCGCATGCTACACTTGGCATAAATTTGACCATTTGTCGGGAAAACTAGTAGCAAATAACTCGCCCTAAATTCGTTTAAGAAGGATAAATATTTCTTTGATTAAATAATATTTTTACAATTACTCCCTCTGTCTCAATTTATGTGTCATTTTAGAGAAATTTTTTTCCCCAAATTATTTGTCACTTTAGAATTTCAATGCACTATTAATTACATATTTTTCCATTTTGCTCTAATTTAATGTATCTAAAACTCTATCTTTAAGAGAAAAAGTAAGAGAGAGAATGTAAAGGTATTTTAGAAATATCATTTATTTTTCCCCTAAGATTGAGGTAATTTAGTAGGTGCCTTAGTATGTGTGAAAACACCTAAAACGACACATAAATTGGGACAGAGAGAGTAGTTAATTTCTGAAGTCAATCCATTCTAGACGTATAAAAATCTAAAGCGTGAGTGGAGAATTCAGTGAATTAGGTAAAAAGAGAATTTTACGTTAGAAAAGCATCAAAATATTTCTCCAGATTCTAGTCCAAAAGCAAAAAGAGAGCCGAGTTAGGCTTCTCATTTCTCAACCTATAATGTACTGTTTGGTTGTCGGGAAAGTGAGGGAAAGTAAGTTTTTTTTTCTCTCATTGTTGTTTGGATAGCAGGAAATGAGGTTTTTATTTTCCTTCAACTTTCCTGCAGGAAAATTTTGTGAAGAAAAAATTTTCCCACCAATTTGATGGGGAAATCCTGGGAAAATCCTGGGAATTTTTTTTACAGAATTGCAAAACTCCCCTTATACTTTGTCTAACTATCATAATTCTCCATTTGTGATTTTCTCCTATCAAAAGCCCTTTTGTGCTTATTTATTATTAGCAAAAAAAGTACCCTCTCAAGTCATTATAACAATTATACCCCCACAAAATTATGCAAAAGCACCCCTTTTACCTAAAATATTATCAGTAACCCCCTATTACCTTTAAAAATTGACGATAACCCCTTGTTAATTTTGAAAATCGATTTAAATTCGGTGACTAAAAAATATACGATTGCGTCAAATACTTGAAGAGGGAGTTTAATATCGCGATAAAAAAAACCACTGATGACCATAGCAATTATTTTTATGATTTATTTTAAGTTATTTTAGTTTATTTATTTCATTATTGTTAGCTTTTATTTGATTCAATTACTCGATTTGTACTTTTTATTTTCTAGGGATTAATTTGATAACTTTTATTTTGTAATCACTTTTAATATATTTTATAATTTTGAAAGTATTCATATATTTATCAAAAATATTATATTTCAAAATTTTCTTGACAACCAAATATCTGCAAGAAAATAATTTTCCTGACAACCAAACATGTAGAGGAAAATGACTTTCTTTTCTTTTTCCTTTCCTTACCTTTTCCTTTCCCTACAATTTTCCTTCACTTTCTTGACAATCAAACAAGCTATAAAAGAAAGAGGAAAATACGGGATTGGAATCTTTGGTCTTCAAATATTTTCCATTTTTTTTTGTCACCAACTTAAAATGCGATAATGTTTTGAGTTTAACATATTACTAATATTTTAGAGTGACATAACTTAGTATATATAACAATACAAACTAATAATGTCATATTTGAGGGACATCATGTGTATATAGTCACTTAATATATATAAAGCTAGTTTCACATTTGATATCAATTTTCTTTTTGTAATTAAGTGTAGGGATTGTCTCCCATCAGTTCAACAAAAAAAACCTTATGAAAGGTCAGCAATAAATTTGCCTTGGAATGAATTTTTTTTTTTTAATTTTTTTGAGATGACCGACACAACCGGTCATTGTCTTGGGACAACAGGTTATTGTCCCAACCATATAGTATTATTAATTGGATATATTACTGAATTTACTTTAAAGTCCTTACTAAATAAAAATATTTATTCTATCTCTTCTTCCTCCCCAAATTAATCCCCAATTCCTATGAAACTACATATATTTCATCTTCTTCACCCCTCTTATTTACTGTTCTATGAATTTACTGTTCTATTTTCATTTTACCCCTCTTATTTCATCTCCAACCTTCTTGTTAGTGTTTATGAAATGTGTTAATTTTCAAGAACCAGACCCCAATTCCTATGAAACTACATATATTTCATCTTCTTCAACCCTCTTATTTACTGTTCTATGAATTTACTTTTCTGTTTCCATATTACCCCTCTTATTTCATCTCCAACCTTCTTATTAGTGTTTATGAAATGTGTTAATTTTCAAGAACCAGATCTGATCTGAAATGTATTAATTAGTCCCTCTTACTTCGCCGGCACCAGAACGGAGTGAAGCTTCTTCACCGGTGAGAATTTCTCACCTTCAATGGTGAACTCCATTTTGGACACCTCTTCACCTTCACCGATGAAGAAACCCAGCAAAGATGAAGAGCTCCAAAGTTTTTTCTAATTTTTTAATTTTCTTGCTCTCCGAAAACCTGCTTCCACGAAATTGCAAGAACCAGATCTGAAATCTTAAAATCAGACCAAAGCATTAAGACAAAAATTTAAAGGGTGGCCTGTTCCACTTAAATTCGAATAACAAAAAGAAAAAAATATTCAATAATCGAAGAACCCATAAATTAATTGGTTAAAATTGCAATAAAGAAGTGGGTTTTGTTTCTTCTTGATGTTGAGGAGGTGAAGATGGTGGAGATGGTGGTGGTGGATATGGAAATCTGGAAATCTAATTCAATATATATAAATTATTCAATTTTAATGGAATAATGAGAAGGGTATTTTGGTCAGTGTAAAAAAATAAATTTAAAGGGTTGCCAGTTTTTTCTTGGACACGTATCTCCTCTCGGTGGCGACCTAATGAAAGGTCGGCCATTTGAAAACTAATGGGAGACCATTCCTTAAGGGTATCGTCCCTTATATTTCTTCATAGTTTTTTCTTTCTTTCTAAAACGATGGAGTTATGAAATTTATCCTACAAAATGTGTGTGGAGGTGAATCTAAAATTTTATTGAGTGACATTAATTAATAGTGCTATGTATGATTATCTTAGACTAAACATTCTTTTGGACTTAATGTCCACCAGCCATTAGTTACATAGTGACTTTTGATTAAATCAATATTTCCATGAGAAAGTTGTGCATGCTAAAATGGTCAGTCACATTTTCCATTTCCCAAAAAACGAAAGTTAATTCACTCTCCAAAATGCTCCCTTTTGTTTTCTTATGTTTACTAATCTTACTAATTCCTTCTCTTAATTAGACATCATGCATGTTTTATATACTGTTCCTTATAGATCTCCTGTCCTAACCTAATGTGCATTGTACATGAACCTGCAGACACACATATGTCGATGGAGACTCCGATCCAGCTCTTACGAGAAGATTTATCTTTTGTTTTATTTTATTGATTTCACCATATATTCCATGCACGAATTTTGATTCTCGTTATGCTGCATTTACTACTTGGGGATCACCAATCAAATAGCTACACAATATCAATATTGTTCAGTACTTAGTAAATGACGTTTTTTTGACTGACAAGTCAAATGCAATTTAATTCTAAAAACAACAAATATCATTTGCTTTGGAAATTTTTTGCCTAGACCCGGTTTTTCATAGACCATAACACAAAATCTTGTAAATATGTTTGGTAGATGTACTGCTTTTGTTCATGGTCTATGAAAGACTTGGTCCAGGCAAGTATCACCCATTTGTTTTTCTCTTAGTTCAATTCTACTGTTTAGTGATTGATTTTCTTTATAATTTCATTGTAATTCAATAGATTTTTTATTTAGTGATATTAATGTATTTAATCGTTTCTTTAAAAAAATTGAAAATATACAAGTTTGAAAATTCTATGGCCTTTATTTGGAAAATAACCCGTACATTTTTCCGTTGGGGGAATTTTTTCTAATTTTTTATCCACTCATAATTTTCTTCATGAACGATATACTGGTTTAGACCCAATTGATTAATTCATACTTATGATCAAATATTTCCGGCGATGGCAATATGCACAATTGATTAGATTACTTGATTTTCTCCAACTCCTTCACAACTTATTAGTCAAAAAGAGGATCAAATGTTAAAAATGATTTGTGCTACACATGCAAATGTTTATTCGCGCTACGGCTATTTTTGGAACTTAGGCCCGTTTATATTAATTTTTCAATGGCCCGTTAATATTAATTTTTCAATGGCCCGCTAATTCATAAACATACAAAAATATGTTTTAAATCATTTGAACCAACTTAATAATCTAGAAAAAGTAATATAATGACACTTCAAAAATTCTAATCGGTACTAATGACTTCATTTCACCAATTTCTTACCCTAAATTAATCCACAAACTAGCTCTTTTTACTAATATTCTTTTTCATCATGAAAAAATCGTCCTAATAAATAATATTTATATTGCCTATGTGTTGGGTTCTATGTATAAATGTAGTAATAACACCTACCCACTCATTTTTCATTAGAAACCATACTCCATGCAATCATGCATGATATATACCACCCCCCCTTTTTTTCAATGGTAAATACATTGTTACATCAAATATTATATCGAATCGAAACTATTACAATGATATCAAAGTGAACTAATTACTAGTATTAAACTAGAGAAAGGCTAGTATGAAACTAGAGAAAATACTCATATTCGTGGGAGTTGAACCCATGACCTCCTAGTCATGGAGCCTCATCCTTAACCACTTGGATATGGCCTCATCCGCGATATATAACATCCCTTTTTGTAATCCTAAATTTTGTGGGTTTCTTCCAAATAATTGACACAACCATAAATGTCATTAGTTCAAATAATTGGCTTCTGCAATAGCATTCATATGAAGAAAAAGGGTCCCTAAACTTCTGGAGAGACATCAAATCACATAGGCTAAGTGATAAAGTTTCTTGTTTCTGGACATACATATAATGGGGATTGAGTTTTTTTTTTTTTTTTTTGCATCTTAAATCATTTTAATAATGACCCAAGTGAAAAAAAAATTACAAAATTATATATCAAATACTAGCAATAAACTATATAAATACCTATATTAGTGGGAGTTGAACCCATGACCTCTTGGTCCTAGGGTTTCAACTTTGTCAATAATTACCACTAGGACCAAGATGTTTTGGGTTCAACTCCAACTATTGTATGTATTTGCTCTCACTAACATCACATTTCTATAAATTTTTCCCGATGTGGATGCTTTGCAAGTTTGTTTAATTTAATAATTAAGTAAAACAAAAGTGACTTAAATCTTCGATTAATCTATCTTATATTTGTTCTTAAGGTTGTGATTTCCAGGATTTGGACAAGTATGGAGTAAATGAAGATTGGTCAGGTCAAAATGTAAAAAATTATTTGTGGGTCAAATTAAACTCGTCCGAGTCACTTGACTCACTTCAGGTCTGTTCAGAAAAAGGATTGCATTATTGCATACCATTAAATCTACCAGTTTTTAATTTTATTAAGTGCAAGTTATTATGTTTTTTTTTTTAAATAATTTTCTTTATGTGTTTTCGAGAAAGAATAAGTGTAAGTTATTTTTTTACTCTTAAAAGAAAAGGGAAGATTTGTTTTTTTACCGCATGATAGACTCTCTTCCCACTTTGGTACTATTGGACATAAAAATATAAATTTGATATCACAATTTAAGTTTTTATTGCATCTTACATACCAAATCCGATTTTTCTTCGGAATTAATGACAATTTATCCACCTATGATATTCATAATATTCAACTTACCTCTCTATGATTTGAAAAAGAGCACTTTACTCCCCTGTATATAAAGTTTCACACCGACTCCCCTACATTTTTATATGTTGCATATTACCCCCTCTATAATGATACATATGACAATTTACCCTCTTAAATGTAGTGACAATTTACCCCCATATGATACAAAACACTTTTCATGTTCACTCTCAATTTCGGCAAGTGAGTTACACTCTTCGACTGAAAGGAGTAAACTACATCTTTAAATTTTCACAGAGGGGTAAACTGAACATTATACATTTTATAGGGGTAAATTGTCATAAACTCCAGAGAAAAATTGGACTTTGTATGAAAATTGCAATGAAAACTTAAATTGTGGTATCAATTTGCATTTTCGTGTTCAGTGGTACTAAAGTTGCAAGGGGCCTAGAGATTGTAAAATAAAACAAATTTCCCATAAAAAAAGGGCAAAATTGCAGAAAACGTCCCAAACTAATTAGTAATTTTGGATTTTTGTTCCGTAATATATCACCTCACCAAATTTCTTCCCGTAATTTAAATTTTTTTTCTGAATATTGTCCCAAATTAATTACTAATTTTGGCTTTTCGTCCCAAACTATACCAACTCGCCGAATTTCGTCCCGTAAATGTAATCTACCATTTTGCATGAATTTAGTCCTAATATTAAATTTATAATTTAATAAAAATGACGGTTCAATCTTATAATTAGTTTGAGATGAATTCTGCAATAATGTATAATTGCTTATACGAAAATTTATCACGTCATGACACGTAAGCAGCCATGTGACAATTTAACAGACACATGAGCAATTTTCATCTCATAATTAACGGTGGGATGAAATTTCAAAAAAAATTAAATTACTGGAGAAATTCGGTGAGATCATATATTATGAGACGAAAATCCAAAATCACTGATTAATTTGAATAGTTTTCTGCAAATTTGTCCCAAAAAAAGTGTGATTTATTTATACTCTTTCACTTGTTTTGGATAACTGGACATTTATGGATTAAATATCTTATTGGGTTATTTGGAGGCTTCACAATTCTGGGCCGTTACCTTTAAGCTATGGGCCTCAAGGCAGTTTTTTTTGGGTTAAACTCAAGGCAGTTTCTAAGACCCAATTTACTAAAAGGTTATGGAAAATTCTTGTCCAAGTCTGGTTTGTCCAAACTCATCCAACCATCAAATAAGTGTATTATACTTGCTTTGTGATTGGTCACTTTCTTGGGAGTTACATTCAATCCCAAAACAAGTGTATTACACTTGTCATGTAGTTACTTTGGGTCCGGCCAAACCCGATGTGGGTAAGAATTTCCCAAAGGTTATGCATAAAAAAAAAAATTACTAAAAGGTTGCTTTCTCCCGTTCTGTTTTATGGATATTCCCCAATTAATTTTGAAAATATAAGGAAAACAATTTCGATTAGTTTGTGACGTAACAAATTTGTGTGGTTGATAAGAAAGGAATTAGTTCATCTAGTATAGTACTATAAGTTAGATATATTAGATGGTGTGCAAGGAAATTGTGTGCTAAAATACAGCCAAAGAGTTCACATTTTTACTAATTATTTGTTCCTTGAGTTTTAATATCTTATTTATGTAAAATTCTTAAATTTACAAATTTGAAACAGCAAAAACACGTAAACGTAAAAAGTCTCAATTTATATCCAATATTTTTTATGAAGACGAATTTTCTTAGAGTAGGTTACTCCACGCGCTCAGTTGGGCGGTCACTTTCATTCAATGTGAACGTGAAGTGTTGGCCGCATAGTACCCATTTGATCCTGACGAAAATAATTTTTCATTCCAGATTAAAATAATACTCATAAAACTGAGAGCAGAATAAAAACCATACAAAATTTCCACCTAAATAAATCTCAAAGAAAGATCCTTGTTTGGTCAATCATTCTTTTGCGCAAAATATGCGTTATCCCCTGCTTAAATCAAGCTGTCGGTCATAAATCGTAATTTGTAAGTCCAATTTTCTTATCTTCTTTACTTTCCCCAAAAAAAAGTTTCCTTCTGCTTTTTTTCCGTGTTTGTTTTTTACATCTGGATGATTATAACCTTATAACTTTTGGGAATTGGTTTCTTTCCATAAATTTTGAGTTTCTGTTGATATTATGAACTGTTTTTTTTTTTTCTTTTTATCTATATTATTGAGTATTTAAGATTGTTATGTAACTGCTTCAAGGTTTTATATTTATTGTGTTTCTTGCTTTTCTTTGTAGATTATTGAAGTTTCTGCGTTTAACGCCTGAAAGTGGAGATTAAAATATCTATCTTGCCAAAAGAGAAAAAGGAACTCATTAGTTTATAATTTTAAGTCATTTTAGAGAAATTTGTGGAACAAATTTGATGGAATTGATTCGCAAATCATAGTTTATTCTGGCGTTTATTTAAGTCTTTATATTGAATCTAAAGGAGAAAAATGCAAAGGGTTCGAACTGCATCACGACAAGCTCCGGTTCACAAGCTAGGTGATTCCCAAATGAGTTTATCCCCAAAATTTAAAGTAGCTTCTATGCAAACATCCACTTTGTTAGATCCTTCTTTAGAATACGAACTATCTATGAGAGGAGAGCAATTAATTCCGGGACTCCCTGATGATATAGCTCTACTATGCCTCCTCCGTGCCCCACTAAACGAACACGTAGCCTACAAAACCGTATGCAGACGTTGGTATTCTTTATTTGGCAACAAAGAGCAATTCTTCACCCGTAGAAAAGAGCTTGGTTTTCACGATCCTTATCTTTTTGTATTCGCGTATCAGAAGTGTACCGGAAAGATTGAGTGGAAGGTTCTAGATCTTATCAAATTCTCGTGGCACACAATCCCTTCAATGCCTTGTAAGGATAAAGTTTGTCCCCAAGGTTTTAGGTGCGTTTCAATCCCAAACGAGGGCATTCTTTTCGTTTTTGGTGGTGTGGTCTCGGATGTCGATTGCCCACTTAATTTGGTTTTGAAATACGAAGTGGATAAGAATCGTTGGACGGTTTTGAAAAAGATGATTACTCCGAGGTCATTTTTCGCTAGTGGAATGATTGATGGGAAGATATATGTGGCGGGGGGTAATAGTGCGAATCTTTTCGAACTTGACTCGGCTGAGGTTTTGGATCCTAAGAAAGGGATTTGGTGTCCCGTTTCTAACATGGAGACGAATATGGCTTCGTATGATTCCGCAGTTCTTGATGGGAAGCTTTTGGTGACCGAGGGTTGGTTTTGGCCATTTTATGTGGCGCCTAGGGGCCAGATTTATGACCCGGTTTCAGATAAATGGGCAGATATGGCTAGTGGGCTACGAGAAGGATGGACGGGTTCGAGTGTTGTAATTTACGGGCATTTATTTGTAGTTACAGAGCACGAAAGGACAAAGGTGAAGGTTTATGATAAAGAAACCGATTCTTGGGATGTTGTACTAGGACCTCCTTTACCGGAACAAATACGCAAACCCTTTTGTGTGAATTGTTGGGAACATAATATTTATGTTGTTGGTCGAAACCTTCATGTCGCGGTGGGCAATATCGTAATTTTGTACCCGAGTGATGCTTCTGAAAGGAAATGGAGATTTGAGGTACGGTGGGAAATCGTGGATGCACCGGGAACTCTATTTGACTTAACCCCATCAAGTGCGCAGGTTTTGTTTGCTTAGAAGCTAGAACCTTTCTTTTTTGGTGTGCATCTTATTGGGTGTGTTTGTGTTGTTTTTGTTGATGCAGCTGCTGAAATTGTAATTATATGTGAGTTTTATAGGTAATGGGAAATGTATTGTGTGGATTGGTTTTGTGTATAAAATTTGCTTAAAGGTTGCGGAACTCTTACCCAATATTGTATTGAATGAATGATATGATATGTGATGGTAATTAATCTCAAATAGTGACTTTCGTTTCGTGCTTGGTTATTTCAGACTTCAGTTCTTGAGCCTGGAAAAATGCATTTCAAAAGCCAATCTGTTGCTGTGAAATGGAGAGCGATAAATTTATACCCCTGTGTTATTTTTATTTGCAAATAATCCCCTCGTGTTTTACAAAATATTGCACACTCTCTCTTTCATTAACTCCGTAATCAGCTTCTTGTTGATACAATCAGAGCAAATTTCCTAATGCCAGAGCAATCTTTTCCTATTATCAAGTTTACTCTTTTAAAGTCAAGAAACCAACTCTTGATTAGACATTTTGATTTCCTTGATTGTTCGTAATCTAAATAAACCCTTTTCCTACTTTTCTTTTGATAACTCAGTGAGAGTACATTTTCAAAGAATGGAAGAAAAAATAATTGGAAAAAAGTTTGCCTCCTTCGACAATTGATTTGCAAATGTTTCAAGATACAGTTGGAGGGGCAAAGCGAGCAACAACAATTGCTGAAGTTTTAAATAGATGATGATGTTATGGTCAGTTGCAACTTGATTTGCGGTACAACAATTGCTGAAGAGGAGAAAATTATGCAATATCTAGTTGGAGGGGCAAAGGGAGCAACAATAGTTAAAAGTAAGAAAATGAAATTTACTAAAAAATATTGGGACGGGTAAACACCACATTTGGTCCCTCTTATCATTAACTTTTTACAGAGTGGTCCCTCTTATGTTTTTTTTTTCAGTTTAGTCCCTACTATGTATTATTTGTTTCACTTTAGTCATTTTCAGGTGTTCCAAGGCGATTCCGGTAACATGTGATATGCTCATAAGGGCAATTTTATCATTTCAAGTAAACTAACATTAATATGTTCGTCTTTCTAATCATTTGAAAAAAAACTAAAGATTTAATCTCTTCCAAACTAGGCTTTCATTCTAGTCTAACTTAATCGTCCATTTCGGTTTTCTCCCAAAATCTTCTTCAAACACCAAAATTGCTCACCAATTAAACAATATCTCAAATGGTCTCAATAGCGAACGGACGAAAATGCCCTAAAAAATATTCATATGCATGTCACGTGATATCAGAACCACCTGATAAGGACTAAAGTGAAATACATAATTCATAGTAGGCACTAAAGTGAAATAAATAATTCATAGTAGGGACTAAAGTGGAAAAAAAAACATAAGAGGGACCACTCTGTAAAAAGTTAATGATAAGAGGGATCAAAAGTGATATTTACCCTATTGGGACTGTTTGTTTGGCGTCCCCAAAAAATATTTGTGTTTGGAAAATATCAAACAAACATGGTTTCTACTTTTTGAAAAAAAAAATTATCTCTCAATTTTCTCAAACTACTCTCTCAAAAGCCAAACAAACAACAATTTTATTATCTCTAAACAAAATCTATACAAACTCTACTCTGATTTGACATAAAGTAACATATCTCTTATACAATTTTTCTCACATTACAAACATGATTTGACATAAAGTCTTACACATCTTACACCTACAATCTAACTCTTCCAAAAAAAACCTACACCTACTTTATTTCTCAAACCACTCTCTCAAAATCCAAACAAACAACATTATGCAAATCGAGATTCTTTCACAAACCTCCACTACTCTCCCAAACTACTTTCCCAAACACCAAACAAACAAGCCCAATAATCGATAGTGCATTATATATAAGGGGCGAATCCAGAATTGTAGAGTTGGGGAGGCCAAACTCAATAACGGTTCTTTTATTTTACTAACATAAATCTATCAAAATAAAAATTCTATATTATTAGACAATTTAAATAATAAAAATCCACTAAAACATGTCAAATTAATCTTCTAACTGATTAATCAATTACTTATTTAGGGGAGTGTATATCTTCAATATGAATAAGTTCAAGCACAATAAATTTTAACACACATACAAGTTGGTGAAAATAACTTAAAGAAATATTACAATAAATCACTTAGTCAATAAAGAAACATACAAATTTAAAGCAATTAACAATTCAAAGAAAATTGAGCATTTCACAACCAATCACAAATAATTCAAACATTCTAAAAAAGAGATTATTATACACCTTGATTTAGGCTAAAAAAATAAATGGTGTGTGATTTTTCGTTTATTTTGCTTCATAAAATTAGGCTAACCTTTTTAATTGGGCCATATAATGTGCTAAATAACACACATACATCTTTCTCAAGCTATACTATTTACGAATTATAAACATATTTTACATCTAATATATATATATATATATATATATATATATATATATATATATTTCGGACTGAATAGCGCATTGGGTATAAGTCTTTTTCAATGTGGTGATTCCAGTAGAATTCGAACTTAAGTTTCGTCTCTTGGGGTCACAACTCGATACCACTTGATTCAACCACATTAGGATTAGGTAGTGCGTTTTTCTTATTTGGATCATTTTTTGAACAATATATTCATGGGCTTCCGATAATTTATTATAAAGTTTAAAGAAGATAAAAGGAATCTATCATTCATAATCCCGAGTATCTACTAAATTTAGATTTAACGCAATTATAGAAATTAAATGTTTAAAATTGGTTCATTAACTTTCAGAGGGTAAATTGAGAATCTAAAAATAATTACTCTTGCATTAAGAGATGTTTGTCATTTGGGCCGGATAACTAAGCGGATGGGTCGAGTCACAATTGAATTATCTGGGTTTTTGTATATGAATGCAATAAGTTTAAGGTTATGGTGTGTGTCTTTCTGGGACTCAGGTTTCTCTATACTAAAATTGTGTATCACAATAATGTATTACTAATAACTAATTGTTACATGTCAATCTTAACTACTATGCATCATACATAATTATTTCTTAAGTCTTTATGCCTTCTCCACATCTCTATATTTCTGAATAAAACCAACAATCTTTCTACGAAACTAACTATTTATTATTCAAATTTAAATTTGAGTCTCGAATTTGTTTGTGATGATTATATATTTTATCATATTGAAACTAACTATTTTAAAAATATGAACTAACTTCTGGATTTTCTATTCCTATACCTTGCTCATTGAGAATTTCTCAATTCAATTAATGTATTTTCGTACTCAAACAATAAGAAATCAATTGTAATGAAATACTCGAACATATAATTTGTAAGGCATAACATTCATGAACTCAAAAACCCAAGAATCATATCAGAATCTGAATTGTAAGTTTTCTGATTTTTGTTGGCTTTCAATTTTCTAAAATTGAAAATTAGATGTTAGAATGAGAAAGGTGAAAATACAGAATATGATAGGAGAAATAATCTAGTTTGGTGCATGTTAAATAATATGATAATTAATTATTAGTGATATACAAATATAATACATAATGGTGCGTGGTATATAGGATTGGTCCAAGGGAGATTGTTGGACAGAGTTAAGAATGTTATATTCCCATCGGAAGTAATTGCTCAATGAAGGTTGTTGGTCAAAGAGTTGACAATAATTGTCTCATAACTTGGGTTGGATAACTAAGCGGGTTACGGTAGAATTCTGTTGGTGCTTATGTTTTAGTGCACTACAAGACTCACACACACTGTTTGTACATGTAACCATTTCTAGACCCTTCTTTGTGATTATCTAGGTAAGATTCTCTACAGAACTAATGCATACCGTTAAATCGAATTGGATCATAGTCATCTATTTGGGTTGGTCACTTATATAAATAAGGGCTAACTCCCAACTAGGGCTGAAAATTAAACCAAACTACTCGATACTTGACTCGAGCTCATTCGATAAAAGCTCGTTTGAGCTCGATTCGTCACACTAATCAAACAAGCTTGAACATCTTTTTTTGTTCGATAACTTTTGAAGCTCGGCTCGAGCTCGACTCGATAAGCTAAAAATTGAAAAAACACATGTAAAATATCAAGCTACTCGATACTCGGCTCGAGCTCGTTCGATAAAAGCTCGTTTGAGCTCGGCTCGATTGAAAATCAAACCAAGCTCAAACACAAAATTTCAAGCTCGATAAAAATCGAACCAAGCTTGAACAATGTGTCGTTCGGTACTACTCGACTCGATTACAGCCCTACTCCCAACTCCCATGTCATTTATCAATTATACAAGATAGTTATCCTTTTAGAAACTTTTGAAGAAGTTTACAGTATCGAAGAAGCGTTTGTCAAATAATGAACACTCATTTTTTGAAAAACCCAAGGGTTTGCAAAGTTCTCTTAAGTCCCTTTATCGTGATTTTTGAAAGCGGAGTTCTTAGCCTGAAAAGGTATGCGAAAAAAATTTATACCGAAAAATAAAAAATAAGTTTATGCATAGACAATGAATAAAATTGAACGAAACTAACTTGAAATAAAAATCTGTATCAAATTACAACATGATTATGAAAATCATAGAAGGGAAGAAAATATTCCTTGAATGTCATTGAATGGAAAAAATAAAAGAGTTAAGTTTGATTATAAGGGAATAACGATGCAACATCATCATATAACCTTGATAACAAAGTTATATGGGAAATACTTAGAAAGATATCTCCTACCTTAATAATGATTGAGGTCTTTGTATCAATAGAAATACTCTTATACAGTAAGAAGCTTGAGGTCTTTATTATAGAAAGCTTCAAATACATACTTTTTTTTTTTTTTGGTTTCCCAAGGGTTTAATCCCTTTTGAGGCGCGTCGGGCACATAATGTGGGAACCTCTCCCAACAGGGATTCGAACCTAAGTCCGCTACTTTGTAGTGACTAGTCCCTTCCACTAGACCAATCACCTGTTGGTCAAATACATACTAAATAAAAGTTATTTTTAAGCATATATACTGATAAAACAAATGCAAAACAACACAATATCAACAACTATTTATTGTTTTTTCTTTTTTTTTCATCATATATCATGGAGAATAAATTAAGATCAAATATATTCTTCAATAATTACTAAAGTTAAACTCAAATGTACAAATATCACCTATATAAATCTAAATAAAATCAAGACATTATCCAGTGTATCCTCCAATACCTCCTCTGATGCATGGAGCTTCTCATCCACAAACTTGGCAACCAGCTCGGTTCTAGAACATAACGCAAATATATTTGATATCATTTATTAATAATGAAAAACATATAAAATATGGTGCCCAATTTACACGAAGATGAATATCAAGGTCCAAATTCGTTCCCCAAGCACCAAAATTGTTTTCATTTTTAGAAGAATTCTCATCAAATTTCAAATTCAACTCTTTGAAAAACTGCCCCCATTCTCTAGGCCTCCTTAAATCAATTTTATCCTAAAGCAAAAGGATGAGGAATACAAAGAGTGAGAAACTGTGAGTTGCTTCTACTATCTCATATCTCAATTTACTTACCAGTTAGTAGTGATAGTGATACGCTAAACTCTAGTAAAATAACAAGACTGTATGACATTATTTTCACATGCATTTTGTGGTAGAAAAAAGTTACGATATCGATCTCACGACAATGATAGACAATACTTCTAGTTAAAAACAAAATCTCATATAATGAAATTACGTTTTCACTTTCAGGATGTTGGATGGACACCACACCGCTCATATACCAAGTACCAACAATACAGTTTTCACAATTTCAAACCCTCAACAATTAAATACTCCGCGCATTAAACAAGCATCGTCTTGGGAAGAATCTGATGGGATATCCTCATCATCTTGACATCATTACCATTACCATTGCTTTTCTTTTCATTTTCCTGGTAATCATGTACTAATGTGTAAGTTTTCATTGCGAATTACTACCAGCTCTGCCTCTATATCATGTACTAAGTGATGATTCCCATCCCTATTGACTGTACAAGCTCTTTGCTAAATGAACAGAAACGTGGAAACATATTTTGAGAACATCTTAAAATATATAACATTTTACAATTATATTAAACTTCACAATATTAAATTAAAAAAAAAAAATACATCTATGAGTTCCTGTACACAAATTGACGTGGATTAAAAAACTTCCAAGCTCCCAAGTCATTTATCCATCATGCGAGATAGTTGTATATTTGGGGATTATTTTTGTCGCGTTCTAGGTACTCTCTGTCGATGAGACTCTCAATTCTTTTCTTCAAGTCGGCTGGTTTTATTGGAAATTTGAGCTGAGACATGAAGATAAGAGCATATTCAGTTTTAACTTGATCTACACACACACACACACACACGAGCATAAAGATGGAGATGAAGATTCCATTACTTGCTGAAAGAGCTCAGTTATTAAAAGTGTGTGACTCAGCATTTTCCTTGTCTTCATTATCCGCACAATAGCAGCATCGACCTATATGAATATATAATCAGCAAAAGGTAATGTTATTATTGGCCGCTGAAAATGGAATTAATTCAACAATTTTGCCAAAATGAAAAATGAATAATACAGTGGGTTAGCTTGAATTAGACCTGATATTGACGGTCTTGGAAAACTCTTTCTGTTGTGCTGGCATTTTCCTCAACTGTTTCCTTCATCTGAATGGCATTTACCTGTTCGTGTAAAGAGTACTTTTAGTATAAATGACAACTAGCTCACAAGGTTGTCCATTTGTCAAAAGATTTTAACCCAATAAATACTAGATACTTGGCTGTCTTTTAGAACTTAGATTTTGGTAGGGGAAAGGAAATGGTTTGACTTTTAATAGGGAAAAAAATTACTTAATTTTTTACTGACTAAAATCCAAAAATCAAACATAACTTTAACCAAATGAAAGATGATAACAAATTTATAAATGTACCTTTATACGATATAGTGGAGCGTTGAATTGATCATTGAAGAAAAAGATGTCATCATCTTCCACATCTCTTCCTTTGGGAGTCTGAATGGTTGGTGATATTAGATTAACTTAAAAACTTTTGTGTAAGCTAAGTGTTCGTCCAACAATGACTACTTACTTTCTGAAGGACACGAAGTTTCCCACATGCAAGGGACTGCAAAGTCCTCTTCAACTCCTTATCTTCAATACCGGTGGATTCCTTTATATCTTGAAAGCTGAGTTTTTGTGCATCATTGAACAGCATCAAGACAACGGTCTGTGAAAGAAAAAACAAGTGCAATAATGTACTGGAAAATAAAAAGAAGTTTATAAATCGACAATAACTAGAATTGAACGAGACCAACCTGAAACAGAGAAACTGCAAGCTCCTTTTTACCTTTAGGGAAATCTGCTTTTAGCACACAATGACCTAATGAATTTTGCCACATTAATCGCCTCCCACTATACTTGCTCAAGTAAAACTCTTTAAAAATATCCTGGATTATATTGAAGTAAAATGAAACGGTTATCTCATATAAACGCATTCTCCATAAAATCTTTCAGATCCTGTACAGTATGTTATGAACCTGATAAACATTGAGTTCATGGGGCAACCGAACATCCATAGGTGGATAGGTTGGCCAATACCTACAACCAATCGACCAAATATGTTCATTATCCAAAGAGTGAAACGAGCGAAAATTATTTTTGTTTTAAAGCGATATAAAAGTAGCTACATACCCTGTAGTTAAGACATGGACACTCAACTCGATTCCTGATGGAAGTTTTGTCCGAGCTTGAGATGATTGCTTGAATGACTCGTTAATCTCTTTTGACAATTCAACGTCCTAGAATCACTAAAGTTAATGAGTAGATGCAATATTATAATACATTGTAAGATTTACTAGACAATTTGGTTTGTGTATGCAATTCGTGTATGCTATTTGTCAGCAATTCTTGTGATCTCCCTTTACACCATGATGGAAAAATAAAGAAGAAAGGTATTCAACATGGAAAAACTGATGCGCACCTTGAACATTCCTTCGAGTTTATTAGTGAATTGACTGCCGCACTCGGTTTTCAACTGCAATAACCATGCAATATTCAAATAACATTGGTAACAAAGTTATATGTGAAATTCTTAGAAAGAGAAGTCATACCTTAGTAATCATTGACTTCTCTGCATCAATAGAAGCACTCTTACCCAACAAAAGCCGTTTAGCGAGATCTTTCTTATAGAAAGCTTCAAATACATCTTTACCCTACATGAGAATTGAAAAATAAAAGTTGTTTGCTAAGCATATTTGTTGATAAAAGAAATGCAAAACAACAAAATATCAGCAACTGTTTCTAACATTATTATTTTTGTTTTTTAATCATATGTTATGTCCTCTTCACATTCGTGAATAAACTGAGGTCATATCTTTTTCAATAATTTACCAGGTCAGTTTGAATGCAACTGCATGAGTATTACCTGTATATATCTGAATAAAACCAAGACTTTATCCAGTGTACCCTCCAATTCCTCCTCTGATGTACCCTTATTTCCAGCTCGGAGCTTCTCGTCCACAAATTTGGCTATCAACTCGGCAGGTCGGTTCTGTAACAGAACAAAAACATACATGATATGTTTTGATAATGAAAAAACAGATAACAAAAATGATGCCCAATTTATATGCAGATATATTTTGCAGATGAATATCAAGGTTCAAATTTGTTCCAAAATCAACCCCATTTTCTGCTCTTTAAATCAATTTTGTTCCAAAACAAAAGAAAAAGGAATTAAGCGGAAGAAATTGTGAGTTGATTCTACAATACACCTCATTTGTTGTGGCTGAATGTAAATCTACATTGGGAAATCAGAAGAGTGTGAAATGATTGAATGAAGTAATTCATATCTCAATTTACTTATCAGTTGGTGATCATGATGCTCAAAATCTAGATTCTACTAATTCCCACACATACGAAGACTTTATGAATAGGCATTAGTTGTAAACAAATGGCACTTTAAGATGCCCCTGTACATGACTTCTGTTCTCTCCATCCAAGAAAATGAAGGGGGGAAAACTGATTAAATATACAAATTATCACTCAAATTGCAGAACAAATGGCTACAAAACCTTGTTATTATAGTGATTGCTTACAAAAAGTAAATTACTGTTAATAGATACTATGCGTTTATATAAACACTTTCTCCATCATCTTGATTTTTAGATTAGAATTTATATTGCCGTGTTGGAAAGTGTATGTTTCGTCACATTTTTTCCAAAATGCTACTCCATCAAGGTTCAATGATCTATACATCGTGATGAAAGTTAAAAAGGAATAAACGAGGGCTACTACAATTACTAAAAAATATATGTCATTGTCATATTGTACACGACCCTAGAGTTTTAAAGAAACATATCATCTCATCTACAAAATTATATGCCATACTGGACTCACAAAAAGCTATATTTTCATATCTACAAAAAATAGTCACATTTGCTAACTCAAGTTTAATATACTTCAAGCAGCAGACACTTACGCACCTTCAAGCATAACTTTAACTTTATCCATTTGATTGTTTATAATTTGAGCTGAAGAAAAGATAGCAACAATAAATTAAGCAGTGAAATTCGTGTACCTGGCGAAGATTAATGAGATGCTCAAACGCATCCTTGATGGTATTGCTAAATGCTTCATTTTTAGAGAAGCTTTCTTCCCATATCCTATCAAGATTTGCCTTAAATTCCAATAAACCGGATACCATATCTTTGTCCTTCTCATCATCCATAACAATAGTCTGGCCAGCTCTTCGAATGTATTGGTTAAGGGATTGCCTCAAAGATTCAAGGGCATTAACTCTGGTGAAGAGCACATACATTCTCTGAAGATCTTCAATCCTCTTGCCATCCATCAGCATCATGAAACCCTGCACAAGTAGAATAAAAAAACTGTATCAGATAAGACGCAGCATGTGCAAGGTTAGTCCAGACACTAGAGGAAATTAGCCACCTTATCCAGAATTGAAGGTATATGACGTTCAAGAAGTTGCCTTTCTGCCGTTGCTACTAATGGCTTTCTAGTACTATTATCTAAATACAGCAGGCATCTTTCATGTTCTTCCTGCAACCGTATCTGGAGTAACATATGATAAAAAATTGAAAATGGTTTCAGTTCATGATAAAATAAATATACAGAACAATTAAATGGAAACCATGATTACTGTTACAGATGAAAGAAGAAGCAATATTCACACCTCTACGTGTTTTAAATAATCTGGAACATCTGACTGCTGCATGTACTTGGCTCCTTCAGCTGCATAAAATTCAGATGAACGTTCAAGGAATGGCTTCTCAAAACTTTCTTGGTAAATTCCCAATGCAGTGAACATCTTCAAAAGATGATTAAGGAGAGTTCTATCAACTGCTTCGCCTAATCTGTAAGAACAACAAAAATAAGAATATTACAAAACGATAAATTCTGCATAGTATTAAACTAATCCAATTCAATTTTATGCCGTTTCTATTGCACGGTAAAAGTTGGTATATGTTTATAACAGTACTAATAGCACAGAATAACCTAAAACCATTAAGTATATGGCTAGCACAAAGCCCAATATGTCGTAAATCTTCCAGATAGTCTATAATATTATTGAGTCACAAAACCTTTTACCTCTGCTTTAGGCATTAAATTATTGCATGCATCTATTAAAAGCTTCTGCATTTAAAAAATATCAGGTTTCAAAGAACTGGTGATACCTTTCACTATCAATCATTTTTAGTAAACCAAATACAGTTTTGTGCTCCACTTCTGAAGCTGCAGAAAGATGTTTACGGAAAAGCTGCAAGCCCATGTCCCACAAAGAACGAACATTCGGGGTTTGTTTCACATATGTTCTATCCAAATATAATGCTATACCACGGATCATCAGCATTTGGTCACAAAAATCCTGCCAGCATTTCTCAACAAGTGATAAAAAAACCACCAGATCTTCACTTTGGCCAACTAAAGATTGTAGAGCAGAAGATATGAATGATTCACACTCCTTTTCAATTCGCTGATAGAGACTGCCCCCCATCTTGTGCAGGCACAGGTCATTGACAGCCTAAAACATATGGCCGTCAGCAATGAAACTTTCATAGGGAAAAGTACAATTGTTACACTGACCTGATAGAGCTTCTCCAGGTCACATGGATCTGGCTGTTTCAAAAATATGGCACTTATGGCAGATTTGAGTGTTGCCCACGTATTATCTTCGAAATTACTTGGCAGTGTGGGTTTTGCTACAAGACAGAAATCAAGGAATTGATCAGTAGATAATGTTAACGTGCAGCACAGATTTACCTCACAGCTGAAGATTACTTTAGAAAACAAACACGATTGCTTTACATTTTGACAATGATGCAATTACTAAGTAGGGTTAAATAATAACAATTCATTTTGGAAGCTCTTTCATGTGGACACTAAGCATGCAACAAGTAAAATCTAAATAGTTGGGAAATGTTCTCCTGTAAACGTCAAATGTTGAGCATTCATTTGTATCATCATAATAAGATCAAATGATCAATTAAACTATTCCATGTCCACAAATTGTAAGGACAGATTATACTAAAAAAGTGCTTTAAATGCCAAAAGAATTATGCATGAAGGAAATTATTGCAATTTTTACTGTATATGTGGCAGATATATCATATATTTAGTAATGTGAAAAAACTAATGTCTTAATTACTCTGTAGATATATTTGATATAATAAATAACTCGTTGTGAAATACAAAATTCCCAGTTAGCCGTAACAAATCCTATAGCAGGATAACTGCCATTTCTTTCACATCTCTTGGAACCTCAGATATACACAATCATGCAGCATCATCAATCGCAAAAAAGGTGTCAGCAAATTCTCGCCATTCACAAGCACTGTTAGGTTGAAAGCCATTTTCAGAACCTTTGAGCTGACTGAATACATATGGGTAATATTCTCCTTAGGGTAGTAAAGAGTAGCTTAGAAAGAGTAAGCTGCTTTGAATAAAGGTGTCAGGATACGGCAATTCATTGTAAAATTATTCCATATCGGTCATCTGATATATGACTCATATACAAACTTGTGTGTGTGTGTATTTACGCCAAAGGTCAGTAAGTTCCTCCATTGCAACTTCCAACGAAAAGCACTTTAAATGTGAGATTTATGTGATGCGTGTGATCCTAAGAAGATACCAAATAGAACTCCAACATTATATGTGCCATTGGCATTACTAATCCAGTATTTCTTCTATTAAGACAACTACAAGTGACACTAAGTTTTAGCTGAATTCCCATTTTCATAAAATTAAGCATCTACAGAGTTCCCAGATGTGGAAAATCAGAACAGCACTAAGATGCACTGTGTACATAATGCAGGGAGAATTTAATTAAGATCAGATCAATTAGTCTCTCAATTCCAGCTTAATGGGCCGTCTAACTCGTGCAACTGAAAGTAACAAACCGCAGTTCCTGGAAACCCGAGAAATACTAGATCTTAACATTTGAGGAGCTTGAATAAAATTTACAAAAAAAAAATCTGAATTCACCTAATTTGCACACTAAAATTCAATCTCAAACAGCGAAACTGAAAACCCTAACATTTCCACCTCAAATTAGACCAACATAAACACCACCAAAAATCCAGAATATTCAACCAAAGTCGAAAACTCTAGATTAATTCACATAAGCGAATCAAAAATTAAACCTTTAACTAGCTTAATCACAAGCTTCTTGGTAGGCTGCGGAGGCGTAGCCTTCTTCCGTGATAAATTAGAGGTAATTCCTCCACCGGAACCAGGTACGACGCGGCCGAAAGCGGAGGAAGATGGAGATGCCTCCAGTAACACGTCATTTGGATCATCTTCAGTCATAGGGTTGTCAGTGAAGTGGACGTGAGGAGTAGTAACCTGAGACTTAGCTTTTTTCATAGCCGATAAAATTGGGGATGCGGCGGATGAGGAGGAGGAGGAGGAGGAGCGTTTGATGGATTTGTTGGTAGTAGGTTGAGACATAGACGAGTAAAAATAAAATGTTAAAAAGGGGGCCTCCTCATTGTAGAACAAAGGAGAAAATTAAGAGAAGAGTAACGTTTCAGCTCAAGATTAGGGGAGAAAAGAAAAATCAAAAAAAAAAAAGAAAAAGAAAATGAAAACGAATGCAGATTTTTGGTATTATATTGTTTGGACCTTGATTTAGTTTTTCAGAAGTAGACTGGACTTGGTTGTCAAAACAGCCCGTGGGCCATAAATGGTTTAGATTTCGGCATTACTAAATGGCCCAAGTTGAGAATCGTTACAGTTTCTAGACTAGGCCATAGAGAGAGAAGCCCATACCTTTGCCGATTTGGCTGGACTGAAAAATTGGAATGGCCAAATTACTTTATCAAATGTTTGCCCAATTTCCAAACGTAGTTCGGTATCAATTGCCAGAAATAAATACCACTTGTAGTGTATAATTATCATAAGAAATTATATAAAGTTGATATGATTAATTTTTATTATTAAGCACACTAGTTGATGATTCAATTTTAATTAATTTTTCTATAATCTAATTAGTATACTGCATTTATAAAGTAAATTTATTTTTTCATATTATTTCATGCATTCTACAATGATGGCACAAAATAATATTTCTACATGATTAGGCCCGATTAATTATCAGCATTCAAATACAAAGCTAATTAGGAATCCTTTCAAAAGTAAAATGTCTTTATATATATATATATTTGTTTATATATGCAGGCCGGACACAAAAAGAAAAACCTATTCGATCTTTCTTTCACTGTGACAAACTCTATAGATCATCAAATATTTTTCATGCATGCACCACTGAGAATGCTTCCTCTCCTTTTCCTACCTGACGCTTTAAATCTTCCTTTACACAAAATTAGCTTTACCAAAAGCGCCAATCTTTTAATCATACGTATATATTCTATCTTAAAAACGCATTTTCTTTTCTTTTCTTTTTAATGCAGAAAAAAAAAAAAAGTTAAAGTCGTAAACAGCTATATTGCATTGACCATCCAATTGAAAAAGAATTATGTGAATTATATATATATATATATATATATATGCATATATATGCCTGCTTATCTTAAGTACGATTTGCCTAGATAGGAAATGAAAAAATAGTTATAAATTAAAAATCAATTTAATTTTCTCCGCATTGCGTTGGATCAAGACTCGCGAAATGTTAATAATTTTGCTTGAAAAGCGTGGTTGATTGTTAGAAATGAAAAAAATCAAGTACACTAGAAGGAGACAATATTGTCTCTTGATGAGGTTGATAACATTAATCATGGTTGCTTTTTCGTGAAATATCCTTTTAAGAGTTTGCACGTAATTAAGGAAGTTTTTTTCTTTATGTATAATTTTTTTTTGAGATATTTTTTATGTATAATTAAGAAAGAATAAAATGCAAAACCTTCAACTGCGGGGTGATTCTTGTGTAGACAAGGTCTTTCATAAATCATGAACAATATTCGTGCATCCACTAAATATGTTCACAAGTGATTCCTGTGTAGACAAGGTCTTTCATAGATCATGAACAATTATAGTGCATCCATTAAACATGCATGTTTACAAGATTTGGTGTATGATTTATAAAAGACCGGGTCTATGCAATATTTTCTGTTATTTTTAGTTGACAGAAATCACATGTTTTATTTTTATCATAATAAACCTCATATTTTATTTTATTAGTGAAAAACACCATGTACTATTTTTCATTAGCAAAAAGTCCATGTTAAACTAATATTCTATTAAGAGAAATGAAACCAGCGTTATATATCATTTTATTATCTCATGCATCCATTTGAAAATTAAGAGCTGACTACAGAGGTTTATTTTCAATTTTTCAAAAAATTACAAGGGCATTTTGCCAATTTACAAGTTTACAAGGGATTATTGCAAAATAAATAAGTAAATTATTTTTCACATGTATTTTTTTCCAAAGAAAAAATAACATGGAAAGGTATACTTGTACTTCTCTTGCAAGTCGTATATTAAATGTGTTTTACTCGCTTGAACTTAGGGCATCTCCAACCCGGGCTGGGGGGTGGGTCGATTTGGGCCAGCCCGCCAGCTGCGGGTTGGAGAGGACACGGTCGATGGGCTGTAACAATTGGGATTTGAACACGAAATCTTTATAGTGAAACATGATTTTCTTACCATTTGAGCTACATCACTTTTGTTGAACTTTTAGTACAAATTAAAATTTATAAATTATAGAAACTTGTAGCCAAATTTATTTATAAATTAGATAATTAACTCAAATAAATATTTTACACATTATGAATGAAAATGAACTCAAATAAAATTAGATAATTAACTCAAATAAATATTTTAAAATCATATATTTGTCTATGAAATAATAATTTATTTAGCCACATTTAAAATTTGATTTGAAATATTTTAATTTTATTTAAACTCTAATATAGCATTAATGTTCAATGTATAATTGAGACAAAATGTAGAAATACAATTTTGCATTAAATTACTCCAAATACTTGTACACATACTAGGATACAAATAACAACTTATATAGATAAATAAAATTACATATTAAGTAGATACTAACTTATAAGAACTTATAAAACCATTCCAATAATTTAAATCTTAGCCCTACCGGTTATTATTATTATTATTATTATAAATAAATATAGGTGAGAGTGGGGAAGGCTTTTTTTTTAATTAATTGGAGGAGATAGCCCTACCGGTTGGAGATGATACTCAGGGGGGTGCAGATTCCCCGGGTGGAGATTGACACCCCAGGGCTGTAAATAGCCCTACGGGTTGGAGATGGCCTTAGGGGATAGTGAATCCAAATTTGACCGTTACTAATTCCAGTCCAAATTAACTAGTTTAGACTCAAACTCGAATGGGTGAACCCGTGGGCTTTGATGTTAGAACCATTTTGATAACTCAACCTGAATCGATATATATATCTGATGGGATGGAACTTAATTAGGACTGAATAATATAAATAAATTGTATATATTCAAAAGTTTATGAAGTCATTTGACTAAGTTGTCTTTCTGTAAAGTAAAGCTGAAAGGGTAATTGGAAGTGTGGAGATGTCAAAATGATTGTTCTAAAATCTAAACATGCAATAAACATGCATGCATGATGCATTTATATATTGCAATTTAAAATTCTTAGGAGTAGTCTTCCAAGGGAACTGATTTTGATCAATGTTCTTTAGAAACATTTGCTAAAGAATGGGAAATGATCAAAAAGGAAAGCAATGGAAAATACTATTTCCTTCACATTTTTTTTTTAGATAGTGAATACATTGTTACTAGAATCGAAATTATTCCAATGATAACAAAGTGAACTAATTACTAGTATTAAACTAGAGAAAGACTAATATGAAACTAGAAAAAATACCCACATTCGTGGGAGTTGAACCCATGACTTCCTGGTGATGGAACCTCATCCTTAACCACTTGACTAAGATCTCATCGGCATTTCCTTCAGATTTGTTTGTCAACTAAAAAAATATATTAAGAAACTGTACTCTACTTTATAAAACCTTTCCTTTAAAAAATGAAAAAAGATATATAGTAGGATATAATTTTAAAGTACCATTATAGATATTGAAATCAAGCTATCTCTGCTACATTATATGGGGCCTTTGCATAAATTTGTGTCTTCAAAAAATAAAGGAAAAAGGCTATATATAGTTGTAGACATGATAACACATGCATGAGCCAAAAAGGGCTATCAAAAACACTGAATTCAAAGATAAGTACTACTGAATTCTATCAATATCACTTATTTCGTTCCTTATCCATTTACCAAACCCTTCCACTTTTTGTTGGATTCGTTGCCAAATTACGTGTAATCTTAAGTAAAAAGAAATTCGAAGTCCCCACAAAAACGTGAAGAAAAAAAAATTGTTGGGGGGAGGGGGGTGTTCTTAGCGAGCCCATTCATGTGCAATCTAGAGACACAAAGATAACTCCATTTGCATAAATGTGTAATATAAATTAATTTTTGTTGTTAGTTTTGAATTGCAATCTAAAACATATAATACTTCCAAATAAGTCCAGTGTGATATGTTAACAAAAATTCAATTACATTTTTGCCACGTTTCTCCAAATATTATAAAATTGCAATTCCACAAAAAGATGTGTGATTATATATAAACACGTCTTACCCAATGAGATCCCAGTCGAGTGGCGCTAGAGATCATGTATCCCGAAGGTGGTGTACCACTAAGTGTCTCGTTGATAATTAATTGACACGTGTCTAATTCCATTACAATAAACCACACAAGATTATTTCACCCTCTTCTCCATCTTCTTCGATACAAACAAACACAATATGTTATACAAAAATTTAATTAATATTCGTCATAAATCATAATAAACTTGAAGAACAACCAATGTGAATTTCAATGTAAACGCAACGATCCCAAATTCCAATTCGTAAGTATTGTTCTTATGTTCAGTTCATGTTAAAAAGGAATGGATCATTTGGGTTCAATTTGACTGTAAATTATACAAAATTTAAAATTCGAAATTGTATTTTGTAGCTTAAAATTGGGAATTGGTAATAGAGAATTGACTGTAAAAATTGAATAAATCATTTTGATTCAACTGACCGTAAATTGTTTACGCATCCTAAAAGTTTTAGATCTAAACAGATTTTTAAGATCTAAAAAACCTATTAAGGTTTAAAAAAAGTTAAAAAAAAAAAAAAAACTATATCTAAAAACCTGTTTGGAACAAAATTATTCATCCCATAAGTGATATTTAAGATGGTGTGTGACAGTAATTTTTGGTATAGCAGTTTCACGATATGAAAGCACGTGTGTTATAATGGAGATGATGAATTAAGAAGGGTGAAAAATTATCTCTTGTACTGCACTATAACATAATATGACACATGGCAAAAGAATGAAGGTGTGACATTAAGTGGGACACAAAGATGGGACAGGAGATCCCTAGCGATCTAGCGGTAATCATTGGCAAAATTGAAGTTCCATGACCAAAAGGTGTTAAGTTCAACTATTCAACTATCACTAATGCAAGTTTTCATCTAGTTTAATAGGAGTACTATTGTTTGACAGTAATTTATTATTCGTAATTTTATGTACTTGGACAATTATTGAAATTATTTATAATATAATGATTAATGATGAATGTATTTAAAAAAAATATATAAAAACTCCCTAGCTAGCTTGTGTACCCAATCAATTTTTTTTATTTTATTTGTTATTCATAATGGTAGGGCGCCCATTTGGAAAATCTAATATAATTGATTTCTTTATTAGATGAGTGAACTAAATACTTCGCATGCACCCGATTTAATCGAGTCCAACTTACTATATTGCAATATATATGGTATTAATTGAGTGGTATTCTAGAAAAAAAAAAGGTCGCGATCACCGATTTTATGATTGCTTGAGTTCGATCGAACAAGACATTTTTCCATTTAACAAACATGCCTTTGTCAATGTAAATTTTAACATTGACCACGACCACTCCCACTAACATATTTGTAATTCACCTTATTAAACCCATTTCTAC
The DNA here is from genome assembly GCA_038501285.1 of Penstemon eatonii. Taxonomy (NCBI): domain Eukaryota; kingdom Viridiplantae; phylum Streptophyta; class Magnoliopsida; order Lamiales; family Plantaginaceae; genus Penstemon; species Penstemon eatonii. The sequence continues at coordinate 66,246,067 of CM076708.1, read as the reverse complement.
CAGCCCTTTTCTTTAATACTCCATCTGGTTCATCATATTAATTGGTATATTTGTCAGATTTTTATGTTTCATATTAATTGGCACATTTGAGTTTCCAATGCAATTTTTTCCAATTTTGTCCTTCTTTTACATCTAGGTTGGAAAGCTCAAGAATCACTACTAAAAAATTAAGAAGACTATTTTTGACATTTTACCATGTAAAAGTGATTAATAATGAGGTTTCTTAATCTGTGTTAAAAATAACAATGTGCCAATTAATACTAACCGGAGGGAGTGCTATATATCTAGCCTCTGATCGAGTGAGGCATATTTGGACTAGGTTTATGAAATTGGGGTGCGTAATGATGGTTTACAAAATTTGAGGGTGTAATGAAATCATCAAGATCACGATTTTCTATCATAATAATGAGTGTTTAATTTGATTATCATGACTTTTGACATACTCTTATAAAAATATAAGTATAATATGCTTTTCCTTTTGCTTTTTGATTGGCCAACTATTAAGCGATTATAAGACCATGGAATTAAACAATTGAGTAATCATGCATTTATATAACAAGTGAGCCTAGTAATTGTACTAAGATCAGACAAAAGTTATTTGTAGGATCGTAAGTTTTAGATTTCTTATATTTTTAACTTAATATATGTGTATTCAGATAGGTTTAACAAAATAAATTATATATATGCGCAAATCATTTTGATGTAAAATAAGCATGATCAGGTAACATGTTGAAAAAAGGTTTGAATTATTGAATTCTTTACTCTAATTATGGATCATGTATCACTATAGTCCATGAAGTATCAATTGAGATACTTTAGTCTCTCCGTTCATGACTCTCAACATTTTTGAATTAAACAGTTTAACATATTCACTGTAAACATAAGTTTATCTCTAATATAAATTAGGAATTATCAATACTATCCTTTTAGTATCCAACTTACTTTTTACATTTTCAAATTACCCCTCCCTTTGGATTTAGAAAAAAATAAGTCATTATTCCGTAGCCCAATATTATTAACAAGAAAAACTCGAAAACAATTTCTTGTTAATTATGCTTTTAAATTTCCATGAAAAATTTGTTGTTTTCATTTAGGAAATCGAATCGAACTTTTTCCGAAAATTGTTCCTTTCATTTTCCTATTCTATTCTAAAATAGTTCCAATATATTTCTTTTACAATATTTCTTCTATTTCCATTTGCTTTTGCTAATGCAAATTTCCAATTTTGAAAAAATCATGTGAGTTTTTTTCTTTCTAATAATTTTGGGTCTATGGAATCATGGACTTATTTGTTCTTCTAAGTGAGGAGTAATTAGGAGATGTATTAAGTAGGTTGAATAATGAAAATATAGTATTGGTAATCCATGATTTATATTGAGGATAAATAGCTTCACTGAATATGTTAAACAACGTTTGTATAGAAAATAATTAATTCCAAGTCGGTTTGCTCTAAGTTTTCTTCCCCAGAAACCACAATATATATGTTTCTAGTCGGGTCGGCACTTTATGCCATGTTACCGGACGCGTAAAGCGTAGTCCAAATTAATGTACTCGTAACATGGTGTGCTAACAATTGGATGAACATTTCTAAAAGGGATTATGATAAACAACATTAAGTTTTCAACTTTTTTCAGCGATGTAAATGAACTTTAGCTGGAATATTTATTTTAAAATTCATTCAGCATTTTAGTGGAAGTCTGACAAACTTTTTAGTCCAATGGGTCATGTGGTTAGAATTTATACGGCATTAATTATTTACACCTTTAGCAGTCTACTCTCATGTATTTACAATTTTACATACATAATTATATTATACTATAGAACTAGCTAGATCTGGATGCCAGGATCGATGTGCCTGTTTTAAATTTAATTACCTGGCCTCCCATTAGCTTATCTCACTAGATTGATTACCCTTGATTAATTACTTACGTTGGGGAAAATGTAAAAATGGTCCTACATATAACAGTTGTTGGCAAGTTTTCCCCACGAGTATTAAAACCGATAAATTATAACCCATAACTAACAAAATTAAACCAATTTAAGGCTTTTTTCGACCTAATTGCAAATATAAACTTAACTCGCGGGTTGGCAATTCCCCAATTCAAATTCAATTGTTCTGCAAGTGAAGTTCACTTCGCAGTTGGATCGAAAAAGTCCCAATATTGCTTCAATTTTGCAAGTTGTGGAGTAAAATTGACAGCATGAATACTTGTGATGCAAATTTATCAGCGACCATTAAGTATGGTACCAGTTTTACCTTTTTATGTGTTACGATGGAGATGATCATATCCTTTTTTTTAATGGTTGGAAGTAGCAAAAATGTTGTGATTTAATAAAATTTACACATTCATTGCATAAAAAGTTATTTCGCTGATCTGTTTAGACTAAATCCAATTCATTCGCTTGGCGCCCTTTCAGTTTTGTAGTGCCAAACTCTAAGATTGTCTTGTGTTTAACAAATTACCCTTTTGATACAATTTTGGAAATATTTTTTGATCTTCTTACATCTTTTTTATTCCTCTATTTATACAATTTTAATCAAATATGATAGTTGTTGTTTGCACTTTTAAATTTTATAGTAACTGTCAAAATTTTCATTTAATCTGGATAAAAAATAGGCGACAAAATAAATTTAAATATGAGAATGTAAGTTTACCTATTAGTAATATGTATACCTAGCTAGGTACATGCATATATATATATATATATACAAATATATAAGTAACTAAGTAACATTGGATTTCCTTTCCCAGTTTCCTTTTGTATGAAGAAAGTATTGGGACCAACATGACCTCCTTAAAAAGACAACTTAGGACATGAAAAGAACCTATGTGAAGAAGATGAGGAGACCAAGGTAAAGTCCAAATTAAATTGCCAAAGGCAAAGCATCAAATCCAACCGAAAAGCCTCCAACCAAATAAACTTAAAAACAAACAAGTAAAGAAAGGAATTCACAAACATGCATACTCTCTCCTATGCTATATATTCCCCATTTCTACGTCCATTTCATTTCCCCTTCTCTTTCTCTTCTCCCCTTTAATTAAATATTCCTCTCTCTTTCTCCCTTCCCGAGCAAAAAGTTAAGTTACCTTTTTTCTTCCCATCGAATTGAATGGAAAATCTTTGCAGAATTTCCATATTGCATATTCTTCTTGGATTATTTCTAACTTTATCAGGTACGTACATATACCCTATTATGTATTTCGACTTACGTTCATTAATATCATAATGTGCATCGCCTTTTAATTTATAGAGTAGATTTTATTTTATTATGTTTCTTGGATTAACATTATTTTCAAATGTTTATTGATTTTTGTTTTAAACTTTCTGGATAAATTTCGAATATTTAACTGAACTATCATACCATAAAGATAAAATTTTAGTCCACGATCTCTACTTCAACATGTTTTTTCGATTTACAAGTTTTCATAATTATTTTCAAAAGTTTTTGAAATAATTATTATATTTAACTGGTCGAAACATACCACAAGAGCAAAATTATAATCCTTGATTATGAATGCAGGTTTTTGTTTTCTAAGCGAAGTAGAATCATTAGGTATTAATTACGGTCAAGTCGGCAACAATTTACCACCTCCAGAACGAGTTCGTGATCTCTTACAATCCCTTAAACTTACAAAAGCAAGAATCTACGACACAAATCCACAAATCCTAACTGCATTCGCAAACTCCAACGTAGAATTAATCGTAACCGTGGAAAATCAAATGCTACCCACTTTAACTGACCCGACCCAAGCCCTCCAATGGGTAAACACCCATATTCGACCCTACTTCCCCTCCACCAACATCACCGGAATTGCCGTCGGAAACGAAGTCTTCACTGGAGGTGACACCACACTCATAACCTACCTCGTACCTGCAATGGTCAACATCCACGCCGCATTGGTCCGGTTTGGGTTAAGCCAATTCATCCATGTGTCCACCCCTAATTCTCTAGCGGTTCTACAAAATTCATACCCGCCTTCATCCGGGTCATTTTTACCCGAACTCAATCAAATAATGCCCCAATTTCTTCAATTCTTGGGGACCACGAAATCCCCATTTTGGATCAACGCGTACACTTATTTCGCGTACAAAGACGACCCGAGTAAAATATCTTTGGATTACGTTTTGTTCAATCCGAATTCGGGTATGGTGGATCCGTATACAAAGCTCCATTACGACAACATGTTATATGCACAAGTGGATGCGGTAATCTTTGCTATGGCCCGAATGGGGTACGGAGGGTTGGAAGTGAGGGTGTCGGAAACGGGTTGGCCGTCGAGAGGCGACGCTAATGAAGTTGGAGCAACGGTGGAGAACGCGGCGGTGTATAATCGGAATATTCTTAGACGGCAAATGAGGAATGAAGGGACGCCGTTGAGGCCCAATATGAGATTGGAAGTTTATGTGTTTGCTTTGTTTAATGAGGATATGAAGCCCGGCCCGACTTCCGAGAGGAATTATGGTCTGTTTCAGCCCGATGGTACTATGGCGTATAATATCGGGCTTTCGGAATTGGAAAGTACTTCTTCGACTTCCTCAGCCTCTATTTCGTTGACTTCTAATGCCACAAAGGTAAGAACGTAGGCGCGCATTTTCTCTTGATGTTTCAAAATTTGATTTCGTATATAAGTTTTTATTGTAATTAAATTTAAAGCGACAATTGCCAATAATGTAGATATAAACATTAATAAATCAAGTAAAATTGTTACCGATGTTCAATATATTATTAATTTGGCTAATTGCATTTTTACTTCGATAAGATTAGTTTGTCGGTTAGTTAAGTTAAGCGCTTTTCATTCTTGATTTTGAAAATGTTTTTGACCTTCTTAACCTCATTTTAAAATGTTTTTGTGGGACTTATCATTAACCAGGTCAAACAAAGGGGATATGGGAGCTCCATTTATTCTTCAATATTTCTATATTTGCTGGCTTTCCATGGTTTTACGAGAAGACAGTAGTAAATATCTCATGTTACAATCAAGAACATTGGGGTCCGCTCCTTTGGATTCATCGAACGGTCGCGAATCTTATTGATTTATTCTGATTTGAAGAACACCATCAATTTAATCGACGATCAAAACTGAATAATATATATATATGTATATTCCTCCAATCATGCAATATTCTTCAATTCATTTTGTATCCGATCATCAACCATTGATTTATATATTCATGATCAACCAGGAGTGCTAGCTACTGACTGATGGACTGCTGAATGAACGGTTGATATTGACCTACCAATTAAGAAATAGTTTCTGTAAAAGTAATTGATTAAAGCCAGATTCCACGAATCACAGATTCAAGTTCTTTAATAAAATTAGCACACTAAAAATGTAATCACAGATTAACTTTATTCGTATCCCATGTTTAGTTGAAGAATCGTCTCAATTTCGCTTTCCCTTTTGGCTTTTAGACAATTAGACGTACTCAATATACATATACTTATTAAAAATTATATATACTCTATTTTTTTGGTACAGATATTAATATAATCTTTCTGCATATATTGACGTCATTAGTATATGTAAAGATGAGAAAAAATTGAGATGTAAAGAGCATATGCGCGCAATAGTGCGCGTATATAATTTAATGGTATGAAGATAACAGATCCAAGATCATGTCAACCAAATTGCAAAAGCTTGAGCTTTGTTTTATTCTTGCCTTTTCTTTAATTTATAATGATATACTAATTCTTTTGCACAAATGGGCCGCAAAACTTTATTCCCCGACATAACCGTCACCATTGGCAGTGCCATGTTTTCTTGAGAAAGCCTTAAGATTTAGCTTGAATGAATATGATTGAATTTAATTTCATGGGTTTCGTCAAACTTCATTTGTAAGAGTTCTGACTCAATTTTGAGACCCGCAAAATCGGATCAAAATTTCAATTAGGGCCTTCGTCTTTCTGAGTACAAGACTTGAACATTATAGTGGCCTTGTAAAAGTCATCCCTGCTTAGGCCATCTCCAATGGTTGAGGGCTAGCCCCGGGCCAGCCCGAGCCCTGCCTGTTCGTCTCCAATGGTCGGGCTCCGTGGAGGAATTAATTCCATTTTTTTCCTTTGCACACTCTCACCTATTAATATTATAGTTTTAATTTTTTTAGTATTAATTAAAATAACACATTAATTTCAACAATACACAACATTAATTATACAACAATACACAACAAAATCAAGGAAAAGAAAATAAAAATAGTCCTAAAGCTCCTCATAAACATAGTGTTGAAAAAAGTAAGTTAATGGACCATTTTGGACATATTTTAAGTGGAACCCACTTTGAGTAAAGAGTCGGGTCTTGACGGAATTATATTCTACTCCGTGAGTAGATTAAAATGGTATATGGTACGTCCAAATCGGAGTACGGGTGAATGAGAAATTTAATCTCAAAGTTCACATATGTAATGGGAAAAATTGGAAAGAAATGAACTTATCCCACATTGGAAGTGTGATAAGAAAAATTTGAGTTTATATATGATTTCTAAACCACAAGGGTTAAGAAATTATTACTAGAAGGCTCCCTCCTCGCGCGCAGGGGGTGCAAATCTTGGATCGAATTTACACTCGGCCCTTTGAGACTTGTGCGTGCCCGCGACCTGCAGACACGAATGTCTTCCCGAAAAGCCTTTCGTGACCGTGGTTCCCATTTCAGTTCTTGCGTTTATTGTTGCAATAATTAAACCAGTTCCCATTTCAGTTCTTGCACTCTTTTGTGATTTTATCACAACATATAATAAATATCGAATTTGATATTAAAAAAATAAATAAGTAAACTTCTGCCCCAAGCTGAAACCCTACTATTCCTCGCCTGATTGGTTGATAACTTAAGCGGGTTATTAGATAAAAAGTCTGTACAATTTGTGGATGTTTTCTACAATTTGTACATTCTTTTCGGCAAATGATAAGATTAATATAGCAACTTTTCGTTGAACTTATGAAGACAAACAATACTTGTGAGTTATTTCCTGTACATACATACAGTCCAAATTAATCTAAAATTTAATCATGGCTAATAGTGAGACTGGAAAATCTTGTCACCCTAGTTTATGTGAAGCGAAAAAACCGTTACAGATCTCACAATCTCCTATCGTTGTATTATGTCCTGCCGATTAGGTCTAACTCGAATAAGAAAATAGCTAATTCAAGAAATATAGATTGCTCAATACCACATAAGGAGTGCCTTCATATCCACGGGACCTTCATTCTCAACACTCCCCTTCACGTGTGGACGGGCTATGTGTAGGTTAAACAACTTTAACACGTGACATCATAATAACTCAACCTTGCAAATTGTGACATGTCGATAAGGGCCCAACACGCGAACAAAAACAACCCGGATTTTGACAAAGCACGTGGATGAATAACTCCCAACATATGAACAATGGCAAATGTTAGCCCATCAAGGAGGTGGACCACATTGAATGGGCTTTAATACCACATTAGACGCATATGAATTGAGCTAAATCCATATGGGTTAGACATAACTCACATAAAAACTAGTTCAAGAGGTAAGGATTGTCTAGTGCCATATAAAGGGGAAGAGATCTTTTATCCCACTTTCGTGTCACATTTTGGTGTCGCATGATAAATACACCCTATATTTGTGCGGCTCACACAAATTTTAAACTTGAACACTTGTCAATAAAAAATTTGAATTTCAATTGAGCATTACCAGTAAACCGAAGCTTGATCAGTTAATCAAGCCAGCAAACACCCTTAGGAAATTTTGAACTTCATTCTTCCAATCTATTTGCTGCATTATTGCAGTTAACGAGAAAATCGCAAACCATATTTAGTAACACTGGAATACAACTTAACCTGGTTCTCATGAAACAGTTCTTTTGTGGATCTTGTTCTTGATGTAAAAATAAGGCTCAAACCAGTCAAACAGAACTATCAATTTTGGGATTGGTAAAACCCTAATGATGTAAATGACAGAAGATAACAACAAAATTCAAATCGATGGAGGAGAAGCAACATATGTGCACCTTCCTTCACTGGAGTATTTGGCTGCCATAATTAGCATTAAACTTCTCATAACGATGTGCAAGGAGGTGAGCAGAAGGTCTAGTGTTCCTCAATGCAACCTCGACATCTTCATGTGTAATTGGTCCAATCTTCGGCAACTCTGTATCACATTAACAAAAAAATTAGTTCATAATAATAGAAACTTAACCATGAATTTTGTTCTCTGAAATTTGTTAAAATTTCTGTTATTTGCAAATTACACCCTGTATTAATTCTAATTTGCAAATACACTCCTGTATTATTTTTCTAGTAAATATCCATTGTGTTCATAAAAAGTGTAGCAATCTACCCTTAATACATGTTAAAAATTAAATTTTATATGCAGTTATCCACATATATGAATTAAATTCAATATTTCATTTCAATGTTACATAAATTGAGTTGAGAAAGACAATTAGATAAACTATGACTTCATGCTGAAGAAAAAAACAATTGATAATCTATTTTCAGTCATATATACTTTTTCCCTTAAGAAGATATGTGATCACATCCAAACAGATTATTATGCAGTGACGGCATAATATAGACATTTTAATGTTAATTTAGAAGAAAAAGTGAATCATCAATCGTGATTAATCACACTTACATGTTTTTTAGTGCGTAGAGGGGTCTTGTTGCTACATTCTTATGGATGCAAAAGGGTATTTGATTATAATAATAACACGATGATTTACTTGCCAAATAGAACTAATGCAGGAGTATATATTGCAATTAACTCGTTGAAATTTACAGTATTGCTTGTTAATATTATAACTAAACTTAGATACGCGATTTTTATTATTCTTTGCTTTTGCATACTTAACAAAAATTTCAATTAAGTTATATGCTAAAATGTAGCAAGGATGGCAGTAATAGCAAATTAGAAGAGACGTACCATCCTCAGGCACCAGTTCTTGTTTCTCCTCTAGAAATGCCATTACCCTTCGAAGTGGTTGCATTGCAGCTTCTTTGCATAATAAACGAATATCAGAACCTGAAAAGCCTTCAGTTTTGTTCACTAATAAATCATAAGAAAGTTTGTCCTCAGACTTCAATGGAAGTAACTCCTCAAACATGGCTTGTCTTGCTTCTGGTTCCGGAAGAGGAACAAGGATCTATGTATCACATGGAAAAAGAATGTTCAATTCATTGACATTACGGTTTTTCACTTGTAAAGACGAAAAACCACTGGCTCTAGGAAGAAGTGGTAATTATTACTAGTCAATTTCAGCATCAAATATACCTATCATTCCATTCAATATCCTATTTTCAATGCAAAAGAACAGCATTACAACAAAGCAAAAATGTTAAATGATTAGCAATAACTTCTCTTTCGAAAGAATTGTTTCTAAAAGAAAGTTGGCAATGGTGTTAGTAATTTATGAGGCCATTTAAAGCATCAGTGATCAGCCATCTAAAAACATACCCTTTTCTCAAGACGCCTAAGCATGGCTGCATCCAATTCCCAGGGTAGGTTAGTTGCCGCCAGAACAAACACAAGCTCATCCGTTTTTGTCAAACCATCCATCTGCAATCTTGTCCAAACATGTTATTATCTGAAAGAATATAGATGTAAATCAAATTCAATGAAAAGTTTGTTTAATATACTCACATAGGCAAGAAACAGCAAGATGTACCTAAATTACGTTGACACTGTGATTAAATCAATTAGCATTTTCAGGGTGCATATGATCTCTGGTGACCAGTAACTTCTATAAATTTACCATTTTGGATGAATTCCAGTATTGAATGGATCATCCTCAAATAGCTGCCTAAGCACACTCATTGCACAACTGTGTTTAATTTTATACTTTAGTTTTTCCAAATGAAATGTATATGATTAGTTCATAGCCCAAAAAATAATATTTGTCGATAGAAAAAGAAAGGAAACTTAAGCAGATGATATAGAGGCATTTATTAATTGCAGAATTATGAATAAATTACAACAAAAGAATGTCCTTTATTCAGACTCCTACTAATTTTTTAAGGGCAAAGAAGTGAGACCAAAATGCAGGAAAAATCATAGAGGAACAAATGTTACAAGTTGGATTGGATAATGTGTAATGGTAACTTATTTTTGTTGAGGTGGATCCTTAATTGTTCCCCTGTGTAGGATGTTTTTAAGTTTTCTTTCACTGTGGATAAAAAGGAATCACCTGTATAAGTAACTCCGTCTTCAGACGCCTGCTTGCTTCATGTTCACTGCGCCCTTCTCCTCGTTGGCTGATAATTGCGTCAATTTCATCCAGAAATATAGTTGATGGTGCATGATGCCTAGCAAGCTCAAACAACACTTTCACCAATTTTTCAGAATCACCTGCAAGATTATACAATTGTAGATGATCTTGACAGAAATATAAATACCAAATCAGTAACACCGGACTTCTAGTTTTATTAAATTCAAATTCTTCTGTGTTAATCAATATTTTAGATAAGGAAATGAAGTGAACTATCTTAGTAGCTCAAATAAATCACGGTTATACAGACATAATCTGCAGAAGTTTTGTGTGTGCATGTGTGAAATCATTTGTTATTCAAAACAAATTTGCACCAGATATAATTTTGACACTCGGAAACATATAACTTAAAAGATGATCAACGACATTCTAGGGACTGAGACAGTGTATTTACTTTGGCTAAGTAGACTGTGCCTGATCAACATAAAATGACAATGTAAATTATTTACCTTTTACCCTTAAGTTAATATGCATTCCTGACTTAAGTACCACCAGAAGGAGGCAAAAAGAAAACAGTAAGAGATTTAACAACTAAGAATACCAGTAGCAGCAAGCATATGGTGGCAAAGATACATTACAAGCTAATGAGCAGAAAATCCTTAAAAAACTGACGGAGATAAACATCTTACCTCGCCATTTGCTGACAATTGATGATGCAGAAATGTTGAAGAATGTGGTTTTGCACTCAGTTGCAACAGCTTTTGCAAGCATAGTCTGCAAATTTAAAAAAAATAAGAGACACAAAGTAGTTACGAGGAAAATCAGATAGCCATGACTTGAAGTATTATTTTGGCCTATTGGGATGATCATTATCCAAAATTGGCGAATAGTTAGTAGTGAAATTTATTAATCAAAAGCTTGAATTTGAAGTGGACCACTGACCTTTCCTGTTCCTGGGGGGCCAAAAAGGAGAATGCCTTTCCATGGTGTTAGAAGCCCAGTAAAGTACCTGTAATTGGTTCGGCGGCGGAAATTTCATCTATTTCAATATTCAAAGGCAAATATTCTGCACTCAGTTTTTAACGACTTACTTTGGATATTTTATCGGCATGACAACTGCTTCTTTAAGTAGCCGTTTGGCATTTTCCAACCCTTTTATACTTTCCCATTTAACATCTGGATTACCGCGAATGATATCTCTGCAATATCCACATACCAAACGTAGTTATAAGTTGAGCAAGCACATTAAGATCATCTAGTAATACAAATGAGTAATATTTACTGAGTAATGCAATTATTTACCTACATAAACTCTCGGCTAAAGCCCGCACTTCTGCCGACTCGAAAGGAGGAAGTAAAGATCTCTGCCTGAAAGTGAGTACTAATTGCGTTAGGACTGAGGAGAGTCTAGACAGGCAGATCTTAAACAGTTATCTTAAAAGTACAAAATCAAGTTGCATAATCAGAACACCATAGTTAAGTCAATAACAAAAATAAATCCAATCTACTAAGGATGCTCAGAAGGTGTGCTGGAATAGCAAAAGACCAATTATATTTTAAAAATTCACAAGAAGCACCAAGCTTCCAATCTCAGTTTCAAAAATTTCTTGTTTCCTATGTGCAAATTTTAGCATTTAACTTAAAGGTCGAAATAATTTCAGCAGATTTATTCATAAATTATACTCCCATTACCTTTGTTGCTCTGTATCTGAAGTACAGAATGATATACACTGTTACGAAGCTAACTAGAATTGGGAGAAGTTATCAGATGATCAGATCAATTAACTTGACCATAATCATATGAGGTTAATTTATTTTATCAGCATCCTGAAAAGGATTGATATACATCAGATCCAGAGGGGAATACTTTCCAACTACATTTTACAACTACACATACACAAGAAACTGAACATTTTCTGAATCCCTTGTACGAATGGTTGAACTCTGCAGACACGGAATTTTACCTTCTTCAAAATATGCTATTATTTTAGTATTAAACTTAAAATGGGTGGAATTTAATCATCTAATAGAGAGGAAGACAGCATCTGAACTTCAGCTTATTGTTTTCAAGGCGTAAGCTTTAGATGACTAGCAATATTTACAGTGAAAGGCATTTCTGTAGGAAAAGTGGAAAACTGTTGGTTGTCCCATATATTGGACAAGAGCACCACATTACCAAAAAAATGCATATAAGCATTGCATGCATGTTTAGCACAATATCAAAACACATGAAAAATCACTAGCTTAAAATGAGGATCAATATTCTTACTGCTTTTCATCTACTCCAGCAGATGATATTCCATTTGACTGCGCAGAGTTCCCACGACCCTGAAACATGAAAATCAGTTAACTACAGAGCATAAAGCATCCAATATCTAACAAAAACTTGCATCAATCAGTTCAAGTCAAAAGCACTCAACCTGATTACGATATTGCTCATAAACAGCCAAATCAGATGTGTTCTTCACGTGCGCGCTACCATTTGATGTGACACTCAAATGATTTCCATTATACACAGTTTGACCATGTGCAGACATGTCGTTTGCGTCGTCCTCTCTCTTCCTCCCAAATTTTGTATCGTAGTGCAACTTGAATTCCTAAACACACTCCGGAAAGAAAACATAACATAAATATAGGTATTCTCTTCATTATCTACACCAAAAATGCGATATAGAAATGACAAAAGACCAAGCACTTAACAAGCATTTGACCATTGACAGATAACATTCAATTCTATGTAGTATGTACACTTAACATAGCACAAAACTAAATCAACAGACTCTACAGCATAAAAAACACACCTTTACATCCTCTAAGTAATACCGTAATATAAAATTGAATGCTGTACAATACGTCACACTGAGACTGAGGACGGTTTACATTGAATACTTATGAGGTCAGGATTCGTCAATCTTACTTCACCATCATCAAGCAAAAATCAAATAAATAAAATAGAGAAAGCAAATCTACGAAACTACAAAATAAGGAGAAAATATTCATTAGAAGTACAACCATAGAAGCTCAGGGTATAAAGAGGTGGTTCCTTTTTCAAATATTAATTTCCGGTTATACCTTTGACCTACAATAATTGCCAGTAATACACATATACAACACATTAACGATTCAACATACACTAAACGGAGACAAAAATCGCAACGATTTACTATTTAGATGCAAAGTCAGCGCAATGTACAAGCAGAAAGAGAATAAAATCGAAGGTACCTGAAAAGACCAGCGGGTGGGCAAAGGCTCATCTGCCATTTGAATTATTCAGGAGACAGATAGAGATTTCTAAAGATGCTCCACCAAACCAACACACACACACACACACGTGCGGGTGTGTGTGGATATGAGTAACTATTGGTCGATTAGCAGTCGTCACGCTCTATGTAATGCAGAGAGATCGAGCATATGCTTTGCTTTTCAGCAATTTACTACTTCTGATCTGATAGTAAAGACAGAAGTGGAGAAAGAGCTTAAAAAAAGATATTATGGAAAAAGGAAAGTAGATTTTTCATTTTCACAGAGCAGGAGGGGTGACAGATGGAGTGTGGGACTAGAATCTATTTTGGTGAGTTGTACAGGATAGTGTTACTAACCGGTGAATGAAAGACCAATTACAATACTTCTTCAAAATTGGGGGAATGATTAAGCGGAATGGACCGGCCCTTTCTTTCTTATATCTTGCTTTCTGGTATGGACTACGTAAGGCCCAAAATATTTGGGTAGCTTGCAAGCATTTTCTTGTGAACATTTGGGTTCTTACGTGCCAAGCCTAAATCAGCCTCAGCCCATCTCTTCCTACATATTTAAATTATTAGCCTATGATACATATTTAATTTGATATTTATTATGTTTTCCCATTTTGATTTTCACAATTATTATATTTTTTTGATAAATTACTATTGGTGAAATTCCTCAGATTAATTACATTAAGAAAATCCACATCATCCATATTTATATATTAAATCACATGCTATGCTGTGCTATGCTACACCGAAGAATGGGTCCTCTCTTATGAATTATTTATGATATCATGATGTCAACTCTAAATTAAAGTCTAATCATTGTGGGAATTAATTGATCGATACCTATCTTTGCAGTTGCTAATATTGCTCACTATAATAGTATGAGATATCTGCTAGAATTTTAAAGTTCATGTTAGATTTTTGTTACATCAAAGGCAATTAATTAATGACTGTATTGAAATTGCAGTTGAATGGAAACCTCCATTCTATCTTTAAAGGCTTAAAACCGTGTTTCACTTGGAACATGAATACCGGTCCCAAAGGACTGATTATTATTTCTTTGATTTATGTGGAAGTTTCAAGCTTTTCTATATATGTGCAATTAAAACAATCACGCATTATTCTTTTCAAAAAATGTCTTATCATATTTTAAAATCTATATTGATCTTACATCCGGAAACTTATTTTCAAGAAAATCCCTCACTTAAACAAAAATCAGATACAACCTGTGTTCTTAAAATACAAAAATCATCGCTTTCCCGATTATTCTTTTCAAGCTTTTCTATATATGTGCAATTAAAACAATCACGCATTATTCTTTTCAAAAAATGTCTTATCATATTTTAAAATCTATATTGATCTTACATCCGGAAACTTATTTTCAAGAAAATCCCTCACTTAAACAAAAATCAGATACAACCTGTGTTCTTAAAATACAAAAATCATCGCTTTCCCGATATATTCCTTATTTTAGGCAAATTTTTTCAACAAAACTTAGCCAAACACATTTCATAGTTTTCAAGAATATTCTGAAGACCTGTCGATGAGGTCCTAACTTCGTTGTAATTATTGATAAAATTGAGGCTTCAGGACTAAGAGGTCATGGGTTCAACTCTCACTAATGTGAGTCTTTATTCTAGTTTATTTAGTATTTGATATGTGTCTATTATTTGCAAAGTTTGGAAAGTTATTGAAAATAATTTATGATGTAATGATTAATGGTTAATGTATTCTAAAAAAAATAGAATATTCTGAAGATCTTTTTATTTTTCACATCTCTCAAACTAATATTCGAAAAATCAATCAAACCAAACAATTCCTAGAAACATATTAATATAGTATACCTAGTAACGCAAAGCCATCATCTTTGATATATTTCGAACTATACGATTTTAAATGAAATATAGGGGCCTTGTAACATTTAGTATATAGTTGATCAAGTCGTTATCACAAATTAAAAGCAAAGAATGTTAATTAAGTCAAAAATGACCTAGAATGTGCGATGGGTCCTCTTTTCCTGTTCACATTTTATATTTTACATATTAATACATTGATCGACCAACCTCATAATCTATTAGAATATATGTATGTGTACACATATAACAAATATATACACAAATGGGAAATTAAAGAAAAGTTGGAATAACAATTTTTTTTTGTTCTTGGAAAAGTTGAAGTTGATACATATAGATTATTACAGTTGGACATGGGCGGTCTAATATTGGGACCTTAATTATTCAAAAAAGAAAATTATATATATATATATATTGGAACCTCTAATTAGTCATACTTTGAGCATAAAGTGTCTCTTAGAAAAAATGCTCATATTGTCTAAGAATCTTCGGAGACAACTGTATTTAAGGAGGAGAGCGAGACTGTCTGAAGAGACCAAAATACTGGACGTCATTTTCCTTGAAAGTAAACTTACTGGAAGCCAATTATTTAAAAGAGAAAATAAAGTAAAAGAAGAATATGCAATAAAACAACTAACTTGATAGGGACTCTCACGTTGAATATCAATAGATAGGTACACAGCAATTCTTAACTGAAAGCTCTGCAATTGAAACGAATTATTTTGCTTAACTTGATCTGGGCCGAAAAGTTTGAGCAAATTAATGTACAATTCACACCATCTATTAAATGTTACACCATGTAAAATATATCAATATTTTTTTTCCCCAAATATATATAACATTTGTCAAAGTTCATTTTATGTTTTTTTAAATTCTATTTTGTGAAATCGTAATTAAGTTGTGATACTTAATTTGGAGAGATCGATCGGTCGAGCATTCGCCTCTTTGATAAACGTGAAAACTAATGGAATATATTGCAAATCAAAATCTAAATTTTTAAAACCACGTCATTCTGATTCATATTTGAGTCTCCGGGTCCGCCATAGAAGTACGTACATTATTATCATACTGAGACCAATAATTAATCCCTTTACCTAATGAAAGTCAAATATATTACATTACAGTATATTGATTCTATATAGTATATGTTAATTCCTTGTTTGTAGTAGGCAGAAAAAAGTTTAGATGTCTCGATCTCTATCAAAGATTTTTAAAGCACATTTGATTTGACCTTGTACCTTTAGAATTTGCCACAAGTGTAAACTTCTCATGGATATTACTGAAGAACCGCCATAATTGCCCAGCCATTAATGAGCGTGACAATATTATGCAACAGAAAAATTAGCAATTTGCCAAAAAAGTGTCATAAGTAATACATGTGCAATTAATGTGCCTCCAATTTTTATTTTTTATTTTTTTTAATGTGCCTCCAATGAAATTAGAAAACTCGAGACCCTATTTCCAAGGGTCTTGGTTCGGTTTCATGGGTATCAGTTTAAAAAAAATGATTTGAGCGGTGAAACTTTTGAAATCTCATTTGGTTTGGTTTTGTGGTTTTCAGAAAACTGAAACCCCACTTGAATTGAATTTGGATGTTAAAGTTTGGGGGAAAAATAAATTGTAAATGTCAAATCAGTGTCTTTTTAATAGAATTTGGAGAAAAAATAAATGGCTCAAATCAAATATTTATAGTTTTCAAAAATTTGGGTGTAAGTTTCTGAATAGATTTGTGATGTATTTTGTTAAACTTCATTTGAAAGAGTTCTGACCCAATTTTATTAGACCCACGAGACCAAATCAGAACCCATTAACATAGGCTCTAAGTCTGAGCAATTGTGCCTGATAATTTTTGACGTCACAGCCAAATTCCCACCGGATAATAGCCAAATTTAAGGCGTCAGATGCAGAAATTGCTGAAATTTCAACTAGATATGACATGTACAGATAACATTTGCATTAATACTAAAGAGGTGGTTGTTACATTTAAGCACTAAAATAAAAGTTAGGTGATGAAATAAATAAAGCCAAAAGTCTAAAGTAAGAAATCTTAAAAAAAAAAAAAAAGGAAAGGAAACCTAGTTTTTCCACCTAAGGCAAGTTGATTTGGTCAACTATATTAAAATTAACCCATTTTAGGATATGGGATTTACGAGGAATGGATTTGACCAAATTAATTATCTTTCTATTCTTTATAAAAGCAAAAAGAAGAAGATTTATTGGGCAGCAGATTTTTCAAAAAGTGCAAGCCTATTATCACCCAGCCTTGACTTGTAAGCTGATTTTTTATATTCACACCATGTGAATTCCTTGTACAAAATTTCTTCACCTTCTTCCATTACTTGAGAAAAAGGCTTGATCTTTTCACTCAAAGGTGGCCCTCCAAAGTAGATCATTGACACTCGAGATTTCAACCCTTGAGCCAAAACTCTATGCTTTACACTTCTAAATCTCCCATTAGTCATCACCTGCGCGCACCATACATATATTAATTAATTAGACTAGACTCATATATATATATATATATATATATATATATAATTGATTTAATTAATAGAAATACTCTATCGATCGAATTAATTAATTAATTACCTGTAATGAATCTCCAACATTGAAGAAAAAGGAGGTATGATCAGATGGGACAGAGACCCATGTACCATTCTTGAGACAAATTTGGAGGCCTGATGTGTTATTTGATCTTAAAACGGACATTATTTGTGGGTCTGTGTGTTCTCCAAAACCAATCAAACTTCGACCACTCAATGGTTGAAGCTCTGGGCATGGCGGATAATGGTTTAGCCTAAAACACGAGTCACTTTTCTCATCCCTAATCATCCGACTCAAAGCATCCCTAGGCCAAATTTCAATTTCTTCGGCTATCATTTCAAGAACTTCACAGGTCATGTTTCTAATTGCCGATACATACTCATTCACTAGACCCCTGCGTGCGTGCACAAATATATATATATTAATAAGACTTGATCCCTTGTATGTATAAAATTAAAAAAAATAGTAAATCAAAACAATCTGCAATTAATTTTTATTACCATAAAGTTTGTGAAAGCCCTGGGAAAATGGCTTTTGAATTATAATTCTGTGAAATGAGCTGATGGGTGTTTGTGCAGAAGAGAAGATATTCGACCCAACCCATGTCACCATTAGGCCCAATTTTCTTGTTGCCGTAGCCAAAAGGGTTAGGAGGGCCAGATTTATCCTTTTCATGTTGGGTTGAATTGAAGAAAGTCAGAGCCTCGGTTTCTAATTTACTCAAAAACTCCATTGTAATGTTGTGGTTGATTACTTTGAAGAAACCAAACTCTTTGCAGGCTTCGACTATGAGTGTTTTGGCATTGGGGATTGAAAGGTCAATAATTGGAATTTCTGTGAAAATGTTGCAAGTTGGTTTGCATGTTTTGATGTGGGATAAACTATCAAGAATTGGTTGAGATAAAACCACCATTTTTCTTTTTCTTTTTCTTTTTTTTTGGGTTTGTGTTGTGAGGTTAGTGAGAGAAAGTTTTAGGAGTATTAATTATTAATATATATGTTGTGTTGTGGGATGTGGAGTCAATGCATGGACGAGAGGATATTGAGTATAGAGAGACATCTGGCTTTTGTGTATATGTAGAGTAAGCTTAATTGGGTATTTATAGTATGCGGAATGACTTAAGAAAGTTAAAACACGGAATGCCTAAAAAATGTCTAACAAAGTAAAAACACTAGAGCCTAGAGGACAGGAGCTACAAAAGAAAAAAGACAAGGAAAAAGTAAAACAATAAAACTGCATAATAGCTATCCTGTAATTATACGAATATGCATGTTAATACTGTATATTTTTTTCAACAATCTTCATCTGTATTAATTATTACTTTATTTTAGGAAAAATCAAACTTCTAATATAAATCGCCCGTTTTCCAAACATGTTCCATATTTGAATATTAACTCGACACTTTTCATATCAAGCTTTATTAAAAACACATTTCATATCACAATTTCAGAACTTTTGACACTTTTGCATTTTCTGTTAAAAATTAGATGGAATAATGCGCATGTAACATCATATACAGAGGAAGAAAATCACGTGATAAGCACATGTGAATTTCGGGCAGGGGGTAATTGCATTTGGACAGAGAGGACCTAATTTTTCCCTCCTTATACACCATTTCCCGAAAAATTTTCTCCTTCTTACACTCCATTAATTTTCTCTATCTTTCTTTTTACCAAACCTCCATTAATTTCCTTTCTCTTTTCTTCTACCTAACCATACAACATATTGAGATTAAATATCCCACATTGGTTGAAAATCATAGTTAAGTCCACTTTATAAAGTCTTGGGCAACCCTCACCTTACAAGCTAGCTTTTGAGGTTGAGTTGAACACAAGTTATGTGAGTGAACTTAGCCCAAACCATGTGGTGAACTCTAATACAACAACTAAAATTCCTCCATTAATTTTCTTTTACAAGTTTACAACAAAAATCAAAGAAAGCCATGTGAGTTGATTTAGCCCAAACCATGTGGTGAATTCTAATACAAAAACAAAAATTCCTCCATTAATTTCATTCTATAAGCACCTGATTTTCTCCCTCTGTTTATGAAGTTTCCATTCAATTTTTAATGGAATATGCAAAAGTGTTCAAAGTTCTGAAATTGTGGTATGAAATGTGTTTTTTGAAAAAGCTTAGTATGAAAAGTGTCAACTTGATAAAAGTTTGGTATGAAATGTATTTTTTGAAAAAGTTTGGCATAAAAAGTGTCGAGTTGATAAAAATTTAGTATGAAAAGTGTTTTTCCCTCTTTATATAACTTCATCCTCATATAGTTTTGTGAATTTAAATAGCAAATATAATTACATTTCATATCTCTTTTCTTAACAAAGTTTTCATTATCATATGATTGGTCGGGTCATATCCATGGATTAAAATTTTCATATTTTTCATCGAAAACATCGAAAAGTTTCCGTTTATGATAACTGAAACGAAAATCAGGTGTAATTTCGAAACAATTTATTTTGCTTTAAACTGTTATTTTTCTTAATTTAGTAACTTTTTTTACAAATTTTTCTATT
Organism: Penstemon eatonii; assembly: GCA_038501285.1. Classification (NCBI taxonomy): domain Eukaryota; kingdom Viridiplantae; phylum Streptophyta; class Magnoliopsida; order Lamiales; family Plantaginaceae; genus Penstemon; species Penstemon eatonii. The sequence continues at coordinate 66,225,717 of CM076708.1, read as the reverse complement.
GTTTCTGAAACGTTTCCGAAAACTTCTCGAATAATTTTCAATATTTAATTGACCGAAATATACACTGGAAACGAAATTTTGATCCGTAGTCATATCAAATATGAACTAAATATTTGTAAAGTGTATTTTCACCTTTGGTTGCTATCACATTTTTCATAAGAATTTCCTTTTTTAAATGTATTTATATTCTATAGAATTCTTTCATCTAGACAACAACTTATAAAGTTCTTTATTGAATAGATCTATTTATGGACCTTTATGTCTTTTTTTTAAGCTTCCAGGAATCCCTTACCCCAAATAAATGACACCACCTTTCATCACACTTTAAAGGTGGGATACAACTTTTAAATTCCAAGGCTTATACTTTTAATAATTGTTTGGGCCTCCGAGCCTTTTTCATTAAAAGCAATTTTTTAGAATAGAACTTTTTTTTTTTTTTGAGAGAATTTTTTTTACAATAGAAATCAAGTAAGATAAAATTAAAGCACTTAAGCTGAAAAGGCGGAAACTCTCGTGGCTACCATTCAGGTAGCCACTGCATGTGTATGCACACGGCACAAAAGTGAACAGGTGGAGGCTACCGGAACGTAGCCATGGAAAAAGGGCAATTATTTGCAGTTCAATAGGACATTAGGACCGGGACACTTCAACACTTTATGTTTTTTTTTTTTTTTTTGATAAATCATATCTAATCAAAATTGCATTTTTATCTTGATTTCTAAATTATTTTACAATTTTAGTAACATATCTTATAAAATTGAACTTGTAGCCTACATTCTTTAAAATATTTTATAACACTTTTTCTTCTATAGAATTGTCTCAATTTTTACTTTTCATTCGCAAGAATGTGATTTGACCTAAAGCACAAAATAAATTAATATACTAATACTAAAAGTATAGTTTTATATAGATTGAGACAAAAAGTATTAAAGGTCCATTCCATGAGACCAAAAATGTAAAAACTTTCAGCAAAAAAAACCAAGATATTAGTCAATACAAATTATAGACTCAGGAAATAGTTGGATTCATTTCTTTCAAGAAGAATGCAAACTTACTCTTGTGGTCCGTATATGATTGTGTATATGTGTGATGGAATTGTGAGGCGGGACACCTCTTGCATGCAAAAAAGCATTTTAGGTCCTTTAACTTCTACAAGTTTCGTGGAATCAAATATTTTATTTTCTGACAAGAAAATTACGTTCTATATATTTTTTGCACCAGCAATTTCGAAAATTGCCGACTATAAAAATTATTTGCCCCTATGAAAAAGATGCAATAACCTTCATCTGAACATATTGTTCGCAAAGTTGACAGTTTCTTTTAACGTCGATGTAATTTTCGACGAAATAGGGACTAAAACTGCGGAAAGTGTATTGAAATTGTTGCTACAAAATAGATATAAGATGCATTTTGCTCTCCGGAAAATCAAGTGTCCAGATCCCGCATCCTTAAGAAAGTTAAAGGACGTAAACTACTTTTTGCCCGCCTCTTGCATTTTACATGGGTCATTCCTGAGCTTAATTAGTACTGTATTTTCGCATCACTTTCATACCACATGTATGTAATTACTATTTGTAAATATATATATATATATAGGTCCACGTAATATTTATTTTTATTTGTCAGTGTCATTTAAGTTTCTCTTTCGATATATCATGTTATTAAAGTTAATTCATTCCACTAGAAAATCACCCGTAATTGAATATATATATATAAAAGTAAATTACATATGCATGACATGGAGAATATAACTAGCCATAGCCAAAAAATTAAAGTTGCTTAAAATTTACATTATAGTATTGTATATGGTGGATTTTACGGTGAGATAATTGGGTCCCCAAATGATGCATGGTCCATGCATGATGGGGTGTCAATATTCGGAAGGGGCGGATGGGGGATTTAATTTAACGGAGAGTGCAGAAATTGACGCGTCTTAGCAATTAGATATATAGATATATTAATGCATGCAGTTGTTCACTGCACCAGGGTGGTAAAAGGAGAGGACCCTTTTCTTTTTCTGAACGCTAAAATTAAGAAAGGGACATGTGATCTACGACGCACAATATTTTATATTTCCGTCCCGGACGTAGAATCAATTTTAGAATATTTTGCTCCACATTCCATTTCATATACGTATATATTTTTAAACTCAAATCTACTTACTTCACCAACTAAATAATTCTTTTTTTTTTTTAAATAAGAAACATTCTTTAAAATTAATCAGTGCAATTTACTAAAGGATGCCCCCATCACAATATATATAGAGCTAGTATTTTTTTTTTTTTGGTTTCCCAAGGGTTTAATCTCTTTCGAGACGCGTCAGACACATAAAATGGGAACCTCTCCCAACAGAAATTCGAACCTGAGTTCGCTATTTTGTAGTGACTAATCCCTTCCACTAGACCAATCACCTGTTGGTAGTATTTTTTTTTTAAAACAGCTAAATAGTACAATTTTGAGACCTCAATAACTTCATCATGACGTCACTCATGAGATAACTCTACACTATGTCATACCCATGCTGTTCAAAATTTAAGCACTGAAAAAGCCAAATGGTTTGAATGCATTGAACAAGTTGTATGCTTGTACTTCCATCAGTTTTTTTTTTTTTTTTTTTTGGAAAAAAGAATGAGTTACAAATAAAATTTTGGTTATATTCCTAACAAACAAATGGTCGTTTATTAAAGTGAAACGGTGAATACAAAATTACATCAATCACTACGTTAGAAAATTTATACCATACAAGTATATATATATATATATATATATATATATATATATATATATATATATATATTCGGCTATTATCAAGGTACAAACATAAATTAATTAACCATACTACTATTAAATTAAAGAAATGCCAATTATTAGTATGATTCGAGTCTGTCAATTTGGTATTATCTAGAATTTGAGGTGATTAAGAAAAATTGTTAGTTATTCAACTATGTGAATTCATTTTCTCATAATTTTTTACTCCAGTCTTTTAAAATGTACACCATCTCTTACACAATATTACTAATAAATATAATCTATGTATGCCAATACTAGCTAATTTTTAATCACCATTTTTCAAGGTCAGATAATCTAAAAATATTCTTTATTTTTTTATTCCAAAAATATAGATGTGTTTATTTTATTTTTATTTTCTTAATCCGCAACTTTCTTTTTAACAGAATTTTATCATGGATTTCCCATCATTTTGGTCCATTTCAATTTACAACGGACTTTCTTCCTCTCTAGTTTGCGGGGAAATCAAGCGAATATTTAAATATTTTGGTGGGCTTTGCGTTGGATGGTCCAAATCTTGAATGAAAGGTTGTTGGCCAATGACGTGGTTAGGCCCTATTCTCTAATCTCGTTAATTGCTGGTCATGCATATACTAATTATTTTCTTTTCTTATTTTCTCAATTATTTGAATTGGACTTGACATAGACACTCCCTAATGACCTAGTTCCATCATAGGGTCCATTTCTGATTGAATTAAGAGAGATTTATTCAAGAATATTAGTCTACTTCGTCTTCCCTAATTTCTTTGGCTATTAAAGCGTCTTGTAACAAGGTCCCATAAACTTAATTTGATATCTTTTTATTAATTTCATAAATTACATTACAAGTGCAATGCAATCAATTGCTTTAAAATTGGATGTAATTCTCTAGAGAGTAATCAGTAACAAATCAAGTACAATACATCGTTTTGTAATTGAATGAATTGGGTTAAACTAGATATATATGCATAAGAATTTTCCCATGTCTATTTAAAATCTTCAGGTTCATAATTAAACTCGATGACAATCATGAAACGGGGGAGGATATTTAAACGGCTTAGCGGAAATCTTGTGCCTTGACCATAATTGCTTGGTGGTGGAGGCAATAGATTTATTACCTTAATCTAGGGATCGACATGAAATATTATAAAACTAATTTACTAAAAATATCAATTTCGATGTGATATACTTTGCAAGGTTTTGTATCAATACTTTAATATATAGGATAACTTCGTACAGATTTTTCATAACATTTAGCATCGTACTTATTAACATTGATATTAGTTTGAGCATCAATGACATTAAAATAAACTTATTTCAATCTTCCACAAAAAATAAGTTACTGGATCTAACTTATATATTAAGAGAGAATTTCACTTTTGACATCATAATTATATCTATTTTAAGGATTTGATACCACAACTATTTATGTCGATACATTTTATACCATATCTCAAATCAACTTTACACATTTAATACTTCCGTCAAATTAATGACGGAACTGTCACGAGATTGTCACGTGCTCGTTAGTTCTCGTAAAATCTGAATTGAGAATTTCACTCTTGATACCACAATTATACCTACTTTAGGGATTTGATACCACAACTATTTATGTCGACGCATTTGATACCATATCTCAAATCAACTTTACACATTTAATACTTCCGTCAAATTAATGACGAAATTGTCACGAGATTGTCACGTGCCCGTTAGTTCTCGTGGAATCTGAATTTGGGGGAAGACCCATTCCATGTGGCATCGTTTTTGGGGGAAAAATTGATATGTCAGCTGCCCCAATTTCATTACATAAAAGACGGTCACATATGCAGAGCCCTAATTGTCTTCCTCTTCATTCACAATCACAAAAGCAAAAATATCTTCCTCTTCAACTGCAAAGCCCTAATTGTCTTCCTCTTTGAGAATGGTGGTTTCTTGACAAAAACACTTCAACACCCTTTCAGTGCTGAAATAATTAACGCCTGGAGTTTACAGTTGAAGAGGAAGACATTTTTGCTTTAGTGATTGTGAATGAAGAGGAAGACAATTAGGGCTCTACATATGTGATCGTCTTTTATGTAATGAAATTGGGGCAACTGACATAGCAATTTTCCCTCCAAAAACGATGCCACCTGGAATGATTCTCCCCCCAATTCAGATTTCACGAGAACTAACGGGCACGTAACAATCCTTGACAATTCCGTCATTAATTTGACTTGACGGAAGTATTAAATGTGTAAAGTTGATTTGAGATATGGTATCAAATGTGTCGACATAAATAGTTGTGCTATCAAATCCCTAAAGTAGGTATAATTGTGGTATCAAAAGTGAAATTCTCAATTCAGATTTCACGAGAACTAACGGGCACGTGACAATCTCGTGACAATTTCGTCATTAATTTGACGAAAGTATTAAATGTGTAAAGTTGATTTGAGATATGGTATCAAATGTGTCGATATAAATAGTTGTGGTATCAAATCCCTAAAATAGGTATAATTGTGGTATCAAAAGTGAAATTCTCTCTATATATTAATTATCAAGTTAGCTCAGGAGATGATAACTGTGAGAACCATGAATATAAGAATTTATCTAAGTTAAATGTAGCCCCCTCCCTTTATCCTAAAAGATATGATTAACCCAATCTAATCAATCGACACCGTCATAATTATATTACACCAGCGACTAGCTCTATATGTGGATGCATGCTTGCCAGATGTATTCAATTTTTCCGGGACAAACATGCATAATATAGAGCATATATTTACACGCACGCATGCAGGCATGCAGCAGTTTTAGAGATGATATTTAATTTGCATGCACTACTAATTATTGAACAAAAGATTAATTATCCACATGCAACTAATTTACATGATCGATGCATGCTTAGTTCTAAGTATAACTAAATAATTAATCATCACTAGCTACTTCCCATGGTTTTATTTGTTTCTTATATATATATATATATATGCACTTAGAATTAGAGAAGTTTAGGCGCAGCTAGCGCAGCAGCTAGAGATTTGTTGATTGATGAAGGCTAATTGGCTGGCCATATATATATATATATCACGTGGTGATCTCACTGTATTGGGTGAATCAAGTAGAGAGCCTCATGGGTTTACATGATCTGCTCGTGGGTGCGGCAGGGATATCTTCTTTAAAATTTTAAACTAAAAGACGTAGTACTGCATGGGCTAGCTTCTTTCTCATCATCTTTGACAAATGGCAAAACCCTGGTTGGTTAAATTCTCTAACTCTAAATATATATCACGTGCCTTGACCGATAAGCAGGCGTCTTAAAATTTCGACACATGGCTTTCTTCGGTGGGTTACAACTTACAAGTATGCATGATAATTAAGAGGACATGTTTCAGCTTCGGTACCGGGACATTAATTTTTAGTTGCACCTTTCATCATATGTATTATGTATATACCCACCGTAAATTATACTATAATTATTTGGACAGGATTAGTCACATGTGTTTGTTAACTCTGTATTTTGGAAGGAAAATCCACGTACATTTCTTTGGCGGTATGTCAACTAAATTATATTTATATATATATCCTTCTTTTTTTAATCTCAAATACACGTACGCCTATGATCATATGTTCCCTTGACATTGCATATTCTCTGTAATCAGTAAGGAACTAAACTGAAATATCCTTAACAATACAAACTAGAATAGGTAATTAAGCATATATATATATATATGTAAGTTATATATATAATTTAATTCTCTTGACTATGTAATCTTGAATTTGCCCCCAATTCTCATGTTTTGTACATTGCATTTTCTGTAACGAACTAAAAAAGAGTGCAAGGTCCTTAAGAACAAAAATTAGAATAGGTATTAATTAAGGATATATAGAAGTGGAGTTTTCAAAGTTGATATACTGCATGTCAACTTAAGAGCTATGTTTGGAAACAGGAGAACACGTGCCCCTGACAGATTCTAAATTCAATCTAAATCTGGTTTGGTATATCTAAGATGATACGATCGATTATTCATTTTGGCAGCATTTTCACATTCACGTGGCATGCAGTATGCATCCTTCATTCAGATTACGTATGTCTCAGTTCCTGAAGGCTGAAACACATCATACGTCAAGGCAGATGAGACCGACATAATATATACATTTGTAAATACATTAATTACTGTCAAATATTTAACCGAGGTTCAAGACTCTGATTTGGAATTGATCCTATATATCACATATGTTATGTGTATTTAAGATGGAAAGTAAGTTGGTTTCTTAAAAGTTTATATTTAGTAATTTAACATCAAATATCTGAACCATTTTATTAAACATAATGTCAAAGTGAGAATTAGTTGTTGTTTATTTGTTGTCCATGTTGTTTAAGATGGAATGTGTTTTTTCAAAATGATTGGTATCAAATATGTAAAAATAAGGTAATTATATATATACAAAGTCAAATTTTCTCAATTTTTATTATTGTGTCTATTACGTACTTTTCTGTACCAATATAGTTGGACCTCTACTACCAATTGTAAAGTTGAGCGCATGATGATGTAACTTGTACTCTTAATTATATTTGTACTGACACACAACCAAATATCATACTATTAGGAAATCTCCGATCCTAAGGTGAGGAGGAGGGGTTGGTCGGGAATGGAAAGGATGAGGGAGAAGGCTAACCTCTCCCTTTCCCTCGGCCGTGTGGACCTGCTGCACAGGCGTGAGAGTTTGCAGCCAAGAATGTCGCTTGCTTCTTCCCTTTTTTTTTGTGTTAATTCTTATGTTTAAAATGGGAAATAATTTTATTTTGGTTTATTAAAAAAATTAACTTAAATGAAAAGGTTTATTTTCAAATTTTGTGTATGATTTATTAAAATTGTATTTTATATTACATCTTTAGCATTATTAGTATTAATTTTGAAAATATAAATTTGTGTACAACTTTAGACAATAAGTACAAATATGGAAAAGTTTATTTTAAAATTTTAATTTAATTTAATAACATACTAGTTTAAACATTGTTGGTTTGAATTTAATTTTTTTTATACCAATCGAGCTTTAATACTATTCGAACTCGAGTATAGTTTGATATATATTTAATGCAATTTTTTTGTTTAAATTATAATATGATTTAATTTAACACAAATACGATGATATAATTAACAAAATTATAGTAAAATAACTTATGATTCATATTGAAACACTTACACAAATACGAATACATACTAAAAATATCGATATTATTATATTATTATTATTATTATTATTTGTTGTTTATTATCATTATTATTAAATGCCATTTATGTATTATTATTATTATTATTATTAATTTTTATTTATGTCATTAATATTAATTGTCATTTATGTATTATTATTATTATTATGAGATTGTTGGTGGAAAGAAAAATAATTTTGGAACCCTAACCATTGAAGACGAGCCAGGGAAGGGGAGAGGGGGCATGTAAGCTATTGGAGATGACCTTAGACTGCGGAAACCCACAACCCGAGCCTCTAATGCCAAAAAAGCACTTGTTGCCATATATACTCGTCCTAATACCTATATTATTCTGTAAAAAAAACATAATTCGATTTTTACTCACAAATTGGCGGTTGTAGCACCATGCTACACCAAAAAATTGTCACTTTTCAAATGAGGGAATTGGATATTTTCATATCAAATTTTTACCTACTTTAAAGATTTGGTAACAAACTTTCACAAAATGACACATTTAATATCAAAATTGAAGGACTTTTTTTACATTTTCCTTCTCCGTCGATTTTTTGGGGGGCAAATTTTGTGTTCTTTATATGGATGAAAAGTTCTTATCGAGAGCTTTATAATGGTACAAGTTTCAATTATATTAATGAAATGCAATAAATAATCCGCAAAAAAAATTAAAAAAATTCGGGATATTAAACCAAATTAAATCATTTATCATGATTTGCAAGGAACACAATAATTTTCAGATAAGATATAGGGCACAAAAGATTGCTATGGTAAAAAAAAAATGGAGCATTTTAGGCATAAAAAAATCAACATTAAAACTTAAGCAAATGTGAAAAAAGTCCTTCAATTTTAATATTAACTGCGTAGTTTTTTTAAGTTTTGATACCAAATATCTAAAGAAAGTAGAAGTTTAGTGTAAAAAATACAATTTCCTCTTTTCCAATATACCCTTTTTTTCAAAATTTAGAACTCACTCAACAAAGAAACTACCCGATCAAGACAAGGAAAAATAAAAATAGGTATGAGTTGATTTTTTTGTTAATCATCATGTCTTTGATGTACCTTCGTTTATAGTCACAATCAATGTTTTAAAAATTGGACCGGATATCGAACCGATAGCTTTACTGGTTATTGATTAGATTGGTTTAATCGTTTTAACCACTGGTCCAATCGGTGTGACGTCATTACAATATATTTTTTTATTTTTAATTTTAATTTTAATGTATGTAATCAACTATTTAAAAAAAAAATTATTCATTTTTTCAAGTTTATTTCCATAAACTAAATGTTTATCTCATGATCAATTATTTTTCCTACAAAATTTGAGATTTTTTTTTTTTTTTTTTTTGAGAAGAAATTTGAGTTGAGAATGAATGATAGCAACAACATTACAAGAATGATAACATGATACCAACGCAATAATTCAAATTATAATAAACACCATATCAAAAACAATAATTTTATTACTAATTAACTATGAAAAAGAGAAATTATTGATGAATTTTGTCATTGAATTATATAAAAAAAATTACTTGAAGTTTGTGAAAAAAATGACTTTTCTAACGAATTCGATACTCAAATATATTTATATAACTTATTATATATAAGATTTTTTTTTTCTTGTTGATTTTGTTTAATTCAAAGTGAAAAATAGAAAAAGAGATGTGAGAGTATTGTTGAAGTTTAAAGGTCGCGGAAGAGAAATAAAAATCCGTATCATAAACTTTTTATTTTTATAAGTGAACCAGTGGTTCAATCGGTTTACTGGATCATTGGTTTTACCGATTTTTTATCAATTTTTTTCGGTTCAAACTGGTCAGGAACAAAGCTGATTTTAGAGGATTAACCGGACCGGAATGGCAACTGATTACCGATTAAACCGATCAAATCGACCTATCCGGTCCGATTTTTAAAACACTGATCACAATGTGTAGTGGACTTTCCTTAGTTGAATTTCGCATATATTTTATTCATATTCATAATTTAGTATATTATTTAAGAATATATATATATATATCAAGCTAAATTATAATCCAAAGAATTTTATGCATGTCTATAGGAATACCAAAAATATTATGTGATAAAATGAGAATATATAATATAATTGTGATGTTTGTTATGTTGTGTGGTAACAGCCAACTAAATTATTTTACTGATAACCCTACATTAAATAGTCTCCATTATATATGTATAATAATTTATGAAAAAAAATTCACATCATTTCTTCGACAAATTACAAAGTATAATTATTATTTTTTTATTTATGAAATTTGATTTTGTAATCAAATATAGCTTATATTGGATTCGTGATTTTTTTTTTTAAACTAGGAATAAGACAAATTAGAAAAATAATCAGAGTATGTATTTTCCATATATAATCTCAACATTAAATTCGTAAGTTCAATAAAATCTCACCCATTGACCTCCCAATCATGGGTTAAAGTTTTTTTTTTCGGGGTATGTTTCGGTTGGTTAAATGTTGTTAGAAACTTCTTTCTAGCATTTTTCGATAATCTTTGAGAAACATTTAAAAAAATTATAAATTAAAGAAAAATAGTGAAGTAGAAATGTAAAAGCACTAATTAATTTTCATTTTAATCAATTAAAAAACAGAACTTTTTTGGTTATTTTCGTTATACTCCATGATTGTAATTGTGGACAAGGAGTACCTAAATGAAAATTGTCGAAGTCCAAAAGATATATAAATCTGTTCGCAATGAGAACTAATATACAAAATACTCGAGCCCAAAATGTTATATGTTCTAGATCTGTAGTTATTTAAATATGGGCCGAGTATGTTTAAAGGCCAGGCCTTTCAAAATGGGTATTTTACAGCAGTGTATATTTTTTTTTGGTTTCCCAAGGTTTAATCCCTTTCGAGGCACATGCAATATTTTAAAAACCAGACTGGATATCGAACCGGTAGTCTTACTGGTTACTGATTAGATCAGTTTAACCGTTTTAACCGCTGATCCAACCGGTATGACGTCATAACAATATAATATTTTAATTTAATATATGTAATCAACTATTTAAAAATATATATTATTCATTTATTCAAGTTTATTTCCATAAACTAAATGTTTATCTCATGATTAATTATTTTTCCTACAAAATTTGAGTTAAGAATGAATGATAGCAACAAAATTACAAGTATGATAATATGATATCAATGCAATAATTCAAATTATAATAAACACCATATCAAAAACAATAATTTTATAACTAATCACCTATAAAAATGAGAAATTATTGATTAATTTTGTCATTGAATTATATAAAAAAAATATACTTGAAGTTTGTGAAAAAAATGATTTTTCTAATGAATTTGATACGTACTCAAATATATTTATATAACTTATTATATATAAGATTTTTTTGTTTCTTGTTGATTTTGACATTTTGTTTAATTCAAAGTGAAAAATAGAAGAAGAGATGTGAGAGTATTGTTGAGGTTTAGAGGTCACGGAAGAGAAATAAAAATCCGTAGCGTAAACTTTTTATTTTTATAAGTGAACCAGTGGTTCAATCGCTTCACTGGTTTTAGAAGTTTAACCGGACCGGATTGACAACTGGTTACCGGTTAAACCGGTCGAACCAGCCGATCCGGTTCGGTTTTTAAAACACTGGTGTCAGGTACATAAAGTGGGAACCTCTCCCAACAGGGATTCGAACCTGAATCCGCTATTTTGTAGTGACTAGTCCCTTCGACTAAACCAATCAACTGTTGGTATTTTAAAGCAGTGTACTAGTCGAGCACTCGAGTGGTAGACTATCTTGGACGGTCCAAAATACCTTTTCTTTTTGTATGTTTTTTTTTTTTTTATAGCCTTTTTGTAAGTATTATTTCAAACGGAAATTACATGGTGCGTTAGTATACGTGTTCTGTATCCATATAGTAATTTACACAAATATGATGTCACAAATAATCATCATTCTTAAGCCAAAAAGAAAATCACAAAGGGTGAAATACAATTTCCCTCGTAAATTATGAGGGTGGTATCAATTATCCCCCTAAAGTATCAATTGTAACATTTATTCCTCTATATTATAATTTTGTAGTATTTATTCCAAAAATATCATGCCTGTTCATAAATAATAATTTTTTTTATTAATTATGAATTCATTCATCCACCAAACAACATTTTTTTTCTCTTAATTTTCATCTCATTTTTATAACCGAAGAAAACAAAAAAAATGAAGAAACTGAAACATAATATTGTTTGGTGGATGGATGAATAAATTCATAATTAATAAATATTTTATTTTTGATAAAGAAATAAAGAAATTTAAACACAATATTATTTTGTGTTAAACTTGAATTTTGAAAGAAAAAATTTAAATGAGTATTACTTAACATTTTGAATAATAATTCGTACCGAAATTAAATAAGATAATTAAAACCAAATAAAAACTCAGAAAAATATAAAGAAAAAAATTGAGATATAAATAAAAAAAATTGAAACAATCAAGAAAACAAATTGAAACAGAAATAAAGAAATAACATGAGATGAAAATAAAAAAAATTTGAGACCATAAACCGAAGGAAACAAAAGAAATGAAGAAATAAAAACATGATATTGTTTGATGGATGAATGGATTCATAATTAATAAAGATACAATTTTATTTTAATAAATTAATAAAAAAGTTTTTATTTATGTAAGGGGGGTATTTTTGTACTACAAAACTGTAACATAGGGAGGTAAGTTTTACAATTGATACTTTGAGAGGATAATTGATATCACCGTTGTACTTTAAGGGGTAGAATTGTATTTGACCCTATCACAAATAATGTCGTTATTTTAATGGGCCGTCAACATTTAATTTGTTATAATGGACCATTATGGTTATTTTATTTTTTTATTTTAATGGGCCGTCGACATTTATATAGTGTTAATGGACCAACCATCATTATGGTAAATAATTAAACAATGAGAATAAACACTCCTAAATCTAAGAAAATTTGTTTATATCATCCATCGTGGTACGAAATAATCTCTTATAGTAAAATATATATATATATATATATATATATATATATTATTTCGTATATATAATATATATATATAAAATTGTTATTATTCTCTCAAATATTCCATTTAATAATTAATCTATTTATATAGCAATGGACTCTCCCTTTCTTTTACTTAAGGAGAGAAATAAACTAAAATGTAAAAACAAAAGCAAAAACAAAGAAAACACATGCATGTCATGTAAAAACAGAAAAGAAAAGATTAGCATTGGTTCATGCCGAACCTATATACCCAAGTTTCTATATATAACTAAACTAAATGGGGACCTAATTATTTAAGCTTTAATGTATAGGAACATGGTGGGGGACCCTTTGCAGCCGGAACGAATATTGTATTTCACAGGTTCCAGAAGAATATATTTTTTTTTGTCTTATGTCTTTCATACTTTAAGGATAAATAAAATAAATATTTTAATATAATGGGTGAAATTATGAAAATCCGGAAAATCAAAATGGATAATCTATATACCGAGGCGTGATTGGGTATTGGCTAAAGCAAATTATAGTATGTTGTTACATTTCCATTTAACATCACATTTGTTAGATAGGTAAATGGGAAAAGCCAAATTCTCAACGCCACTCCTCTTCCAATCAAAATTCCTCTGTTTCTCTCTTCTCTACCTCTTCTCAGCACTTTTCTTGGCCGTCTATTTCACTTTCTCAACCAATAAATGCATTTTCCGATCATCTCCTTTTGATCCAATTCAATCCCCACTCTTCTCTTATCCTTCATCTTATGGGGAACACAAATATGCTATACCTACAACACGTTCTTCATGCAATTCCCCTGTTTATTTCTCTGGTAAATATTCGTTCTTGATTTAAATATATTGATTCTTGATGAAATTTTGGATAACGGGTTTTTTTTTTTTTTTTTTTAGATTATTGGGAAGTTTTGACGGAATTCCAAGAATTATGTGGCAATGTGTCGATTTTAGGGTCGAATCCTCTGAAATATATGCAGGGGACTGCTGAGAGTTTTGGTGGGAATTTCAGTGTTGAGAAGAGAACATCTTTTCTTGATTCTGTTGATGATGGAAATGAAATCCCGTGTGGATTCTTTAAAAGCTTTCCAATTAGTAACTCTGGTTAGGTTTTTACTAATTTTTCTTTTTCTCTTAATCATTGTAGATTTTGTGGATTTTTACAGGTGTTTATTTTTCATTTTATTGCCAGATCGAATTGCTATGGAAAAATGTGATGGGTTAGTTGTAGTCTCAGCCATATTCAATGATCATGACAAAATTCGGCAACCAAGAGGCCTAGGATCAAAAACCCTAGATTATGTATGTTTCGTCATGTTTGTAGATGATTTAACAATGAAAAGATTGGATTTCCATAATATAATTTCAAGAAAATCTAAAGAGTATAAGATTGGGGCATGGAGGATTGTTAAGGTTTCTGATGAGTACTTGTACAATAATGCTGCAATGAATGGAATAATACCTAAGTATTTAATTCATCGGCTTTTTCCGAATTCAAAATACAGTATATGGATTGATGCTAAGTTGCAGTTAGTTGTGGATCCATTTTTGTTGATTCATTCATTAGTTGTGAAGGAGAATGTGGATATGGCTATTTCAAGACATCCTTATTTTTTTCATACAATGGAAGAGGCAATGGCAACTGCAAGATGGAAGAAATGGTGGGATGTTAATGGATTGAAAATACAAATGGAAACTTATTGTGAGAATGGCTTGCAACCATGGAACTCAAATAAGCCTTATCCCACAGGTAAAAAAAATATGTTTACATTTATGATTATTACTTTGCAGATTTTATTTTTCTCAATATAAACTTTAATTTTTTATTCTTGAGATTTTGTTATAACTTGTGCATAGAAACCATTGTAAAGTACTAGTTGAAAGTGGACCATATGCTAGTCTCTTTTGGTTATTGTCTAGTTTCTAAAAGCCACATGGTATAAGATTCTATCCCCATGAAATTTTCAGGAACTAATTTTTTTTGAGTTGTGTTAAAGAACTTTTTTTTTTTGAGTTAAGGGTTGTAATTGTTTGTGCATATGACAAGTTTAAATGTTATATTTGGGTGTTATGTGTATACAAGTAACGACAAGTACTTAAAAATTTAAAATTTACGTGGGTCCATTTTGTACGAGGCATTATATACATAATTGTGATATGGAAAGGAGCAATGATCCATTTATAGGTGAAGTCATAGGGAAATTATGTGTCTACCGTCATAGATAAAATATAAAGGTGAGACAAATGAAATGTATGGATTTCTAGGTTTAATGTGAATTATGTATTTAAAATTGTATTTTACCAATAATTACTAGTCCTTTTCAACTTTTCTTAAGCAACAAGCTCTTTCTTCATGATTAAACTACCTTCTTTAATGTTGTGACTTGTGAGTAGTGTTTTCTAAGAAAGTAATCAATTTTTGGATTTGTTCTTGGAATGCTATTTGTCCCGTGCAATTTTCTTCTGGGGTCTTCTTTTTATCAACTTGGATAGTTATTTATTTTACGAAGGTTCCTGTCTCTGTCACCTAAAACTATGGGAAAAACAGAGGTTTGACTTGGTAATAGAATTCTTTAACATAACATGAAGGAAAAGATTTTTTTTTTTTTTTATACAGCTAATGAGCTTCTTTTTATATTACTCCATTATTATTATGAATTGTGATGCTTGAATGTTAACTATTTGTGTTATTAAAGAAAGCACTTTAATTTTTATATATTTATGGTTGACAAATGGTTATACTCGTAATCATAAACATTGTAATTTTGCTTCTATTTAGCAAATCACCTGATTTGACGGTGAAATCATGCCTTTGTTTTTTCAATAAATCTCCTGTCACATGACATTTAGTGTTAATACTAAAAAAAAGCAGGGTCTTTTTTGAAAAGCAGATGTACCTGATAGTGCTCTTATATTGAGGAAACATAGTGTTGCTAGCAATCTTTTCTCATGTCTTTTATTCAATGAACTGGAAGCATTCAACCCAAGAGATCAATTACCCTTTGCTTATGTGAGAGACAAAATGAATCCAAAGCTTAATTTGAACATGTTTGAGGTTGAAGTCTTCGAGCAAGTGGCAATTGAATACAGGCACAACCTTAAACAAGGTGGGCCCAAAGTTAAAAGGGCCAGCTCTGATTTGTTTTTAAATGGAAGCTGCAGCAAATGTGAAGGGTACCTTGTAAAAATGTGGGGTGAATCCCATGATTGATGATTTTTTTCTCGTCATTCAATTTATTTATTTTTTCCCATTCACGGAATTAAAGACAACTAAGCAAATAAAGCTGACAGGTTGGCAGTAAATTCGTTTTAATGTTCAATACGGCAATCATAGGTGGTTCAACTTTTGGGTGTGTTTCGGTTGGAGGTTATGAAAACTTTTGATATAATGTGAGAGGGGGTCAGTAAATCTGTTTTGTAAATGAAAAATTATTGAGAAAATTTGTAAAATTGGTCCGTAACTATTGTTCATTGGCAAAAAGGTCTTATAATTTTCTGGTTTGATAAAAAAGTCTTGTAACTAATATATGTTGGTAATATAGTCCTATTTCGACCCAAATCGCCAACGTATCCTCCAAGTCACTCACCCCTTGTTGACGTGGGATATTAACACCCTTACTCACATGCCTCCCGGATTTGAGTTCAATATACACAAAAATAAAGGAGAATATATTTGATGCATCTATTTGAGTTCAACACACACAAAAATAATACGTCTCCTATATTTCTTAAATTATGGGACATGCAAGCATTATGACTGCTAAAACTCTGGTTAAAAAGTCTGTCTACAAATGAAATCAGTATCATTATGTTTGATATATCAGAAAGATTCAGGGTATTGCCATCAACAGTATGAAAAAAGTGCACTTCGTTGTCTCACTACTTCTGGACATGCATCAATGAAATAGAAATATGTCCTGAATGCTAAAAAACAAAATTATTTATTATTAGCAATAGATCTAGTACGTATATATATACTTTCAATATACTTTGTCATTAACACATGAAAATTTTATTTAATTAAAGTTGGTTTAGCTACAGGAAAAAATACCTCTTATGATTTGTCTAATTATAAAAAAAAATTGTGTTATTTTTATTAGCAAAAATTCTCGTGTACTTTTTTATTAAAAAAAATACTTATTTAAAACTTATTCTTAAAACATAGGAAAGTTTTATCAATTTTTTAAATAAATAGGGGAATTGTTGCGAAATTTCAAAGTTCAAGTACGATTGTTGATAAATTTTTAGATTTAGAGGGATGTTTTTGATTTTATTTCTATAGGAATATAATTACTTACATAAAATATAAATACATAGGAGTTTAATTTGCTAATATTAATAGTACATGGGTTGATAGTTAGTTGCATTTCTTAAATTGAGCTAAGCCTAAGCAACACCTTTCGTGACCGTGAGGGCGTAAACAAATACTCCACCGTCCACGGATCCTCAATGCAAACTCTCCACGGCCCAAATTATTTCAGAAAATAATAGTTGAATCATTTAAGGAACTCATTTTCTTTTAATTTGGTTTTCCTACTATTTATATTTCCTTTTACATGACAGAGACTTGTTTAATTAATACTATATCAACTCTTAAATTGTTTATATAAGAAAAATCTTAGGGTCAATTGCTAATATTTTTGGATAGTTGATTTAAAGTTTTATATGTGAAATAAATCATGGTCTACATATGGTTTCTACCAAAAAAAAAAATTAATAAATATGATTTGTACTTTCTAAGTTTGTTATTTTCAAAAGTTGCAACTATCAACTTACTTCTTAATTCCGAGGTATCTTATTTTAATGATAAAGTTGAGGTCCGAAATCCTAAAGGTTTTGGATTTGAATTCCACATAAAATGTGGTTATTTATCTGGCGTAATTATTGTTTATTAGTTAGCTGCCAAAATTTATCACATATATTTTATGGCCGATAAATTAATATCAAAATTCACAAGTTTAAAGCTAGCATTTAAATCACAAATGTCATAATAGTTAAATTGACAATCCTGTTTAATAAATTTTATATATTATATAATATTTTATATGAAATCTGGAAAAATAAATATCAATTAGGTTTAACATATAATATATAATAATTAAATAATATTTTATATAAATTTGAAAAAATAAATATCAATTGAACTTAATATATTTTTTAAATTTAAAAAAATCTTTTAAACTATTTAGATTTTACATATAATATATATATAAATTAAATAATATTTAATATAAAATCTGAAAAATAAATTAATCTTTTTAAAATGCAAATAATCCCTCTTTTTATCTATCCAATACAATTTTTTTATTGTCCTTAACCCAATATAGAAGAAAATGAAAAAGACTGGACGTACATATATCCACTCCAATTCTTACAGCTGTCGTAAATCTAAAAGAAGAAATGAATAAGTTTGGGAATATATTTATTATTTTTCTTTGTATTATTTGAATTCTTCTATTGTCCTCATTCCGAATTTAATTAAATGAGAAAATGAACAAGTCTTTTTTTTTTAAATGAGAAAAGCATGAGAAAATTAACAAGTTTGGAAATACATTTATTCATTTTCTTTATATCTATCCAATATTGTTCTAAACCCAGTTGAAGAAAATGAATAAGATTGGAAGTACATATATTGTTTTCCTTTTAATAATATGCATATATAGTCCAATTCTTACTGTCGGAAATCCAACAGAAGAAATGAGTAAGTTTGGAAATACATTTAATATTTTCCTTTGTAACTGTTCAATTCAATTCTTTTAATTTCCACAATAAATTTCATCATATCCTCTAATAATCGTGAAATCAGAATTGTAATCAATTTCCGCCATTGGATTTGGATTCAATAATATATAGTTGAATTCAATACCATAAATAATCCTTTGAACTCGATCTCGAAATAAATATTAAATATTAGCAATGAAAGAACATTTCAAACTGGATTCTATAAGATCAATATAATGAATGAGTAACAATTAAAATCAAATCTACAACTCTAGCAACCAAGCATCACACAAAGGGTATTTACGTAATTTCATTCCAGGCTCACGCATCCCTTTCCTCCCTATAAAAAGAATCCCAAACCCCCCATCCAAAACACACACTCCCAAAATCTCATAATTCAAATCATTCCAACAAATTAAAATGGCATCCCACCGCGTGAACGCCGAGGTGTACACCGGCCACGAATTGAGCAAGGCGAAATCCGTAGAGCTTCTAGAAAAAATGAACCTCCCCAAAGGCCTCCTCCCTCTAGACAACATCCTCGAAGTCGGCTACAACGAGGAAACCGGATTCGTGTGGCTGAAGCAGAAGGAGAAAAAGAATCACATGTTCCGTGCCATCGGTCGTAGCGTTTGGTACGACAGGGAGGTCACGGCGTTCGTCGAGGACCGTCGGATGAAGCAGGTGACAGGTGTCAAGAGCAAGGAGCTTCTGGTCTGGCTCACAATTCATAATATTTCGATTAAGGACCCTAGCTCTGGCAATATTACGTTCTCAACCGCTACTGGGTTGTCTAGGACTTTCCCAGTGTCGGCGTTTGAGGAGGAAGAGGTGGAGAAGAAATGATTAGATTAATTAATTGGATCGGGAGGGTAGACTCTGGGATTGGATTTTATGATCTTCAATTCTTTATTTTGTTTTTCTGCTACTTATTAGTTGAAGTGTTTGCTTGAAGGTTTAACCAAGTAATTGATTGGGTGTGTTAAGTATCTGAACTGTAGAGTGTGGATTAATTATCCACATTTACGGTGGATTACTTGATGTATTTAGTTAATTAAGTTTGGTATAAAGTAAATTATATTACTATACCTATAAAATATTAAAGGTTTAATCTATTAAGAATCGATTTGTTTTGTCTATATGCCTTGAACTTGGATCTTTTTTCCGATAGGTTAGCGACAAATTATTTAAAATAATAATATTAAAAATAAATAAAAGTTAGTTCAACGGCAAATTATGAAGAAAAATAAAAATAGGTCAACGACATGTTCATCTGAATATTTATAGTTTATTGCAAATTACATCATGTGATATATATAATACTATTTAATTTACCTTCATATTATTTGAAAGAAATTTTTTTACCTTTTTATAATTTCATAAAAGTTTAATGTTTTCTCTT
Organism: Penstemon eatonii; assembly: GCA_038501285.1. Lineage (NCBI taxonomy): Eukaryota > Viridiplantae > Streptophyta > Magnoliopsida > Lamiales > Plantaginaceae > Penstemon > Penstemon eatonii. The sequence goes on along the minus strand of CM076708.1, from coordinate 66,205,611 downwards.
ATTGTTATTTTACTTCAAATTTTTAGACATTTTAAACTTAAACAAAAATTGACAAAAACTACATTTCTTATCTATTATTATACTTTGATCCAGTTAACTTATAAATATGGCATCCACATGTGTTATTTAAAGTTTGATATTAAAAGTGTTTTTCCCTCATTTTTTATCCCTTTAAACTTACAGTCAGGTTGCATTTTTCCCTTTAATTCCAATTTTTTGCGTTGTACACCCCAAACATATATTAATGCTATATTTTCTCCCTAAACTCTTTTCCAATCATTTTCTCAGCCAAAAATTCAAAGTGGAAAGTGCAATAAGGTGTAAGTCGGGGGTGGGGGGATGCAACTTAATTTGATGTAAGTTAAGGAGGCAATACTCAATTTTTTGCAACCAATTATTAGTTAAAGTGCTAAAAACATGGAATTTTAAAAACCATGTATGATCGTAACAGGATATATAATATATACTAAAAAAAAAAAACTCTAGTACAAAATTTACAAATATATTATTTAAACATTATAGAGTGCAACATTAATGTAAGTTCAGGATGGACAGTGTAAAAATTTCTTCCTTATTTCTAATAAATTTCATCTCTTTCCAAAAAAAAGAAAACTCTCAAATAATCAAAATTTTATGTGAAAAAATCTCTTAAGTAATGCACTTTGAAATATTTTAGGGAAAAATGCACTATACACCCCCTCTGAAAGTTATATATTTTGAATTTTACCACTAGAAAGTATAAAATAAGTACATATAAAATCAGTTGTATTTTTTTCCCTCAAATGATTTTAAGTCAATTCATGTGAGGGGCACATGTACATTTTTCGTCAAATAAAAATTGCATAAAATAATTTGAGGTGTTAAAGTGCAACTAATTTTATTTTTATGGGGTAAAGTGATTAGTTTGTACATATAAAGCATGTAATTGTCGGGGGTAAGATTTTTGTCAACTTTTTGATATGGAATTCATAAATAATATGGAAGTTTTTGTCAATTTTAAAAAAAAAAAAATGGGAAGAAGGGGGTGTATTCCCAATTTTTAAAGTTACTAGAGGTTATTGGTAACATTTTAGGTAATAGGCATGTTTTTGCATTGTTTGGTGGGGTAAAATTGTCATTTCGACTTGAGAGGGGTTTTCTTTGTTAATAAAAGAAAGTACAAGGTTTTGTTGCTAGTAAAAATTACATACATTTTTTTTATAGTTAGACAAAACAAAGGAGTTTTTTGAATTCATTCATCAAAAAGGGTAAATTTGTCTTTAAGAAAATAAATCATTTAAAGTTAAATTCTAAAGGGACATATGTCACCAAGATAAATTTTATTTCATGTCTCTTCATCTCTCAAAATCTCATTTTAGAGAGATCCTACAAACTCTACTAAGATTTGACATCAAGTAAAATATTTATTACACAATTTATCTCACATAGGGTCATCTCCAAGAGCCAACTTATAAGTTAAATTATAAGAGTATTGTCAAAATTATCACTAAAATTGCTCTTCAAAAGCACCGGTGAAGATCCTCTATATCACTATTAGTGTACCTCTAATAAGTAATTGTCACATGTACATATGACAATTATTAATAAAACGTAATTAAAGTTTTTTTTCCAACTTTTTTAAAAATAACGCCACATTTGGATGACTGTGTTTTTGCATTAACCTGAAATCTGATTTTCAGGTTAATGCGAAAAAACAGCCAAACGTGGCCCTTATATATTTCTTCTTAAGGACACGTTTGGGCAGCCATTTTTGTACATGAACATGAAATCTAATTTTCAGATTAATGTAAACCAAAAAACCAAACACGGCCTTATTTTGTTTTCTTCTTTTTCGTGGCATTAGTATTTCCAGTAATCCAATTATTAAATTTTTTGTAATACTGTATTAAATTCAAATTTAAATTTAAATATGCTATTTTCTTTTAGTGTTCGTTGTAATATAAAAGTCGGAGTGTTTTTTTTCAAATAATAAAAATTAATATTTTTTTGAAAAAACTATTTTTATCATGAAATTAAATAAATAAGTAATATAAATATCATTAATATTTATAAAATAATAATTAAAAGTAATTGTTAAAATATAAAATATCCGTTGGAGTGAAGTGGTGTGATTATTAAAAAATATTATGTTAAAATATAAATTAGTTGTTGGAGTGCAGAGTAAAAAGTAAAAATGTATAACACTGTTTAATACTTATATTTTCGGATAAGAAGCTAGAATTTAAGAGAATTGTTCGAGATGGCATAACATACATGATTGGACATAAAGTCTTATACATCTTACATTATTCTACAATATAATCCAAAAAAATCTACACCTTCTTTTTTTCTCAAAACCCAAACAATTAATATTACGCAAATAGATATTATTTCACAAACTCCACTACTCTCCCAAACTACTTTCCCAAACATCAAACAAACAGGCCCTCTGGTTTTCAGTTAGTCGAAAAATACAAAGTAAATTCTAATTCAACATGTTATTTTGATCTGCAATTTTTTTCAATTTCTTTTTAGTATTTAACTGATCGAGATATTACACGAAAATGAAACTTTAATGCATGTCTAATTCCAAAGAAGAAAATGAATAAGTTAAGGATTCGCCTAAAATGAGATTTTGAGGGATGGAGAGCATATGAGATAACATTTATCTTGTTGACATGTGTCCCCTTCAAATTTAAAGTTAAAATAATTTATTTATTTCAAGACAAATTTACCCTTCTTAATGAGTGAAATTCAACAACAAACTCTTGAGTCTTGGCTAACTAGAAGAAAAGTTTTCTCTTGTTTTTATTAGCAAAAAAACCCTGTACTTTTTTTTATTATTACAAAAAAATATCCCTCTCAATTCGAAATGATAATTTTACCCCATCAAAGGATGAAAAAATATCCCCTTATCAATAACCCCTCATAGCTTTAAAATTTTGCGATAAACCCCCCCTTTTTTTTAATTGACAAAAACTTCCATATGATTTATGAAATTCACTTTAAAAAAATTGATAAAAATCATGTCCCCCAAAGTTACATAGTGTGTCACTTTACCACCCATATGTACAAATTAAGCATTTTACCTCAAATAATTTTATTTGATTTTTTTTTGGGCAGAAAATATACATGTGCCCCTCACGTAAATTTCCAAAGTTAGTCACAACACTTCTTACAGTTCCAACTATTTCGCTCATGTAGACATCTGTTTTCAGGTCGGGAAGGGTAGGTCGGTGGTAGTGGTGCTGGAGGTGAAGAGAGTGGAATTGGTGGCGGCAATAATTGCAATTATTCCCTCCCAATTATTATCTTTTTAGGTATTTTTTGCCCAATTGCAAATATCCCCCGAAGAGATAAAACTTGTGACTTAAACGGACACGTCTTCGATGCTGAACCTTTTTCATCCGAAAACTAATGGGCGAATGAAATGTAAAAATATTTGTCCAACTTTTGTACGAAATGTATCTTTTTGAAAAGTTTGGTATGAAAAATATAAGGTAGGCAAAAGTTTGATATGGAAAGTGTAATTCCCTCGTTTCCTTTTTTTAGAAAAGAGATTTGAAATTAATTAGAGATTAAAGAGTTTTTTTTTAACATATTAATTGAAAGGTTTATAAGTAATTTAACATATGATTATTTTTTTTTTAAATCTTATTTTAAAAAGAACCATAAGTTAAGGTAAACATTTATTTCTTTTCCTTACTTTTCCAACTCCTACCATATCCGTCCCCTCTAGTCCAACCACCAACAACTTTTTTTCCCCTCGCTATAAATTCCATTATATCCCTAATTAACAATGGAAAATTAATTGAAAATCTAATCCAGCTATTAGATTTGAATCCGACGATGCAATAATCGAACTTAAATTCAATACCATAAAACCTCATTCGAACTCGATATCAATATAAATAAAACAAAATATTTTATATTTAAGAGTAATAAAAACACATTTCAAATTGGATTCTATATGATAAAAATAACAAGTAAAACATAATAAGAACAATAAAAGGGTATTTCCGTAACTGTACACCAGGCTCACGCGTCCCTTCCCCCCTTTTATAAGGAAACCCAAATCCCCATCCAAAAAACACCTTACACCGACTACAAAAATCCCCCAAAACCTCAACTCCGCCGCAGTATTAAAAAATGTCGTCCCAGCAAATCGCTTCCCACCGCGAAAGCGCCGAGGTATACACCGGCCACGAATTGTGCAAGACGAAATCCGTAGAACTTCTTGAAAAAATGAACCTCCCCAAAGGTCTCCTCCCTCTCGACAACATCCTCGAAGTCGGGTACAACGAGGAAACTGGATTCGTATGGCTGAAGCAGAAGAAGAGCAAAACTCATGTGTTCCGTTCCATCGGTCGTAGCGTTTGGTACGATGCGGAGGTCACGGGGTTCATCGAGGACCGTCGGATGAAGAGGCTGACAGGTGTCAAGAGCAAGGAGCTTCTGATCTGGGTCACAATATCTAATATTTCAATTAGGGACCCTAGCTCTGGCAATATTACGTTCGCAACCCCTACTGGGTTGTCTAGGGCTTTTCCGGTGTCGGCGTTTGAGGAGGTAGAGGTGGAGAAGAAATGATTAATTGGAGTGGGAGGGTAGACTTAAGATATTACTCATAATAATAAGTTTGGGTTCAAGATTTAGTGTAGTTGGATTTTATGGTTTTCTTTATTTTCTACTACTTTGCTTAAAGTTTAAGCAATAATTGGGTTGTGTTAACTGTTAAGTATCTCAGCTGTAAACTATGTATTATCTATCCACATATAAATTATAAGGTGGAATACTTGCTGCATTTAGTTAATATGGTATAATGTAGTAATTTATATTAAAATCATGAATTGTTTGGTAATCTAATCGTTGTTTTTTTGTTTCCAAGCCGATCAATTGAAAAAGAAAAAGAAAAAAAAAAAAAGTAGGTCAGCTGCAAAATAATACAGTAAAATATTTAAGAAAAAGAAATAGGTCAGCGGCATGTTCATCTAAATTCTACTGAACCATTTTAATTACTATTTTATAGACTCGTCCTATTCTCATCTACCTTTTATAATTATTCTTATTAATGTTAATTAAATCTCCAACAATATACTATTATTATAACACTACAAGAAATGTGTTAAGTAAGGCAAGTAACAAAACATGTCACAATAGAATGAAAATTAGTGACAAAAAATATTGTCACCGAGTTGTATATTTCAAAATTTAACAAAAAGAGCAACAACTCTCTCAAATTTATGGGTCTCTCGAATTTTAGTTTGACCTTTCAAATTTGAAAGATAAATTCTGATTTATGTACTTTTGTGTATGAATAAAAATTAAAATTATTTGTTAAATAAAAAATGTTATTGGAGTAGAAATTAAGATTGTTTAAAACCCACTTGTAAGTAGATGTTGTAGTGAGGACTCAAAAGTGACATATTGTAATACTGATAACGCCGTGAAAACGTCGTTATTACTCATCTCTTTAAGCCCAAAACATCTTGTTTTGATCCGAGTTTTCGTGTGTCTTTGCGTGTTTGTCGCGTCTTTTGTGCTCTTGGCCCTTTGTTAGGCCCTTGTTCGGTTTTTGTGTTTAGTTCGTGTGTTTACCTTGTTTTTCGGTGATTTGCAGGATTTGGTGCATTGAAGCATCTCCGGAACATTTCGTGCGCAAATCGCAAGTCCCTATCGACCTCGGGAAGGACCTAACGTCCTTAGAAGTCAAAGAAATCAAGTATTTGGACATGCTGAGCCTCGCCGCGGCGAGGTGGAGGCTCGCCGCGGCGAGCTTGAGGCAGAAAATTCATCTTGCCTACGGCAAGAACCTCGCCGCGGCGAGGTGGTAACAGAAAAAAGGCATTTTGCCTACGGCATGAACCTCGCCGCGGCGAGGTCCGACCTCGCCGCGGCGAGGTCTGCTCTGTTTTTATGCGTATTTTAGGGGCCTTTTTGTATATAACCCCTCTCCCCACTTGTTATTAAAGCTTCCTCTAGGGATCTTTTGGGCTAAGTTGCTATAGTTTTTGGGGCAATTTAGGCATTGGTGGGTGATAGTTGCTAGGTTATAAGGTTAGAAGTTGGAATTCATTCACAACTCTTGCAACTTACAACAAAAGACTTGAAAAAGATTTTTTCTCTTGCCTCCATCAAAAAGAAGAAGAGTTCTTGCTTGGAGCTTTGGTTGGAAGACTAAAGAAGCTTGAGAGAAGAGTTGTAGTGGCTTCCATTACATAAGCTTATCTCTAACCTTTATCTTTATTTTGTACTTATGATTCCATTGAATGTAATGAATATTTTGTTTATAAATATGAGTAGCTAAGCATTTAACTCCTAGGTTTTCATGAAGCTTTGATGGATCTATGATTGAATGATAAGTTTATGATTGTTGCTATGCTTACATGTGTTTGTTAATCTAGTTTGAGCCTTTGTCAACTTGTGGTTAGGCCAACCATAGGATGAAATGGATTGATCTTTAATGGCTAGATATAGTTGATTAAAGATTAGATTATAAAACTAGGTTGTGATTTGATTTTAGGATAGAAATATACCTAGATCATTTCATGTTCTATTAAGATTTGGAAACTAAAGCATCATTTAAGCTTAATCCTTTTAGAAATAAATTGGATTAGTTTACTTTGGTAGGTTCGTACGATATCGAAAGATACGTATGAATAGATTATGAAATCTTGAACAACAAACATAAGTATAGTCGTCAACTTGCGAATCATTCGAGATTGGATAACTCTTAGTGACATGGAAATCTAGGAACCTTTATCTAATCGAATCAACGTATTGTGTTTTTATTTAATTCACTTTTATATGTTCAAACAAACAACAAACCAACTACTTTTAATCACACAAGTTCGCGTAAGATATTAGAATAGATCTTGATAATTATTCGTTATATTCCTCGTGGGTTCGACACCCTTTACCACTTTATTACTTGAAAGCGACCGTATACTTGCGTTTAAACGCACTCGTATTTGGAGCGTAACAAGTTTTTGGCGCCGTTGCCGGGGAGTAGTAACGATTATTGCCAATTTATATTCTTGTTTATCTTAGCTTGAACGTATTATTTACCTTGTGATCTTTGTATTCATAGGTGCCTTTCTCTTAGTGTATGCCAAGAGCTTCGTCATCACCCCTAGCTCTTGTTGATCCGGAGATTGAGAGGACTTTTCGAAAGCGAAGAAAAGCAAGGAAAAAGAAGGGTAAATCTCTACCCATGGACGATCAAGGAGTTAACCCGGCTATGGTTAATCCTATACAAGTTGCTCCCGAAGAGCCAAATAATAGGAATCGGCCTATTAATGAGTATGGTACACCTATGTTGAATGAGCTCGGTTCTTGCATCGTTAGACCGACAATTACGGCAACTAACTTTGAGCTTAAGCCAGTCATGTTCAATATGCTCAATGCCGCGGATCAATTTGGAGGTCATTCTAGCGAAGATCCTCACGCTCACTTGAAGAAGTTTATGATGATTAGTGATTCATTCATCATAGCGGGTGTAACAAAGGAGGCGTTGAGGCTGATGCTATTTCCATACTCGTTGAGAGACCTCGCAAAAGATTGGTTGGATTCTCTTCAATCCCAATCTATTAATTCGTGGGAAGATCTAACGGGAAAGTTCTTGAGGAAGTTTTTCCCTCCCCCGAAGACTATAAAATTGAGGAATGACATTTTATGCTTCCGGCAATTAGATCAAGAATCTTTATATGAAGCTTGGGAGAGATTCAAAGAGTTGTTAAAGAAGTGTCAACACCACGGCATAGCGGAGTATATTCTGATGCAAACATTTTATAATGGTTTGCACGGGCCTACTAGAGCTCTCGTTGATGCCACTGCGGGTGGTACTATGCTTTCCAAGTCCTACGATGAATCGTGGGAAATTCTTGACACCATGGCTTATAACAATCACTCATGGACGTCCGAGAGAGGAACTTCAGCTAAATCTACTCCGGGTAGGCTCGAATTGGACGCAATTACGGCATTAAGTGCCCAAATGGCGATCTTGAGCAACAAAGTAGACAAGCTTGGCCAAAAGCCGGAAGTAGTACAACAAGTACAATCTATGCCGCCAAGTTGTGTGACATGTGGGGGAGCTCATACTTATGACATGTGTCCCGGAAGTCCCGAGGCGGTGAATTACCTTGGGAACAATTATCGAAACAATCAAGGACATGCCCCCTATCAAAACAACAACTACATTCCTCATTGGCAAAAGCACCCAAATTTCTCTTGGAGTAATCCAAACAATGCCCAACAACAACCACCATATCAAGGAGGTCATCAATCCTCCGCTCCCCCCGGATTTCAAGATAGGCAAAAGCAACCCATAGAGTCGAAACCTTCGTGGGAAGATGCATTTGGTGATTTCATGAAACACACCACCAAATATATGGTAGCCAATGACTCTAAGTTGCAAGATGTTTTCAAACATCAACAAGAATTCTCAAGAAATCAACAAGAACATTCGGTAGCTTTGAGAAATCTTCAAACTCAAATGGGGCAAGTCTCTCAAGCTTTAAGTGTGAGACCTCAAGGAGCTTTGCCAAGTACAACCGAGTCACCTAATCAAGGCTCGAATGAACATTGCAAAGCTATTTCTTTGAGGAATGGAAAGAGGTATGAAGGCCCGGCTATGCCTAATGAAAATCCAATAGAAGCCGAGGAGACTCAAGGTGGAAACAAGGAGTCTTTGGTTGAGGAAGTAGAGTCGGAAAAGGAGGTACCTAAAGAACCAATCGTTTTAACGCCAATTCCGGCAAGTATACCAACTCCTCCGTTCCCTCAAAGATTCCAAAAGAAAAAGGATGAAAAGCAATTTGAAAAATTCTTAAATATCTTGAAGCAATTGCATATAAACATCCCTCTAGTGGAAGCTTTCGAGCAAATGCCTAAGTACGTCAAGTTTATGAAAGACGTGCTTTCAAAGAAAAGAAGATTGGGGGAATTTGAGACGGTTGCACTAACCGAGGAATGTAGTGCTATCTTGCAAAACAAATTACCTCCAAAGCTCAAGGATCCGGGGAGTTTCACTATCCCGTGTACTATTGGTGATAAGTATTTTGGGAGAGCTCTTTGTGATTTGGGAGCTAGCATTAATCTTATGCCCAAATCTATCTTTCAAAAGCTTGGAATCGGAGAAGCACGGCCTACTACGGTTTCTTTGCAACTTGCCGACCGTTCCATCACTTACCCGGAAGGAAAAATCGACGATGTCTTGGTAAGAGTTGATAAATTCATATTTCCCGTTGATTTTATTGTTCTTGATTATGAGGCGGATGTCAATGTACCTATCATACTTGGAAGACCATTTTTAGCTACGGGTAGAGCTTTGATTGATGTACAAAAAGGTGAACTCACCATGAGAGTACATGATGAAGAAGTGAAATTCGATGTCTTTAATGCTATGAGATACCCGGATGATGAGGAAGAAATCTCTTCCATTTGTATGATTGATTCGTTGGTGGCTAGTACATTTGAAGAGAATCACTATGAGAATTTAATCGAAGGAGCTATCTTGAATAAACTTGACGAAGAAATTGAGGAAATGGCTCAAGTCGTCTCACAATTGGAAGCTAATTCGGTTGGAGAGAATTATAGAAGAAGATTTGAATCTCTTGACTTGCCATTGTCAAACCCCAAGCCATTGAAATCTTCTATTGAGGAGCCTCCTATCTTGGAGTTGAAACCACTTCCATCTCATTTGAACTATGCTTATTTGGGAGATTCTTCTACTTTGCCGGTTATTATTGCGGCGGACTTAACGGAGACTCAAAGGGAGAAACTGTTGAGAGTTCTCAAGTGCCATAAGAAAGCCATCGGGTGGACTATTGCCGACATCAAAGGGATTAGTCCCACCTTTTGCATGCATAAGATCAACTTAGAGGACAATTTCAAGGAGTCCGTTGAGCACCAAAGAAGATTGAATCCAATTATGAAAGAGGTGGTCAAAAAGGAAATAATCAAGTGGTTGGATTCCGGAATCGTTTTTCCTATTTCCGATAGCAAATGGGTGAGTCCGGTGCAATGTGTTCCAAAGAAAAGCGGAATGACGGTAATTACGAATGAAAAGAATGAGTTGATACCATCTAGAACGGTTACCGGGTGGAGAGTATGCATGGACTACCGAAAACTGAACCAAAATACGAAGAAAGCTCATTTTCCGTTGCCTTTCATTGATCAAATGTTGGATAGACTAGCGGGAAGAGCTTTCTATTGCTTTTTGGATGGATATTCGGGTTTCAATCAAATCTTCATCGCCCCTGCGGATCAAGAGAAAACAACTTTCACATGTCCGTATGGTACGTTTGCTTTTAGAAGAATGCCTTTCGGCTTGTGTAATGCTCCCGCCACTTTTCAAAGGTGTATGATGGCTATCTTCACCGATATGATCGAGAAGTTCGTAGAAGTCTTCATGGATGATTTTTCTATCTTTGGGGATTCATTTGATGAATGCTTGGGTAATCTAAGCAAAGTGCTTCAAAGGTGCGAAGAAACGAACTTGGTATTGAATTGGGAGAAGTGCCATTTTATGGTTAAAGAGGGCATCGTCTTAGGCCACAAGATATCAAGTAAGGGTATCGAGGTTGACAGAGCAAAAATTGAAGCAATAGAAAAGCTACCTCCGCCTACATCTGTGAAGGGAATTCGAAGTTTCCTTGGGCATGCGGGTTTCTATAGAAGATTTATCAAAAACTTCTCGCAAATTTCCAAACCGTTATGCAATTTATTAGAGAAAGACGTTCCCTTTTTCTTCACGGATGAATGCCTGCAAGCCTTCATAACTTTGAAGCAAATGCTAATCTCGGCACCGATTGTTGTAGCACCGGACTGGAGTTTACCTTTCGAAGTAATGTGCGACGCAAGTGATATAGCGGTTGGGGCTGTTTTGGGACAAAGGGAGAGCAAAGTTTTCCATTCTATCTACTATGCTAGCAAGACTTTGAACGACGCCCAACTGAACTATACAGTTACGGAAAAGGAGCTTTTAGCGGTGGTATTTGCTTTCGACAAATTCCGAGCATATTTGGTTGGTACGAAGGTAATAGTTTACACGGATCATTCAGCTATTCGATACTTGATGACAAAGAAAGATGCGAAACCCCGATTAATCCGTTGGATCTTATTGCTTCAAGAGTTTGATTTGGAGATCAAGGATAGAAAAGGGTCCGAAAATCAAGTAGTCGATCACTTATCTAGGCTTGAGAATGCTAAGACTACGGAAGATCCCAAGATTATTAACGAATCTTTTCCGGATGAACAACTCTTTGCCCTCGCACTATCTCCAACTCCATGGTATGCCGACTACGTGAACTATCTGGTATGTGGTTTACTACCCCCTGATTTTACTTATCAACAAAAGAAAAGGTTTTTACATTATGTAAAGAGTTTTGTATGGGATGAGCCGTTTCTTTTTAAGATTTGTGCAGACAGGGTTATAAGGTGATGCATTCCCGAGGAGGACACACAAGCAATTCTAAAAGATTGCCATGCCGCACCCTATGGAGGTCATTTCAAGGGAGATCGTACGGCTGCAAAGGTGTTGCAATCGGGATTCTATTGGCCTACTTTGTTCAAGGATGCGCACATGTTCGTGTCCCAATGTGATCGGTGCCAAAGGGTAGGAAACATTTCCCAAAGAAATGAGACGCCACTAACGACCATTCTTGAAGTGGAGTTGTTTGATGTATGGGGAATTGACTTCATGGGTCCTTTTGTACCTTCTAATGGGAACCAATACATTTTGGTGGCCGTTGATTATGTTTCCAAGTGGGTCGAGGCAAGTGCGTTTCCTAAGGATGATTCAAAAGCAGTCATGAGCTTCATAAAGAAGAATATATTCAGTCGCTTTGGCACGCCAAGAGCAATGATAAGTGACGGTGGTTCTCACTTTTGTAACCGTTGGCTTGATGTTCTTTTGGCGAAATATGGAGTGAAGCACAAGGTGACGACTGCGTATCACCCGCAAGCTAATGGGCAAGCCGAGATATCCAACCGTGAAATAAAGAGTATCTTGGAAAAGACGGTGTCTCCTAACCGGAAGGATTGGTCGCTAAGACTTGACGATGCTCTATGGGCTTATCGTACCGCGTACAAGACGCCAATTGGAATGTCTCCCTATAAGCTTGTGTTCGGAAAATCTTGCCATCTACCGTTAGAATTGGAACACAAGGCTTATTGGGCTGTCACGAAGCTAAACATGGATGCAAGTCTAGCCGGAGAAAAGCGGCTCTTCCAACTGAATGAACTTGATGAATTTCGTTTGGAAGCTTATGAGAATGCCAAGCTCTATAAGGAAAGGATGAAAAAATGGCATGATCGACGTATATTGGAAAGGAAATTTGAACCGGGGCAACAAGTGCTACTTTTCAACTCAAGGCTTCGGTTATTTCCCGGAAAACTAAAGTCACGTTGGTCGGGGCCGTTTCAAGTTGTTGAAGCATTCCCTTATGGCGCAGTGGAGGTTTCCGATCCATCAACCGGAAACAAGTTCAAAGTGAATGGTCAGCGCCTCAAACACTATTGGGGTGGAGAATTTGAAAGGAATAGGACTTCCGTAGTCCTATCGTGAAGATATCATACCGTATCCAAGTCAAGCTCATGACTATAAACAAGCGCTTCTCGGGAGGCAACCCGAGCCTATTGCTTTATTATTTTGTGTTTTGTGTTGTTTTTGTGTTTGTTTTGTTGTTTTCGTTTTCGTTTTCTTTTTGCGTTTTGTGTTGTAGGTAAACGAGCACGCGTGAAGGATCGAAGTTTGACAAGCATGAATCGAGCGAGGTCAAGCGAACGAACCAATGGATCGCAACGTCATAAGGTGAGTGGTTCGATTTCTAAAAAAAAAAAAAAAAAAAAAAAAAGAAGAAAAGGGGGAAACAACCTCGCCGCGGCGAGCTTACAGCTCACAGCGGCGAGGTATTGGCCGTAAGCTACGGCACAAACCTCGCCGCGGCGAGGTTGGAACCTCGCCGCAGCGAGGTATTGCCAGTAACTTACGGTGAAAACCTCGCCGCGGCGAGGTCTGACCTCGCCGCGGCAAGTCGAGCCTGAAATTTTTTTTTTTTTAAACAAACCCCCCCCACTACCCGAACCTTACTCATTTCAAACACTCTTCTCTCAAAATAAACATTCACTCAAGCTCGCCTCTCACTCTCAATCACACAAACAACTCTCTCAATCTTCAATCTACTCACTCAACACCCACAAACAAGTTCCTCTCTCCTTACAATCAATTAAAACACCCCCAATCCTTCACCATTACATCAAATCCGAAAATCAACCAAAGGATTCGAAATTCAACAAAGTAAGTGTGGCTAAACTTTTCTATTGATTTTGTTGTATTGATATGGTGTATTGTTTGTGAATTGTTGGTATTGAATTTTTTGGGTGGAAGTATTTACAAATTTTAAAGAGATTTAGTAGAGTGGGAAGTGCACTCTAAGTGTTTGACAAATTGTGTGTGAGAAGTTCTTGCTCATTGTGCTAGTTCTTGATTGTGGTATTGCCGGAGTGGTTGATTGGTTGTTTTTGGGTGGTTGCTACTTGAATTTGGGAAATTGGTGCACTTTGGTTACAAAGGAAAGAACGCTTTTAAACACAATGACGAAAAAATCGAAAGGCGCAAGTTCAAGTGCACCTCCGAAAAGGAAGAGGGATCCAAAGGGAAAGAAGAAGGTAGTCGAGGAAGAATACGACACCTACAAGTTCGGGGATAAAACGGCCTGGGATGCTTATAAGAAGGCCATAAGTTGGTCGTTTGTTAAGGAAAGGTTTGTCGACTACGAAAGGGAAGCTTTTCCTTATTTACAGGATCAAATTGAAGCGAGGGGTTGGACTGGATTTCTGAAACGGCCATCTCGGGATACCTTCGACAGTGATATTGTTAGAGAATTCTACGCAAATGCCACTTGGACTAGAGAAAATGGTATCACATACGTGAGGGGTACGGAGGTCAGGTTCGATCCGGACACTATCAATGCTTATTACGGGATCGAATGGCCTACTAACCGAATAGATGATTATGTTGAAGATAAGCGGTGGTATACTTTCGATCAAATGAAAGAGTTCATTGCCCTGCCAGGCACAGTAGTTCGTGGTTTACCGAAGGTGGCACGCAACAGGTTAACTCCGGAGGCAAAAGCTTGGTCATTAGTCTTGCTTTCGCACTTCCGTCCTGCCACGTTTACTACAAGCTACGGTGAGGATCGCATCCCCTTACTCTATTCACTCACCCGTGGGCGGTCCTTCAATGTAGGTCGGGTAATATATGAGGTGCTCGAGGAAACCATTTCGAGAACGAATTATAACAGCAGGAGTTTCTTGTTTCCGCACCTCATAGACGGATTATGTAGAGAGGCAAGAGTTGACTTTGAAGAAGTAGGAGAAGTCATTAAGTTACCTACCCCGATCAACACGTTAGCTATCTGCAGGACCTTACAGTTGGACTATACGAGTCCGTACAACCTTAAAACTTACATTTATAGTCAGGCTGAAGAGGATGAGGCAGAGCCAGAAGATCAACCAGATCAAGAGGGTAGGGATGGACAGGAAGGGGCACAGGTTGATGAGCAACCGAGCGGTCAAGCGCAGATAGGCCACGGAGATGATATTGGCAGACTGATTCAGCTTGTTCAAGCAATGAGTAACAAGCAAGATGCCATGTGTAACAGGCAAGATGTCATGTTTGATAGACAAGACCAGCTGGCTCGGTATGTTTATGCAATGAAAGACAGAGATGATGCTGTGTACCGAACAGTGCTCGGAGACGACCGGTACAATGCCCTTCCCCAGAATACTTTTCCTGAGCGTATCAACTTGCCTCCACAGCCTCCGAGAAATCAAGGAGACGAGCTACATTTTGATGATGAAGAAGAGTGTGCACTCAATAGGCGAAACCGTTAAAGACAAGAGCAACCACGGGATGCATACAAAAAGGGACGTTGGTTTTAAATTTACGCAGTCCCGTCGGTTTCTATTGATCTTACAATGTTTTATTCTATTTTTCGTCTTGTACTGTGTTGCTACTTCGCGCTTTTGAGGCATTAACTTGTTTGCTAGTTTTAACTTACAATTTGTACTTGTTGAACTTATTTAGAGCCGTGCTCGCTCGTTTACCGTTTCGTTTTGTTTTGTTTTGTTTTGTTTTGCTTTTGTTTTGTCGTGTCGTACCTTATTCCGTCACTCTCAATTCACACAATGGGGACATTGTGCATTTTAAGTTTGGGGGAGTAAGGTCTTTTATTGCATGCTAGGTCGACCCACCAAAATTTTTCAAATTCTTATTATTATTTGAACATGCTCTACAAAGCTTAAGACACATTGGCAATGGCTA
Source organism: Penstemon eatonii (assembly GCA_038501285.1). NCBI lineage: Eukaryota > Viridiplantae > Streptophyta > Magnoliopsida > Lamiales > Plantaginaceae > Penstemon > Penstemon eatonii. The sequence goes on along the minus strand of CM076708.1, from coordinate 66,190,304 downwards.
TGATTATATTTAAAGTGGATAACGAACTTTAGCGATAATAGGATCTAGGACTCCTTTTGCTTAACTTAAAATCGCTCCAATCTTTAGCTTGGAAATTAAATGTAAAAAGAGCATAAAGGGCCTAAGTTTGGGGGAGTAAACCCTTTTCGAGAATGAAAGACTTTTAAACACCTAACTCTTAAAAGAAATGAGTAGAGAAGTTGCTAAAATGTACGCACTTCTAAGAGATAAAAGAAAGGCTAAGCCTTCAATTGCTAGTTTTCATTGATCATTTTTGGTAATTACTCTATTTCATTGCTTTAGTGCAAAAGTTGTAATAGAAAGAAAAGAGTGGAGCTAGTAGCCCACAAAAGCAAAATTGCATAAAGTTCGCCATTAGTGCAAGTTTCGTATCGCAATACTCTTGTAAAGCACAAAGTGCTATTTTATTATTGTAAATCAAAAGAAAAGTAAAGAATGGTGAGAAAAGAGTTAGGAGCTAAAATCGTCAATTAACTCAAGAATAGGGACAACACTCTTAAATTACCTATAACTTAGTCCCGTGAAGTGATTTGAGCATTAAGTTTACAGTCTACGGCTAGGAGGGATTCTTTGTTAAGCATTAGAAGCCCATGCAAATAGAACCGATGATTTTGACCTATCGGGAATTATTCACTTAAGATAGAATCTAGCCAAAAGCCATCACACACACACGTGGAGCTTGTTTTGAGAATAATTTGAAAGTGTTAAGCTTTGGTGATTTGGTATCAAGCATGCTTGTTTTGTTTTTGTTTTGTTTTCTTTGCTCGAGGACGAGCAAATGTTTAAGTTTGGGGGTGTTGATAACGCCGTGAAAACGTCGTTATTACTCATCTCTTTAAGCCCAAAACATCTTGTTTTGATCCGAGTTTTCGTGTGTCTTTGCGTGTTTGTCGCGTCTTTTGTGCTCTTGGCCCTTTGTTAGGCCCTTGTTCGGTTTTTGTGTTTAGTTCGTGTGTTTACCTTGTTTTTCGGTGATTTGCAGGATTTGGTGCATTGAAGCATCTCCGGAACATTTCGTGCGCAAATCGCAAGTCCCTATCGACCTCGGGAAGGACCTAACGTCCTTAGAAGTCAAAGAAATCAAGTATTTGGACATGCTGAGCCTCGCCGCGGCGAGGTGGAGGCTCGCCGCGGCGAGCTTGAGGCAGAAAATTCATCTTGCCTACGGCAAGAACCTCGCCGCGGCGAGGTGGTAACAGAAAAAAGGCATTTTGCCTACGGCATGAACCTCGCCGCGGCGAGGTCCGACCTCGCCGCGGCGAGGTCTGCTCTGTTTTTATGCGTATTTTAGGGGCCTTTTTGTATATAACCCCTCTCCCCACTTGTTATTAAAGCTTCCTCTAGGGATCTTTTGGGCTAAGTTGCTATAGTTTTTGGGGCAATTTAGGCATTGGTGGGTGATAGTTGCTAGGTTATAAGGTTAGAAGTTGGAATTCATTCACAACTCTTGCAACTTACAACAAAAGACTTGAAAAAGATTTTTTCTCTTGCCTCCATCAAAAAGAAGAAGAGTTCTTGCTTGGAGCTTTGGTTGGAAGACTAAAGAAGCTTGAGAGAAGAGTTGTAGTGGCTTCCATTACATAAGCTTATCTCTAACCTTTATCTTTATCTTGTACTTATGATTCCATTGAATGTAATGAATATTTTGTTTATAAATATGAGTAGCTAAGCATTTAACTCCTAGGTTTTCATGAAGCTTTGATGGATCTATGATTGAATGATAAGTTTATGATTGTTGCTATGCTTACATGTGTTTGTTAATCTAGTTTGAGCCTTTGTCAACTTGTGGTTAGGCCAACCATAGGATGAAATGGATTGATCTTTAATGGCTAGATATAGTTGATTAAAGATTAGATTATAAAACTAGGTTGTGATTTGATTTTAGGATAGAAATATACCTAGATCATTTCATGTTCTATTAAGATTTGGAAACTAAAGCATCATTTAAGCTTAATCCTTTTAGAAATAAATTGGATTAGTTTACTTTGGTAGGTTCGTACGATATCGAAAGATACGTATGAATAGATTATGAAATCTTGAACAACAAACATAAGTATAGTCGTCAACTTGCGAATCATTCGAGATTGGATAACTCTTAGTGACATGGAAATCTAGGAACCTTTATCTAATCGAATCAACGTATTGTGTTTTTATTTAATTCACTTTTATATGTTCAAACAAACAACAAACCAACTACTTTTAATCACACAAGTTCGCGTAAGATATTAGAATAGATCTTGATAATTATTCGTTATATTCCTCGTGGGTTCGACACCCTTTACCACTTTATTACTTGAAAGCGACCGTATACTTGCGTTTAAACGCACTCGTATTTGGAGCGTAACAAATACCATCCACTACAGATCAAGAATTGTTGAGGGGATAAGAGTTTTTTTTTACTGTTAGCCACATTGGCGTTTTAAGTTTACCGTTAGGAATGTCCACAACCTTGTTTTCTTGGGCTTTCAGTTTGAAATGGATTATCCGTTTTAGTCCTTGTAATATTCCTATTTCTATTTTTTGTAACAAGGAATCCCCCTTTAGATTGGTTTAATTTTTCGTGTTAGTTTGGAATGATAGTTTATTTTACTATAAATAAAAAAAGACCACTTATGCACTTCGGAGATATTTGTTAAAACCTTCCCCAAATTTATTTTGCATTTGAGAAAAGCTAGACAAATACATTTCTACTTTTTAAAATTAATTAATCTTATCTCAATTTTTTCAAATTACCTTTCATAGCGCCAAACAAACACCAATTTATCAAAAAAAATAAAAATATTTACAATCTATATTCTGATTTGACATAAAATATTCATCTATTGCACAACTTATCTCACATAACAAATATAATTTGAAATAAAGTCTTACAAATCTTACACCTACAACCTAAACAATTTCAAAAATAACTACAACTATCTTATTTATCAAATTACTCTCTCAAAATCAAAACAAACAACCTTCCGCAAAACAATATTATTTCACATTCACATATGTCAAACAAGCAAGCACAAATTGACATTGAGATATAATTTGTGCGAGAACTAAAATTGGAGTATGATTCAAACATTTCACGTCTATTTACATCACTGTTATGTCTCTGAGTTACACTTACACAAGGTTTTGCTAGTGACACATGTTTTCTCCTTGCATTATCGCAGAAACTCCAACTAATGCTCTTTATCTTTTATAGAATATGTAAATCAAATCTTTTACTTTTTTTCTCGAGGAAAAATGAAAATCAAATCAACACATTAATATAAATAAATTTGATATTTGGGAAGACCTACCAAAATACTCAATATTCAGTTCAACTAATCTCAAATAGAAACAACTTACAATTCTTCCTTTGAGTAAATAGTAAATGTCTTTAAGGTATAGGTGTGCATACAAACTAATTTCCTAAGTCAGCTGCCCTATATCCAATGCAGAATCCTTAGCAAGAACACTCAGTGCCTCCCGATTGCCCCCTGCAGCATGAAGTTGAAGAGGGCAGTTTCAACATAACGAGGGGGCTTCTTTAGTTGATGCAGAAACGGAAAACGAATGCAACTTCAAGAGCTTAGGGTAAGCCGTTATTCATGAAGTACAAATCAAGGTCTTCATTGAACAACACCACTTGATGTTATAATAATAAAAAAGAAGAAAGAGAATAACAATTTCATTTATTGAATTATGATAAGAATGGGTATACAAAACCAATAGCAACTTAAATAAGCATAAGCAACTAGCTTTCGCTACACTAATTAATCATATCTTGTCGAATGTGAACAACAGAATTCTAACACGTGAATAATCGTAATAATATCACAAAATATCTTCACAGTATAATTTCAACCACTTGCCAAAAATCACAAGAGTGGTGACCTTATAGTTGCAAAATGTGTCATACTTGTTGAAGAGAGATGAGATCAATTTTTCAATTTCTGACGAGTTGTCTGGTCTGATTTGTGAATCTAGAATCTACTTTTGAACCTGACAATGGCAACAGCAAAAGCAAATTGAGCCAGAAATGAACTTTATCATACATTCCAATGCAACAAAAGCTCAATATTTTCCAATTTTCTCAGTAAAACTATATTCTTATAGTCTTTATTTGGCTCTTTTGCATGGAATGATTTCAGCATTCCTTGCTTGGTGATCATTGATGTGTACACTTCTCCTTTCCCCCTTTTCTTTCAAAGAGTGTATGCATGATGAACATGAACATGTAAAAGAAAGGAACAAAAATAAAGTAATTACATTGAATTCACCAAAATATATACATTTTCAGTGGCAAAACCCCATTTGTATCATTGTCTGAGTAGAAAAAACTATTCGGAGGTTACTTACTCCAAACCATTTTCTCTATCTTTAACCTTATTAAACCGATTATTCTGAATTCCATGGATTTTGCAGTCCCACACAATTTTGGATATCTCATCTTGTGGCAAACACAAACCTTGTTGTTTAACTGACTTACTCAAATCACAAAAGAATTTCGGATTTTGTAACCTAATATACTCCCCCAACAATTTCTCATGCTCGGGTACCCAATTCCTAGGGAAAGGACTATAATCACAAGATGGAATCAAAGACATATGAGAAAATTGAATGCCTTCGATTGCATCAACAAGTCCCATTCTCAATAGATCAGAATACTCAGGTGCAGAGTTGTTACTACTTTCAGTCAATGGACGGCTAAGATTACGTGTAGCAATCCTATACACCTTTGCCCTCGATTTCAACCTATATCTTGCTGCATATAATTTAGCCAAAGAACTTCGTATTACATACGCACAAAACCCAACAATTTTCTTTCTATTATCTGCGTATCTATACCAATCTGCCATGGTTTCTAATAACTTATTCATTTGGGCATTAGTATGTGCTTGACCAGAATAGAGCATAGGGGTGCAAGGCAAGGGCTCAGGGTCTCGATCACCCTTAACAAATGCAAGCCTTCTAAACTGGCGTATACACTGTTGGAGGCTAGCTGTCACTGAAAGTAAAGTCCCTACACCTTTTTCACTCACAATTTTACCCCCACTTGAAGTGTAACGAAGAGTTGGGCGTATAACTCTACGACAAATTATATGATCCAAGAATTGAACTCCTCTGCTAATATGCTCAATCTCAACTTTTGAATTGTCTAATCTAAAACCGAATTTGTTTTCACAAAACTCGATTATTTCCTTTCTAATTCCCACTGCATCCTCCCTGGGACCCCTTATACCAATTAGAAAATGACCTCCAAATCGAATAAATTCCATTTTCCGTGTCTTTTCCTTGCCACTGGACGGTACAAACTCTGGCCAAGAAGGGTTATGGCAACCATCGTTTATCGAATACTTCCATATAGAATCGGATTCATTAGGTCTGAAAAACTCTACCATTTTTGTTTCCATCATATGGTCAAATTCATTGAGACAGACATTCATTAGTAAAGGACTAAGAATTCCACAATAACCATAGTCAGGCACTTTATCAGCCTCCTCAGGTGCAAAATCGAAGAATGTCCTTAACCAATAGGGGTCGGGCTTAGGCTCATTTTCGTTCAATATCCTCTTCTTAGTCTGCCCCTTCTTTCTTTTCCTTTTACTCACTCGTTTCCCTTTATCTTCTATGTACACATGAGGTTTATCATCCCCTCTCAACCCTGATTTAACCAAGTTCAAAACTTTCTTGTCTCTGACGGCTTTTTCAAAGCATTCCAATACTACATTTGCATCTATTCTATCAAATATCTCACTTAAATCACCCCTTATAAACCACAAGTATCCAGCAAAATTACTCCTGATTGTTCTAATAACAGAGTGAGGATTCCTACCTGGTCGAAAAGCGTGCGACTTTGCGGAAAACCGCGGTTCGAAAACCGGTTCAAGAATCATCAACAAAACCTCCTGAACAATCCGGTCCTGAAACGGCGACGCAGCAGATGCCAATATTGAGTGGAGCTTGCGTTTTGAAAGTAAACTGGGAATGGGCTTATCATTAGGGCTTCTAATGAATTGCTGAAGCTTGGAGTTCCACTGGAACTGATTGTGAACGACAGCGTTTTTTAGGGAGAGGAGGCCAGAGAGGGTGTGAGAGGGGAGGGCATTTTTGGGGGGGAATGAACCAGTGGCGTGGGCGCACACGCGCTGGTAGGCGAGCACCCAGAGGTCAAGTTTGGAGAGGAAGCCGGTGAGGTTTTGGAAGGGTTTGTTAGGTTGGGAGAATGATTTTACCCAGAGGTCTGAGAGGACTTGAATTGGGTCTTCTTTTAAGTGTGAGTGGGGGTCCTCCTGTTGCTGTGGTCGAGATGGACGGTGGTTTAGGGTGTGGGAGTGGCGGCGGGTGGTGGTGGCGGTGGTGAAAGTGCCGGTTAGGTGTTTGAGTCTTGTTCTCAGTGACATTCTAATAGAAAAGGAGGATGTGGCTCTCCTCTGCGAAACTATGGCCCGGCTAAATTTTCCGTACTAGTAGTAGTAGTCAACTACTACCTTTTAAAGCGATTTTAGCGACTTCTGAAATAGGGATGCGATTTCTTATCAATAGGACAATATATTTTCTTTTCCTTTTTTAATAAAAGAACCAATAATAAATAGTGAAGTTTGCAAAAAAAACAAAAAAAAAAAAAAAAAAAATTATTTCGATATAATGCTAGTTTAAAAAAATTTCTATTTGAAACTTATAGATTCGGAGTCGCCATTAAATTAACCCATAATGTATATTATTGTATGTATCATGTATAGAATATAGATCCATATTTGCGAGATTGACGAAGAATGTTTAATATAACTCACTTAAAACAAGTTTTGGCCTTCCATAAATTCTAGTATTGGCTTAGTCCATGTTGATTTGGCCAACTTCAATATATCATCAATTGTCGAGATATAAAAATAATATATTTGTAAGTGATTGATTTATAGGATTATAATTAAATGTATAAATAAATATGTCTACTTTAAGATCAGTTTTGTGTGGACATTCGGATTTTGCTCTAGAATTTCCCAAGAAATTTATTTTTCTACATTTCAAAGACTAAGAAAAAATTATTGATTTGTAAAGCATATATAAATGCATGGAGTAAACGGTAAGTAATTAGTGGTCATAAGCATGGAACAAATTAAGCTCCTCAAATGATGGGAATTCATATGATATATCTGCTAAATTGCCGGCTGTTGAATAAATTGTTGGGTTTTAGTCCTTGACTCTTGACCATGATAAAAAAGAAACAAATATATAAAACATTCTTATATAGTTAAGACCTCAAAAGTCAATCGAAACAAACATTTCATTGAAATTGTCTCTACTTTAATTTTACGGATGATGATGATTTGACTTACCTCCCTTCTACTATTATATATCCATACACTTATCTTATTTGTTCAATTAAATGTTTCAGTTATATCTCTTGTATGATTTAACCATTCACTTACCCTTCTGAGTTATGTTATCCATTTGAAGTTATTACCGTTGACCGTTGTGACAAAATACATTTGTAGTTCTCAATTCAATATATATTTCCCTTCATTCAATTTTATCAAAGTTCAAGACTCCATTTTTTTGGAGCTTTTTTTTTTTTATCATTTAGACTACTTCTATATTATTTGGCAGATAATTTGATCATTTCATTTCATAAAAAATAATTTTTTTTCACGATTACCCCCTCATATGATTTCAAATTGCCTAAATATCACATCTAGTATTTTATATAGGAAAATCGTCTATGTCTTTTGATATTTTTGATATCTAATCTGAATTTGGGGTTATTTTTGTAAAATTGCAATTTCCGCCAAAGAAAACAAAGTTTTAAACTTTACGGTTAGTAATAAAGGGATAACTGAAGGATTATATTATATAGGGTAGGTAAGTGAATGATTAAATTGTACAAGGGAGATAAGTGAAGGATATTCAATAGTACGGATATATATTAAAAGTTAGCACAGTTTTTTATTTACTTTAATTAATTAATTCAAGTAAATAACATACTAAATCAGTAAATCATGAGTTGGCTAGTTTGTGCAAACTAAGAATAAAAACAACTTTTTGAAAAAAAACTTAGCTACTCATCTATAATGTGCGAGCTTCTATTTGAGGATATTTCAATATATTAAAAGGTGAGATCAATTCCTAAGGATATTTGTGTGTCTTACTTGCATAATGTACATAAATCTTTAGCAGATCGATCTATTTTATATATACCCATAGTTACTATATTGGAATGATTTGAATCAAATTTCAGATATATATATAGAAAAAATAATGGGCACTAGCTGACATGTCTTATTATGTATAAAAGGGGCACATCAATAAATATTTGGAGTACGTAGTCCAAATAATATCGTTTTATGAATTTAACTACATATCATCTCAAGCGTTAAGCCATTAACAATTTCTTGCATTAATTAAAAAATGTTTTAGCCTATTATCTAGCTGTAACACTCCTCAGAGTCAGATCGTATAAAAGTGAAGAACTAATCTAATTCTACGCCACAATATCATAAAAATCACAAAATGTTTAATATTCGATCTTATTAACAGTCTCTGATCGATGTTACATTCACGGATTATTATTCAGAAAGATCAAAACTGGCCTTATTATTTCACTGTAACTCAACTTTATGAAAAATAAAACTGTTAAAACAAAAATAAAAATCAAGATTTGAATGTATATACCCGGACGGACGTACATATTGTGACGAAATGCGGCAATATTCTTGAATTAGGTAGGTAGGTAGCTAGGGTTCTCTTCTTTGAGCAGTAGAGATCTCGCAAAAGAAAGAGACTGAATTTGGGTACACATTGTGGCATGGTGACGAACCAGAAGGCGGCACGTAACCCTTTGGAAGCATTGCCGAAAACGACCTCGTGTCCAACTTCTTCTTGATCATCGTCTTTTTGTTCAAGTTGTAATTGTAATTAGAACTCTTTTCAATATTCTTGATTTGGAATAATTCTGTATTTGAAAGAACTGAAGGGGCATTGGCTTTATTGAGTAATGGCATGGAGCAGGCGAGAGAGACGATCAATGCTAGTAGACAAACAGTAGTTGTGATGTTTTTGGTAGTGAATGAATAATTACCCATTGGAAGACGAATTGTGTAAACGGAGATGCAATTGCATGTGTATTAAAAGGAGAGACTTAATTATGTTGGGGTGGGGGATTTAAAAAAAGAAAAGAAAAGAAAAGAAAAGAAAAAAAATTGGGTTGAAGATCAAGAATCGAGAGCAGAGAAAAGGGACGGATCGGAGAGGCTGTTGAGTCCAAGAAAAGAAAGTAAAGTCAAGAGGAAATAGGAGTTGAAAATTTAATTTGTATTGGGAAATTGAGCAATATAAATTATAATATTGCAGTGTTGAGCGTTCTTGATGTTAGGTACAATACATGCATGCATAATTAATTTGTGAAAGAGTACTATATCTACTATATAATATAGTGTATTTGTATTGTCCATTTTCTCTCGTGATTGTGTGAACATACCGACACAGATCCGAATAGTAAGAAGAATGCCAGAGTATAAGGGGATGCACGGGTAAGAATTAGGTGAGGTATATATATATATATATTTCTAATATGTTCATGCAATTTAAGCCCACTCATAAATCGTATATACGTTGATCTATACTAAGTAAAAATTCCAAACTTTAGGTTAATTATTTTTGCGAGCGTTGAGTGGAATGTTGGGGCTATCGGGTCGATATAGATTAGATTGTGTCACATATATACTTCTATATTTATGAAAGTACATGAACAATTTGAATTAGAACATAAAGTTGAAAAATTCTTATTTAGATGAGGTTTATAAAATACTTTCTAAATCTTATGACTGAAAATACTTCACATCATGGTATTGGAGCAAACTAAGGCCCAAATCCAAAGACTAACATTGCTTTGAGCCATACACAAAAAGGACTCACAAGCTCAATCAAGGACACAACCTTTTGATCGACTTGATTTGGCTTGGAGCAATCATGCATGGAACAAATCCTCTTTTCATAACCACCTAAAATCTTGACATATAATTTAAATTAATCGATATTCTGATGTTATGGTGTAACTTGACGTTTAACTAAGAACAACAAATAAGTTCAATTACTATTTTTCTCATGATAATATGATTATTTTAGCAAGAAGAGAATGACGAGCTCAAATCAAGGTTTTTAAAAATTATATATTGCTCGTTAGGTCCAAAATTTTAAATCAATTTGCATATTTAATCTAATGTCTTCTTTAAGACCAAAAGTGTAAAATTGGGATAATCTTATGAAAAAAAAAATGAGGGAATTGCACTTTTTATACCAAACCTTTACCTACTTTATACATTTCATACCATACCTTTCATAATTGCACATTTCATACCAAAATCAATCAACCTTTTTCAATTTACATACCACCGTTAAATTTTGGACGGAATTTGACACGTGTCCGTTAACTTTCAAAAAAAAAAAAAAAAAAAAGGAAAAAAAAAAGTGTCGCGGGCAGGGGGGATATTTCGGGCAGGAGTTTTGAATTTCACTTTTCATACCAAACCTTTACCTACTTTATACATTGCATACCACACCTTTCAGAATGACACATTTCATACCAAAATCAATCAACCTTTTTCAATTTTCATACCGACGTTAAATCACAAAAAAAAAAAAAAAAACCTCGCGGGCACTGTACTACCACATATGCTATTCTTAATTTGAGGAAACTGTAAAAAATTATATGATAGATGACATTCCTGTTTCTTTCTCGAAAGGGTAAGTATCTCAGGTTCGTCATTTTTTTACAATTAACCCCTTGCCCCCTAAAATGATCCAATTTTACCCTTGGGTGTTATTAGTACTAATAAATATGTAAAAATTGAAATAATTTTTAAATTTATGGGCAATTATAAATTATATCAATTAATGAATATGATGATTTTGAATTGAAACAGTAGTATCACATAGGATTTTCTCAATCATATTTTGTAATTTTTCTGCCAAATTTTGAAGTATAATTCATTTACAAAAAAAAACCTAGTGTTTGTCACTTTCTTATAATTAATTCCTTGCCCCTAAAATATTACAATTTTGACCATTGATTTTGAGTTGAAAATATCAACTATGGTCTACTCAGTTTGGGAAAACCATAATAAATCGTAAATTTGAAAAGGCCTACTTACAAAAATACACCCCACGTATTGGTTGTGACAAAAAAAAAACCCTCAGGGGGGTATTTGCAATTATATAGGGGGGTATTTGCAATAATACAGGGGTTTTTTAGGGGCAAGGGATTAATTATAAGAAAGTGAAAAACACGATGGGTTTTTTTAGTAATTGAATTATACTTAAAAATTCGACAGAAAAATTACAAAATTATGATTGTGTATGATTTTCATAGATAGAGAAGACCGTATTTTATTATATTTTGTACCCTTTCGAAAAAGAACCAGGAATGTTATCGATCATATGATTTATGACGGTTTCCTCAAATTGAGAAGACCCTATGTGCTACTACTATTTCAATTCAAAATCATCATATTCATTAATTGATATAATTTATAATTGCCCATAAATTTAAAAATTATTTCAATTTTTTAAATATTTATTAGTACTAATAACACCCAAGGGTAAAATTGGATCATTTTAGGGGGCAAGGGGTTAATTGTAAAAAAATGACGAACCTGAGATACTTACCCTTTCGAGAAAGAAACAGGAATGTCATCTATCATATAATTTTTTACAGTTTCCTCAAATTAAGAATAGCATATGTGGTAGTACAGTGCCCGCGAGGTTTTTTTTTTTTTTTTTTTTTTGTGATTTAACGTCGGTATGAAAATTGAAAAAGGTTGATTGATTTTGGTATGAAATGTGTCATTCTGAAAGGTGTGGTATGCAATGTATAAAGTAGGTAAAGGTTTGGTATGAAAAGTGAAATTCAAAACTCCTGCCCGAAATATCCCCCCCTGCCCGCGACACTTTTTTTTTTCCTTTTTTTTTTTTTTTTGAAAGTTAACGGACACGTGTCAAATTCCGTCCAAAATTTAACGGTGGTATGTAAATTGAAAAAGGTTGATTGATTTTGGTATGAAATGTGCAATTATGAAAGGTATGGTATGAAATGTATAAAGTAGGTAAAGGTTTGGTATAAAAAGTGCAATTCCCTCAAAAAAAAATGCTAAAAATTTAGACTATTTTATTAGGCCAAAATATTTTAAGAATTGAAATAAAATTGCAACTTTATCAAATGTAAGAGAAAAATACAAAATATTTTAGAAACTCTGGAGAAAAAGTATGGGCCTGTTTGTTTGGCGTTTCCCAAAAAAATTTCGTGTTTGGGAAATGCTAAACAAACATGTTTTCTATTTTCTGAAATAAATTTTTCAGAAACTTATCTCTCAACAATTTTCTTATCTCTAAACAAAACTTATACAAACTCTACTCTGATTTGACATAAGGTAACATATATCTTACACAATTTATCTCACAACAAACATGATTTGACATAAAGTCTTACACATCTAACACCTACAACCTAATTCTTCCAAAAAAAACCTATATCTACTTTATTTCTCAAACTACTCTGTCAAAACTCAAACAAACAATATTACGCAAATCGAAATTATTTCACAAACCTTCATTACTCTTCCAAACTACTTTTCTGAACACCAAACAAACAGGCCCTATAATTTTGTGAAATACAGACCAAAAGTTTTCAGGAATTTGAGACTAAAATATAATTTTATCGTTTTGTGTTTTCTTTTATCAATTATTGGGATTTTCTTGTTTGAGCATTTGCTTTAATTACATTAAATTATTTAAATTCCTGATTCATTAAAAAAGCCAAACAAGAAAATTATAGTTCAAACACTTCTATTTATTTGAATGTAATTTGATTTTAAGCTCGCTTTAAAAAAAAAATTTTTTGGATTTTAAGCTCATTTTAGCCTTAAGCGTCAACTTAAATAAATTCTCTAGTCTTTGATACTTTGCGTCCCAAAGATATACCATTTTAACATTTTAATTCATGATTATGTATTTTTTGTTGCAAATTATCAATTATAAATCAATAGTTCATCTTGTTTGCCAAATGTATAAGTACAACTAGTAGTTAAAAAGGAATTATCAAAAAAAAAAAAAAAACTAGTAGTTAAAAAGACTACAACATATCTATAAAATTTGCGCCTAAAGAAAAAAGATATCCCTATTACCAAAAACAAATACTATTGTTTCGGTTTTTAATTGCTAACTAACCGGAGCTTCGCATGTATTCAGTGAAGGAAGTACATTATAAAGTTTCCCCCACGGCCACGACCTCTAAATCTAATCAAGGTTCATATAATTTTATTGTGTTTTCAGATCTCGCGCATCACTATTTGCTATCTTTCATTTTTGTTTTCTTTGCTTCGAGATTTTAATTAGCTGATCGTTTTTCGAAATACTTCGAGTTTCTACAGATTCTTCAGTTTTATTCGTGAAACGACTGGAGTATAGTGAAAACAAATTGGTGTGTTAGATATTCAAATCAATGTTGAGATTGAGGTTTAATACTCAATTTACTGTTTCGTGAGAATTACTTATGTTTGGAACCTGGAAGTGAATGTTCATAGCTCAGAAAGGTTAATTTCAGGTCCATTTGACTACTTTAGAAGTCAAATTATAATACAGGTTATCATGAATTGTGTTCTGATTGTTTCCTTGTACTTCATTTTCTTATTTGTTCTCCGTGTGGGGATAGGGAAAGGCAAACTTGATTTCATTCAGCTAAACTGTATATGCAGTACAGGAAGGTTTTTTTTTTTTTTTTTTTTCCTGATATTAATAATTTGAGGCTTGCTGAAGATCTTGCTAGGACATGTTTCAAAATGTGTTCAGTAACATCATCTGGTATTGCTCCCGAAATAGGATTTATTGACATAACTATAAAACGTTCTAGCAGTCACAATCTCTTGCGTCCTGGAAAAGTTGAATCATTGTTCATCTTGTTCCACATTACAGAAGGTTCCAAGTATGTCCTAGTTTGTTACTGCAGCTAGGTTTTCTGCTTGAGAGGATTTAAGCTTTTATCTATCAATAGCATGTAAAGTTTCATGTTCACCTAAAAGTCTTAGTTATTTTCCTAATTTAAATCATGCTAACTAGTTCTGTTTTATAGTCAGATTACTTTCTTTCTTAAAATGAGTTTCCTTACAAAAAATAAAATTTAAGATCTATGTACGACTACATTGAGCTCTTCTCTTTTTTGAACTTGAAATATCTATATTGAATAGGAGTGTTGAGAAATCAAAACTTTTCGGCTGCCAATTTTTGGGCAAATGAATTTATGCACCTGTTATGCAATTTACTTCATCAGGTTTGAGAAGTGTCCAGAGGTTGATTCTGGAGGGGGATGATGTCAATAAGCTTTGCTGGATGTTTAAAAGTATGCAATAAACTTTGCTGGATGATGCCAATGTGCTTCCTCCACACTGAAGAAACAAGACCGAGACCTTTTTTTGTGGGTGACACGAAAACATTTATACCTACATACAATTAAAGCAATGCTGTTCCACCGGATGGTCAGTTTTTAACACACAAGCTCATCTTTTCCCATTGGAGATACTGCTAGAAAATAAACACTGAAGTACAATTTTTGGCTAAAGAATGCAGATTTTCAATTTCAATTTTGACTGGCCCAGTCAGCATCTTGAAGCATTCTTGTGTAGTTTTAAATGATGCTCCTGGAAGTCAGTTAAGCCTGGCAATGAACCGTGAATGAAAAGTTGGCCGAGTTTCTGCTCCTTCTTCAATGGATTCTGTTTGCATAGTTTTTAGTGTACTGCAAAGTAATGGATGGAATTTCGCACATTGATAGTGACAGCCAATAGACTATTTTTACACCTTTAGCAGGTTATAAGGCATGTAATTGATATTATACCAAATTTTCTATTTTTTACCTTCAAGAACACATCGGATCCTTGGTGTGAAATTGTTAGAGAGTTGGCATATAATTCTTTGAATTTCCTAGCTCTATGTATGTCCATATTATTATATATGATATTTGTTAGCTCACATTGGCTTGGAAAGAAACAAATGATCACCATCTCGTATGACACTTATGTCATCTATTTCTGCGTCCTCTACATTTACTATTTTTGTAAAACTGCCATCTTGAAATTTTTGACCTGCAGTTTCAGAAGGAGGCATGATCAGATATACCATGAATGGAAACAGTTATTTGTTTCAATTTACCAGTATAGTTTAAGAACTATTTGAGGATTCAATTTTTCAGGACTATTTCAAGATTTGGCTATAGTTCAAATATTGCATACCTGCTATTCTGAGTAGCTCATCCAGCGAATCAGGTAAAATTATTAGCTTCTTTTGAAACTTCATGTGGATGGTAACTCTCTTCTTTGCTGATGTTGTTGCTTCTACGCATGCATGGTTCCTACAATAGTTGGTGCCATAATTGGAGTCCCCATCTAATTTGCTTCCATTTTCACTATTCAATATGAGGTCATATATGTCTTTCTTTGTGTGTCGTTCTGCTATTGTTTTTGATGTCCAACCTCTCTCATCTGGTATGTTCACATCTGCTCCTTTTTCCAGCAAAATCCTGACCATTTCAAGATCCCCCTGGCGAACAGCAATGTGAAGAGCTGTTTGGCCATCTTCAGCAGATGAATTTACATCAATTTCATTTCCTTTGATATCGTCATTTCCTGATTTCTTTGTTGTTCTATATCTTAAATTGGAAATATCTACACATGTTTCCTGTTTCAGTGTATCGGCATAGATATTATCTTCATTTCCTTTCTGACCATCTCCACCAATCCAATTCTTGAGGATCATACTTGGATCTTGTTGGCCATCACCATCGAAACCTCTGCTTGCTTTCAGTTTCTTCAAACAAAATAGTTATTCAGTTTTATGAAAGAAAAAAGAAATGAATATCTGAAGAATAAAAATTGTTGCATTCCAAATTTTACCAGGAAAAGATTGTTCATAACACAACGTTCATCTTCTGGATTTGCTCTAAGAATGTTTAGAAATGTTTTCCTGTTCAACCGTAGTACTTGAGAAACTTCAGTAGTTCGAACACCAAAGGGCTGAGATTTTCCGCATAAAACCCCTATTTCACCAAACATCTCCCCTGGGGAAGCCTTTCCCATGATCTGTATGCACATAGAAAAAATAATGCCACGTAATGTATTTCTTTTTTTTCTATTCTTTTCTGATTATGTATATAGTATGGATGCAGGTTGATTTGGAAAGTCTTACTTGATCTTGTCCATTAATCTTCGCAACAAAATCCTGCATATTTAAAAAAATCCTCGATGTGAAGGTGAGAATTTTCAAGTGCTTTTCATTACATGTACTAGGAGAATGAGTAGTTTACTTACCACTGCTCCTGAGATTAATATATATGTATCTGTTGGAGCCTCATTTTGTAGAATCACGTCTTCTCTGGGAGGGTAGTACTCAGCTTCCATTTCTGGGACCTTTCAATAGAATACACACAACTTGAAATGTTGCGAATTTTGTAAAGCTACGTTTGGTTCTTGCATTTTATTGAATTTTAGTGAATAAAATGCTAAGAAAAATGTTTTCTGGCATCAAATTGTAGAACATTCAGCTTCAAATCATTTCCATTTAACTGACTGTAATTCAAGAATCAAACATCCTAAATGATTAACCCATGAGAGGGAAATGAGTCCAAGCAGGTGGTGAGAATGAAAAGGTCCTTAGTGAGTAGAAAAAGTACCAGTTGGAGAAGGAAGTCTTGGGAAACCCCCTGGAAGAGATGGACATTTTGAACAATAGGATAAAATAAATAATGTGCGATGCTGGACCGAATTGCTTTGGGCAGCACATTCAGAGTTTCGTTCTGTTTCATTCCTTCTGATTTGAATTTGAGACATATATGTGACAAAATTTGATCTTGGATGCGCGGTGGCAACTGGTTCCTCTTTGTAAATTCTGAAGCAGCTCTGACTGTATCTCTCTACAACCACAATACAAAATTCTCATAAGCTGAAAAAGATCTCTTTACTGTGTAACTATACTAATTTCAATAGATTTAAGAGAGAGAGAGAGCATACAAAGTTTCTGGTGCGGCTGGTCCAGTGAACTACTAGGTTCGTCATATTCCCTATGAGATAAGATGTTAAACCCAGATTGAATAGCATGTAGAAAATATCAAAGAGCATCTCTCTTGTGTTTTCCGCATGCAAGTCTCCATAACCTGTTGTAGTTAGTGTAACAATAGACCAATACATTGCAGTTACATATCTATCCCAAAGGCTCATTTGTTTGAAATTAGGATAGACAGCACCAATCCATGTTCTTAATGGATCAGGATATCTGTCTGCAATCATATAGTTGAAGCATCCAGCACAATGTACAACAAACAGAGTTACCTGAAATCAATCAAAAAAAAGACAGTAGTGGTAAACCTTAATTAGCAAATAGACAAAACAGAGGATTAAACATGTTAGAACTAACAATGACTTACGGATATGAGTTTTGTGCATCGAGTCCAGAAATAATTAAATCTTATATCCTTTTCAAGCCTGAAAGTTTAAAGTCAAAGTTAGTGACAATTCATTTTAAAAACTTATAATCCCAGAGGACTAATTCAGAGTGGTGATGGACCTGGCAAACAGGGAACTGACTCGTCTGAGACGCCAAAGTCGTAGCATACTTAGCAATTTCAACCCTAGTCCACCATTATGATTTGTGAAGAGGAGGCTGAGAGATTGAAATGGGATGGTTGAGCAGAGATCAAAAGCGAACCAGGTCGATATATACCTGTTAGTTGGATATAGAATCAGAATTTACATGTGAAACTGTGTTATACAGTTATTTGCGTATTTTGTTGAAAATTGTTGAAGATGCATGTTACCTTATTGCTATTTTTCTGGGATCATCAATGAGAAGATAGGTCTGGCTATCAAGATATGCCACAAAGAAGGTAAGAACAATATCAACGGCAAAGAAACTGTTGACAATGTTGTCAATGATGAACATAACATCTTGTTTGTATGTTAGAAATGCAAACTCGAATGGAGAAATCCATGCGGAATAGATGACAAGGAGAATCAAGAACATCTCCCAAGCCCTGAAATAAAAGATAGAAAATTGAGAATCAGTGGCTTTTATACTGAACACTCAGGTGCAGAGAACTTGGGCAAGGTCATCAGTCATCACCTATAATGCGGATTAAATGGGGAAATTATGTGTCTTCGGAGTTTTGTTGCTTGATTGATTCTAGCTCCAAGGGAAGGAAGAAGATCATTAGAGAAGAAGCCTCTGTGAGTTTCTTTGCTCATGTCAAACTCCTCTACGCAGAAGCGTCTTAGAAAATTTTTCAAGTAAATAAACTGCATTTGAGTTGTTGAATATATGGAACTTTTGCAGGTGTGAAGTTTATATATAGCAAGGGCGTGGTGAGACGAAACGGGAAAAGCTACTCTTTCCCTTCTACTTTCCTTTTAAAGTAAGTTGCCTTCTTTAATATTCTGCAAACATATTATATTTGGAAAGATTATGCGGCTAATATTTCATTGAGTCACTAATACAATAGTGACAAAAATAAAAAGAAAGATGAAAAGTCCTTTTATTTACTGAAAATGGGACAACATGAAAAATACTGATATGGGGCGAAAGTTGTAAGTTGCAGAGATGGAATCAGAGAGGAAAATAGTTGGGGATGGGGGTGGGGAGGGGGAGGGGTAAATATATGTGCAAGAAAATGAGGGTTAGGAGATGGGATGGTCCTGGAGTTGATGTTAGTGGCAATTGTGTGAGCTCCATTATTAATAAATGTGGGATCTTGATTTTATAGGTAGTAAAATTTAAAGGACAAGATTTGAGTGACAATAAAATTGGTGTTTTAATTTCAAAATCTAGAAATGGACCAACAACCATAGTTGAGGATTGGCTGGAAGGTTTATCTGATGGACCCTCCATGGTCCTATAGTTGTCTCTTTCATGAGATTGCCAATGATTCAGGATAATCTAGTTCAAAACTGATTATTCATACTCAATCAATCACAATGTAAATTTATATTTATGTTTTTGGTAGAAGGTAATTTTTCTTTGCATGTGGCTCTCAAATCAATCACAATGCAGTTTATGTATGCATATTTGGTAAATGGCCGCTTTTCTTGGGGTGTGGCTTAGTCGAGATGAGTAAATGTTGGTTTAGGTCCTGACAACAGTGACGAGTTATATATTGATTTAGGATGAGTTTGGTCTAACATCTTGCGAGAACTGGTTATAGTAAATGTCTATTTTACATTACTTGATTATAAAAAACAAAATGATTCTAGAAGAATTGTTTTTGTAGTTATGGGATTGTCAAACACAGTATTTTAAAGCTTTTGAAAAATGTCGATTTCTTCAATTTGAAAATCTCAAAAGTGATTCCAACATTTGGGGATAAATACCAGTATAAACATACAAAATATTTTCATTTAGGGGGTTAAATAGCTTCAAAATCACGACAGAAACTTTTAATTTATTTTGGGAACTTTCTAGTTCAAACTAGTTTGAGGACACTGTGAGTGAATGATAGGTTCTGGTTTTTAATATGGTAACAAGTCATTTTAATATTATATTTCTCTATTAATAGAAAGAGTCTATTGTGAATTCATATATGTGTGAAGTGGATACCCTACACGGACCTCTGTTTAGATTGATTGATTTCCTTGTGATTATTTTACATTATAAATATATAACTGTAGGTGGGGTTCCTTTTGCTTTTCCCAACTGTTTCTTCCTTTTCCAGTTCCGAATAATCAATTTAATAGTTCCTTGTAGGTTCGTATAAATGGTTTCATGTCATAAAATATGCCAGATATTATGAAACAAATACACGTGAAGCTCCTGGAATCTATGGCCTTATGTGATTTGACTTTTTAATATTTCAGATATTGTTGTAGAATTATTGGCAATTACTCCAGATATTAATAATGTTCAATTTATTTTTTCGTTGTTTAAAAAAAAAAACACTTTATCCGCTTTCATAATATTTTTATACGTAACACTCTATCCCTTGTATTATGATATTGTGGCAGTTTAACTCCTTGTGTTTATGATAAATATGAAAATTTGTCCTTCTATATTATGATAAATATGGTAATTTACCTTTATGTTACAATAAATACTTTTCATGTCCACTTTTAATATTTCGACAAGTGAGTTACATTTCACAAAGGGGTAAATAATAGGGAATAAATTGAACATTATACATTTCCCATAACGGTAAATTGGCATTAGCTCTATTCTTGAAAGACAAAATAAATATACAATAATCATATTATACGTTAGTAATATTTAATTTACATTTTATATCGAAATTAATTGATATCTTAATATATAGTTCATGAAAATTTTCCCTATTAAAACAAGCACCTTTATGTCTAAGAAAACTTCATAGTCTATATCCTGTTAATCTAATTTTAAAAATTAAATCCGATCACATTTTCAAGATTGCTTCGAAAAATATTTTTTCTCGTTTATATAAATAATCTTGGCGAGCCCTTTCCTTTTTTTTTATAATGTTGGCTGGTGGAAGGTAAATCTAGTAAATAGCGACTTCATCCGGGCTTGATGATTAGTGTTATGGGCAGCCGACTTGGAATTTGTCTGTTGTTGTCAAGTGTAAAACGTGGATTTGCATTTAATATGATTCGATTATGAGTGAATATCGTGAAGCCGATGAATAAGCCATCTTTGACTATGCTCGTAAAAGTGTCTTTTCAGTTACATAGTAATTAGGTTATTGCAGAATACATCCCCGAGTTTTTTAAATAATTAACAGATGCATGAACTCTTGTGTTATTTTTGTTAGCGAATTAATACTCAGTCTCAGTGTGTTCATAGAAATATATGCTAAAACTAAAAATGAGGTATTATCTGATTACAATACTTAATAATATAACGCTAAGTTTTGGAAGAGAGTCGGTGGATAGAATTTTACAAGAAAGTGATTCATTAATTGCAAACGTATATAACTTTAGTAAGTAGAGGGGTCTTGTTATTATATTCTTATGAATACAAGAGATATTAGTCAATAAAAAGAAATATGGAAGTGTATTTGCTAAAATTTTAGTTTTAATTTTTTAATTTTTTTAAATCGTGTATTAGCAAATTAAAACTATATTTTCCGTAATAATTATATTGCTGATGTTGTATGACATAAATGGATTACTCTGAAGAAAATTTAAAAGTAGGTAGAGATATTACTAGATAAGTGTGAATTTTAGTAATTTGGTAGGGCCTGCTGAGCTAGGATCCCTCATGAGACATCCAATACTTTGGGAGATAGTCAAAATGGACGTACGTGGACAATTTACTAAACTATCAATTCGATCTGCCCGTGTATATATACTTATATATATCTTTTTCTTTCCCCTCTCTCTCTCTCATGCAGCACTAGCATTAGATTAGATCAATCAAGAAATCCGTGAACAAAAGTCTCATAATTCACACTCTATCCATGATTTGTCCAGAATAGACTTAGGGGAGTCAATTTTCTTTTGAAATTTACTTTAGATGAGCCAATAAAATTCACTTCATCAAACATGAAGATAAACTTAAAAGGTGAAATTTGTTCTTTTTAGCTTTACTTGTATTCAATTTGACATACACTATTTTCTTATGAAGAAAAAGAGAAACAAGTAAAGAACGTTCACCTACCCCTCACCAGCACCTTAGGACATCTTCAATGCTGGGGGATCGGGACTCCAAAGCCCTGGGGCTGCCCCTGTCTCCCGAGCTCTGCATGTTCATCTCCAATGGCAGGGCTTCGGGATGAAATTAACTTTATTTTCTTTCCTTGCCCACTCTCACCTATAATTCTAGTTTTAATTTTGTTTTTAATTTTAATATTAATAATACTAATAATTATTTTATTAATATAATTAAATTATTAATAATTTTTAAATATTAAAATTAAAGAGAGTAAATAATCATAAAATTAAAATTGATATATAAATAACCATAATTTTATTATGCGTCATGAAGCAATACGCTCCAAAGAAACCAACCGTAGACTTCAGAAAGACTTAATAGCCCATGTGTATGCAAAATACGGTTAACAATGAATATAATTGTTTGAATTTACTTATCTTTTTAATTTTAGTATGTATTTAAGTATTAATTTAAACTGTTTGTATATCTGTTTAATTATATTTTTAACTAATTCGATATTTTTAGTAATATATAGTCACCACCAATATTGTAATTGAATGATTAAATTTTTAATTACAATGAAAGAAATAAAAATATAACGTTGAATTTGTTTATTAGTGAGTTGTCCATAAATAAATTTAATTACAATTCTAATAAATTATTTGTGATTTTAATTTAAAAAATTAAATTTTATTATATTAAATAATTCAATTAAAAATTGGTGAATATATCACTACAAGAAATTTGCCTTTTGGCTACGAAATATTTTGTCCCCAAAAACCCAAGTTTCGTCGCGAAAACACATTGGAGACGATTTAAATTCGTCGCTCCTAGCGTCGCCAATTCCGCGTCGCTAAATGTGTTTGGGCACGAAATACTTCATTTCGTCCCCAAATCCATCATTTTGTTCTACGATTTTGCATTTCGTGCCCTATAATAAGCATTTTGGGACGGTTATTTTCGTCCCCTATAGCTTCTCTTTTCGTAGCAGTTACATGCAATTCGTAGCCAAATAATACATATGGGGACGAATTTAATCTGTACCCAAATGACTATTTTTGGCGACGAAATATTTTCGTCCTCATTTAGATGACTATTTTTGCAGGCACTGCTTTAATTGCATTAAATCACCAAATCTCAGTTTAATAATTGCAATTTATCAATTTCATGGTTTCACTATATTTTCCCTTTCTGAAATCATCACATCAAAAATTAAATTTATCTCATATAATTTAATTATCACTTACAACTCAATGTAAACAATTACAAATTTCGTGCAAAAAAAAATCTACAAATTGGCTAAAAAGCTAAACAAAAGTAGATTATCATTACAAAAAGAAAAATTTAGTGTCGAAGTGAGAGAATAACCACATAGCTTGTGAGTACCGATTCTTGTTGCACTGAGACGAGCATTACCCCGTAAATCTGTAAGTAAAGAGTTAGTGAGCATTACCATTGAAATAACCATGAAAGAAAAAAAAAAGAATCCTTTAGTATTTACAAAAAAATTACCTTAACATACTCCAAAAGAAGGATACTCATTAGCCAAATTTAATGTGACTAATAAAATCACCTACATTTAAAGCTTTCAAGATTCAGATGTTGAAGAAAATAACACTTTACGAGCTAATCTCTGCTTCAAATAACCACCTACCAGAGCTTCCACTTCATAAAATAACACTTAACAACTTAACAAGCTAATCGCCCAAGAACTGCTGGTCCTTTTACCTCTCTTCTCAGTGCACAAACCCAAAAAGGTTCAAAAACTAGAAACAAACATGTAATTATCAATTACATGTTACATAAGTTGACTGAATGTAAGAAAAGCAAGGAAGCTTATGTTTATTTCTGGGAAGCTTAAAATGGTAACAATGCATTATGAGACTGCAATTCTTTAGTAAGAACACAGCATATTGCAAGATGTGGCTTTCAGTGATAATAGTATGGAGACCATATGTCTATTTTTTCTTTCAAATTTCAACAACTAAAACTCGGATAAAATCATATCTCAAATTTTCAAACACATTAACTATGACTCTATCAATTTTTTGTCATTTTATCATAACACATTTAACATATCGAGTGCAGTGACAAAAAAAAAAATTAATCCCTATACTATTATCACCAAGGTTGATGGTCTCCATACATCAATAAGTAGAAATATTATATTATATTAACTTGGAAACAATTCAGTGATTTGTTCTAACTATCATAAATAAGCTTGTAAATTATAAAATTCAGAAACAGAGGAAGTGACAACAATAACACTCACCATAGAATGATTAGCCTCAGAAAATGATAAAGATATTAACTCCAACAAGATTTCAAGAGCTATCCCTGTAAATAAATAACAATAGGTAAACAATTTTTATTGTAAAAAGTAGATAAACAACAATTTATCATTCTAGATGAAAAAGACACAACCAAATAATGATGAAACCAGAAAATCAATACTAGACTCAGTATTGTTGGAACTAATGTGACACCTTCAATCACTCAGTCTTACTGAGGACCTGCATAATAATCATTTCATCTGTAAATTACTAAAATTTCAGTAAATTACTAAAATTTCAGCAAACTTACCTAAATTTCAGCAGAACTACCCAAAGTCATTTCCAGCAACAATATTTCAGCTAATGCAAGGACAATAAGCAAGTATCAGAAAGTATTTAAGCATAATTGCAATAACCAATACTATAACAAATGAAAACGAAATGAAAAGAAAAGAAAATGAAAAAAAAAATTTACTCATAAACCAACCTTCTGATTAACCAACCTCTCCACCAAATTCCTCCTGTCCTAGAATCCAAGATTAAATCAATCAATGAAACATTCATCTAGATATCTACTGACAGTGCAATCAAAGAGGCCAAACAATCATTGTACGATTCAAAATCTCATAGTAAAAGACTGAGAAGTTGAGTTCCAAACCTAATTGGATGATGCTCAGCGATAGCAATATCCTACAAACCTAAATATACTCATTCACCAACAATTTTGAAACTGAAACTAATGATCTGCATTGATTAGCTTAAAACTATACATTTCAAACCAATTAATTCGTTCGACATAAAAGTAAACTCCAAGTATACTCAAAAAATGTAATATATTACGCATTTAATTGAATCTAAATCTAATAAAAAAACCTAATCAAGTTGCAGATCAATGAACCAAAAAAATCCACATTTCCACTAAATCTCTCTTAATAAGGTAAACGAAAACTTAAGATTGGAAAGAGAGAAGGGCTTACCTGATCCGACTTGTAAACGAAAAGTTTTCTGCATCGACTTGGAGTGCGTACCAAAACTGAACAGAAAATAAAAAACAATACAAAACAGCTCCCCGTTAATTTTTAAAGGAAATTTACAAGTATGAAAGATTTGTTCAAAAGAAAAAAAAAATTGTCGAAATTAGGGTAAATAGAAGTTTAGATTTACCGATTTGCAATAGGATTGAGAAATTGTATTCAGCTAAACAGCCTGCTTGCAATAAGATTGTGACGGCGAAACCAATTTATATTACCTCAAAGTAGTGAAGTTGAACCTATTTTTGAAACGAATTTGGGATTGAGGCCATGGATTTTCATTTTTCTTTCTTTATCGTAGAGGCCATGGATTATCTTAGTAAAATTTTAGACTGTTGTGAGAGTGACAGGTAAGTCTTGTGTGACAGTCTGCTCATATACCCCTGATTTCCCTATTTATTACAAGTATGCCACCGCCTTTTTTTACTATTAGTTTCAATTGGGCACGAATTTTGAGTAATAGAAGACCGCTGAATATAAATTTTTTATTGTGAGAATTGGGTACGAAATATTCTGGATTGAAAAGTTGAAATTTAAATTGGAAGAGAATTACTGTGGACCATATCATTATATTGCGACGATATTTTGGACATAGAGAATTAGTTCTAGCTTTTAGGACAGAATACAATTTATTGTCTCCCAATGACTTGTTTGGTGATGAAAATCCGACTGTGGCCAAAATAAACGTCCCCAAATAGCAGATTTGTTGTAGTGTATATATATATATATATATATATATATATATATATATATATATATTAGTAAATATACAAACACATATACAGACAACTTTAATTAAAAACATCAATTCTACAAATTTAATTTAATTTAGGATAAAATTTAATTTTATTAATTATTTATTTAGATAACTAATTTTTTCCTATTTAAAAGCGCCGCCCACTAGAGACCGCCGAAGCGCCCACCCCACCTTCCCCCAACCCCGACTATCTCCATTGGAGATGACCTTACAGCAGAATGTCGCTTGAGCCACTTGCTCCCCATCATTATTGAAATCTCATATAGACTATATAAGTTCAACTAATCTTCGGGGACCACTACGTACCTATTCATTTTAATCCAGACAAAATTGGACAGCAAATGTTAAAATACCCAAATTGAATTCAATTACATGAGTCACGGACTTGACTTTGCCCGGCTTAATTTGGAATAGAATTGGCAAAAATTGAATTGTTGTGGAGTAAATAAGCCAATTATATGAATAAATGCAGACTAAAGTTGCTAGATACGAATAATTGTGGGACTATGCTTGGAGTTTTCCAAATTATAGGTTGGATTTAGTTGAGTCATATGTCTTACTAATGGTTTAATTTGATCATTCTTTTTAAATATATACATATTATTCAGTGATGTTAAATATGTACATTAAAAGAAAAAATTTACTAAATGAATCTTCCTTAATTATTGAGGTCTGATTTTTCATGGGCACTGCAAACTGAATGAAAATAAAAAGCACCAAACTAATTGCAATGATTGATGTATTTTAGCTATCTACTATATACTCTATGTATTACACAGTTTCCCATGTGCCTTAGTGCATCAGTTATCAATCCATAAGTAAAATCTGTCTAGAAATCATTAAGGTAATTAAGGAGCTTTTGTCGGTGTGCGTGACACCCCAATGTGCAATACTATTTATGATGGACGCACAAGAAGCATAAAACATGCTAAAATTAATAGTTTGTATTCTAGTAAGACAATAAATTGTACTACTATATTGTCATCTTCACAATATTTGGAAATAGTTTTTTTTTTTTTTTTTTTTAAGTGATTCAGTCGTCATCAATGCTCGAAACTTTGAGAGCGTTCTTGTTTGGACATTATATTGTGAGCATGTCGAAAGTGTAGTTGAATGTAATACAAACTTAGGTAGCTTTTGGGGTCATCTCATGTGATCACGGTCCACAATTTCTTCTAGTGGTAGGGAATTTGGTATCCTCTCGCTATATATGATTTATCAAATTAATATTAGGAAATAATGACTAGACACTCAGCAGTTCCAGTCTCTCAATTCAAATATTTTTGGTCACGTACAGTTTTTTCATCATCTCTTTTTTGTCAAATTTAAGACTAAAAGCAAAACAAATACAATCCTATGGGGACAAAATACACACAAGTATAAAAATTAGATAGAAAGAAAGGGGTCAAAGTGCATTTTTTAAAATCACGAGATTAAAGGTGTAATTAGTATCCAAGTATGTAAGACTAAAGATGCAATTTTACTAATTTTAAGGTGCAAGTTTAACTTGAGTAGTACTCCCTTCATTTGTTCTTAAATTTTTATACTATTTTTATTTTTTGGAATGTTCTAAAATAAAACTCTCATTTTAAAAGGAATTATTTTTCTCAAAAAATTGTTTCATATAAAATAATGATTTGACATCACTAACTCCCAACCACTACTTTAAAGGACATCTATGTAAAAATATCTAAAAATTCTATATTTTTAACTTTACTTAAAATTTCGCGTCATAATTAAAAGGAAAAGAATAGAAAAAGAAAGGGATGGAGGGAGTATTAATTAAAGTTGATGACATGCATAAAAGAAGTAAAAACTTGATTCCAATTAAATTTCCTTATAATAAAGTTTTTTTTTTTTTTTAAATTGCTGATAATAAATCTTTCGGCTTGGCATGGTTTCTGACTGAAGGAAAAGCAGAATTATATCGTCTCTCTTTCTCATTGAAGGAGCCAAACACGGCCTTGTGGTCCTTTACTGCGTTACCCTGTATTTAGTCTAAGCTTCTCCCTATTGCATGCATTGAAGTAAAAAAATTGATTGAATAATTTGGGACCATGATATATTCATATGTATATGCATGTTGCAGCTATAGTTAAGGTGCCTCACATGCGAGCGTGAGAGAGAGAGAGAGAGTGTCAAACACAGTGGCGGAGTTAGACGATTTTTGTAGAGG
This sequence comes from Penstemon eatonii, assembly GCA_038501285.1. Taxonomy (NCBI): domain Eukaryota; kingdom Viridiplantae; phylum Streptophyta; class Magnoliopsida; order Lamiales; family Plantaginaceae; genus Penstemon; species Penstemon eatonii. The sequence continues at coordinate 66,162,428 of CM076708.1, read as the reverse complement.
GGAAGAAAAATTTTGTGGTAGCAAAGTTTATTATCTTTTTATGTTTTTATAAAATAACAAAAACTAACTTAAGATAAAGTAACTTTAGTTTATCAAATTAAACATAAAAAAAAAATATACTAGCAATTTTCTTATACAAAATATGAAAAAATATAGTTGAATTTTTTTCAGAATTCATTGAAGAAATTATTCAAAATATTGAAAAATTAACAAAGCATAAAAATATTTAAGATTTATCTAAATCCAGCTTTTATAAAGAAAAATACCTACATAAATAATAGAGAAAGCAAAAAAATAAAAAAGTAAAATGGAGGTGTGAGTTCCCATAGGTGTTCAAACCAAGGACCTCAAGAATTAATTGCACGTGTCCAACCACCAAACTAATGTACTTCATTTGACAATACTAACAAATTATTTTTACATACACCTTTTCCATAATTTTCTTGGGGGCTGGGGGCGAAAAGCTCCGCCACTGGTCAAACGGAAAATTCTTGTCCAAGCCTGGCTTGGCCAAACTCATCCAACCACCAAGCAAGTGTATTGCACTTGCTTTGTGATTGGTCATTCTGCTGGGAGTTATAACCAATCCCAAAGCAAGTGTATTACACTTGCCATGTAATTGCTTTGGGTTCGGCCAAACCCAGTCAGGGTAAGAATTTCCCCTGGTCAAACAGAAGTCCGATTTGAATAATTCAATATTATCACATATATTATGTTATTTTTTTGTCTTACCGGATCGTACTCAAACTAAAATTCAAAATATGAAACGGAATTCAAACTAGAATTCAAAGTCATGAAACCATAAGTATGGTTCAAATCTAATTTTTTATACATCAAGCTCAAAACACTTCTCTCATTCAAACAAATCAAAGTACATCTTAATACAAACACAATATTAATTTGGGCCATCATTATAATTTACAATCAATAAGATCACCATAAACACGTCATGTGTCCTGCGTTGAATATATGCCAGAAATCACGATAACATTTGGAAAGAAAATGCTTGCACTTATTCGTTTTGTTGACTAAATCAAAAGTGCCACTTAACTTTCACCAAGAATCATTAGCGTAAAGATAAGCGCATATTATTACCTTGAAATGAGCAACATCGCCAGAAATTGTGAAAAATACTTCTAATAAAAGAGATGGATAGAGTCCATGACATTAAGAGCTAGTTCTTTTGCCCTTTTACTCTTTGAAAATGTAGTTTTAGAGTTAAATTCTTTAAAGCTTTATTCTTTTGGCAGACACATTTCTAGAAAAATCTCAGATAATTTACAAACGTAAATGGAAAGTAACTAACTGTTTAAGTTAAGACAATAATTATAAATTTTCCTTAATTTTATTCTTCTATTCACAAATCATATTCTTATATCTCAAATTTCTTCAATTTCGTCTGAATTCATGATCTAATTTAAAAACCAACATACGTGTTTTTTTGGTCAAGCAACGAGGCATAATTCACTTGATTTTTACCTTAAATTGTTCTTATCAACGAAGTATTGCTTTATAAGCAAAATCATAAAAGAACGTAATATCAAACCTCATCCAGATTTGCAAGAATTTAGTCTTATAGAAAATCTTCAAAAAAATCATCTTTAAAAGTGAGAGGCGAAGATAACAGGCTGTAGATTTACTTAATATATAGAAAAAGAGTTTGGACATAAAAAGGAACTGGTCTTAATTTGTCAAGCATGCTTGGTGGGAGACCCTGCCTACACACAATGAGGACATTTGGAAATAGAAAAGGAAAAATACAATTTCAATCATTGTATGATGATGAGTCACTCTCTAATATTTAGTTCCTTATCTATATCCAAGAGATAGGGCTGAAAATCAAACTAAGCTATTTGATACTCGACTCGAGCTCGTTCAATAAAAGCTCATTTGAGCTCAGTTCGTCAAACAAACTTGAACAAGATGTCTCGTTCGATAACTTTTGAAGCTCAGCTCGAGCTCGACTCGATAAGCTAATAATTGAAAAAACACATGTAAAATATCAAGTTACTCGCTCGAGCTCGTTAGATAAAATCTCGTTTGAGCTCGGTTCTTGATTAAGAAATCAAACAAAGCTCAAACACAAAATTTCAAGCTCGATAAAATTCACACTAAGCTTGAACAACGTTTCGTTCGATAATACTCGACTCGTTTACATCCCTACCAAGAGATCGTTTATAATTAGAGGTGTAATCGAGTCAAGTCGTGTCGAAGGACATACTGTTTAAACCTAGTTTAAATTTTATTGAGTTTGGTTTGATTATTAAACGAGTCTAACTCAATCAAGCTTTTATGAAACGAGCTGTATCGAATAATATGATATTTTTACTGTAATTTAGCAATTTTTAACTTATCGAGCTCGAACTGAACTTTTAAAATTATCGAATGGAAAATAATGTTCACCAAGTAAAGACAATTTCAGAGAGAAATTCATGATAATCATTCAAAAACTTGATTTTAAAATTTAGAAACCATACCACTCGTGTAATTTATGCTAAACTAGAAACTTTTGAATATTAAAAAAAAAATATAAATTGAACATAACACGAGCCTAATTTGGGTAAATTTAAACGTCAGACTCAAACTCAAATAGTCGAAATTTTACTTGTATTTTGTTACCGACCTATACCAATTCTGGGAATGCATGCATTGTGATTCAAAGCTTTATCAAGTTATACTTATATGAGATATTCTGACTTCCTTTATCCAGCTTTATTATGCTTCGCAGTAGAAACGCAGAAATTCCATTCAAGATTATAACAGAACAAATGTGGGTTCAAAGCAAATTATATCCTAAATCATATCTACATTCCTTCTTTCGGAATATCAAATTGTTGTGGCTCTAAATCTCTGATTCCTCCTAATCTAAAGATCTTTTGATATGGAGAAGATCTTATGCAATGTTATTCCTTTTTATCATAAGACAACTACACTACCAAAAAAAAAAAAAAAAATCATAAGACAACTACAGCTCAAAGCTTCCTTATATATTTTAAATACGACTTATCCAAATTCCCTTCAACCTCGATCCACTATGATGTTCATCTTCGCTAGAATTTCGTGTAAGGTAAAAAATGTTTATATAGAAAATGCTAGTATATATTCTCTATAGACCACATCAGATCAACTGCAAACGGGTATGTTGAAAGCAAAACCCAATCTCTCATTTCAAAGTGGTGTATAGCTAATATAGACTATAGTTCCCAATCTTATTCTATTTACTAATGAATATCCCAATCCAATGAAGCCACAATTGACATGTACAAATATAGTTATAGGTTCAAACTAGGATACTAAGCTCAATAGATTTTCACTACTGTCAATCTTTGTAAGGTAAAATCAATCTTGCAGATCCATCTCAATTTAAAGAAGAATCATACAGTACAATAGACAAACATTCCACTTATCTAACCAAATACAGAACTTTAGGAGTTCTGGGATAGAAATCGTAAATGTCCTTCTGTTTGTGCATTACCCAAATTAGTCTTTACCTTTATATCCTCTGTAATAATGTATATTTTATAAGGGACTCAGAGACCATTTAACCTATAAGTTGTTACAATATCATATGCGGGATGCAGATGTACACTACACAAGAATGACCATATGAGCATCAACAATATTCATCAATAAATTTGGTATCTTCACATAATACACGGGTGGAGTTATAAGGAGGGCATCACAATCATTACCAGTTACCTACAAAATGATACTTCATCAACGATATAACGCAATTTCAACAGAGAGACAACATTCATGCACAAACCGATCAAAGTGACCGAAACTACATCATGTTTGCTGACTCAGGCGTATTATGCCTTGCCTTTACCAGCCTGCAAAGATTGAATTCTTTGCTGTACCTTGAAAATCTGCAAAATAAGATGTCACGGGAAACATTAGTGCAATTCATTTAGACAGAATATCAATTTTAATAGTACTAATACATTGTCACAAACAACAAAAAGATTGCAAAACATAAAATTATAACGTGTCGATGATGGAGCATGTGTGACAAGCTTCATATTTCAATGAAATGTTTATTAATCATTGTCTCAAGTATAGAGCAACTATAGTAACATCCAGAAAAATAATTACAACATACTAATTCAATGATAAGAACCAGTCAACCACAAATCATGTAAATTGGGAAAGAAAAAAATAAGAGTACCAACCGATTCTTTCTTGCTATTTTGCTTTTCTTCTAAATCTTGAAGAGTAGAATCTAAACGCTTCCTGATGCAAAAGCAAAACATTAAAGCCTCAGCGGAAGCAAGAGTAACCAGTAAGAACAAAGTAAAAGTCAATTAAACGAGATATCTCTTGCAACTGAAAAAACTTGCATAGTTTCAGTTTTTCACAGATTACAATTAAATTGCAAATCATAGTTGTTAAAGGTGAGCGCCTTGCTCACCTTTGCGCAAGGTGAGGAGCCCTCATCGCCTCGCCTCGCCTCGCCTCGCCTCACTATGGCTATCCCCAAAAGGCGCAGCCACGGCATCGCCTTTTGGGGTGGGCTATTTTTTTTTAATTAAAGACTTAAAGTCAATCTACTTTTTGACTTATATTAATTTTTTTCCTAATTTGCCTTCACTCTCTCTTCGACACCCTCACTCTTCAACACTCTCTCTCTCAACCAAAACCCTAACCAAGCCTGCTCACCTGCACCGTCCGCTGTCCTCTGTCCGAACACTAGCAGCGGGCTCCCCTAGAGAATTTAACCTGCTGCTGCTTCTATATTTATATCCTCTAATGAAGAATTTTAATAATTATATTATTTAACATTATAATTAACTAATAACATATACAGAGTATTTTAATTAAAATTAATAAGTTAATAACAATTAACAGGGGCGTTAAAATTGGAATTGGTATCTAATTTAATTGTCATGTATTACTTAAATTCAGTAATTACTCCACATTTTTATCCATATATCCTATTATACTTATATAGAATATTATTATAATCTTTCATATATACTTATATAGAATATTGTTGATAATGTGATATATACTGAAAATTTTGTATACAAGCACCTTAACCCCAAAAAGCCCTTGCTTTTTGCGTCGCCTCGTCTTGAGGGGAGCCCTCATCGTATCGCCTTGCCTTACGCCTCAAACAGAACATCACATCCATAAAGCATGGTTATAACCAAAACAGAACGCGATTTCCTCAGCTCTACACACTAGTTCTTGTCATCAATCTCTTCAACATGTACCATTTCACTTTTTCAGTTTAAATAGATTGCTTAATAATACAATATGAAATTGAATAAATTATTTTATTAGGGAGAAGTATGGCTGTAGTCTGACATTGATCCTATATGGTTTCATTCACATTATCAGTTCTTGTTTGTTTCAATAATGTTCACCACCAATCCTCAAACTACCACCTTGGCATCATTAGGAAAAGAAAAAAGAAAAAAAGATAAGAGACTATATGCACTCATTTTGAATGGATTCCATCAATTTAGTAATGAAGTAAGTACTCTGATCCAATATAACCAACTATATGCATCAAATCAAGCATAAACCATGTGATCTCGCATAAACAAGTATATGGAGTTCCTTCGAAACAATCAAATTATCCAACGTAAAAACAAACATAAATAGTCTGGAAATGAACATACAGTTCGGCAGAGATGTACTCAATCCGCTTGCGAACATTGGCATTGGCTTCAGCCAAGTCCTGTTTCACTAGAACTGGACCAATCAATTTGTAAACATTGGCGTCCTCGCTCAACAGATCCAGTTCCTTCACGATATACATTCAAAAACAAAAATCAATAAAATCTAGAAATCCAAATAAATACTAAAAGAGAGGATGGAAATAAGACCACCTACCTTGAGCACAAGCTCGTTTTCTCCAAGCTGAACAGTGTATTTCTTCCTGACTTGGTGATTCTTCGATATATCTAAATAAACATAAACAAATTAATGTGTTTAAGTAAAAATACACGCATTAATAGAGTTTTTCTGTGCTTGTTAGGGTTTCAGAGTAAAACTATAACCTTTCTGAATCTTGTTTAGATCGTTCGCTTTGTTCTCAAGGTCTCGTTGTAGCTCTTTAAGAGCCGCCATCGCGCAAACGGTCTTGTAATTACCGGCAGTGCCGTTTACTTTGATTTTCCTTCGGCGGCGGTGAAATTCACAGTAATCTGATTATCCTTGCAGATCTTGTTTTCAATTAAACCCGATTTTCGGTCACAACTCACAAATGTTACTTCCGGACGGGCAGCAGCCCGAATTATTGGGCTTATGAGCTAATCTAACAGATTACTGATTTACATACGAGCCCATACTTGAGTTATTTTGTTTGTGTTTCTTCTGCAGTTTTTCGGCCCAGCCTAAGCCATATCTCAATCGGACAATAAGAATATAAATCTAACTACAAAGGTACATATTATAGATCATGAGTGTTTTATATTCATATGAAGTATATTAGCTTTTCTATAAATTTATCGTATATTGTTATTTTTTATGCTTTAAATTACTTGTCACATTTGATTTTCAAATGCGTCTTTTCTAATTTTATCCTTTCTTACCTCTAGATTTTCATAATTAAGTAGAGTGCATAGAAATCAATGCTATTAATTAAAACAATTAAGTAAAAATGTATTTTGACATTATATTTTAGAAAAGTGACTAATTATTAAGTTTATTATTTTTTTGTGGAAAGTTCTAGGCTACGTGTGGTTGAGTGTTGGCCCAGTCTCGAGGGCTCACGAAATCTTTCAAGTGATTTTTCGCCAGACCCATGAAACTCATCACAAACTTATTTACAACTTTGCACTCAAACTTTTGAAACCTATAAAATATTGGTTTGATACATACTACCTACTTTTTTTCCACACTCCAACATCCAAAATCAATTAAAATGGAGTTTCAATTTTTTCATAACCACAAAACTCACATCCAAAATCTAACTAAATAGAGTTTCAAAGATTTCACCGAAACCGTCAAATTTTTTTTTTAAATCTAGACCCGCGAAACCGAGTCAGAACACATCCATCTAAATAGCCCCTATTGTTCCAATTAATTTGAAACGAATGGAGTTGTAGTTTTTCTACGAGGCAATGTATACTTTAATAAAAAAATGTCCTTAATTTAAGGTTAAGCAGTATCAAAGGTTACTTTTGTATTTTCTTTTTTATTTTATTTTCCTGCTTTTGGTGTGAAAAGATGCACAATTTGTCGTAAATTTCAACTTTTGACCGTAATTGACAGAACTTTGCCCTAGCCTCGTGGATTGTGAATTCCCAATCCAACCGATTAAAAGTTAAAAGTAGCTCCGCGTCCATCAATAATTTAAGTCAGGGAACTTTAGTTTAGTGCTTTAAATAAATTATACTCGTAGTACTACTACTACCTCAGTCTTCAAAGGAATATTCTTGCATAGACATGATCTATAAAATTTTTATAGGTTTTATGGTGATAAATAAGCCACATCATATACTTTAAGAGCATGATATCATCAAAATATATGATGTGGCTTATTTACCACCACAAGATCTATAAAAATCTCATAAACCAGGTTTATACAAGAATTTTCCGTCTTCAAATATACCTTCGCCGCAGTGGACCCCTTGTAGAATTGAAAAGGACCAAAGCAGCGTTCTCAAAACACGGAATTAATATTATCAATGCTCATCGATTCAGTGAGTTGTGATGTGTGTAGTGGGAACATTTGGAAGAAGATTATCCTATTCTTTCCCATTACAATTGGTTGCAGAAATTAATGTAAATGTTCAAAATGGAAAAAACAAAAAGGCAGATTTGCAGTGCTATATGGTAATTTGATTAGTATTTATTAACCGAGAGTTATTAAGGTTGATAGTGAGTGGACAGAGTAAAGAACAAATAGTGATAGCTCGAATCTTGGATAAAAGGACACTTGCTCTTTCTTTAGTCTTTTCACTCTTAGAGCTTAATACTTCTCTCTCTTTCTCTCACAGTGTACGCAAAATTACACACACACACAGAGAAAATTGTAGGAGGGTTTGGGGATTACAGTTAAATGGCTTGGAGCTCAACAAAATGCGAATGGGTTTCAGTATTTGTGCTTCTCATGGCTTTTTCAGTTTCTGCAGTGGTTGAAGATGGTTTGTCCTCTGTTTCTTCTTTGGTGTAGTTAAAATTGCTCTTATAGATTTTCTAGAATGCATAAGCGATGGATTTTTTGGTTTTTCTGTTTTGAAATTCTATTGAGGGCCTTGGCAGTGAGAAATTTTACCATTTCTCAAAAAAAAAAAAAAAGAAAAAAAAGGGGGTGGGGGCAAATTTTACCCAGTAGGAATTAATAATTATACCTCTAATTAAATTACTCTAACAAGCAGTATGCGTATTTACAGCACTAGTAGTCTTTACTATTTCTTCAGGCCTTAAGTTATCATTTGTGTACCACTCACTATTAAGTTATCCTCATTGTATCCCTTTTTCATCATCTGGGACCGTGTATTGACAGGCACCATGGCATCAATGAATAAGAGTGAATTGCATCTTGCACCCTCAAAATTAGGGTTTTTGTCACTTTGGTCCCTCAATAAGAAAAATTAACACATTGCTGATTATTAATCATCACAATGGATCAAAAAACTTATAATTCATTATACTCATTGGGTTATTATTTACTAATTAATTGATTTTTATGCAGGCTCACTCGTGAATGGCGATTTCGAAACCCCACCATCCGGAGGCTTCCCCTCATCCGCCGGAATCTCCGACGTCCCCACAACAATCCCCAACTGGAAAACCAACGGCACGGTGGAGCTAGTAGAATCAGGACAAAAACAAGGCGGAATGATCCTAATCGTACCACAGGGCGCACACGCAGCTCGGCTCGGCAACGACGCCGAGATAAGCCAGGAAGTCAAGGTCGAGAAAGGCGCTCTCTACTCCGTAACTTTCAGCGCGGCTCGTACGTGTGCCCAGCTAGAGTCACTCAACGTGTCCGTTCCTCCAGCGTCACAGACCATTGATTTGCAGACTCTTTACAGCGTTCAGGGCTGGGATTCTTACGCGTGGGCGTTTCAGGCGGAGGAGGAGGATGTGCGAGTGGTGTTTAAAAACCCTGGGATGGAAGATGACCCCACTTGTGGGCCCATTATTGATGACGTTGCTATTAAGAAGCTGTTTGTTCCGGATAAGTCCAAAGGTTAGTCTCGTCATTTAAATCATACTGTCTGTTTGATGCTGTTTTGGACGGTGGGGTGGGTTGGGTTGGGTTTTGGCTTGCTTGATTTTGGGCCCTTTACATGTTTGGCCTTTTGTAATTAGTGGATATTTTCTGGGATTTTCTGAGCCCACCGTAGCCCAACAAGAACAGAGAGACCCGTGACGTGTGTACAAGCACTTTTAATTATTATAGTGGATTATTAAATTAGAGATTGAACAAAATGGAGATAATTATAAAGTGGCAAATTGTATATATCGGCCGGGAAAAGTAAATATTTTTTCCTCTTTGGGTACTTTGAAGAAATTACTGCATAATTTTGGCTCTTTTTGCACTTAATAAGATAGAATTATGTTCGATCAATTCAATATATTTTGTGCAGTCAATGCACAAACGCACGTATATTGTCAAAAAAAATTGATTTCACTGAATCACTTCTTAAAAGAATTTCTCATTTGGAATGTATGTTATATTTGTTTAGATTTTTGAGTGTTTTGTATGATTGTTGGAAGAAGTTCGAACTTAGTGATTTTAGAGAGACAAAATGTAATAGTGTCAGTACTAAATGTTGTTTTAGTTTTTCCAAATGTAAAATAAAATTCTATAATTAATGAACGATTGTTGCATAACAAAATAGTACTGTGTATATAGCTTGTTTGCAGTAGTTTATAAGAAAGAATTCTTAGCTTTTGCAAATGTATATTTGATGTCTGGAATTGTGCTTTAGTTTACAATAGAAAAAAAAAAAAAAAGTAGTAGTAAATTAAGAACATTCAAAAGCTAGAATCAAGGAAAGGCTTCGGCCAACAGCAATACTTCTCTTTTGAATGCAAAAAGCAGAATAGCTTGCAAACAAGCCCATAGTGTCTTGTTTCAACTACTTAGAGTGCCTTGAGAATTACCAAAATCTGAATCCATTTTCAGTAACAATTCTTATTTCATTTCCTGTACAGTTAATTCAGTTGTGAATGGTGATTTCGAAGAAGGTCCATGGATGTTCAGAAACGAGTCACTCGGTGTACTCCTCCCAACCAACCTAGACGAAGAAACCTCCTCACTTCCCGGTTGGATAGTCGAATCAAACAGAGCCGTGCGATACATAGACTCGAACCATTTCTCCATCCCAGGAGGCAAACGAGCAATCGAACTACTCTCCGGAAAAGAAGGCATAATCTCACAAATGGTAGAAACCAAGTCAAACAAGCCTTACAGATTGACATTTTCATTAGGCAACGCAGGAGACACTTGCAAGCAACCACTGGCTGTCATGGCCTTTGCAGGCGATCAAGCTCAAAACATTCACTATACTCCCAATTCAAATTCCACGTTTCAAGTCGTAGATTTAAACTTCACTGCTAAGGCGGAGAGGACACGTGTAGCATTTTATAGTGTTTATTACAATACGAGAACTGATGATATGAGTTCTTTGTGTGGTCCTGTTGTGGATGATGTAAGAGTTGAGCAATCTGGGTCGATTAGGATTAGGTTTGGTGGATTGGGATTGGTTTTGATCTTGGTTTGCCAATTGTTGATTATGGTTTTGTTTTAGTGTTTGGTTATCGAGCTAAAAGGAAGTACTATGTTTCTTGGAGTGCAGGTAAACCAAGCTTCTATGTTGATCTTGTATTGCGTTTATGGTTCTGGTTTTGGTTTTGCCATGAAAGTAATGATCATTTCCTGGTAACTAACCTTGGATGAGTGCTTGAGCAGTTGAGATTATGTTTGGTATCTATAATATACTTGGGCTAAGGCACACAAAATTTATCTTTTACTTGTCTTAGATTCTGGACATATTTATACGAGGGACTTTAGTATAAATTATTTGATAAGAAGAACATAAATGTAAAATACTTTATAATTGTGAAACCATATGTGTGATTTTTAACCTGATATAATCAACTATTGTCGATTTCAAAGTTCAGTCAACGTCTTTAGACTTATAAATGGTTGTAATCATCCCCATGATCAAATCAAACTACCTCCACCCGTCATTGCTAAAAATATGATTCACTATCTATAAAAAGATAAGTGTTAAAAAATGGCCAGTTCAACTGGGGACAATATTTTTTATAAATAAAAATAAAGGGTGTTTTGTCAATTAAGGATTTATCGTGGGTTTTTTTGCCATTAAAGGCAACATATGGAGTTAAGCTGCAAAAGGTCACCAAAAAATGTCTATGAAAAATTATCATTTTACAGCGACAAATTAAAATAACATTAATTTTACTAAAGAATTTATATTTAAATCCCTCTGTATAAAAATTATTACATTATTCAAATTTAAGGTAATATTTTGATCAAATTACGCAGATTAAATCAAAATATTACAGGACATAAGAAATCAAAATATCCTTATTGAAGTCACATGACTTGCACGTGATTGTATTTTTATATGAAAATGCCAAAAATTTGATCAGTGAAACACAGTTATACGAGGGACTTAAGTATAAATTATTTGATAAGAAGAATGTAAATGTAAAATAATTTATAATTATGAAACCATATGTGTGATTTTTAACCTATCATATAATCAACTATTGACGATTTCAAAGTTCAGTCAATGTCTTTAGCCTTATGAATAGTTGTTAGCATCCCCAAGATCAAATCAAACTACCTCCACCGTCATTGCTAAAAATATGATTCACTATCTATAAAAAGATACTCCATCCATTTTTTTATTTGTCGCGGAGGATTGCACACGAATTAAATAATGTTATAAATGGTCATTTTTTTAAGCAAAAAATCAAAAATACCCTTTTAATCAAATAAGTTTAACATAAATGACAAGTATTAATAAGAAAGGTAAAATTGATAAAATAACATTAATTTTATATTGAAATCATAAAGCGACAAATAAAAGTAAACAAGAAAACTTTGCCAAAGCGACAAATAAAAAAAACGGAGGGAGTAAGTGTTAAAAAATGGCCAACTCAACTGGGGACGAAATTTTTTATAAATAAAAAAAAGGGTGTTTTGTCAATTAAGTATTTATCGTGGGTTTTTTGCCATTAAAGGCCACATATGGAGTTAAACTGCAAAAAGTCACCAAGAAATGTCTATAAAAAATTATCATTTTACAGCGACACCGTATCACGACTCATTCTGTACTAACCTACCTACTCACACTCGCTCGGAGCAGATCGACGCAAAATCAGATGGCCGCCGCCATTTCTTGCCACTTCTCTTCTCTATCTTCACCGGACTCAGTCTCTCTCTCTTCAGCCTCCTCGATCTCGCGCACTGCACGAATCCTCCCCCGAGTCTCCTTACCCGCTCCTGCAATCCGTCGAAGAATCTCCTGTCAGAATGCTTCTACTGCCCTTCAATCTTCTGTTAATGGAAAAGGTCTGCATATCTTTTTTTTACAATTTTTGGTTTGGTTTCTAGCTTATCTTTTGTATATTCCATAATTGTGTTTCTGTTCTCCAAAAAATGTAGAAGTAATTACCCCCAATTTATTTTTCTGAAACGGTATCGTATTGGTTATGTTATGGCTGTTTTATTTTTGTTCGTCCTAAGTGGAAATTGGAGTTATATCTTTTAGTTTCTTTTTTTTTTTTAGTTTCTTGTATGAATTTGTCGTTGGTTTACTAATTGGTCAAGGTATGCTGAATGTACCCTTCGACTGATTAATTTGTTAACTATTGATAGATTTATGGAAAATTAAAGATCAAGAGCAATTTTAATTTATCTTATCCTGCACAACTCTTATTGTGGTGTTGACCGACACAACATTTTTTGCTAGTTGGTGACATTAGATGCCATATACTGCATAATAATATTTACCATCTAACTTATCATCACCTTTTTGTATTCATTGCCCCTTCTTGTTTTCATGTTATTGTGAACTACGGGTTTGCACCCTCAACGGAAGCTGGGGATTCACTGCCAGCATAAAATAAATTAAAAAGTTATGAAAGTTGAAAGTTTTAATATGTGTTTTGATTTTTCAGCGGAAGCTGGTCTGAAGGATTTTCTTAACATAAGTGATTTTGACAAAGACACCATTTTAAAGATTTTAGATCGAGCAAAGGAGGTAAAAGCACTAATTAAATCAGGTGAGAGGACATATCTCCCTTTCAAAGGCAAAACATTGGCAATGATTTTTGCTAAGCCATCCATGAGGACAAGAGTTTCATTCGAGACTGGATTTCATTTGCTTGGTGGGCATGCCCTATACCTGGGACCGGATGATATCCAGATGGGTAAGAGGGAAGAAACTCGTGACGTTGCTCGTGTTCTCTCTCGCTATAATGATATCATTATGGCTCGAGTTTTTGCTCATCAGGTATGCTGGTGAGTTCTCTTAAAAAATGGATGACATTTCTGTATACTGTCAGTTCTCTTCCTGTATCCTTTCCATTTCTCTAACACATTGACACACATGTTCACACGTGCACGCAGAGGAAATTAAGGATAGATATTATCATTTGTCTGTAAACATCTACAAATTATGTAAGTTTTCCTTCAACGTAGATCTTCATCTGCTAATTAGGTGTGTTCCACTCTATGTACATTTCTTTCTATGTATTTACTTAATATAAAGCTCATAGGTTTGAGTATTGATGAACTCACAGAGAAATAACAGTACAAAGAAATGAAGCCATGCGTGTAACATTTACCTTAAACCTGCATTTGAGCTTTAAAATAAAAAATTAACTGGCTCGGCTTACTCTCTCTCTCTTGCTCTATCTCTCACACATACACACACACACAATCTCTTCCTGCAGTTATAGCTTCCATAAACTACCTAGCAAATAAATGGTTTCAATATTATCTAGGGCATGACTAACCATCATTAGTTGTTTTTTCTTTGAAGAATATCTTTTAGTTAAAAGTTATTGATGAGTTCATTTCATTTTGCAGGACATTCTAGATCTTGCTAAATATGCTACTGTGCCTGTGATCAATGGCTTAACAGACTTCAATCATCCTTGTCAAATTATGGCTGATGCACTCACAATTATTGAACACGTTGGTCGACTGGAGGGAACAAAGGTTAATCTTACATGCACTTGATGCCTCTTCTCCTCCATTCCCAATTGTTGTTTCCTAAGTTTAAGTTATATGTTATTAAGTTGGTCGATTGTTTTGCAAATCTTTAGGTTGTCTATGTTGGAGATGGCAACAATATTGTCCATTCCTGGTTGATGTTGGCATCGGTCATTCCTTTCCACTTTGTTTGTGCTTGTCCTAGAGGTTTTGAACCCGATGCAAGAACAGCAAAGAATGCAATAAGAGCTGGAGTCGGCAAAATTGAGATTACGAATGATCCAAAAGAAGCTGTGAAGGGTGCTGATGTTGTCTATTCAGATGTTTGGGCTAGCATGGGGCAAAAGGAAGAAGCTGAATATCGCCGTAAAGTTTTTCAAGGCTTCCAGGTACACACGACCTTAATTTAAAAACCTTAATATAAGAATTCAATTTGGAGGAGTTATTCCCAAAATCTTAAGGGGAAACAATTTGCTGTAGGTGGATGAGGAGCTAATGAAATTGGCTGGTCCACAAGCTTATTTTATGCATTGTTTACCTGCTGAAAGAGGTATTGAGGTTACTGATGGAGTTATAGAAGCCCCAAACTCCATTGTCTTCCCCCAAGCCGAGAATCGGATGCATGCTCAAAATGCAATCATGCTTCATTCCCTTGGATTGTGAAATGGATGTACTCTCCAGTGACTTGCTGTTAAAAAGTTTTGTTATGCTAGTTGAGCCCTTGTGAAACCTTATCTACTATCCACTGCTTTCTTAATGATTCAAATCAAGGTTATGGAGTCAGTTGGGAATGTTCAAATAAATTATGAATACTATAACGAGAAAAGCACAACTGGAGGTTTAGCTACTTTAAAGATGCATGTGTGTTGTCTTTGTTTATTATCACTATTTTGTCCAAAATATTTGTAGGCCTTATTCTGGTCAAAATATTCAAAATTTTGAAATCTAAAATTTCAACATTGTCTTTTCAAGGAAAAAAACTGGTTCTTTGATGTGTTATCTTTAAAAAATATCTGAGCATTTTCAGAAAAATAGTGGTTGAATATCAAATTATTATTGTACGTGAGAGACAATTGAGTTAAAAGATTAAATATTTTGTTGTGATATTTCAAATAAAAAAGAATAGACGTAAAATGTTTAGGATAGGGGAGTACATGGACTGGCGTGCAAACTTTTGGCATCCTGCGTATATTGGCTCTTTACAACCCCATAATAGGGGAAATAGGCACTAAACACCCCCAAAACTCAAAATTGGCACATTGCATCCTCAGAAGTCTTAAAACATAGCAGAATGCACCCAATTCCCTTTTCCAGCCAAAATGTTCACCTGAAAACATTTCTGCAGGGGTAAAATTGGTACTTTCAACTCTTACTCCAATAATGAACATAAAAATACTTATTCTATCAACAAAAACGTTAACCTTTAGTGTTCTGAATCATGAGGTTAACATGACATGCATATTTTCCTTTCGTTCCCAATCGTTCAGAATCAGCTAACAAATTTTTTTTTTTGTTGGAGCTTGATTTAGTTAGTTCTTATTATTATTTTATCAAGCATTTCTGAAAAGAAACTTGAGAAGTGCGGGAGGTGAAGTATATATATATATGTATATACACGTTCATTATGGGGTGGGTTGGGTGAGAATTGAAGTACCAATTTGGCCCCTGCAAAATTGTTTTCAGGTGAACATTTTGGCTAGAAAAAGGAAGGGGATACATGCATCCTGCTATGTTTTATGACTTCTGAGGGTGCAATGTGCCAATTTTGAATTTTTGGGGTGGTTAGTGCATATTTTTCTTATTATGGGGTGCATAGTGCAGGAAAAAAAACTTGATTTAAACGTTGGAGTTGGAATTTAAATGATATAGACCTGCAATAAGTAGCACGACATTTTCTATAAGTATATATATATTTTAAAATTGAACTTACAAAATAAAGGAATAATAAACAAATATTTCAGATTTTTATTTATAAATATGCAAATGCAACGTAATAAGGAGACGTGGAAATATGGAAATTTTATTTGAGATGGAAAGTAATAAGATAAGAGGATAAATTAATTAATTAATTAGGAAAGGAAAATACTAGCCCAAGGCCAGACCAGACCTGGAAAAGAAGGAAATTACTACGGCGACTATACTACTATATATAGTCTACATAATTTGACCCTTGATCATTCGGTGGCATTTCGGGGGATCAGGGGACTGAGTGAGAAAAAGAACGGGAGGGTTTTACTTTTCTCTCTTCTCTAATGGAAGAACATAGCCATGAAATCTCAATACCTATTTCCTTATCTCCACAGTCCGATCACGATGAAGAACATCCCGATTTCTCCCCCGTCGGATCCCCCGAAGTTACCGAATCGCACATCCCGCCGCCGTCGGATCAGCCTCAGTCTCAAGTACTCACTGATGACCTCCGATGCAAGATTATCAAGCAGGCAAGTTTTTAAATTAATTACTTCTGTATTTCATTGATTTAGTTGTAATTTTAACATTAAGTCAAACCTAAGTTATTCAATTACTTTTTACTTTAACTTGCTTTTACTGGAAATAAGTATTTGCAGTTTCTTCATTCATTATTTTCCACATCATGATTTTTAACATTTACTCCTGGTTCTGTCAACTTCTTGTGGTTTGATCCTTAAAGATACTGAATTAGGAAAGTGTTCTTGTGCACTTTTCTTTTTCTTTTTTAATTTCTTTAAAAAATAAGTATTTGCCAGTTTCTTGATTCATTTTTTTCCTCACAGTATGATTTACCATTATAAAGATTTCATTGTTGTTTGATCATTTAATTTAAGATTTGTAGGTTCTTTTCCTGGTTCTGTAAGTTCTTCTGGTTTGATCTTTAGAACCCTAATTATTGAATTACGAGAGTTTTCTTGTGTTTCTTGAGTAGTTGGTAGGGAATATGTACCCATGTTTCCTACTCTTTTTTACTTTTAACTTGCTTTCACTGTATCTAAATATGTGAGAACTTCTTGATTCGAATTTTACACTTTATGAGTTTGCAATTACAAAGGTTACTACTATTTGGTCTTTTAAATTTCAAGCTTTTTTCAGAAATTTCACTGGTTAGGTATTGACTATGAATCGTTCATGGTTCTGTCAAGTTCTTGTGATTTGTGGGTTTGAATTTAAAGTGAAGTTCATGTATAAGATGGTAATTCTAGCCCAAACCTAGTTTGGTCACACCCAATCTATCTTGATTAATATATAATACTTCAGTCTAGGCTCGAAATTCCATGTCCTAGATATTTTTCTGTTATGAAGTTGAAATTGTTTAACATCTTGGTGTGATGACTACTGGATTTAGTGAAATCCTTGCAGCATGTGACATTTCCTAATTGTAAATGATTAGCTATTTCCATGTATTGACTCCATGTTTAGTTTAGTGTGGTGCTTGTTTAATCAATCGTACTATGCTTATCAAAACCTTTAACTTGCAGGTAGAGTATTACTTCAGTGATGAAAATCTACCAAATGACAAGTTTCTGATGAAATATGTTACAAATAATGCACAAGGATTTGGTAAATGCCACACTTTGTTCAATTTTTCTTGTTTGTCACTTTGATTAGATGGTATAGTCCTGTCCAGTTTGAACATTTTCCATCCTTCTTGAATGGGACTGTAAAATGTATGATCTTGTAATTTTTTCTTACTGATATTAACCTCAGTTAGTGTGAAGAGGACACAACCCATGGGGACAAATGAACTTGGTATTTAATGAGTGAACTTGTAGTCAATAAGCAAAAACCACTGATTTAAGTCTGCTTAGATCCGCTTAAATCTAACGCAGCCTTAAGACTGAACTAAAGTCATGTACTTTTGACAAACATATGTACTATCTTCTTTGATCTGCAATTCCAAATTTCTGGTAGAATTCATCCAAAGACCTTCCTTCAGACAGAAGAAAATGCCCAATGATTGCTTTAGCTAATGGAAAATGAGAAGATGGTCCTTGCTTGCATTAAAAACATTGATGAGTGGCTAGTTTAGTAGTGTATCAGGGGCATCAGAATTTTCTTCTCTGAGCTAGATGGTGATACCAAAAATTTCTCTCTTACAATTCTTGTTTTCCTTTTGCTCATAATTGCAGCTTATTAGTATTTTCAATGTTGTAAGTTGTCAATCATGGTCATGCATTTTATTATCATGTCTGAACTTGAGTATTCTTTGTTGCAGTTCCAATTGGAGTTGTTGCATCTTTCAGAAAAATGAAGAAGCTTACAAAAGACATGTCATTGATTGCCAAGGCACTAAAGGAATCTGCTCTTCTTGTAAGTGGTTAAATTCTTCTGAAAACATTTTTTGAATTATGTCTGTTGGTAATGCCAAGTATTTTACTTTGGTTTCTAGCACAGTTTCTATCCATCATTTTGGCTTTATTTTGGAACCAATTTCCTGTATTACTAGCCAGTGTGTTCCTGCTGACTGCAGGTGGTCAGTCCTAATGGGAAAAGGGTTAAGCGGCTTCATCCTCTTCCAATAGCTGAAGTCAAGGATTCAATGGTACTATTGTAATTATTGTAGTATATTTAAACAACCTGTTATTCTAGAACGATTTTGAGTCTTGTTCTTGTCAGATATGCACTGTATTAGTGGAGAATCTACCAGAGGATCATTCAGTAGAGAACCTTCGTCGAGTGTTCGGTGAAGCTGGAAAGTATGCATCTTTCATATAATCTTCCATTTCTTGTAACATAATTATAATTGTATTTCTACTCACTATTTTGTGCTTCTGAATGCTAGCATAAAGAATATAACTATCCGTGACCCACATGATGTTATAGATCCTAAAAAATGCACGGTTGCAGAGAAGCTGATGAGTGGGAGGGTATGGTTGTTCTTTCTCTTTTCCCTGTATGAGATTTTATTATATTGATAATGATACCTTGTGAATTGTTGGAATTGTAATTTTTGAATTTGAATTCATGATAGTCTTTCATATTTGATTCCCAAATGTTAATATACATACATTTGAAGTCTTACCATTAAGATTTATGTAAACTTCTTTGCACAGAGAATTTATGATATCTTATTTATTACTATTCAGTTTTCCCTGTTTTCATATGTTACATGTTCATTAAATTGATTTTATAGTATAGTTTTCTCCAAATGCTGAAGTAGTAGCTTGTACGTCGTACCTATATGAAGAGTTAAATAAGAATGCAAAACATGCTAGAACGGTTCAAATCTGCTGTTACATATTGGTGTAACATCACCTGTTACACATGTGGATGGTTGCCAAGTGTCCAAGTACATCAACTTCCCAAAAAAACAAATCACACAAGATTATTCTTATTTCTCCAACTTTCTTAAATTAAATAATTCTCCATTCCCACCATAGCCACCAGTCACCACCACCTCAACCGCCGGCCTCCTTCCCTCCTACCACCCAACCATAGATCAGGCATGATTTTTCACACCCACCAATCTTCCACCAAATTCCTACACCACATATTGAGTTTAACAATTGATTATATAAAATTGTTTTCATTAAGCAACACATCTGTCAAAAAATTTGGCCGACATCACAATTTTTGAGTGGCCCATGGAGATTCTCGCTCTTTTTTCTTTGTAGAATCAATTGTTATCATAATTAATTATTTGGATCGGTGATTGGTGGTGGTGGAAGCCTGGAAGGTTAGGAAAGTGATGGTGGTGATGGTGGAGGGTGAGGAAAGTGATGGTGGCTGTGGAGGAAGAGTTTGGAGGTGGTGGCCATGGAAGAGGTTGGTGGTCATGGAGGAGGAAGAGGTTGGAAGAAGATATTTCGGAAAGTTGGAGAAATGAGATTAATCTTGTGTGATTTGTTTTTTTGGGAAATTGATGCACTTGGACACTTGGCAATCATCCACATGTGTAACAGGTGATGTTACACCAATATGTAACAGCAGATTTGAACCGATGCTCGAAACACCACTTAAATAGTATATACTGTACTTGAAAAGATATAAATCTCTCTCTCGTACGTCATACCTATATGAAGAGTTAAATAAGAATGAAAAACATGCTAGAAACACCACTTAAATAGTATATGCTGTACTTGAAAAGATATAAATCTCTCTCTCTACACATATATGGAGAGAGGTGGTCTAAATTTGGAAAAAGTATGAATCTATGGTTATACTTGCTTGTGCAGTTTGTTTCTATTATTGGCCTCATCTGCCTAACTAATATTACTCGTTTTATGTGAAGTTACATGCTCTTGTGGAGTATGATACTGTGGAGGCCGCTGATAAAGCAGTGAGTGTGAATTATATTCCCCATTTTTATTGCACATCTATCTTCCTCTAAATTCTAGAAATTATTTTCTTTTAGATGTAGCATTGACTGATGATTTGATTTAGGTAGCCACGTTAAACAATGAACAAGATTGGAGATATGGATTGAGGGTTAAGCTTCTCAAGAAAGTGGTAATTGGTTCATTTTGCCACCTTTGTCATTTTGGCCATCGAAATATTTATATATTTGCATTTTATCTTATGGACTGTTGGTTTTCTTTTGATCTATTAGAATAATCCAGGGCAGAAGAAGAAGGTGTGGAGAGAGTCGGAGCCTGAGAAGACCAGCAGTGTTCAAACATCTGAAGCCTCTGGGGTTGAGGGAAATCACAACTCAAGTGAACATCACGATGATTCACACGATGAAGAGGTACATCTTTGGAAAAGTGGGTGATAAGACCAAAATTGTAATATTAAAAAAAAAAAAAAAAAAAAGGGACCAAAGCGTGCAGATCAAAAGTACTGAGAGGCCACTCATATGGGACTAAAATGCAATTTTGCACATTCATATTGACCAAAAGTTTTTTTTTTTTCCTTTTTCTTTGTGCTGCTTTAGGATGTTGTAAGAGAGAAAAATGGGGTGCATTTGCCTAAAGATAAGAATGGACAGAAAGGCAGAAACAGGGGACATGGAAGGAGACAGAAATACCATGCGACTGATGGACATGGTAATTGTAGAAGTTACTCGTTACGATTTTCTGCCGAATATTTTGTTTCGGTTTCTTTAAAGTAATTTTTTATTTTCAGGCCATCATGGAACGCAATACTCCAGCCACGGGATTGAACCATCTAAGCCGCCACCAGGCCCAAGAATGCCTGATGGAACCAGAGGATTCGCAATGGGAAGGGGCCGTCCTCTGGCTTCTAGCTGAATAATTATTTTCATGGCCAATGGCAGTTCTTGGCGGTCCAACATATTAAGGGTCCTAGGTGAAATTTAAAATAGGGGCCATTTTTTTACATAAAGAAACCATGTATTATAAATATTTATTTTCTTAATGTAAAAATATATATTAAGTATTTATATGTTTTTCTCTTACATAGTTATTATAGATAGATAAAATAAAAAATTAACTTAGTTTTTTTTTAAATTCAGTATTTAAAATTATTGATTCAAGTAAATAGATTCAAGTATATTAACTATGAAACGTTCAAATCAGTAAGTGACAAAACGGAGTTTACATAACATGAACAAAGAGAATTTTACCAAAATGTGTATTGTGATCATTATATAATGTATGTATAGTTTTAGGTAATATTTTTTTCCGTTGCAATCAGGTACGCTTACGGAAATGATATACACATTAAACATTATATAATTTATTAATTTGAAAGAAACTATATACACATTATCATTTTAAATTATTGAGGCCCCTCTTGGGGCTTTACTTATTTGTACGTGTCCACAATATTACTATCTAAATCATTACGAGTAACTTTGTTGCATTTTGACACGGTGTCATATGTAAAATAACTTGTAATTGAAGGTGTAGTCGATAAGTTATAATGCGTTGATTTGTAAGAGACGGAAGAGAAGTTGTGTAAATACAACTTGTATAATAATTAATTTTGTCAAAATCATGTTATCATGCTTAAACTGACATGTTATATATAAAGTTACTCAATTAATTTACAAAGTTTTTTTTCAAGAAAGTATAGTCGTTATGTTTCCTGGACAGATACATTTGGTTGAAATATGATTTAATGATTTATTATATATAAGATTATTTATCTTATTGATTAGACATACTTACACTTGGTCAATATATTTAGTCATCTAGTAGTAATTTAGTCTAAAGTATTGCTATAAAAATAAAAATAAAAATTGATAACTACATATTTGTTTTGAGTACATAATAAAAAATAAAAAATATTCGTCAAATTTGCAACAATTGTGTTGGCCCCAAAATAGGGTATGAACCGGAATATCTTATTGCTAACGTGGATAGAATTCTCTATCCCTGATTTTTCGTCTACTTTTGTACTGTACAAATGTTTATGGATACAAAATATTCAAAATTCATATATGATTAATGCAATTACCCACTTATTGATAGCGTATGCATTCATCACTGATCAATTTTTACCTTTTTTACTCTACAGTGTTTAATCTCCTTGCGAGTCAAACATATTAAATAGGAACTTTTCTCTAACATGAATTTAAATTTGGGTCGTCATTTTAGAGATACTAGTCTCGACCACTATATCAATTATTTGTTGTTTTTTTTTTTTTTTTGCTAAAAAAATGAATAGCGATATATGCAGCCCGTAAGTAATTGTTGGGTGACAAAACCACTTAAAGGTCTATTTGGAAGAGATTTGGCTCGGTTTCACGTGTTTATTTTTCGAAAATTTATTTTACATAGTTTCGATGAACCCTTTGAAACTCTATTTGGATTGAGTTTGAATTTTGGCTTTGTAGTTTTGAAAAGTTGAAATCATATTTCAATTGTGTTTGGATGTTAGGGTTGGGGGAGAGGGGGTATATGCTATGTGTCAAATAATATTTAAATATAATTTTTATATGTGTTTTTGAATATGTTTGAATTTAATTTTATGGGTTTAACAAACTTCATCTAAAAGAGTTTTGACTCAATTAAAATCGGGGCCAAAACTTTTCCAATTGCTGCCTAAGTAAAGTAATTACACTTGTTACTTATTAAAAAAAAAAAAAGTTCTGAATTTTTAAACTAACATTCCTTACAATTTGACGATATATGTGGTGTTTTTTTAAATAAGCTAAACCATAAAGTGTATCCTTTTCGAAAAATAGAATTGCAGAAAACGTTCAAAACTAATCAATGAAAACAATAATATACCAATTAATAAAAAAATATTACTTTAAGTCAAATCAAAGGAGCGTAAAAGTAAACTTTTGTTTGAGATAAACAATTATTTATTTAACTTTTGAGCAAATTGAGACAAAAAATACTAATTTTGACAACTTTTAGACAAACAACACTTGAAAATGAAAGAAATCCAATAATTTTTCGTTTTGTATCTGTTAATTGCATCCTAGGCGGGCTCCTAATCACTTTTCTTCACGCACTGTGCACCAATTTTTTTTGTGTACTCAAATTGAAAACTCAGTTAAGATTTTTCTCGTTGATTTCGAGATCCAGCAATTCATTCCCTCTCAGAACACCAGTTATATGTCAAATGTGCGTAAGGTTAAACATATACGCGCAAATACAATCCCTAATTGGTGATGCCTGTTGAGAATTAGGGTTGTACATAAATAATATTCATTCATAGTCATGCAATCTAATTCATTATATACAAAAAATAATTGTAATAATTTCGCGCTCATAGGGTTTCCTCTTCAAAGTTTTTCTCGTTCAGGGCTTCTGACATCGCGTTTTTCATTTGATTGTTGGAAACTCATTCGCCGTTCCTATTTTGATCACAAGGTAAATGGGGTTACTGTGATTTAAGATATTGAGATATTTGTGCTTATGATTGTTGGGGGTTTTTAAATAACCAACTAATAATTCTTGCAACTGCTTTTTGTTGGTATAGTTAATTGAATCACGGGTCTCAAGACATGGGACGCGTGAGAGGCGTGGATTTTTTAGAGTCCGAGCCATGGATGAGGTATTAATGGACTCACTCCATTCTTTCTTTCTTATGTGGTTTCATTCATGGATTAAAACTTAATATTAGTTAAACATTTCTGGAACTCTTCGAAAATTTTTGAAAAACATTTGGAAAAATTCTAAATCAAAGGAATGCCTTGAAGCAGAAACTAATTTTTGTATTTTCGTTTTCGATTGACTCAAGTACATATTCATGGTTTCATTGGATGTTTGATTGCTACACACGCTTGTGAATAATATAATAATAAGAAGAAACCCATGTGCTATCTATTATTAGTTGGAGGAGAAAATTGGGTTAGATTTGGCTCGAACCCTGAGTCGATGTCACCTGGAATAACCTGTCCCTTGACGGCAAGGGGAAAAGTCCGTCCCTGTGTTAATTATTGCTGTTGTGTAAAATTACTGGTGTTCTCCTTAATCGATTAAATTGACTTCAAATATAATACAAACATTGTTTAAAACTTGTATGACAACGTATTGATAATTTTGTCGCACAATTCATAGATTGGTGCTTTTTTTAAGGAAATGTTGGTTTAACGGCTAAATATAGTAGATTATAGGGAGTAGTGGCATTCGAGACAAAAGAGGGATAAAAATATCAATTATATCTGAATATCCATTTGCAGCTATGTATCTATGTTGATCTGCAAATCTAACCGTGCTCATTTTCTCAAAGGGTAATGACGAATCTTTCTGGTTGATTTAAAATATGTAAACTCTATGTTGGAAAACTTCAACTCGTTCTAAAAAAATAGGATTCCGGAGTCTTGGGGTAGTTACTCTTTGGCAAGGTGGACTAATTATTATAGGATAGTTGGTGAATTAAATTATGTGTTCTAAGTTTTCACTGATTTGGGCTGTTTTCATTAAGCATGCAAGTAATGGGTTTTGTTTTTTTATCCAGGATTCAGTGGGTGATTTCTCATTCAATGATTGGGGTGATAGTAATAGATATTCTGAGTATACGTTTTCATCAAGTGAAGGTGAAGAGAGTGATGGGGAATTTTTACAGCCAATAACTGATATTGATTTGCCTACCTCAAAAGAGCAGTCACTTACGGCTAATGATTCCATAACAGTGTCGGCTCATAGGCTTGGGATGCTTGCCAGAACACGGAAGAAAAGAAAGTAAAATCACAATAGCAATTTTATCATATATCTATTAGATTTCAAAATTTAATTTGACCAGGAGGCTTTCATTCTCTCAAGACAAAATAAAAATTGTGCACTTGATACTTTGAAGCAATCTTCTGCATTTGTAGTCATACATGCAAACGCTCATGCAATAACACACATGAAGATCTCTTATTTGTGTGCCATGATAGGTTATGTTTCAGTCAGTAACTCTCTTTTGTTCCGTGTTTCTTTGTTGGTTTGGGCTTGCAAAGACAAAATAGAATAGACTTTGTTTAAGAAGACACGGCTTATTTCTGTATAGTAGTAGCTCAATTTCTAAAATCTCTGCTTGCAGGACTATGTTTGGAGTTATGAACAATGTCGGACTTATGTCATTCTCAACTATCCTTCTTTTACTTGTGGATCAGAGTGCATGGAGAATTGTGAGATTGCCTCTTGCCCCATTTCATTTTATGCGGCCTTTTCTAATATCTGTGGTATTGGTATCTTGCGTTGGCTATGTTTGTGTGCCATTATTCCGTCTTTTAAAGCTCCGATCCATAACTAGGAAAGAAGCACCCACTCAACACTCTTCCAAGAAAGGAACCCCTACGATGGGTGGACTGTTTTTTATACCAATTGGTCTACTTGTTGCCGAACTTGTGCTTGGTTTTTCTTCCATTGATGTTTCTGGGGCTGTTTTAGTAACTACTGCATTTGCTGCAATTGGGCTACTGGATGATTTCTTGAGTATCAATGATAACAACAATGGTCTACCTGGATGGATGAGAATTTTGTTGGAGGTGAAGCTTCTGTGTTGGTTAGAGATTCTCTGTTGTTTATTATATAGATTATGCTTTTTATTTATCATTGCTCTAATCGCAATTTTTAATGCTGATTAGGTAGCTGTTGGTGCAGGGTTCTCCTATTGGTTATACTCAACGGACATATCAACACCCTACAGCATGTATATCTTCTAGTAACTAATTTTATCAACTTTTTTTTTAAGGTTAACTCACATATCTATTCTTATATTGCCGAATTTCGAGCGGATGTCTGCTTCAGTTCTAACTTTCATCAACCTGTCAATTTTACATTATGTTGTCCTGAAATGTAATGAACTCAACCTTATTATCCTAACCTATTATGTAAATATAGCTACCCCTACCTTACTAGATTTGAAATATTCATCAACATCTTTGAAAATTAATTATGTAAGTCGATATTCATTTGTGAAAATGTAGTCAGAAGTTTTGCTTGCATATTGTCTTCAATCATCGAAATAAACAAGGCCTCAAGTTTCATGCAGTAGAATCGACAATTGACTGTAGCAAATGACTTTATCTGCTCTAATACTTATGTGTAAACCTCTGTCAGGAAAATGGTGGTTCCTTTACCTGCACCTTTTGGCCTTGTTTGCCTCGGAAAAATATACCCAGTTTTGTCTTCATTCTGTTTTGTTTCAATGGCAAACGGGGTCAATTTAACCGATGGGCTTGATGGATTGGCTGCGGGAACTGCTGCATTAGCATTTATTGGAATGTCAATTGCTGTTCTTCCAATATGTTCTGGTCAGATTCCAAATCCAAAATTAGATTTGTTTATATTTAGTTTGCATTTTGCAAAAGTTATTTTGTTCTATAGCACATTTGTTGTCAAATAATTCCTGACTTCTAGATCCTTCAACCAATATCAGACCTTGCAGTATTTGGAGCATCAATGGCAGGAGCATGTGTTGGTTTTCTTTTTCAGAATCGGTACAAGGCATCTATATTCATGGGCGACACTGGAGCATTGGCTATTGGTGGGGCTCTTGCTGCAATGGCTTCTTGTACAGGAATGTTCTTCCCATTGTTCATTTCATCAGGAATATTTGTCTTGGAAGCACTTTCAGTTATCATACAGGTATTAATTACTTTCTTTCAATTTAAGCTTTTCTTACTTTTTTCACCTTCATGCTCTTAACAATTTGAAGGTATGTTAAGCTGCTGAATTTAAGTTTTTTTGGAAACACTAGAAAATGTTATAAAATTGAAGAAAAACACTACGAATGATTTAAAATATGAAAACATCATATTGGTAAAACTGAGTCTATATTATGTACATTATTTATTTGACCAAATCACCAGACTTTTTTTTTTTTTGGTATTATGAAAATAATACATTGTCATCTGTTAAAGCATGCTAATATTAAACAGCTAAATGTCTATATATAGATCTCGAGTTGGATGAATGTTACTCTATTTATAATTCTATTCTTGTATCAATAATAATTTCATAAAATATTTGTAATATTAAGTGTCCAAAAGAAATTATGTTCTTATATCCTTAAAAAGATTAAAAATTTAGTTGCAAAGTTATTCAAAAGGAAGATAATTTCCAATAAAATACAAGGTAAAAGAAAGAGTTTTAAGGAAAACAAAGAGTTTATAAACTATTCTGTATCTGTTTTTGTTTCCCTTGATACGAAAAAAAATCCATGTTGTTGGTGGAAACATATGAAAATTTTAATCCATTCCCTCCACCCCCAAATCAAAGAAATCGGAAAAATAATTACTTGGATTTTTTGTTGTTACTTGTGATTCTCATTTCATTGAACCTGACAAGAGAGTTATGTTCTAGGTTTCGTTCTTCAAGGGATCCATATATTTTGGGCGAAGAGGCTTCCGATTTTTTAAAATGGCACCTTTCCATCATCACCTTGAGTTAAGTGGAATTAAAGAACCAACAATCGTTGGTGCTGCTTATGCTGTCACGTCTGTGTTGATCTTATGCGCGGCATATCTCGGCCTTACTTCAGTATGATTTACAAGTGTGCTATAGATACCTTTTAAGTGACTAGTTGATGATATACTCTTGCAATTCTTTATTCATTGAAATGCCATTTTCTTGTCTATTTGGCATGATGAATTTTTGTTTGTTAAAAAGGTAGTTAGATAGTGAAGAATTCATATTTAGTACGCGATTGATTTTGTATTGGGACTCTAAGGTCGACTACATTTTGGTCATCATTTTCCTCGTGTTGCATTCACGTGTTCATGTATATAGTGTATTTACAAAATAGTTTTTCCAATTTTTGCACATGGGATGGATTAAAATAATCCGGATTTTGATACTGTTAAGAAGTAAAAAGACACGGCACGGACAATGACGGAAAAAGTCGCATTTCTATAAATTCTCTCTGCAAATGTGATGATCACAACATTTATCCTCTTACTATTATGCATGATGTGATGAATAAAGACGTGATATTCAAACTTGTTTAGTTTGCATCTTTCAGATTCAGATTTAGATTTGTTTGGAGAAAACACGCATATTTCAAGAATTTTTATTTTATTTTTTAAATAATAACAATCTATTTCTTACGAGTAAATGTCAATTTGCATCTTGTAAAATGCATAATGTTCTCATTGTGATTTGAAGAATAGCATTTTACCCCTTGTGAAAATTTTAAAGAATACCTCCTTCGGTCGAAGAATATAATTCATTCGTCAAAATTAAGAGTGGGCATATAAAGTGTTTTTGTAATGTAGGGGATGAATTGCAACATTAATCATGACATGTATGGTAAATGGTCGCATTTACCTTAGTAACATAGAGGCATAAAGTGTCACATATAAGAGGGATAGTTTTGTCAATTCATATTCTTATTAAGTATGTGTGAAACTTTTATAAGATTATAGGAGTGTAAATTGCTCTTTTAAAAATAATAGGACGATAAATTGAACATTAAACAAATCACACGGGGTAAATTGGCATTTAACTCTATTTCTTACGTACTTGCCAATTTTCGTGAATCTTTTAAAAGGAATAAAGAGAACTAGATGAAAGTGAAAACTGCTATCTTTTGAAAAAAAAAAATTATGATAATAAGAAAACAGGAAAGTTAGGAAAAAACTACTCTTTCGGTCTTTCCTTTCCTTTAGACCCAATTGTAGTACTATATCACAAGTCACAACAAAGAAATTTTTTGATCCTGATGTACTATTATTTTGTACAACATTCATATACCATGTGTAAATAATTCTTTCAATTTCAGATACTGCAGTACCATAGTTTTCAAGGAATTTTCGGAGTATCTTTTTCCAAGTTTTTGTTTATAGGATGAGAATGAGTGAATGACATTTTATAGCAGAACTAATTTTCCTTAACAAAAGTTATGAATCATACACACTGACTGCTACACGGTCACAAACAAAAGTAATTAAAACACCTAAAAAAGGAATTGAAAAACTCCAAGAAGTTTGCCAATTTTCAAATCTTCCCATTTTCATTTCTCACACTTTCTATATGTATCCTTATTGTTGGCAATTAACTTACCCCACTTTCTAAGCGATTTCGTAATCACTCTTTGATAAACTGTAATTGGTAACGTAATATTTTGATTAATTCCAGTTAAATTTCTTAGTTCGGTTGTGATTGAATAGCATGTTTGTGTTAGATATTATTGTCTTTGCACTCTAATTTTATCATCTATTGATTGTGATATATGTTTATGTGTTGTATTGCCAGAAATATGGTATTCTTTAGCATAGCGCTTAATTATATAAGCATATTACTTGTTGAGACCTTTGGGGTGAATTTTTTGGCTAGTTGCATTTTACATTTACAGCTTTCTGACATTGCTCAATGTTTATACAACGTGACACTTGGCCCTTTCGTGAGGGATGGAGAAATTGTTTTTGGTGTTGCCCCACATTTTTGCGATGACACTTTCATTGTTGGTGTTGCGGGTGGTCTTACTTTTGTTTATTATGATAACTTGAAATAAATAAAGTGACAAAATACCGTTTCAGAAATATAATTACGGAACTCCCCTAGCTACAAGTTTTAGTAAAAATATACAGTATATTACAATTAATTTCCAGGGAACCAACTAAGAAATGGTGTTTTTGTAACTTTTAAATCGTTTTTGCTGTAAATTCACTTAACCTATTGTGAAGTCATTATTTTGCTTATGGTACTTGAAATTACTCAACTCATTTTTCTATTTTGTTGAAAAGGCAGATTGTCTCGTTGACTTAGGAATACAGCCAGGTGGCATGAAAATGAAAGCTTTCCTACTTCATATATTGCAGCACAGGACAGGACAGGATGAGATGCAAGGTAGTTATACTCGTGGGTGAAACTGTTAATTAGTTCATTTGCCTCGTGATTATGATATATGAAGATACGTAGTGGAAATGGAATGGGGTACGTAACTTTTGTATTCAGAGTCTTCAGGCTCTTCCATCTTACGAAGAGATAATTGTTCTTTACATCGATCATCATTTTCACTCTTACGTACAATGAAATTATATATGTATGAACTTTGGATTTGTAATTTTACCACTATATATATCTCTTCTTGTTACTTCTTCTCTTATCTATTCCAACCAATAGTACTCGCAGAAAGAGAAAGGGTGGTCGTAGAGAAAGGAGACTCTAAGCTTGCGTTTTTATTTACCAAATCCATTGAGTCTTCTGTCTGTAGCAAAGGTGGTCTTGTTTTTGTTTTGTTTTGTTTTTAGTTCTAGTCTGTACTGTCTAGTTGAAAATGTTTTTTTTCAGAATCTCAATGAGAAAAATGTTAATTTTTTTTCTGGCATTCTTAAGTTTTTCTGACTTGATGGACCTTTATTTGAGCCTTCATTTCTTGTTCATGCTCAAAATCTAATTCTCTTTGTTCCTTTTTCCTTGATATTACATGTAAGCTCTAAATTTAGAGCTTACTCCTGAAGGGTGCAAGTGTAATTTTCATATTTACATGTGACTCACATAATTGTCTTCGAGTTTCATAATTTGTGCAGGAGTGGTAGAAATATAATCTAAAAAAAGTTAGACAGTAGTGATTTATTTCTGCAATAAGGTTACACTTCTATCAGGCATTCCTATGGAAGTTCAGAAAATGACGTGTCATATGAATAAGAAAAAGGACCACGGTCAGCCCTGGACTAAATCCACTTACATGATTTGAGACTAACTCGACCTCAAAAAGTAACTTTCAAAGTGAGAATTGCTCAACATCTTACAAGATGAATTTAACTATTGTTTTTAACTTTTAACACTCTCAAATCCAATCCAATGGAAAGTTCTAACTCAATGCTAGCTTATTTTAACCATCTAATTACAAAATGTTTTTGATAAGTATATCCTTATGGTTGGTTGCATTCATGTTATCCAATATAAATAAAAATACAATACACTTATTTTTTGTTTAAAAAATTCATTAGATTGATATACATAATTTGCACGGTTTAGGGGAGCACATTGTTAGTCTCGTGGTCAATGAAGACATGCTCCCACCTGCTAAAGGACTGGTTATGGTTATGTGGTCTTCATCGACTACGTAGCAGCCAATAAGCACAAATGAATCGTACACAATTATTTAGCACATACTGAATCGTGAATGACAAAGTGTAATTGATATTTTTCGTATTATCCACTCACAAATATTTGTGTTGAACTTGTTTTTGTGATTTGTGAATGATATGTAAACTAGAAACTCGAAACTAGAATTAACCCATTCTACGACTCTCTTCTGTAATCCTCATTTTTCTTCACTTGTTTTTTGCCTTTTCCGTCTTCAATCCCTGCAATTCAAAGTCTCAACCTTTTTAGGCTACCCCCACCCCAAGAAACTCAAACCCCCCCCCCCCCCCCTTCCCCCCCTTTTACAATTCAAACATTATAAAGCCACCCTAGCTAGCAAATAAATTCAGATTTGACCTTCCCGTTCATCATTCTTCTTTCTTCCCACTTTATGCAACCTTTTCTTCTCCCACAAATTAGAAATTGCAGTTGCCTGTATTGACCTGTGAATTTTCATCTATTTCTTGAATATCCAGAAGCAAATCACTTGAAAACTGAATCCCAATCCAAATCAACAAACCAAAAAACAGAGAAAAAAAAAATGGAGTTCACATATACCACCATTGCACAATACATTCCATACCTCATCTCCTTGTTATCTCTTCTCCTTCTCCTCGAACAAATCTCGTACCTCAAGAAAAAACGATTCTTGCCGGGCCCAACTCTCGTTCTACCCTTCATAGGCAACGCCATTTCCATGGTCACAAACCCAACAAAATTCTGGGACCTTCAATCCTCAAACGCCAAGTCCACACCTTTAGGAATCTCCTGCAACTACATCATTGGACGCTACATAATCTACATTTACTCCACCGATTTATCCCACAAAATCTTCTCCAACGTTCGACCAGATGCTTTCCACCTCGTAGGCCACCCGTTTGGTAAAAAACTCTTTGGCGAACATAATCTCATTTACATGTTTGGACAAGATCATAAAGACTTACGCCGCCGTATTGCACCCAACTTTACACCCAAAGCACTCCAAACATATACAGAAATCCAACAAAGGATTATGATCAAACACCTGGCGTCCTGGTGCAAGAACTCCAATAAAAAATCAATTCCACTTCGAATTCTCTGCCGTGACATGAATTTGGAAACTTCCCAGACCGTTTTCGTCGGTCCGTACCTTAACGAAGATGCTCGTAATCAATTCAATAAAGATTACACTTTCTTCAACGTTGGATTAATGAAGCTCCCAATTGATTTTCCGGGTTTTGCCTTCAGGAAAGCAAGATTGGCCGTGCAAAGACTGGTTGAAACGCTGGCTAATTGTGCGGAGGAAAGCGAAAAGAAAATGAAATTTGGAGAAGAACCCACTTGCTTAATCGATTTCTGGATGCAAGAAAATTTAAAGGAATTGTCACAAAAGCCGTTTGAAAATAAATACAGAGAAATAGGGGGTCACTTATTTGACTTTCTATTCGCATCACAGGACGCTTCTACTTCTTCTCTACTTTGGGCGGTAACATATTTAGACTCGAATCCTCTTGTTCTGGAGAGAGTAAGAAAAGAAGTGGCGAATTATTGGGTGCCGAAGACCGACGCCGTTTTAAGAGGGGAACATTTAAGGGAGATGAAATACACGGAGGCAGTGGCGCGTGAGGTTGTGAGGATAAGAGCTCCGGCGACTATGGTACCACATATCGCCGGAGTGGATTATCCGTTGACGGAGGATTATACAATACCTAAAGGGACCATCGTCTTTCCCTCTGTGTTCGACTCGTCTTTTCAGGGGTTTACTGAAGCGGACCGGTTTGACCCGGAACGGTTCATGGACGAGAGACAAGAGGACCGGGTTTATAAGAAGAACTTTTTAGCATTTGGGGCTGGGGCCCATCAGTGTTTGGGCCAGAGGTATGCTATTAACCATTTGATGTTGTTCATTGCTTTGTTTGCTACGTTGGTTGATTTCAAGAGGGATGAAACAGACGGATGTGATGAAATCGCGTATGTTCCGACTATTGTTCCTAAGGACGATTGCAGGGTTTTTCTTAAGCAGAGATGTAGACAATTTCCATCTCTTTCGTGACAGTAGGATTGCCATTTATTTTATATTCTTTTGTTATTATTGAATTAGATGCAAAGTTGTCTGTCTTATTAGAAATTAATTTAGAATGTGTTTAATTTAGAATGTGTTGATGTTTAGGTTTACATATTTTTACAAAAATCAATTGGGTGGCGGCAAATATTGATGTAATTTCATTTAATGCATGTCCCTTTCACTCTTTAATATATAAAGTGTTGAAATTTGGATGTTATTGTCAAATGTTGGAGTTGGACTGATAATTTTATCATGATATTGATCACGTACGAGGTGGCTTAGTTCATGGTCCCCAATATATGTGAATTTTTCTAATGCTATTTGATTTTAATTGGCGACTTTCAAAAAGTCTGAATGTAGTAGATTCTAGTAGTGAAAATGATATACTTACCAATGGTATGATGTAGAAGATGAATAATATATTTGTACAAATTTGGTAATATTTAGTATTAATATGCTTGTAAGAGTGTTATAATATTTCAGCTACCAGACATTTATATAAATTCTATTTGCAATGTTGATGTAATCGAATTCAGTCTTAACTTGAACTACCAGCTTCTTGATAAATTAACGTTTTATAATTTAAGATTGCTTTTGTGATTATACGCTTTATCTAATGATTCTAATCACTTCCAAGTTCCAAACTTCCCTTCTAGCGAGAATATATAGAAATTAATATAGCGGAATACTCATATTTTTCCAATTACAGATTAGAATTAGTGTATATTATCTTCAAGGCTGTCATGATTTAATTTATGTTATCGTGTGGTCGATGATTAAGAAAGGAGCTGAGTGTAAGTCGTAATAATAATTATAAACTTTGGATAACATATACTACTAATTGTTTCCTTTAGATAATACTATAAGTTTTCTCAAAAAAAAATAAAGGAAAGATAATACTATAATAGTAACTACGCAGCTCAATTTTGGATAATGGTCTGTTTGTCGTTTTATGTATTTTAGTTGGGGGGAAGTTGAATTTCTAATAATACTCTATTTTGTATAGATAAGATTATATATGTCACTATTGAGTACACATAATGTACTAAACTTTTTACTAGCTTTTATTCTGTATGCTATAAGCGCGCGCGCATAAACAAATTCTTTGTTTTTTCTTGGAAAAGTAACCAAGTCAAAACAGATATCTCTTGAAAAAGACGAAATCAAGGGTGTTGCATGTTTGCCACATGCTTTGCTAATTGTTGAATTTAAACAATGCCTTCAAACTGTCAAAATACAAAAAGATTGTAGGGCCTGTTTGTTTGGTGTTTGGGAAAGTAGTTTGGGAGAATATTGGAGGTTTGTGAAATAATCTCGATTTGCATAATGTTGTTTGTTTGAGTTTTGAGAGAGTGGTTTGAGAAATAAAGTAGGTGTAGGTTTTTTTTGGAAGAGTTATGTTGTAGGTGTAAGACGTGTAAGACTTTATGTCAAATCATGTTTGTTGTGAGATAAATTGTGTAAAAGATAAGTTACTTTATGTCAAATCATATATAGTAGAGTTTGTATAGGTTTTGTTTAGAGATAAAAAAAAATAGTTGTTTGTTTGGGTATTGAGAGAGTAGTTTGAGAAAATTGAAAGATGAAAATTTTATTTCAGAAAATAGAAAATATGTTTGTTTGGCATCTCCCAAACACGAAATTTTTTTGGGAAACGCCAAACAAACAGGTGTGTTTCTTGATGTAAGACTACAAGATTTGATTGGTAACAACTCAATTTAATTTGTTGTTTCTTGCTCAGTTGTCTGAAACTTCAAGGATTAAATTGCTAATACTACAATGGGTTTTTTGCACTTTGCACCCCCGAAACATAGGAAATAGGCACTTTGCACCCTCGAAAATTAAATTTGACACTTTGCACCCTCGAAATATGGAAAATGCAGCACTTTGCACCCTCTTTCATTTTTAGTCAAAATTTCAAGGGCAAAATAGGTAACTTAATTTAGGGGCTGAATTGAAAAATTACACAATAAAAGGGCGGGAATTGTTGAACCCTAATCTTTTTACTCTCCCTTAAACAACTCCCCATTTTCTTCATAATCAAATCTTATTTTGTAAGGCTGCTGTTCAAGAAATTTATGTTAATATCATTTCTTTTAAGAAATGGGTTGGATTTGGAGACAAGAATGTGATGATAACAAGAATCAAATTCCTATAGGTCGTCAATTTTCAAACTACGATAATTCTTGTTTAAGTAAGTTATTTAATTAAAATAGGTATTTGAGAAGTTTAATTGTACTTTATTTAATTATTTATGGATATGTATATTGATGAAAAGAAAGATGGAGTGAGAAATGAGTATTTTAGTATTTATAATTATAGTTTGCAAAATTTAAGAAAAAAAATGACTTACCTATTTTGCCTTGGATGCTTTTCACCCTCGATGGTCAACTTTGCCGCAAAAAATGAGGGATTTGAGTTTTTTTTTTAATTTGAGGGTGTTAAGTGTTAATTTTGTGTTTCGGGGTGCAAAATATCCATTTATTATGTTTTGGGGGTGCAAGTTGTTGATTTATTCTTAATTCGAGGGTGTTGATTTTATTTCGGGGGTGCAAAGTACAAATTTCTCATGTTCTGGGGGTGCAAAGTGCCAAAAATTTACAATTGAATTACCAATTTTGCCCTTGAAATTTTGGCTAAAAATGAAAGAGGGTGCAAAATGCTGCATTTTTCATATTTCGAGGGTGCAAAGTGCCAAATTTAATTTTCGAGGGTGCAAAGTGCCTATTTCCTATGTTTCGGGGGTGCAAAGTGTAAAAAACTCTACTACAATTGAATATTTACAGCTCACTTCTTTCCTTCCCCATATTTACAGTGGGTTTGACACCACGTGAATGTGTAATAAAATAATAGGGAAAATTAGTACTTATTCCGGTGGATTTAATCCATCCCGATGCTAGATGAATGACACGTGAGCATGAAAGGACAAACAAATATCGTATTATTCATCCAACCCCAAAGAATTAAATTCACTATAATAGAATCTAAATCAAATAATAGTCAGGCTTATCACGGGCAAAAAAAAGAATAGATAGGCAGTGGGTAAGGAATAGGTTGTTCTAGAATGAATGATACAATACAACCCGATGTAGCTAATTTTATATTCTTAATCTTGTAAGTCAAATGTTGATCAAATTTTATATTCTTAATCTTGGCACCT
This sequence comes from Penstemon eatonii, assembly GCA_038501285.1. Lineage (NCBI taxonomy): Eukaryota > Viridiplantae > Streptophyta > Magnoliopsida > Lamiales > Plantaginaceae > Penstemon > Penstemon eatonii. The sequence goes on along the minus strand of CM076708.1, from coordinate 66,125,709 downwards.
GACCCGATGTTGATCAAATTTAAAGTACAAATATAAAAAATTCACTTTAAAATTAAATAAACTCTCGTAACATAATGAATCAATCTTATAATTATAAAATATCATGATTGGAAGGATTTGATTGACTGACACAAATTTGGGCTTGATTTTTCCGATTTTATCATACACTAATGGAATTTTCAAAACATATGCAGTAACCAATAGCTAAAGGTCTAAGACATTACCAAAGCAAAGACTAGTCAATTCAACTTTGCCTTTTCTTCCAAGGCAGTTTTGACATTTAATAAGTCCTGACAACCTTCTAACTTCTCTCTAACTTAAAATCAACTTTTCACGCTAACTTTTCCAAGTACAGATAAATTATAATGTAAAAAGACAACGAAATATCTACACTAATTTCTCAAAGCAAATGAAGGATATATATCTCATATGATATTTATAATCTTTAATTTACTTCTGTGTAATTTTAAAAAGAACATTTTACTTCCTATAATTTTTATAAAATTTTACACTGTCTCCATGACATTTTTATATGTAGCACTTTACCTCCATATATTATGATAATGTGATAGTTAATTTATCCATCTATTTCATGATAAATGTGATAAATTACTTCCCTATGTAACAAAATACTTTTAATAACAACACTCTCAATTTCGGCAAGTAAGTTACACTTTCCGCATCAAAAGATAAATTGCTTCTTTAAAATTTTTACAGGAAGTAAATTACAAATATCATAAGGGTAAATTGCCATTAAACGCAAAAGATACTACTAATAATTTATACAATTCTATTCAACAAGAATTTGTCTATCTACTTAACATAAACTAGTCCAAGTCTAAGAGCAGCCACGGATTATTTTAGAAATTTATCTTATTTGAAATCTTAATGATATGATTATAATATAACTTCTGACAAATTTGTCTAATATATACTTCCTCCTTTCAATTTATTTTGTTCCATGTTCAACTTGACTAAATTTATAAAAGGGAAATTACGAATATTCCTTCGAGTAAGGCCTAATTACAAAAATTCCCCTCACGTAGGGAGTATTATAAAAACCTCCCTCAAGTTTGTCACCTTTTTACAATTAACCCATTGTCCCTAAAAAGTTCTAATTTTGCCCTTGTTTGTTATTTATAATGTTTGTAATATCTTATAAATGTTAAAATTTGGGTGTTAATCGTTATATCTTATAAATTAGAAAACAGATAATTATATATTTACTTTCAAATTAATTAATATATATATATATATATATATATATATATATATATATATATATATATATTACTTTCAAATTAATTAATATATATATATATATATATATATATATTATAATTGCCCATAAATTTAAATAAATATTGCAATTTATAATACAATATAAACTTAATTAAATTAAAATATATTATAAATTTATTAAATTTACTATTTTATAAAATAAATTCATCTAACTAAACGTGTAAACAATTTGTTAATATAAAAAAAATCATTACTAATTTTTTTAGTTAATTTATTATTATACAATTTATATTGCTAAAATAAGTAAATAAATTTTTTTTGCAATATTTTATAAAATTGTGGGCAATATAAATTTTATCAATTATTTTGGTAGTAAATATATAATTATATGTTTTCTAATTTATAATATATAACAAGTAGCACCCATGTTTTAACATTTATAAGATATTACAAACATTAAATAATAATCAAGGGCAAAATTGGAACTTTTTAGGGACGAGGGGTTAATTGTAAGAAGGTGACAAATTTGAGGGGAATTTTTGTAATAGACAAAACGTGAGGGGTTTTTTTGTAATTAGACATTACCTCAGAGGAGTATTCGTAATTTACTCTTTATAAAAATTATAATAAATAATTTAATTGAAATATTTCACTAATAAGTTGATAAAATCACATGACACTATATATATTAATATTTAAAGGGTTTAATACATAAAAAATGTGATTAATTTAATACGTATAAGTCACTTAAAAGGTTAAAAAGTTTGACCGGGTACTATAATAAAGACAGCAAAATAAATGAAATGGAGGAAGTAAACAATAGTAAATAATTCTAATATAAAACAAATATGGAAAACATTTAGCATAACCGAAATGGTTTTGAGCCAGATTGCACGGACTTGACACGGCGACTCGGACACGATGACATAAATTTTTTAAATTTTCAAGACACGAACTGACATAGACACCAATATTAAAATAGATTAATATTTTAATACACAACAAAATAGAACCTAGTAAGTCTCATGAGCAAATAACCACTTTAAGTTATGCAATTGAAAGAGTTAAACTCACCTTTTGAGAGCTTGGATCTAACGGAGAAGGTTGTCTCAGTCCTCCTATAATTATAACAATTTCAGTGACAATAATGATTTTTTGAAATTTATTAGCAATTATACAATTTTATATTTTTTTTTGGAAAATATATGATTATCAATTTATTAATTTATGGGACTAAAACTGCAATCTTGCCGGCTAAAACCCCCGTGTGCTTTTTTTTAGATCATAACCCTTTATGCACTTGAGTATAACGGGCGGTCAGCATTGTTTTCAAAAAGTATAGAGGGTTAAACGCCCATTTATTCTTTTCACCTACAAGGGGCTACAATGATTAAAACTGCATTTTTTGTCTCTACAACGCAGGACCTTATGCACTTTTGTTTTGTCTCGTACACAACTGCGGTCTTTTAATCCTAATTTTTCAAAATATATTACACTTTGGTCCTATCACTCCCTTTCCATATAATATGTACAGTCTTATCAGACCAAAATTGTGAAACACAGATTATTCTGCGTAACCAATAGTGTTAGGACCAAAAGAAAAAATATGACCAAAAGTGCATAAATTGGATAGGAAAACAGGGTGATAGGACCAAAAGAGAAGAACATTTCCAAAATTGGGATAAAAGATGCAATTTTGTACCGTTGTACTAAAAATGCAATTTTGCTTATTCGCCCATAAGGTAAAACACAAATGGACTACTTTAAAATGAGAGGAGGGAGAGAGAGTTCCAGAAATACGAATCCAAGAGTAGCCAAAAACACTTGAACGAACTCATCCCACTTTCCAAAAAGACTTTCATCCTCAGCTTCAACGAAATCCTCAACCGAAGGGCTCTTTTTGAATGGAGAAGCCTGGTCCATATGATCAATATGCAAACTCACATTTTCATTTAGAAAGAGCTCTTAATATGAACTTTAGGAGGACCTACTTCACCAATAGTAAGAACTGAACAGGTCACACGTTGTAAGGTTCTTACAAAACCACATCATCCACATTTCAAACAGCTAGTTCTTTAGCTACATATCAAAGTAATATTCAAGTAGTAGGTTTTTAATGGCAATTAACCCCCCATGATATGCATTATATTCAATTTATCTCCCTGTAATTTGAAGAAAAACACTTCACCCCCTATTGCTTCCCTGACATTTTTAAACTTAAAAAAAAAAAAAAGTGCATAGACAAAACTACCCTCTTATGTGGCACTTTACCCTCTCTTATGATAATTGTTGCACTTCACCACCCCCACCCTCCGAATTATAATAAATGTTGCATTTTACTCCCTATGTTACAAAAATATTTTACATGCCCACTCTCAATTTCGGGCGAGTGAATTATACTCTCCGATGAATTGCTCCTCTCAAATCATATTCTACATGCCCACTCTCAAATCATGGGGGATAAATTGAACATTGTGCATATAACAGGGGGTAAAATGGTATTAGCTCTTTATTACCATTGAATGAAATACTATATTCTTGGTAATAACACTGCAACAACAATCACGTGACAAGAAGTAATAATACTCCCTTTTCTAACGATTACCAAGATGTTGTTGAATAAAGGGAAGAAAAGGATATCAATTTATAGGATTCTTTTTTCCAATTATTTTTAAAAGGCAGAGTCTTCTTTAGAGTTTCAGGGTGGGGGTCATCTAAGTTGCAACTTGGCATGAAACACTGCACTTAATACTTTTGTAGATATGCAAATATACTTATGATCTGGGAAGAACCCCCTGTTGAAGTTATTCCCATGCATTGCAATGATGATCTGGGAAGAACCCCCTGTTGAGGTTATTCCCATGCATTGCAATGATCTTTGTAATTTTCTTTAACCTCTTTCGTACCAAAAAAGAGATGGAAATACAGAATGTCAAACTTCCACATAATCACCAAGCAACACAAAAGTTGAACATAGCGTTCATACATTCACTTAAGATGCTCTCAAACTCATGAACAAACTATTCAAAATCAAAATAAGACAATAAAATCTTGGTATTAATCATCATCTTCATCTTCTGAATTCAGAAAATTCTTGATTATATATCTGTACTTAGCGGGGCTATCATACCATGTGGGAGTATAAAGTATCTCACGTTCAAGCCAATATGGATCGTAGTACTCCTCTTCTCTCATCCTTTGGAAGAATCTCTTCCACTGGCTCACGAGTCGCCTTAAACGAATACTCATTTGTCTTTTAAAGAGAAACTTCGTTAAATCTTTTGCTAGTACAGTTATCTCTTCACCTTCAATTATGTAAATGTACTGAAAGAAAACAAAATACATATGGTTAATCATAACGTAGACTCATATTGCATCTTATGCCTGAGAATGATATACGTTTGGAACATTTAACCACGTGGTATATAGTTTTAACCCCCTTATGCTTTTAGAAATTAAGCTCATTACACCGTTTCATGCACTTGAGTATAAGGGGCGCTGAGCATTGTTTTTAATAGTATAGGGGATAAGCTAGTTTATTTTCTTCACCTTCAAGGGGCTAAAATGGTTAAAACTGCACTTTTGTCCATACAAGACTGGACTGTACACATTTTTTGTCTCGTACAAAACTGCAGCTTTTTAACCTTATTTTTCAATTTATTTTACACTTTTGTCCAGTCACCCCTTTTCCATATAATTTGGACAGATTATTCTAAGGCCAGCTCCAACCCACTAGGGGGTGTGTGGAGATGGCCCTCCCCCCCCCTGGGCAGTACCCCAGACTATCAGCAGCCTTGTTTAATTTAATTAATTAGAAATGGAAGATACATTTAATTATAAAAATTGTGTAAGATTTAATAACAATTTGTTTCCATTGTTGCAATTTCGTTGTTGTTTTTCTTGTATCCGATGTAATATTATTATGCTTAATTTTATTATTGTTGTTCATACAGTTATTATTATTCATTTTCATATTTATTATTATTATTATTAATTTTCAAAATTAATATTAATTTTATTATAGATAATAATAGGGAAGTTTTTTTTTTTAATTAATTGGTGTTGTTAGCCCTGAAGGTTGGAGACGGTGCCCAGGGGGTACAGATTTACCCGGGTTGGAGGTCGACAGCCCTAGGCTGTGAAAGCCCAATGGGTTGGAGATGGCCTAAGGGACCAAAAGTGCAGAACTTGGATGGGAAAATGGGGTGATAGGACCAAAAGTAAAGAACATTTTTAAAAATTGGAATAGAAAATGAAATTTTGTAAAGCGCAGACAGTAAGTGTCGATGGTCCAATCCCGTGGGACTAAAAATGCAATTTAGCCGCTTAAGTGCATTTTGGCCCATAAGGTAAAACACAATTGGACTACCTAAAGATAAGAGGAGGGAAAGAGTACCAGAAATACGAATCCAAGAGTAGCCAAAAACACTTGTACGAACTCATTCCACTTTCCGGAAAGACTTTCATCTTCAGCTTCACCAAAACCATCACCACCACCAGCGCCGCCGCCTCCACCACCATCTCCACCACCCTCTCCACCATCATAGTATTCTTGTTTCTGAATCTGCTGCTTCAGTAAATCCTCAACTGAAGGGCTCTTCTTGAAGTTTCCCATGACTTTCTCAAGAGCTTTCCATGGAGAACCCTGATACATTATCAAAATGTGAACTCACATTTTCCAATGGAAAGAGCTCTAAATATGAACTATATAATGATCTACTTCACCAGTAGTAAGAACTGAACAGGTCACACGCTATAGATCAACTCATCAAAGTAATATTCAAGAAGTATGTTTTTTTACCATTGAATGAAATACTATATATTATTGGTAACAAGACTGCAACAATAATCATGATATTCATGTGACAGAAATATCAATTGGAACAGCCATGTTTCTTTTAAGCCAGAATCATCTTTAAAGATTCAGGGTGGGAGTCATTTAAATTGCAACTGAGCATAAAACACTGCATTTATACTTAACTAGATATGCAGATTTTATTAACTACTAAATTATTGGCTAGGGTTGGTTCTCATATATCGTCAAATTATCGTTTAATATTCATTTTATTTTTTAACTTTTCATGTAATATACAGTTTTGATAATCCTCAAATTGTTATATTTTAACTACAAAATAGCAGAAATAAAATCCAGCACTAGACCTGAAGGGTCATAGCAAATCTACGAGCTTCGCAACAAATTCTAAAAGATTTTATGTTATATGGACCTCATCTTCATTTCCACAATATTTGAGCTGATTTGAAATTAAGAAAATACTCGATAAAGAAAAGTTCATGAACCCAGTTACCTCATTTCCATTTTCAGACTTGTCTTTACTACCAAACAAACAGACAGGTGCCGTCTGCTGGTACCTAGACGTGGCATAAGTCAATTTCTGAGGGATCTTATGCAATTTTGTTCCCAAGTATATCGATTCCTTGTTAAGTTGAAAAGCACGGACTGGGAATGCAGAAGGTGAACAAGAAAATTGGCAGCCAATGATATTAATGCAACTCATTTCAACAAATGGCCTAATTCATAATCTCTACAAGTTCTCAAAAGTAGAACTGCATATCAAACAATTAAGAAACTTATTAGAGTTTGTTTAAACCATATAACAAATAAAAAAAACACATCATACTTGGTATATAATCTGACATCATTGAAACAAGAAAATCACGTCCAATCAGGGGCGGCCGGACATATTTCGGGGCCCTATTTTACAAATTAGATGATACTTTATAGATTCAACTGTTATATATTTTTATGACATTTCATTTTTAAACTTTCTCTTAACAAAAGCAATATATATATATATATATAGTATCGAGAATATAGTTATATAACAAATGTAAGTTAACAAATATAATTTTTTACTTGTCAGAATCAGTAAATAGGTAGAATATGAAAGTTAAATATTTCTGCTCACACTACTATCTTAGGTAGGGCTGTGCAAACTGTAAAACCGAACCTTACCAAATTTCGTTATACCGGCTGGTTCGGTATTTAGAAATCTCCTACCGTTTGCCAAACCAAAAATTTTAGTTTGGTTCAGTAAATTACAGATTCAGTACAAAAAAACAGAAAAATTATTGAATAATTTTGTCTTGAATACATAGGTAAATAATAATATGCTTCCTACCACTCTAACCACTAACCATCCAATGAACTTGAATAGAAATTATAAAGAATACATCAGAGACCCCCTAGCCTCAGTCCCCTCTACAAAAATTACTTTAGCATCATTCAAGTTTTGGGTTTTAAATGCAATTAGAACCCAAGTAATTAAGAGAAAATCAGAAAAAAAGAATAAAATTGGGCATTTAGAATTTGGACTGTACCTTTGTAAATTAAAAATCTGGCCCGAGAGAGAGATAGTGGAGGCGCGATGGGGTAGGTGGTGCGGCAGCGCGGTGGGATTTTGAATTGAAGAAGAAGAAGAAGATTTGGGTTTTGCTCTAGGGCACCGTAGAAGAAGTGAGAAGAGTGAAGTGAAGGATTGGAAATTTGGAACGTGTCTTTACCTTGTACGAATAGGGATTAAAATAAAAAAATTGGGTATATCGGTTGAATTATGGAACGTAACCTATAGTTAATATCGAATATCGAAATTTATAATGGTTCGGTAATAAAGCGGGTAGCGATATTGCCAGAGCAATAATTGTTGTTGCCAGAGCAAAATTAATACATTTTTAAAAATACCCTCTCTCATTAAATGCTCTTTAATGGTTGTGTTTGTTGAGCTTTATATATTAGTGCACTAATTAAGTGATTTATGTAATTAAATCTTTTTAAACACATCAATTGAATCTTCTCATCAATCAATAAAAAGGAAAAGTCGGTTTCTTTCAGTTTATTATTTAGAAAAATTCAGATTGAAAGAAAAAAAATGTATTCGGGAAAGAAAAACTTCTACACGGTAAAAATTTAGACAACTGAACTATAGATACTCGAAAATTAAATAATATTTGACTAAAGAATTAACAAGTTAGTTTTAATTTCTCCATTGAAAGAGCTAGCTAAGTTTAGGGGGAAAAAAAACAGAAAGAGGTAGCTAAGAATTCTAGTAAAAAATTTCTTCTCCTTCACGTGTAGAAGTTTTGAGGAGAGAAAAAAATATGTTTAATGGTGCATTTTTTTTCTCCTAAGTCACGGTAAAGATTTAGACAACCGTGTAGAATTCCCGAACATATTTTTTTTTTCCTTTCAATCTGAATTTTTCTAAATAATAAACTGAAAGAAACCGATTTTTCCTTTTTATTGATTGAGGACAAGATTCAGTTGATGTTCTTAAAAAGATTTAATTATAGAAATCACTTAATTAATGCACTAATATATAAAGCTCAACAAACACAACAAAGCATTTAATGTCGAGGGTATTTCTGGAAATATATTAATTTTGCTCTGGCAACAACAATTGTTGCTCTGGCAATATCACTAGCCTAATAAAGCTCACTTCATATGTTAAGTTAAAATTTTATTTCATACTTCAATGTACGGTTTACCGATCGTGCACAACCATAATGTTAGGGGTTTGATGTCGTTGCATTCAATATAGCTGAATCGTATCAATTTTTGATATCTAGTCTGACGCGGTAATTTAAAAATTTGTACAGTAAATCAAACTAAATTATTTAGTTCGACTACCAAATTGTTCAGTCCGTTACAAATAAACGAGACGTATATGTAATTTAAGTATTCTTTATCATAAATTAATATTACATCAAATTCTAAATTTTATTAATTAATACAAAACAACAATATCATAACAATATATACATATATATATATATATATATATATATATATATATATTCCAAAATACAAAGACATAATAAAACAAAAACACTTGTACTATCAATTAACATATTCTCCCTCCGTTTTATTTATTCGTTTTGGAGGATTGCACACGGATTAAGAATTATAATAAATAACCACTTTTTTAAGTAAAAATCCCAAAACACAATTTTAATCAAATAATCATAACATTAATAAGAAGGGTAAAATTGGTATAAAAATTTTAATTCTACATTGAAATTCTAAAACGATAAATAAAAAAAACGGATGGAGTAATCATTATCATTTGACACCAATAATATAAAATAATCACTTTTACATAAATTAGATCAACAGATCTTACTTAACAAGCATAAGAAGAATTTCAATAGAATATGTAATATTAATCGAAAAGTTAATTTGATAGGTTAAATTTATTTTAATGTCGCGCTACAATCATTGTCCAACGCATCTTAACCAATACATGACGCATTAATGTTAATATAGTATGATGCAGGTAAAAGGGGGCAGACATAACATAAATACATAGCCCATAAAGATATCGAGGACATTCTTTTTGCATATAAATGGTTTTAGATTAAGGAATAAAACATTCTAGATAAGTATGTATTTAGAGCATTAGTTTTAGCCACTAAATCAAGTTGATTTTCACAGTCTGTTTAAAAATGTAATTATATAAATAGGGCAAGACCTTATTTAAAATTTTTAATTCTTACATCTTATTTAACAAAAAAAATTGTCAAATAGAAAAAAAATGACTAATGATCGACTCCAAGTAAAAAACTGTCGTTTGAAGATACATTTGAACATTTGACAAAAAAAAAATTGTCAAATTGAAAAAAAAAATAACTAATGATCAACTCCAAGTAAAAAACTATCGTTTGAAGATACATTTGAACTGGACTCATGGCAAGTATCATGCAGTTCTTTATCTTCTTTGGTTTTTTTCGCATCACAGACAACCATTTTTATTTAATTGTGCCTTGCTACTGGAGTAAATACCTCAGAATACTAAAACGTAGTATTTGCATGAACATGTTAATGAAATTCAGAGGAAAGAAATAGCTGAGGAAATTGACCGCAGACTGAAATGATAGATCGATGTTGCCATTATTCGGATAATGAAGAGAATAAAAACACGAAGTCATAAACTTTTGATATCTGAACTCATTCGGATAATGGAATCAATAAGAAAAATAAATTACGTTTGAACAATTTGTTTAGGAAAAATAAAAATACATTGGTTTGTGCCTCTAAACAAAATATAAACTGCCCATGCATATGGTTGATTGAATTACTAATAAGGTATTTGAATTACTATGATTTTTATTGAGCTGAAGTTTGGACAGTTAACAGGAAGAAGAGAACATCAGATTTATAGTACAAGTAGGATATATCATATTCATTTGTTGGTTGTTTTAAAAATCATGTATCCAACTCTTGCCCCTCCCCTCTGTGTAGACTGTAGGTAATAATAAGTGTACATGTAGAGTAGAGATTATTTTGTATAGGCTATTGCCTAATCACATACTCTATATCAGGAACATGTTCATTCTATATTGAACATGTTCATTCTATATATCCAAGTTTGACTGTTGTGATTAACTCAATTTCAATGAAGATATCGACATCCGAAATTTGTTATGGATTACCGTGAAATTACAATAAAAATGTATTATTAAAACGTGTTTTCATTAAACATTACAGTGTAGGTCCTTTGAAATAATATGTTTCTTTCAGTTTTTCTATAGAGATTGGGTGGATTTTTAGATCTTGATTCCGTGTATTCAAAGACTTCTTGGAAAGTTTATATTTGAGCATTCACGTCTCAATGGTTTGAATATCAAGAAGTTAATATATATATATATATATATATATATATATATATATATATATATATAAAATTTTATTTTTAATTTTGAAGGATTGTACATTATTGAAAAAAATACAATAAATAGTTACTTTTTCTAAGGAAAAATCTCAAAATATTATTTCAACCAAGTAATTATAATACTAATTAAAATTGATTATAATCGTTAATGAGAAGAGTAAAATTGATAGAAAATAATTTTGCATTGAACTTCTAAAGCGACAAATAAAAGTAAATAAAATTCTTTTGCCAAAATGATAAATAAAAAAATGGAGGAAGTAATTATCAAGAAACTTGAAATATGATAATAAGAGTGGATAAAAAAAATAACCTGAAATATTTTTTATTTGGATATTTGCAGTGCTAATAGTTCTCACATAATAAAAAGGAATTGTTTGTTTGACTCTTTACTAAGTGTGAAAATATTTTATAACTAGCCAAAAAAAAAAAAAAAAAAACAGAGCTTAATTAATACTACTACAATGATTAAAAATAAAAATAAAATTAATACCACAATAATTTGCAAAAAAAAAAATGCAATTAATCAACGAATATTGACCAATCACGAACTTTGTTTTCTTTGCAAATTGGTTTGTGCGTTGCCAACCAAAAACAAAAAAAACCCCACGATATTACGGAGAAAACTCAAAAAGCTCTCGGACATAGTGGGTATGGCGGCGGAAGAAGAAATTTCCACCGGAGCTCCGTTATTTCTTGAGATGATGTCTGCATTTCTCGCCATGGAACCACCAGACGTCGTAGTCTCATTCGCCAGGTCATCCTTTTACTCATGAATTATTCTTTTCAATTTCATTGATTTAATCATTAAATATGCAATTTTATACGGAAACCAGGGAGTATGGCGGCGGTTCCATCACCGAGAATATACAGAGTTGCATTTGGCACCACTGTATTAGCAAAGCTGTAAGCCTTTCCAAAAAAAATTGAAACCAAAAAATTTGAGTACTATTTTTGGAAATAAAATAAAGTGTGGGTTCTTTCTTAATAGGATGTGAAGTTGCAGGGGCCTTATCTGAAAAAAATTCTCAAGAAGCTCATTCTTGAAATTGAATCTAGTGGCGGAGTCGTTTTGGATGAACTGTACGAACAGTGTGCATTTTATATGATTTCCTTTAAGGTAATCGGACATAAGACTCTTATTAGTAGTTCAATTTTCTTGTATTTTATATTATGTGTTAAAAACTTTTTTATTGTTTTATTTATGGGTTAGGACGAAGATGCTAAGTATGGGAATTATAAAGTCCTGAAAACAATCTCATTCCTCTTTCCTAATGGTAAACTTCCATGAGTTTCTCACTTTGTTTCATATTTTCTTTTTAACAATTTGTATTTAAATTGTGACTGTCCTACTAATTTGATGCGTGTGAAGAGTCTCGTGGAGGGTCAATTTGTCGAAAGTCTACGAAATTGGATGTTCAGCTTCAGTGTTCTGTCAACATGCTTGAAGGGGATACAGGGTAACACACAGATTATTGTCTTTTTGTTTCCTTGAGATTAAAATACGTCCTTGCTCTAACAAAATTTATAATGTATATAGGAAAACAATCAGTTTCAAGTATATGTTGCTATTTTGTGAAAAATCCTAGTTCAAGTTCTGCAATCCGAACTATTAGTCAAGATATCTGTTAGATAGAACGGTTGACTTTACTTGTATTATCATGTACATAATATAGTTTGAAATATTGAATGCATTGGTAGAAGGTCACATGAAGTAGGGAATTCAAAATAAGAGAGTTATATTGAATTTGCAATCTTCTTGTTCAGATGATATTATTCTCTTCTCTGTTGATCTAACATGATCTTTAACTAAGCTCTGTTGACCAAGTTTGCTTGTGTAGCTTTCGTTTCATCTGCTCATAGGAGTTAAGTGCCAACATTACTGTTTAACCTTGTTTGTTTGCTGCCTTTGTTGTTTTATGTGCAAATGGCTATATAGGTGCTCTATTTGGCCATCAAGCCTTTTCCTGTCAGAATTTATACTTTCTTTTCCAGAAATATTCGCAAATAAAAGTTGCTTTGAGGTGAGAGAATGCTATTTTCTTTTCTCTTGGTTTAGTTTGTTAATGTTTTTTCAAACTCTATGTGCAAAAATCACAAAGTTTTTTACTATGTAACTGTGTGCTGCTGTTGATTCTTTTATGAATACTGTGGTTATTCTCTGAAATTGTTAATCATATAGGCTGCTGAATCAACAGGTCGGTTCTGGTGTTGGATTGGTTGGTGTCTGCCTAAGCCATGTGAAAGCATCCAAGGTAGGCTTGTCTCTTCATGATAAGTGCGGTGGAGTTTTTGCTGGCACTAAAGATGCCTTCCAACAATTTTTAGTAGTGAATTCATATAAATGTTTCACATACTGATATCAACTTATAAATTTGTCCCGCAATTTGGTATCTAAGTTATGCTCCTTATATCCCACAAACGATGTCCACTATTCTATTTTTGTTTAAGAATATTGGTTGATCAAGTGCCCATTATTATGCCCTTATATATTCTTTTATAAGTTGGAATTTAGGTCATATTGCTGTCACTATACTTAGAAAATGAATTAGAAGAATTAAAATCATCTCGTGCGTAATGGACATTTGCTTTTATTCATATGGGAAATCGATGGCTTAATTTTACCAGAATAATTGGTTTTTTAATGCATAAAGCTCGTTTTTTTTATTTATATTAGTCTCCTTGAAAAAGTCAAAGTGGGCACCCTTTTTTGGACAGATTTGAGTAGTACTTTCGGGATCACGCCTAAACCTGTAAACTTTGTTTTTCTTGCGTACAAATATTCATCATGGGAAGTAATTCCTCCTAAATATAGAATTAATTTATTAATTGAATATTTCAACAGAGCCTTGCATTGATTTGTCAATTTTCTTTCCAATATACTAAGATTCTTGGAGATTTGAATTTCTAGATGTATGTTATGGTGCAGGTGATCCTAAGTGATGGTGACTTATCAACTTTAGCTAATATGAAGGTTAACTTGGAACTGAACAATCTGAGTACTGGAAATATAGTAGACCACAATAAGGTGAGTCAGAATCACTTGTTGGTCGTGTTCAATTTTGTTTTCTTATTTCGTAACTCTTTTCAAGGCTCAATTGGACATAATATTCTTTAAACTTCACGTTCTTAATGCATATTCACAAGGCTCCCTATAAGATTGTGTTTGTTTGATTTAGAATTTTACATGGATGTTAATAATTTTATACTCTTCTCTGTTTTTATGGCTGTCTCCTGGAGCTATGGTTTAAGAATAAAGTAGCTGATCCAATATTATCTATAGGTACATTGTGTTTGTTTGCCGTGGGAATCTGCATCGAAGGATGATCTCTGTGGTTTTGCCCCGGACATAATGTAAGTACTTTGTCTTAAAATATTATCCCACTAAGATGATTTGTATTTTTCAATACCTAGTATCTCAGATTAGATTACTTACCATTGGGCATTGTCGTACATAGACATATAGGTGAAAATACCTATATACCATGCGGTTAGGTGATTCTACCGATATATTCTGAATATAATGTAAGTAACCTCATGCTTGCATGTCATCCCAGTAAGTTGATTTTGGTTTTTTTAATTTCCAAATGTCCCCTCGCCTAGTATTACTTCCCGTAGAAAGATTACCCCCCATCAAGCTCTGTGGTACATGGGCATCCAGGTGAAATTACCCACATGCATGCCCTCCAATGTTAGGTCGGTTGATTATAAATTTACGATAGAATTCACATTTCACTTGCTAGATTTCAATCTTTCCTTGAATCTCCCTTTTTTGGAATTTATAATCTTTTCATTTACTTATTATATGAGATCTAGCCGAAGTATATTGATTTTTCACATTCATTTCCGCAGTTTGGGTGCAGATATAATCTACGATACATCATGCCTTCCGCATCTTGTGCGGGTCCTAAGCATTCTTTTGAATCGTGAATGTTCACACAAAGAGTTTAGCACTGGTGATGAGTTAGATGCTTCCCAATTAAAAGAAACAAATGAAGAATTGTTGTGCCATTCTTCGGTTAAAGGTCCTGTTGCATATATTGCTTCGGTGGTTCGTAATATAGACACTTTTAACTATTTTCTTACACTGGCTGAACAGGCTAACCTTATTGTCACAGACATTTCACACAAGGTCCAAGTCTCTAATTTTCTTCCTTACTTGAGATCTTACCAGCGAAATAGCATACGATTGTTGAGAATTCGTGTGTAAGCAAACAAGTATTGCTGTGCATTTTCTACAGAGTTGCATTTACAGACAAATTTGTTGAGTTATTTGAGAATTCATGTGTTGTTAGCTTATTGAATGATAATATATAATAATAGATAGCTAAATTTTTTTCGGGCCTACTATTTATTGGAGATTTGTATAATATATATGTGTCTATTAGAAATTTAATAAATCACAAGATATCAATGGGTGGATTATTGCGAATTCCATTAAACAATATATTGGTCGAATTTGGTAGGATTCTTGATTGAATTTGATTTAATTTTGAAATGGAATGGGTTAGAATATGTTTTCATTGAGCTTATTACAAGTCTTATTTGAATAGTGTATATCTTTTTAGCTTATGAAATCAGACTATAATAGTTGGAATAAATAACAAACTGGATGAATAAGGTTGTGACTTGTGTGTACTGTACAGTGTACTTCTTCTTTAGGTATGCATCAAGAAGGCATTCTGTTGATTAAATTTGCAATTTCTTTTTATTATATATATATATTAAACCTATAAGAGTCGATGTTTTACGTGAACAGTGTTTCCTTTTTAGTTTTGAATTTTGTTTATCACTTTTAATTCTAAAACGACACCGCTTTATTCAATTTCCACAGGTTTTGTGAGTCTTTGAAATTTCTTTCTACTTTATTTTTTGCGGCTATTTATTTCTGTTGTCCGCCTCGGGGGGGGGCCGCTGAATTTCAGTCCGTTTTCTCTTTTCTTTTTTTCTCACACCTTACGAAAACAACTTCGTTCTGTTCTTCATCCTGCCTGCTAAAAATAAAAGAGTCGATGTTTTACGTGAACAGTGTTTCCTTTTTAGTTTTGAATTTTGTTTATCACTTTTAATTCTAAAACGACACCGCTTTATTCAATTTCCACAGGTTTTGTGAGTCTTTGAAATTTCTTTCTACTTTATTTTTTGCGGCTATTTATTTCTGTTGTCCGCCTCGGGGGGGCCCGCTGAATTTCAGTCCGTTTTCTCTTTTCTTTTTTTCTCACACCTTACGAAAACAACTTCGTTCTGTTCTTCATCCTGCCTGCTAAAAATAAAATAAAAAATTATTCACGTTAAAAACAGTGTTTTCTTTGCTATTTTTCTTCTCCTGCCTGCTAAAATTCTCTCCCTTTGTTTATCTCTTTTGAATCGCCTTTTTTTTAATGTTTGTCCCCCAAGAAGATGCCGTTTTGAGCTTACTTAAATTTTCTCTTTTTAGCTTCACAGATTTATTGTTCCAGTATTTCATGAGAGCACAACATGAATCGATTCTCCCCCATATCCGACATGTCCGCCTCAGGCAATTCCTTCCTCCAGTCATGATCCCTCCGCCGCTTTAGGGTTTTTTGCGGCACTGTTCGAAGCCCCGTTTCTTCTACCACCGCCGGCACTTCCGACGTCGACTGGACATAACTTTGGATCGGGTAAGGTCTCTAGGGCATATACCAGTTCAACTTCACCTAAAATTTAGCCAAATTCGCCAACTTTTTTGAACTTGCAAAATCCCCTTCCTTTTTTTCTTTACAGTAGTTTGGGCTGGATTCCGGCATTATTTGGCTTCACAAAATTTAACAACTTTGGTGAATTCAAATAGCCTAGCGGATTATTTGATCATATTCCTTTTTTGATGTGCTTCTTGTTTCCATCTTGCCAGATAAGGTATACTCATGGACTTATGTTTCTTATGCTCGATTTTGTTTGAACTATAGGATAGTTGCATTGTTTCGATGATCTTGCTATTATGAATGAGATGATGAGGCTTATTTAACCCACTGACCATTTGGGATTTCCCCAAATTTTTCCTTTTGAAAATGAGAGAGAGGAGATTTTATATAGGTCTTGCAGAAATCTTATCTATATTAATGAACCAATTCTTTAATTTAATATAGTATGTATTTTGGATCCTTCTCCAATTTAATGTATTTTTTAATGTGCTATATTTTGTCAGGATTTTCTGTGAGCTTGTGGGATGTTTTTTTTTTCTTGCTTAGTTAGATTTATTTTTCGCTTGGCAACTTAGGGAACTTCAAGGTCAAGTATTTCTAGAGTATTGTATGAACATAGAGATGACTATTTTAGACCTTTATGCTGAATGTACATTAAGTGCAATGCTCATTTGATTAGAATGAGAGTTTGGTTGTGTATAATTACCAAAGCATACATGGTGAGTTTATTGGTTGTTCAGAACTAGATGATCGACTAAGTGAGAACTGTCAAGAACTATTACATTGTTACTAGACAAAATATCATATCATTTCTTACAACACCATCTTGACTTTACTCAATCCTATGTACTTTGAAATCATATACAAAGTTTCTATATAATATAATTCTATCAGTTTGATAAGTTAGAGTTTATGAATCACTATGCAGACCTCTATCATCAGAAAAACAGAGTTCTAAAACTTGGATTTGAGTGGTGAGACTGCAAAACTATGAGTTGATTTGGTAAGGCAGGACTGATATATATTAGCTTAAAGTGTTTACATTCATATTGGCATTATACACCAAAGTGATCATGTAACTGCTAGGATACTTTGAATATAATGTTATTGTTAGTAGTTTATAGAATCTTGTCATACAAAAACTTGAAAAATTTATGATGACTTTGGTTCAATTTTTCAGTCGATTCCTGCAATTTAAAGACCCACGTGCAAAGAGACGACACCCTTTGTTGTATTCGAGATCAGAAAATGTCTCCAAGAAGGAATTGAATTCCAAGGAGAACTTATTAATTTAAAAAAAGATGGGACCCCCTTATGAACAGGCTTAGACTTACACCGATCCATATTGATAATGGTAAGTGCCAATGTTTCCTTTGAACAATGTTCCTCTTTTAATTTTGATTTTCTTTTCTCTCTTTATATGCCACAACGTCAACGTTTTATGATATATTTGCTGGTTTTATGCATACTTAGAGTTTTTTTCCTTTTACTTTTGGCGGCTAAATTATTTTTGTTGATCACCTCTATGTCGTTTGTACCTCTCTTTATTTTTGTTGTCTCCCTCAAACATGCCGCTTTCACAAAATCCCTCATTCCTCATCGTTTTCCACTATGTATCTCACAAATGTCTCTGTTCTGTAAAACTCTACCTGCTTGGTTAATTATTTCAGTTCTCGGCTAATTTTCCCTTTTTAACAATTAATTTTTCCATTTCATAAACAAAGAATTTTTCACCCCTTCACCTCCGTCTCTTAACGCGCCATCTCAGAGTCGCTCCAGTCGTAGGTGGCGGAGCCACAGGATGTGGCGTCGCGCTTGACGCTGCTACATGCGGCTTTTGGATTGAGCTCGTGGAGCGAGACACTCTCTTATAGGTTACCTCATCGAGGTCTACCAAGTTCATCCATAGAGGTAAAAACTGTTGTTCTTCATTGTGTTATACTTAGTTTTGAGGATCGTACTTTGATTTTGGTGCATACGTCACGTAGTGCCTGTCATAGCTTATTCAATTTCTTCAATCAATTTTTTTCCCTTTCTTTACGCATTCTTTGGTGTATTTACCTTGCAGATTTATCAACTCCAATTTCATTGTCCAATGTCTTGAACAGTTGAACTAATCACAGTTGGGTTCCTCGTTACTAAAGGGTATAAATGTATGATCATCAAATTCCCTTCTCAATTCATATTCTCCTTGTCTTCATACTTAAAATCTTTTTCCACTTTATAAATTATTTTCAATTGGGTATTATGTGCATTTTCCAACAATGAATATTCAGTGATCTTGTTTGGATAGCTTGAATTGACTTTCTAACTCTTTATCTCCCATTTCATCATTAAAAACTTGTCTCCTTCAATCTAAAAATAAATAAATAAAAATGACTCGGAGGACTCTTCTTATAAATGATAGTAATCTTCTTGTAAATGATAGTAATCGAAAATGTCTTTCCCCCTATGAATGACTAAAGTCTTATATTTAAGTGAAATTATGTTATTTGGTTTTATCTTTCTATATTTTATGGCTGTAATATATGTGGGACTACTTATAAAATGAGTAGTTTCTTGAAGCATCCAAAGTATAATTGATTATTGAAATTGGTATTCTAATGATAGTTGAGTTTTTTTAAAAATTAATATCACTTCTCATTTGACTATCTCTACCTTCTCTTTAATTTAGTTTACTTTGTTTTCTTGTGCTCTATTGGCTAACAATATATATTGCAAATTAACTATTAATCTCTGTATCTTTCTGAGTTATTTAGAATCACTAGATTCTAGCATTAGTAAAGCTTTTATACTCCCTTATATCATTCCATTTTCGTCTTCGTTTACTTAATATAAGTCATAAAATGGTATAAAATACAAGTGTAATGTTTCTTATTACATATGCACATGGGAGAAAATGGGTACAAATGTCTTTTGATCTTGTGAAGGCAATAATTTACAAGTCTTACTAAAGCAATGCAGCAAATAAACCTGACAGGATATGTAGGAATTTTTTTTCTTCCAATTTTTTATTCTTAATTGACTTTTTTGTTGTTGGCATGTCTTTGGAGAAGCGCTATTGGTTTGCTTGGTGATTAATGAATTGCATATAGTGAGAAATTAAGACTCTTGTGTAGCTATTGATTATAAACCTGAATTCATGTTATTTTTGTGTAGTAGTATGAATAATTAAATGTAGCATTGATATTGGATGCATAGTGATTTTTATATTTTTATAGCATAGCATCACATTATCACCAAGCTTACGTCAAGCCACTTAAATGTCTGAATTTTGCACTCATTGACTAATTAGTTTATAACTCAATGTAGAGGCAGACCATTAACACATCACAACAATTACAAGCCTTTTCTTTCTAGCATATGTATAATAAAACTTATTTATGATAGACATCATAGCGAGATCATCAATAAAACGCCACAAGTTCAAAAATCAGGTAAGACATATCTATTGGGCACATACACCGCGCATCGAGCGGTGCTGCACCCCTAGTATATATATATATATATATATATATATATATATATATATATATATATATATATATATATTGTTTCACATGATGTTGATCGACAAATGAATTCTATAATGGAGTATAATATAATTTTAGCACTTTATCAATGAACTTAAAAATTACTCCATAATTAGCTTTTTATTCTCGGTGGCCAGGTAAAGGAAATAAAAAGTAAAAACTGAAAAAATATAAAAATAGAAATAAGCGGGACCCACGCCAGAACAAAACAAGAGGGCGCAAGCAGTCTTTGGTTGGAATCTATCATTTATTCAAAGCATCAAAACGACGTGGTCTCACAGTTAAGCCGCGAGACGATCGTCGTTTTTCGATCGAAAAAAAAAATGAGTGAAGAAGGCGGAGGAGGGAAGAGAGGTTTCTCGGCGGAGCAGTCATCGCCTCCGCCGCTGCCCAATTATCATTACGGTACTTTTCAAGGCGTGGCGAATTATCAACCTCAACCCTCGGCGCCGTCTCAATCGGTGATGGGTTTCCCTCAACCTGTGCCTCCTGCTGGATTTTCCGGTGCACCGCCGCATTACTATCCTCACGGATATCAAACGGTTCCAGGTATTTTCGAATTTTCCTAAATTTGTTATAGATTCTTCATTGTTGCCATGTTGGTTTTGCTTTACAAAAATGATAAGCCTGGAGAACTCTTGTCCTTCATCGGTAATCAAAACAATTCAGAAACTTTGTAGTTCTATTTCCTTTTGGCTGATACAATAATATATCTTATAGTTAGTCTCAAATATTTTGTTGGAGGAGTATAAGAAACCTGGAGTTTTTTTTTTTTTTTTTTTTTTTTTTTTTTTTTTTTTTTCTGATAATTAAAAGATTAGAAACTTGGAACCTTAATATAGACATATAATAAGAAAAATATAGTTGAAAAGATCTATCAAATAGGAAATTCAGCAACTCGGGTAAGCATGGCTCCTTGTGAGCCATAACATGATGTTGTCGATATTTGTATATATTTCACAAGCTCATAGTTCAGATCATGGGTGGTGAAATTCAAGGTAAACTGTTCCAAAGTGACCTTTAGCTAGTAATAAATTAAACTTTCAGAAAAGTGGATTTGAAACTAAGATGGAACTATATCTAAGTTATGGGATTAGATTTTCAAAGGTGAATAAGCTAGGATTAAAATGAGACGAGGCCTTATATTTGGGAGCAGAAATAAAAATTCTCCCATTTTATAACTGGCATTGCCTTTTACCGTTTTCTTCTCTTTTCTTTTATTCTTGTTACAGGTTATGCTGTTGCTGATGTACGACCTTTCAGAGAGGATCGGCTCCCTTGTTGTGGTGTGGGGATTGGGTGGCTCTTGTGAGTTCTTATTTTCATTATCATGCTCTTAGTCTTAAGTAATCATTATTTCCCTTCGTTCACTCAGGTTATGTGCATAAACTCATCAAACAGTTAGTGATTTTGCAACTCTTAAGATCATTTAAATGGTTTTGCTTCTAATATTTGTTCTATTTTTTTTTTCTCAATATGCTTTTCTTTTATTACCATTTTAAAAGTTCACCATATGTTGCCAAAACTTCAGAGAGCAGAAAACAATTATACAATAAGCTACATATCTGAAAGATATTCTTCCCAGGAATCTACATTGTTATCCGATCAAGAGGAATTACTAGCAAAATTGGGTAAAAGGAAAATTTTCTAAATTTTTTATAGTTGAATTATATTTTAAAATTTTTGGTACTTGCTGCAATCTCTCTATATTTAGTTTTGTAAATGTAAAGGTTGCCCTCAGCGTTTTTGCTACATTCTAAACATTACAGTTTTGCATGCTTAATTTGTTAAGTCCTTTTGTTAAATATAAGTTGGTTAGTGATTTAACTTGCTTTTGTTTGCAAGGTTTATAACTGGTTTCTTTCTTGGTGCAATACCCTGGTATATTGGAGCTTTTCTACTGTTATGTGTGCGGTTGGATTACAGAGAAAAGCCTGGACTAATTGCCTGCACTTTAGCTGTAAGTGTGTGTGTTTACTCTTCCCTTAACTGTTCTTTTAATGTATTCATATATTTGTGAATAATTGCAGGCTCTGTTGGCTGCACTAGCTGTTACTCTTGGTGTGACAAAGGCAACACGTTCCTGGTGAATTTTGCAATTTGTATATACTTGATTAAACTACATACAATGAAACCCGAGGAAATATCGTTCATTGTAATTATTTCTTGGTTTTTTTTTCTGAATTTTTTAGTAGTAAAGAATTGGTCATTTGGTAAATTAAACATTTAAATGGGTGTCTGCATTGTGGTTTAGTTTAAATTTGTTGTTTTCTTTACTTTATCTCCTCCTGATATTGAAGGCTGAGCTTTCCCTTGTATGTATAGCAAATTTGACCCCAAGATGAATGTGGAAAGACTCACTCCATGGTTTGTTTTGTGCCTTGATTTTAATAGATAAAAATATACTGAAAACATAATTTTTTATATTTTAAGATAATTACGGAATACCACATATATATTTTTGAGTGGTAACAGGTAAAGAAACCTACGTTACAAAAATACGATTGTAGGTAAATCATATTATCGTTGAAGGAAAATGAATTAAGGAAATGTATGATAGATAGTAACTGTGAAATGCTGTGTATGAAGTTATATAAATTTACCCGACTAACACTACATGAGATTATTTTTTCATATTAAATTATGATAAAATGAAACAGTTGATTTTAAAATTTTCATTTCTCATCATTGGAATTTGAAACCCGATCAATGAAAGCAAAACTCATTAATAATACATAGCACTCAACAATTACTTTATTTTATTGTAAATAGTATTGAAATGACTTATTTATCATCATGTAATTATGTAATACATAGATAAAAATTGAAGCGGGTAAACTTCCCATCTTACTCGTAAACTCTTAATAGTCGGTATCACAACTATAAAACGAACGACGGATAAGATAATTAATATTCATCAGATAAAAATATAAAAGACGGATCAGCCCGTAACCCAGTAGTCCATAAAGCTAAACGAACAAAAAGCCCAGCCCAAGATAGGAACTAGGGTTTCTATGTATGTACCTTTTAGCCTCACAACAAAACCCTACACTCAAGCGCCTCTCACGCACAAACTCCCCACCCTACAGAGAAAGACAGAGAATTCGAACTCCGTCGGATATGGTGACTTTCAGGGTATGCATCTTCTGTTCTTTGTCTATATTCGATCATTTACTCGTTTGTTTATCAAAAAAATGTGATTGATCGTTGTGTTTATTTTGTATGTTGTGTAGTTCCATCAGTACCAGGTGGTTGGGAGAGGTTTGCCGACGGAGACCGATGAACACCCGAAGATCTTCCGTATGAAGCTTTGGGCCACCAATGAAGTCCGTGCCAAGTCCAAATTCTGGTATTAATATCCCTTTTCTGATTCATAAAATATAAATATGTATTTATGTATGTAATGTATATGTGTGTGTATCAGTTCGATTTGAGACGGTCTAGATCCTTTTGTTCTCTGATTAGGTTGTTTAGTTTTTTAGAACGTTTTTACATAACTTTAGACGGTGATTGAGATTTATAAGCGAACTATTGAAATGGTATTATGTTGATTTTTCTGTATGAAGGTACTTTTTGAGGAAACTAAAGAAAGTTAAGAAAAGCAATGGCCAGATTCTTGCTATCAATGAGGTAAATCATTACATTGCGTTCTCTTACTCTTATCCTCATCTTTATCTATTTAAATCCACTATGATTAGTGTTGGGGTTCTATATGAACCAAAATAAGCTACAATTAGTATTTTCTATTATGTTTTATGGACTACTGAAATTTTTTGTGACATGATATTTGGCTTGTTATACTTTGTATATAATATTATTTGTTTTTAGCCATTCTAATATTTCATGAAGATATAATAGCAACTGAATTGATGTATAAATACCAATTATGAAATATAACCCTGATTTATTAACTTCATGTGATTTGAAGACTTATTTTTAAAAAAAAATTCACTATCTGTGTTATACATGGTGTAGCTCCAACTTTGCATCTATGTACCTATAAAAGAAACAAAAACTCATTGGTGAATTAGACATGTAAAACCATATAATTGTTTTGTAAATTTGTACTGGAGTTCTTGTTTTATCTGTTCTGGGTTTCATTTCATAGTTAGAACAATGTTAAATGCTCAAGTAATGGAAGTGTAGTATATAGATCATATCATTCCTCCTGTCGATTTGTTGGTGACATTACAAGTTTGACAATTTCTCGCCTGGATATTATTCATATTTAATTTAAGTGATTTGAAACCCGGGTCTGTGTTTTGTTGCGTTGTGATGAGGGACAATGCATATCATTCCTTGGAAGATATGTTGGTGACAATTCAAGTTTTGACAATTTTATCGCCTGGATATTATTAAGACTTAATCTAAGTGATTTTGAAACCTGGGTCTGTGTTTTGTAGCATTGTGTTGAGGGACAATGCTTCGGGGACATATTTGATTTAAACGAATTCTTGTGTCGGTTATGTATCATTTTGACTTGGGTACTTTTTGGCATTAACCAGCATATTGCATCATAGTGCAATATCTGAACCTTTATTTTCCTAATTTGTCTATAGATTTTTGAGAAGAACCCAACAACGATCAAAAACTTTGGTATCTGGCTAAGATATCAAAGTAGAACAGGGTATCACAACATGTACAAGGAGTACCGTGATACCACTTTGAATGGTGGAGTTGAGCAAATGTACACTGAGATGGCTTCTCGTCACAGGGTCCGTTCTCATTGCATCCAAATTATTAAGACTGCCACCATCCCAGCTAAGCTTTGCAAGAGGGAGAGCACCAAGCAATTCCATGATTCCAAGATCAAGTTCCCATTGATGGTCAGAAAAGTGAGGCCACCATCAAGGAAGCTCAAGACAACATTCAAGGCAACAAGGCCCAACTTGTTTATTTAGAATTGTTTGGTTGGTTTCATTTCTGCAAGTACTTTAAGAGAAAAAAAAAGAGAAGAAATTTCTTCTTAGTTTTGCTGAACTAGTAATATGTATTGGCTTTTGTTTATCTATAATATTAGACTTCCATTTTAGAGGATTAAAAATTTGCAGCTGTGTTTGATGGTCTTGTTTCTTTTTATTTAAGATGATTATTTGGATCTTATGTTATATTCTACTTGATTAGTTAAACTGCTATTTTTCCATTTTTTTTTAAATTTACACTTCTTTATTTTTTTGGATCTTATTTTATGTTGGTGAACCTAGGGTTTTTTGCACTTTGCACCCCCAAAATATGGGAAATAGGCACTTTGCACCCCTAAAAGTTAAATTTTGCACTTTGCACCCTCGAAATATAAAAAATGCAGCACTTTGCACCCTCTTTCATTTTTAGCCAAAATTTTAAGGGTAAAATAGGTAATTCAATTGTAAATTTTTAGCACTTTGCACCCCCAAAATATGAGAAATTGGCACTTTGCACCCCCGAAATAAAATTATTACTTAACACCCTCGAATTAAGAATAAATCAACAACTTGCACCCTCAAAATATAATAAATGTACATTTTGCACCCTGAAACACAAAATTAGCACTTAACACCCTCAAATTAAGAATTAAGAATAAACCAACATCTTGCACCCCCAAAACATAATAAATGAACATTTTGCACCCCGAAACACAAAATTAACACTTAACACCCTCAAATTAAAAAAAAAACTCAAATCCCTCGTTTTTTCCGGCAAAGTTGACCATTGAGGGTGAAAAACATCTAAGGCAAAATAGGTAAGTCGTTTTTTTGCCTTAGATGTTTTTCACCCTCGATGGTCAACTTTGCCGGAAAAAACGAAGGATTTGAGTTTTCTTTTCTTTTTTTTTTTAATTTGAGGGTGTTAAGTGTTAATTTTGTGTTTCGGGGTGCAAAATGTCCATTTATTATGTTTTGGGGTGCAAGTTGTTGATTTATTCTTAATTCGAGGGTGTTAAGTAATAATTTTGTGTTTCGGGGTGCAAAATATCCATTTATTATGTTTTGGGGGTGCAAGTTGTTGATTTATTCTTAATTCGAGAGTATTAAGTGCTAATTTTATTTCGGGGGTGCAAAGTGCCAATTTCTCATGTTTTGGGGGTGCAAAGTGCCAAAAATTTACAATTGAATTACCTATTTTACCCTTAAAATTTTGGCTAAAAATGAAAGAGGGTGCAAAATGCTGCATTTTTCATATTTCGAAGGTGCAAAGTGCAAAATTTAACTTTCGAGGGTGCAAAGTGCCTATTTTCCATGTTTCGGGGGTGCAAAGTGCAAAAAACCCGTGAACCTATTTGATCGTAGTATTCTTATTCTCAGGACTAAGGTGGGTGTGTTACTAAATAATTGCATTACTTATCCCACATATCTTCAATCAATTGATTTTCATATGTAGTTTTATTCATTGTTTTGTGTTCAACATAAACTAAGCTAATGGAGAATTATCATGATGTGTTTTTAGTATATGTTTCTATTTAATTCTATTGATTCTATATTTTGCTTGCAGTGTAAGAGGAGTACATTGTAAAAATGAATCTACATATCGTACAATGCAAAAGTAATAGTACAGTATATTTTATATGTGATAGGATCTTCATTTTGAAATAATTATATAGCTTAATTAATTTGTTTATAGGTGACCCCTTTATCTGCCTATGCTTTTCAAGCATTTAACCATTTAAAATCGATGAGAATTCCCTATATCATTATTAGTGTATCATATTTGTGTATTACTAATAAGTAATAAGTAATTGTCACATGTACAATGTACATATGACAATTACATGTGGCAATTATTTTGTTTATTAGTGATACATAAATATAATACACTAATAGTGGTGTAGATGATCCAACCATTTAAAATAGATAACTGCTACTTAGTTAAAATAAATAATTTCATTTCATTTTTTTGAGATGGTGAATACATTGTTACATCAAACACTATATATCTTATCGAAACTACTCCAATAATAATAAAGTGAACTAATTACTAGTATTAAATTAGAGAAATGCTAGTATGAAATTAGAGAAAATATTCACATTCATTAGAGTTGAACCATGATCTCTTGGTCGCGGAGCCACATCCTTAGCGAAATAAATGATTTAATTCACGTCCCACTAAAAATGGTTATTGAGATTCAATTGCCACACCCTGCCCTCCATTTGTGCCCTAAAAAGCAAGGCTACTTTTGTCAAAACAACCATCATCGTCTAATCTAAATATCTAAAAGTAAAGTGATTATATTGCGCGTTTACTGCTTGCGATTGTGGTTGATCGCACTGATTTTGTACTAACGACTGTTCACAAACTCGGTCCAATGGCGTCGTCGGAACACCATCACCATGACCATGAACACCAAGACCATCACCATCATACCCATGAGTAATTATCTTCTTTCATAATTTCTTGATTTAATCCAATAGAGTGAGTCTCAAATTTTAATAAATTTTGGGTGTAATTTGTGCTGCGACAGGGAATCGTGGGTTGGGCCGGATGGGAAGGTGTATCATAGCCACGATGGACTGGCACCACACTCACACGAACCCATTGAATCCCCGGGCTACTTCAGCAGAAGAGCGCCTCCCCTTTTCAGCAGAGATTTCAGCGAAAGAGCTTTTACTATTGGTATTGGCGGCCCTGTCGGTACTGGGTACTTACAATTTCCCCCAGTTTCCTTGTTTTAATCACCTATGTGAAATTTAATTTTTAAAGAAATGTTCTTTTCCATCATATTTATCGGCGTAAACGAGCCATGAGTGTCGAGTAGCTCATTGTTCAAGCTTGTTCGAATTTCGTATCGAACTTGAAGTTGTGTGTGAGCTTTGCTTGATTTTGAAATGATTCGAGCTCGAACAAGCTCTAGTCTAGCTCAAAATGAGCTTCAAAAGTTATAAACAAAAGTATTGTTCAAGCTTGTTTGATATGTATAAATAATTGAGTTCAAACGAGTTTCTATCAAACGTACTAGATTCGAATATTGAGTAGTTTGGTCTGATTTTATGTGTATTAGTCATATTCTTGTTTTGACTATGACTTGGAACGACTAATATTATGGGAAAAATAGTGATTGAGTTGAGGCCAATTGATAAGGAAGTGTACAATTTTTTTCTCGTTTGTAGATTTGAGTTCTTCCATAGTTATATTTATGAGTGTTATCTATTGCTAATGGTTTGGTATGTTATTCTGCAGCAAAACTGCTTTAATGCTAGCTTTGTGTGAATTTCTCAGAGACAAGTACAGTCTTGCAGCTGTATGTTACTATAACCCCTTCTTTCTTTTGCTTTCTGATATGGTGAGAAGGGACTATTCAAATAGATGTCTAGTATTTGGGATATCTTAAATAGATACCCTCTTCAGTTTCAAATCTAACTATGTAGTGATTAACAATCCATCTTAAATTTGAGCTAATGTAGGCTTTTCTTTGTATTTCATGACAATATTTATCTTATTTGTTGAGTAGCAGCGTGGAATTTTACATTTTATATTATCGTTATAGGTGACAAATGACATATTCACAAAAGAGGATGGTGAATTCTTGATAAAGCATGGAGCACTTCCTGAAGAAAGGATTCGAGCTGTAGAAACGGGTGGGTGCCCACATGCGGCCATTAGAGAAGATATCAGTATTAATCTTGGCCCTCTTGAGGAGCTCTCCAATTTGCATAAAACAGATATACTTCTTTGTGAATCTGGTGGAGGTAATCCCAAATCCAGTAACATATATTTGTCTAGTGAAAAGTCTTTTAATGATAAATGCATATAAATGTTGACATTTGCTCGGATCTTTTCTCTGACTTTGGATGCAGATAATCTGGCTGCCAACTTTAGCAGAGAATTGGCTGATTATATAATTTACATAATAGATGTATCTGGTGGTGACAAAATTCCTCGAAAAGGAGGTCCAGGGATTACACAAGCTGATCTCTTGGTAGGTGTATTGCTTCTTCTTCCGAGTTTTTCTTTCTTTACTTAGCATCCAGTGCTACTAATTGTTATAGTTCACCTGTGGTTGGCTATAGGTCATAAACAAAACTGACATAGCTGAGGCTGTTGGAGCTGATTTGTCAGTCATGGAACGTGATTCACTCCGAATGAGGGATGGTGGCCCTTTCGTTTTTGCTCAGGTTTTTCCAAGTTCTATTGTCAAATAATATACTGCATGAGAGATATAAGTAGTTATAGATTTTGCTGGTATTTCTAGCTGGACCTAGTTTGCCCAAACCCAAATCAGTCATAGTGCAATACATTTGTTGTGTGATTGGATAACACTCCTAGGAGAATGACCTATCACAAGACAATACATGTGATTGAGTTGTATTGGCCAAGCCAATTCTGGTTTAGATCTGCTCTGTTTGGATCCATTTTCGCTCAATAGTTCATGTGCTTCAAGTTTCCTAAATTCAAAACTTCAACTCTAACATTGCTACACGTTCCTTGAACACCCAACATTTTAAAAATCATCCAAATACGTTATTTCCTTTTAATTCATCCAAATCATTTTTAAGTGTATCTTCTCATCTCAAAACTCCAAAACCTTCAAACAGATGAGCCAAAGTACATTCAAACTGGGGCCAATTTCCTAGATTTTACCTCCATTAATTCACTTCTGTCTTTCTAATTGTTTAGACTGTGGTAACTGTAAGAATAAACATGTTGGTTTCTTGGTATCTGATAACGGAAGTTTGTATATGTAGGTAAAGCATGGTGTTGGCGTTAAGGAAATTGTTGACCATATTTTGAAGGCGTGGGAAGCAGCTGTAGGGAAGAAGCGCCATTGATTTGTGATATCAGGAGTGTTCTTTTGTGCATTATGTATTTCTATTTCTGTCTCCTTTTATTGCCTGTGTTCGCATCACATCGACTCACAATGTTATGTACTTGTAATGGGCGCTTGTTTTATTGTACTTTCCTATAGAGGATTCAAGCAAAGCTTGTTATATCTAAATAAATAGTACGGCTAATTACAAACACCTCCCTTCTGGTTTGATGTATTTTACGTCTAATCTCCTCTGAGAATCATAACTACAGGGACCTCACTTGAAGTTAGCTAAACTTTACAAAATCGGCTAACGGAGATTGGTGGAATGCGTGAAATTATCCCTTGTCCTCCTCAATTTTAATTACCCCGACCTCCCTGAGGTTAGCAAAATCTTACAAAAATTTATATTTTCGTGTTAGTCCCTAAACATTAATGAAATACAATTTATACATAAAAAAGAAAAAGAAAACCTAACACACCTCCAATTTATAAATACATAAAGAAAAAAACAGTATATTAATCATGTAAAATAAGATCAAATTTTATGAAGTGATATATATTATTTTCATATAATTTATTAATAGTATACAAAAAATACTTTTATAAATAAGTAAATAAGATTTTTTTTTAGTATTTTATAGTAAAATATTATTTAATCGTATTGTATTTGAGTAATAAATAAATTTGTGCTGTACTGATAAAAATACTAAATACTTATAAATATTAAAGTCTAAAAAAATTGGGTATCTTATATTTTTTTTGGAAAAACCCATCAATTTAATTAATTGAAAATACTACTTAGGTACCTATTTATTAAATGGGTATTTGGATGAGTATATTTAAATTTTCTAAACAATATTTATTATTTTTTTAGATAAAATTTTAGTACGGGGTAAGTATTTATTATGAATATTTGAGCATTTTAATAATGTCTATTAATTTATGTTTAAGTTTTTTCTCTCTCATGATTAACGGTATTTTATTCATTTATCTTTGTACTTAATTTTTAAAAAATTATGAAATTATTAAAATTACTGGTTAAATGTGAATTTTGAATATAGTGTAATTTTATTTATCTTCAAGTTCTTTTTTCCTTATAATTAACAATAATTTATTAAATTCTCCTTGCTAAAAAAATGTGAAACTAATATCCACACATTAATAAATTAATTTACTACTTTATAGTTATGGCTTTACTTTTTTTTTTTATTTTTAATTTTTAATTTTAATCCTAATTCAATCCTTATTCTAAATTTTAATTTTTTTTTCAAATGTTCCAAAATATGACTTTAATTCTTAAATAAAATTATTTTTGATGAAAAAAAATTCTCAATCATATAAATAATGATCTGAAACCATCAAATTTCACTCACTACTTTTAAAGATATAAATATAAAATCATTATAAAACTTCCATTTTTTAACTTTTATATAAATTATTTCTCCAAAACTAAAAATAATAATAAAAATACTACTTTAAAAAATCCGACCAGGGTATCGAGTGACTATCAAGCGAAAGCGTGGGGAAGGGTAATGTAGTAAATTATAGGAACATCCATCAATTAAATTCTAGAACAATTGTATCCTCGAGAATCATAATTTACACTCAAGTCCTCAAAAAGCCCCGTAACGAAACACAACCCCCACCAACCCCAATTCGCACGCAGACGACAGTGGAAATGGGCGAAGAAGTGCCGCCGGCGAAGAAGAGGGTTGCGGTGGAGTCTTTGGGATGGATAACGGAATCTTCCATAATGCCCCGCAAGCATCGCGCAATCCAGGGCGTTGGCCCCTCCTCCATCCTCGACCTTAAGGCCCAACTCTACAAGTCTCAGGAGGAATCCAAACGCCAGCAAAAAGAGCCTATCCACTCCGCCGACAGAAATTACGCCCAACAACTTGAGGTTCACCGTGCTAAGAAGTTCATCTCCGCTCACGATTCCTTCTCCAATAAGAATTCCGGCGTCGAAGCCCGTGCCGCCAAGTACGTCAATTTTTATATTGATTAATCTTATAATTTAATTGTGAAATTATTGATTGATGTGTTGTACTACTTGCGTGTTAGAATTGTATGATTAGGGTTCTAGGGTTTCATGAATCAGGGATTTGTAATGTACATGCATTAAGGGTTAATTTTAAATGCTTCAGTTTTTACTTAAACTAGGGATTCTTAGAATTGAAAGTAGGCTTCGTTTGCGTTTTAAAAGAAAAAGATGGTAGAAATAGGTGGCTTTTGCATTTTAAGAGAAAAATGCAAGCAAAAGCTTGAAGCATCATTCTTTTATTTGCTTTGCTTTTGTCACCTTTTTTTGCTTATTTTCAGAATAGTGAAATCTTAAGTTGTCTATCATTGAAAAAACTAGTTGAGCAATGTCGTGTATTTTATCTACCACCATACTTCATTTTGGGAACCTCGAGGAATTAAATGATAAAAGCTTTATTATCGATTTTCAGGGACAAGCTTGAGCTAAAAGCAGTGAGGGATGGATCTGCAAGCTATGCAGCATTAGAGAAGAAAGCAGAATTGTATGATAAATTGGTGAGGGGAGAGCTTTCCGATGAGGAAGAAAATGAGAAGTATTGTGTTGATTTCTTTAGAAAAGGTCACTCGCAAGATGAATCCCAGATGCCTAGAGGGAACAATACTTCCGTAGAAACCCGAGATAAAGATGACTATGATGGTGATGATTTACTGTCAAATGATTCAAAAGCACCAGGACTTGGGCGGACCTCTGCTACAGTGGATAGGAGTGAACATAAGCGTTTTGTATTGTAAGTTCCTTGGTGCTCTTTTATGGTCCGTTTAGTCTGTCATTCCTGCCATATTTCTTTCTTTGCATTTTCTTTTAAAGATTGAGAATTTGAACTCCTTCCAAATCTGCATTGATTGTGACACTGTCTTGTTGTGCAGTTTTATCGTATGTGAACAGCATGTACCATACCCTCTTGTATAATTTGATGTTTGCCCTTATTGGATCCATAACATGAAATTAGGCCCTTGAGAATGTAACAAGTGTTATAGCTTTGTTAATTTTCTCCTAAAATTATCCACCTGAACTATGTAAACAGTTTTGAGTTTCCATTTGTTGAAGCCAAATGTTTGACAAAAGCTGGATTATTATGGAACTCTTTGGCAATTATTATCTCCTCTAAACAATTATGTATCTGGTTATTTGCTTCCTATCTCAGGGAGGTTCATGAAGAAGCAAATGAAGCAAGGGAAAAAGTGTCTGAGCTCAAAATTAGAAGACAAGAGCAGGTTGCTGTCCGTAGAGAGAAATTAAAACAGGCCTATCTCCGAAAGCAACTTGAGAAGTTAAAAGCATCTAAAGCGGAGCAAAACCCAAGTGGTAGGTGATTATTAACCTGCAATTTTATTTTGATCCTTGAACTCTACTCATTGTGTGCCTTTTCATTTGTACTTGCAGGTGTTTGATGAGGAACTAAGGCGAACACTTAACCAGGATTTGTAAATGAATATCTGAGATGGGTTCCATGTGCGGACTGAGTCATTGCATACAAAAAGACACTGCAATTTTCTGTTTGGAGTATTATATTATTTGCCTTGAAGATGAAAAATGTCCGGTGCAGTCTACAGAAAAAGAATGAGCTATATGATGCTGATTAGTGATTCCCAATTAATTGTATACCTCCATTTTAGGAGAAATAGCTTTGGAATTTGTAGTTGAATAATCTGATATTAGGCCAAAGAAACTATAGAGCAAGAATTGTTATATTTGTGTTTCTTTACATTCCTGTACATATAATTGAAGTTTCGAACAGATAGATCTGCATTGTTCAGCATTTTCATTGATTTCCAAGAAAGAAAAATAATAGGAAGGCCAAAGAAACTATAGAGCAAGAAATGTTATATTTTTTTCTCTTTACATTCTTTTACGCATAGATCAAAATTTTCATCTTTTCCGTCGAAAACATCCAAAATGATTCATTTATGAATCAAACGAAATGAAAATAAGATGTAATTTCGAAACTATTTATTTGCATTAAACTCTATTATTT
Source organism: Penstemon eatonii (assembly GCA_038501285.1). Classification (NCBI taxonomy): domain Eukaryota; kingdom Viridiplantae; phylum Streptophyta; class Magnoliopsida; order Lamiales; family Plantaginaceae; genus Penstemon; species Penstemon eatonii. The sequence goes on along the minus strand of CM076708.1, from coordinate 66,091,848 downwards.
TTCTAATTTTTTTAATTTTTTTAATTTTTTTCACAATTTTTCCTTAGTGTTTTCGAAATATTTTCGAAAAGTTTTCAATATTTGACTAGCCGAAACATACACTCAAAATGAAATTTTGATCCATGTTGTTCATATATTTGAAGTTTCGAACAGATAGATCTGCATTGCTTAGCATTTCTATTGATTAATTTCTAAGAAAGCAAAAAGGAATTGGAAACACTAATGCATGAACGTCGACTCCACTGGGGATCGAACCCAGAATCTCTGGTTTCGTAGACCAGCGCCTTATCCATTGGGCCATGGAGTCCTTTTGTTTTATCACATCTACGCATACAACATAATACTACTTACCCAAATTTATTTGATATTTCCTATGTACAAGATGAAATAGTAAATGAAACTAATGTAAAAATTTCAGTCAGCTTAGATTCTCCCTCATTCAGCCGAGAAATACAAAATGATTATTTGCAGCATAATTGGCCTTAGTCAAGTCTAAATCAATTCAACTGGTGTCCCTCATTTTGGTGATATTATTATTTTCAGCAGAATTTCTCAAGCGTCACTCATTGGCGTTCCTTCTTTGAGAAATACTGGAATGTGAATTTGCTGGATTTTGTACTACTGCAAATTACCTCCATTAATTATCGTTAAAGGGCGGTTACGTTTATATATAGTTAGGTAGTACGTACTCCACTATCTAATTAGTTGAAAATACTATATTGATAACTCAAAAAATAAAAATATTTCGGTATGTTGGACGAAAATGTTTGAAATTTTGATTAATGATATATTAAGTACATGGTCCTACATTAAAGAGGAATTGTACTCTAAAAGTTAGCTAACTAAACTTCATAACAGGAATTGTTACAATTACACAATAGTTTATACTTGAACATGCTAAAAGTAAAATCTACCTGGAAACAGCATGGGCAAGTGAATTTTTAATCAATTCTACCTAATTAACAAAAATACAGTCTGGTACAGGAAGATAGTGGAGTACTATATATATAAAATAAAAAAATAAAAAAAATAAAGTATCAATAAAATTACTAAAGCTGGAAGATTCTTGTTTTCATGGTCTCAAATTGCCTATAAATTCTCAGAATTGGAATTTTATTGCATCCATCATCAGTAACAAACGGTTAGAATAAATATTAAATTTCTTGAAAAATGGAGGGTAAAAAAATGAGTGTTATGGTTTTGTTTGTCTATATTGTGGCCTTTCTGGCTTTCAGTGCAAAAGCTACTATTTATGAAGATGTTGGGGGGCCTGCGCCGGCGCCTGGGCCAAGCTCTTCTGCGGTGAATCTATGTGCTCCTGCTTTCATGGCTGCTATTGTTTCTCTTGTTGCTGGTTTCTTTTAATTAATGAAATTTAATTTATGCTAATTCGAATTCTTCACCATATGAAGTTAGCAATTTAATGCTGGGGTGTTTTTTCTTCTTCTTCATTTTTTTTTTTTTTTGGTTTGGTTAATTGCAAGAGAATGTTAGATTTTGAAATTATTATGTATCATGTTAAATTTCATTCATTCTGCATGCAGAAGCTTGACAAAAGATGAATTAACTTTTGTATATGCTAAAAGGATTTAAAAGAAGAGCATTAAGTAAGTGGAGTCGAGAGAAGAGAAATCTGATTGTTATTCATCAATTGAGATTTGGGATTAGGCCATTTATCTAATACTAGTATGAGTATTATTATTTTACGTGGAAGTTTAATTACTTCTATTTTAATTTTGTGCTTGCCTCATTAAAGTTTAGACCATGCTCCTATGGATCCATTTTAGTTCAAACATTTCAAGTTTTTGGTAGATCAAACATTTTTTGGTATTAAATTCAACGACTCATACTTATGGAGAAATGTTACTACTAAGAAAATTATACTCTATTCAAATTATAACCCACATTATCGATCGACATAGCTCACCATTTAAATAACACTATCAAATAAAACCCAAAATACAAACAATTAAGGCCTTAGATTAGTGATTCCAAATTTCCAAAGTTAGAAGCATTGATGGCGATACGTAGTTACTTCTAAACCTCTTCTTGGGCCTAAATTAGGCCCAACACGCTTCACAAGACTCGGTCTAACTTAATTATAAATATTCGAGATCATTAGTTATTGGTCCATATTTTATTTCCAAACCTACTTTTGGGCCTGAGATAGAAGAAATCTCACAAGACTTGGTGAAAAAGAATATATATATATATATATATATTTGAATTTCATATCATGGAGAAAAAGTAAAAGCATGAGATAATTTTGTTAAATCGCGTGTATCATGAATATAAATAATTATGTCGACCAAATTTTCTTTTCGGGATTTGAATTTTGAAGTAATAATTACTGTACACAACTCACAACTGAAGAAGAGATTTTGACTTTCATCCATGTTTAATGTGATGCTTCCTTATGTGAGAAGACAATAAGCAATTGTCAAAATTGAGATTGGTCCAAATTAATTAAAAAGCAATCCCTAAAACCAGAAACCAACCTTTAATGAAATAATTTATTAAAATTGTATCCTTCCTTTAAATTTGTCTTGCATGTACATGACATGTACAACGTTTGGAAATTGTTCCTTTTTGCAAGGAAATCATAAAATAATCTACTTTTCCAACCTTAAATTATGGAATTTGATACAATTAGTTTTCCCATCTGGTATTGCCCATATTTTTAATGGATTTTTCTACATATATAACTGTAATTTGATCCCAAATTACACGAGTAATATGTAAGAGATCACGTTTCAAAATTTCTTTGTCAAACTACTTTATTATCAATAGCTCCTCGTCCTAGTATTTGTCAAAACACATATACAAAGTGGGTATTTATCAATTAAAATCAGTATTTTATTTGATAAATAAAACTACCCTTTTCCAAATTTATGCTATTAAAGGTAAACTGATAAATAAAGTTGTGGAAAATTGAGATTTCCTATTAAACAAATTGTAAAGTCAACAAGAATTTATTGCGACAGATTTTCATAACATTGGAGCTGTATTATAGCAATCCATCGTATTCTCACAAAAAAAAAAAAAGAAAAAAAATAGAGGTAATCCATCGTATCCTACTTGGATTTGTTGCCTTAATTCCCTTTACCAACCACGGGCTTATAAATTCGAGGCTCAATACGCATTTTTTTCCTCACAAGTCTTCCTTATCGTTTTATGTTTAGATATTTGCACAAATCAACTCGGTCTATCATTTTATTATAGATTTCCAACAATAATTATTATTGTATAGATCGAGGCTTCAAGAAAAAACATATGATAAATTTCTCCCTACATCTTCGTTGATATTTTCAATTAATATACAGACGTTTTCTTCTTCAATTATTCTTGCATAAGTTAAATCTAATCGATTTAATTGCTCATCTTTTCCAAAACCTTGGTCTGCCTCAGTCGATATATATATCATCAAGTCGTTTTCACAAGATATGTTTAATTAATTTCTCTTTCATTCTATAATCAAGTCGTCGTCATTTCCTTCATAATTCTTGCATAATTCAATCCCACAACATGGCGCCTCCACAAAGGACGTCACGAGGGCGTCAAAAAATCGAAATAAAATTAATCGAAAATGAAAATGCAAGAAGAACCACATTCTCAAAGCGCAGAGTTGGAATTTTCAAGAAAGCAACAGAGCTTTCATCTCTATGCGGGGCACAAATTTATTTAATAATTTTTTCCATTTGTGGAAAAGCTTTTTCATTTGGAAATCCAAATATTGGATCGTTTTTTACTCGATTTATCAATGGAAATTTCATGCAAAGTTATGGCCATGGAGGGATATTGGTCCACGATTCAAATGTGCAACAGCTTAAAGAACAATGCGATCAAATGAATGAAGAGATAGAGACTAAGAAAAAAAGAGAAAACGAAATTTATGAGATTTTGGAAAGTTCGACAACTCGGATTTCAGAAGAGAATATAAAAAGGATGAATTTGATTGAATTGAAAAACCTTAAAGAAAAGATGGAAATGCTGAAAGAGAAAATATTCAGTACTGAAGTTAAATTGGATTCTGGTACGAAATCAAGTTATGAAAAAGTTGATCTTTCAAATGTTGAGATGGAAGGAAGTGATGATGCTTCTAACTGGTTGAAATTATAATTTGTACCATTTAATTATGTCGTAGAATAACTTGTTTTCTGTATGTTATGGGTACCGTACCAAAAACAAGTGTAAACTTAATGTATTTTAATTTCAAGATGTTTTTCTTGTTTATGTACATTTTTAAATTTCTCATCAATGAAGTATTTTGTTTTGAATTGAAATCCATTCGACTTAATCAGACACAAAAGATCCTTATTACAACAAATGAAACAAACTGAAATTACTATAGAAAAACTTATATAGATGGAAATATTTATATATTTTAAACATAGGCATTGAGATTTAGGAGAAGGTAATTAAGCCTACTAGCTCAACAAACTTGTATACTCCCAAAACCTTTTCTTTCCCTGCTTTCACACCTTCCTCTTTCAGCGAAAAATCCAAGACTGAAGATTCTTGCCGGAGAAATGGTTGAAGTGTTCTCTTAGATGAAGGTAATTAAGCACACCCATTACTACAATCAATCAATGTTGAGATTGATACAATCATGGGCCCAATTTATAGGCTAGACATTCAGCATAACGTTAAATTCTTGGATAAACTCACCGGTTTCCAAATTTATTCTTGTTTTTGTTTCGGCCTGCTGAAAATAAATTGTTTTGTCTCCGCAGTCCAGACATATTTCAGAATCTTGAGAGACATTTTTTGTGTTGAGAAACAAGCTTGAGTGACATTTTTAGTTTGATAACTTTTAAAGTTAAGTTTGAACTTAATACAATCTCTATCTCTACTATTATATATTTCTTAATTTTTTTTTGTGCGGATTAAAATACCCTACGTGATTTTAAAAATCAAAATAAACTCAAGAAGTATAGTTATATTAGAAGATATTAGATGTTAAAAGGCTTAACATGATATAATTCTTACTAAAATGTTTTAAAAGGCAAAATAAACTTAAAAAGCTTAGTTAGATGATGAATCACAAGGTATAATTAAATTATGAGGCATAATAAGTTAACAAACTTAATTAACATAATACAATTTTAATTATAATTAAAAAATGAAACAAACAAGATGTTAACAAGATCCTAAGAATGGCACGGGAAATGTTACACAATTTGACAACAAATTTGAGGCCATTTTTGTGTATTTGAATTTTGAATTCACTTTATTAAATATTTAAACATATTGTCAGAAAATTAGAAAATAGAAATCTAAGTGTGATTGTATATATAAATATATTAAGTTTTTATAATTTTTTATAAAGTCTAAAATGAATTATATAGAACAATAAAGCTATGTATAATACTTTATAGTTATGATAATATTTATATTTATATAATTTGGTGATAATATATTTATAATTTTTTTGTGAATCGTATTATATGAAAAAAATTCAATAATAATTAATTGTACGCGCGCAACACGTGTGCATCTTCCTATTAGACTAAAAAGCGACAAAAATATGTCAAACAAAAAATATGTCAACATATATAGCTACTCGGGTGGACTCTGTTCGGTTCGACCAATGCTAGCTTGAGCTCGATTTGTTTAACAAGCAAACCAATTCGAACAATGTAACATTTAACAGTCTTAAAATGGATATTTACTAAAAAGAACAGAGTACAGTATCATGCTATCCATGTAATCAAATGATAACAACACAGACAAATGGGACAACCAGCAGAATATCTTTAGCCGTCTTCAAAAGATGAACTAACCAAAGAAGATTAAAGAAAGCCCAGATTCAGATTTATATAAACTATACTCCCCTCATATGTTCAGACAACAAAAGCTCAATCAAACTCAAAAGCCAAAAACGTTCTTATTACCAATATCATCCGTTGATCCAACACGGGGCAACAAACATGGCAATTACAACTTTCATTGATGAATATAGTTCACCAATCCACCCTTTAAGGATCTTTAAGGCCTCCATTGTTGACTCTCACAATCTGATTCCAAAGCTAATGCCACAAGCTATCAAAAGTGTTGAGATCATCGAAGGCAATGGAGGTTCCGGAAGCATTAAGAAGATCAATTTTGCTGAAGGTTAATAGGAAATCTAATCTGCGTAGAAAATAGAACATTATTCATGCATCTAAACTAATTAAGACTTTTTCTCAAAATGCAGGTGGGAATTTTAAATCTCTGAAGTACCATATAGACGAGCTTAATGAAGAATCGCTTACGTACAAGTACACGTTGATTGAAGGTGATGCATTGGTTGATAAACTTGAGAAAATAACATATGAAGTCAAGTTCGAGAAAACTGCAGATGGTGGTTCTATTTCTAAGGTGACAAGTAAGTACTACACTGTGGGTGATTTCATGCTTAAGGAAGAGGAAGTCAAGGCAGGAAAGGAAAAGGTTATAGGGATGTACAAAGCTGTGGAAGATTATTTAGTCCAAAACCCTAATGCCTATGTTTAGTTTCCTTGATTAAGATATACGTTGTCTAAATAAAACCCCGTATCTATTTGCACGTGATCGTTTGTTTTGTTTGTTTACAACTGGTACCCTGTTGAGGCTAATAACTCAAGATGAAGCATTGTTCTTCCTAATAATAAATTTACGAGTGATTGATATTGTCTTCGAATTTCAAAAGCACTTACGCTATGTTTGGTTCTTGGATTTCAAGGTGTGAAATGATTAGGGAAACAAAAATGAACAGAATATGAAGCTCAATGCTATTTAATTCAAGAAACACAAATTTCTTAGTGTTTTACACTTTTATTCACTAAAAATCCAAGAACCAAACACAGTAATGAATCAAGAAAGCAGAATACGTAATTCTTACATTATAAGATAACTACTCAACTATCTAATCACCGTTGTTTGATAGAACCAAAGAGCTCCTCGAATGAACGTTTAGGAGCTTCTGTTCGAGCAACAATCTCCACTACTTTGTATGAAGATTCTGGATGGAGCAATGCCTCTACTGCAACTTCCGCAACTTGGTCCCTCGAAATCGACCCCTCATAGAGAGTATCCTGTAAGGAGAGAGTTAAGATAAAAACAAATAGAGTGAAGGAACAATAAATCATATTGAACATCATTAGTCATTACCTCGGGCTCCATAACTATATTACCCTTAGGTGGATCATTCTTTAGTCCCCCAGGCCTTATAATTGTGTAATTAATACCAGACTTCCGAATATATTGTTCTGCTTGAAGCTTTGCGATTAAGGTTAGTCCCAAGAGGTTGAGAAAAACGTAAGCAGGATTAAACAATTGCCCCATAGAAGCCCCATTGACTAAAATAGAACTTATAAGTACAAATCTGTTAACACCACGTTCCCTGCAAGCTTCAACTAGGTTCACAGTCCCAAAATTATCAACCTGCATAACAAGATTAGAGAAGTCGAACAATATATGCATTCAGTGATTGAACTCAGGAATATAATAGGTCTTAATCGTTAAAAGTGAATCAAGCTTTCAAGAAATATAAGATCATTTTTTTAACAATATATGATAAGCATATATTCAACATTCTGGAGCTCACAAATATGATGTACTGGAAGAACAAACTTCAGGTATCCCCCCCCCCTCCTTGCAACATGTTTGTAAACACACAAACACATACAACCAACAGAATCAAGAACATAGAGAAAACTAAAAAACAATTAACTAACCTTCCATGGAGCTAATAAATCCCATGAACGTCGAAAACCTGTAGCGCATATGACAGCCTCAGAATCATCACTAATAGCCTCAGATAACTTTGATGAACCCTCTGTTACATCTGCTTTCACCTGAAAATAAAAGTACATATTGTTAGAAAAACCCAATATTTCCATAAAGGTTTAATATAAGATTATCTACATAGTTTATCCATTTCCAGCAGTTACATCACAATTATGAGATTAGCAGATTTAAGAATTAAAAATTGAAATTGCAAATTAAACCTAATACTCACAAATTGAAGATTAGGATTATTTCCAGGAAATGTAGATTTAGCCTTGTCAACATCACGGACTCCAGCCTTAACAGCAAAACCTTTAGCCAATAGCTGTTCCACAATTCTCTTCCCAGTGCTACCAGTGGCACCTGCAACAAATATTTTCTTCTTCACAGAAGCCCCCTCGTCGTTTCCTTCCTCTCTAATTTCACTTACCGGCTCCATCTGAATTGAATTAGCCCATGAAATCGAGCATTAAAAAAAATAAGAAATTAAACTCGAGAAAATGAATTCTTAAAGGGAATGCCGAAATTACTTACAGCTGATGCTGATGCTTTTAGGTGATAAGAGTGGGGTTTGGTTGTGGTGATAGAGAATGAACGAAAGAGAGAAATTCTGGAGAATAAACTAGTAGAAGTGACTGTTGCCATTGCCATTGGTCTATTTTTTATTTTTATTTAATTAATACTATTTCCTTGAGAAATTATACCCGCCACAATTATGGTCTGCGTCGGTATTGTGGTAGAATACTCATCACGTTCAATCAAATTTTCCTTTTTATTTAATTTCATGAGAATTTTTAACTAATCTTTTCAAAATATTTAAGAATCAATATTTTCTAGTTGCAATTCATTTTTAATATATTTTGTCCTCTTCTTTTTTTTACTGTTTCGAAATAATTATTCTTGACATTATGCAACCAATATATGAAATTTATTACAATTAAATAAGTTAAACATCAACCGAATTATGATACTACTATTTAAGTATTTAAATGTTTTTCTTAATCTACACAATTATCAACACCCGGAAAAAATTGATTGGACCTCCGCAAAGAGGTAGAGCTGCAATGTGGATGTAGGCTGTGTGTAAATTAAGTAATTACCTTGAGGCTTAATATTGCAATGAATCACATCATTATTTAATTATAAAAAAAATCATACCATTATAGATTAGTTGCAAATTTACCATATAATAAAAATATAGTTAGAGTTTATCACATACTTAATCCGTACTAGTTTCAGAATAATAATTACCGAATTACGTATTTCCGGTAGTAACAAAACCTTCACAATTTGGTCTTCTACTTTCAAATGAAAACTTTATCATTTTGAATAAAAAAAATTTATCTACTATACTGTTTAACAGTTCAGATCGAGTGAAGTGTTATAGGTCATTCCCATTGTGGTGTCTTCAATAGGATTCGAACTTATATTTCACCTCTGAGGATTGCAAGTCACTGCCACTTGACCCAACCACCTTGGATTATCATTTAATAATAAATACTTAATTAATTATACATCAAGAATTGAATAAATGGGATTTTAATCCAAAATTAAACAGATGGATTTTTTGGATAGTGTGGTCCGCATAGTGTTGAGCTTAGTATTTTCGAAATACCACTGTGGATGGCAATGATAACTTTTTACATATTTTACTTCAATTGAATTAATAATAATAATAATAATAATAATAATAATAATAATAATAATAATAATAATAATAATAATAATAATTCTCATATTGCTTAAAAGAACAAGTTTATTTATATCTTTAATAGTTTGTACAAGAATTGTTAATTTATCTTCGTCCCAATAATATAGTGTCTGCAAACAGCAAATGCAATGAGTAGAATATGACACCCTTAATTAATCAGCAGGCAAGTATTTGTTCGTAGCATAATAAATTATAGGATGACATTTGGGACATCATATAGTTTTTAGGTGCAGCCCTCTGTAATAGGGCTCAGTCAATACTCCCACCTTCTTGCCTTAAACTTAACGGCTATGGAACTAGGCTAGTTAGTTTTAAGCAAGTACCAGAAAGCACAGGTACTTCAACCTGAAACTGTACAACTTTTACATATGATCAATTATGGAATTTCATGAAATTATGGCCGAGAGAAGCCAATGAACAAAATGAAGGCCGCACACACTTGCTGAATGAGAAGCTATACGTAAAGGGAAAAAAAAAATATCTATTACAAAGTCGAAAATACATACTCAAAGGCTATTTATCTTTCACGGGAAGCAAGAATGAACCAAAATCGGTGCATTCAGACACCTAAACCAGCCACATAGGTTTATATGGATCCAAGATAAATAGTCCTCAACTAAAATCTAAGCTAAAAAATTATTACACTAACAAATATGCCTTACAAGAAAGACTGGAGGAGCAACTAGTACATTAAGACAAAATGCCACAAAGAATGTTGAGTTAATGCTGCATATGAGAAGGATTGCTCTCGGTTTAAGTCACACAATTCAACTAGAATCAGGGCTTGAATGCAGAAAATGCTACAACAGAGTTGTGTCCACCAAATCCAAATGAATTTGAAATTGCTGCATTTGATTGAATTTGCAATCAATTTGAGAAATTGCCAAAAGATCATCACTTAATGTCTAATTCATGATCTTAAGAAAGTGAAAATGAAAAGAATCTTACCAACATTGACTTCATGCTGCTGTTTCTTATTTGCCACGGTATCGAACTCCACAGAAGGTTCTGGATTCTGCATTAGTAATCACAATGTAATTGTTTTTATAATCACCATAGTCGATAAGTTATCATCAAAAAATTCAAAACTTTTGAAGGAGTCCCCTTTTCAAGAAACATGGTCCAGAAAAATGGCAGAAATGGTATTGATGTTTCACATAAAATATGACAACCACAAATTAATTTGGACTTACATATTGATTTATAGAAGGGTGAAGCCAGCCAGTAGTAACGGCTTTCACTGTTGCAATAGCTTCCAAACCTCCAGCAGCACCAAGGCAGTGTCCTATCATTGACTGTAAACAACATAGGACATGAGACGCCAATACTAAACCATGAAACGAGTCATGAGAATAGTGTTTATTTGCTAAAACTTGTTCTTTATGAAATTGTACTTCTGGCAGAAGAACCCAGTAACAACTCTTGGTTTGCTTCTAGCTTCTGGGTGCTATTAGCTTCTTTTTTTTTTTTATAAAAAAATCCTCTCAAGCAGAAGCTAAAGCACCAACTTCAAACATAAACAGATAGTTTTTATCGGAATTCAAAAGCTAGAGGTCACTTTTCAATAGCTTATTCAGGAGAGGACACACCTTCGTTGCGTTGATTTTGATCTCTGAAGTGTTCTTGAATACCTTCTTTATAGCGTTCACCTCAGCTATGTCGCCTACTATGGTGGAAGTGGCATGTGCATTAATGTAGTTAACCTGAAAAGAGAATATGGACTTCAATCTGTTAAAAAAAGTATCTTTGGGATTCAACATCCACTTGCCCCCTTATAGATGACAACTCAAATCATAATGAATTTAAACATTATTTTATTATTTCCTATCTTATTTGGGTGTAGGTTGTTATGCTTGATCACCTCAAAATAATTACCATAAAAAAATGCGAATGTGTTTCGAAATGATACTCCAAATCAGCATGAAAAATTAAAATTTTCCAAACAACATTTGACGATCATAGAAGGATCTTTGGAAAGCTCCAATATACCTCCTCAGGAGAAACGCCGGCATCTTCGAGGGCACCATGAATACAAGAAGAGACACCAAGTCCATCAGATCTGGGATCAGTCATGTGATAAGCATCACAATTTACTGCCCCACCCAAGTACTCAGCAATTATTGGTGCACCTCGTTTCATTGCATGTTCCAGACTTTCCATCACCTATTAAAAATTTGAAGAAACTGCTAAGGAACTTCAAAGTATTATTCAGACTTGTAAACCTTATGAGTCGTATTAACTAAGCAACTTTATTCAGGGAAAAAAAAAAAAAAACTAAGCAAAAATGGGTATGAAAAAATGATGTATATTAGACGTTAATAAACCAATTTAGTGCGCAGAATATAGCCAAGTGAAAATACGGCAGCACAAAAAAGATCCCTAGTTCGAAAACTATCACAAGAAAATACAATTTAGGCAATTAGTTTATAATATTAATAATCGTCCATGATTTAGGTCTTGGATATGCTTTAATATATTTTCTTAAAAAAAATTATTAGATTTTTACCAAGACTCCAGCGCCTTCACCCATAACAAAGCCATCTCGATCTTTGTCCCAAGGTCTAGAAGCAGTTTTAGGATCATCATTTCTTTGAGACAAAGCTCTACATGCAACAAAACCTCCTAATCCAATAGGAATAATAGCAGCTTCAGTTCCACCAGCAAGCATGAAATCAGCTTCACCTCGCCTGATGTGATTTGCAGCAGCGTAGAAGCAATAATTTGAGGTAGCACAAGCAGTTGAAATCGAGTAATTTGGTCCCATCAAGCCAAGATCAATAGCAAGCAACGCAGACCCCATGTTTGTTATAGCATAAGGTATGAAAAATGGAGTAATTTTCCGGTGGCCTTTTTCTATTAAAGCCTTAACACCGTCAGAAAACACTGTAAGACCACCCATTCCAGTCCCAACCAGAACACCACCTCGAATCTTATCAACCTGCAATGGTAAAGACACACAACATTAAACCTATGGATTAAAATCTTCATACCTTTCCACCTAAACACCAAAAAGTTTCTTTTTATAAGTCTACCGAAAAGGAAAAAATAGAGTAGTTTTTATTTCAATATGTCTCCTTGACTTACATTTTTTACAAATGTTTCCAGAAAAGTTCAGGAAAAGTTTCAAATATTCAACCGAAAGCAAAAATTTAATCCATGATAAGATAAAACCTCAAATAGATAAAACTAATTCAAACATTCAAATTATACCTTATCAAGCAAATGGTAAAGAAGCACGACATTAAACCCATGGATTAAAATTTTGATATGTTTCCACCGAAAACACTGAGAAGTTTCTAATTATGAGTTATACGGAAACAAAATTATAGAGTATTTTTTATTACAAATTTTTCTTTGATTTACAACTATTTTCCTAAAAGTTTCTAGTATTTTCTTTTTTAATATTTAACTGCCTAAATCGTATCAGAAAAACGAAGTTTTGGTTCTAGTCCATGATTAGACCTCAATTCAACAAACCTAATTGAATCATTGAGATTATACCTTATTGAGCTTGTCGCCCCCAAGATCCGCATCCTCAAGCGCTTTCTTCCCCGCGACAATGCAGTATCTCAAACAATCGTCTAATCTCCGATCATTCTTCCCATCAATATAACCCTCGGAGTTGAACCCCCGAATCTGGCCACCGAAGCGCGTGGGGAATTTGGACGCATCGAATCGGTCTATAGCACTGATTCCACTCTCGCCTGCGAGAAGCTTCTCGTAGTAAGCATCCACATCGTTTCCGAAAACGGAGACGAGACCCATCCCCGTGATTACCACGCGCTTTTTGGGGTCCGTCTCGCGCTTGGGCGCCGCAACTGTTGACACGGAAGCGGAGATTGTGAAGGGGAGGCGTTTGGTAGGGGCTTTTGCATTGTTGCTGGGGAGATTGGTGACTGGTATGCGGATAGCGGTGGAATGGAGAGCTTGCATGGTGGTGGTGGAGAATCGGAGTTTTTCGATGAGAACGAGGTGGGAGTGGAGCTCTTTTTTTATGTTTGAGTGTCTCTGTGTGTGTGTGGTTAGCTACAAATAGACTAACATATTTCCGTTTTGGTGAGAAAAATGTGAGCTTTTGGTTAGCTATTTCTTGCTAGCTTTCTGAAATTGGCACTTTTCCCCCCTAACTTCAATTTTTCGTATTGTCAACCTTTAACTTACATTAGCGTTGCACTTTTTCCGTTGAATTATTTTCCGACCATTGACCGTTAAAAGAATTCGGAGAAAAGTGCAACACAAAAGTTCAAGATGAAAAACACAACAAATGTGTAAATTTATGAGTCAAAACTCAATTATTTGCAACCAATTATATTTAAAGTGCAGAAAATATGGAATTTGAAAAATTATGTATAATTGTAATAATATATATAGAACAAAAAAAACAAAAAAAATTAGTACAAAATTAACAATCGAATGGGAGATGGGTATAAAATTGGGCATACAATATATACTTTCATGTTTAGTTTATCTTTCAAGTTTTGCATTATATTTCTTCAAATGGGGTTTCAAGTTGTCAAAATTTGTATAAATAAATAGTTTGACAATTAAATCATGAATTTTCTAGTTGATAATTACCATTTAAAGAATAAATAGGTAAAATTAATTTTTCTCTTGAACTTATAGCCGAGTTGCACTCCCCCCTCTCATATTTTTTACTCAACTCCGTGTCATAATTTTACAAATATAATTTTAATTGAGTAGAGTCTAATTAAGCTGATACTTAACTCATAAGTTAATCGAACTTAAAAATAAAACTCGATTCAAATACTATCGGATTGAACCATCGATCATCGCGCAAGACTCAAGCTCGACTCTTGCTAGTTTTGGAGTCTAAAAAATGTGTTTGATTGAACATATATAAATCATCATTTGTTAAATTAAATAGTATTCAATGTAATTTTTATGCATATTTAATATGTGAGTGACTAAAAAATAAATAAACTCTTCTAAGGCCATCTCCAACAGCTCTCTTAAATTCTGACCTCTTATCTTAAAATTTAAGAGATGAACAGTATTATATATTCCCACTTTTTACTCTGCACTCCAACAACTAGTTTATATTTTAAGATTCTACTTTTAAACTACAACACCATTTCACTCAAACATCTATATTATATTTAATAAAATATTTTTAATTATGATCCAAATATAAATAACAATGGGATATATATATAATATTTATTTATTTAATATACTAATAAAATATTAATTATTTAAATTAAATTATCGTGTTCTATGAATTTAAATTAAATATTTCGTAAAAGTAACATAAAATTAAAATATTATTATTTCAAAAAAATAATATGAATTACTATTTTAAATTATTTTTAATTTTCTATAGGACTTTCAATGCAAAAAAGAACTTTTAACAAATAACTTTGGCCTCTTATATTTAAGAGATCAAATTTATAATTTTTTGTGGGTTATAAAATATAAAAACTCTGTTAGAGCTCAATTTTTTGCCAAAACTTATATTTTTTCTTATAATTTAAGTTATACTTTGTCTCTTGGATATGGTCTAAGAAATAAAAAGAAAAACTCCAATTTCCTTTTCCCGCAAATATGTGAATGCATACAATATTTTAGACCTATTAACATAAACAAATTTTTGACTGGCAAGCAACTCGCACTACTCTGAACTCTCACGGTCTCACCCCTTTCTTCCGCCGTTGACGGAACCGACGGCTTCTATCATCTCTGGTTCTTTACATCATCTCTACCACTTTCTTCTCCAAAGCTGCAGAGCGACATCCCTCTCCATCGGCATCGCCTCTCCTTAGCTCACCTTTATAATCACCACAACTCCGGAGGCCGCCCTCCATACTCCACTCCAACCTGTATACTTACACTAGAAGGTACAATTCTTCTAATTTTATCAAAAAACTAGAAATTTATAGGTTTATGAGTTTGATTTTATAGTTAGGGTTTTCGAAAATGTTTTGTGCTTGTGAGTTGTTACTGGTTTAGCTATTGGAATGGCACTGAAATTCCTCAATCAATGTGGACTTCTGAGAGTGTTCCCCGTTCTTTAACTCCTTTTCGTGTAGATTTGTTATATTGTCTGTGGTTATTGCCCTTACTGTTTTCTGAGAACGCTTAATTTGTATTGTTTGTCACAGAATGACTGAAACCTTGTCACTCTCAAGGATACCATACTTGCTGCACTTCATATATTTATTCTCATCAGCGACTGCTCTTCTTTTAATATGTTTTGAAAGTTGGTTTGACAGACAGAGCTTGACCTAATTATATAGCTTAGAATAAATTTGATCTGGTTTTGGGTGGTTGAAGGTGGCCAACCTGACTCTTGATATTTAACTGGGAAATTGATTCAGCTCAATCTGATTTAATCCGAATGACCATCAAAGCTTCATCTAAATTTATTTGATTAAGCTTAAATGTTGCTAAAATGACATTTGATAGGAAAGGCGACTATATCAAGAAAATTAAATCGACTTTCATTAATCTCAAAGTTCTTCTTCGTCGCCATTAGCTGACATCATAAAATGGCAAATGAAAGGATTACGAGGTCTAGAACATCTTCCTTGGCTTCTGCTTCTACTCCAACAGATAGGTAAAATACTAGCAAAAACATATGTTTCAAGTTGTTGCTGCTAGTGTGCTAGAATCCCACTTGATCATTTGCCGCTGTGTTTCTTCTCTCAGGAAAATGGCATTGACAGTGAAGTCACCTGCAAAAATGAAAAGGTCTGGAACTGGAAGGAAGGTCACGAAGAAATGGGCTGCAAAAGTTGATGCCAGGAGGCCTAAGAAACCCCCAACAGCTTTCTTTTACTTCTTGTATGACTTTTGTTTTGCTTACATTTTAATTCTCGTTCTTGAGTAGGCATTTGACATTCCGTAATAATTTAGTTGAATTTACATGCTAAAGCTAATAGTACTCGTTTAAATGTTCCAGGGAGGATTTTCGTAAGGAATATCAAGTGCAGAATCCAGATGTCAAGTCAATGCGTGATGTATGTATTAGAGAATCTTAATATTGTTATTATTCCCTTGTTCTCTTTACATGATTCTACATTACTCTGTGTTGTTGCAGATTGGCAAGGCCTGTGGAGAGAAGTGGAAAACAATGAAATATGAGGTTTGCAAGCTTATGTTTTCAGTCAGCTGTTCATTCTTCATTAAAACATCTGGTTTTGTTTGCATTACAGTGAGAGTTTGAACGCTCTCAGAAAGGCGTATTATTTTCATTCTCTAGAGATATATCTCTTTAAATTCATCCTTACATCATCTCAAACAGTAGTATTTTCGAAATAAATATATCATTTAAATAAGAAACTATAATTCATAATCATTACTTTCCATACATTATCACTTCTTCTCTCTTTCAATTTTTAATTCCCCGTTCAAATTTTTAATCCCCAGTAACCAGATAAGGGCCCAATAAAATACCATACATCTCTTCTTTTTATACTTTTGACCTCATTTCTAAAATGCAAACCAAACTAGTCCTTCTATGTGCAACATTTCACGGATGATAGCATGTGAAGCGCCAAAATTTCTGAAGTAAATTTATAGTAGATGAAACAAGGAAGCTTTATTCTTCGTTTCTGATATTTTACTTTGCTGATATTAGGAAAAAGTGCATTACTACGACATTGCTACAGAAAAACGAGCAGAGTTTGATACAGCTATAGCACACTTTGATAAGAAGAAGGTAAGTGGTAATGCAATGTTATTTATCTTTGGATAAATATTATTAGCATATCTCTTCTCATATATAATTCCAATTGCAGGAAAATGGGGAGTTTGACGAGTACGATGATGAGTCTGAGTTTGATGAATAGTACTCTTGTAATTGTCTACTGTAGGTATTGCCTATCTGATCTGTGTTATCCGTATCATTCTTTGTACATTAATTTAGAATTTCTCAAACATCTAGGTAGTGTTTTCAAACTTCTTTGTTTAGACAAACTTGGTTAGTATTTCAGTGGATTTGAGAAATATGGGCTTTTCATAAAATTTATAAGGGTGGAAAACGAGTGGGCCGGGTTCTTTAATATGGTTTAGGTAAAGTTGGGCTGGATTGATCTGTTAATGTTTTCTTTTTAAGTTTCTTCCTGATTTTTTGTTTAATTAAGCATAAAAATGCATAGAAAAATAGTTTTCAGTATTCATTCATACTTAAAATTGATATAATTTAAGACTAATACATTAATTAAACTGGATTGCATTGGGCAACACCATATTGAAGTTGTGTTGGTTCATAATCATTTCATATAATTGTTTTTGGTTGATTTATATCATGGTATAATTAAGTTTATGTAATTGACTTCTTCTTGTTGACTCGACCGTGGAAAACTAAGTATGGAAAAGTAATTAGGTCTGGGCTTGCTATATGATTGGGCTGTAGGTTCTAATTAATTTGCTCACTAGAGTCAAATGTGTTGGTTGGTTCATTCGTATGCTCTTCATATATTTTGGGTCTTCCTCAGTTTCCAAGTCGAAATGTTATTACGTGTTTGAAGTGGTATGCTTTTTTGTTGAACTTCCTTGAACAAAAGACAGTTGGCTAGACAGCAAATGCAGCAACATAAATTGATTTAGAGTTACTTCATGGTGAAGAAAATCCACTTCTGTAAAACATAATCGGGTAGAGAGCTACAACAGTGAGAGGACCCACCTAACCTAATTATGTTTGACAATTTATGCTTGAAAACTAGATTTAATTTCTTGTTTCGTTCTTTTTGGCAAAAAAATATCAGTTGGAGAATGACAGGCAATTCTCTTATAGGGTTAATCACATGACTTTTCATGTGGTTTTAGGGCTGGGCGTTAGGGTTGGGTTTTTTGGGACCCGTCTCGATCCGATTGGGTAATTTTTCGTTTGAGACTGAAAAGTGGGTTTTTTGACATTAGGATTCGGGTATCCGCTCCCGAAATTTATTTTCGGGTCGGGTACAGGTACTATATTTACACCCGTTCGGGTATTTAATAAAAAAGAAATTGGCCCAATTTATTTTAGAGCGGCCTAATTACAATTTCTCTATCTTTCATCATTCTGAGCTCAAATTCAAAATAGGAAAAAGCCCTACCTAAGACCAAGTCAGTAAGTTCTAACTCCTAACATTATTCAATTTCATTATCTTTCTCCTCTCTAATGTTGCGCCTCCCTCCCAACTCACAAGTCACAAGACACCAAGGGTGTATGTGGATGGGTTTTGGCCCGGTCTTGCGGGTTTTGCGAGACCGAGCCAAAACCCTTTCGAACGAGTTTTCGCCAAACCCATAAAATCATAAAAAATCTATTCAGAAACTTACATTCAAACTCTTCAAATCTATAAAACATTGATTTGACACCTACCACCTATTTTCCCCCCAAAATTTCACTAAAAAAAACATTGATTTGACACATATCACCTACTTTTTTCCCTAAACCCCAACATCCAAACCCAATTCAAGTGGGGTTTCAACTTATTCAAACCACAAAACTCAAGAGTCAAAACCCATCCAAATGAAGTCTCAAAGGTTTCATCGAAACCACCAAAACCAATTTTTCTAAATCGAGACCCGCGAAACCGAGTCAGAACCCATCCAAATCGACCCCAAGTTACCAACTCGCCTAACTCCTGTGTTTTCCAGTAGTGTCACAAAGTGGTGTAGTCTCCATTGGAATCAAGGAACCCGTTAGAACTTGGAAGGTACCTGTTCGAAATTTTTTTTCCTTTGATATCACTCAAATTGGTGTTGGAGGCTTGAAGCATAGATCTTGAAATTAAATGTGAAAAGCATTAAAGAGTAATTTTCTGATTTTGGAAGGAAAATATTAGCTTAAAAAAATGGAAATTTCGGGTACCCAAAACCCGAAATACCCGAAAAGTTTGGGTACCCGAACTTCGGGTACCCGCCTAAACGGGTTGTGTTTTGGGTATGAAAATTCAACACCCGCCAGGTCGGGTACCTAACCTGCGCCCAGCCCTATGTGGTTTAGTGTATTTCGCGTATGATTCCCTTAAAAAATTATAATTACAGAGACTTTCCTTGATATTTACAAAACCTTACATTCATCGGTCCATCGTAAATTTTTACTGCGTCATCACCCAAATTTTATTGAATATTTTATTTTACATTTGAGGATATTGTGGCTATTTTCATGGACAATTATACTCTTGTTATATTTGTTGCATGGAAAGGGTTTCAATGCAATGATGTTGTTTGTTATTATTGAGACTAAATGTCCCACATTGGTTGAAAACAATAGTTAAGTCCACCTTATAAGGTATTGGACAATCCTCACCTTACAAGCTAGCTTTTGAGGTTGAGTTAGGCCTAAGCAAGTAAGTGAACTTAGCCCAATCCATGTGGTGAATTCTAATATGGTATCAGAGCCCCAGGTTGAAGTGGGCCACCTCCTTCCGTGATGGGCTCTTCCTTGCGCGCATGATGGGATTTATTCTTCACCCACACATTTCCCCCAGATAACAAAAGGCCTGGGTTGTCATTCTTCGTCCAGTTAACAAAGTCCTGGACGGTCATTATTCGTGTGTTGGGGCCCACATGTCGCAATCCGCAAGGTTGGGCTTTAATATATCACGTGTTGGGCTTGTTTCACCCACACATTCAGCCCGCCCACACGTGAAGGGGGAGTATTGAGACTAAATGTCCCACATTGGTTGAAAACAATAGTTAAGTCCACCTTATAAGGTATTGGACAATCCTCACCTTACAAGCTAGCTTTTGAGGTTGAGTTAGGCCTAAGCCAAGTAAGTGAACTTAGCCTAATCCATGTGGTGAATTCTAATAGTTATGGGTATAAATGTCTAAATATCAGTGAAAATTTAAAATCTTTGAATTATTTTATCAGTGTGTAGATATTAATTTCAATTTTTTTTATAATGTTTTTAAAATTGAATTACAAGGAAAAGTGAATAAGTTATAAATAATCATAAGGTAAAACAAACTTGAAGATGACATTTTGAAATGCAAAAATATTAAGAATTATTCATATTTAACCCGTAAATTTTAATAATTTTAATTTTTTTAATTCTAAAGATGATGAATAAAAATTACACTTAATGAAGAAAAAGTTTGGACATAAATTAATAGCATTATGAAAATGTTAAAATATTAATAATTGTCTCATACTAAAAAAAATTCATAAACTTTTAACATAAAAAAACAATTATTTTTTCACGAAACTCATTTAAATACCCATTTAATAAAATAATAATTATTAATTTCTTACTTAAATACAATTTAAAATACTTAAATAAGCATTGTTTACATTTTTATTAAATTATTTTTTAAACTAAAGGTAAATTATATTGAAATTAAATATACATTTTATAAAATTCTAACTAAAAAATCAATAAATATTTTTTAACAAAATTTAAAAATACTCATTCAAATACCATTTTAATAAAATAATTATCTACGTAGTATTTGTGAAATAAATTAATGGGTTTTTCTAAAAATAAATAAGATACCCAATTAGTTTAGTTTTAGAGACTAATACATTTTTATAAGTATTTAACATTTTCAATGATACAATCATAAATTTATTTCTTACTTAAATACAATACTATACATATTCATAATTTTTTTTACTATTAATAAATTATATGGAAATGTTATATAACACTTTATGAAAGTTGATCTTAGTTTGCATAATTAATAAATTATATTATTTTCTTTTTTATGTTTTATAAATTGGGGTGGGGTTAGTTTTTTTTCTTCTTTTTTATGTATAAATTGAGTTTTATTAAAGTTTAGGGATTAAAATGTAAATATAAAATTTTGTAAGGTTTTGCAAATCTCGTAAATGTCGTAGTAATTAATTAAAATTGACGAGGACAAGAGGGTAATTTCAAGCATTCCGTCCCGTTAGTATTTGTTAGGCTAAGAGGAGATCTCTGTATATATAATTTTCGGAGGGAATTTGACGCGAAATACTTTAAATCACATGGAAGGTTCCTGTAATTAAACTTTAATTATATTGTCACTCGCAATGGATAAATTATTATTCTTCTTCTGTATCAAATAC
Organism: Penstemon eatonii; assembly: GCA_038501285.1. Classification (NCBI taxonomy): domain Eukaryota; kingdom Viridiplantae; phylum Streptophyta; class Magnoliopsida; order Lamiales; family Plantaginaceae; genus Penstemon; species Penstemon eatonii. The sequence goes on along the minus strand of CM076708.1, from coordinate 66,070,384 downwards.
CAATCAATGACTAACCCCATTCGACCGTTGAACACCAAATTTTAATCACAACGGCTAGCCAGGATAAAGATGTAATAACCACTAAACCATAAAGTATAAACATTTTCTGTTCTAAATTAGTAATAGTTATTAATGGAAATAATTGTTTAAAATGAAATTTATTTTCTTACCAAAATTAATGTGAATCTTCTTAGTAAATTGTACCTTGGGTTTTGTGCAGTTTAGACATAGTGTTGATAAAAATTAACTTCTTGATTATGGAGTTACTCATAAACAAAACAATCACTAAAGTTCACGACAAAGATCTAAGATGATGAAGACATCGTTCAAACTTCTAACTATCAAATTTTATTTCCCGCTCCTCCAAAGTCTTGTCAACTTAGTAAATTTTATACAATTGGACCTTTTCTTTTCACTTTCTTAAAAATTAGTGCCATTTAATCCAAATGGGTGTTGGATGAATGTCATATGAACATAAAAGGACAATTTTTTGTTTCATTTGCATTGCGCATTCCAGAACTCCACAAATCCACATCAAAATTGCAAAATCCAAAGCCACACAAACAGGCAAAATATAAATTAACTCTAGTTAAATAACTAAATTAAATTAGCATTTGCACATCATCAATCAAGAAACTAATTGAAATTAAATCATTACTTAATGAATATTGCAGCACCCAATCACATTAATTAATTAATCAGTGAAAGGAACATAGTAATTTACAATACATTTCGACCTTCAAAACACCAAATCATCAAATTAAAAGAAAAAAACATTTCGAAACAATTTTCGTTTTATCAATTCATCGGCGTATGTGAAAAATCAGAAGTGACAACCGCAACAGAGGAAGAAAAGACAAACAGTGGAGACTAAAAATATGGCTTCAAAAACAGACACGATCTTGAAAAGAAAGTGATCGACAAACCAAAGGTGTAAATTGAACCGCCTCTTCCACCGGAACCCGGCGGAGCTCTTCGACTTCCACCGCCATGCACTGCCGCCGCCGCCGCTACCACCTGGGGATTTCTTGTTTAGGCTTTTGAAGAGGAACGAGAAACTCCAAGGCTTTTTCTCCATGGTTCTCGTTTCTCTAACTGGAGAAATCAATTCAACTAAATATGATGTCTGAATTTTGATGAATTTTGGGGAATTCTGGGGTTGGTTATATAATAATATAAGGAGCGGGTTTAATTTATGTAGTAGTATTAATAACGTTGGGAAGTTTTAATTTCTCAAAGGAAAAGGAATAACGTGGGCCGGGAAAGTTTCTTGGAAAATAAGGAGGGGTAGTTTGGGAATATGTGGGGCAATGAGGCCCACTTGTTTAGGAGCAGTTCCGCGTTTTCGTGGGTGTGGTGTGGAATGTGCTTGTTGGTTTTTTGATAAACGGAATAATATAATACTGTACTTGCTATTTCCTTGATTTTTTTCACTACTTCCACTACACTAAAACAATGACCGTTGCTGATTTTACTGTTAATAGTGAATTGTTGAGAATTACTGCAATTTGGGAAATTATTTCTATCTCAGATCTGTTTTCATATAATTGACTCTGTTTTTCATATTTAAAAAAAAAAAAAAAATTTAACAGCAACAATGACTCGATGTTTTAATCTTTTTGGTATAGGAAGTAGTAGCTCGTATTCAAAAAACAAAGCTTCCATTATTTTCTCATTATCAATAAAAAGAATCAATTTTTTTTCTTTCTCTTTTCTACTTGTTTTCCCAGCTCCTTTCCACATCATGAGGCGAATTCAAACACACAATGCACCTTGAAGTGGATGGAATCTCTTTATTACAAATAAAAGCAGGGGAAAAAAAAGAGGGCTGGAAATATTCATTACAGATATTGAAAGAGATCGAATTGCATTACTTTTGAACCGATTGGAATATTTCTGCCTAAAGATTTAGTCCATTTAACATATGTCCAAAATTTAAGGGAATAATAAGGTGGTACAAGATGACCACATATTGTGCATTGTATCACAACTTACAACCATGGACTACTAAACATGTCTTGTTGCCAAAATTGAACAAATGTGCTTAGAGTTGAAAATCAATCTAAGTTATTTAAGATTTGATAAATTTGTTTAAATTTTTTTTTATGATTTTGGTTGTTAGATATATTTATTAAGATTGAATAATATATATTGCAAAATATTGAGCTACTCAATTTGATATGTATACGTCTTGATTATAGTTCGTCTCTATTAAATAAAGATAAATTAAAATTAAAATGTTCGATTCGAGTTTCTTTTATGAATCTATAGTTTCTCTCAGTTAAAATAAAGATTAAGATAAAAAAAAATAACAAGTTAAACATGTAATGCCAATGAGGTCATAGCTCATTGGTGATTGATTTTCTTTGTAATTTGATACTAATTCAATAGATTTCCTGATTTAGTGATATTGATGTAATGATCATTTATCTTATAATCCTGTAATGATTTTCTGATTTGGTGATATTGATATGATGGTTGTTTCTCTAAAGAAAAGAAAAGGACATGTAACTAGGGATGTATTTTTTTCTTTAAGTGTTATTACATAGAGTAAAGGTAATGTAGATATTCTTCTACATTTATAGTTTTATTATTTAATAATGTTGATTTAAGGGGTGAAGAACTATTGATTGAAAAATCAATAGTGAGGGAAATATCAACTACAATTGATGCAATTTTTTATTAAAATTGATATTGTTTTTATCATAATTTAATTTTATGACGTTGGGTCCGACGTGATAAGATGATATTTTACTTCATACTAAATTATTTTTCAGAATTTTTTAAATAATTATGATCAACATTGTATGTTATATTATTATTTTAAAGACTTATCCAAATAATAGAGTTTGAATATTATTTTTAATGAGTTTTATTAATATTTAAATTCGACCCTCAACCATGAAATCCTTGATCTGTCCTTGCATATGATATAACGTTAGTTTAGTCATTTACTTCATGTTACATGCTTTGTTCTCAGTACACTTTATGACAACATACTAAAAGCCAGCCAATGCACCCAGGGCAAAATTGTTGCTTACTGTCCCAAATCTCTTTGGTTTGTCAACAATGTGAGTTACACAATCACTGCCAACTCTCTAAACAATTATGATTTGGAATATATGCTTTAATTTATTTGTTTTTGTAGGCTATTTGCTTTAAGGATTAATCCTCTTATTCTACACCTCCATGTTTTACGATCCAATGTTCACCTTTCTTCTTCTTCTTCTTCTTAATTATCAGACATTTGATTAACACAAACTTGATCATCACATCATAACTAACTAATACTCCCTCTTTTTATTTATTTGTCGTTTCGGAGGATTGCACACGAATTAAAGAATGTCATGAATAGTCATTTTTTTGAAGCAAAAATTCCAAAATACCCTTGTAATCAAATAATCTTAGCATTAATTAACATTAATGACAAGTATCAGTAAGAAGGACAAAACTGATAAAATAAATAAATTTTACATTGAAATTTTAAAACGACAAATAAATGTAAATAAGAAAATTTTGTCAAAACGACGAAAAAAACTAAAAAACGGAAGGAGTATAATGTTTACATGTCATACAACCAATCGTGCAATAGGGCGTCTTCTTAATGGTTAATTAGGATGTAGTTTAATGAATCATGAGAGTTAAAAATTATATTATTATATGAAAGTTCTCAATTAAGCTCATAGTTGAACAATATTAAATAAATTTAATGGATTAAATTTAGTTCAAGTTCAATTTATCTAAAAATAAACCAAATTCACACGGATTGCCGTGCTCGATAAGAAGTCAACGCGGCTAAAAAAAAAAGGTTATTAAGATCTATATTATTGATGAATCTCTAACCCAAAAGGCCAAAACCAAAACCTTAAAAACAACTCATCTAAAATTAAGTCAACTTGTATAAACCCATAATATCATGAAGAATTTTTTATAGCATGTGGCATTATTGTCCTACGTCTACAACACTACATACGTGTACTTAGACTCTGGCCACTAGTTCGGGCTCAACTCTAAAGAAAGGAACTGGACTGGAAGGGATCCAAATTTTCATAAAGCCCAATTCAATCATAAATGGGCCACTTCTCTCAGATGTAAAAAGAAAAAAGTACTATAGGACCAATATAAACAATTTTTCCTTTCAAACAGCACCACAAAATTATACTGAATTTAATTATACAGAGAACACATTCAAAATAAACTTATCCAATATAGTAGTACTGCACAGACTTATAACTAATAACATAATAATTATATACCTAAAATGTATTCATATTTCTTTTGTTTTAGTTTATCATAACTCGATAGTACACATTTAAATACACCTTAAAAAAAACAAATCTATTTCTACATTCATAAAAGTTCCTCAATTCATGAGACATAAAACATAAAATATCGACGATATATATATATATATATATATTTGTATATAACATGGTGAATCTAATTTTTCACCATGACTGAGACGCCAAAAAAGTATGCAACACTACAATTCATCAAACGGAATCCCACTAAAAATTTCCAGGAAAAAAAAAAAGAACACTAAATGTTACCGAAAGTATTCGGATTCGAATAAGAAGTATCAAAGGCCTGATCATTAACTAAATTCCAATTTGATGAGCAACCAAAATCAGCAATGTCTAAATTCTCCATCTCAGCCTCAACTTTCACATCTTCAAGTAAATTATTGATTCCCTGCAGCATATGATTTTAAAACTAGAAAACATTATTAGAAAATAAATAATTCATAAAACTAAAAAATCTAGAAAATAAATTCAAGACTCACATGATTAAAGTCTCCACCATGAGACTGAATTTGCATATTATTATGATATTTGATTTCATCATTATCTGTAATAGGCAAGAAATTATTGGATGAAGTGGAAGCCCAATTGCAAGAACTTGGCATTTTGATCAGATTCTTCATCTCATCAGCTCTATTCAAAACATTACTTTTTAAGTGTTCCAAAGCTTGTGAGAATTCCTCCAGTTCGTGCAGTTCCATATTCTCAATGTAGGGCTCTTCCCACCATAATTTCTCTCCGGTTTCTTTTTCCTTGATAATTTTATTCTTCTTCGCAATTTCCCCCTGTAATTTCAACGCAGCTTCAGCATACTTAATTCTGCTATTTTCGTTGGTTGTTCTTGGATTGGGGAGAAGCGAAGTCGCCCCTGTTTGGAAACGGTTGATAACATAATCCACAGACGGATTACCAAACGAGAATATCTTGTCCGCGGGTGATTGTACGAGAATCGCAATTTCGGAACCGCAGAGAACGCAGAGTTCACTGGCTTTTTTGAATAAACCCATTCTACGTTTTGTGAACGTGACTTGTAAGCTTGTCTTCTTTGTTATTTTCTCTATTGGGATTTTACGACGTCCCATTGTTTTCTTGCCCTCCTTATTATTTTCCTTTTCCATGGTGGAATTGTTGAGAATATGGATCAAGAAAACTAGTATATATATATATATATATATATATAAATGTGTGTGTGTGTGTGTATAACTAAATTATTATATATATAGATTATTTTTATAGCGATCGATCAATAAGATTTTCAAGATTCTGTAAATAAATAACCTTCTATAATGCAAGTCTAGTTACCATATTTAAAGAATATTTTCTCAACGATTTTTCTAATCCTGTTTCCATATTATATACTCCGATCCTATATTTTTTTGTGATTTTCTTTGTCATTTAAATTTGATAGAAGAAATTTTGGACACTCAGTAACAAAAGGTTAATTAGTCTGTCCAGTCTGAACATATAACATGTATTTGAAAATTTACATATTACATTAATTATACACTTCTATTGAAGTATTTAATTTGAGTGAGAGATCAACGGGACAAACCCATCTTAAATTTCTTTGGGTTTTGTTGAAGTAGAAATTAAGATTAATATACACATTGATTTCGAGAATAGGCCAATTTGACATAGCAATTAAAAGTAATTCTCTCTATATACAATAGTTGATTAAATTAATTTTTAGAATAATTGATTAAAATATATACGGAATACGTTTTTAAGGAAATTAATTGTACAGTTATTAAATTATAACATTGGGGACTAAATTTGTAAGAAATTTAATATTAATATTAATAAATTACTCCTTCCATTCCACAATACATGTCTTTTTAAGGAGAAAAAAATTGCACAATACATGTAACTTTATGAATTCAAGATTAACTTAAATGCTATTTTGACATTTTTAACCTTCTTCATTAAAAATTGGAATAGAGAGATGGATTATGGGGAGTTACAAAATATTTAATTGTTTCTCAAGGTTAATTTTGTCCAGCTACACTTTTATTTTCTTAAAATTTAGAGCATTAATTAATTTTTTAATTCTTATGAAAAAACCTTAAACAACATGTAATATGGAATGGAGGGAGTATAATTTTAGTCGGGATGATCACCTTTATTTATTGACATGAATTAAAAGTGATATTTAGTTTTCACTCAAACTTACAACATCAGAGGTGTTTGTAAAGCTAAGGAGGAATTTAGGTAATTCTAACTAACTCCAAGGAGGTGAATGTAATTAATGATATCTTCAATTATTACTATAGTAGAACATAACCATTAATTATTTATACTCATAGGAGTAATTATTTAGGGCGGGGTGGGAGTGGAGATGGGAAGGGTGTAGGCCTGTCGGGGCTAATATCATTTACAACTAGCCTAAATCCGTGCTATGCACGGTATCATATTAGATGTTTCGTACGTACAATTGTTGATGTGACAAAAAGAAATACAAATATTTATGATCTTAAAACAAAATTAAAACATAACAATCATGCACTATCTTTCTAAAAGTGATGAAAATTCAATATTGTACACTTTCAATGGTGAAGTGATATCTGCATAATACACAAATGACAACTTATTAGCAACTCAATAACATTGTTATCATACTTTATTGATAATCTTTAGTTGCAAAGTCAGTAACAATAATATGTGATTTAATAAAATAAACTGAAAAATGACTTACTTTTCTTAGCCTAGAATAGACAATCTATTTGGAAGATGTGCGCACTCTTCAGACCAGTCAACAGGTAAGACAAAATTTACAACACCACGAACATTCGGTCTTCCCCAAGTTGGCTGTACACGAATGATAAATGTAAATGCACGTGCCAGGATGGAGTAGATGTGTTCCTTCAACAAATTGTTATCATTTTGCTATGCACGGAATCATATCTAGTATGTACCCCATGCTATGCATGGGTGTTACAAAATATATTTTTACAAACATACAATCTATTTGATAATTTAACAATTTATACACAAATTCAACAAATTAAAATTCTTATTGAACATTTATGCCCAACAATTTCCTTAATAACTTATTAGAATACAACAAATCCAAAATTCAAATGTAACTAACAAAAGAGCGAGAGTACATAATATTAAAGTTGTATGCAATGACTCTCCTTCTTTAGTTCACTTATTCACTTAAGCATTGGCAATTTTTATAGATACAATTGAAAATATCCTTTAATATTCTTTCTTTCCTTTTAAGATTAATAATTTTAGTAGTATTTTTATTTATTACATATACATACATGCGATATATGTGTATGTATATTATTGTACGCACACAAACATACAGTCCTCTACAAAATCTCCCCTTTTGTATTTCCCTTTTCTTGAAAATATTTATACGATACAAACGAGTACATACTAGAAAGGTGAGTGTGTGTGCTGTGTAATGGTGTTAGAGGGAAAATAAAAGTTGGAATTGAGAGATTGAATGTGGGTCTAGATTATTTTGATTGCATTTCTTGCTTTTTATCAGGTAATTAACTTCTTTTTTCTATTTTTGATTCATTGTTATATATGTATACAGGTTGATGTATGCAGAGAGTCCCATTCTTATTATAATGATATTGTTTTCTTGGATTTTCTTCAAACTCTTTATCAAGTTGAATTTTTTTTCCATCTTTCTCATTTTGGTCACCTAATTAAATGTTGGTATTTCTTGAATTTTTTAATTATATAATTAGGTTAATTTGATTAGAGAGGATGATTCTCGTTGGCGTACTTGCTTCTATGATGCTGAGTACTATCTTTTAGTCTGAAAATGAGTAATATTGCTTTCTTTTTTCTATATATATTATTTACTCAATTGGAAAACCAGATAATCAACTTCTTATTTGACCTATATAGTTGGGCATATTTAATGCCAGCTTAAATTTAAGTTCTTCAAGATTTAATTTATTACTTAAAGTTTATTAGAGTTAATTAATATAAATTTAAATTGTTGTGTTAATATCTTAACTAAACTTCATAAATAACAGAAAATCTTCTCGACGGATATCTGTTTACATTTTCTAGATATGTGTTGTTAGTTACTAGTTTAGATTAATAAAGATAAACACCACAGTCTCAACTTAATTTTTGAAAATTAAAGATAGATATTAACATTAATTACCTGATCATCTTCAACTCTTCACTATAAATTAACCCCTCATGCACCTTCAATTCTACTCCATCAAACAACGAACACAATTAATGGCTATTAACCTTAGCATCCTTCTCTGTATCTTCTTCGCATTCACTCTCACTTTTGCTAGAAACACACCCTCCACCGCCACCACCGATAAACCCACTTCGAATGTGACCCAAAAGAACACCCATGTTTGTGACCCGTCAAGGTTTTCGGACCTTGGGTTGGACATGAAAGACTTTGCATTCTGTGACTCATCTCTACCTTACGAGATTCGGGTCAAGGACTTGGTTGACCGAATGACGCTAAATGAAAAAGTGGATCAAATCGGTGACACTGCCACTGGGGTCCCGAGAATCGGGTTACCTAAGTACGAGTGGTGGTCTGAAGCTTTGCATGGCGTGTCCAATGTTGGCCAATGGAACAGTGTTGCATCATTTTTCGATGATGTTGTGCCAGGTGCCACTAGTTTTCCTACACCTATTACCACAACTGCTAGTTTCAATCAGTCACTCTGGAAAAAGATTGGTCAGGTAAAATTTAATGGAGTATTTAAAATTGGAATTTGTTTTTAAACTTAGAGTTGAATATGGATTGAAATTTACATTTTTTTTTCCTGTCACATACATGCTACTATAAGTATTATTATGTAGTGCTAAATTGATATATATTTAGTATTTACTTTCTAAACGAAATCTGAATTTATGCGCCAAATTTTCTATGACCTAACAAACTTCAAAATGTAACTGAATCTCTGATTTAAGATTGAACATTCCATGGTAAGGACATATAGTATTGTTTTATTTTATAGGCGGTTTCGACAGAAGCAAGAGCAATGCACAATTTAGGGCATGCAGGACTAACATTTTGGAGTCCAAACATAAATGTTGTAAGAGATCCTAGATGGGGAAGAGCACTAGAGACACCAGGGGAAGACCCTTATGTTGTTGGAGAATATGCAGTGAACTATGTTAGAGGATTGCAAGATGTTGAAGGAACTGAGAATACCCAAGACTTGAACTCTAGACCTCTTAAGGTTGCCGCATGTTGCAAGCATTATGCAGCTTATGATGTCGATAACTGGCTTGGAGTTGATCGTACCCATTTTGATGCACGGGTAATTTTTTTTATAGGATTAACCTTACCTTTTTTTTTTATTTAGTTGAAATTGTTTTTTAAAAACCGTTTTTGTGTTTTGGTTTAATGATTTGAAGGTAACTGAGCAAGACATGAGGGAAACTTTCCTTAAACCCTTTGAAATGTGTGTGAAAGATGGTGATGTGACAAGTGTTATGTGCTCTTACAACAAGGTTAATGGTGTTCCTACGTGTGCTGATCCAAAGCTTCTGAAAGATACTGTCCGAGGGGAGTGGAATCTTCACGGGTACTAAAATTGATAAATATTAAGAAATTCAAAAAATGATTTAGATGTGACTGAACTCAATTTCAATTCAGAAATTTCAACTTATTAATGCTCAATTCATTGCAAATTTCAGATACATAGTCTCAGATTGTGACTCAATAGAAGTTATGATTGATGATCATAAATGGCTAAACGACAACCCAGAAGATGCTGTTGCTCAAGCTCTAAAAGCAGGTCAGTTTTACATTTTACATGAAATTATTATCCTTTAAATATTTCCACTACTTTTGACAAATATGAAAAATGCAGGATTGGATTTGGATTGTGGGAATTACTATACAAAGTATGCTAACAGCTCAGTAACAATGGGGAAAGTAAAAGAAGCGGAAATTGACAAAGCTCTAAAGAACCTCTACACTGTCCTAATGAGACTTGGATTCTTTGATGGAAGCCCTAAATATGAAAATCTCGGAAAAGATGATGTGTGCTCAAATGAACACATTGAGTTAGCAACCGAAGCAGCGCGTGAAGGAATTGTTCTTCTCAAGAATTTCAATTCTACTTTGCCTTTAAAATCAAACGAAATCAAAACCCTAGCTGTTATTGGGCCCCATGCCAACGCCACCAGTGCCATGATCGGAAACTACGCAGGTAACAATTTGCTTCTTGCTGTTGACTGCTTATTCGATATCTTTAGTTCAAACAAAAACTAAAAACTCTCAATTCAAACACAACCAATTTTAGGTTAAGCTATTGCCAATTTTCAAAGTTAACAGGGGGAATACCTTTTTTTGTTAAGGTGAATTGGGGTGTTTTTGCAATTTTTGGTTGGAGTCATTTTTCTTGCAAAATATGTAGGAGGGTTTTTTTGCTAATAAAAAATAGCACATGGTTTTTTTAACTAATTAGGCAAACCATATGGTGTATTTTTGCATTTCACTCATTTTGTATAAAAACTTTGTAGGAGTTCCATGCCAATTTACATCTCCAATTGATGGCTTCTCGAAATATGGAGAAGTTATATATGAAGTGGGATGTGGAGAAACAATATGCAAGAATGAGAGCTTAATCTACCCGGCTGTGAAAGCTGCGAAGAAAGCCGATGCTACTATTTTAGTCGTGGGCTTGGATTTGAGCATTGAAGCCGAAAGCTTAGACAGGGTAGATTTGCTACTTCCAGGCTTCCAAACTCAACTGATCAATCAAGTTGCATCGGAGTCGAAAGGACCCGTGATTCTAGTTATAATGTCAGCTGGTGGTGTGGATATAGGATTTGCCAGGGATAATCCCAATATCCAAGCCATAATCTGGGCTGGATATCCTGGCCAAGAAGGTGGCCGTGCTATTGCAGATGTCGTCTTTGGAAAATACAATCCTGGTATTAATCTATCCACCATTTTAAATTTTCATATATTTAAATCGAAAATGTGAAAATATCATCCATAGATGTACACTTGATTTGAACTGCTAAATTTTTGTCATGTTTTCAATTGATCATCTTCTCAAGATGACATTATATATATATGTGTGTATATATATATATATATATATATATATATATTGAGAACTCATCATACTGGAAATTTATTAGCTAAATTGAATAAATGAATATATTATATGATACATAGATGCTAAAAACTTACAATTTCTCCTTTTCCTTTTTGGAACTCAATTTAGAAAAAAAAAATTGATCCACAAATTACATTTTCATGATTTTATGCTGATTTTTGACCTATATATATATATAGGTGGAAGATTACCTTTAACATGGCATGATAATGGGTATGCCGAAATGTTGCCAATGACATCTATGCCCTTAAGGCCAGTGGACAGCTTAGGGTACCCAGGCCGTACGTACAAATTCTTCAATGGCTCGACAGTTTACCCATTCGGGTACGGTTTAACCTACACCAACTTCACATACAACCACGTATCTTCAACAAAATCTCTACACGTGAAGTTGAACAAGTTCCAACATTGTCGGGACTTAAACTACATCGAAGGTTCATACAAACCCCCATGCCCTGCGATCCTGATCGATGATCTGAAATGTGATGATCATACCGTTAAAGTCGAGGTTGAGGTGCAAAATGTGGGTAATATGGACGGTAGTGATGTTGTGATGGTGTACTGGACCGCTCCTAGTGGAATATCTGAGGCTCCGATTAAGCAATTGGTCGCATTCAAGAGAATTTTTGTGGCTGCAGGAGGGAGTAAAAATGTTGGGTTTGAGTTGAATGCTTGTAAGAGTTTGGGTATTGTTGATTTTAGAGGGTATAATTTGTTGCCTTCTGGTGTGGGTAAGATGGTAATTGGAGATGATTTGGTTTCGATTCCGGTTCAAATTCTGTTCGAACGTTGAAGAGTAGGATTAGTACTTAAGTTTTTGGCTTCTTTTGGTAGGAAGATTAGGATTTTCTTTTGGAATAGCAATACATTATGATTTTGGATTATTCTCATATTTTATTTTCTATTTTCTTGCACCATAAACTCATTATTTAATTTTTCTTTTATATTTAATTACTCTGCTATTCTTAGAAAAGAAATTATTAAAAGTTCAATTAATATTGTTTTCATATCATGTAATGTAATAAAATAACATATTTCAAAGAATAGTCATTTTAAGTATTTAACCCGGAATACAATTTTGAACAGTCAATGCTAAATTAAGTACTATCAAAATTGGGTCTTAATCCATGCCTCGGCCCAAACTAGCTTTGACCCTAATCCAAGTTTTAAATTAATGGGCCAAATTTGAGTTTAAAATGCATAATTCCACTGGCTACCGGCAATTTAAACTATCCATCTGCAACACAAGAATTCCTTTTCATGATTCAACCATTCTCTAAGGTCATCTTCAATGGGAAGCTAGCTTTCCCCTTGAAGAGATGGAGATGACCATCTCCATTGATTCAAGAGTAGGTACCTTTGAATCCAACCATCCATTGCTCAAAGGGGTGGTGCAAGCCAAGATTGACTTGCCTCATCCTTGAATCTTGAAGACAATAATTTTTTGTTTTTTGTTTTTATTTATTTTTAGTTAATAAAATTCTTTTTTTTTAAATATAAAATTTCTTTAATTTAAAAAAGGTTGATTTTAATTTAAAAAATGTAAACTTTAAATTAGGAAACTTAAAGAAAATTTAATTTTAAAAGATTAACACTAAAAGAACGTAACTTTGATTTATGAAATTTAACATTAATTATTTGTAAATTTAATAACATTGCAATAAACTTAAATATAATTTATTATTATTAAGTGATAGTGGAAAAAAATGAGGATTGAAATTAAATGAGTCATTGAAGATGACTATGAAAAAGAAAAGGGAAGTTGGACTTGGAATCTGAGGTGGAGCTAGACTGAGCTGAGGGGAAGCTGGACTTAGGCTGAGGGCATCACTGGAGATGCCCTAAGTGAGTTCAAGCCCGACGTGTTCTCATAATTGAATTAATCTTGTGCCCAATAAAAAAAAGTTACTTAATATTTTTGAAGTGTGTTAGACAAATTACACATAAATATCCTTCCAACGCGAATTTAAACTTGAGTTCATCGTTGTGAGAACTAGTGTAGGATTGAAAATCAAACAAATTCACCTGATACTCGACTCGAGCTCGTTCGATAAAATCTTGTTTGAGTTGTGTTCGTTAATCTTATCAAACAAGCTTAAATAAAAATTTTGTATGACAACTTTTAAAGCTCGGATTGATAAGCTAAAAATTGGCAAAATACATGTAAAAATATCAAGTTACTCGATGATTGACTCGAACTCGTTCGAGCTCAATTCGTTAAGTAAACAAATCAAACTCAAACATAAATAAAAATCAAATCAAACTTGAACAATGTGTTGTTCGATACTACTCGACTCGATTGCACCACTAAACTAATCTTATACTAGATCAATCATCCTTTTATGAATAATTTACATTTAATAATAATATTAATCTAGCATGGAATTCAAATAACATTAATATGTAGTCATTAATTTACTATACGTGATTTGGTAAGAATAATGCTTTTACCCTACACGCCGAATTTTTTGCCCCAACCACAAGTGATGCTTTATTCGCCACACGTGTTAAAGAAATCATAAATCAAAGGAAAAAAAGAAAAGGACTCTTATGTACTCATGATGAGAGGAGAGGAGAGGAGAGGGTCTCGATCGTCGTCATTTGGATTGGCGCTGTCTCAGCACAAGAAGCGTGCCTTTTTAGCATGCGCATTATTAAATCAAAATCAAAATCAGAATCAGAATCAGAATCAGAATTAGATCAGGCCAATCCCTATTTCCAAACACAACGACAGTATATGAAAAAAAGTCTGCCTAAAGTTCATTCCATTTCAGGTCTCAAAATTTATTTAAGCCAACTACTTACTATTTTGAAATGTTCTCATTTGTTAAAACATTATCTCCAGAATATATTTTGGTGTTCGACTAAGACAATTAAGAATAAATAGTATGATCTATAAAATTTAATACTCCATTAAATTTAACACTAACACGCACAACTCATATGTATAACTTTAAAACTAGTATATAAAAGTTTTATTTAAATCACATTACATTAGGTTATGTCTATTGCAGTCATTAATTAATGGAGATTGACAAAGAAATTTACCAGAACTATAACTGAAAAACTGATGTTATCTCTAGTTCTCTACTACGCTAACTACAATTAATTAACATTTATTCACTTCAACATAGCATCATTTCATATATATTATTTCTTTATATTCTTTTATAATACTCAAGTGTGAAAATAAATTAAGAGGCTTTGGTGATTGACTTTTAAGCAACCCACAAATAATTACTTGGTAGAATGTTATATCACATGATTAAGGAAAACGGAGATTTCAACAGATGAGCAGTAGGGAAATCATTAAAACTTCTAATCAAAGCATAATTATAAATTTAAGCTTTTTATTTTTATTTTTTTCCCCTCGCACGCTTATAATTAATTAATACTTCATGTTTAATATCACATTAAGGTTTTAGTTCATCATAATATCAATTATTTGTTACTATATTTTACTATTTATTAAAATAAAATTGCTGCCAGCAGTCTTAGTACAAATTATCTAGTTACCCATTTTTAAATCTTCTTGCATGTTCAAGCACACTTTAGAATTTTATATTGGTGTTATTTTAAAAATTATTTTTATGGCAACGGCATTGGGCGTAAAGAATGTAAGGATAATGCGTTGACTGTTGACATTCTTACAACTCTTATATTAATTTATTTGATTTGATTTTTTTAATAGATTTAATTTGATTCTTTAAACAAGGGAATTGTGGTCCTTTTTGTAACCAAATATATTTATGTTGGTGCATGAAATCAGGGTCACTGCCGGTGCCTTATCCTGACTTTTGTTTCCATACAGTTTTGAATCTTTTTTTTCTTTTCTAGAAGTTCTTTTAATTTGGTATTTTCGTAATATTTTGTTTATGAATATTTCTATTAAATATAAATAAAAATAAAAATAAAAATTATTGAGCTTTGTATCTCTATTTTTGTCATTTATCATAAAAATTAAATATCTCTATTTTTTGTCTTAACATTATTTTCACTAAACTTGAATATCCAAATATATTATAGATCATTTTCACATTAATTAAATGCAATAGTTTAAAGAATAATTTGTGAAGTGGCCACAGCCAAACGTACGAAGTGCAACTTCCACTAAGCAGGAATTCACAATATAATATAGTGTGAAGTTCTATATCTGATTTTGTTTAAAAATATATTTATCATTAATTTTTATAAAAGAAATCATTTTAATAATTGTTAAAATACAAAGAATTATAAATAATAAACAACTAAGTAACTAGTAATAAACTAAAATAAATACATACATAGTGAGCGCAAATATCATATTTGTGTGAATTGAGCTATATCTAAATTCTTAGGCTCAAGACATCGTCTTTGACAATGATTATCATTAGTCTATATGGCCTTATAACTATATCTAAAAACCTTATACTCTATTTTTTTATAAGTTTACATTTTTGCATGCGAGTATGTGAGTCTACACTTTAAGACAGCCGTGATTCAAAACTAATATTTAAAAGATTCTGCCCACGCTTTGGCACAAACGCACTTATTTGGAAGTTGAGGTGTGTGTCATTAGAGTCAAAGATATGTTACTTCTAATTAATTTGATTTTACTTAATTTCAAGTTGTATTTGAATTTAAGGTACCAAACTCGAACGAGCTCTATACAATCATACGGATATCAAACACGAGTATTTTAACATTTTAGTATATATTTTATCAATTTTTAATATATCCAATAAACCTTAATTCATATATCAATTTGAAATATATTGAATTAGAATCAAATTATAAAGAAAATCAATAACCAAACATTAGTATTAAACTTCTTGAGATTTCGTAAATCCATTACTATTATTATAGTGGTTGAGTTGGATTGATTTTTGATCTTGTAATTTTTTTCTGTTTGATTTTTTCACGTTAAAATTGTCGTGCGCTCATTTACTTTTATGCACATTAATTCCTGCTTGAATTAGTCAATTAGTGATTGATTTATAATTTGATCTTGTTAATTCAGTTTCAATCCATTATACTTTGTGGGAAAGACCGAATAGTTTTCGCTGTGATATTAACTTAAAACACTGGTTACAGTATGACTCACCACATTATTGGGACATATATAACATTTTTAAATAAATGAAAGTACTTTTCAAAGGTCTTATCCAAACCTTTTATTTTAAGTAAAAATAGAACATATGAACTACATTTTGTTTTAGGCTTGAATCTAATGATCTTCCTATTTTTCGTATTTTGTGATTGATGTTATTCTCTTGTAAATTGGTTTGTTCAACACTCTATTTAGTCCTTAATTGAGTTATTTTATTAAAAATAAATAAATATGAACCTCACGTAATAATCAGAAAAAAAAAAAAAAACTATGTACCATGTACCTAGACAACCTTTGTAACATTCCTAAAATATTAAATAAAAAATAAGACAACCTTTGTGACTATGAAATTTAAAAAACCTAAATATTACTAAAAAGATATTAAGAGCATGGGAATGAACAGTGGGTCTGGTAAAAGTAAGGTATTACTGCACAAGTTAAAATAAAAATGTCAAAAGGATCATAATATCAGTGTATATTTACGATTTCCAAGAGCAGATACGCATTTTGTCAAACCTCGTGGAGCCCCAACCTTTTTCCCATCACGCGTGCTCTCTCATCCAACGGTCACCAATCAATCCGCAATAAACGGAAAGAGTCCCCCTTTCCCCCATCCAACGGTCCTCATTCCCCTACTTTGACTCAATTTCTCCTCACCCGAAGCACAACTGAGCTAGTACATTAACCTCACACTTCTTCACCATTTCTCTTTCGTAAAAAAATAAATTCATCTCTGAGGCGTTTCAATTAATTTCTCAAGAATTTGTTATGTAATCTTCAAACTCTTATCTCGATTCAGTTTGAGAATTTTGTTTTGTATTTAATTGATATGGTTTTTGCAAATCTAGTATAGATTTGGATTTTCTCTCTCTCTGTGCTTTTCTGTAATCCTTTGGATTTCATGTGAATCTATAGATATTTCGCTGTTTCTTTTATATATGAGTTAGAGTACTGTTCTAAAAGATGCTGCAAATAATTTTGCTTGCTTAATGTTTTCTCCGTGACTAAGATCTGAAGTTTGAAGAATTGGTGGAGGAATTTCGTTCTTTTCTGTTGAAGAATATTCAATTATTTTTCCCTTCTGAATACTGATTATTATGTGTCCTTTTATAACAGCAAAGGTTTGGAATCAAACATTTATCAAGTTGGGGTTAAAAAACAAATCAATATGCCGTGGGGATCTCCTTTGCGATTTGTTGTGTTCTTCCGCGTTATTCTGTAAATTGATTTGAATTGGTGAGTTACCTTTCCCCCCTTTTGAAATTGTTCGAGACACGTCTCTGTATGTTTGTCTCTAATTTAGCAAGTTATTGAATTATCACTTGTCAATTTGGGTAGGTGTTTTACAGTTCAGTTGACTTGGATACTGGTCAAACTTAATTTTGGTTGGAAGATTGAGAATGCGCATTGCAGTAACCCGAAAGAAAAATCAGAAAGTGAAAAAACAAGGAAGAATTATCATGAGAATTGGGAGCATTGCTTTTTACCAATTGATGCAAGTTTGTCAAGTGAGTGTTTCACTTCTGCACTATTATTCATGTTCTCAATGTTTGTTATACAGTCTTTTCTTTTATGTTCGTGATGCTATGAGGAACTTATGTAATAAACTAGATATTTATTTTCTTACTTAACTTGGCACTTTGGAGCTTTTTTTCCTTTGAATGGTGTACTTGGTTTCAGTGTAATTCACTTGGTGGTCCAGAATCTAACACTCACCAAATACTTGGATTTTAATTTTGTTTTCGGAGTTTTAACAAATTATAAAACTTTGTTCAATATGTAACAAATGATTGACACATTCAACATATAATCAAATTATCTTAATGTAAATATTGTAATTATGAAAATGGCTTGGTTCAGTGTTTGCTTGCTTGCTTGTCACAAACGTAAAAGAATATGCCATGTATTATGCAACAAATTCATTACATTGACTTTGGTTGGCTGTTACACATGGAGCCATATAGTCAATTATTTGACCTGCTATCTTGTTTTGTTTTTAAATTGCAAGCACTTGTAATTCCTTTGGACTAGATATTGAGATTGTTCTTTGGTATCTTTTGCTTACAGGCTGAGTATTTTCGTCAGTTGCTTAAACCTGTTACGTAGTCTTGGTTGGTCAGGTCAGAGAATACTATTAAGTACTTGTACAGTACTGAACACAATAAACTATTGATCACAATACTCAGCTCTCTTCGGCTATAATGGATACAACATAGGTGTACCATAAACCTCTTCTACATTTATTTCTCCCATTTTTTTATATCGAAGTTGAACTACAAAATCTTTCATAAACTGCATATTTACTTAACCACAACCTTGTCTATTAAAACATCACTCATGCATAGTGACCATCCTTACTTCCCGCAAAAGCCAATGCTCCCCTTTTCTGATCAAGTGGGCTGTTACATGCAAAATGCACATGTGCCATCTGTTTTCAATGGTAAACCTTTTATGCCCCCTATCAATGGTGTTGATATTAATCTTTCTGATGCCTGCCCTAGAAATTTCATTATCTTTGACCAATCCAATAATAGAAGCCAGATCATATTTCATCCTGAAATAAACTCCAAATTTCTTTATCCTGGTTTCGGCATTGATGCATCTCTCTTCCAAGACAAAGTTGATAAAACGGTCGTAAATGATGAAGGAAAGATTGCTTCTCCTCTTAAAGAAGATTCAGCTGATATAGATGCCCTTTTGAGTTCGGAATATGAAGAAAATGAAGAATCTGATGATGAGATGGTGAGCACAGCTCGAACAAATGCAATCTACGAATGTAATTCCCCAGATTCTTGCTCCAATTACGAGTCATTATCAAGTAAGAGCAGATCACTTTTTAAGAAATCTTCTTTTGGGAATATACAGTGTAATGATAAGAAGCGCAAGAAAATGAGAAAGATGGTGAAGGCATTAAAAGGGATTGTTCCTAATGCCAATCGCATGAGTACTGTAGCTGTTCTTGATGAAGCCGTTCGGTACCTAAAATCACTGAGGGTAGAAGTGCAGAAAATGGGAGTTGGAAACTCAAAACATTAAGCTAAAACTCGTTTCAATTACCAGATCAGGTATATCATGGGTTTTGATGTCTCCATCCTGCAAGTTTAATCCTAAATATTTCAGCTTAAGAGTCTTGTTTATTGATGAGCTCAATAATGCACAATTTCCTTACTGTAATAGAATCACGCGATTCTAGTTTGTGTACTATGTCCGACTTTTACATTGCATGTTATCTATGTTACAAACCTAAATTGCTTCTGATCCTTTATTTGGATCAGATTCATTTATAGCACTTCAATATCATGTTCTCTTCAAAGTATTTATAGATGAATTGTTGTTGATTATAGGAAAGATAGTGAAGGACTTGTGTTGCTCTTGAGTAAAATCATATATAATTTGGCCTGTTGCTTTCCGTTGGTATAATGCATAATAGCTTTGGTTTCTGGTTACGTGGTGTTCCATTCTTGATGAGAAATGAAAACCCGAGAACCTTAACTACAATGTTCTTACTATATTACAAGTCATGAGAAACTGAACTCCTGCTCTTGAACTCCAAGCCATTCAGGAATGCTCCACAGCTCTAGTAAGCATATGCAAATTTGCAGTCCCCATAGCCTTGATGACAAATCAAGAACAATCAGTTCATTAATTGGTATACTTCCTATAATCAAATCTTGTGTTTTTGTGCGCGTGTGAAACTGAGAAGTAAAAATATGGAGAGGGAGAGAGAGAGAGAAATCGAGATCTAGTTGGTTACTGGGATCAGTGACAACAATGACTGCAGATTTCTTGAAGTCACAATTCCAATAGTGCCTTCCCAGTTTCTGGTAGTACAAGTTCATGGCAACCGAAGCATGATTCATCAAGCTTGTTGGGTAAAAACAAGCTCCTCCTGGCTGGATGGAGCTACAATTCACCACCTCACAGGCAAAATTTATGTTATCCATTAGTGCTTCATCTGGGGTTGATGGCCGTGCAATGCACCAAGCTCCCTGCATAAATATAACAAATTCTGTCTAAATTTTCCTATGTCATGACTCAAACTAATATAGAGTTTGTGTTCTTGATTCTAACATACTTGACCAGTTGCTTGACCTTTAATAGGTCTTAGAATTCCACCTGTTACATAAAACAACCCATAAATAATCATTTCTTTTGTTGAATTTCTATTGTTTTCAACCAAATAAAATCAGCCTCAATTAACTTTTAATCAAAACATTCAAATTGAGAAGAAAAAAGAAGTTAAGATTTGACATCATCTGCAATAACGACATTTATTCTTCTCGATCTGATACCACCAAAGCAACAAGTTTAGAGCTACCTGAGATTATGATAAATGTAGGGATAAGAAAAGGAGAGAATGGGAAGAGAATGAAATGAGTTAGCCATGGATAATTGAGATTGTGTGAGAAGAGTGGGAGAACAGAAAATTACAAGCTGGGAATTGTTTTAAAGGGGATATTATAATTGCTCAAATTTATAGAGAGTTTGAAGTTACATAAATATTAGTTGTTGTAATTCTATGTTACAAAAAATAATAGTTGTTATTTCATGTGCATAATGTTGCATCATTCGTTCTGCATTTATTGACTCAACTCCTGGAGATCTTCAAAATTGAAAGAACTGGTCTGAAGTAGTTCAACAATGGTGCAACTTATGAAAAGAAGACAATTCTTGTGATTTGTCTGGGTAGTTGGCTTGTAAATAATGCTTCAGTGATCTCTTAGCAAAAAGCCTAATATTTTTTCCTTAATTTGATCAGTAGCACAACGGATGAAAGGAAAATGGGACCAATTTTAGAGGGCAAAGTACGTGAAACGTTATTAACAAGATGGTCCAAAACACTGTTTTATGCTTTACTTAACGTATGAATAATTTATTTGTATAACTATGCTCATCAAGGACAGTTTGGCCGAGTGGTCTAAGGCGCCAGATTTAGGCTCTGGTCCGAAAGGGCGTGGGTTCAAATCCCACAGCTGTCAATATCTTTTAATTTTCTTACCTTCTTCGGTTTTTGCCTTTTTCAGTTTATGTGTTTGGTTTATTAATTACTCATTCCACATTGATGAAAACAGAAATAAATTTTCACCTTTAGTTAATTGTTGGGCTTTTTTATTTTTTTAAGATGGTAAATTCATCAATACATCAACATATATCCAACAATGCATCATAATTATTTCAGAATTAATCTAATTATATTAAAGTTTAAAGAATAACTAACAAAAATATTTACTATTAATAAAATTAGAAGAAAACTCACATTAATATAAATTTTTGAACTCAGGTCTTCTAGGTCATTGAGCCTCAAATTCGCTGCAAACTCATTGGCGTTTGTATTATTGCGTTTAACTCTTCTTGTTAAAGAAACTCTTAACTCAAATTTCGATCATGATTATTTATATTTGATTTGAATTTTTATTTATTTTTTTGAATAAAATTTGATTTGAAATTTGCATGATAAGATTTTTTTTCTTTCATGTGATATGTTTCTTACTTTCTTTACATGATTTCCAGCCTCCAGAAGACCTTTTAAGACAATAATAATTATAACGATCTTTTTTCTTTGTAAACTCGTAAAAATGTTATCAAAAGTTAAAAGAAAAATCATCATCAACATATTGATGCAAAATATTCACATTCATCCACTAAATCGAGCCATCTACAACATAATATGTACGGTTCGATCAATGCACTCTCATGACATCAAATTGAATGATTTATTTTCACTGTAAAACTCACAAAGCACTCTCTAACTTCACTTTTCGGGTACATAGTTTGTGGGCAAAAACCCAACCGGGTCAGCAAGGTGATTCCCTAAATTCTCCAGTGGGCCCATTCCAGTAACACTAGCCTGAACAACGAATCTTTTTGGATCCAATAAAATTTTCATTCAAAAAATTACATTAATATTTTTTCCTAAAACAAGTTTATTAACTTTACAATTTTATTTGATTTTAGCTCACATGTTCAAACATCATTTCCTAATATTCATATTATT
This sequence comes from Penstemon eatonii, assembly GCA_038501285.1. Taxonomy (NCBI): domain Eukaryota; kingdom Viridiplantae; phylum Streptophyta; class Magnoliopsida; order Lamiales; family Plantaginaceae; genus Penstemon; species Penstemon eatonii. The sequence goes on along the minus strand of CM076708.1, from coordinate 66,047,917 downwards.
AGATGAAAATATTGGTCTAAATAAATTTATAAACAAGTTAAAAATTACTATTTTTTTAATTTGACAGTGAAATATTATTAATAATACTTACTTCCAAATTGAAATCCGCCCCATTGACAGCCTTAAATAGCGCCCATAAAAACAACTCGTGTGGCCCAAATAGCCAAAATGCTCGGAGCATGTACCCAAGTATTTAACACGGTCCGGGCCATACCTTGGGCTTCCGGAGGAGACTGGCTTGGCTATGGCTTTCCTCATTGAGACTCTTCCGTTTCCGATGATTTCGGAAGCAGAGGGTGAGATGAGAGCCCAACTTTTTTTGTCATTAGATAAATTTTGTGATAATATCAGTGTTTTTATGGTCAACAATTTTGTTAAGTAATTTAATATGTTTATTGATATAAAAAAACTATGACACAACTTTTTGCTGCCTAGTTTAGTTGGTCAGCAGACCTGTGGTAAGTATAAGTTACTTGATAATGAAATGTAGTATTTACTATTTAGGTAAAGATTAAATGAGTTGGCCTTCACCAGAAAAGAAAAGAAAAGAAAAGGTAAGCTTAAAGAAAGATAGATAATGAGATTTTTTTGGACACAAAAAGAGAGAGAACACCAACCTCAAACTCATTGCTGGTAGATTCCTTGAGGCCCACTTGAAAAATCCTAAAACCCAATGAAATCACAGATACAGATATCACAAGATAAGATTTAGCATCTCCACCTCCCTATAACTAACCAACTAAATCACCACCACTCCCTCATTCATTCATTCATTCATATCCCACTTCAATCCAAAATCGATCAAAATGTCTGCTTCTACAATGGCTCTTTCTTCCCCATCCTTCGCCGGAAAGGCGGTCAAGCTCTCTCCCTCCGCTTCCGAAATCACCGGATCCGGAAGAGTCTCAATGAGGAAAACCGTAGCCAAGCCGGTTTCTTCCGGAAGCCCATGGTATGGCCCAGACCGCGTTAAATACCTGGGCCCATTCTCCGGCGAGGCCCCAAGCTACCTCACCGGTGAGTTCCCGGGTGACTACGGTTGGGACACTGCTGGACTCTCAGCCGACCCAGAAACATTCGCCAAGAACCGAGAACTCGAAGTCATCCACTGCAGGTGGGCCATGTTGGGTGCACTGGGCTGCGTTTTCCCCGAGCTTTTGGCCCGTAATGGTGTTAAGTTCGGTGAGGCCGTCTGGTTCAAGGCAGGAGCCCAAATCTTTAGCGAAGGTGGGCTTGATTATTTGGGCAACCCAAGTTTGGTCCATGCTCAGAGCATTTTGGCTATTTGGGCCACACAGGTTGTGTTGATGGGCGCTATTGAGGGCTACCGTGTTGCAGGTGGGCCATTGGGTGAGGTCACTGACCCGTTATACCCGGGTGGTAGCTTCGACCCATTGGGCCTTGCTGATGACCCGGAGGCGTTTGCGGAGCTTAAGGTTAAGGAGATTAAGAATGGGAGACTTGCTATGTTTTCTATGTTTGGGTTTTTCGTTCAGGCTATTGTTACCGGAAAGGGCCCATTGGAGAATTTAGCGGATCACCTTGCGGACCCGGTTAACAACAACGCTTGGGCTTTTGCCACAAACTTTGTACCCGGAAAGTGAAGATTGAAAAAGAGTGACTTGGTGTTGTTTGATGCTAATGTAAAATTAATGTGAATTATTATTTGAATATAAATTATGTTAACTTTTTGAGCTTAAATGAGCCAGCCATCTATAGCTGCAAGATTTATGGATCTGGAGGAAACGTTAACCGATCAAACTTAATCAATGACAAATGAGGAGATAAATGCAAAATAACTCCATGAGATTGTTCTTTGCCTAAAAAAAACCCTATGTTATTTTAATAGCAAAATAAAATAATCATAAGTCAATAAGAAGGTAATCCTAGATGTCGCTCATAATTGGTATTATGATCCGGATCTTATATACTATATTTTAGACTGTGAATGATCATTTAACTATGTCATGTCTGGTCATCTTTCATGATTACATGATCAATCTTATTATGCCTTGATTGATTTTTGTTTTAGGCAACAGATGTTGAGGGGGTAGGAGTTTCTCGGTCGGTCGGTCAATCGTATATAACTTCAGTAGGATCAACTGTGATGGCCTTAACTCATGCGCTTGTGGCTAATGATGAAGATTAGGCCTCAAGTGGTATTGTGATTTCCTTTTCACTTGACTTTATTAATTGTTCCACATTCTTCAATCTATCTATCTCCCAAAAAGCTATCCTCGTTCATTAAGAGCCACTTCATAAACTCCACCATTATCTTTCCTTTCCTTCATATTCAAATCATCAATATAATGCTGATAAGCACAAAACCCCACATAGACATGTATACAGCCTTCAACACAGTCAACTTATCATCTAAAATATATATCACAGCCAAAACCCGGAGCCAACGGTAACCCGAAAATGCTAATCACATTAGAATACAAAGAAGAACTTTTAATAATCAACCCAATACAACCAACATTGAAAGCTTCCCAAGAAATTGCAGCCCAAATCAAGTTCATAACATAACATATTTTCCGAACTTAAACTCATTCATCTCCTTAAACTCCCCACTAGCAAAAAGTATCACAAAAGTAGCAACTATAATTTGATTAATCGTCATATCTAGAATCGCTCGAAGGGTTTCTTTTTTGATGATTTTCTGAAAGGCTAGTTTAGTTAAAGAGAGAAGTAACGCATTGCCTGCAGCTGCCGCAAGAGTGCATAGAAACCCGACTGGTGTTCGAGCTTTTGTTTGAGTTACCGGGTTCAGTTTGAAATATGAGTAGTATGGAAGAGGGAGTTAAGAGAACTACCGAGTTAACTATGCAAGGAGTGAAGTTTAGTTTATTGAGAAAAAAGGAGAAAAGGGCGTTGAATCCTAATTGACTTGCACAAATCAAAGTAAAGGTTGTGACTGGTAAATATTGGAATCCAATGGTAAATAACATGCCATCTCCTGCCAGAAAAAATGCCTAGAGAAATGTAAACTGAAGCAAGAATAGTGGGAAATTGACTGTTTAGTGACTTGTTTGGTTGTTGTGATCCAAAGTAAGGGAAATAAAACTGGGTAGCCTACTACTTGTAGTAATGTTTATGTAGCCATCCATTTGCTTTTTCCACCACTGTCAAACAAAGTATAGTCTGCCTAAGAATGAATAGATGGCCATTTGTAACGGTTTTGTGAAGGGAAGGTACATAATTTGTTGTGTTTTGTAATTTCTGGTGATTTTTCAACTTCTTGAGTTTTCAGACCTAGCGAAATAAACATCAAATCACTTATTAAGAACAAAGTAGATGAGTAATTTATGACAAATAATTAATAATTGATGTAAGCTCTCTTTTCTTTTGTATTGATCGTCACTTTTCTTCATATGTTAATATACCTAATTGATTAATTACCCCAAACAAAAAAATTACCTAATTTTCCAACTATTCAAGTTCTACATTATTGTATATACTATTGTTTTTCAATATACAAATTTTGTTGTTAAATTGGCGAATGAGCTTTTAATAAATACTTTTAATGATTTACCATTTTGATATATATTCTGACAATTATAAACTTTAATTGTACGTAATATATAGGTAAAAAGAAAAAAAAATGTATATTGTTATATATTTTAATCAATTACTAATTTACTGAAGTTTGTATGATTTATTATATGTTTTGATATTATATTTGAGCTTGATTTAATTGTTGCATTAATTGAATTTAAATACTCTTTTCTCCCAAAGTTAACAGGTTCAGTATTAGAAATTCAAATCAGAAATATTATTTAATGCAAGTATATCTAATTCAAATTTTGGGTAGTTTGTTTCAGTTCTTAACCTGCATTTACTAGTGCATGCAACACACCACACAAACTCAGAACCAAGACTCTTTTTTTAATTAACACATCTCTGAAAGCATGCATTAAGATAGAAGAAGATTCATGTATTTGTTAGCTAAAATTCAGAAATCTATGAACATGTATGTACAATATGTCCATATATTCTTATTAAAAAAAATGTCCATATATTGTACATAAGTTAAAAGTCAAAATTATGTATTTTATCATTTATGGGGCATTCAATCTGCAAAAATATCAGATATTAATCTAGTTGACTGACAAAGTAAACCAAATTAGACTTGAATAATAGCTTTCTTAGGAATATTCGTCTGTGTAGCCACCATCTGTCATGTTAAGTCACTTTTAGGGACATTATGCATAAAAAGTGTCCCTAAAACCCTCCTAAAATGGCGGATGATAACTACCTCAGAGGATACCCACGATAATTCCGCTTTTTTACTATATTGTAAACTTAACGTGACAACTAATACGTCCGGTTATTACAGTTTCTTTTCTACAATCAAGTTGCATTTACAAGAAAAATTAGTGGCGCTTCACGGACTTTGTCATTTTTACAGAGTATCAATTGTTGAATTCTTAAAGAAACTAAAACAAATGTAAGATTAATAGCTCTCATGTTTATTTATGATCAAAGCTAGGAAAATTCGTTTCATGCAAGTTTTCACAAGGTATGGGTTCAGGCAAGAGATGGATGTGTCTTGCACCTCATTTTCTTCCGAAAAGAGAGAAGCAACCCAATACAAATACGTGAACATGAAATGAAGGTTCCAAACCTTTCGTGAATAGCCGGGACATCGAAAAATATTCAATTTCCTCCTAACTTTCAGTAAATAGCAGGGACATTAAAGAAATCCAAAATAACTTTTTGCAAATAGGTCCCTGACTTTGTCTGTAACTACAAACAATTTAAAATACCTTACATTTTTTATTATAACAAGGTTAGTCAAATAGTAATATTCAGTCACATAGCAAGGACTCATAACAGTGACTGCAAGTTAAGCACCAAAATATAAATCTATTTACATAAACTAACTAAAAGGTAAACTTAGTATGACAGACTTGAAAGCGCTTACCCTCCAAATTATTTACATCTTGTGTTTTGTATCCTATACAACATTCCACCCATGGTGGCCTTCTTGGAGATTCCTCGCAGCCCGGTACTACTCCCATCAACTTGTTCAATTTAGTAGTTAGCACATCATCAGGTGGGTCACCGCCAAAAAAGTAAACCTATAAACATTACAACAATTAAGTTATGGTCTTATCACTATAGAGAGAGAAAGAGGTTCATGTAAATCTTTTTTAGGATGTAAAATAACTAGTCTCACCGCATCTTCATGGGACAAATAAGCATGTATTCTTGTAGTTGGATCCTCCAAAGTCAATCTTACTCTATAAAAGCCCTCCGGTGATCGGAAATCTTTGGCCTGTGATGGATAAACGGCTACCACACGAACAACACATTTAAATCCGGCATGAGGCTGCAAGAAGGGAAAACCCAAAAGTCTTATCCACAATTAAAGAATCAATACATGGTCCTTGTACTAGAGCATTTTCAGATGGAAAGAAAAGTTAACAAGACCTTTTCTAGGATAAATGCTATGTTATTTACAAACAAAGAAGACCAATAATGAAAAATAAGTTTGCTTATGGAAAAAACTTACCAAGGTTGAACACAAAAGATCCATTAGAGTTGAATATTTAGCTTGCTCGTTGTCCGTCACTGACAATTGGCAAGACGAGAATGTCAATAAAGGACACATCCAATAAAGTTGTTTCACTTGTGTTAGTGAAAAAGTTGAATTCTACGTGAAAATGAGAACTTACCAGTCAATATGTCGGATCTAGGAATGGAAGCGGAAGGAACACGACCTTCCTCACGTATTCTCTCATTACAAATCCTACCAAACATAAGCCAAATCATGATTCAGTATCATTACACTACGGCAAACATTTCATTATTAAACACAATTGTAGTCTCTATTATTTCTTACCAAAAAGAAACGCAAGCAAAGGGATAAGCTACCTTAAACATTTCTTGACACTGTCATCTTCCTCGGACAAAGGTCGAAACTTGGTTTCCTGTGTAAAAATCCCTTTAAACAAGCCTGATTCAGTTTTACACATAAGATTGCGCAACCTGACCCATTTTTCATTATGATGGAAATAGACACCAAAGTCCTCATAACTTTCATCAACTAGAATTCTCAATACAGTCCCAACATACGGAAAGTTGCGGAGAACATGTGCAGGTAAAGCAAATGATTCAATATGAAGTGGCATTAAGATCTGCTCTTCATCTGTAAGCCTGCACAATATAATCCATATGAAACTTTATTCAGATATGCTAAAATGATAGATACCTAGTTTTATTTTATTTTATTGACTATGGCAGAAATTATAATTTTAAAAATTGAATAACAAGTACAATCTCAAGGAAAAGTATCTAAACCTTGTGAAAACTGACCCCCAAAAAAAAAATCTAAACCTCGTGAAATGTTCCGAATTAAATGAGATATAAGACTTGCAAAATTCCCTTATAAAACAAAAGTTGGAAAATAACAATAAATAGCAAATATTGTAACATAATCTTTTCTACGGACAAGAATTGTATCACTTTCAAGAAATCTACATATCTAGACAAATTAAATACCACTCTAAAGGGTATCAAGACTGCAAAAGATAAATATCATACTTATTTGTTAAGCTTACTGGAGGAGCATCAGTTCCATCCCACACAAAAAGCATCCACTTGCCCTCTGATACTTCATGAACATAGAGAACCTTCAAGATACATGAATATATAGAAAATAATATGGTTATATAGTTTGTTTCAACCATGAAAATTATTTCAAGAAAAAAAGTCAAAACTTTAATATATTCTGCAGTGATAGAAAGAGAACATTCATCACCTTACACACTAGATCAATGAATAATCTTCCTGCAATATCTGCCAATGGCACAACATATGGGCTAATGCCTACAAGTGAATAAATAACAACTTAACCTCAATTGTCAACTCTTACATATTATGTTCAAGCCAGATAGAATTCATCACAAGTACAACATCACCCATTTAGTAGCCACTGTTTTGATATATTTCGCCCAAAGCATACGATTAGTCAAAGCATTAAAGAAGGCCAATACATATTTCAAAAGTTTAGATTTCTTACATAATAATTGGCATGCTACGTTATTTTTTATATAGATTATGATGTCAGTTAGAAAGGAAAAAATTTAAGAGCATCTGACAACTAAAGACAACATTTTTTAACCCAGCATAAAGAATCAAATAAACATGCCCAGTTACTAACTCTATCTCAGCAATGGAACTCCATGGAAACTGCTGCATAGTAAAGCATAATCGTCGAGTCCATTAGACAAATGACCTCAAGTACATAACAACATCATAAACCAAGCTTATGTGATCTCCAATAAGTGGCACACATCCATTCGTCAAAACTGACCATATTACGTAAACATAAGACAGCATGCAAATTAAATTCTTTCATTTTTACACGAGAAATTACCAGCATCAAATTTGTGTAAAGAAGACCAAGACCGCAAGTTGCGAACAAGATTTTTAGCAGATCCCAAGCCTTGAAATCCAGGAGAAATCTGATAGGGCTCGCAGTCAACAGTATCTCTGCCGTCGAACAGAGCAAAAGAGCTGGTTCTACGAAAAGAAACAGCAGGAGTCTGGTCATAGCTGTCAATCTGCAAAAGTAGAGTAAAAATTACTAAATGGGACAAATAACCTATACTACTAAAAAAAAAAATTAAAAATATAGAAAAAGAAGAAGATGAAGAAGAAGTGATATACTACCAGGGCATTGTGAAAAAGAATGACATCAAGATGACCACGTACACATGGCAAATCCTTGATATTTCTGTGGAATGCATTGACGCTCAACTCTAGATTAGTGCCACCATCGTCTATAATCTTAAGAATCACACAGTAATCTAATAACAAAACCAAAAATCTTCAAGTCAATAATAAAAAAATGATTATTGAGTTAGCGTAATGTAAAATTATACTCCTCCATAATTAGGGTTTTATTTACCAGTGCCTTTGCTCTTGTGGGGAATGCCACACTCGACTACAATGCCCAATATGTCTACCTTAGAACCAACATTGTTCATCAACTCGTTCAGTTTCACCCACCGCCAATCCCCAACAGGCAGCCGTATCTGCGGCAGCGGCGGAGGCCGCCGTCTCATTCTTGCAAGAATATGCGTTACAACTTTTAGTGGAGATGGGGTTTAGATATTTTTCAAATCGAAGAAAGAAAGGGTTCAACAGTTGGGGAATTTCTCGATTAGGGATTTGGAGATGGAATCTAGAAAGAGTATTTTATTTCGGAATCAAGATTTTAGTACCTCTCGACTTTGATTAATTTCTCTGTTAATAAACCCCAAACCATTCTTTACTTTCTTAATTATGGAAATAACGGGTCACTTCTTAATTATGGAAATTAATATCCTTTATTTCCTTGATTACTATGTTGATTGCACTTATTTATAAGCGGGTCCCTTCATTTTTCTTTTTTCGAGTGTTAAATTGCACAACAACGACGGATAATTAATTAAATACTATGGAACTTACTTTTATTATGTTGAACTAGATTCATGGCAGTACAACAGCAATAATATATGGGATATGACAACGTAATTAACTATCCTGATCCTGATCCTGATCCTGATCCTGATCTTGATCTTTCAATACTAATAGCCATTTCAGAAACTCCTCCACTATCACTATTAGTATCCTTCTTCTTGTTGTTGTTGATGAAATCATCAATATAATGCTGATAAGCATAAGACACAAACCCCCACATAGCCAACATCATAGACACAGCCTTCAATCCAGTCATCTTATCATGCAAAAATATCACAGCCAAAACCGGAGCCAACGGTAATCCTAAAATGCTAATCACATTCGAAAACAAAGAAGAAATCTTAAAAATCAACCCAACACAGCCAACCCCGAATGCTTGCCAAGAAATAGCTGTCCAAATCAAGTTCATCACATATGAAACTTTCCCCAACTTAAACTCATTCATCTCTTTACTCATCTTCTTCGACTCCCCACTAGCAAAAAGCCCTATAAGTATCACAAATGTAGCAATCATACTTTGGTAAATCGTCATATCCAAAATCGCACCAAGGGTTTCCTTCTTGATTATTTTTGTAAAAGCCACTTGAGTTACTGACAGAAGTAACGCGTACCCTGCAGACGCGCCAAGAGTGCATAAAAACCCGATTATATATTTTGTTTTCGAGGTTTTGTTTGAGTCACCGGGTTCAGTTTGGAATATGAGGAGCACAGAAGATAGAGTTAGAAGAACTACAGAGTTAACTATGTATGGAGTGAACTTTTGTTTATTTAGGAAGAAGGAGAAAAGGGCATTGAATCCTAATTGACTTGCACAAATCAAGGTATACGTTGTGACTGGTAAATATTGGAGTCCTATAGTATATAACATGCAATTTTGTGCAACAAAAATGCCCAAGGAAATGTAAACCGAAGCAAGAATCAGGGGAAAACGCTTGTTTGGGTTCGACTCTGTAGTAGTGACTTGTTTGGTTGTTGTGATCCATTGAAAGGGGAAAAGGATTGGATATCCTACAACTTGTACTAATGTGGCCATCCATTTGCTTTTTCCACCATTGTCAAAGTATACTCTGCCTAAAAGAGTGCCTACAGATTGCCCAGCCAAGACGAAGAACGAATAGATAGCCATTTGGAGCCACCATTTGTAATGGTTATGAAAAGGGAAGGAACAATATTTGTTGAATTTGGTAATTTCTGGTGATTTTTCAACTTCTTGAGGTTGCAGACCTGTGGAATAACCATTGGTAAAGAACAGAGAAGATGAGTATATAATTGAAGTAGGATAGATTAAAGGCCATTATGAAAAAATACATCAAAAAAGAATAACTTGTGTTGAGCAAAACAAGTATGAAACTCTCTTTCTTTTGAAAAAAAATCATAATTTTAGTCTCATAGAACATTTTTGTTCCAATAAATTATAAATTTCTTTTCTTGGTTCCCAGTTCTTAATATATTTTGCACTTTTGGTCTTATTAACTCTTTCAATATTTTGGAACCAAAAGAGCAAAATGAGGAGGAGAACATGTACTTAGCATACACTATCTTATGGGACCATTAGTGCAGTGTTTTTGTAAGATTTTGATAAAGGGTGCAATTTTATACGGGACCAAAAGTGCAATTCTTCATTTCATTGTTTTTTATTCATAAAACTCCCTCCCTATCTATTTTCACACTTCCACAACCTCCTTTAGTGGCTAATACTCTTAATTAGTAGAGTACTAATAACATGCTTTAAATCGTAAATTTTTATTTATTTTTTTTTATTTTTTTTTTTAGATCTTAAATTGTTAAATTCATGCTTGGAAATTTAAATGGAGGCGGATGGAAAAGTTTCAGATAACAGAGAAAATTTTCAAACATGCATGTTTTGATTTAAATTTATGAAAAGGATCACAAGATTAACATAAGAGTACGTACTAACCATTAATGTCTGTTGGCAGTTTTGGAGCTTGTTCCATGGCAGATCTATTGAAGAGAGCAAGAAAATCTGAGCTTTTACTTATGCAGCTGAAATGTAATTGTGATTTTATAATATTGATGATACAATCTTCATACTTGTGATGTCCAATGAATGCATTAAATTTAAAACACTGACTCCTCAAGACTTCAATTTTGTCTGTTTTTGACTTTCTTCTTGACACTCATAATTTGACATTCATCTTCATTTGGGCACACACACTTAAGTTTGTGTTGGTAAAATGAACTCCTAATTGGAGAAAGTGCCTAACTTTTTAAGTTTTAATTAAGTGCTCCTTTTTCTTTGCATTGAAAGTCACTTTCATCCATTTTCTCATATGCTACCTAATTAATTGGTTTATTTCTATTTTGTTAATAGTAGTACCAACTATATACATCAGCTCAGTTGATGATTAATCTAGTGGAAGAGAGTAGTTCCAAGAAACTTCAAATTCTTGAAGGAGAGGTTCTATATAATATGACATGCCTCGAAAATGATTAAGTCAAATATAAAATATGCATCGTTGAGAAAAAAAGGTTACCAACTATACAAGCTAAAACGGAGTAAAAGTGTTTGTTTATGGATCCAAAATTGTTGTAAATGTTGTTTAATTGGCAAACATTTATTTTAATCACTCTAAGGAAGTAAGGATATATGTTGTTGTCTCTTTTTTTTTTTTCCTGAAATTATTAAATTTTCACTGTAATATTAACTAACATCAAACCAGCATATAAAGGTTTATGTGATTAGTATAAGATACACAGATATCTGTCATATTTTTATGTGATTAGTCAGGTGAAAACCAAATTTTATACTATCTCAATTTCACTTGATTAATTTCAGTTTTATAATTTTTATTTGAGCTTTACGTTAGTTTAACTCATCTTTTTTCGAACCAAATTCAACATAAAAATTTATCAAAACAATTAATATTGTTTTACTATTAATTTGTAATGTATAATAATGAATCAAGACAAATCTTGAAACAAATCTTTTTTTTTTTTAATAAATAATACTTCATTTTACCAATTCAAAAGATTAGTACATCTTTGAACAAATCTTGAGCTGAATGTAAGTTATGGTTTTTTCAAGTTCTAATATACATTGTCCATAGATATATGTTAGTCCACTAAAACCAAGATATATATATATATATATATATGTCAAAACTTACATAATTATATCATTAAAGTTTGACAGACAATTAGTTAAAATAAGAAAGTGAGATATAAGATATTTATTTTTTGGGGGTATTCTGAGATATAAGAAAGTGAGGTATATAAAAATATCCAGTTTCAATAATCGAATGTATTATGTGCATGAGTTAAAGTCAAAATTATGTACCACTCGTTTACCCCAAAATTATTGACATTAACTTTGCGATTATGTATAGTTTACTAACAAGCAAAAATCAAGAGCAGAGCAAGCAAATTAGAATATCTCCGGCCTAAACATTTTGATATTTATCAAAAAATTGGAATGTGTCCGATGAATCTTCAAATAAAAGGTCAAATTAAAATAATATATTATTAATATTTATCAAAATAATGAAAATATCCGAAGAAATTGATTCAACCATTGAAAAAAAGAATAAAATAATAAAAACTAGGCAAAATTGATGTTTGTTTAAACCTCGATTGCACAAATTAAATTGGTTGTATCTGAAAATAACAAAATGTTATCCTTAAAGTTAGGGGATAAAATCGGCCTTGTATGGATAGCCGTGCCACAAATATCACATCAATTTGTTAATTTATTCTGATAACTCTGGTGGATGGATGGCGACTGCATACAAAATTATACTCAAATATCAGCGTCTTCTATTGGCTATATATTGCGCGAAAATTGATTTGTTGTGCCAAAATTTGATTTATGCTAATTATAATGATTGAAAAACAATGCATAATAAACTCAACAAGACTTGAACTAAGTCTGCCAATTGAGTTCAGATGGCTTAAGCTCAAATTCAAGCGACCTTGATGAGTATGAGTTTAAATTCGACTCATCAATTTGACTCAAATATTTCAGATTACGAAATAGAGTAAGTTTCAAATTAAATTATTTTGAAACATATGTATTGTATCATTAAAAAGCAAATAAAAAAAATAGGACGATTTACGCACACATTCCCTAAGGTTCATCGTAATTATAGAAAATTCACTGTGATTATAAAAATTACAAGAACACCCCTTGAGTTGAAGTTGTAAGGGGTGTTTTGATATTTAGTATAAATCAGATGAAGTCTCCTTGAATTTTCTGAAACGTTAGGGGATTCATTGTAATACGACCAAACCTCAAGGAGTTCATTGTAAGACCACTAAACCCCAAGGAATCCAGACGAAAATCACCACAAAAATATTGTACATATAGCACCAAATATATAATTATCATAGTAATCTCTAATAGTATTAGTATTAAATAACGTTGCAAACTAAAATCAACTTCTAAAGTACACTTATGAAGATAAAATATTTGCAAATAATTAATAAATGTATACAATGAGAAAGATATACATTGACCCTTCAATATGCCTCAAAATATATATATTTATATAAATCATAATAAGAAAATTTTCAAGAATTTTCGCAAGTCAAACTTAATTCAAATTGAACTTTGTTAAAACTTTCGTTTGAGTTTCGACTGATAAATTAATCGAATCTAAAAATAAGGTACAACTCAAATAAAATTGAGCGAACCATTAGACATCGGATAAAGTCAACTCAATTGACAATTATAACTTAACAATAAGAATGGACACAATTGAATTCCCATTTACTAAATAAACACCATCTATCATGTTTAAAAATTGTGCAAAGAAAATATTGTACATACATTATTGGAAACATTAGACTGCAAAGCTAATATTGTTACTATTGTCGTTGGTTTAGTATGAGACAAAAGTCATTTAGAGCACAACAATTAATATTAAAGTGTCTGTCACATTCATTCACTGATTGAATCGAAACCTTAAAATACTCACTAAAAATAGTAGTATATGTTAGCTTCCATATACCTTAATCAAATCATCAGGATACCAACGACGAAGACTTCGCACCTGATTTCTGAAAATTAATATTGCAATTACATATGAACTTTTACAGGAAAAATTACATATGAACTTTTACAGGAAAAAGAAAAAAATTGTGTTGACAAAATTTGTAAAGCGGAAGAAATAAAGTAGATAATTTGTAATTAAGATTTGAATTTACCCATCTAACCATATTTTTAATACGAAAATTATAGCTTTAACTAATTCAACGTATTTTTTCAAGTTGCTAATTTTTCAGATGCTTTCGGGTTTTTTCAGACAGCCACAAATTTTAACTGATCAAAATATATTAAGAAAAAAAATTAACCCATAATATCTATAGTTACTATGGTATAGTCTGACAAATAATAGTATTTAAAAAATTAACGACTACTTTTCAATCGTACGATTTGTCAAATGGCACTGTAATTCAACGGGTCCCCGAGGCGGACACCGAAAACAATTAGCAGCCAAAAAAGAATCAGAAAGAAATTCCAAACACTCACAAATCATGTGATAATTCAATAAAGCGGCGACGTTTTGGCATTAAAAGTGGGAAAAAAAAAACTAAAAGAGGAACATCGAGACTTATTAGTTTAAATAAATATTAATTAACTGGTGGTGATATAAATATATATATATATATATAATTGTGTGTGTAATAAATGTAGAATTGTCTACTGGTGGAAATGTTATAAATGTGAAGGTGAGATATTTTCATAATTAATGTGAAGAGGAGATTGATAAATATAGGTCAGTGGTGATAAGATTAATGGACCCATGGAGTAAATAATAGATGATGGTGGTTTCTCATTAATTCTAGTGGCCCAAGCTTCAACCTCCACTGTTGGAGCATTGGATTACGGTAAAAAGTAAAGGGCATGTCTGTTTGTCATTTCTTAAAAAAATTCGTGCTTCAGAAATGTCAAACAAACGTATTTTTTATTTTTGAAATAAATTTTTTATCTCTCAATTTTTTCAAACTACTCTCTCAAAACTTAAATAAACAATAATTTTATTATCTCTAAACAAAATATATACAAACTCTATTCTGATTTGACATAAAGTAACACATCTCTTACATAATTTATCTCACAATAAATATGATTTGACATAAAGTCTTACACATCTTACACCTACAACCTAAATCTTAAAAAAAATATATATATAACTATTTTATTTCTCAAATCACTCTCTCAAAACTCAAACAAACAACATTGTGCAAATCGAGATTATTTCACATACCTCTATTACTCTCTCAAACTACTTCCCAAACACCAAACAAACAGACCCAAATACTCTTCAGTCTTCGATTCCAGTAACGTTAGGCCATCTCCAATGATTTTCCGGGGCCATTCCCGTGCCAGCTCCCGGGCCAGCCCACGAGCCAGCCCAGACTTTGGGTAATCATCTCCAGTGGTGGTCTCCAGCATTCAATTTCTTTCAAAAAAAATTCTTCCCCACTCTCACCCTTTGTATAATAGTTTTAATATTGATATTAATAATAATAATAGAATAATAATTATTATTATAGAAAAATAATAATTATAATTTTAATAATATAATTAATTTAAAAATATTATAATTAAAATATTTAAACATTAAAATATAAATTATAATTATAATTAATACAAATCATTTACATTTCTCAATTAAAAACTAAAAAAATGTGTGTTCTAATAATTATTATTATAGAATAATAATAATTATAATTTTAATAATATAATTAATTTAAAAATATTATAATTAAAATATTTAAACATTAAAATATAAATTATAATTATAATTAATACAAATCATTTACAATTCTCAATTAAAAACTAAAAAAATGTGTAAGTATGCAATTATATTTTCATTTAATATACTAACGAATCATTTACATTTCTCAATTAAAAACTAAAAAAATTAAAAATAAACAATTAAAACTGTTTTATATAACAATTAAAACAAACAATTATTTGTTAAAACAAACAATTAAAACTAACAATTAAAACAAACAATTATTTGTTAAAAAACAAATAATTGTTTGGAACAAACAATTAAAACAAACCATTAAACTCACTCGTACCAAACAATTAAAGCTATATTAAAGAGTTAAAAAAAAAAAAAAAAAAAAAAACTAAAAGAGGAACCAGTCAGGTGGCGCCAAGTGGCGCCACCTGACTTAAAGATGGAGAGTGCATAGCACTCTCCCACTTTCTTCCTCAACATCTCACGCGGCACCAGTTCTTCCCACCATTCCAGCCCGCGACCGCCGCCCAGCCCGTGCTGGCCCGCTCCCCGCCACGCCCCACCACTGGAGACCACTTCTCCACCCCGGATCGGCACTCACGCGGCCCCCAGCCCACAGCTGGAGATGGCCTTAGGTCCAAATCCGTTCTATTTTATGTTTAGTTGGATAGGATATGGATCCGAATTCTGTAAAATCAAAAATCTGAATTAGGATCTAGGCCCGCCAAAATGGTCAGATTTTAATAGAAATTTGGATTCGCAAAAAAATTCACCCTAAAACCCTGTTCATTTATTAAGCTTCAAGATAGAAAAATCAATCACCCCGTATTTAACTATCTTCTTTAAAATATCCATCAGATATATTTGGGAAGCAACTATATTGATAAAGTTTCAAAGCTTTATTCATGTTGTTTTCTTGTGAGAATTTAAGAATGACATCACGAAATAAGCACCTTTAAAAATACAAACATACAAACATATGATTGGTATAGTAGAAATGACTAGTCACTACAAAATAACGAACTCATGTTCGAAATCCTGTTGAAAGAAATTCCCACTTAATGTGTTTCACGCACATTGAAAAGAATTAAACCCTTGAGAAAAAATCATGTCCATTGTTGATGCGTAAGGGTGAAATATATCTAACCCAAAAAAGTCTCCAGATTCATCAACTCCAAAAGTGTTTATAACCAGACAAACAAATACGTATAAATATAAAATACACAGTAAAAACTATGTGAGGGTTATAAATTGTTAGGTAGGCTAACATTTTTTTTCTTTCTTTTAAATATTTTACTCATAAAAATTCAAAAACCAATTCTTTGAATATAATTAAATTCGTTTCTCAAGTATTAACCCCAAAATCCTGTCGTGCCAGGCCTAAGGTTTTAGATATATTAATGGAAATGCAGGGAACTACTAGTTCCGAGACAACTTCCAAGTACTCGTCCATGTAAATATTCCTTTCTACATATTTTATCTCAGGGACCTGTAAAATGGCTGTGAATGCCAATTTAAGATGAGATGAAATGAAAACCTAAATATCCATTATTTATTACTAGTAAATGAAATAAAGAAGTTTACGTGTTAATGAGGGATCTGAAGAAGAATAAATGAAATGCTATATAAACACACGGAGATAGCAGCTCCGGCAACAAAATTGTGAAATAGCTTCTGATTGTCTCTCGTGGGTACAAAAGCCGACTTAAGTGTGTTGGTCAGCTCAAAAAGCCGATAAGATACCTGCATCATGTAAAAGAAAATTAACAATTAAATCCAAAAGGCAAAGAAAAATAGTTCAAATTTAACAATTAGATTCCACCCAAAAAGAAAAGCAGCACTCACCAAGAGATAAACGGCAGTTGTAAGCATGAAGTTGAGTAAAGGGTAATCTGGAATAAAACAAAGCAGCCATTTAGGCTGTCCACTGGGTACATTTGATCTGTACAAATGTTAATGAAAAATTGGTGAGAAGTTTAATTAGTTACTTTAATAAATTTATAGAGTCAAAAATTCGAACAAACGGGACAAGCATTATACAAATGATAGAGGTTGAGAATTTTTTTAAAGATCTCAAATAAGAAATGGCATATCAAAAGAAATAGCAAACACACCTCAGCCATATGTGAAACTGAGAAATATAAGTTTCCAATGTAATTTTGCCGAGCCACCTAAAGAGCATTTTCACAATCAACAAACAGTAATATCACAAATAAGTTTTAGCAGAAACTTAACAGTAAAAAAAATCATGGTTAGAAATAAACAGATTGAACTTACGCAAAAAGGGTCAAAGAAAAATTCCGAAGCTGCTGACTGAAATTCCTCAGACAAATATAAACACTAGGGCAAAAAGGAGAATCAAAATAAATAGAAGAGAAACAAAAGTAATGTGATAAAAAGTAAATTCAAGAAAAACTTTGATACACACGTTATGGGAATCCAAGATGTGTAAGGATGGAGCTTGTTATATGAAACTTTGTCCAGTCTGTATATGCATTCATACCACAAGTATCCAACCTAAAGCCAGATAATAGGAAAAATCAGAAAATAAATGTACCAAATGAATTGAATAATGTACCAATCTTGAACATATTAAGTGATTTACAATTAAGGCGATTGTAACAATAGATGTCTTGATCGTACGTCTCCGCTTAGGCTCAGAATCCTCCAGTTTCTCCATCCACTTTTCAACCTGAAATGACAAAATAATTTGAAAGTTGAAGTGCGTAAAAAGAGATATAAAGGTAAAAGTCAAGATTCTTAATCATTACATTTGGGTGGAAATAGGCATAGATCATTCCAATGATCCATATGTATCGATCTAGACCAGATCTAAAATGCCACTCGTGAAGTCGTGGTAGGTCCGGTTTTGCAGGATCACTGTATCCTGTAATGGAGATGAATTATTATCATGTCTTCAAGGCCTCAAACCAGAAAGTCGAAAATGGAACTTGATTGTTTCTCCCTCCACTAGCAGATTATTCTTCACTCTTCAGTAATACAAAGGTTATGGGCAGAATTGCAGTTTAGTCCAACGGGATTGGACACTCAGAATTTTTGGTCCCTCATAATGTTTTGCAATTTTGGTCCTATCACTCCCTCTTCTTTCCAAATTTTGCACTTTTGGTCCCATAAAATAATTTCGGTTTTGCACTTCTGGTAGAGAGAGAGATGGAACCAAAAGTGCAAAATATTGCATAAATTAAGACCAAAAGTACCTAGGGTCCAGTCCTGAAGGACTAAATATGCAATCCTGCGAAGGTTACGGATGCCTACTCACCTAAAAGAAAAGTAAGAGGACTCCACAAAAGGTCAAAAACTCCTGGAATTTCCCATACAATGATGACCACTACAAAGCACATAAAGATTTTCAAAGCCATCACTGATTTAATCTCGTTGTAGTTGTGGCCTATACCAAGGGCTCCATACACCATAAGGGTAAAAAGTGTATGCATTGGGCAGATGTAATACAGCATATAGTCATTGTTAAGAACGATACAACAAAATGCAACGAAAAAGTTTAGTCTCCACATCATCTGCATAGAGAACAAAATTTAACTTAGAATAACATTGAGAAACCAAAAAGAAAGAGAAACCTGACTCAGATATAATACCACCTGAGCAAATCGAGCAACACTGAAGTCTTTTCTGATATAATAATAAGAGAAGTTTCCAAAACCAGTCAACCACACATATGCAGCAATAAACATACGAATTGCATTGTAGATCTCCGTTGCAGCAAAGTAATGGTACAATAAAAACAGGACCTGTCAAAACAAAAAAACAGAAAACAAACTGTCAAAAACATTGTAGGCAAAGAGAGAGTACAGCAGCAACGCAGCCGTATAAAATATCCAATATAGATATCCAGTATCTGCATATGAACAGAAGGAAAATAAGAGAAAAAAGGAATCCTAACTGCCATTCAGCAAAAAGTACATCAGAAGATGTCATAGATACTATCACTGACTCTTTTGTTAATCCAATCAGTTCAGAAGGGTTGGCATGAAATAGCTATACAAGTAATGTAGCATTGTTCAAATTATTGCGAAGCCCATTATAGAAAATGGTTTGTGACATAATTGCTTGCCTGCATCCACCCTTTTCACTCTTCAGTCTGACTGCGATTAAGATAAAGTATGGATTTCCCAGAAGATGCAGACTTATCCTGATGTTTCTTGAGAGAAGTCATTGCCGAAGCTATGATAAGGAGAATGTATAGGAACATGAATAGATCACGGTTGTAGCTCTGTTCAATAAGGAGAAGAAAGGGCAACAAAAAATAATTAGAGGTATGAAAACTTAAAACATACATTTTACAAGTGAGCCAAAGAGATGGCATGTTTGATTTTATGTATAGTTAAGCATAAAATTATAGAACGTGAATAAAAGAGAGCAATTTTCTTAAACCTTTTCAGACTTAAAATTATTTAATAACTTTTCAAAGTACACAAATACCAGCCTACTTTTATTACCTAAACAAATTATAAAATAAGCAAAAATGGGGCCTAATATATATTGAGCTGTAGATTCAACAAAGCAGCAAACCGCATCAAAGGTGTATAATAGAGGAATTGAATCATGCTATGCAATTAATGAGTCATGCATCCAAGTTGTTAAAAAGGGCATCCCAAAATTTAATTCCAAATTGATTGCTCTTATTACACTGTTTGTCTGAATGCATCTCTAAATGCATGTTATGAATCAGAGCAAAAAATATATTTTCATATTCTTCATACTCATTTAAAAAAACCCATACATTATAATTTTTAAAACTATTTCATGAGGAAAGAGCACCTTGGTCGAATCTGCAAAGAAATCTGTGCGGTCACATAAGTAGAAATAGAACAAAATTCCACCAAATTCGGCCCTGCATAAGATTGACAAGATTGAAATCTCATTCATAGAAGCAAGATAGCTTACTTTAGTGCATTAATTGTGATCAAACAACTTACATTGCCCTTAAAAGTTGTCGATTTTCGAGCAAAAATGAGTCCTCCATCGTCAAAAACCTGGACAATGAAGCCTAAGAACTGGTAAAAAGGTTTCATAAATGTAATTGAAAAGAAACTTGCAGAAGATACCATTAGAATATGATTTGCAACAGACTGACCTAATTAAATTTGTTTTAATGGATGGTGTGGGCAACTTGGCAGAAGCAGATGTTGCAAGACCTCCTTCCAACAATACAGCTCGATCATCTTCCTTGACTGTTTCACTTTCTAATTCAACCAAATTATTATCTGAATGACTGCTGATCAGGAGCAAATCATATAGCATAAGCTGATCTTGAAATATAATAAAAAATATTATACTGTAATATTTGTAAAACTTGAGCCTTTTTGGTAAGCTGAAGCAGAATTTCCTCAAATTTATCAGACTTCAACACTACTGTAATCAAGATAAAGAAAGAAAAAGGGGAAAGGAGCACACGCTTTGGATAGGGAAGATGGCTTTGTATATTCCAACCACTCCGAGTATATCCAGGCAACAATTACTGGGATGATTCCAAGCAAAAATGACACCTGGGACATCATAAGTTTCATCTTAAAAGCAGGTGCAAGTAGAATTTAAGGAAGCAACAAAGATCGACCTTTAACATTCAAAACGGACAGAAAATCATGTTGAAATTGAACAACAAAAATAATGCAATTGATGCCACCATATAACAGGTTGCATTTGGGTTATATGAACAATCAAATGGGGAATCATATCCCAAATAAATGTGTGAGCAAATTCAATCCAACCAATTCTCATTCTCTTCTTTAAAAAGAAATGTGTGATCAAACCCATGAAGACCGGATATCCACTCTAACATCAATGGCTTGTTTATACATTCAAATCTATGAGAGTAATATCATGTTAATCAGGAAAAAAAAAATCTTCATCTCGATGTGATACTCTCGTTATACAATAACAGAAAGTCCATAAATGAGAATCGCTTCATTATAAAATAGAGAAAAGTGACTAATAGAGTTATCTTGCTGCATTGAGATCATGATTCACTTTGTAAGAAGTACATCATAATTTATACAGCTCAAGTTTGCAGAAATTCACATATTATTAGGAATGTCTGGCATTAAATGAAAGTTTAACAAGTGAATAGCACTACTATTCCCCAAAGAAGTTCCTATACTCGACAAATATACATTCCACTAGATCTACTTTCTTTCATCCTAGTGAATTCATGGTGGTATAAATATATAATCATCATGAACATCAACCAAATTGCATCAACACAAAATGCAGAAAAATAGAGACAGCAGAATTTTCAAGAACCATTATATGGCACTCTTAGTATGTTTCTTTCCAAATTAAATTCAATCAAACAAACTAATTCACTACAGAAAAAAAAAAAAAAAAAAAGGACCAAGACAAAAAGAAAGTACAAAGAAGCAGAAACAATTTAACAACAGATTCAACATCCAATTATTGCCAAAATCAAGTGATCGAGTCAACCGACATAATTTCAAGTTAAAGAAATCACTATACTACTCACTTAACGATAACCTAAACAGGCTCTAATTCACATTATTAATTTAGCGATTCAAAGAAGAATTGCTCAGAATTGTAACTTAACTACACCGACGAGTAATAATACTAAAGAACTTCAAATCCATAGCCACTGCACTATTGAACTTAAGTAAAATTGAGGAGATGAATAACAATACAATCGCCTAGATTGTACGCATCGAAATCTCACCTGTCCAGGTGTCACAGGGCCAGAATCCACCGCCATTTTCCGGTACAAATGAACAAAATCAAATTAAGTAGACGATCCAGCAAAAAGAGAACCTATAGAATTCTCATCGATCGAGCAATTGCGCAACTGTGATGACTATATATATTGACACTGTGTACTACTACGTATGGAAATATGGGGACAGGAAAGGGATATATATGAAAGAATGAGCCCTAAATTGGAAGAAGAAAGCAGAGATCTGAAGCAAAATATAATAGGAAAGGAGTAGGGAGTGAGACTAGAGTCGGTGAGTTGATCTGACGTCGTCGTTTGCTTGAAGAATTGATGATGAGAGACTTCGGTCGAGATGTTCTTTTCTCTTCGATGGTGGTTGCGGTTTAGTTATAAATATTTTGCTTTATTAATTGCATTTGCCTTGTTTCTCGTATTACTCTTTTGAATTTATGGTAGTGAAAGTAATAAAATAAAATATCCTAAATTACAATACAATATTTTTTTTAAAATATACACTTGTATTCTAAAAAAATTTAATTTAGAAAGATCATAGCAGGGTCCCTCTTAATTCTTAAATGGGCTTTTTGAAGGATGGAGAACAAATGAGATAGCATTTATCTTGATGACATGTGTATTCTTAAAATTTAAATTAAAATAATATATTTTTTTAACACAAATTTACCATTTTTAATGAATGAACACCTATCTTAAAATAAAATTTGTGTTATTTTTATTAGCAAAAAAACATTGTACTTTTTTATTATTATCAAAAAATATCCCTCTCAAATCGAAATTACAATTTTACCCCATCAAAGGATGAAAAAATATTTTCTTAACTTAAAAGATTACCAATAACCTCTCATAGCTTTAAAATTTTGCAATAAACCTTTTTTTTTTTAAAGTTGACAAAAACTTCCATATGATTTATGAAACCCACTTTAAAAAATTGACAAAAAGCTTATCCCCCAAAGTTACATATTGTAGCACTTTACCACCTATATGTACAAATTAAGCATTTTACCGTCTCAAATGATTTTATTTAATATTTTATTCGACGAAAATATACAAGTGCTCCTCACATGAATTTCCAAAGTTAGTCACAACACTTTTCATAAGTCCAACTACTTCGCTCATATAAAGATCTATTTTCAGGTGGGGAAGGGTTGTGCGGTGGTTGTGATGCCGGAGTTGAAGAGAGATTAATTGGTGGCGGCAATAATTGCAATTACCCCCTTCCAAACTTTTATCTTTTTAGGTATTTTTTTGCCAAATTGAAAATATCCCCTGATGAGAAAAAAAAATGGTGTTTTAAACGGACGTGTGCTTGATGCGTGACTTTTTTCATCCAAAAACTAACGGGCGAATGAAATGCAAAAAAAAAATGTTCAACTTCTGTACAAAATGTGTCTTTTTGAAAATTTGGTATGAAATTTATAAAGTAGGCAAAAGTTTGGTATGGAAAGGGTAATTTCCTTTATTTTTTTAGGTAATGAAATATGAAATTAATTAGAGATTAGAGAGTTTTTTTTAAACATATTAATTAAAGGGTTATTACGTAATTTAATATATAATTATTTTTTCTAAATATTCGATGTCACGTCATCATTGTACATTTTGACCATAAATTATAATTTATATTTGTTATTGACTTTTTTAATGATTAAAATAAATTATCTCATATACACTTATATTCTATAAAATCTTATTTTAAAAAGACCATAGTAATTTTTTTGTCTGTTTATGTATTAACCTTTAATGAAATAGAGAACTCTGTATTTCTCTTTATTCATGTCAGTCAAAAAGATGAAACTCTACTACCGTATTAATTTCGATAAGAAAATTAAATTAAAGTTTGAAGATTGTGTTGTTCAACTAAATTAATTTTACACTACTATGTAATATTTTAGGTGAAAGAAGAAAAATAAAAATATTTAATATCTTTTCATTTTATTATATCATAGAAATATGTGAGTAGTGATTAATAATGCCACGTCATAAATTTATATACGAGGGATTCTGTTTGAATTTTATTATGGTCGAGAGATTACTCTTTCATTGCTACGATCAAAAAAGAAAAGAAAAATTGTACAAGACTCTTCTTTTAAGTTAATTTTGCACATGCATGTGGAACTATTTCCTTTGGGGGGAGGGGGATAATTAAGGTATATGTATAAAAAAAGAATAGAGAATTATTTAAATGAGATATGAAAAGCTATTTTTAGAATTATCATGAATAATCCCTATTCATGGTATTAATGCCAACTTGCATCATAATAACTTATTAATTGCGTTATGTATATATCATATGGTGATAATCATGCATTTAAAGCTTAATATATGAGTACTGATGTAGAAAGTAAACAAATAATCAACACTTTTCTTTCTTTTTCCTTACATAACCAATTCTTATTAGCTTAGCTGTATGAGTCAAATTAAAGCAACATATATGCTTGATTCAATTGGGTAGGTATATCCGGAAAAACCAATCAAGATTACTGTATTTAATTATACGAATTAAGGTAATCTTTAATTGTAAGATCACTAAAATCATATTCTATGTTTGCTAATAAATTTTGAATAAAATACCATTCATCAAAACATATGAACTAACAATCGATTTTGAAGTATAAGAAATTATTGAATGACATTTTGACTTGTAAATTTATATGAAAATGAATGCACCACTCTTTTTCTCAATTAGTTATTAATTGTTAAAAATTGTAAATTAGTACCTACCCCGGCGGATTTAATCCATCCGGGTGCTAGATGAATGCCACGTGAGCATGAAAGGACAATTTTTTGTCCTTTGTCCTTTCATGTTCATGTATCATTCATCCAACCCCAATGGATTAAATCCACTGGGGTAGGATCTAAGTAACAGTTAAAAATTCAATTAACCCCATGTTGCGATCTGTATGTCAAACTAATTATTAGCCGCATAAATTAGTTTTCAACAACTCTACCGGAAGATTTCGTGCCGCGTTAAGGGGTGGATGACGTGTATGCACTATCCATCGTAAAAATAAGGGTAAACCTTACCACTAACTTTTCACAGATTAGTCTTTATTTTATTTTTTTTCACATTAGTTCCCACTATGAATTATTTATTTAACTGGTTATTTACAAAAGATCTTTTACTTATGGTGTTACACTTTAGTCCCTCATAAAATTGTTTCTGTATCAATTTAGTTTCTCATAAAAATATTTCTTTATTAATTTAATCCCTCATAAAATTATTTTAACACTTTAATTCACCTTAGACCATATGAAAATAATTAAAATGAAATAAATTATTTTAAGTTGGGACTAACGTAAGAAAAAAATACAAAAGGAATCACTATGTAAACAATTAATAACAAGAAAAGCCAATAATGATATTTACCCTAAAAATAATAATCTTATTATTATTTGAAATGCACTTCCAAGTACTAATGATAAATTATTAAATTTAACACCGGTTATTTGTTCAAAAGCCCAGAATACGGACTTTAATCCGCATCCATGCTAAAGAACTAAGGCCATTCTCATTACCTAATAATCTATTCTTCTTCAACTCCCCAATTGTAGGACTGTCGTAGCTATCTATTTGAACCGATTCAAATTCGTCATGATTTATTAGAATTAATTTTCGATTAGAAATTGATAAATAAGTGGATTGAATATATGTGTAGGTCAATTCGATTCGTTAAAGATTATGAATTCGATAAATAAAAATGTATATATGCATACATAATATTTTGTTAATTAAAATAAGTAATCTTTTTACCATAAGTGTGAAAAAAAATAGTTATAGTAATTCTTTCATATTGTAATTTTATACATATTCTCATCTAACAACATAAGTTAATTTTTTATAAATTAATATCAATACCGGACCAGTGATTTCCAACGGCATCTATTATATCATTTAAAGCAACGTGACAAATTAAAATTACCTTATGATAATTTTTAGTTGTTCAAGTTATTGACATATCAGATAAACAAATTTTATCGATAAAGTAATTTTAAAACCCAAAACTTGAATGATGCTAAAGTAATTTTTGGAGAGGGGACTGAGGCTAGGGGGTCTCTCATGCATGTATTCTTTATAAGTCAACTTCATTGGATGGTTAGAGTGGTAGGAAGCATATTATTATTTACATATGTATTCAAGATGAATTATTTTTTATTCAATAAATTTTTTTTTTATTCAATCAAATCAAATCATACTGAATTGGTGATTTATCGAATCACACCGAAATTTTCAATTTGGCAAATGGTATGAGATTTTAGAATACCGAACCAACTGGTATAACGAAATTTGGTACGATTCGATTCGGTTTTATCGTTTGCACAACATTACCTAAGATAGTAGCGTGAGCAGAAATATTATACTTTTATATTTTATCTATTTACTATTCTGACAAGTAAAAAATTATCCATAACTATATTCATAATACTTGAATTTTCAATATATGAGTATATATACTCACACGATAAGAAAATTTAAAAATAAAATATTATAAAAATATATTACGATTGAATCTAAAAAATATCAGCTAATTTGTAAAGAGGACCCCAATTTTAATTATCGGCCCAGACCCTGTAATATGTCAGGCCGGCCCTGCTGCTCCTTCGCTAAACATCCTTGTTTGGCATTCTTATGGATCATGCAAAAATTCTTTGTTTAGGTGGTTGAATATAAAATTCTAATAAACCAATGAACAACCCATGCATACACTTCTTGTGGCATAAATCATGCAAAAATCTTTATTTAAATTTAAATTTAAATTTAATCGTCTGTAAATAACTAAAGAGGAGATACCTAATACGTAATCTACATACTAATTGCAATTATGTGATGTCATTCATCACCTACTCTTGATAAGCAAATGTACGCTATGTAAAGACAAAGGGTGTGTTAGGCTGTTAAGTGTTAACTAGCCATGACGAACTGATCCTTAATTTGTATGTACACTGACAAAAATATATATATAAACATGCTTTTACTTAAATAATTCACATAGTACAATAATTTGCATGATCTGTATTAAATGTGATATATAGTTGACTTTGTTATATCGTACAATTTTGACATGATTCTTGCTATTATTACACATATTGTTGACTTGGAATTATTGGTCAACCCATGTATTTCGGCAAGTCCGAACTTGTTTTGGCCGAACTCATTCCATCTATAAAGTTTTGTAATTGATTATTTGAATAATTTTACTATGCGGTCCTTCAACTTAAGGCCTCACATGTTGCCTGTCTCATCCACCGTCGGATCGCCTCCAATGGCTCAGATCAATTCATATGGTAACATGGTCAAGTAAACTAATTAAATCATATACTTTAATAAAAATATCTTTTTAGTAATACACCCTTATACTTAATCTCTTTAAAAAAAATAAAAAACCGAATAACATATTAAAAGACAGTTTTAGCCCCTTTATATTTAATGCTCATTTAGTTAAAATATTAAATCGTGGGCAATTGATAAAGACTGTTATACCCCTACTTAAAACCTAATTAATTAGTTATTTCCTTCTCTTCCATAATCATTCAATCTTAATTGATTACTTCCTATTCAATACTTCTCCATCATTTTTACATCATCCATAACTTGATGTTTTTTATTTTACACCATTTTCATATTTAATACGGAGAGATTGAAAATCAATATCAAAAAGTTTGATCATCATCTTTGAATATCAAACTATATTATCTAAATCAATTGAGATTACTTTTTTTCTTTTTTACCTTAATGTTCGATTTAATTGGAGTGTTTATGGTCTTAAATTAGTTATAACATCACCATCATTTTTGCACCTTAAATTAAACCTCTCCAACCTCATTTCGAAATTTCTTGCGGAAAACACAAATTTTCAATTACTTGGTTGTCTAAAATATCAATATCTCAAATCAATAATTTCGATGTATATAAATTTTAATCCCCCTTTAATTTGTTATTTGTTTCTATTCGATCGATTAAGTTCGAATATCTTAAATATATATATTATAATTTTAGGGTTCATGTGGATTGATTGATTATCTATCACTACAAAACCAATTTCATGAGATTTTTCTTCAGTATTTGTTCGGGTGCAATGTCTAAATCAACTAATTGTACATAATAAACTATCTACATAATACACTCAAAACAAATATTGGATAAAATAATGGAGAAGATGATGAATAGTAACCTAAATTTTAAAAATCGGGGATTTTTTTCTATAATTGATGAAAATGGATGAGGTTGGTGGCAAAAGAACCGCAACACCAATGGGAATGAACGGCGGTAGGTATTAGACGGTAGGTCGACCTCCGGGGCGGAGCAAAAATTGAAAATATTGAAATTCGTAGATTTGAAATACAAGTGACGTGATCGATCTAAAACAATGAAATATTGTGTGAGATTCATTGAAGAGGTCAAGACGAAACTATAGCCACCAAGGAGAGCTTTAATGGTAGCCGGAATCGCCATAAAATTGAAAAATAGGTGAGGGGGGAGATGGTGTTCCCCCCTTAACCAATTGCAAATACCCTCCCCTAAGAGTTGAAAATTGTGACTTAACGAAAACGTGCTTGACACGTGTTCTTTTCCACTATCAAAATAAATATAAAAAAAAGTTGGTCAATTTTAATATTAAATGTGTAATTTTAAAAGGTATGGCATGAAATGTATAAATGTGACAAACATTTGATATAAAAAGTGCAATTATCTTTTGCAATTTAGTGTTAAAGGTTAAAAGACATTTTATGTTTAGATTTAAATTTCAATTTTCCTTTAAAAAAATAGAAAAGGGCATTTTAGAGATTTGTAAAATTGGATTTTGTGGGGAAAATCAAATTCATGTTATCTATGCCACATGGCGCTTTTACAGGGCGGGCTGCATGTGAGTCATGTTACATGCGGCTGCATGGTTAACTTCCTAGGTCTTGCAAATATATAATTACTTTGATTTCGGGCAAATTCAACCTGAGATAATTTCTCTTCATGTACATACCGCAAGTAATTCGTAAGTTAGCATTTGTATGTAGTTGTAAATGTAGCTCCTCTATATATATAGAGTAACGTTACAGGAAAAACCCCGTCGAAAATTTTTGCAACATAGCCATTTTCCGACGGTTATTCCGATGGGTAAAATTCGTCGAAAATTCAATTTTCCCACAGATTTTACAGGAAATTCCGTCGGAAAACACTGTTTTTCTTGTAGTGAACATAAATCCTTTATATTTTAGAGATACAAATACATCATTAATTACATCTATATCATTAAATCATAAATTACAAAAAAATTCGAATATACAATCAAATTATTACAAACAAAATAATCATCAACCAACTAATACTAAACTAAAAGAAAACTTACATATATTAATAAAAATTGAATATAGAACCTATTAACCATGGGGCATCAACCTTAGAAGTGTAACATATAAATCTGGTAAACAGACCTGCATGAAATTTTTTTCCGTTAACATAAACATGCATGAAACTTCCCTATGTATATTTCGCTACATATAACTCGGTGTTTGATTTTTAATTTCATATGTGAAACCCCTATATATACTTCGTCAAACTATATTAATTGTGTAATAGTGAACTTTTATATATCTTTTACATATTTCAAAGACAAAAATACCCATCTCCATTCATATATAATAAGTCAGTAAAATTTACATGTTTATATAAAATCTTGTAAGTGATTTTTACAGTACTTTATGTGTATATAACTAGAAATGGGTATTTTTTTTGTTAATGTACGTATGAGTTTTGTTCTTCCAATTTTATATTTGTTCTAGTAAAATAGATAATGTTTTGATCTGTATTGGCAATATTATTTTGTTATTAGAACTATGTAAAATAATCCAGGGTTAAGTCAAACAATTAATTCAATTCTAAAATTTGGTTTGATCGGGCCTAATTACAAAGCTATATTATATTTTGTGGCAATCAATTTAATTTGGATAGATACATACATGTATAATAAAACCGAGCTAAAAAAAATCACATATCTAATATATTAAATAAACTCTAATAATATAAGACGTACGTAGTTTGATTTCATGAATTAATTATATATAAGAAAATTATACTAATTAACAATACTTCTAAAAGTACAAGAGGTGGTACTAATAGAGATTGGAGAATGATATATCCTTAATTATTGGAAAAATAATATATAGTAATATATAGATGCATGCATGTTAGAATTGAAGTGGAAATTAATTAATCTTGATCTTAATCCTCCTGCAGTTTGGGAAATACAGAATTAGGAATAACATCCTGCAAGAGACCACAGTCAGAAAATAGTTGATCATCATTATAATGATGATACATATTCGTGTTGCTTTTGCTTGTACCACCACCGCCGCTAGCGCTGCCATGATTATTAGTGTAGGGATATTGATGAGGCACTTGAAGCTGTAAGAGTTGTTGAGAGAAGCTACTTTGACCTAATTCCAGTACTACTTGTGGTGGTGGTAGTGGTGGTTGTGGTTGCGGACTACTTAGCATCATAGGGGCAAACATTGATCCGGCAGCCACGTTGCCACGGAGAGTCGAAGGTAGGTGGTGGTTGTGTTGTCCTTCGTAGGTGGTGATTACAATTGAAGGGTCTTGAAATGATCTCTCAAGCCTTTTCTTCACCGGGCATTTTTGAGTTGTGCACCTGTAGTAGCTCCTGCATCCATATATATATTTTAATTCTGAAATAGATTTACTACTAGTTTAGTTATTATATGATCGACGACTAAATAAAGTGAAACAAATTACCAGTAAAAATGTGAGAATAATTGAAGCTTTAGGAAAGAAATAGTACTAGGTGTGCCAAACTGAATTAGGGCTACAACTTTCACCAAAATGAATTACTATTAGTTAAGTTTTGCTTCAATTTGGAACACTAGTAGCACTAAAAAAGTGAATACTAACATGTGATTTTGTGATTAGACGACGAGCGTTCACACAATTTGTGTTCATACTAGCTACAAGAATTTAACACAACAATTTTATCATCCCTTGTTTAGTAATATATATGTATCACAGCAATTTCTTATAATAAGCACATAATATATATATATATATATATATATATGACATGACATTAAGAAGCAATATATATTTAAAATGAGGCTTAGATATATACCTTAATTTATTAATCTGTAATTACAAAAAAAAATAAAAAAAAGTTTCGATTTTGTGATCAGTACTGTCCACACAAGGGTACGGTTGTGTTCAAACTAAAGAATTTTATTTACACTAAAAAAAAGAATATGGTAAAACTTATAACTAATAATTGACCCAATTAGTTTGACTAGCTAGCTTTCCATGATTTCTGTGTTTTATTACAAGATATGTTCATACTAGCTAGACACATTCAAATTTAATCACGTACGTAATGATTTAACTAATTGAAGAAATAATTAATGTAAAAATATATAATGAAAATATATCTATATATATATGTATATATATTAACCTTGGGTAAGGGCTGTTCTTGACTGCTTTCTGTCCATATTTTCTCCATCTAAATCCATCTTCTAGATGATCAACTTCACTCTTAGTCAAGAAAGCAAATCTCGGTTGCTTTTCGTTCTTGATCTCTCCTTTCTTCTTCTTCCCTTTAGTACCACTTCATTTTGAATTTTCAAAAAAAATTAAAAAATTATGATCACAATTAATCTTAATTAATTAAAGTTCAACTAGAATTAATAACCATATATATATATAGTATAATAAAATTAAAACAATTAATATTAATTAAGGCAAATTTAATTTACTCTTTCTTTGTGCTTTCCTCTCCAAGTATATTGTTTGGGTACTGATCATGATCCCCTGCAGCCGCCTCGGTCGAGGAGGAGGACATAGGCGTAGAAACTGCAGCCTCTACCACGACTAAGGTATGATCATCGGAGGATCCATGCACTGGCACAAGTACATCCGTGAAGTTGTAGTATGAATTTGGATCAAACATTTGGTCATGATGATCATTAATTAATGGCTGTTGGTAGTAAAATTCTTTCAATTCGTCTTCAGACATATATATGTTCTAAGGTTTAATTAGTTTACAAAAAAGAAAGGAAGAGAACTAGAGAGATGTGGAGAAGAATTAATGACAAGGGCTTGCTTGGTTTGGTTTGATATTTATATATAATGACTCTAATTTTGAATAAGATTTTCATTTTCATATTTTTTTTTGTTATTAAATTTATATTATATATTCAGGTGGAAGAATATTATCGAGATTAAAAATACCTTATATGGATTGAATATTGAGCTAGCTAGCTTTTGAGATTGGGAAAATTCTTGTCCAAGCCTGATTTGGCCAAACCTATCCAACCACCAAGCAAGTGTATTGCACTTGCTTTGTGATTGGTCACTCTCCTGGGAGTTACATCCAATCCCAAAGCAAGTGTATTGCACTTGCCCTGTAATTACTTTGGGTTCGGCCAAACCAGGTGTGGGTAAGAATTTCCCGTGAGATTGACTAGTTAGACTCAAACAAGTTTATGTGAATTTAGCATATATATAATGTCTATTTCTATTTGGAATACTTTTTGTCTCAATTAATATATTTGGGTATGTGGGAGGCTTAGGTATATGAATATTGTATTGATAATATCACAAATTTCTCTAAAACTATAAACAAATCTTTTCTTTTTAGATAAATGAAAATCGATAATATTTCAAATTCTATTCAAATTTTTAAAATTAATCTCTAAATTAAGCACCGAATCAAATGAACTATTCAATTGTATTTAGCAAAATTTAAATTTAAAGGTGTAAACTTTTTATTTTTCCTTGCACGTACGAAACCCAGTGTTGTTAAAACCGGACCGGACCGGTCGGTTCGACCGGTTCGACCGCGAACCGGAATCTGGTCCGGTCCGGTTAATTGGCTGGTTTTAACGGTTCGATCAGCGGTTCGTCCGGTTCGACCAGTAAAACCACTAAACCAGTAGGCTTATCGGTTCGCTCTTCGGTCCGGTTTTAAAAACATTGACTAAACCTAGTGGAAATTTCCCAAGCTCCCTCCATTCACATTCATTCAAAAAAGAAAATCGATCACAGAACCAAAGTATTTATGGTATACTTACTATAAATATAAATATGTGATGCAAAATCTTAACCTCAACGGAGCTAGCTAACAAAAGTCAACGTTCAGGAGTATTGTTGCTCTATTAAGCGGTCAATGTTCAAAAAAATGGGCTATTATATGGGACTGGGGCACATGTCCCCATTGGTGCACCTCGCAATTGATGACCGTATCCAACACGTGGTTAGTGCTCACTGGTTAACCCCCAGCGCTGTCGATCTTGGCATTTTTGTTAATTTGAAAAAAGTATAGGGGAGCTTATGTCTTTTACTAAAACTATCACATACATTATTACAAGACAAATAAATTTGCTTGTCTTATTCTTCTACCTACCATTGGAAATTTATTAATTTTCGTTGAACCCGGCGAAGTGATATTATTTATCATACTATTCATTCAAAATCAAAAGAGAAAAAGGTACACCATCCGTTTCTTCTAAATTTGTCGCTTTGACAAATAAAAAGAAAAAAATTGTTTACTTTTATTTGTTATTTTAGAATTTCAATGTAAAATTTATTTTTTTTTTCAAAAATTCAGGTCATTTATAGGATACCTTTATATGTGTGAAAACATGTAAAACGAAGAAAATTTGATACAAAAATTATGCTGAATTACAGGATTAGGCACGCAATCAAAATCTGTTTGCCCGCTTGTATAAGAACCAACTAGAGGTATTATTTGTGTTCAATTTAGTATTAATTAACAACCTAAACATGAACAACATTTACTAGTATAAAACAATAAATTACAATGTTTAAACATCAAATTTAAACAATGTTTTGACATAATTAATTCAGCTCTTTTGCCACACTTATTGGTTAAGAAAATCGAGATAGTATAAAACAATAAATTACAACTATGGATGTATGAAAACATACGGGATTGCTTGAGAACTACGACTTTCAGAAGGGTGAATACATATATTATGTAAAAAGTATGATATTATTGACCTCAATTGCACCCATTATATGTGACATAAAGTATATGTGGTGTTTGGTATTAATTGTACATTATATTACCTATTGGAAGTCCTAATCAGTGCAAAAGAGGACAAGTTTATTATTTAATTAGGTGTGAATTAATACCTAATTAAAAGAAAGAATCTTTGAGATATTGACATATCAATTTCATAATCAAAAACTCAATATAATTTAGTCTGATCAAATTATTATTTCTGAGAAAAAGGGGTCCTTTCCAAGGTCTACAATGTTTTAGTTTGATGAGGATAGGATAGTCATTAAGTCACCTCAAGACCAATTCAAAGGTCTCAATTTGCAAAAAGATGATACTTTAGTTTGAAATTTAATTAATTGTGAAACATCACTAATTAAATATATATGCTCATTAAAAAATGTAGACTTTATAACATTGCAACTTTGTAATTAAGTCGGCAATTAGGATTATAAACTTTGATATGTCAAAGAGTGAGAATAATTAAGCATGCATATCATTTTATCATGTACTAAATATTAAATGTTTCTTTTCCTTACTGGCTTAGATTTTAGATGAGTTGAATATTAATTATCTATATTATATAAAAATAAAAGTCATGTCATGCTACATCATTTTTTTATTTTAACCTCAACAATTAAAGTTATCTAATTATGTAGCTTTTTAAACTCCTCCACTTATCTCATTATATTCATTAATAAAAGTTACTTTTCAGTTTTTCATGGGATCAATTCCAAATATATATCTTTATTTTTTGTGCTTAAAAAAATATTCGCATGCAGGGACACGTGCTGAATATTACTAATAATAGTAAATTCAGCTCGAAAAATAGGTCTTGTATATGTTTGAATTTCTTTACCACACATTTCTAAATTTCAAGTATCATAGTTTAGTAAAATATATATTATCTACAAATGATCAGAGGTATGTGCTAATACCAACAGGTGATTGGTCTAGTGGAAGGGACTAGTCACTACAAAGTAGCGGATTCAGGTTCGAATCCCTGTTGGGAGAGGTTCCCACTTTATGTGCCCGACGCGCCTCGAAAGGGATTAAACCCTTGGGAAACCAAAAAAAAAAAAGAGGTATGTGCTAATTAAATCATTAAATATCATGAGTCTTTTTTGTCCAACGACTTAAACTTTTAAATGAGTTGGATAATATTCAATATGTCATATGAAAATAATTATAGAAACTTAACGGAATTTCGAAAGGAAAATAGTTAACATAACTTAATTTTATACGTTTATTTGTAAATTTTAGTTCATGCTCAACCAGTCAGTAATCCCAATCATTGTGTCATCTACTCCCTCCAACTTGGTTGAAATATTATTTGAATTATTAAAAAAAACCAAAATAATTTGAAATAGTTAAAATTTCAATTTTGAACAACATTTTATATGTATACTGTGCTACATGATTGAATAAAACAACTAATTAGTCGATTTAAGTAACTTAAAATGTGAAAGGTCATCTTGTCTGATATCATCGCGGTGAACGTCTTGACCAGTTGTGATATAAATTAAGAAGCATTTTTTATACCAACTTATTAATTTGTGGAAACAAAATAATGAATGTACTATGTACTATACTGTGCTCCATGTAATGTTGACTCAAGTGACAAACTTGCATTGTGATTGTGTTGAGAAAATTAAAACACAGTTATGTGTTTTCAACGTTAAGATAATTAAGATAATATATAAAAGCAAATAACGATGTAGAGCCATGAATAATTAAGTATATAGTATAAAGTTAATTATTTTAAATTTCACAAGTTAATATATTGAGATACAAAATATATATTACCTAAAATTATGTAAATATGTTATTTATTTAGACGAAAAAAGAAGCTCATTCATACATACATTTCAACATTAATAATTCTGTCAGTTCTCTGAGGCGTTGGTCTACCATCCTTTTTTATGGCAAGAAATATGATGAAATTAATGGTTTAAATCAATTGAAACTTAAAACTAATTAAAGAGGGCAAAGTGGATTAATTTATATTATAGCAAACTTTATTAGAATGAATAGTATGCAATCTTTAGCTAAAAGGTGTTAAAAAATTGAATTATATACTGTATTATAGAATAGAGAGTTTGACGGAGTCCTGCCGCAATTATCTGTTCTATTGTCATACTAATTATTGTGTGCTATCTTTTCAGTCGTACGTGGTGTTTGTTCGTCAGTCAACCTCATTGAAAGTTGAAACTTTTCATCTCATCGAATCAAATACCTTTTTCATTCCATTTATTTTGTTTTTTCTGGCACGATAATTAATAAATAATTTAATTAATACTTCTCATTACTGAGTTTATAATATCATATGACATTATATATATATTAATAATTTAAAATTTTAATATAAATATATAATAAATATGAATAATTTAATATAATTAATCACTTAAAAAATTAAAAAACTTTGATACTGTAACAAAATGAGCAATATTTATTACTTTGAGTAAGTCATACTCATTTGGTATCATTTTCTTTTGCTTCCCTTCTTTTATGCAGATTCTGAGATAAAATTAAAATCATTTACTAGATATTTTATATTTTGATTCTAAAAATAGCCATTATAACCTGTGAAATCATATCACTGAGTTGTATAAAAGTTTAAACTAAAAAAATACGTTTTAGAATGTACGTCAAAGAAAATAATTTTTTTCGTACTGTATATACAAAGATCTAGATAAAGGAACGAAATAGTAGAATATAGTTGTGATTAAAGGAAATCAAGCCTAATAATTATAAATCAAATGAATCTTTTTATATAAGACTACTTTAAACCAACATATTATACATAGAAAGTGTTACTTGACATAAAAAGTAATCAGACTACGTTTAATTGTCTCTCTATTTATTTGAAGAGGCTACATTAATTAATAGGAGTATTTGCAATGGAAAGTAGACAAGACTTGACTCGGTCCATCTATTCCAACTTGATTGAACTAAAAGCAATCCCAAAATCCAAATGAATTCAGTTTAATTATGAGTAAAAGAAAAACTGCAAAAGTTAGAGCATTCAAAGTCATGGTGCAAGTTATCAATTGTGCCAAAAAGGTGAAGTTGATTTGTATGTTGTCCATGACTTTCTTCTTATAATTTAATACAAAATCTAATCGGCTAAAGAATAATTTAATTAATAAAACAATTGTGGAGATGAAAGAAAGAAAGACAATAATTAGAGTTGTTATGGGAGCAAGAATTGTTTAGCACAATTTCTAGTCTTCATAACAAGTTACAGTTGTCAATCTTGTGATCATCGAGTGGGATTCAAGATTTGGATTTTTTTTAGTAATCGCACTTTTTTTCTTCTTATGGGTCAATTTTTACACATTCGTTCCTCTTAAAGTTTTCGTAGCAAATGCGTATCTCTTATTAATGTAGTATAAGATACATGTCTCTCTAAACCATGTATTTTTGCATTACTTGGAGGGCATTTGTGTCCATTCACTATATTTAAAAACATCTTATTTTATATAACAATATATGTTATTACACCTTAGTCCCTCTTAACCATGTATTTTTTGCAGTAAACGTTCCGAAAAAATAAACTGAAAAAAATACATGTTTAATAGGGACTAAATTGAAATAACCGATAGTTTTATATAAAATAAGATTTTTTTAATATTAGGTGAATGCACAAAAATGTCCTTCAAATAATGTACGTGTTTTGCGCATGAAGCCGTCTTCGTTGTGTAATAGTAAAAAAAAATTAAAAGGGACGAACGAATTACACTACATTGATAAGAGGGATGTATTTGCTATGAAAATTTTTAAGGGACGAATAGATTGATAAAAGGGACGAACGAATTACACTACATTGATAAAAGGCCCATAAACTGTTATCTTTTTTTACAAAAGTATAATATTTCTAATACATCGTTATGATATTTTTATAATACAATATTTCATATGCAGAATATATTGCTGGGTTGATTAGATCATTTAGATGCATAGATGATAGAACCAGTCATTAATTGCTGACATGGAGGGAACCACGCCAGGAGAGTTGGATTACTTACTTAATTACTTTATTTATATTTAATAATTACTTTTACAAATATATGTAAAAATTCCAAGCAGCTTGAGCTAAATTCGTGTTTGAGCTAAATGGGTAACTTAAATAAGATCTTCGTTTCAACTTTCGCTTATAGAAAACTTATAACGTCAATATTTTCTCAATTCACATGTCCCCTAATTTTGTGATAAAAAAAGAGTTAGTATGTAAACTAAGAAATTAAAATTTTGAGCTAAAAGTTTCTATATTAATAACTCAAGATTTGTAGCCAGATTTGTAGCCCCTCTGCAAGATAACTCATCTCACATAAACATAAATTCAAATATAGTCTAAAACAGAACTCATTAGCAATTGAAAATGTGTACCTCCTCCCGCACTAGGACAGGCTCGTCTTTCGCCACAAAAAAAGCCTTAAGATTTGGAGGCATCTAAATCAGACCAGTCGATGTTGTATCAGTATTCGTGAGTTATAAGTTAAAAGTATATGTAACTCAAGAAGCATTTAACCGCCTTTTCTTGTGTTTCATTACCTCGTATCTGAACTCAGTGACAACATAATTGATTTGTAGAGTTCCATTGACGAATTCAGTCATCCTAATTCAATGATGAGTTTCCATAAGATCGGCTAGAGTTATCTTTCCACAGTTGCCTGGATCAAGACGTTCAAACTGTTTGCATATCACCAAAATGTCTTTTTCTGAAACTTTACCCATTTCCTTCAGCTTGTATATTACAAACTCTGGCTTCCTGCACATCATAATATGGCAAAAGAACCAAAAAAATAATAATCAGAAAACAGCAAAGTATTGTTCCAATCAGTATCCAGGTAATTTTTATGCGATCACAGTTAGAATGCATTTGTAATCCCACAGGACTGGAAACCCAACACTCTTAGTCCCATGATTCTAAAATATCATTTTTCGTCCCAATCTTTTAACAAAAATTACACATTCCATCATCTCCCTCCTTTCCTCCAAAAGTGCAAAATAGAGACAATCTAATGGGACCAAAAGTGCAAAACATAAATTGTCACGTGGAAA
The DNA here is from genome assembly GCA_038501285.1 of Penstemon eatonii. Classification (NCBI taxonomy): domain Eukaryota; kingdom Viridiplantae; phylum Streptophyta; class Magnoliopsida; order Lamiales; family Plantaginaceae; genus Penstemon; species Penstemon eatonii. Next base: position 66,008,936 of record CM076708.1, on the reverse strand, counting down.
CCAAAACTGCAAAAAATGTATGGAAAGGGCTGAAAGTGCAATATTTACTAATAGTTGGACAGCGGGACAAATAGTGTTACAGTGTTCGATCTTATTAATAGGACTAAAGATGCAATTTTGCCAGTTAAAAATACCCATGAGGCTGTGACTGGTGCGTTAAATACAAGCCCTTCACTTGAAAATGAATTAGAAATAAACATTAATGAAAAGTTCTCAAAAACAAGAATATCGGTATGTAAGGATACATGAATCAAGAATCTTTATGAAGATGGACAATAACACTGTTGGGGTAAAGATAATACCATAATCATTATAAAGAAACATGAAGAGGGAATCCCATAGAGAATATAAGGATATGTTTGTGAGTTTTTATTTCCATATTCACACACAAAAACACATATTGTGGTGAGTTAACTTGTTATGTAAATAAATGGATTAACATCACACCAAAGCTATTTCATGAAATTGCAAGAATTTTGGAGGTTAAATGTATATGCAGCATCTAAACTCTTACCTCGTAAATATCCTAAACTATATTTAACCAACAAGACATACATTGTATTTAATATGATCAAAGGTGTGACAAACTTATAAGCCCATGACAAACCATAGAATATCTCATTTATATATATTAAAATAAATAACAACTGGACTAAAATGATGAAAGATAAAAGAGCTTACGTGACAAATCCATTGTTATCAATATCCGCAGCAAGAAACTGAGCAACAGTCATATCTTGGCCAAGCACCCACTTAGCCATCCTCCTGTGCCTCTTATCAACTCTTGCCTCAGTCAAGTAAAGAAAAGCTCTAGCAACCGCAAGTGTAGACACAAGCAACCAAATCGAAGCAAAAATCCGACCTTCCAAAGAATTAAAAGCCCTATCACCATATCCAACAGTAGTCACAGACATAACCGATAAATAAAACGAGTCCAACCAATTCAACTTCTCAACAAAATGCATAACCGCGACCCCGATTCCAATACATAAAATCACAACCCCTAAAGCCAAAGCAACCTTCATCCTTATCCTCATCCTCCCCTTCTTCACATCAACTATATAAGACCTAGGTCCACGAGCATCTCGACTCTTAATAGTCCTCAAAAGATAATTCTCTTGCAAATCAAGCATATAACTAACCATCCCAGATAACAAAATGTCAATAAATCCAAATCCCACAAGCACAAATGTGATGGAAAACAATTTAGTTGCAGTACTATCAGGAGTTATATCACCATACCCTATTGTACACATAGTTACAATACAAAAATACAAAGCATCAACTACAGGGTGTGTCTCTTTTGCCCTGAAATTATCCCTATTCAAAGAGTATATGACCACACCTAAACTCAAATACATAATCAATAAAAAAACACCCTGTCGTAAAATCGATAGTTTACCAGATTGGGGTGGCTTTGAATCATTGAAATGATCAATTTCATTGATGGTAGCCATTGCAGGTGCAGTTTTGGACCTGTGGAGATTGGATTTGGAGGCGGGATAATCGGTGTCGATTAACGATGATTGCTGGTTTTCTGATGAGTCAAGATTAGACCTATTTGAGTCAAGATTGAGTCTTTCTGTATCAAGAAAATTGGGTATTGGTGTTGAAGGGTGGGGTAAGTCTAAGGCATCAAAAAGGTTAGAAGGTGATGATGAAGGGGAGCCGAATATTAACATGTCTTTGAGTTCTTTAGATGGAATGGTGATTTCATTGTGTTCAGGTAAAAGGCGGAGTGGCGGTGGTGAGGGGTGGGGTCTTCGGGGGCTGATGTAAGAGAGGAGTGGCTCGTTTTCCATGCTTACCCCAAGATTTTTTCTCAATGGCAATGGCAATGGCTATGGCTATGGCAATTGCATTGGCGGTTTCTTTTTTATTAGTCTGATGGTGATGGCGTCGTTTGAGGATCTTCTCTTCTACCCTTGGAGAAGAGAAGAAATTAACGGAACAGAGAAGACAAGTGTTGGAGCCTTGGGGAGTTTTGCGTGTTTGGATATTTTTTTTTTCTTTTTTTTGGAAATGAGATAGTAAAATTAGAGAGATTTTTACCCAAATCGGGTTTGGTCAAACCCAAAGTAACTAAAAAACAAGTGCAATATTCTTGTTTGGTGGTTGGATGAGTTTGGTCAAACCAAGCTTGGACAAGAATTTTCGGTAAAATTATAAGTCTCATTGTCGAGAGGCAATTTCGTTTTTTTTTTTTTTTTTTTTGTAATTACTTACTTATATACTATTAATAAATTAATATTACATATACCAGTAGTAGACTAATTGGTAATTACTCTCTCACTAATCATTATAAACCAAACTTTCAAGTTTTCGAGAACATGCAGAATAAAAACAAAACTTATACTATGATGATTAATAGCTGTTGAGGCTACCTAACACATTTTACAATTTTCATTGATTTGTTTTATGGGTTTGATATTGTAATTACGTTTATTTTTCTAAATGAATTGAATTGAGAAAGATCTTAATAAAAAAACCTAATCAAGTCCGATTAGTTTCAACTTTCATACTTTTATGTATGTTTTGTTATATTTTAAATTGTCATGTAATCAGATATACTTTCAATCTTGATTAATTATACTTAACTAGTCAACCTAAATATATTTTAAGGATAAAGTTGGACTAATATATCAAAAAGGTTAGTTTAAAAAGATATTTTTATATTGTAATTTTCTATTGAGATTGAGGCATAACAAGTGAACTGCCTAATCTATGAGAAATTATATAAGTATTACAAAGTCATGTATTCTGTATTCTTCTTCTTTTTTTTTTTTTTTTTTTTTTTTTTTTTTTTTTTGCCATGAGAAATATTATTGCATGGTAACCATCATTGGATTCCTCCGAATAGAAAAATAATAATCACATATTGATATTCTTACTAATTTATAACATATTTAAGGTCCACAATTGATGGTATTAGATTTTCTTACTAGTTTAACAAAGCAAGCAATCTATTATTATCTGACCCCCAGAAAAGAAGGAAGTCAAGAATCCAAGTGGCGGCCGCAAAACAATTTTATAGTATAGTTTATTTCCTGGGATAGAGACGTTAAAAATTAAGGAGCATTTCATTGCGAGAGGAAAATATAATCAAACCTTTGATCTAATCGTTGATTCAAAATTACCAACATCATATAATTATGAGATAGTAATCTGAATGATAAGCCTACATGCAAAATTATCCATGCTCAATCACTCAACTCAATACACTGGCTCAATCAATTAGGTTCTTTATCACACACTGAAAACTAAAACAATCCACAGACTATATCATACACGATAAGATGAATGGGTAATGTAATTTTAAAGAAGTTCCGCTAAGATAAATCCAAAGGAACACAAATCTTCGAAAGTTGACTTAGAACAAATCATACACTGCGCCAGACAAAGGTGAGGCAGATAACTGAAATAAGCTAATCATCGTCAAGAACACTCTGGCGCCTCTTGATCTGAGAAGTAACAACATTTCAATCAACAGTTAGCAAAGGCAAAACTGAATAATTCACTAGAGAAAAAAGACGGCAATTGATCTTTGCTACTTACTGTTACTTTGGTTTCTTTAGTTGTTTGAGTATTGATTTGTTCAAGCAATGATATAAGTCGATCCTCAGATACCTACATCAACCCAAAAATTTAAATGCTTATAAACCGATTAAGTCATTTCTGCACAAAGTTCTTTGAAAATTATGCAGAGGGGTCCTAAATAACGAAGCATCAGAAGTTGTTAAATAACAGTGAGCTACCTTCTCAACAATCTGTCCTGTTTGAGCAGCTCTTATTATAACATCTTCAACGCCTCTGGCCTTTTCAGGTTTAACCAGTGCAATTCTAGCAACTACATACAATATCACAGGGGGTCAAGGATAAATGATACACGTGATTGGCACATAACAATTTACAATTTCTGAAAACCATAGACGTGACAACATATCATATAGTGAATTCCTTCATTCCCATTCTCACTCTCTCTTTCCACACTCGACATTACTCAAATGAATATAGGACATTTTGTGCTTTGTACATTAACTATAAAATGACTAAACATATTCAGATACAGTAACAAAACAAATATCTCAGGTATTGATGAATCATGCATATGGGACAGATAGTCGATTAATACAACTTACCTCTTGCTCGTGCTTCTGCTGTCAAAAGCTGAGAAAGCATCAACTGTCTTTGTTCCTCCGCCTCCCTAAGTTAATTTCCCCAGTTTAGAAGAAAACATTAGCATTGCAGAGCAAAATTTTAACAAATAATGTATAAAAGACTGTTGACACAAAATAATGGCTAAACTAAATCAGAGCATAGATATACATTTTAGCTTCCTCCTGCGCTTTCTGTTGCCCAGGATTTTGATTGTTACCCTAAAAGTCAATTGTCGATACTAATGGTTAGAGGAGGCAGAATTTGAGCAAGAATACGCAATACTTAAAAAACAATAGTTACCATTCCACGTTGAGCCATTAGCTCCTGCATTCTTCTTTGCCTGATGGCCTCCAATTCCGGGTCCGCCTAGCATAAAACCAAACTAAATTATACCAAAAGTGAAGAAGTCAAAATTTGATAATAACTAAAATAAACTATACCAACCCAAATGATGTTCAAGAGAACAACTAAAAATCTATTTCTCCCATTACTCTCTGGCCTAATCTCGGCATAAAACCAACTGCAAGCTGCCAAGAATTCAATGGCTGAGACAGACCCCTGTTGTATTATCCTACTTCCTGCATTTTGTTGTCTTATATATTTAGCAATCTTTTATCGTTCTCTTCTTTTAAGGCCCGCTGCGGGAGCAGAGGGAATTGTTCATGTCGTCGTTAACTATTTTAGCATTGTAATAAGTTGTTGATCATTGATAGCAAAGAGCCTTAGCAATCCACATGTTAGCAGAATTTGCTCTCAAACAGGTAGGAATTATAATTTCATGTGTAGACCAAGTAGAAGTAAAAACAAGACATTTTTATCAGCTAATCAAATCCTATCTAGTTAAGTCCAACAAGATTGCTTTAATTTGTCTGTATTATTGGACATATATGAACCCGTGACAAGCATATACCACAACGACTAGCTTACATACTTTTTCATTAGTTTCTCAAGGTAGCAGTCCAGCATCTTCTGTTTTGATGACATGGGAAAAATAGTTCGAAGCTAAGTCGATTGGTTTCATACTAATCTTACATTTACATAGTTCCACAACTATGAATCGAACCCGTGACAAGCATATACCACAACGATTAGCTTACGTACTTTTTTATTAGTTTCTCAAGGTAGCAGTCCAGCATCTTCGGTTTTGATGACATGGGAAAAATAGTTCGAAGCTAAGTCGATTGGTTTCATACTGATCTTACATAGTTCCACAACTATGAATCGAAGTGCAACCATATTTCACAATGCTTAGGCAAACTGATCCAACCCCTAATACAAATGCCTTGGTTACTGGATAAACTGGTCAATATACAGCTAATTTCAAACAACCATAAAGTAAAAAGTTACAGAGACAAGTCTAGGAACCAGAATTTTGTATTTTCCATCACAAGCTCTTTCAATCTATTACATATCTGTCCTTCATGATTTGTATTCTTGTCTTTTAATATGTAAAAGCATGCAAAACTGTAACTTTCAAGTCTCACAATAGCATGAAAATGCCTGATAGATTTTCCGTTCTCAGGATTGGATTTAATTAATAGCAACATAAAAACAAGTCAAAGATGCAACAACTTCAGTAGCCGAAACGGCAATCAGTTAAAATCTATGACAGGACACCTCAAGCACATCTACCTTATTGTAGCACATACCAGAAGAAGTATATGAAACGTGCTAAGATTAGCCCTACTTGTTCCGAAATTACATCAGCCCCAACACTGAAAACAATAACCTAACCTTTAAATGGATCACAAAGCAAAGAAAAAGAGGATGATAATAATCCATATTCATGACAACCCAATTTTAACCTAAACACATAAGGCTAAGGGCTTTATTCCCAACGTGAAACAGTTTCTTTAACCTGGCGGATTAATTTCAACAACCCTAATTTCTTCAATTAGAACTATATCAACATAGATAAAGTTCGGGAAAATAGAAACACCAAAGTACTAGCAAACTCGGCTGAATCTTAATTCAGATGAATCGAAAAATCAACATATACGTAAAGCAAAAAGGAATTGCTTACCATTGTTCCTGAGATTGGAAGTTCAATTGAGTGCTTAAAATCTGTTAATAAATGGAAGATGTTTTAGATTCTGATTTTGTACTAAATAACAACCACGGCCCCGCACTTGCGTTCAAAGGACGCGTTGGATCTGGGATGCGAATATTTTTCTGACCCGAACCCGGTCACATGACGGGTCGATAAATAATTACTCACGAATTTATATTCTTAAAATTTTCGTATTTCTAAATTTCAAAAATCACCAATAAGCCCCATTTTTTCTATTTTTTTTTTGTTTCCCAATGATTTAATCATTTTCGAAGGAACCTGAACTTGATATTTTGTAGTGATTAGTTTCTTTCATTAGACCGATCACATGTTAGTTCCCTCAATTATTCTGTAAATGCCATTATCATAATTAAAAGTACAAACTCTCATATATGTCTTAAATAATATTTTACTATCGAATAAAGCAGGTTTAAATAATATCCAAAAGTACTAATTAAGAAGTCAAACCAGGTTAACTTTCCTTTTAATATTTAGCTTTGTGTCAATGAAGTGAATTTAATTTTAACTGAATAGAACAGTATATATTTTAAGGTTAATTCAATTTTTAAATTAAAATAGCATTCAAATTTCATTCAAATTTGGAAGAACACTGCTCGAATGAAGTTAATCAAATCGAGCTAAAATTCACTTTATAATTTTGTCTTATTAAAACAAGTTCGAAATAAATTTTAAAAGTTATCAAATGGTAAATATCATACAAATTATATGACTAATAAAAGTTTTATAAAAAAAAAAGAAGAAGCAGTAACTTTATCTGATTTCTTTTTTTTAGGGGAACTTTATCTGATTTCACTACTATCAAAACTTAAATTACTTATTTTTGCCAATAGAAAAAATAACTTGATTGATCATTCAAGAGTAAAACATGAGTTTATCTAGGCCAAAACCCAACAAATCAAACCAAAATCCATTATTTGTCTGATTTTGAATCTATTATGTTCGGTACATATCAGACAATAAAATATCATTTGTATCAAGTTTCAATGGTCAAAGTGTCAAATGCAATAAATAAAGTGAAACAAATTCGATCTAATTTATTTTACATAATTATATGTTGATCAAATTTATATCAACCTCCTTACATTAATAGGTTTTTCACAAATTTTCAAGATTTTATTTTTTGGTACAAACTCTCGGGTATTATATTTGATAATATGATATATGTTACACATCCAACAACAAAACCCACATTTCACATTATCTTTTAAATTGATTTACATTTAAAAAAAAAAATCTAAAGAGTTGCATTAAACAAAAAATATCACACATGTAAAAATCTTGAAAATATCCGACTATGTTCACAATATAAAAGAATATGGTCTCATATTCCTCAATGAACAAGAAGTTAGGCCATTTCTAATGATTTTGTCAGGCTAGCCCTCGAGGTAACTCTCGAGCCTCCTGGGCTCTGGCTGGTCATCTCTAATGATTGGACTCCTAACCTCAATTTCTTTCAATTTAATTTCTTCTCAACTCTCACCATTATAATAATAATTTTAATACTGATATAATTAATATTATTATTATTATAATAATAGAATAATAGAATTAATTTAAACTATTATAATAATAATATCAAAACCCGAAGTATAACATTAAATAAACGGCACACTTGAAACAAGACGAATGTTAAAACAAGCACGCATTTTCAAGTAATTCTAATTCTAATTTAAGAGGAAATTTTAATTTTATTCTTATATAATCATTGATAATTAGAATTGTAATTAAAATCAATTAAGATTAATATTTTAATTTAATTCTAATTAACAAAAAATCTAAGAAATTATATTAAATAATTCAATTCTAGAAATTTAATTTAATTTAGGTGAAAAAATAATTAATTACAGTTCTTTAACATAAATGAATAAAACAAATTTTAACTACAAATTCTTTAATTCTTTAAATAATTATTTACAAATTTAAATTATAATTTTCAAATTAAAGAATTACAATTAACTTAACAAAATTACAATTATACACTACTTAACAATTACGAAAAAAAATCACCCAGATAACGCCACCTGACTTAAAGAGGGGAGAGTTAATTGCACTCGCCCCTCTCTCTTCTTCCTTCCTCAACGTGCGCCTGAGCTCCATAGCAGGCCGCTCGCGCCCCATCGCCCAGCCCTGTGCCGCCTCGCCCCGCTGCAGGAGATGACTTTCCACTCCCAGCCTGGCCCTCAAGCGCGCCTCGAGCCCGCCATTGGAGATGCCTTATGCTTACATTTTAGGAAAGTCAAACTCTGGCTTGACCAAATTCGCAAGTGTATTGCACTTACTTTATGATTGATCATTCTCTTGAAAGTAACATCAAATCCCAAAATAAATGTATTATACTTGTTATATAGTTACTTTGAACTTGACCAAACTCGGTATAGATAAAACTCGGTATGAATAAGAATTTTTGTAGCTTACATACAAAAGAGTCAACCTCAACCCCATGGAAAAAGTAATTCCCCAAATGCAGACACTAATACTAAATTATTACCACCTTTTTTGATAGATAATCTATTACCTCTAGATCTGCCGCAAACATTAAACTATTATGAAAGATCACTAGCAAATCCTCACACTCAACTCAAGTGTGAAATAAGTGAGAACAAATACCAATAGAATTTGACAGACAGAAAACAAGAAAGAGAATGGGATTCACAATGGGTCTAAACTTAGTCCTCTTAATAGCAATGGTGGCCACCAACATCCTCTCCCTCTACCACCTCTCCTCCACCCTCCAATCCCACCCCACCACCACCACCCCTCCCCCCATCCCCGACCACCTCCTCCACCAACTCTCCACCATACGCGCCACCATCTCCCACCTCACCTCTCTCCAACCCCCCACCAAGAAAACCCCCACAACCCACACCCCCACACCCTCCGATCTCCTCCTCTACACTCACATCTCCCCCATAGCTTCCTCTTGCAAAGACAACCCACTACTCCTCCACCAATACATGAACTACACTCCCTTCGCGCTCTGCCCCAACGATTCCCCTTTGTCCGAAGATCTAATCCTCAGGGGCTGCCACCCCCTCCCCCGCCGCCGCTGCTTCTCAAGAACCCCGCCCACCCCACCCACCTCCCTCCCCACCGACCCATTCGCACCTTTCCCCGAAAAGACAACAGCTTTACTCACCCATTTCACTTGTAAGACCTTTTCCTGCTTCTCCAACTTAAAACCCGAAATGGGTTTCAACATGAAAGTCGAGAAATCGAGATTCTTGGACTACAAATCGGATCTGGATCTCCCAATTCCCCAATTTCTCCAACTAGCTAAATCTGCTAAAAGCGTTATTCGACTCGGGATCGATATCGGTGGTGGGACCGGTACTTTCGCAGCACAGATGAAGCTACAAAATGTGACTATTTTGACCACCACTATGGATTTGGGTGCACCGTATAATGAAGCGGTGGCGGTTAGGGGATTAATTCCCCTCCACGCCCCCCTGCAGCAGAGGCTGCCGGTGTTTGATGGGGTCGTGGATCTAGTGCGATGTGGGCACGCGGTGAACAGGTGGATTCCGATTACTGCGATGGAGTTCTTGTTTTTTGATGTTGATAGAGTGTTGAGGGGTGGAGGGTACTTTTTGATTGATCATTTTTTTAGTAAAAGGTCTGATCTTGAGAAGGTGTTTACGCCCTTGATTGGGAAGCTTGGGTACAAGAAAGTGAAGTGGGCTGTGGGCAATAAGAGTGATGCGAGTGGGTTGAAGAATGGGGAGGTTTATTTGACTGCCCTTTTGCAGAAGCCTTTGAGTCATTGAGAATTGATAGAGATCGATCAGATTACTACTCCATTTTCATTTTGAGGTAAATTTCAATTTCGTTTGTGTGATTTTGAATCATTCATAGATAGTTTTTATTGGATGAGATTCCCAATTATAAAAAATAAATTCCTACTACTTTGAGTTTGATTTGTAGAATTCAGATTCATCTACCTTTTTTTTTTTTTTTAATTATTCAATTAAGATTAACCTTGCATACAATTTATTTATTGAAATTCTGGTTCCTTGACTGCTTGTATACACTTACATACTTTACATGTATCTAGTATAGTATGCATTACATAACTAACTCCCTTTTCATCTCAACTTTTCACCCCTTATGGATTGCTACTAGCTCTCTTTGTAGGTATGAGGACAGTGTCGGATGAGAAACGCTGAACAGATTAGCAAAACATCTGCTTCAAGTTGTCAGTTTAGACTTATAAACTTCTTATGTGGAAGATTTGGAGGATAGCCATAGGTGTACTAGGAGAATGAATCATTTTATATTTCGCTAGGTATTTGCAGAATATGAGTTGCAACCATAATCGAAAATGTGCAATTCTATATTGGAAATGTTCATTTAATTAAATAGTCACCGAGTGAGAAAAGTGCCGGTGACAAATTTTTTACATTGTAACTTCCAACTGTCCCTCAATCAAATTGGCCACTCAACTTAAGTTTTTCAGTTTTATCAGTGGAAAAACAGCCTCAAAGTGAACAAAGAAGTAGAGAAAGGAAAAGAGACTCCTATCAATAGTTCCATAGTACCTGGCTTATGTATGAGATTTTAACTATTTGAAAGTAATTGCATAATTAATGTCAAAAATCAACTGGAAACAATACAACAATTGCATACTTGTACCATCTAATGTCAAACAATCGGTGGAGATCCTGCAAAATGCAGCTTAAACAAAACCGCATTTATATATATAAGGAGGCTTCACCTTCTTGATGAGATTACTGTATATAGTCGCCAAAATTGATTAAACACCCATGATGCAAATTCACTAGTGAAACTATCTAGAGAAATTGCATCGACCATATTCAACGTACTATTGATTCTAAAGAGACATAAAACATGGCAGGTTATTACTAATAACAATCTCACATGTAAAATGATCAAATCCACATGAAGTGATTAGTCGCTAACTTTTTGGTGTTATCCTAAGAAGGTGGTGCAGATTAAGTCCATTGATCTTGGCAGCAAGTATGAAATCATTCTCAGTCACTCCACCTACACAATAACCCAAAAAAAAGTTGCTCCAATCTCTCGAACAAAGATTCAAAACACAAAATGAACCAACTTTAATCCAAAGACCTATTACTTCAGTTAACTTACCAACTGCATGTGTCCATATGTCAATCTTTACATTGTTCCACCCAACAAGATGAAGATCTGGGTGATGGCCTGCACATAAAATCAAGAAGGATAAGAAGAGAAAAGAAAGTTTGAGGTCTGTTTAGATTGTTTTTGGTCTGGTTAGGAGGGTTGAAAGATTTTCCCTGGTTATGTACAAACCGATATCAAAAGTGTTTGGAGAAATTTCATATTATTATTGGTGTCTCATATTTCGATATAATCAACATGTTTTTTTTTTTTTAAATTGGTTTATGAAGTTCTATTTTTTCTTCCTTACTTTTTCTTCGTTTCGAATCAAAAAAATTGAGTAAATCAAAAAGCCAAAGGAGGTTCATGGCCAAGAGGAAAGATGCGCGAGGAACGGTGATTTTGGAATTTACCAATTGTATCTGAAACGGTGTTCAGATGGGATCAACAGGCATTTCGAGATATATTACTCAAAAGAACCGGCACAATACGCCAAATCGATTAGAACGAAGAAAAATTATGTCCCTATTGTTGGAGTTGGAAATGTGAAAATATAAAAGTTTTCGACTTTTGCATTTAGGAAAACACGCTCTAAAATTACTTTCAAGTTTGTAGTGCCAAATCAAGAAGAGAAATTCTATTCTCTAATCATGTCAAATGAATAAACTTAAAGAGAACAGAAAGTTAACTGAAAACCGAGAATTTTGGGTTGTTTTATGTAGAAGAATGAAGCAAACCATTACTTAAAGAGAAACAAAGAGGGGCCTAAGAGAAGAAAATAACTTTTTTTCCAGAAGACCAAATGAAGCAACCTAAAAAATCTAATACTTCAAGAAATTTCTCGGTTTTACGATGAGAGAAGTTGATGAATTACCTTCTGCTTCTGCTACATCAGCTACTAGCCTGAGAAATTCCATCCCCTTCACAAAAGTCTTAACTTTCCACGATCGATGCAGCTTTTGTGTACTGCCTTCCTTCACCAGATTCCATCCAGGAACCTGAAAGTATAATACTAATAACTAATACCACAAATTTTCATCATTAATCAAATACGAAAAAAGAAAAAGAAATATTCATGTACCTGTTGAATCAAAGCATTAGCTGCTTCCTCAGTCATAGGCTTCAGATCTTTTGAGCTGCATGGCACACAATTCTTGATTGACAAATCTATAAACAAAAAGAGCAACTGATTAAATGTGCAGAACCCAAACATCAGAGCAAGCACAAATAGTATACTAAAGAATTGAATTAGCTTTTGAAACTTCAAAAAGAAAGACGAGAGCACATTGCCAATAATAGTGGCAAAGAATTTGAATCAAGGCACTGCTATTTAATGAAAACTGATTGAAGAGAGAAGTTAATGTTGTTGAATCCACAGGCTTCTATTATCATTATTTGCAGGAGTACCCACCTTGGCCAGTACAAAAAGCCCTAAATTGATTAAGATTGCTTATATTTGATGAAAGTCCAACATGCCCCTGGTGGAGTATATCAGCTACAGCTACATGATGAGTAGTACTTGAGCTGTAAGTAATTACAAAATTTTCAAGACATGGAAAGTTACATTTCTAGACAAGGCAATATGATTTAGAGGGAATTTATTGTTCCACGAGTACTTAAATATGTGAGATCTTGGTCCTATTTAAGCCCGGAAATATGAAAAAAACCAAATTAAATCATACTATTTGATAATAGATGCTAATAGACAACAGTAATACCTTCCATCTCCACGGGCTCTGCAAAATCTCTGCAAGATTGAATTCAAATGAACATAAACACAATTAATTAATATACAACGACAGATATAATCCCAATCGAGGACAGACAGATGTGTATGAAGCGTACGTGGGCGCTGGAGAGAGAGTAGAGACGAGACTGAAGCGGTCGAAGAATCATCATTGTGTTCGAGTTGTCGGCTTTGCCCGTTTCTCTCTATCAAGAAAACAGACTCTTAAAACGCTACTTTAAAAACGCATATGTCGCTTTTTATCTATAGCATCCATATGGGCCCCAAGTATCGTCCAGAAATCCGGATTAATTATTTTCTCGAGTATTATTATTATTAATACATTCAAAAGGTTCGGTTAATTAATTCAATTTAACAACTTTACAGACTGCACAAAAACTATGTAATATGGTCAAATTGGATTTTTTTTTCTACTAGATTGTGTATTTATAACTCGAAACGAAGAGTGCAAAAATAATAGTTTTCCCTAATATGATGTCTACAATAAAATTTGATATCTATTTTTTTTAACGTTGGTAAAAAGTGCAAATACATATAAATAAATAATTTTAATCTATTCTTATACTCGTAAGAAGTGAAACTCATACTTCTCCATTTATTGACAATACACAGGTTAACATGCTCTATACTATTGCTAAGATGGACCATACCCTTTCTTATATGGAAAAAAATCAAAATTATAGAAATTTCATTTAAAATAACATATTTTTCTTAGTTTTTACCCTTTTTTCTTTTATTTTTTCAAATTAAGAAAATAAATCCCATAGAAATGTATTGGATAACCATCTTAATATTTTTCGTATGATTGAGTCCAATAGTGAATATAACCCAATTTATTTTTAAAACACCCAAACCTATCCATCCGAATTTCAATCTTATGGCGTGAGACATTCCAGAGTTTATAACTAAATTTATGTGGGCGTTGTTTGGGATTGTAAATCTCCAACATATGATGATTAGTAAGGTGCATCCATCCAAAATGAACACAGATTGTCATCCCCCAGATGAAACATATTACCCATGAACTTAACATTATTACATCATGGAATAACCAATAGGACAAATTATGCATAAAATTAGACAATCCCTTTGTCTTTCCCTACCTTACACAAAAGAAAAATGATATTTTATTTGGAGAAGATGTTGGTGCATACCCGCTTTCATGCCTCAACGGATAAGAACATAGTCAGCGTCTTCCGTGAACCTGTCACCAGCTGTTGGGGGCAAGTTATGTCGAGCTGGCTTATGGACTTGGGAGTGAGTTTCTGCCTCGTGCTGGAACATCCTCACCAGTTCATCCAATTCCAATTTCCTCACTTCAACTTGCTCATCCCTTACAGGTTTTTTCAACCCAAGGTAGATTAACCCAACAGCAATGAGCACCATACCTACGAAGAACAGAAGTGCAGCAAAAAGGCCAAAGGCGTATGGTGTGTTTGTTGCGCCAGGTATCCCATCTACATTGATTCCAAACAGCCCCGTGATTATGGAAAGAACAAGCCCACATCCTCCAAATACGGTTAAGTTATGAGTAACGGTAAGGCTTCTGTCCTGTAATTTTGAAAAAGAAAAATTCCACCATAGGAGATTTAGAAAGTCAAACTCTTGAATCACTGCAAATCATTATGCAATAACTTAATCTGCTGCACATAACATGATATTTCAATGCAAAAACAATATTAGTCCCACAGAATTTGACCAGTAGCAATTCCATCCCGGGCTTTATAAAAATTGCATTTCAAACCCAATATTTTAATATATTTTGCACTTTTGGTCCTATTGTCCCCATTCTCATCCAATTTTTGCACGTTTAGTCCCATGGAATAGTCTATGTTTTGCACTGTTGATCCTACAAGACTGTCTGAGTATTGTTCTATTGGTCCCAAATCGGATGGAAAGGTGCGATGGGACCAAATGTGCTTTTTCTAAAAAAAAAAAAATAGGATCAAATGGGTAATTTTGTAAAGAGTGGGACCAAAAGTGCCGAAGCTCCAATCTTGTGGGACTAAAAATGCATTTTTTCCAAAATTTACTCCACAGGTAACATCAGAAGGAGATTGTATCATGTAGAAGGTATATACAAACCTGTAACCATGCACGAATGGTGCTTTGCATGACATCTTGGATGGTAAATAAGCGGCCACGAACTGCTTCTTGCTCATCAATCATTTCTCTAGTACTCTTTCTTATACCTTCTAATAAACTTCTTGTTAAATTTCCCCTTAAATGCTGGAGAAGTTCGAAAACGATCTCTTCTCTTGCATGGAGTGACCATTTTACTCTAATAACCTGCAATATGGTAAGGAGTGGAAATGCAGAAGGCTCGTAATACAGTAATACAAGTGATTTTAAATTAATAAATAAATAATATTAAGCGAAGATTTGAAGCAACCTGTTAATCCATCACTCTTCATATAACTCTATCACATGGTTTTCTCATGATTATCAGGAAACCATATTCAAATGTAGCTACTGTGCACTCGAAACTACTCCAGTTCATACCAATACCTCACAAATTCATAGTTTCATACCGTAATTGGACTGAATAAAGCAAGTATCTGCTTGCAGAAATAGGTCCTAATCCATTCTATCTGGCCAATTTTTCACCTCATCTGTTTTAAGTGTTTTATGCAAGCCTCCAACATTAGTAGCAGCAGGGATTTATTTTTGGCAGCCAGCCCTAAATAGTAGTTCAAAATTTGTACCCACTAATTGCTTAAGCAAGCTAACACTATGTCCTCCCCCCTCCCCGGCTCCCCCCCCCCCCCCACCCCCCCAAACTGATGAGATATTTTCATTAAGAGAATAACTATTATGTATTAATGCATTGTTTCAAATTATAGATGTTTTTAGTTTTATGTTTACACAGGGTAAATTGATGTATCCATGATGCCCATGCCAATGTTATGGCTTTTAAAGTTTATCTTTCTTTTTATACTGGATATGAGTCCATCAGAAACAAACAGAAGAATTGCAGATAAGAATAATCTTGCCCCAAACTCTTGCAGCAAAACAGCTAAGTAGGTAATCTGGAATGACTACATAATAAAAATGAATTCAATATCTGGTATATACCTGTCTTGATAACTTTCTGATTTCTTGGTTGAGTATAATGCCAAAAAGATTTAAATCGTCATAGTTTCTCCTATTTCAAAAGATTTGCAAATATGGTGAGAGAGAGAGAGAGAGAGAGAGACGAAGTGTACATCTAAGTAGTAGTTTAAAGTACCTGCTCATAAACTTCAATTCCACTTCATCTGCAGCCCCAAAAATAGACTTTCGAAACAACCTTAAATTAAGCGAACATAACGACATTAGTCAATACAACACCATTTCGAGGTGTATTATGGCACAGCTAGATACTGATCAACAGCACAGAGGAGAATTGAAGTTTGGAATGATAATTTATTTCAGGCATGCCATGAAAATATGTCTCCATTGTGCATCTTTACTTCAATGTCTTGAAAATATGTTCAGCATTGACGAATTCTCACACCATAATGACCCACATAAATTGCTGTATGCATCCTAGTTCTGACACTAAATTATATTGTTTTCTGTACCAAGTAGTTGGTTCTACTGATCTGATGGAAACATATTCCTCTAAACCACTATTACTGTCTAAATTTATGGTAACCAAATTCAAGTATTCAGTTTTTAGGGGAAGCGATAGGTCAGAGAAAACTCCATCATAGATAAGAATATGTTGAATAGTGAAATCAATTTGGTTTTCCAGAGTCCTACATAGACAAGAATAAAGAATTAACAGGTTCACGGAGTAAGAACTGGAGAACAGATAACTAAAACAGAGAAGATTTCGATGCACTAACTGGTAGTGAATGTTGGATTTCTATTGGTATTAACCCATTTGGTTTGGCCCAATATTGTTAAGCCCATGAAATATAAATGAAAGAAATTGGAAGAGAGAAAAATGACTTCATCCTTCATGTGAAGAATGAAGAAGTTTTAAGCTATTTCTATAGCAAAATACTTGTAGTAAGGGTTGGACCCTTGGGGGTACCAAGTTTTATAAGGGGAGAGGACCTACATGACCAAGGGTTCACCACATGTTATGAGATTTCGTCAATGTTGAAAATAAGATCCGCTGGGTGGATCCGGATTGACCGAAATGGGTCCGCATGCAAACCCAATGACCGAACCAGTGTGTACCCATTCGTTTCAAATTTTAAACCAAACGGGTGGCACATATTCGGATCAAACCAATGCTACAGGTTAAATCCGAACCGACATGTCCCTCCAGCAACACATTTTCTGCTGCTATAAAAAGGAGGAGAATCTGACCAATTCTCTTATCCCCGTTTTCTAGCGAACATAGCAGAATCCTATCTTCTCTCTCTATTCTTCACTTTAAATTGTTGAACTTTCCTGTTTGTTGAAGTTCGTTGTGGACTTGTTCTTTGTGCAAAGAAACAAGTATCCGCCTATTGTGTCTTGGGAAAACATTAGGACGAATTGCTGCACATCTGACAGCCCAAAAATATTGTCTTAAGGACATTGCATTAGCAAGCCTCATTCGATCATTTTCGTTTCAAAAATATTTCACTAAGTGTGTTGTATTAAATTCTGATTAAGAGTCATATAATAATATTAATTTGTTTGTTTTGCGCAAATAAACTACACTAAGATTAATAATTAGAGTTAATTATATATAATTATTCTGTGAGAATAATTTACTAAAGTTTTTGAATTATAGTAAAGTATTTATAATGTTTTATATACACTTATTGTTTTAAACATAATAACATTGAATTGATCTATCCTATAGGCACATCAAGGCATAAGCATAATTAGCAAAAATTCATGTACATGGCCATAGTTTATGAAAGACGAGTGATTTGTTAAAATCTCATACCACAGTTTATTAACCTTTTGAGTTTATCAAACAGTGCAAACAATGATTATGAAGTTAATGTAACGAGGGTACATCAAAAAAGATGAATTCCTTGGAAAGCAAATTAGAAGAAAAGACAAATCATAAGACCCAAACAGATAATCAATGTAGGTATAGTTTATGCCAAGGAATATGCATGCATGGAGCACGATATGGGTTGAATTGATCATTGATATTGTTCAAGCTTCAAGGGTTAACTATCTCCCTTAGGTGGCATCAGATAGATGATAGACATTGCCCTCGCACCAGTTCCTCTAGCCAACTGGCTCTTGAAGACAGATTTACCTTATGAAATTTATACTATTAAATCAAAATTGGCTGTGAAATTCTGCATAGATAATTCTGTCATATGCTACTACATAATTAACTAATTAAAGGAAGTGCATAGGTTAGCCTTTCCAAAATCAAACTACTGCTCTAACCTGTCATCCCACCGTGCCAGGCGGCAAGCTAAGTTTGCTATGATTTCATGTACATTCCTTGGGGTATTATAACCACCACCAAGAAGAAGTTCCTACAATTTAAGAAATGCAACTGATATGAACAAAATATATGCAGAATCAACTAACACACATGCATCAAATAGGAGAGAATTTGTAAGAAGCAGATCAAAATAAGGGAGACTTAAAATTTCAAAATCTGAAATTCCTTGGTCTATTGCAATGACCAGTTTATGGTTGTTCTAAACATCATAAATAGAGCATTTGTACCCATTGATTGTAACATTAAAGATAAGTTTAGTACATCATAGCTCTATTGAATCACATTTTCAAATACAGTAAGATCCATCGAGATAAAGACAAACCTGGACTTCAGTAATTCCTAAAACATTGATTCTTAAAGCAGTTCCTTTCACATGTAGAACACTTAAAAGGAAGTTCTGAGCTTGAAATGAACGGAGGACAACAGGGATGTCATCTTCATCAACAAATGGATCACCAGCAGACTGTCCCAAAAGCTCAAACAATAAACCTCCAGCAACCCTCACTGGTACCTATTGGAAACATAAAACATAGGAAAAGGTGTGACCTGCCCAGAGCTGAATGATGAAAACGACAAAGCGTGAAGCCCTACTTTTGATTCTTTTAATCAGAGTTTCAAATATGACAAAGGACTCATAATATCTCATCCAGAGAGAGAGAGAGAGCAGTTAATATGTTTATATATAGAACAGAGTGTCCCACTTTAGACAATTTGGTTACAAGAGGTAGTGTACACATTAATTTCGATCTGATTGCAAGATACCAGGTTCAGCTAGTTTTCAGTTACAAACACTTGAGCAAGAACATAAGCATAACAGAAAAGAAATTTACCTCATATAGGAGGTGTTTCATCCTATCGCTTATCAATCTACTTTCATCTCTCAAAGCAATACTAATGGCAGGATGCAACCACTGGGCAGTATTGAGCCATGCATCCACAGTAGGATGACCTGCACTAAGATGGCACCACCATATAGGCCCAGCTGGGCGCTCCCAGTAAGGAGCAGCTAGGTCAGCAACAGTGACGTCATCCTCTTCAACTATGAGATCGAACTGCTGAGCCTGAGTAGACCATCCTGCATCAACTTGCACTACTCGGACAAGTTCCGAAATTCTAGCCCATCCTATTGGAACCCAATGGCTCCCTTCAAATCCTTCAGTGGCATGAAAACTGTCTAACGGAGAGTTTTGTCCATCCGGGCGCAAACAGCTAGCTTGGTGATTTCCCAATTCAATAATAGGCGCAGATTCCAGAAAATTATTTCCCTTTGGTCTTTGAGAAGTTAGCTCAGTCCCTCCATCAAGGTGTAACTGGCTCGTTATATTAACATCATTGACTCGATGAGATTTTGATGGAAATGGTTTTTTATGCACTCGGATGAATTCGAAAGCGCAAATAAGTCCGTCTGTCCAAAGTTGACTGCCAGGCATGAGATCCTTATTGGCTTGACCTCTATGGATTTCCAGATTCTTCGTTTTATTGTTGTGGGATGAGCATTCCTCACCTTTTCCGCCTATGTTATTCTTCATATGCATCAAACTGGAAGAAGCCCTTGCAGAGGTTGCAAAATCCGTCTAGCTACTGCTTTCCTTTCAAGCTATGAAGAAGAACAAGCACGCACAAGGGAGCCCGATATATGTCCCAGCAAGAGCACATACTTGGGGAAATCACCTACATTAAGTCACCTTAACAGGTTTGCCAAAAGGATTATCCTCCTACCAAACCAAATTTTACTAATAGTGTAATAATGTTAATGTCAGCTGCTTTGATAGTAGAAACTTTTCCCTATAAAAATACACAACTTATAGGAGTAATATATACATCCCCAATTTTCAAAATCACATGAAAACTAGTGACCAAGAATTGAAACCTAAATGAACAATTATTATATTAGCACGAAAAGCAATCGCAATTCCTTATTACGTAAATGACTTCGATTACAAGTATGGAAAGCATCTGCAAAAGGTACACACTTGAGATTTGGCTACAGAGATAAAATACTACGGATATTACTTTTTAGTATAAAGAAATCTCCGAGAAGCTTATTCTAAAATTAAAAAGAAAAAAGAAAAAAACGTGTAGAAGCTTGAAAATTGCATGTATTTTATTCGTTTTTCCTTCAAATCGGCAAAAGAGAGAGCACGGGAAAGAAATTTTAATTACCAGTGAGATTATAGTCTGCAGAAAATAAAAATGGAAGTTGCAGAGAATCGTATCAGTGAATTTTGTTATGTACGGTGAGGGTAGCTAGGAGTGTGGAGTGGTAATGAAATGATTACACGTGTGTTTAAAGCAAGAAATAGCTGGAGCTAGGAGTAAAGTACTACTAACTAATAACTATTTATAGGAAATTAATTTGTAATAAGTCTAGATTTGGCTGGTTCAGTACTACTTATTGAGTACGGACAAACGATTTTTATCATTCAAGTAAAAGCATCCTTCGGACAAACGATTTTTATCATTGAAGTAAAAGCATCCTAATCGGGTATCCCTAAAAAAAAAAAAAAAGGGCATCCTAATCGGGTCGGGTGGGTTTTTTGAGAACGAGGGTTTAGTTCTCGAAAGGTTAGGGGTATAGGCTGGCTAACAAAGGAGTCCAAGTTACACTCTAGTGGAAAAAAAATAAAAAAAAAATTGCAAAAGGTTCGAAGTCCAATTGGGATCAATATTATCAGGATCTGCTCCTATCGGATTTCAATCGAAAATTTGAATCAGCTCAAATTGATAATCACAAATTTGTTACTTTTTTTTCTATTTAAAATGTCATGTTAGTGCACTATTAAAATCCAATTCAGCTCACAAGCTCAACTTTTACTTTTTTTCATTGTGTGAAACTTCAAACTATCATTTTATTTGTTCACATAAATTGAAGTCTCTTTTAAATAGTGTACAATAAATTATCGAAACAAATTCTATATTGTTATTATTAGCAGAAAATTGGAGTATGAAACAATAAAACGTAAGACCATATATCTTGTGATGCAGACAATAAAGACCATTACATTCTCCCATGTAATATAGTCAAACTATTAATATGAATTCTTTCTTTATTATCAAATTTTTTATCTCTAGAATCAAATTTGTATACATCCATACTAAGTTATATCTATTTCAAATTATAAATCTTCTTAGATAAGAAAAATCAGATCTCGAAATTTACCAAATTTAGGCTGAATTCGAATCAAGTTCCGTTCACTCGAGACATTGACGCCCTAGGTACACACATAATGCCTTGACATACAGAAAGAATAAGTAAAATCAAATGTTGGGTATTCAATACCATAGAACGGTCCCATCTCATTTAAGATCAAACTTTTCCACTACGAAACTGGTAGTAGACAGATTGACTAAGCATATATTATATATATATATATATATATACACACACGAATCAGAGTAATAAGTCCTACGGTAGCGGCCTGATCAGATTCTGATATAATCTACAGCAGAACCAATATCCGTAATTCGTTCACAAACCAAAAATAAATCCTTGAACTACACAGAACACTAACATGGATTTCATTACTTGGGCCAAAAACAAGTGCAGTAAACCGGGTTAGACTCTCAACCTTATGCTTAAGCTATCAGTACATGTCTACTCTAAAGTAAAAGTACATTCGCAACTGGAAAAGAAAGGGAAGTGTTTCCACAATTCCACTAGCACAAAATTAGCACCCAAGTTCCTACATTACATCAACTAATGATAAATAAGTTAAAAGTACAACCTCGAGACACAGATGGCAGTGACCAGCCAAGTCCATTTCTAACATCATATATAGCTTGAACGGCCACTTGCACACTCATCACATGTCCCTGAAGATCCAGCCCGATTAGTACCCGTTCTGCCAAATTTGGGACTGCTTAGGCTGTCCTTGTGGACCACCAAGTGACCCATCTCTTGGATTCTGTGGCTGATCGAGCGACATTCCAGCCTGGGAATGGTAGAAATTTGGGTATCCTAAGTTCCCATAATTTTGTGACGGCTGCTGACCTTGTCTAAATCCTCCACCAGGTTGCTGCTGAGTTTGTCCCTGATAATAATTATAAGTGTTGGCTGGAAGAGCTGACATTGTTCTTGAATTAGCTCCATGTGGCCACATTGCTGGGTTCTCATTCTGAGAAAATTTAAGTAACAAGATATAAGTAAGCCTTGTACAACTAATTAAAGACTCATGGAGGTAATATAAGGATGTATTTTGGCTCAGGATTTTAGAGTTCTAGAGTGAGTATAACATTGAAAGTATAGATGAAAATATAGAGATGCAGTATTGAGGGCAAACATGCCAAGGAATTTATGTTTTATAAGTTTAGAAATGTGAATAGATTTAGGTGTGTTCTCCATCGCAGTTGTTTGTTTAGAATGTGAAATCGAGTTGGATATGTTCTCAATGATGGGAACCCATCCGAGTATTCTAGTATTTAAAAATATGTAATTTTATCAAGATGGATTTCAAAGTGAGCAGTAGAGGGATGTGTGGGGCCGTGAGTTTTTTTTTTTTTAATATAGAGTTTTAATTGGATTTTGAAACCCAAACAGAGAGAGAGAGAGAGAGAGAGAGAGAGAGAGTGGGTACATTATAGATATAAAGCAAGAGTCAATACAAGGCTGAAAAAATTAGAAGTAAAATACCTGCTGAAGTGAGATCAAGTGACTATTGTCTTTGTACTGAGAACTCATAACATCATCGTAACTTAAATTTGTTCCAGAAGGAGCAACAGATGGATTCATTGAGAAATTCCCAGGGATTGTAGTGGTATTTCCAAAGGCACCGTATCCAGAAGCAATAGCAGCAGACTGAGGCAAATTACCAAGAGCAGCACTATTTTTATACTGAGGTACAGCAGCTAGAGATTGATGGTATGTGTTGTTACCCGCAAATGCTTGTTGAAAAGCCGAAGGCATGTATGTATAACTCTGAGGCAAGAAAGGGTAGCCAATCATATTGGCAAACGGTCCCAAAGGAAGAGTGGGCTGTGAATATGGATGTACAGCAAGTTGTTGAGGCAGAGAATGTCCATTGGCAACACTAGTCCCAGAAAGAGTCTGTGGGGCATGCTGAGCAGTGTTCAAAGCCTGAAATACCACAGTAACAAACTTAGTTAGAAAAAATTAATTAAGCATGCGTACTTTAGCTAAATATATGTCTTTTTTTTTTTTTTTTTTAATACTATATTTATCAAAAAACACAAGAAATAGCTAAATTCTACAATTAAACACAGAGAACAAAAGTTGATGCATTTGCACCAAAACTGTACCTCTGACATTGAAATCCCTGAACCACCAATTGAAGTGACAGAGTTTCCATATTTAGCAGCCATTGCTTGCATAACAGACAATTGAGAGTACTGAAGTTCAGATTCTCTACTGGGGTGGACATTAGCAGCCAACAAAGTACTTGGCAGCGAATTTGTGTATGACTGCTGATGAACATCAATTCAAGAACAAACTTTAATCAAAACAAATTGGGATACATCAAAAACTCCAACAATTATCAATTTAAAGGTCCACCAATTACCAAAAAAAGACATGCTCTGAAATATAAAACAATATGTTGCTAGCCAAAATACAAGAAAGACCTGGAATAATTCAAGTCCCTATACACGCTAAATCATGCATAGTAAATATTTCATAATTTGATAAGTAAATAAATTTTATACATATTTGCAAGTTCAAAACAAAGTTACTAATATCATCAATTGTGAACCATCTAATGTACTCCATACACACGAAAGGAAGTGAGTTCGCTTTTATTTTACTTAAATTGAGAGACTTTTGAGGTCATGAAATTCCTTCTACAAAATATTGAATGCATAAATAGAAACCATGTTTCAAGAAAGACGCATCATAATACCCCCTTATCCCACTACACCTCCGCATTTTACTTTTCAAACCAAGAAAAAGTCATTCAAAGATATTCAGATCCAAAACCCTATTATACGTTCATTTTTTTTCCATGTCTTGCATACCAATGACATAAAGATTCAATCGCACTAGTAAAGGACATTGCCTTCACTATCTAATCTCTTCAGATAGTAGGATCTCATAAATCACATATATTTCTTATATCCTAAACATATTGCAGCAAATATTTTACCATTACGTTTGAAAACTGAGCAATATTTTGCATCTCGGAACTTGTCTGACTGAAAGTGGCATTTAAGTGTTGTTGGGCATCATTAAAAGAGTAAGCAGAGGTGGAAGAAGGGAAAGGGTATTGATTTCCGTGAGCCACTTCAGCATTCTCAGGCTTCAACTCTTCGGGCCGTGAAGCAGAAGATGCATCATAGCTCCCAGCATCATAGCTCCCAGCACTTGCACCAGTTCTATGGAACAAACTACCATCAGAAGCATTTCGAATAGAATCATCAACATAATACTCGGAATTTCTGCAGAAAGAGTGGGAGATTTCTTCTTCTCAGGAGGACAAGGAAAAAACAAAGATGTGAAAGATGTGAAACGCAAATAATTGTTATACCTAGTGTCTGTATGCCCAGCAGAAGAAATATCAGCCTCACTATGTGGCTCTTCCAAGTTAGTTTCTACAGGCACTGACGTCATAGTACCAGAAGAATATGCAACTGTCAAGCCAGATCCGAAACTACCAAAGCTCAAGTGTGAGCAGTCTGCAGTCTGAACTTGCAAATGATCCGGAATTATCACAGAAGGTGCATCCCCATTTGATGATAATCCACGGTCATCGTTTTCCACACTGAGTTGTTGCAAGTTTCTGGTGACTGATGAAACTGAAGCATCAACTTCTTCAACTGCAACATTACAAGAGACTTAAAAACTCGAGTAGACACAATTGTAAACACAAAACTAGGATTGACTGAAACAGAAAACATGCCAAATCATTATCTTAGGAAAGCTAAAAATGTTATTCATGAAATGGCTCTTTTTTTACTATTCTGGAATAAGAGTTGATCTGGAAATACATATCAGCTACAAGTAGCATCTGTACACCAAGAGGAGCAATCTACCTAGACTTTCCAGGGCTTTTGATGATGTTACAAGTTATAATGGACACTGTGAACAAAAAAATTAATATTATTATAGTGAAGTGAAAATTGTACAAACAGTTACCTTCACGGCGTTCAAAATCGCAAGCTTGAGGCTGGTATGAGCCACTGTTTTTATATAAATCATTCTCAAATTGGGATGCACCTCTTGCATCATCATCAGAAATCTTCCTACTGGAGAAAGAATGAGACCCCACATTATTTGCACCAGAATCGTCAATGTTATCATCTTCTGAATCTTGATCCTCTTCTGCCTCAGAATCTCGATTTACAGTGTCAAAAGGTAGAACGTATGCCTCTGGTTGCAGCTGGGAATCAACAGAATGTTCCGGGACAGAAGTCACTTTTGAAGTTGCTGGCTTCTCTATAGAAGGCCACTCATCAATGACGGGAACATGCTGGACTGAAGAAACTTCTGACTCGTGAACTTTTGAAGCATGATCATCAGGAAATCTTAAATTGTGATGTGATGTTGTTGAACGACCTTGAACATTATTATGAGATGCATTTGGAACATTTGTTGTTTTATTCTGTGGTCTACCCATCTTAACAATGTCAGCCATGGAAACCTGACCAGCCCAGGCAGAATAATATGCAGAAGGTGGTGGTACGCCAGACAGTATACCATCAGCTGTAACCAATGACGACCGTTTGTTTTCAACAGAGGAACCACCACTGCAACAACCATGGAGGAAAACAAATGAGCATAAATTTGAAAGGACACGATAAACAATGAATGCCCAACCAATTGGAAATTCAAAACATCATGCTCCTACTAAAAGTTTACTTACTGATGATGAAGATCAAATATCAGGATTTATATAATTAAACTTACGACTTATTGAAAGTAACAGAACAGCAAGATAAAAGCATCAAATTCTGATTGAAGGGTATGACATGGTCATAATAACGCACAGTCCGCATGCTAGTGTCTGGACATCGCAATTAATACAAGTATACAGAATGAGCACATACGGAAACATCACATTGCAAAGTTGGAAAATCTAACATGTGAATTTTAAGAAACTAACATAAAATCATATGATCATGAAAAATAAACAAGAAACATAAAAACCTAGATCTTCAACAGTCTATCGGCACAGGAGGCTAACAAAAACATGGATCCAGGAGAGTAAAGGTGGAATTCTCAGCGATTAGCTAGCAAGGAACCTCAAAATACAGAATGTAATAATCACCAACTAAAGTTCACAGACCAACCTGGGGCCAGAAGGACCACTGCTTCTATAATTTCCTGACGCCCCAGACGCTGAGTATAATGCGCTTGTGTAAGGAGTTGATCCATTTTCTTTCTTGTATGTGGACTTCGCGTGCACAAGAGCAGGCTCTGAGAAAGAAGAAATTGTGGTCAATTATGCTTTCAACGACTTGCAACTACATAAATACTGAAGCTAAGAGTACCGGAATAATTATATGAAGTTGAACCACCACGACCAGCACCACTCTTGCCGCCTCGATTTGAATTATTATTGGCACCACGAGGTCTAGATTCAGTGGTATCTTTACCCTGAAAATTTGTGAAGAAAAAAAATATATATCTCAAGCAGAACGAAACTAATCACATGCATATGAAACATGTAAAATTAAATTCTCAAATTAAACCAACAAAAAAGCGGCACTTAAACTAGGTGTGTTCTTGCAATTAATTTTTAATCTAAGAAACAAACCAATCCCTGACATAAACAACTTATCCAAATTCGAAAGTTAAAAGGGAGAATTATACTCAAAAAGCAATCTTGCATAATATAAGAAAGGAGAGAGTCAGCTATCAGACAGAACATCCTACTGAGATTATGAATTGATAACAATAACGCACCTCTTTTTTCTTTTCTCGTTTGCTCTTCACCTCATGGAAAGTATCTAAACAATGTTGAATAACATCAGATATATATATCCAAATAAAAATATATAAATTGACACACGGATTATGGCTGTAAGTGTTCCATAAGCAAGTTATATTCCATGAGATACTACTTCAATTAGCCATATAGTAAATAGATAGTATACATAGTAATCAGAAGAAGTGGTAACAATTAAAATCCAGAAACTGTTATATTGAAACAGAGGAAAGTATTTCTTATCAAACTGCAATCAGGACATTGTGGCACACAAAGACACCATAGTAAACCGTTATTTGGAGTAAAATATATTGGAACGTATACACATCTGCATGTAGAGACATACAGGAGCATGTAATGGACTATGTAAAAACTGGATCTTGAACAGAAATCAAATCCAGACCCTATGCCTAACCTCAAAAGAAATATATTTGTATAACAAGACACCAGTAAATTGTTATTCACTTTCTCGGAAATAAAATTTTTTGGACAATATGTAATGGATAGAAACTGAATCTTGAATTGAAATCAAACCAGACCCAAAACAAAACCTCAAAAAAAATCTCCTTATATAAAAAGAAATAGAAAGCATGCTTAGACAAGAAAATTAATACTATGAAAACTAGATAAGCCTTCCGCTGTGCCATCATAACATATATCTGACAACAGGTCAATACAATATACACCAAACGCATGAGAGTACAATCACCATCCAAAAATTAAGAATTTTTTTTTTAATATTGCAATTCCTTATTCCTTTTCCTCGGTTTCTAATCCTGTCAAACAAACACATGCGACTAATCACCATTGCACAACCAAATTTCTTCAAAAACAAGCTCAAAGCCCAAACTCAAAAGATAACAAGAAAATCAAATTAAAAAAGAAACTAGGGTTTTTCTGTAAAAATAAAACCTTGAGATAGTAGACGATTGACTGCTTCGTTAGGGTCCATATTGCAGTCCTTAAGAGTAGCATAGATCTCCGCTTCCGTACAGTTAATTATCTCCTTCAAACTCTGAACCATCTTGCGGGACCCCGCCGGTATGTGTTGTACACCATTACCGGCGCCGCTTCCCCTGCTTGTACTCATCCTAAACAGATCTAAAACCGACCACAATTTCCCCTTCTGTACCTTCAACAATCACTAGCCCCTTTCTTTATTAATTATTAAATTTTATTTATAATTAAATACTTAATTTACAGTACTTTATCACATACCAAGAAACGCACACAGTGAGTAGTGGCGTGTAGATGGATAAATTAAAGTAGGAGACAGTTTATGGAAGAATCCGCAACTGAGAGGAGATTTATCAAAAAATGTTTCGGAAACCCTTCCCTCTCTCTATGCGGTGTCCAGTTTCTTTTGTTTTTTGTTTTATTTCCTTTTATAATTAAAGTATTCCAATACTCTAGTAACTTAAAGTAACTTAACACTCTAATTACTAGACAAAGTAACTTAACACTCTAATTACTAGACACAAGAAAGGTAAGAATATGGCAATATAGGTTAATTCCAAATTTCTAGTAGCTTTTCAAACATAGTCGTTCAGAAATAAAATATTCACTAAGACTTAAAAGTTATATCGTAATTATGTTTATAATATTATTTTCTTAAATAGTAGTGTAATTTATGTTTTTGACCTTGTGATGCAAGTTCTAGGGATTTATTTACATTCCTATTCAAATTTTCAAAAATATTATTTATTCAAGATTTAGATAATTTCACATTTGCCATCCTTTTTTACTTTTTAGTTTTAGTATTGCACTTTCAATTAATGTGAGCAATATCTGGCTATTTTTTTTAAATGTAAGCAGATTCGAACTAAAAGAATAGTTGTTTTAATAACTCAAAATGTGTTGGATAGAAAATTATAGAGCTAATATTTGAAAATCTAAGGCTTACTAAGAAAGTGGTTTGTCTGAGTTCCGTCTATGGTTTCAAAAAGTGATTTGGGAATTATCGTCGAAACTTTGAAACATGATTTGTATAATGGTTTTAATGAAATATTAAGATAGTAAAATATTGTTAAATAATATTTAGTGAGTCTTGAAACTTTGAGATATTATTTGGATTGATGTTTGATTGTTTGATTTTAAATGATAAAAATATATGGTAGATGGTAAATTAATAATTTTATACGTGAAATATAAATGACTAATATCAAATCAATAAATATACAAGTCTCGATTAGCGTTGTGTAGTTTTCGATTTGGGCTGAAACTGAGTTTGAATTAAGACTTCTTCAAACTATTTTAATGAAGTTTGGTCCGTTTGGATGAGACCAAACTCATAAAAAAATCGGACTAAGGGTGAGTTTGGCAGCGGTTGGAGCTCTTTCTATTGTGATTTTTGAAGTGTTTGGCCCCGAGTATAAAAATTAATTCTGTTCAATCGTGATTTTCATGGTGTTTGGCCCCCAAGATCATAATCAATTTTGGGATCTCGAGAAGCAAAAAATCAACATATTTTAGAAGCTACTAAAGTGTTACTTTTGCAAAAGCTATTATACAAAAGCAATTATTCTATAATTATTTTTTATTATAATCAATTGTACTAAAATTAATTCTCCTATAATTACTTCTTTTAAATATTTATAAACACCTTCTACTTTTAATTAAAACTACTAATTTTTTACTTTTAATTTAAGCAACTATTTTTGAAATTTTCAAAAGCATTTGCAAACACCCTTAAAAATAGACTGCATTTACTTCTAATTAGAAGTTGTGAGTTATTGGGCCTTAACTAATGGGCCATTGGTCTTATATTTAAATTGATAACCTAACATCTCCAATGGCTACTTCCGGGGCCGGGGCGGGGTCGAGGTCGGGGTCGGGAGGAGAAACGGTTGGAGATGACAGCAGGGCTCGGGGCAGAGTGGCTCGCAGGCTGGAATGGGCTGGGGGCGGCACACAGAAGGGAACGGGCTCGCGAGTCTGGAGGAAGAAGAAAGGGGGCGCGTGCTCTTTAATTTAGTTGTAATTTAGGAAGAAGAAAGGAGTCGCGAGTCTGATTGGTTGCTTTTTTTTTTTTTTTATTTCTTGTAATTTAGTTGTTTCAATTAATGAGATACATGCGTGTTTCTTTCAATTAATGAGTACACGCCTGTTTCTTTTCATTAATGAGGTTTAAAATTAATTAATGAGGTTTAAAATTTGTTTGTTGATTATATTTAATGAGGCTTAATTAGTTGCATAATTAATGTGATATTTATGTTAGTTAGTTGTATAATTAAAGTGTTACTTTAATTACTATGATATGTTTTAATTAATGTGTTATATATATATATATATATATATATATATATTAATGTGTTACTTTATATAATTACGATATACTTATATATATAAACCTTCAGTTAATAGTACTTAATTTAACTCGTAATTTATGCCAACACAATGATTTTATTATGCATAGTAAGAAAATCATAAAAACAATCAATTGCTAATTAAACCCAAATTTTTTGCCATCAACCTTAAAATTAAAATTTTAACCATGATAACAAAATATAATAAGTAATTATATTTAACATAATATGAATATTTAGTCTCAAATTAGGATATTTCCTTTTTTTTTTGGTACATTATTTTTTAATAATAGTGACTTGGTAATTAATGACTTTTTAAATTCTAAAATGACTTAATATTTTAATATAATTAATAATTTAATTATAAGTACTAAAAATTATTACTATTATTAATATTAATATTAATTACAACTAACCCCCTTTTCTATTTTTGGTGAATTTTTCATTTTTGAATGAGCATAATAGTACATTTGATATTTCATGAGGTAGCACATATAACCTTTACAAATACATTATCATAATAATATTGACTTGTTAATTAATGACTTTTAAAATTTTACAATGACATAATATTTTAATATAATTAATAATTAAATTACGAGTACTAAAATAATTACTATTATTAATATTAATAATAAAAAAATTTAAAACTATAATATTAATAGGTGAGAGTGGGCAAAGGAAAAAAATGGAATTAATTCCCCCACGGAGCCCAACCATTAGAGACGACCAGGCAGGGCCCCGGGCTAGCCCTCTACCATTGGAGATGGCCTAACATGGGATATTTTGATTGGGCTACAAGAATATTTGTAATAACCAATATCATAACACATAGTTCATTCGTGATACACAGTTTAAAAGAGGTTAATAAATTCTTGGTAAGTAAATAACAAAACTTTTTCACGCGTACATACTACTAATGAAAAAATTCTTGTCCAAGCCTGTCTTGGTCAAACCCATCAAACCATTAAGCAAGTGTATTATAATCTCTTTAAAGTTATATCCAATCCCAAAGTAACTTCTTTGGGTTCGATCAAACCCGATTTTGGGTAAGAATTTCCATCCATAACGTAATGGAATCTTCCAATTTCCAAATTTACAATCCACAAAGCATTATTATATAAGGAAAGTAAAGATTGTGAGATTCATTTTAATATAAGCGGTATGCTGCTGCGAACAACAGAAGAGTGAAAGATGAGGCTCATTCTTTTTTGCAACTCGCCACCGTCACTCTCTCCGCCTCGGCCGCCGCTGCAATCAGCTGCACGGAATCCTCCACTCAAAACCCCAGCCCTTGACAATAAATTTCCGATAATTACTCAGACATTGAGTACTACCTTACTCTCCGTAGCACTCTCACTAGGGCTTTTTTACTCTTATCCTTCAAATTTAATCGCACTCGAATCGTCTACTTTGGTTAAACCCTCGCCTTCTCTTACCGAATTTAGTACTCCGAAACAGGAGTCAAATTGCCGAGACGAAGAAAGTTATACTACTACCAATGATGATAAATTGAAGGAAACGGTGACGAATGAGGAGATCGTGGAAGAGGCATGGGAGATTGTCAATGAAGGGTTTCTTGATACTGGTCGTCACCGCTGGTCGCCTGATTCTTGGCTCGTGTGTATTGAATTTAATTTTAGTTAATTTATTTTAAATTATGTAGCAGTTTGACTGTTATTTTTGTTTTGGTTTCAGAAAAAGAAGGAAGATATTTTAGGCACCTCGATTCAAACGAGATCAAGAGCGCATGATGTCATCCGAAGAATGTTGGCGAGCTTGGGTGACCCTTACACCAGATTTCTTGCCCCTTCAGAGGTAATCACTCCATCAACTTTCGTTTTGTCCTATGCAATTAGTTTGTTGAATGCTCTTTCGCATAGATGGATGATGAACATTTTTGGAGTGTTTTGTGGGTAATTTAGTTTAAGATGTGGATCATGGCTTGCAAGGTCATTTTTTATGTGTTCCGCGGGTATTTAGCGTTCTTGTTAAATTGTGGGGCGAACCCCTATTAAGTTTATTAGGAAGTACTAGTCAATTTAAAATCCACACTTTCATGCATTCACAGTCAGCCTTCTTGTTCTGTTATTCAGAAATATAACAAAATATAAGTTTATAAGTTCAAATGTCACAGGTTTTGTGGTGTTTCTTTGCATTTTTTTGGTGGTTGTCTCGTCAATTTCTGGAGTTACTCAAACCAAATTTATTTTGCTTATTCTCTTTAATTTTTGTATATTCTGTATTTTAGGTTCTCAACTTTTTTTTAAATGACAATTTATCACTTTCTTATTTATCTTTCTGTTTTAACTGTTTTTGGTGGACTATGGATTTTATGATTTCATTGCTAAATACTTAAGCTTTTCCTAAGAATTGTCATGAAACTCGATATTTAGTCACATGTGTCATTGTTGTTTTTTCTTACAAAACTTTTCAGTTATCTTATTCCATGACATGTGTTGGCTCTTCACCTAAAGTTCTCCAAGATGGCAAGGTATGATATCAGTGGGATCGGAATAAACCTTAGGGAAATTGAAGATGACAGCGGAAAAATGACGTTGAAGGTTCTAGGGCTTATTTTGGATGGTCCAGCCCACACTGCAGGAGTCCGACAGGTAGGAGCTTGTGATTTGCCACGTTTACTCCTTTCTCTTTATTTCTTCTTTACCCTTTTTTGGCTAGTTATCTTGAATCAAGATTCCTATTCATTGATTACCTCCTATACAACCAAAACATTCTGCTATCATGTATATTATTGGGTGTTTGGCACATACAAATCCTCACAGTACATGTTTGTTCGCCACTTGGAAGATAAAAAGCTAAAAATATCCAATTATCTTCTGTAATTTTGATGTTTGGCGCATATACAAGCCATGCAGTAACTTTATGTTCTCCCTGGCCGAAGATATCGGAGGTGATTTTTATTTCAGATTACTCCTTTTGATTTTCTTGCTCATGTTCATGCTTGAATATGCTAAAGCTTCTAGTTTATTAGCATGGACCGTATTAGTAACCATTAGTTATCTGGATGTATATGCACTACACATTTGTGTGCTGCTATTGAATTGCTTATATGTTCATATAAAGCATCCTGCTTTCAATTTTGTGGTAGGGCGATGAACTATTGTCTATTAATGGGGTGGATGTCAGAGGAAAATCTTCTTTTGAAGCATCATCACTATTACAAGGACCAAGTGAAACCTTTGTCAATATCATGGTCAGTTAAATCGAGACGGCATTGATGCATCAGTTTTGCTTGATATACATATGTATATTTGTCAAATGTATCAACTGGTTACCGTTGATCATAACTGTTGTTAGGTCAAGCATGGGAATTGTGGACCCGTACAGTCCATTGCTGTTCAGAGGCAATCTATAGCAAAATCCCCTGTTTTTTACCGATTGGAGCAGGTTAAAAACCTTTCAGATCCTGTTGGTTATGTGCGCCTAAGAGAATTCAATGCACTAGCAAGGAAAGATTTAGTAACAGGTAATGTTTCATAAATTCATTCCATGCACCACTCAGATTTATGATTTTTTCCTCTCCAATGGTTTTTATCCTTTTCTTAAGCTCTGTGATAATATATGGATAAAACAATTTTTATGCGATTATTTTATCCAACACAAATTTGGCATAGTGCCAAGATGGGAAAAAGAAAAAAGATGATGTTTCTGTAAGTTCAAACTAACTGTTTTAGTATTATACCTTCTCTTAATTTACCGTGCTTATCTTTGCAGCAATGAGAAAACTACAAGAAATGGGTGCCTCTTATTTCGTCCTTGATCTTAGAGATAATCTTGGTGGACTAGTTCAGGTATATTTGTAAAACTCTTATCTTTTTTTACCTTGACATTTAATCATATTAATTTTTAAGGGAAACTGCCATTTGCTTTTGGAGTAATTGAGACTTTAAAGCATATTAAAATTTGTTGTAGACTTGGTAGTTGATATATAAGATTTAGTACCCTTGATTAATGCATTACAACCTATTGAATAAGTTTCTTTATATCTCCATTAAAATGATCAATTTGATAGTACAATTCATGGGGTGGCTAAAATTTATCTAAATTTGCATTAAAGCCAATGTTTTGTGAATGGCAGCCAATGAACATCAAACAAAAGCCAATCAATTATTACACTATTTTAGAGTTAAAAGATAGCACGTATGCCATAAAAATTCAATAGTTTTCAAGGATACAAATGCCAGAGTTAAAGAACATGTTATAAGCGCTTACTGCTTACTCAGCTTGAAAAACCTTGACCTCAACTTTTGTGTTTTAACACAGACAAAAAATATATTTAGTCTTTGTGCTTCAAGAAATATTAAGGAAATGAGAGAGTTGACTCTGAGATGGGTGATTTATACATTTAGGAAGGGCAGTGTTCTCTTCAAATTTACAGGCTATGAATTACTGCAAATCTTTTCTTCAGTTTAGCAATTTATGTTCTAACATGGTGCCTGTTTGCAGGCTGGTATTGAAATTGCTAAACTATTTCTGAATGAAGGAGAAACGGTATGTTACTTTGAACATTTCTTTCCATGATTGTGAATTTAGGGTTGATATTTAAATCTATGACCTTGCGTATGGCCTTATTTTTGTATGCATAATTACGTCATACAATACACCTTTAAAGATATTGGACAAGAATTTCCTGATATAAGAAACTACTTAAATTTTGGGAATATTTATGTTCAAGATGCAATTATCACTGTGCGTCACCACTTTGTCTTGCTCAAGTAGAAGATGCTTCCTTATCTAAGTTCCCTCATGTAGTTATCTATGTGATGAATAAAAGTTCTTGCCCCTGAATTTCACGGTTGAAAATTGTCGAAAACATTGCTCAAATTCTATTCCAGAAGATGTAGACAAAAAAACTTGAAACAGGAAACAGTAGAAAAGACTGTGGGCATATGCTATTGACTAATGTACTCTTCATGTATGAAGTTTGGCTAGTTTTAAGTGATCCCATTGTCATTAGTAAGAACTTTTAATTTCCAATGAGTAACTTCTTGTTTATGAACAGGTCACTTACACTGTTGGTAGGGATCCACTGTACGTGAAAAATATTGTTGCTGAGACTAAGCCTCTTTTTACCGCTCCTACCATTGTAAGGGCAGTTATCTCGCCTAATGAGATTTTGATTTATTATAAATTGAAAGATATCTAATCTATGATGATATTTTGTTGTTTTTGATAGAGTTACCGAAGATTCTCACTGATTTCTAATCTACTCCTCATGCAGGTTTTGGTGAACAAAAATACTGCTAGTGCTAGTGAAATTGTGAGCATTTAGAATACAGCCTTGCGTTTTTAAGTTCAATTTCTGGAGCAATCCTGTAAATAATTGTTATTCTTTCAGGTAGCCACTGCACTCCATGATAATTGCAGAGCTGTTCTTGTGGGGGAAAGGACTTATGGAAAGGTATGAAACGATTTATACCCATTTGTTCCTGATTCGTGTTTACCTATTCTAACCGGATTTCATTTCTCGTATACATCGAATTTGCAGGGTCTGATCCAATCTGTGTTCGAGCTGAACGATGGATCTGGCATGGTGGTCACTATTGGGAAGTATGTTACCCCAAATCATGTAGACATTAACGGCAATGGGGTTGAGCCTGATTTTCATAGTATTCCTGGTAAGATATCTTCATTTTTTATTCTAATTAATGGGGAAAACTTGCTAAGAATCTGAACTAGTGCTCAACTACAGCCTGGAATGAGGTCACCGGGTATTTATCAAAGTGCCACAAGGCACAAGCCACGTGAAGAATGAATTGATAAACAGTTTTCTCAAGTTTCAGCTGTCACTGACATTAGAGCTTGAAGGAAGCCCAACACTTAAAAATATTCTGGTAAGCAGCTCATTTAACTCTCTATAAGATAAGTATGATTTTTAAGTGCTATTTGTCTTCTGATAAGTTGATAACTTGATATTGACTTTTTCTGCATTTGGATGCAAGGCAACAATGACTGGATGCGGCGAAATGACAAAATCGGAGCTGTATTCCAGAGGCATTTTTTTGCAGTTTGTTCAAGAACCTGACATTCATGCCTTATTTAAGTGTGTAAATCTGATTTAATAAACTGTATATAATATATACGTCAAAAACAATAACTACTGCATATAAAGAGAGGAACGTGTTTATTATCTTTTCTTCTCAAATTCTCAAAGGTCCCAAACTTGCTATTAAATGTGAAGCTGCATTCCCGCGTCTCATTTGAACATAAATAGTCATAAAAGGTTTCTATGTAGTTATAGAGTATAATTAAAATTATTGATTTAACTATACAAAAAGTATCATATACTATCAATTTCTTTGGGGTGAGGATTTCATTAAAAAAAAAAAAAAATCTAAATTTTCCGTGATAATGAAGGTTTTGTTGAATAGTAGTAATTATTATCATCCAAAGATGCAAACATCTTTAGTAAACCTTGAAAATATATAGGATAATCATTTCCATTAAGCATCAGTTCTCTCTGAGTGTTTGTACTTTAAGTAAAAAAGAGAAGGGAACGAGCACTAATTAATTGTTGTTAAGAATATACATACATATGCTATAAGATTCGTTAATTAAGTATCCACAACGTTTTTAATTATCTCACTTGAGTGGGTGATGTATTTATTATGTGTACACAAAAAAGAAAGTATTATGATACAATTTTTTTAATTTGACAATGTAGGAAGAAGGTCTTGTGTTCCTTATTTTCTCTTTTAAATGTGAAAAATTTTAGTCGCACTCATTCATTCAATCTTCTTAAGACAACTTTACATACAATACAAATGTCTTACAATTAATTTTTCACTCTCCTAGAATATCATCAAATATTTAAATACGGCGGAACTATATTTGAGCTCGAAAATTTATTATCCTCCCCTCCCCCCAGCTTTTGGAATAGAATTTTGCTTTGCTTACTTTCTTGGTATCTTTTGATCCTTTAGTAAAAAAAATAGTATATGTGGGTCATATTTTCTTTTGATGAATTCCTCCTCTGTTTTCTGGTATCTGAAACAGACAGAATGAAATATCATGGTAAGTTTCTCACAAGCTTGATTCTGAATGTTAAATAGGGCCGGCTTGTTGTCTTAAAAAAGATACTCCTAACATACTAATCTAGAATTAAAAAAGATTAATATTGTCCAAATTGCATTGCATTGCCTTGCCTTGCCTTGCCTTGCCTTGCCCAGCCATTACAATAAATAACATCACGACTAAAACATTTTACGCATAAAATAAAACCGAGAATCCAGTAAACAAGGCAGTTGAAACCTTTTACTTAGATTTGGGATTTAGAACAAAATCTCTTTATCTTAGGTTACTCTCTTACCTTTGCCTTTTGATTTAGTACTATGTAACAGTAAAAATAAACAGAACAGATATTCCCTTTTTCTCTCTAGCTTGCTTGTAGTTGAAAACAAACAAATGACTCATTGCTTAAGTTTTCTTATATTCTCCAACACAGAAATCTCTTTCATTCTCTCTTCAATGCAAGAAATCTATGATTCTTTACACTTTAGTATATATAAACTCAAGGCATCAAATGGACATGATTTCTTAGTTCACACACCATCTTGTTCAATAAATCCCAATTTCTCTTACAATTATCCAAGGAGATTATTATGGCTGCTCGAATACTTCAGCGTTCTATGTTCTTTCTCCTCTGTGTTTCCTGTATCTCAGGTAATTTCCTTCAGATTTCAGTTCTTCCATCCAACCTATCTGCACACGCATTGCAGATGTTGTGTATAAATTATATGCGATTTTTCCAACTAGACATAAACATCATCATGTAATATGTTTGTTGGTGCTATTTTACATCAAATATTTGTCCACAAACCTTTGCATCACACACGGTTTTGTCTTCCTTTGATAGGCCATTATTTGGTATATTTTTTAGATAACTCTTGGCTTGTATTCAATTGATAAAAAGGAAGCAGAAAACAAAAATAAAATACGAGAATAATCAAAGATGAACCTGTTTTTTTTTTTTTTGTTTCTTTCAGATGCAATCTTTGCAGAAAAACCATCTTCAAACGCAATCAGAGAAAGCGAAAAACTGTATTATCCAGATAACCAAATATACTTTTCATCTCCCATGGATAATAATATCCAGAGAGATAATGTCCCCATCATTAATCCAACAATGCCAGGTACAACTCCTATTATCAATCCATCAACCCCACCCTTCACCATTCCAACAACACCAGGAGGCACAAATCCAACCATAAATCCAATCAATCCACCGCCAACAACCACCACTGGACCACCACCAACCACAACGACGCCTACAACATCAGGCGGCGGTTCTTGGTGCATAGCCAACCCCAGTGCTTCACAGACTGCTCTACAAGTAGCTCTCGATTATGCATGTGGCTATGGAGGTGCAGACTGTTCAGCAATACAACCAAGCGGAGCTTGCTACGAGCCAAGTACTCTACGCGACCATGCCTCGTATGCTTTCAATAACTACTACCAAAGAAACCCAAATCCCACTAGCTGTGTGTTTGGAGGAGCAGCACAGTTAACTAATACTGATCCAAGTACGAAAATAATGAGTCCCTGACCCCGTGTTTGTTTCAATGTATAAATAACATTTCATATAGCTAGAAACTAATGAATCTCT
The DNA here is from genome assembly GCA_038501285.1 of Penstemon eatonii. Classification (NCBI taxonomy): domain Eukaryota; kingdom Viridiplantae; phylum Streptophyta; class Magnoliopsida; order Lamiales; family Plantaginaceae; genus Penstemon; species Penstemon eatonii. The sequence goes on along the minus strand of CM076708.1, from coordinate 65,969,661 downwards.
ATTAATAACATTTGTTCAGGCCATGGGAACTGCCGATATGCATCATCCACTACTACTACTCCCACAACACCTACAGTTCCAATGACACCAACACCAACAATTCCAATGACATCAACACCAACAATTCCAATGACACCACCAAGGTAAAGTTACTAACTACTTTATTATTGGCAAAATATTTTAAGTTCCACGGGACTGCATACTCTTTAACTTTTACTTCCTTATTTTAAAAAGATAGCACTTTTGGTCCAATTTACTAAAACAAAAAAAAATCATCTCTTTTCTCCTTTCCATCCAATGTTGGAACTTTTGGTTCCATATGACTGTCTCTTTGCACTTTCGGTTAAAATAATTGGATGTAGGGACATAATGTGCTAACAAAACCTAATAACTGGGGACCAAAAGTGCTATTTTGAAAGCCTGTGAGACTCGAAATGCATTTTTTCACTTAAATGAAACAATTTAAATAACACGGTGGAGAGGTATATTTGAGTAATTTTTCATTGCAGCATGCCCACACCTGTCACTCCTTATACACCGGGTGGAGGAGGAAACGGCTTTGGTTCAGACCCAACAGGAGGCTATGATTATGGTTCACCTACAGGAACCCCAAGCTCAGCAGCAGCCATGTCACTAAACCTACTGCTGCTCATGGCCATGAATTTTCTAATATCATCAACTGCTGTAGCCAATTATTTCTAAACAAGCAAAGATCGACATGAGAGCAATACATAGATTTTTTTTAGGCAGAGAGATATTGCATGATACATCTCAAGGCCTTAACAATGCATGATCATAGATTGTAAGCTTTCAGCTAGAATAGGAAGCGAGGGAGGAGGGGGTACTGGAAAAGGAGATCACATGTCTTAGTTTTATTATAGCTTATATTTCTTAAGTTAATAAGCACTTTTAGACAAGAAATACCTGGTTTAGTAAAGAGCTGTACAGTATAATCAAGAACCAACACATGAGCAGACGAATTACTTCATTCATCAATAGATTTAAATACATATTCCATGAGAAAATGAACATGATCTATGCTAGCATTCATTTGGCATCGAAAATCTAGCACATTCATCAGTTCATTTATAAGGTACGCGAGAAAACAGGCTTGTAAACTAAAGGAATATATATATATATATATATATATATATATATATATATATATATATATATATATGTAACTTTACATACCAAAAGTTGAAAGAAGGTGCAGAGATACACACATGTATGTGACTGTGTGTGCATATATATTTAAGATTTTATCTCATTCAGCAAGTAATTAAAGTCAAACTTATAATGACTTGCTAATGTAGATTAAAAGAGTTAAAAAAAAATCACGATTTATATCACATAATTCAATTCATTTACAAACTTGTAAAGACAGTAAGCATCTATAGCTGTACAAGGAAGAACCTCTTCGAAATCAACACTTTTGCCACAAATTAGCCTAAAGGACTAACAAAATCTAAAAAATGTAGAATAATTAAGGAACGAGGATAAGTTGACTCAACATCAAGAAGGGGATTGTAGATTATTGTATGTAACAACTATAACAAAGCTCAACAGGAAGAGATACAACCATCTAAAACAGAAGAAAAAATTGTTTTCCAAAAAGATGAAGGGCCAATATTTAATAAAAGAACTACTAAGGCTTCACAAGGAGCTTTTATTCCTTGTTACCGAACTTCTTTGCAATGATCGGCCGTACATCATCAGCATCAACCAAGGTCTCTAAAAATGGAAGTAAAGAAATTAGAGCACAGTCTGATGGGTCATCAAACCAACTCTTAATAGGAATTCCGTTATTCACTTGCAACCTGAAAACCTGAAGCCATCAAAAGAAAAATGCTTAAAACAAGGAATCTGTTCATGGAGTCTTGGCATGTAAACAGTGTAACTGGCTACTGTTAATTTAGAGTAACCTTCCCAGAATGCTTATTCAAATGTTATCTTAAGATGGAATGACTTCGTACAAATACTTGACAGCATATATAGATTACAATGTAACTGGTAACATATGCACAGGAAGCCTGAGAATTCTTATTACAATCATATTACCCTATTTTGTGATAAACTACACCACCACCATTGCTACAGCTGCTACTAATATACATGGTAATAAAACTGAGACTAAAAGATCAAGCAAGATTTACAACAACATCATAGAGGAAGTACTTCAAAAAGAAAAAAATAACTCTACCTGTGGGGTATTATCAATTATGGCAACTTTTGCAAGATCAACACCCAAAACAGTTAAGTCTTTTGTGTAACTTCCCTCTGAAAAGATGCATGACTCGCGATAAGCTCGTCCTGAAATAAGCTTTCCTTCTGGATCTAAAATATCCAGAAGTTTTTCAGCGTAGAAGCTTTGACTGGCAGTGAACACCACAATTTTGAACAATTCTGCCACTCTTTCTAGAAAAGTCTGGAGGTGGGGCCTTCGTTTGACATACACAGTATGTTCTTTCATGTTGAAGAAAACAGGAAATGTGAAGTCTGTATCATCACTGCGATCCAATGTAGAGTGCACAAGTGTTTCTGTACACATTAACAATAATTTTCTGGTTAAAAAATAAAGTTTAGCTCCATTTATAAAGATAACAATTAAACATGGATGATTTAAAAGATGGTTCACTCTCAGAAGTGAGGATGTGAAAGTTCGCTCTGTTTATTAAGTTAGTTATAACTGTGAGAAAATTAAATGTGATGATGGCACCAAGTATGTAAACTTCCACTAATGTTTCCAAAATGATCTTCACGAAGAAGATAAATCAGGATGACCACATGGGAAGCCATATCTAATGACTGGAATGATATCTGCATGTGAAATTATGGTATATGATAAGACAGAATTACGCAAGTAACAGATGTCTGGATAACAATATACTTACCATCCAAATCAAGTACTAATGTAGTCTGTTTGGTATTCTGCTTTTCATTTGGCACTGAACTGGGCAACAAATTGAATGCAACACCCTGCAGGTCTGGAAGATTTCTGATATACATCTGTGGATCAAAGCACTCATAATCTGGATCAGGGTCAGTATTTATATGAGCCTCGTTGTAAGATGTCAACTGATGAATTGCCATGTACAAGCTTGAATTATCAGCATGTATGACGGTTTCTTCTGATGGCCGTCTACCATCATGGTCACATTCAGTATCCAAAGTATCCTCCAAAAAAGGCAATAGCATGTACTCCTCAGTAAAATCACTAAGTAAACATGACTCTTCGCATTTATAATCAGGAAAGAACATGGTATCTGTTTTATTATCGAAAACAAAATTGCTTCCAATGGGTGGTCCAGAAAAAATCATGTCAGAGATGTAAAAATCCGATACATCGCATGCTTGATATCCGCATGAACTTCTGCTGCTGTCGTCACTGTCATCACTATCCAGCTGCGGCATGTAAAAACTGTCACTTCCTACATAGAAACAGCATGCAAATGATGTCAATTCAAACTTTTTAGGCATATGAAACTTCAACTTAACATCAAATTTGGAAAGAGATGCAAATCCTTGAATAGGTTTTATGCATATACTGAATAACTTTCTGCAGACTACGAGATTACTACAATAGTTTATATGGTGATTCCATAAGCTTTTAGTAACAAAATTATAGAGCATACCATTATCATAGTCGAAATCCATTGACTCAAGAATGGGCGAAAAGATCGTCTCCATGTTTGATGTGCATGTGGATGATGTCGGCTCCTACAATTATTTAATGAAGCATCAGAAAGCGCGCAAATGAATATTCAATAAGTACTGTTTAGTCTATCAGGATTCAGGAATAGTATGTATTCATGTAAGTGACGACTCCATTAAATATTTGAAATCACCAACCAAAAAGCTGTCTTAAGCTTTGACATAATTGAATACCCAAATATATATTTTACATATGGAAATTAAATTGTCTATGCAAGAGCAGTTATATAGTATCAAGCAATCAGAGGGTAGCAAGAGCAGTTATATAGTATCAAGCAATCAGAGGGTAGCAAGAGCAGTTATACAGTATCAAGCAAATAAATGGGAAGATGCCTTTGCTCATACATGCTTTCAGATCTAGTCATCAGATGATAACTACACAACAAACAAGACTATGAACTCATTGTAACATAATGGCTTCATGTAAAGTGTTATTAACACAATGACTGTGTTTCCAATACTAACCAGAATTATAGAATCAACTAGCGATGACGGCTGCTTATGGAAAAGAAATTCTTCACTGGACAATTTTTCATGGTTAGCCTCATCCTGTCCTATATCATCAGCATATATTTTGTCATAAACTGAAGCTGCAGGATAAAAAGGAAATGCATCAATATTATTATAATATATACTTATCAAACAAAAATGTAAATCATGGAATGCATCAACCAGAGCCACATCCCCATCAAGAAAGAAGAGTGAGAAAGAACAAACAAAGAATAGTCCATGGAATGGCAATGAGTGAGGAAACAAGTCTAAAGAGCATAGCATGGATGAGAAAATAAAGATGTAATTCATGACTGATCCACACTTACCATCCTGCCTACTCTGGTCATAACTTTCACTTTTGTTTGCATTTTGAGAAACTCTGCCATGAGAGAGAGGATTTTTTGATATCATGCTTGACTTTTTGCATACATGGAGGCCATTTCTTTCTTTTACACAACTTGTGGTTGACTTGATTTTCATTTTTAACGATGGCATTTGATCGTTACTTTCTGATATTGATCACGATGTAGTATCAAGAACGATTAGTGGCAAGAGAAACCTCCTCAGGTTATTGGATCGGCCACAGGAGACTGCAATTGAAAATTTTATATAAGAGACATGTAAATCAAAGTTGCCATGTTGGGAGTAAAGCATAAAGGGCTATATAGGTTATAAGTGGATAATGCTCAGAACCAATTAAGTGATGGTTACAGCAAACAAAATTCAATGGGACTAATACGTTGATGTAGAGGAGGGAAAGATCTCTATAAGCTCGAGGAACTCCCGACATTTTATCATTTCTTATGTTTGTGATTCATGAAGAATATAGAAAACATTTTATGGTAAAATATTGTTGCGAAAATTATTCCACATTCAAAACAAACAATAAATAATAAATGATGCATGCGGCAGAACTCCAACAGTTACAAATACATATATTATAGTCCCGTGATCAGCTCAACTTAATATGTAGCAGTATAGCACCATGCAACTTGAGTAAAATATATCCACTCGCCACGATTATAAAAAAAAAAATGCTTCAGATTTCTAGCAGAGTTTGGGAATATTAAATAGGAATGCATCATGATTTGCTCGGAGGTACAGATCTTTAATTATTTAATTTCTAATGCATACATAATTGTATGATCGTCTTAAATGACTTTTATGATTGCTTTTTTGCTGTTACTAATTTAACTTTTATAAATGACCCAAAAAAGCATATCAAATGTTCAAGCAAATAATTTAAAAATAATCAATTTGGGCAACTGAGAATGGCTCCCCGGAACGGCATATCCTGGTTCAATCAGCAAGTACTTAAACACGAGGTCAAATGTAGACACGGTCTAATGTGTGTCCTTAATATAAGCCTGATTACCAAGAGAAAAGAACAAAAAGGAATTAACTTATTTGGGATGTTTTCGATAAAGCATCTAGGGATTTGTTTTTATCTAGCAAAAGTATATTTAGACAAATTTTCAACGGAACTAACTTTTTTCACCCTTCATTATAATCATTCCGATGCAACCCCTAAATTTTATTTATATGAAAAGATAATTAAAATTTACAATAACACGACATTAAAAGGAGGAGGAAGTAAGAAATATCAGTCAGAAATCTAAACCCCCAATTTGTTAAAGAAAAGCCCTAATTATTTAAGAACCCCAACACCCCCCCAAAAAAAAAAAAAAAATCAAGCAAACTCCAAGAATATGAAAGTCAACCCAACTCAACCACTAGGTCTACAAAACAGAGACAAAATACGGAATTATTTGTGACGGCGTTAAAAACACAAAAAGGTCACAAGATTTACAGTATTCACCCCTATCCAGTAATCAAAAACCCTAAAAGTAGAATAAACCACATACCTTAATTAATTCATCACTCCTAATAGCAGAACTTAACGCTAAAACATCCAGTTTACTCGTATGCACAACAGAATGATTATTATCTACATAAGTAGCGATAATACGTATTAAATAAGTGTACCTGTGGAAACCAAGTCCTCTCTCTCTTTCTCTAGAAGACGCGCTTTCTCTCTCTACATACCTCTCCTCTGTCTAAGTTGTTAATATATACAGAGGAGAGGGCGTGCCTGATCATCTACAACTGGACTTTCTTTACTTTCACGCAATTGGCTCTCCGAAGAGGAGTACTAATAGTTTTTATGGTAAGATTGCAGAATTAGGGTTGACCTCGTCTTACAATGTACAATTAAGGGATGCGAGGTTTATGTAGAGTCTGTGGTAGGTGATTTTGACCCGTGCTTAAGTGACGTTCTGTGGGTGGCCGGGATCGAGTGTGGGAGTGAGTGTTAACCTATGACAGGGAGGCACGTGGAACAGCATGACGTATGCACACGTGATGCTAAAAGGAGTCTTGTGAAAAAATGGCTGCGTCACGACTGTTGTTGGAGAGTGTGTGGCACGCTCGACTAGTAAATTTTGACTTCGGTGCAAGTGTTCAAGGCTTAAGTCATAATAGTTGGTTAGTAAATTGAGGCTATCATAATCACTCGAAATTCTTATCCAGATCGGGTTTGGTCGAACCCAAAGCAACTACATGGCAAGTGTAATATACTTGCTTTGAGATTGGATGTAACTCCCAGGAGAGTGACCAATCACAAAGCAAATGCAATACACTTGCTTGGTGGTTGGATGGGTTTGGCCAAGCCAGGCTTGAACAAAAATTTTTCTAGATAATAGTTGTTCTAGATTTTGAAGAACACATCATCACTTTAATCATAACAATTGAATTCTCCACTTTTACTTTATTCCTTCTATTGTAAATTCAATTTATTCGATCTATTAACACGACTTTGGGCTCTGCAGCTATAGGATCGAGTCCTTCATGGATACATGCATACATATCTTCAACCAATACAAATGCTCTGCACTAATCTAATTACCATCCCCAGGCCACATCGACCATCTCTAGAGTTCGCCTTCGCATCAAAATTAATTTTAATGAACTCGGTAGGAGGGGCTTTCCAAAACATTTTTTTATTACAATGTGGCGATGGAATAAAAGCCGAATATTTATGAACGAATAAGCTGACCCCCAACTCTTTTCTGAAATCGATAACATTGCGTTGAAATCACCCATACACAACCATGGTTTATTCGATAAGGATGCTAGTCGCCTCTAGGGGTGGGCGCGGGTAGGGTATTTCGGGTATTGGGTATTTCGGGTCGGGTACCCGACTTGGCGGGTAGTGAATTTTCATACCCGAAACCCTACCCGATTTGGCGGGTACCCGAAGTTCGGGTACCCGAAATTTTCGGGTATTTCGGGTATTGGGTATTGGGTACCCGAAATTTCACACTTTTTTTTCCAAGAGTTTTTTTTCAACATATATGTACGTAAAATTGTAAATTAATGAATTTAAACAATAATTGTACACAATAACTTCAAAACAAAACAATATAAATGTCTAATTGATTGAGTAGTATGAACACTAAAATTAATTTTCAGATTTGGGAGTTCAATTGTTCAAATGTCGGCTGCTGTTGTGAGACTTTGAGAGTGTGAAACTGTGTGTGAATTGGGGAGAGGTCGTCAAAGGAGTTAGAAGAGACTTAGGTCTTAGAGTTAGGCAGTTTAGATATTTTTTTCCTTTTTGGGCTGTCCACTACTTAATTGGGCGAAAAAAAAAAAATTTTAAATACCCGAACGGGTACCCGAATACCCGTTCGGGTGTGAAATTAATACCCAATACCCAACCCGAAAATATATTTCGGGTACTGGTACCCGAACCCGAATGTCAAAATACCCGTTTTTTTGTCCCAATCGGGAAATACCCAAACGGGTCGGGACGGGTCCCAAAATACCCGACCCAAACGCCCACCCCTAGTCGCCTCAATAGTTCATAAGACTTATATCTTTCAGTATCTTTTGGTTCACCATAGAACTTAGTAAAATGTCAAGAAATCTCCGGTTCTTATTCCACCACCACAAGTAATTCAAATTTTGTCTTAGTTCATTTTTCAGTATTTTTCAATTAGAGTTTCTGTCTATTAATTAATCAACATGTGAATATTATGCCTTCTGGCATTAACTAATTAATGAAAATGGCTTCATTCAATAGTTGTTAATCATGTTTGACGAAGTATATTAAATGATGATCTGATAGTGTAGTGACTTCCTTTAGACCATTATTCTTTTTTGCTACGTCCATCGTATACGTTTGATAGTAGTTATTAAGTCCCTTGACTAATTTGATAGTGGTTATTAAGTCAGATTAGACAAAATTGATTTGATCAATCTAATCTAACAACACGACTTTTGTGAGTGAGTTAATTGTTTCCACATGCACCATTAGATTTGGAAAATTATGAGCTTCTTATGTTTAAAGTTGAATATAGTTCTTGCAACCTTATGGAGAAAAAATCAACATTCAACAATTATTGTTTATAAGTTTAATACAAATTACCTGTGGAGTAAGGCAGTGGAAAATGGTGGTAGGACAAAATTATGTCAAATTTTAAGGCCAGGGATTGTTTAGTAAGTTCGAATCAAATCTGCCCGGTCACCAAGTGAGTAAATGACGATTGGGCCAGTAAAGTGGCAGCCCAATCACCCCCCGCTGGCTTATTCCAAACTTCATGGAAAACAGTAGAATTGATCAAATTCCATTTGATTTTGTTATTATTAAAAAAAGGATATTATACCCGTCATCTTATTATAAATGTATTTCGATGACTATCGAATCGTAAAAATAAATAAAAGAAAAGGAGTAATATTAGTGGGAGTCGAATCAAATACCTTTTACATTCTTGATTTTGAAAATTCATTTTATTGATGAATTTTCACACCATCACACTAATCGAAGGGGACTTTTATTGGATAACAACAACCAAGTAAACCTTGAAATAAGATAATTAAAAAAAATTGCTTGAATCCCGAAACATAGAGTATGACTGCATTTTTAAATTTGTATTGCTCATAATTTTTAAAAGTTTTAAAAAATTATTATTATATTAAATATATATCATTATTATTTATATATAAATAAAAATTAAATATAGTTTGTTAAAATATAAACGATTTGTTGGAGTGAAGTTGTGTGATTATTTAAAAGACATATCTTAAAATATAAACGAGTTGTTGGAGTGCAAAGTAAAACTGGTAATATATAGCACTATTTATTCCTTAAATTTTAAGATAAGACTTAAGAGGCATGAATTTAAGAGGTCTGTTGGAGACGGTCTTACTCTGAACAAAACAGACTTACAACCATGTTGTCGATTTATTATAAAATAACTGGTGCAAACTTGATTGCTAATCAACATGATCTGGCATGATTGTTGTGAAAATATTCAAAGGTGGTTGGGCCAATAGTAGTGACTTGTGATTCTCAGAGACGAGACTGGGGAGGGCCGATACCCTTTGTGGTCTTCGATCTGAGCTGTAAATACACTCTAGTAGATAAAAATAATAATTGTTGTGAAAATTCATCTCTCAATTTCCATTGTAAATTATCATAACCACTAAATTGTATTTTCTCCATAAGCTACTGTAATATGAGTTTAATCTAACCATAATTACTAATGATTCATTTATTTGTTCCACCATAAAACCCCAAACTCGAATATTAGGTCATGTATGAGCTATATACTAATCGCGGTTGTTGTCTCTCCGAAGATAAGCTTGAACTACCATTGCACCTTATTTTTTAAAGGGTGATTTATACTCATATCTCATGAGGTTTAGTTATATTACCAGGAATCTCATGTAGTTTCAAAAATTACAAGGACACCTCTTACAAGATGTTTTTTGTAAACATTTTCAAGGTGTAGAAGACTTGTTAAACCACATGTGTGTCCTTGTAAGACTAGTTAAATCACAAGAGGTGTTTTTGTAATTTTTAAAATTACAAGAGGTTTCTTGTAATATGAATGGCCTTTTTTGAATTCACTCACTTTTAGCTAGACACATGTAATTAATATTTTGAAATGACTAAAATGTCGATTAGAGGACTAATTTTATCTGACTAAGGTAAGCGAAATTAATATGTTGAGCTTTAAAAGATGAATGACTGAATCTATATAAATTAAGTTCAGCTTTGGAATAATCATCAAAAAAAAAAAAAGGTTCAGCTTTGGAATGCAATAATAAAAGATTATTTTTGTCTCCGACAAAATAATAGCCGATTAGATATGCAATTTGCCTCAATTTAATGGAAAAAAAATACTTTTAATATTAATTTTTTTTTTCATATTACACATTTGATCTTAAATTTTTTGAAAAAATAATTTAACGTAAACTTTCAAAACCGATGCAATCATTTTCTTTTTCTTAAAATATTAATTTAAATTTGTATGATGCATCGCCTTCCACAGAACCTTTAATACACCCCAATCTTTTCACCGTCGATCTAATTTATGCACATCTTTGACGATTATAGTACATAGTCAAAACCCTAATGGTACCGAGTGTTTATCTCTATATAAACCACTGAGCACGTACCCTGTACTCAACCCAATCCCAGGGGCGGCCGACGAGAACACAAAACCCTAATCTGATACCGTATGTAAACCCTAACTTTCATTCAATTTCAGCTTTCCTCGTTTATACATAGTAAATTGTTTTTCTAATGCTGTTATTTGTAATCTCGTTGTTTACAGAAGGTAATAATGGCGGTCCCTTTGCTCGATAAGAAAATCATCAAGAAAAGGGTGAAGAAATTCAAGAGGACACAGAGTGATCGATGGGTTTCTGTTAAGGTATTCATTAAATATAATTAGAAGTATTGATAATGCACGAGGCAGATGATGATAGTAATTTTGTCGCCCCAGTCTTAATTTGCATCTACACGCAGATGTAAAGTGGTGATTGACATTTTATCTGATTCTCTTATAAAAGATCCCTTTTTTTCATCTTTCATTTTTCATTTTTATTATTGTATACCTGTGTTACAGAGTGAAATGATGATAGTAATCTTGTCGCCCCAGTCTTAATCTGCATCTACACGTAGATGTAATGTGGTGATTGACATTCTATCTGATTCCTCTTATCAAAGATCTGTTTTATTTTTACTATTTTATACCCTGTGTTGTAGAATGTAGAGTTTAGATGATTGAGATATTCAAGTAATTGTGTGATGAAGATGAAGTTTTGATACTGCAATAGGCAGATTTTATCTTATTCCTCTTATCAAAGATCTATTTTATTTTTATTATTCTGTATTGTAGAATGTAGTTTAGATGATTGAGATATTCAAGTAAATGTGTGATGTTATAATAGGAAGTTTTGATAATGTAAGAGGCAGATGATGATAGTAATTTTGTCGCCCCAGTCTTAATTTGCATCTACATGTGGATGTAATGTGGTGATTGACATTTTATCTGATTCCTTTTGTGAAAGATCTGTTTAATCTTTATTTTAATTTTATACACTTGTGTTATAATTTGTTGTTATAGAATGAATGATTTAGATGATGGAGATATGCAAAAATAGGTGTGATGATACTTATCCATTTATTCTGCATTTGAATGATGATAAAAACATGCACTACCATCTGATCTCTTTTGCTAATCTCCTGATATATTGATTTGTATTATTTTTCACCATTGATTTAATTATTTTTTAAATATTTATATGTTCAGGCAATCTGTGATGAATTTTTTATTGTTGATGATATGAAAGTGATTATCACAAACAAATCACCATCTTTCGGCTGAGATTGCTATTTTTTATAGATCATTCCTTTTATGCTTTGTTAATATTTTATTGTAAGCAATGCTTGCCCATGGTATCTAATGTCCAGAATTATATTCTGTTTCTGGCCATTCCGTTTTTTAGGGCATACATGAAGTAGGGAACAGGTCTGCGACACAGATTGCTTCACATTCTATTAGCTTTCTGTTACTATTATCCTGCCTACATTGATTTGCTAAAAATGTACAGCATTCCTTGTAATAGCATTGTAGACAATGTCGCCCATGGTATCTAATGTCCAGAATTTTGTTAAGTTTCTGGACATTTTGTTTTGTTGGGCAGAAATGAATTAGGGAACAGGCCTGCGACACAAATTGCTTCATTTTTCTAAGCTTTTTGTTACTATATTCCTGCCTACATCTCTTTAAAATTTTTATTCAATTTATTTAATTTATTTATTCGTTCTCTCTTTTTTGAATTGTGTGTTGAATGTGTAACTAAGTTGAAACTCTTTAATGACAGCCAAACTGGCGCAGGCCCAAGGGTATAGACTCTCGGGTGAGGAGAAAGTTCAAGGGATCGGTCTTGATGCCCAACATTGGATATGGATCAGACAAGAAGACTAGGCATTATCTTCCAAATGGTTTCAAAAAGTTCCTTGTGCATAATGTCAAGGAGCTTGAGATACTAATGATGCACAACAGGTAATGAAATAACCATTAGTCTCAATTTGATGGCCTAATTTGTTGATTTTTGAGAATTTTCAGGGTTTTTGGCACACATCATCTTTTCTTGGAAAAATGTTTCTTTAGAAACACATTTATCATTGTCCTATTTTGAGACCTAAATCTTGTTGATTTGGCATCTAATGGCGTGCTTTCAAAAAATTGTCTATCAAAACACAAATCAAATCCTGTAATTTAAAATTTTCCTAAACCAATTCAAATATGTTAAACTTTTTTAGGATTTTTAAAATCGCTAGATTTCCATTGAAAAGCCAACTTTCCGAATCAATTGATATGCCAAGTATATTTTTGTTATTATCAGGAAATACTGTGCTGAAATTGCTCACAATATCTCTACACAAAAGAGGAAAGCAATTGTAGAGCGAGCTGCGCAGCTTGATGTTGTTGTCACTAACAAGCTTGCCCGGTTGAGGAGCCAGGAGGATGAGTAGAGCAATTATGCATAATGATGCAATGCTTGTCTTTGTTGTGGGATTTCAAATTTTAAATTTTAAATTTGGTACATACACTGACTATTTGGGACTTCTTTGATATTCCTAAATTTCTATTCAAATTGTTGTATATGTTATATTAATTTTTATTTTTGGATGTCCAATAGAATTTAAATGCATTTTACACTATTTCAAGGAAAACATTTTAACATTTTGTTTTTACTTCTTCAATTATCGTTTCTTCAATTATACTTGTGAGATTTGTTGATGTCCCAATCGGCCTTTCACACGATGCTACTATAACTGTAGCAATTGAATGTGACGTATTTATACGTAGATGGACGCATTGGTTCACTATAAATAAAGCAAGGCAACAATATGTTTTAATCAAAATCTATTTTCTGAAAGAAATATTTTTTTTTTTCACAATCTTTTTCTTAAGAAACCACTTATTCATAAAATAGATTTAGCTGTCGAATGGAAACTAATTTTAGGGTGTGTTTGGAAACTCTGTTGCAAACTTACCATATTTTCTTCTTACCTCAAAACTCGATTGCCATAATTTTGTGTTTGCAAAATTAACTTCAATAAGTTGTAAGTTTCCCTTGAAGTATTTCTACTTATACTGAATAACTTAGGCTGTATTTGGATGGGCTTTGGCCCGGTCTCGTAGGTTTTGCGAGACCGATCCAAAACCCATCCAAATGAGTTTTCGCCAAATCTATAAAACCATTAAAAACCTATAAAATATTGATTTGACACCTGCCATCTACTTTTTTCCTCAAATTTCACTAAAAAATACATTGATTTGACACCTATAACCTACTTTTTTCCCTAAACTCCAACATCCAAACTCAATCCAAGTGAGGTCTCAAAGGTTTCATCGAAGCCACCCAAACCAATTTTTTTAAACCGAGACCCGCGAAACCGAGCCAAAACCCATCCAAATAGACCCGTAGGATTGTCACAATCCATTAGACTTTCACAACCTAGGGCTGTCAACCTTAACCTGGACAATTTTCTCAATCTCACCTATAATAATAATAATAATAATAATAATAATAATAATAATAATAATAATAATATTACTTTTGAAAATTAATAATAAACTTAGGACTGTCACAGTCCACTAGGCTTTCACAGCCCAGGACTGTCGACCTCCACCCTGGATAAATTTACATCTCCCTGGGCACCGTCTCCAATCGTTAGAGCTAACAATACCATTTTTGAAAATTAATAATAATAATAATAATAATAAATATGAAAATGAAAAATCAATTTTCAAATATTTATACGTTTTGAATAAATTTTACTTTCGTAGACAAATTTATAAATTCAAAATTTAAACTATACATATTTAATTTAAAATAAATTGTATTAAATATTGCACAATTTTTATAATTAAATATACCTTCCATTTCTAGTTAATTAAATTAAACAAGGTGTTGTTAAATTCGTAGTTAATTTTTTCAATCTCTATTTTTTTAGTAATACATACGAAGTATTTTTTAAATTAAAAAAAAAAAAAAAAAGGTACCAGGTGGTGGCACCACCTGGTGCCTGCTTGTAAGGGACATCCCAAATGTCGGGTTGTACCCCACACTGCTGATAGCCTGGGCATATCCTCGGGTTTGTGCCAATTCACAGCCCTGGACGATTGGAGACCGTCCTGGGCCCGGGGAAAGGCATCTCCACCCATCCTTTAGTGGATTGGGATGACCTAATGACTAGGGGATGTCCTAGAGGGTATGTAGGGAAAAAAGAACAAACTCTAATGATTAGGAGGGAGGAGAAACATTTTAGAGGACCTTGGAGGGGGTCAGGGGGAGGCGAAGCTTCCCTAGCCCAAACCCTCCCCCTTACATGCTATTATTTATTTATTGTTTTATTTGATCATTTTTTTAAAAACTTCCTAAAATTTGTGTATTATTTGAAGATAAGTATTTTTAATTATTAAAATATAACTTTTATTTAATTTAATTAACATTATTATTTTAATATTTATTTGCTTTAATAATTTTTGGGGTTCTATTTATCACCTAAAAATAATTCTTTATTAAAAAAATCCTATAATTTGTGTATTATATCAAAATAATTATCTTTGTCATGTATATAATTTATTTTGGTCAATCTATTCTTTTATTTTTTATTTTTATTTATGGAAAATATATGAATTAATTTCGTTATACCAGTAGTTTAAAAATGAGTTATTTAAAATAATACGATACAATCATGACAATTTCATATTGAAGTCAATCATGTTTTTGTAAATATGATTACAACCCTACGAATTACATATTGAAATCAAATATGTTTCCATAAATACGATTACTTACGACGAAATGTGTGTCCCACACATGTTCGACTAATGTAATTTTATCTTTTTGATGTTCCCTAATATACTTTGATTTTAAATTTATTTTTGGTGTAATAATAAAAAAAAAGTAGTGAGAATGGGGAAGAATAAAATTTGTAATTAAATGAGTTTGATAGAATGAGTTATTTAAGATGACTAAGAAACTAGGGGGACCCCTCCGAGTCATTAGAGATAGCCGTACAATCTCCGACCTCCTCAACTTATTTGCTAAAGTTTACAAACACACCATATATTTGATGTTGTTCCGTCTTCAATCTGGATATAATCATCAGATCGATGTTTATTCAATAAATTAAGTAATATGGCTTCTCTTTGATTCCTTTTCTGCTTTCCATTTCTTTTGAGGGGGAGGTTGAGTGATGCAGAAGAGATCACTATGCCAAAACTATGGAGGCCAGGAATCATTTTACAGATAAGGATTTGATGAATTACATGAAAAAACTAAATAAAAGCCCAAGTAAAGAACAATGCTTTACAATATTCAAAAGGAAAGTTACTAAGCAAGAAAGAAATTAAATCTTTTCCTGCCCTACCTTGAACACAAAGCATAGTTCTGAAAACATACAGCCTTACAAGAAAAGAACAAAAAAAACTTCCCACATTGGAACTTATATAACCCCCCCTTTCAATCTGCACTTAACACATGCATTTGAACAAGTATCTCTTTATACTGATCCATTCACAATACATACATTTAATCGGTCGGAAAAATGGCTGGAGAGCAGCTAAAACCTATTGCAGGATTGCTTTTGGTCCTCAATTTTTGCATGTACACAATAATTTTAGGCATTGGTAGCTGGGCAACTAACAAAGCTATTCATCTCGGCTTCGTAATTGGTATGCAATTAAAGTGAATCATAATTTGGGTTATGGAAAATGAAGAATATTTATTTTTATGACAGGTCCAGGATTTGATTTGCCGGCACATTTCTCACCAATATACTTTCCTATGGGAAATGCTGCAACTGGATTCTTTGTGTTGTTTTCCTTGATTGCTGGTGTGGTTGGAGTTGCTTCAGCCATTTCTGGAGTAAACCATCTTCGTTTCTGGGACACAGAGAGCTTACCTGCTGCTGCTTCCGCCGCCACTATTGCCTGGAGCCTTACACTTCTTGCCATGGGGTAAGTAAAAATTGCATTTTTGGTCCCTGGCCCTGGTTTATTGGAACATGCACATTTTATAATTATTAATAGTAATTTCTTCTTTTCATTCAGCTTTGCGTGGAAAGAAATTGACCTACACATCAGAAATGCTCGTCTGGTGAGTTGAACTTGAACTACTATTTGTTTTATACCATGATTGATAATTAATGTACATAATCAATTTCTTTCATATTTCTTCAGAGAACAATGGAGGCTTTCATAATAATCCTATCAGCTACTCAACTCCTCTATATAGCTGCAATCTATGGAGCTTCTTCAAGGAGAAGAGTTTAAGAATAAATTTAACTTGCGTCTTTTCAAATATATTGTTATGTGTGATTTATTTTTTGATTAACTTTATTTCATTTATGTTGAACAAATTGTACAAGTGCACATGGAGTTAGTGTATTTTTTTTTATATGGTTCACTTTGTTTTAGCAAATTTCAATCACAAGAATTGCAGGATCAAATGTTTGTTATTGTGCTAAAAACTGGTTCTTTTAATTTAACATCTATAAACATGTCTATTTATTCAATAAACAAATATTGTAAACAATCAATGAACCAACAATAATTACTTAAAAGTTGGTAGCAAGAGACTGAAAGTTGATAGCAGCTACAAAGTAGTATAATTTAATAAATGAACCAAGTAAATTTTAAAACTCTGCCCTCAAAAAGTTTAACATCACATACTGGAACAGGAAAGTCTTAAGTCTATCCACTGAAAAATCCACAAGAAACAAGGGGTATTATAGGAAGTTACTCTAGCTGCTTTCTACGTATGCTAACACTATCGAATCTGAATGCATATTGACAGACTCCCCCAGCATTCTAGAAGCACAATCCTGAATGGCAATTTATTCTTTGATTCTGCACCAACAATTTACGAGGATTTAGCAATACATCAAAACCGATAATCTTAAAACTCATTTGTTTGTAACTATAGAATAATTTTTATATGAATAAGAATGGACTTGTTTGATAGCAATGTCAGCAACAAAGATTAGTGGCAAAATGAGACTTTCACCACCTATATATATATGTTAGTTATCACAGGGTTTGATGAGAGAGAATTTTATTGATAAGTTTGAGTAATCTCTTGTTAATACGTTGATCCATTTTATTCATCAATGCTATCAAAAAGGAGATAAAGATTGAATGCAATGCAAAAATTCCCATTATGCTTTGCCTAATTAGCAAAGAAAATAAAACCTAGAAAACCCCCCTGCATTAATTTTTTATTAGCTAAAAGAAAAAACCTGCCCAAGCCTAAATGACAATTATACCCCACCAAAAGATGCAAAAACACCCCTATTCACTTTTAAATTGACAATAACCCCCTTGTTCACTTATAAATTTGACAATAACCTCCCTATGATTTATGAAGGAATTTCGAATGGTTTTTTGCTAATAAAAAAGTAACACAGGGTCTTTTTGCTTTGCAAATTAGGCAAAACACATGGAGTATTTTTCACTTTAGATCATATTAAAATGATTAGAAAAAGAACACATATAACTCAATATTACATCTTTGATGCAAGAATTCGTTATCTAAGAACCACACATAGCCTTAGATAAAAAACTCCAATTTACAGCATCGTAAATCACAGCAAGGTAAAATTAAATGTTTTTCCATCTACCTCAACCTATAAAATCACAACAATTTCAATCATCTAATAGAGCAGTTCAAGAACAACAAATGAGCAAAACCAATTTATGAATCAGGCTTAACAGATGAGCAAAAAACCAAAACCTTTGAAGCTTCAGAAAAGTGCTAACCTCGTTTATCTACTAGACCCAGCAAACAATTCAAATAGTCCACAACAACTCTTCCATGACGTAGTTTGCACATGGGGTGGAGCAGATGCCAGCAAAGGCTGCGAAAAAAAAATCAGCGAGAAATGGTAAAATTCCATAAATTGGCAAAAATTGGCATGATAACATAAGGCAAATAATCCAGAAAAAAAGGTGAGGCAGAACCTGAGTAACTCCATGATCTTTCTCACTCTCTACTCCATTATCGACTGTAAGTGGAGGTTCATTGTACGAATAAACCAATCTATCATCATCTGTTCCCACCTCTTTCGTCTCTGTTGCTGCATCCACGAGCCCTGCTGAAATCCCAACTTTACCCTCATCAGAACTCAGATTTTTCTCCTCATTACCCTCAGATACAGGATAAGCTACAGGGGTTTCTACAACAGGTGTTTCCACAATTGAAACACCAGCCTCTTCTATTATAGCAGTATGAACATCCTCGGCTGGCGTTTCAGATAAAGAAGCAGCATCGGTAAATGGGGTTTTATCCACTGCGGATGGACTATTCTTGTTACCATGAGACTCGTCATCTGAACCACTGCTGCTACTACTTCTGCTGTGAGAGCTTTCAGATGAGCCTCCATCACAAGACTTCCCTTTCTCATTGAATTCCCTTTTGTCCACCTCTCCAGTTATTTTCTCTTCATTCTGGAAGCTATGGTGGTCCTGAGATGCAGGAGAGCTAACCTCCCCAACATCACTTTCTTTACCATCTTGGTGCTTCACATCATCTCCTACCATATTTTGATTCGTTTCAGAAACAATTAAATAAAAAATAAAGATTGACAACAAAAACTTAAGCCACCTACTATATAAGTATTAATTGCAAATCTACAGGGGCTTCTCCAGATAGCATAGAAACCTAACAAGTTCAAGAAAAACTAACACAAACACAAAACTGATACTGATTTATAGACAAAATAAATGAAGCTAGTCAATCAAAGAGGCACAAATTAAGGCATACCCACAAAGACAAATCCATATGAAGACAAACTGTAAAGCTCAAAAAGATGAAATAAAAATAATCATAGAGTAAACACATGGGTGTGTACGGAATGAACTGAATAAAGTAAAGAACCAATCTTTTTTGTACCATGAGCAGAGGAGGAATTGGGTTGGTTGTTGAACTGAATTTCCTTCTTTTTCTTGGCAGCTTTTCGCTTTTTGGCACCTGATGGCATGATTTTTGATTGATTGAGGGCTAGTGTGTTGAAGCAAATTAGTTATAGATCGTGGGTTGTCTGCTGGTTAATTTTCTGGAATCCTTCTCACTACTTTCTCTCACTAAACTCTATCGCTTCGCTGTATTTTTGTTTGTTGTTTGGAAATAAACAGTACAGGGAGGAAGAAGGGCGTGATAGATTGGTGATGGGGGTTGTTCAGGAGTGGGGTTTAACTTTAATGTTTATATGGTGTGGAAAATTTAGTAGCTGAATGGTTTTTCCAAATTTTACTTTTCTATATCTTTTTCATTTTCCAAAAATGTCTTTTTATTTTCCATAAAAATAAGAAATTGGTTTGCAATCATTCGAAATTATTAATAAACAACTAAATCACTTAAAAAGACAGTTGGAAATAAAAACTATAACAAGTATTGTTTCGATGATTTTCAAAATTTCAATTTGGTTTGTAAATTCTGAAAATAAGATAATTCTATATATTAATCTTTTTATGTATATGTATGAAATTTGAATTTGACATGAACTTGGTTAAATTATGATGAGGAAATTCAGAATTTGAAGAATTATAAATTACCATGGTTTAGTAGTTTTATAATAACACGTATTTTGAAAAAGTTTGGTAGTCTCTAATGAGTTAAATTTCATATCATTTTAATTTTTTTTCTATTGAATCATATTACTGTGGATCAAAACTAAACATTTCAGACTAAGAAAATAGTTTATCTTTTTTTTTTTTTTTGGGGGTGACTTTAGAAGTCTAAACCTATAAAATGGTGATGAATTAATTTATTAGGTGTGATTTGATTTGTTCGTTCTTGTGATCATACCTGCAATTGGTATGAATATATTATTTTAATAAGATAAGATAAGATAAGAGTATAGAAAATCACATATCATAATTGTATATTTGACATTTCATTAATTTGTTGCACAAAAAAATGTGAGACAGCTGAAAGAGATTTATTATTATCCGAGAGAAACTATGAAATGCCGACAATTCGAAATAAAACGGTACGAGGAGTGTATTTAACTATTTATTTATTGAGGGAGACAAAAAAAAAAAAAGAATTAAGCAAGTGGTGTGTAACGTGCCAACTACACGTTATCGTCATAATTTTTTACTACTGTTTTGAAACTTTTCAAATTTTCACGATGAAATAATTGAAACGGGGCTTTCTGGATCCATCAGTTATTACTAGTAGTAGTAAATTAATGAAACCACGTCATTTCCGCATTTGTGGCTTTTAAATGTCGTCAATCACATGAAAATGGTTAGCTTTAGATTGGAGAATTCATGTGGCCTTCTTTCCTTTTAAATATAAATAAATAAATATAAAACGGTGGTATACTGAATTGCATCAATATTTTAATGGACTTTTAATTAAATGAATCAGGTTGAATAGATTTTCAATAAAGTTTGAAAACTATACGGGAAGATCCATTTGAGATTTCAGTAATTATTATTTTCTTGTTACCGTTGACCTTAACAAAAAATGTAGTGTATTTGCTCCAATATTTTTTACTGTATTAATCATTTGAGCAACATAGTTTCCTACATATCTTTTTGTCAACGTAGACGTGGATTGAATTCTTTAATTTTTGGTCATGTGTTGCTCATATAACAAAAGTAAAATTGTAAATAGATGAGTTATAATGGCAAACCCTGAAAAGCAGGGACGGAACCAAGATTTGATAAGGGATACAAAGTTAATTTGATGAATTATTAATATTTTATAATCTTGACATTTGCATATTTGAATATTTTTATCATAAGTTGTTCTTTCTTTAAATCCAAATGTGTAAACACACATATAACTAATATATAAATGGCCTAATAAAATAACTGAAAAACATAGAAACTAACTCTAGAACTTGAGAAAAAAAAAATGGTACTTCCACGTAACAAAAATTATGAAGTATGCAACATGTAGCAGTTAGAACTTTTTCTTTTAGTTGAAAATCAATTATATTTTGATAAACATGTTTTACCAAATTATTTTAATTATTGAAATACTTTTCAGTTACATTGTAAGATAACCATGGAACAAAAGCTCAACAATCTTATTGTTAATTTGTTATATTTACTTGTAAAGCAATTTAACTATTCACAATTAAATCATGCATAGCTTTGACAAGAAATTAAAATAGAGAAGAATCATAGAAACTAAACAAGCGTGTTAGAAAATACTAGTCATGTTAATCTCATGTTTTACTGGGCAATACTTTTTTTTTTCTAATTATATTTGTTGATTATCTAATTTATCTTTCCACATGTATTGTATTGAAATTACAAAGAAAATCAGTATATTAATTATCTAGAATTGTAATATTTTTCTTTAGGAAAACCAGTTGAATATTATCCTATTGAAATTTATATATGACAATATGTCTTAGTATATAAAGAAACAAATTTTTAATTAAGTCTTGGGCTTGGAACTTATGTTAGAATTATCTGGGACTGGGAACCAATTAGAATATGTACGTGAAGGCTAGTAAGGCCATCTCCAATGGTTTTCCGGGGCCATTCCCGTGCCAGCTCCCGGGCCAGCCCACGAGCCAGCCCAGACTTTGGGTGATCATCTCCAGTGGTGGTCTCCAGCATTCAATTTCTTTCAAAAAGAAATTCTTCCCCACTCTCACCCTTTGTATAATAGTTTTAATATTGATATTAATAATAATAATAGAATAATAATTATTATTATAGAATAATAATAATTATAATTTTAATAATATAATTAATTTAAAAATATTATAATTAAAATATTTAAACATTAAAATATAAATTATAATTATAATTAATACAAATCATTTACATTTCTCAATTAAAAACTAAAAAAATGTGTGTTCTAATAATTATTATTATAGAATAATAATAATTATAATTTTAATAATATAATTAATTTAAAAATATTATAATTAAAATATTTAAACATTAAAATATAAATTATAATTATAATTAATACAAATCATTTACATTTCTCAATTAAAAACTAAAAAAATGTGTAAGTATGCAATTATATTTTCATTTAATATACTAACGAATCATTTACATTTCTCAATTAAAAACTAAAAAAATTAAAAATAAACAATTAAAACTGTTTTATATAACATTAAAACAAACAATTATTTGTTAAAACAAATTATTTGTTAAAACAAACAATTAAAACTAACAATTAAAACAAACAATTATTTGTTAAAAAACAAATAATTGTTTGGAACAAACAATTAAAACAAACCATTAAACTCACTCGTACCAAACAATTAAAGCTATATTAAAGAGTTAAAAAAAAAAGAAAAACTAAAAGAGGAACCAGTCAGGTGGCGCCAAGTGGCGCCACCTAACTTAAAGATGGAGAGTGCATAGCACTCTCCCACTTTCTTCCTCAACATCCCACGCGGCACCAGTTCTTCCCACCATTCCAGCCCGCGACCGCCGCCCAGCCCGTGCTGGCCCGCTCCCCGCCACGCCCCACCACTGGAGACCACTTCTCCACCCCGGATCGGCACTCACGCGGCCCCCAGCCCACGGCTGGAGATGGCCTAAAGAAAATTGGCTGGAGGGCACCCCCACCTCATATGGCTGCCACTGCTGAAAAGTTAAATGCACGGATAAAAATTTCTACCAATTTCGTTAAAAAATTCGAAATGTTTTATTTTTAAATAATAAATATAAAATTAAGGTATAATATCGAAATTATTTATTTGCTTTGAGATTTTTATTTTTCTTAATTTAATAATAATTTATTTTGTAATTTTCTAATATTTCTACAACATTTTTAAAAAATTTGTCGAAACATACATAGAAAATAACCTTTGGCCAGAAAAACTATTTCAAAATCGTATATTAGTAAACATTAAAGATACAAATTTGCCGGAGGTTAATGAAAATTTATCCCCATGTGATATCAATAATGTTAAATTTATTTTCTTGTGATTTGAAAAGATCAATTTACCCTTCCCTAATAGTTTGTTTGGTTGTTATGAAAGTTAGGGAAAATTGTAGGGAAAAAAAAAAAAGGAAAGGAAAAGGAAAAGAAAGTCATTTTCCTCTACATATTTGGTTGTCAGGAAAACTATTTTCTTGCAGATGTTTGGTTGTCAAGAAAGTTTAGGAATATAATATTTTTGCTTGATTATGAATACTATCAAATTTGTAAAATATATTAAAAGAGGTTGCAAAATAAAACTTATTAAATTAATCTCTAGAAAATATAAAGTACTAATTGAGTAATTGAATCAAATAAAAGCTAACAATAATTAAATAAATAAACTACAATAGCTTACACGTTATATATATATATATATATATATATATATATATATATATATATATATAATATAATATAATATAATATAAAATCTGTAACTTTTCTTTGGTTGAGATTTATGTAATTAGTTTATAATGTCTTTTGTTATTTGTAATTTTTTTATTTCAAGATAAGAATTACGTTATCTTTGTTGATAAAATATTGTATGACTAATCACGTTTTCATTATATTAACTATAATATTTAGATTAATCTGATGCTATTGTATATTTTTTAGTCACCGAATTTATATCAATTTTTAAAGTTAAAAAGGGATTATGTCAATTTTTCAAGTTAAGAGGGGGCTACTGATAATATTGTAGGTAAAAGGGCTGTTTTTGCATCATTTTGTCGGGGTATAATTTTATATGAATTGAGAGGGTACATTTTTGCTATTAATAACTAAGCACAAATGGACTTTTGATAGGAAAAATCATAAATGGGGAATTATGATAGTTAGACAAATTACAAGGGGTGTTTTGCAATTACTTTGGATTTTTTCAGGATTTCCCCATAAAATTGGTAGGAAAATTTTTCTGCAGGAAAGTTGAAGGAAAATGATAACTTCATTTCCTGCTATCCAAACAACAAATGAGAGAAAAAAAACTGATTTTCTTTCACTTTCCCTCACTTTCTCGACAACCAAACAATACATAAAGAAAAGAAAAGATCAATTTACCCTCTTATGAAATCTTTAAAAAAGCATTTATCCATTCATTCGAAAAGTGTAACTCACTTGCCCAAATTGAGAAAGTGATGAAAAGTATTTTGTAACAAATGAGATGAATTGTCATATTTATCATTATAGAGAGATACATTGCCACATTTATTGTAACAAAAGGGATAAACCGATAAACTATCACATTATTAATATAGGAGATAAATATCATATATAAAAATATCAAGAAGGTGAATCGAATATTATAAATATCACGTGAAAGTAAATTGTAATTAACTAATTTTGTCAGTATTTACTATTTAGTGTTCCAAAAATGAATAAAAATCATCGAGGAGAATACGGGCCGTTGGATTGGATAACATCGGTTTCTACTGTATCGTAATTCCAGTTTTCTCAAATTCCTAATTAACTCAGTGACATTCAAATAAAGATCCGGCAATCGGCATTCATATTTCAATTGGGGATTGGATCTAAATCCTGACAATAAAAAATCAAGATCAGCTTCAATGGATGCACTAAGGAAGCAAGCTAGCAAACTGAGAGAGCAAGTCGCCAAACAACAACAGGTTCCTTTTATTGACTCTTAGATTCCAAGTTTTGATTTTGAGTTTAAGAAGTAATTGTTGTTTTGGGTGAATTTTAGGCTGTAATAAAGCAATTCAGTGCGAGCGGCTATGAAAGTTCGGAAGTTATGGTTATTGATGAACTCGAGATGCAAATGCATCACCACCTGGATAAATTGTACAGGTCTACTCGCTCTGGAAGGGTAATTATCTTGTACTGCTACTTGTCAGGAGTTCTTTTAGATTTTTTTTTTATTACATGAGGGTATATTATATTTGAGCATTTAAATTGCTTGAGATATTTAGTTTGATACTGTGATTCATGGGGTTTGGATATATTTTGATTCTATATGACCAGGTTAGGACTTAGGAGAGCTGGTTTGGGTTTATAAAGAGTCATATTAAGTTCAAAATATGAATTCCTTTTTCCAATACATGTCTTTTTTTTTTGAAGGTCTACTTTATTGTTTTTAATGATAAACATTTTATTATTTTCTCAATTTTAGGAATTTCAGAAAGAAATTGTCAAAGCAGCCGAAACATTCACCGCTGTAGGGTATAAGCATATTGAAGCTGGTGAGTGTAAATGAGTTCTGCTATTACTTTTTATGTGCCTCAAACTGTTTAAATGATATTAGATTAATTCAAGACGATTTATATGCTAGGAGCATATCATATACTCTCATGTTAACACGATTTGATATCATGTTAGTCAGGAACCAAGTTGTCAGAAGATTGTACTAGATATGGAGTAGAGTGTGCTAGTGATGAGATTCTGGCCAAGACTGCATCCGTGTATGGGGATGCCCGTAAACATGTGGAGAAGGAGCAAGAAGATTACAATAGGTTGCTGTTTACGCAGGTCAGTTGGACAGTACGTCTATAGAAAGATCTACCCTATGATCTAATTTGCTTTGTGATTTGAAAATATGGTTGAAGATTTCTTATGGAGAGCAGAATCTGGGAGTATTCTTAAACTATTTAGATATTTTTTCTAGGTATTAGAACCATTGAGAGCAATGATTGCTGGTTCACCTTTGGAAGATGCTCGTCATCTTGCTCAAAGATATAGTAAACTGAGACAAGATGCAGAGGCACAGGTAATAAGAAACATGTGCATTTATGCATCTGAATGTTCCAAATCTCATGCTAAATTCCTTTAGTACCACCAATCTTATGGTGATTTGTGACATTTTCGGATTATTAATGCTTCAACTTACACAAGCAAATACCTGCAGGCTGCAGAAGTTTCTAGAAGACATGCACGTGTGAGGGAATCTCCTATTCCCGAAAATGTGGCCAAGTTGCATGCAGCAGAGTCCAGGATGCAGGAACTTAAAGCAAACATGGCGGTACTTGGTAAAGAAGCGGCAGCAGCCTTGGCTGCAGTAGAATCACAGCAACAAAGACTTACGTTTCAGAGACTCGTCTCCATGGTATTTATATTAAAGTGACTTAAGATTTTTCTGACTTAGAACACATGAGGACCATATGCTTTAAGTGATTTTTTTCATTGTAGATTGAAGGTGAAAGGACATATCACGAGAGGGTTGCTACAATTCTTGGTAATATTGAAGCTGAGGTGTGTGTTTGCCTTCTTATATTACTGTAAACATGTTATACTGTTCTGTTGTGTTGATGAGATATTCCGAATTTGGTGTAGATGGTGTCAGAGAAACAGAGGAAAGAGGCTGCTCCTCCAGTGACTCCTCTTAGTCATACTTCAGAGAAAACAAAGTACTTTTTGGCTGAGGTAAGTTAAAACTACATGAAATATTTAAACTTGACAACCTTCATGGGTACCTTAAGGCTACTATGGGAACTTAAGATTTTAGTGAAGAAAATGATAGGGAAAAAGGAAAATTAACAAAAAATAAACCTCATGTTCCATCATCTGATGCAAGAAAAAACATTTTTCGTGGTGTTTTTACTCGCTTAAATCCAATAATCAAATTCTTATGGACCATAATTGTGTGGAGCCAATGATATTGAAGCAATATTTTGCATTAGCTAAGCTGATGGCATTTGTTATACTAGCTATTATTTTGACTTTCAAGCTTGAATCTTAGTGTAGATTACATACTATACTGTTTACTGTTAAATTCTTTACTGGCTGGAGATCTTGTAGTTTACTCGATAATAAGATCTGTGCTTATATATTTGCAGGCAATGCATGCTTTTGATGCTACATCAGATAAGGAACTAAGTTTGTCAGTTGGAGATTATGTTGTTGTTCGAAAGGTTGTTGTCCATCATTTTATGCTGAGATTTTTATTATCATAGATCTTTTTAGTTTCTTAATATTCTCTTGTTGAATAATTTCGTTGTATGACTATCTTAGGTAAACCCGTCTGGGTGGTCAGAAGGAGAATGCAAAGGCAGAGCAGGATGGTTCCCAAGTTCACATGTTGAGAAACGCCAAAGAATTCCAACAAACTATACTGCAAATGAAGTTTACTAAACAATGCCTTGCTTTTGGCCATTCATCTGGTTGGTGGTTATTACTGTGTAACAATCACATAAACAAAATGCTTTCTGGTGTGTAATCTGTTTTTTGTGGTACTAATTTGGCAATTTTTACATTTGAATTTCTAGACAAGGGTGCAAAAAGTATTAAATTTGCTAAGATAACTGTCAACTTCGTTGATCACAAACTATTTTAATTTCTGAGTTTAGTTCTTCTTGCACATCAAACAGATCAAATCAAGCTTGAACAATATAATATTTATTGTTTCATAGATTATGCTTAGTTTTATACAAACAAATAATTTATAATTAGACTAGTTCAACTTATTGTATCAATAATATGAACAGAAAAAAGCTGTATAACTGCATACAATGATGTTTAGTGACACCATATCTTTCTTTAAATTCTCATTGAATCAATATATGATTTCCCATCAAGCTTCTTCGAAAAATATCCCTTGAAATAATCAGCCACACCAATATTCTTGAATTTTGCTGGACTTTCAGGACTCATTAAGCTTGGTGCAGGGCCTAAATCTCCATCCAGTTTTGGGCCAAGGAATGTGGCTATGGAGAGCCTCTCTTTCTCAGAGTTTACAGTAGCTCGATGTTCAATGCTTCGATAAGTACCATTTGTCACAACCTGTCAGATAAGATAAGAAAGATACCTTGTGAATCTTGAGAACTTAGATTAAGTTACTGGAAAAACTGTGTTGATAGGCTCAACACTTTTTGGTCCCGCGCTATATAAAATCATACCTTTTGGTCAATATTTCAAATATATATATTTTCATCTTATAGCCCCAATTTCTTCATCGATGCACCTTTGGTCTCAAAGAATAGTATGTGTTTTGCAGGTTTTGGTCACAAATTAGATGAAAAAGGGCCGATAAGACTAAAAGTACAATATATATATATTAATGCACATCTATAGAAACCGGAATCAGAAGTACTAAGGGACTAAAAGTGCAACTTTTTAAGTAATTTGAAGTACAATACCTCTAAGATATCTCCAATATTAATGACAAATGCACTAGGAAGTGGAACAACCGGAATCCAAGTTCCATCTTTCTTGATTTGGAGGCCTTCCATTTCATTGATTTGGAGGAGAATTGTGAGCCCAGCTGCATCAGAATGAGGGCAAAGACCGATCACAAGTTCCGGTTGAGGACATGGAGGATAGTAATTCATTCTCATGGACTGCATCCCTTCTTCAAATAGCAATTTCATCTCTTCATCTTTCATGTGTAAGGCTTTAGCCATTTGGTTTAAAATCTTCATGGCAAGAATTTTCATTTCTGTTGCATATGCTTCTATCGCAACCCTGCAAAAACAAAGAACGAATCCTATTCTTATATGCGTGAATATTCAAGAACTGAAAAGCCTAGCTAGAATTTTCTAGTGTACCTGAATGAAGCAGGAAGCTTGGGAATTAAGTGGGGCTTTCTCAAATAAGTTGGCAAAGTCAGTATGTAAAATAAATCTGCCCAATCAAGCTTTTGCTCTTCTGATACAACAAAGGCTTGCCCATAACCCTCTATATCTCCTGTTTCCTGACTAAACTTGTTCTTTTCTTCTATTGGAAGATTGAAGAATTCTTGAATTTCAAACTTCATTTTCTCCACAACTTCAGATTCCACTCCATGATTAATCAACTACAAAAAAAAAAAGAATTAGAAATTGTTTTCTTTTCTAATGAAATGATGAGATATTGGCCATCAAGAATTACAAGGGTACCTGAAAGAAGCCCCATTCCTGGCATGCACTATGCAGCTTATCAAGCTCCGAATCCATTGAATCTTTACCGAACAAGTTGTGCATATTGATTACAGGGATTTCGGGTACTGAGGAAAGATCAGAGTGAATCAGATGGTCAGGATCATCAGGTCGCACGTAACGTGGTGGAATCGTGCCTGATATCGTCTTCTTAGCTAGTTCTTGTACAATAGGCACCTTAAGAGAGCTACCTAGTTTCGTTAAATTTGGTTCCATGGCTCCACTGATCCGATAAGCCTGTTCCTCTCTAATTTTGTCTCTTCTTCTTCAATCATTCAATTGGTATTTGATTTTAATGTATTAGTTCTAGAAAGTTTAGTATTCTATTATTATTATTATTATT
This sequence comes from Penstemon eatonii, assembly GCA_038501285.1. Classification (NCBI taxonomy): domain Eukaryota; kingdom Viridiplantae; phylum Streptophyta; class Magnoliopsida; order Lamiales; family Plantaginaceae; genus Penstemon; species Penstemon eatonii. The sequence goes on along the minus strand of CM076708.1, from coordinate 65,939,970 downwards.
ATTATTATTATTATTATTATTATTGCAAGTACCAAATTAAAATCTGAAAATGACTATTACCTAACTTTATAGAAAAAACTTTATATTAAATATTTAAGCAATATAATTTACAAGTGTAATTCTATTCATAGAAGAAAATTTTAGAAACTTCCATAGCACATGAGAAAAGTAATGATCATTTCTTAAAATAGAGAGAAAACGTCCCAATCGAATTAGTGATTTTGGATTTTCGTCCCGAATTATTTCACCTACCGAATTTTGTCCTGTAATTTAATATTTTTTTGGAATAGTATCCCAAACTAATTACTGATTTTGGTTTTTCGTTCCAAACTATATGAACTCGCCGAATTATCATTTTGCATGAATTTAGTCCCAATATTAAATATCTAAATTAATGGAAATGACAATTCAATCTTGTAATTATAGTTTGGGACGAATTTTGTAATTTTGCACTCCTATAATTGTTCATGCTAAAATTTGTCACGTCATGACACATAAGCAGCCACATGGCAATTTAACGTACACGTGTGCAATTTTCGTCTCCTAATTAACAGTGGGACGATATTCCAAAGCAATATTAAATTACGGGATAAAATTCGATGAAGTGATATATTTTAAGAAGAAAATCCAAAATCACTTATTAGTTTGTGATATTTTCTGTAATTTTGCCTAAAATATACTTAGTTTACCATGTTTCAGGTGTGATTTAATTTAGAATATTTTGGCTAACTTTATACTACAAACCAAAGAATTGTTGGTTGTGCTGGTGGAGACATACAAAATTATTGTGATATGCAAAATTACACTGTGATCTCAAAATTTTAAACACTTGTATTTTCAAAGAATAGTCTTAATTTTGCATTTTGATTCTAAATTAGGTAGAAAAGGGGTTGAATGACTAAAAGTACAAATATTTTATTCCAAAAGTGCAGTTTACAAAACACACGATTGGGGACATGGAGGATATTAATCTAAACTCAAGGGCTAAAGCTTTACTCTGAAAGATGAAGGAATAAAAATGCTATAGTTTATGTAATTCTTCCTAAAAATGCAGAATTCCCGAAATAATTTTCTAACAAAATATAATTGCCAAAATAAAAATGACAAGTCATACACCATTAGCTAAAAAATTGATGGAAAAAAAAAAAAGGAAACATGATAATATAGAAGATGGCAGTAAATGTGTTTTATTTATATAGAAGAAGTTTACTTAGTCCCGACTGTAGAGTTGTTGGTGCTTGATAAATTAACACTCAAGAATCTGCAGAACCTTAATATTCCGATAATATTAAAATGTCCAATAATATGAATTCCATACATCATCGTCTATGTTTGAATATCTATCTTTTCCCTTTAATTAAAAAAAAAATAGTCCAGTAATATTCCATCTGAATTGTTTTTGAGTATACTGTCCCATGTGCCGGCAGAGTCTCTCCTCCGCCTTAAGGTAAGGTAAGGTAAGGTAAGGTAAGGTAAGGTGCTCGCAGTGATGACGTCCATTCACCTTAACAGTAACAACCAGCTTTGCTCTTCAGCTTTAGATATGCATAAAATAAATTTGAGACCCCCCAACAAGTATCATCTTGTCGAAAGTCTGATTGTTGGTCAATTAGAAATCGATCTAGATATCCACAATAATTTGCTACTGTATGGATTAAAACATTCCTTGGATAATGTGATCGGAAAATAAAATTCGTGGTCAAATTCGAACAATAAGTTATTTAAAGAGCAGATATTGATATTTTTTCTTCTTCTTAAGAAACACATATCAAGAAAAACAATACCACAAACAAAGACTCTTAGCATTCCAAGCAGTCAAATCTTTCTAACAAGCCTTGTTCGGATCATGGTGCAAAGAACAAGAAGAGGAAACGTGGATATTTAATTTATGAACATCTTTTCTCGTTTCTGATAGTCGATTGAATTCTTCTTTTCCTTATATATAGTATAGCTGACAATGACATACCTTTTTAAAAAAATAGTCTCTGCTAAATATCTTCATTGAATTTGCTAGTCTTTGGTTCTGCATTGCACAACTTCAAGTTCCACTCCATGATCGATCAACTACAACAAAATCAAAAGCATCATTTTTGTTAGCCATGTCAATAATATAAATTTATGACTTCAAATCAAGACACAAAATTATAATTTGATAAAATAACTCAATTATAATTCTTTACACCAAGGAACCTATGAAGGATTGTATTCTCTACCTACACGGAAACCTCAGAATTATTTATTTCCCAACTTCATGAAATCAAGGTAGGATTTGCCATTGAGTTTCCTGGCAAAAAATTCTTTCAAGTACTGATCAATCGGCATTCTATGAAACACTGCTGGATTATTTGGCCCCAAAAGGCTACGTGCAGGGCCCAACTCAGAGTCGAGGTTCGAGCTATAAAACGTGGCAACTGAGAGCCTATCTTTGCTCGAGTTCACTATTGCTCTGTGCTCAATGCTCTTATACTCACCATTGCTCACAATCTGCATACAAAACAAATTGAGTGAAATGCAAAAATACCCACTATGCTTTGCCTAATTAGCAAAATTCCCCCTATATTAATTTTATTACCACACCCCGTTCTAATTTTTATTAGCAAAAAATAAAAACCTCCTGAGCCAAAATGACATTTATACCCCCACCAAAAGATGCAAAAACACCCCTATTCATTTTAAAAATTGACAATAATCCCCTTGTTAACTTTGAAAATCCACCTTGTTCAAATAAAAAAATTGGCAATAACCTCCCTAAGATTTATGAAGGAATTTCAAATGGGGATAAAAAGGAAAGAACGTAAGGGGGTTTTTGCTAAGAAAAATAACACATAGGGTTTTTCGGCCAATTAGACACATGGGACATTTTAGCTAGGTCCATTTATAGATTACGTAATTAGTATTCATGTACGAATAGTGTCAATATACCTCCATTATGTCACCAACATTGACTACAAAAGAATTTTGGAGAGGTTTTACAGGCACCCATTTTCCATCTTTCCGAATTTGAAGGCCATCAGTTTCGTTTAGCTGAAAGAGAATCGTTAGAGCATCAGCATCCGAGTGAGGATTGAAGCCTATGGCTAAGTCCGGCTCAGGGCACGGAGGATAGTAATTCATCCTCATTGATTGCACACCTTCGCTAAATAGTTCTCTCATTTCCTCATCATCCATTTCTAGTGCCTTGGCTAATTGACTTAATAAAGTCATGGCTACCCTTTTCATTTCTGCAGAGTAAGCTTCCATTGTCTCCCTACATAACTCCAACACAGTGGCATGATGGTAAAATCACTTCAACTAGCTTAACTAAATTCGTTCATTTTGGGGAAGGGTGAGTATGGTATATAGAAAATAGAAACTGGGGCTTTATACATGCAAATATACAAATGATCCCCAGATATTTATCTAATCAAATCAAAATGTTTCCAACTTTCTGGTTCTACTTAAACATTAGAGAAAAAAGACGGAAATGCAAAAATACCCCCTATGCTTTGCCTAATTAGCAAAAACTCTCGTGTTATTTTTTTAGCAAAAAACTCCCGTGTGATTATTTATTTGGCAAAAAAAACCCTCCCATGCCGGAATACATAATTGCAGGAAAATGACAATCATATCACCACAAAAAAGTTTGAAAACACCCCTCTTAACCTAAAATATTACAATTATCCCCATGTTAACTTTAAAATTTGCCAATAACCCCCAATGTTCGTTTAAAAAATTGACAATAACCTCCTTATTGACTGATGAAGGAATTTCAAATGGGGTTTTTCGCTAATAAGAAAAAAGCACAAAGGGGTATTAAATTAACATGGGATTTCTTCGCTATTAGGTCAAGCACATGGGGGTATTTTTGCACTTAGCTCAATAAAAAAATTGTATCCGGGATTCCAATCATATAACTATAGTATTGAGTATCGAATCGTGGATAAAGAACTATATTACCTATTCAAAAAATTTGGATCAACAACATTAGACCAAACAAAATCAAAATAATTTTATACTGTATAAAGGGAGACAATACTCGGTCAATTTCATACTATTATCATTCTTTATTCTAATCCCATGGTACACGGCCAGACGACAAAAGAATTCTAACATGTTATATCAGAGAATACATTCATAGTAATATACTCTAAATATATTGACTTGTAAGAGAGAGAGATACAACACCTTAGCTCGATTGGTATCTTTTCGAACAAATCAGTCTTCCTTAAATTGATGGGAAGAGTTGTTATGTAAAACATGTCTGACCAATCAAGCTTTTGCTCCTCAGAAACAACAAAAAGTTGCCCAAATCCTTCATGATTGTCTAGCTGTTGCCATAACGTTCTTTTCTCTTCTATTGGAAGTTTGAAAAAATTGGTAACTTCATTTCTGAACTTCTCTAGCAATGTAGCAGAAACTCCATGGTGAATAATCTGTTGAGAATGAAACGAATTAGTACAATTCTTGACACATGTTCTCTTTACAACAATAGGAAAAGAGAGGAAGACAATGAAGAGATTTTATGCAGTTTAACGGCAAGATATTCCTTTTAAGCCTGTTCTTTCCTCACATTAATCTGTACTAAAAGTCCAAATTTTAGAATTTGAAATATGACCACCTTTCTTGGTATCTATAAAAAGTGCAAAACATACTCAGGACAATATCAGAAAATGTGAAATATCAGGACAATAATCAATAAAAAGGCAAACTTACACTTTTAGCCCCACTTGATTAGATCTCAGCTCTTTTGGTCCAATTTTTTTAGAATGTTTAAACTTTTATGATATCGCTAGATTTTCATCCAAATTGGGCCCAAAAGTACAATAGTACAAAAGTGAGCCAGTCAAGGGGGACTGGATCCAAAGTGCAAAACATACAATATTTTCTATGAACCAAAAGTGTAAAAAAAGGGTAGGAAAGGAGGAGTAGGAGTCTCAAGGGTGTAAACGAGTCGAGTAGTATTGTACTGACACATTGTTCAAGCTTGGTTTGAATTTTATGGAGCTTGAAATCCAGTGTTTGAGCTTGGTTTGATTTCTTAAGGAACCGAGCTCTAGCGAGCTTCCATAGAATGAGGTCTGAGTCGAATATCGAATAACTTGATTTGATTTTGAACCCCAAGTAAGACCAATAAAAAGAGGAACAAAACAACAGGTCTATGGATTTAAAAAGAGTAAAAAATGCAATTTTGCCCATTAAAAAAAATATCATGAGATGTTACAATACAGTGAAGCTGACAGTAACAATAATCATTTCTACTTTTATAAATCAAAATCCGATTAAATGGGTGAGGATAAAAAAGTTCAAACATCAACATTCAACCCTAAGCTCTGTAATTTGTTGCAGTACAAAAGTTTTACTTAAAAGTCTTAAAGAAAAAGAAGCAAACCTGGAAAAAGCCCCATTCTTGGCAAGCTGAATGAAGCTTCTCTAATTCATTATTCCCAGTTTCTCCGTTACTGAGCAATTCCTGAAGATCAATTACCGGTACTGATGGCAATTTCTCAGAATCTACGAGCATCGGAGAATCTTGGTCGGGACGCACGTACCTAGTTGGGATATTGACAATTGGTTCCTTGGAGAGTTCTTGGACACTTGGAACTATCAATGATTTCCCAAAGTTAATTACTTCAAATGGAGAATCCATTTCACGAAAGAGCTCACGATAGAGAATCAAATCAGTGAAGAAAGGGTAACAAACAGGTCCTCGAAGACGAAATTGGGCTACAAATTTTACAACCATATTTCTTAAATTCTCATTTGGGCCATCAAATGGCCCAATAAAGAGTTCACGTTATTAATAAGGGCAATATAGTAATTCTTGTTGTTGGAAACAATATAAATATTTAATTATAACAACGTAAAAAAAAACAGAAACCCCGAAAAAGGAGGACGACCAGAAACAAAAATGGTAGAAGAGACTGAGAAATTAGGGCTCGTGGGCAGCAAAGAGGAGGAAGTAGAGGACTCATCATCAATGGCGAAGAATAACATCGACGGGGCGGGAGAAGAATCGGAGGCGGAGGAAGGTGAGATCGTCGTCGGCGATTCTGAAGGTCAGGAGAAGGCGGTGGCCGCGGCGGCGCCACTTAAGCATCCACTGGAGCATTCGTGGACATTCTGGTTCGATAATCCTTCCGCCAAATCTAAACAGGCGGCTTGGGGAAGCTCCATTCGCCCTATTTACACCTTTTCCTCGGTCCAAGACTTCTGGAGGTTTTCTTATTTCCTTTTTATAGAAGTTCTTCTTTTTCTTAGATTTATGAATTTGTTTGGATGAGGCCGATTTTTATGGTTTAAAGTAGGTAAGACTCAAATTTTAGAGATGCTCGGATTGGCCAGTTTCCTGTTCTGTTCATTTATGTATTTAGTAATATATGCATCCCTCTGCTTTAGTGTATAATTACAAATTAACAAATTCTTTCTGAGGTTTAATATGTTCTTACATGGTTTTCTTTTTTTAACTTTTCGCTTGATCATGTTTAGATTCATAAATTTAGATTCATAAATTTGGTGTTCTTTTCGTCCTAATTTATCCATATCTAATGGTTTTAGCTGCACAAGATAATAGTGATTTTTGTGTTGGTCTGTATTAAACATTCTAGTTGTCCTCACTCCTCAAGTGTTCCCATGTCTATAGGTAAATTATGCCACTCAAAACATTTCTTTGCTTGATTTTCAGTGTCTACAATAATATACACCATCCTAGCAAGCTAGCAGTGGGAGCAGACTTACATTGTTTCAAAAATAAAGTTGAGCCGAAATGGGAAGATCCTGTTTGTGCCAATGGAGGAAAGTGGACCATGAGTTTTAGTAGGGGTAAATCCGACACTTCTTGGCTCTATACGGTATGTATTGTGGTCTTCTGTTTGTTCAACATGCTATTTTTTTAGTTTTTTTTTTTTTTTGGGTACTGAAACCCTCGTGGATTTCTTATAGTTGTTGGCTATGATTGGAGAACAATTTGATTATGGAGATGAAATATGTGGGGCAGTTGTCAACGTTCGAGCTAGGCAGGAGAAAATTGCTCTGTGGACAAAGAATGCTGCAAATGAAGCTGCTCAGGTTTGTCTGAGAGTATTACTAAACTGTTATGGATAAGTTTCCAATTGTTATGTTGTAAATTTTCTGATAAAGACTGTGCCTTTAATTTGCAAATACTATCATGTCATAGTCCAGTTAGCAAGGCAGTGTGCTACATTTGGCAAAGATTTTCTTCGTGAATATTCGTTGTTGTCTTGTTTAATTACATGAAACAAATTTATAATAGAGAATAAGACCCTTTGCATCTATTGATGGTCATGAACTCCAACAAAGACTCCTGCTAGATTGTTATTTGGTGGCAACATCATTGAATCTAGTTTTCAGTTTGCTTAGTGTCCTTGAAACAATTGTGTAAAAGATGATGTCTGGTCTACGTTGGATCTTGAGTAGTGATAAATATACAAGACCTTGAAACTAGTGGAGATAATATCTCAAGCAGCTTATTTATTCATCGTATGAAATTCTACGTTGGAATTTCCATTGTGTTCATATATCACATTGACTGGGATACGATGGCCAGTCTTGAAGCTCCATCTGCAAGGTGGGTATAAAAATTATTTGGTAAAAGTGGGTTCTTTTAAGGTGTGTGAATATAACACAAATTGTTTGAAGAATTAGAGTTTGGTATAATCAGTTGTATGCAAGGCAATTGCAAAAAAAAAAAAAATCATTCATATAGATGTGCCATGCTGTGATAACCTAGTTCCAAAAATCTCTTGAAATTATGGATGTTATTCAACTCTTTTACTTTTGGAAAAACGAGTTTGGTTAGGGGAGTTACCTTCTTGAAGTACATGGCAATTGCACTTCAGTAATACCTTAAGTATCATGTGCTTATCTTCCTGATCTCTTAGTTGAAGATAAAAACTCACCAATTACTAATTTAACCACCCTTCCTTTCATGCTGAATACTGCTACTTTTGTGCAAAGTGACGGATGATTTTATTTTTGTCAACTTTTATCATTTTGAACTTCATACCTAAATTAGTTATTCCATGTGTTTCTTTTTCTATTTTCATGTTTTGGATTATGCTGCAACCTTTCTGGTTAAATGTGTCAAACAAAGGCGCTTATCAAGTGTTGGGTTTCTAGAAAAGCCTTTGATGCTCATGATAACACTGCATCCCCTTGTCTTGAGAGTAAGATCTCCAGGTCACCTTAATAGTCTCCTTGCCTGGTGGAATGAATCATGAGCTTGTAAATTGGCGGGTGTTGTCTTATCTAAAAAGTTCTCTCTGGTAATAGTTTATCGAGATGAAACATAGTATACCTCATTCATGGTGCTTCAAGTTACTCTGTAGAGCTGTTGGTATACTTATGGTTTTATACCTCTTTCCTTGCTTGTTAACCACATGCCTTTTGAAATTTCCAGCTTAGCATTGGAAGACAGTGGAAGGAGTTTCTAGATAGCAATGAGACAATCGGTTTCATATTCCATGTAAGTTTTCACATTTGTTTGGTTAAAAGTTAAATCTTAAGTTTCACACATGTTGCTAAACAAATGTTTAGTGATATATATATCCTTTTTAGGGATCAATAACTAACAAGATCTTCTAATGTATAGGATGAAGCAAAGAGGCTCGACCGTGGGGCCAAGAATCGTTATACTGTGTAGTTGTCCAGATGATGCAGTAGGACCATTGCCAGCTCACACATTTATATTGGTCTACTACATTTTGAAATCAAATGCGATTAGTGACTCCTTTTCTTTTCTTTTTCCCCTTTTCGGTCTTTAGTTAGTATATCTGCTGCATTTGTAATGAAGACCACATCAGATTACTGGTTCAGTTAAGTAGTATTCAGTGCTTCCAACTACTAGTCTATTATGGGAGTTTCTAAATTTCAGACGATATAGAACTGGAGATGATGCAGTAAATTTCGTTTTTTACTCAAATATTTGCATATCTATGGAATTATAATCAAGAATTCATCTCTTAGAAAATATACTTGACGTCCGTACCTAGATCCATTCAATAAAAATCTAAGACATAGATGCCCCTTTAGAATTTTATTTAGACAATTGTTGATAAAATACTTGACGTCCATACCTAGATCTTTCAATTGTTGAAAATCGTTGAATGAAAATACAGTTAAAATGTGATGAAGCGATGTCTTATGGTAATTTACCACAGTCACCCTCATTTAGAATTTCTTTTGTGATGCTCAATTTTTTCTTTCTTTTCCATTAAAATTAGATCTTTCTGAGAGAATCGTAATGTTGATTTGTGCCATACTTTGATAGCGAAAGAAAGCTAGAAGACTTACTCATTTCCTCTATCATGATGATCTCTATAACTTTTCTAAGAAAAGGTTTTTTTTTTTGCGCATTCACCAAAATCAAATTATCAGTGGGATTAAATATCAAATTCTTGGTTAAGTAAAGCCCAGTATCTTTAACATTCGAGCATATTTTACTACTAATATTAGAAGTTAGAAGTCCATGATTAATTACAATTTACAAATTAAAAGTATATGATATATGAGTTTAAAAGGCAAGGGCAGTAAACTGACCTAAATTCCTACTCCCAATTAATGAACTTTTCTTTTTATCATAAAGCATATTAATAATTATCCAAATACAAAGAATAAACTATCACCAAACACTAGTATTAAATTAAAAAGAAAAATCAACATTTGTGAGAATTGAACCAAGACCTCTCAGTCCTACTGTCTCATCCTTGACCAACTTGACTTAAACCTCATCGGCTCCAATTAATGAATTGAGAACATATATTTTATCACAGAGCTATTTTTTTTTTTTTTAAATTATAACTTGCAAGGTTTGACAAATCATGGATCAAGTTACACTGAGCGTTTTAAAACAAAGATTTACAGAAGAGGCCTAATTAGCTATATTTACTTCACATACTGTGCTACGAGACAATTTCTCCCTCTTCTCCATTCAAAACCGTGTCTTCATCTTCTTCAAGATAATCATCCTTCATGTACAAACCAAGTCGTTCCAAAGGATTTCTACCATGGAAATTGGATTGAGGAAAACACAACTTCTCCAGTTCTTTCAGTATCTGTAGGTTCTCATCAATCTCCACACTTTTTTCTATCTGCAAAAGGTGAAGGAGTCAAAAGAAATCTACAGTAATCTACCAGTATTATTTGCCAGTGAACGAAAAATACATTTTCTAAGGCCATCCTTGCGGCTTCTCGTTCTCTCTCACGCCTCATTTTCAACTCAGCTTGAGCTTTTGTTCGAATAGCTTCTTCAGCAGCTTTGATTTCTTTTTCTATTCTGACTTTCTCTGCAAAACAAAGGAGTTTCTAATAATTACAATTATGGCCCTCTAAAGACCGAGGAAATAATGTGTTGGGCGATAAACAGTTACAAATAACGAGTCATATATATCAGGTCAAAATTTTATGCAAGGATAAATGTATGGCATGTCATGCATATATACTGTCATTGTTCAAGAAGAAACTTCTATCAAACCCAAAATTTATAAACCACAAACTTTAACATTCAAATCACTGAAAATGGTGAACTTATACATATATGAAGTATAACATGCATATGCATATAAATATATTTAATGCAGACTTGTTTCTGGGTCACCTTCAAGTTGCTCCCTTTCCAGCCTCTCTCTTTCTTGCTGCATTCTTAGGGGACCAGACTTCTCACCCTAGACAATGACATCCATAATCCAGGATAAGCAATCAAAAACAAAAAGACCAGCCTAGAATCCACAATTATGAACCAACACTTTTGTAAGCGAAAAATATAATACCTGATGTGTAGCTTTATAGATAGTAGCTGCAAAGCGGCTTTTTAGCAAAGCAGCACGCAATGCCTTCTTAGGCGACATTAGGACATTCAATGAAGTCCATCCTGATCACAAGGCATAAAAATTTCAAAAACTCCAAATTATAAAGCACAATAAAGAAAATCATTAATTAAAAATATTCATGCATGTTCAACCCAATAGAGAAAGGGGCAAATAATATGTAGATGGTGTGTGTGAGCGCAGGAAGAGGCACATAGATTTGGCATGCACATGCTATTGCATCAGAAAGTAGAACATAGGTAGACTTCCATATGTGAATAACAAAAAAACCTTCAGTCCTGAAAAGGCAAAGGTGCTCTACTTAGATATCTTCCATATATACATAGCTCAATAGTACACCGCATTGCCTTTTTCACACATCTCAAAAAATTATGTTTCATACTCCAGTATTCGTAATGATGTTTCCCTCTCAAATCATTGCCTCTTTCCCAAAAAGGACAAGTCATTTAAGTCTTGCAAAAGGCATATGACTATCATTTGGTGCACATTATGTGTATTACCTTCACCAGATGCAGCAGATGGGGGAGGAGTTGAGAGGTCGGAGCTGCTTTCTTCATTGAGAACAACACCGGGACCTTGAATCATTGGCAAAGAATGTCAAAGCTCAAATATATCATAATTATTGAATAGAAACATAGCGTACAAGATAAAGATGACTCTCACCATCAGAATCTGGACCCAATAGGTTTGTATGAGACGTTGATGGATATTTGACCTCGGAATCCTGATACATAAGAGAAAAGCCATATCACCTAATTTTCCACTGTTAATAGAATAGTTCATGCTCAAAGAAATAAGGCATGACTACAAGCTAATACTTACATGTTTTGAATCACCACAATGACCATGTACTGATGAACTCTCGGAGGATACATCTGAAACAACGACGTATTCATCCAGAGTTGTAGTAGCCTAACACAACCAAAATCCTAAAGCACAGAAAAAAATTAACTCACCGCTTAAAGATGCTTGAACAGAAGCAATTTTAGCCTTGCAATGGCATATCTGGCTGCTGCATGAAGAACATTTAGATGCAGTTGAGTCAGTTGATTGTCTGAGAATGGAGGAGGCTTGACTTCGACTACATTTTTCTGTCCCTGTAAGACAGGTGGCCAGTTAGCTCCTGAAAGAGTCAGAAACAAAAGAAACACTATTCTGCACTTTGGTTGACACCTTTCTGGAGAGTTTTCCCCAGTAAGTAGCTCCCACTTTGAGATATTTTGGTAGGCTCTACCTGTTCAATATGAACACACAATTCAATTATGCTGCATGGGACCTCAGACATCAAACCATAAAAACCCTCGGTAAATAGAAGTTTACATATACATATACACATGTAAAGATTGTTTCCATTATAGTAGAACACCACATGCTTGCTATTAAAGAAAAGAAAAATATTAAATGGCAAACTACCAGAATGACTGTTTACCAAAGGAAATTAAACTTACTTTTCCAGCTCTTGCATCAAAAGAAACCTTAATTTCTCTTCTCAACTTCCACAAAGTTTCATCGTCAGTTGCATCAATGTAAGACTGCAGCCTTTCCACTCTAAGATCAGTCAAGCCAAACTTCTGAAACACGGTATGCAAATCAGCCCTCATCTTTCCGCTCAATACTTCCACAAGTTTTGACCTAAGCTCAAGTTTTTCCTCAAATGACATTGTTCGATTGGTGCATAGATTAACATGCGTAGGAGCTCTGGTAAGAACAATTTGATTTGTGACCTGGGAACTCTTTCCTACTGTCTGCTTGGAATCTTGACCATTATCAGTGGCAGCATTGGCTCTCTTCAGTTTAGCCTCCAGAATTTTCCATTTAGTATTGAAATTGCCATTCAACAACTTGGCCAAATTATGAACGGCATCCCCAGGAGGATTAAACACCATTGCATTTGAAAATGTCAGTCTGACATCAGCAGCAAATTCCTGAACACTGAAGTACAGATTACCCTCAAGTTTACGTTTAATTGTTCCCAAATCCATTGGGTCCGTGATTATTGAGAAATAATCAGGAATATTCAACTTCACTGGATCAACTGGCTCACTGAATATCCATCCATTACGGTGAATCATCAATTCTTTCAATATGTTACTGCATTGAAGTTTCACACTTCTGTCCATCCTCCACTTTTTCTCCCTTTGAGAATGAAGAGCCATTTCCGGACTGCGCTTCTTGGTGCAAACAGACATAGATGGTTTCAATTTTTTTACTTCAGAATGGCCATCTCCAGCAGATGTAACGTGGTGTCTGTGACCATTCTTCACAATAGCATTTACGGTTTTTTCACATGACCTCTCTTCTGAATCAAGACGTACTCCTTTGGTAGTTATTTTGAACTTGAGCTTCATCTGTGTTGTGTTAGCCTCAGGTATCATGGCTTGAAACCGTAAGTGCTGAATTGAGGAATTAGTCACGTCTCGGGTTGGCTCTCAGCCACCATAAACATTCACCAACACACTTAACATGTAAAATGCAAAACAACAATTGTTAGTTCATATGATTGTGGAACACAGCTGTTTGACAATCCTAATAGATAGTGGTAATATCCAACCAAAAATTAGAACTTTCTTGACATTTATGATGAAAGAGTTCTATAAATAATACTTAAAATTACAATGTCATATTTCCAATTAAATTTGATTCTTTAATATGGCATGTAATACCGATAAAGAAAATGAACAGAACAAGTTGGTTTAAGCAGAGTCAAACACTTTTCATTAATTATAGTCTAATATGACACATTAAAATATAGCACAATATCAAGAGCAGTTACATAATCCAAGAATCAAATTGAAGGATTTTAAAATTAATAACTTATCAATTATTTATATATGAAAAGAACCCTCTTCATTAACCCTTATCATAATTGGAAAGTTCAATCAAGTTGAATTTTTTCAAAATTAAAAACTTGTCAATTAATTATAATTGAAAAAAAAAACCTCATCAATAACCCTATTATAATTGGAAAGACGAACTCACATAATAACCAATGATTAACCCTTCGAATCTTGGACAGCAATAAATTACTCGGAAGGACATAACAACTCCAATTTATAAAATCAAATCACGTAAAAAAAAGGATCATCTAGGTTAAACGCGAGAAGATAAGTACCTTCACAAACCCATACCACAAAAGAAACCAACAAAAAGAAAAAGAAACATATCCAAAGAAGTTCGAATTAAACTGTGAAAATCAAGAAACAGAAACATACAAATCTTTGGGTTACTTGAAGTTGAACATACTTACGACAAATAATATCGCGAGGCTGAAGAGAAAAGGTTCCTGCATTGTCCGAGCCGCATGAGAAATCGACGCGGTTGAAAAAAGATAAAGAAGGTTTTAGGGTTTTAATTTCCCTCTCGCTTTCTCTCACCTCTCTATCTCTAAAATATCTAACAAAATTATTATTACAAAGGTTGTTTTATATTGATTGACTATAAAATTTGCCAGAGGGGTAAAATTGGAATAAAAGGTGTACTTGTAGCTTGAGCCCCAAGATTAACAAATATAAATAAAATATAAAATCCATATGACTTTCATAGCCCAGGGCTTTACAGTCCAGGCTATTCACCTTTACCCCGGTTCAACATGTAGTGATGTGAACATCAATTAATTAAAAATAATATTCCCAACTCTCACCTTTTTCTCTCTCTTTTATTATTAATAATAATACAATAGTAATGTCAATAATAATAATTTTGCATATTAAACTATTATTATTATTATTATGAAAATAAATAATAATAAATCTACACAATGATAATAATTATATATATCATTGAACTTAATTTTAAAAATTAATAATACTAGTTGTGAATGGCTATATTCATCACCATAATTACTAGTGGTGTGAAAGCATCATTGCAAATTTATTTATATAAAACAAAACGTTTGCGAATAATTGGTGAGTATTTTTTTACTTGAAAAAATAAAGGTAAGTTCTTTTTTTTTTAAGACGAATATTAGTAAAGTACTCTACGCCTTCATTTCAATTGTCACATTTTGACTTTTCATCCAGATTAAGAAACTATTAAATTAGTCATTTCTTAAAGATAAACTATCAAAAGTACATTGTAAGAGCATCTCCCATTGTACACCAAATCCTATTTTTTTCACTTAATTTAAATGTTTTAAGCCTCCCACCCTAAATCACTAAATCACCATAACACCAAAAAATATAGAGATTTTGTTTTAGCCTCCCATGGTGGTCAACCACCATTTCACCATTTCACAAAATCCTATTTCTACACCAAATTTTTTGGTGAAGGAATTTGCATCTCCCACCATTCCACCATTTCACCATTTTTTACACCAAATCCTATATTTATCACCAAATATAGGGAAATAAATAGGATTTGGTGTAATTGTCCCTATTTGATTAATTAGCATCTAATTGCATGATTAGCAATGTATTGACATGCTTATTCTAATTTATATGTATTTGACTATATTTTAAATAATTTATCGGTTTTTATTAAATAAATAAACTAATTATTATTAATAAAAAATATTGTTAATAAAAATAAATATTATTTACATCATTGTTAATTAGTTGTATAATAATCAATTAATTTATTGATTTTTATCAAATAAATACAATAATTAATTAGCATTAATAATTTCTTTATCAGTTTGTAATATTGTTTAATTATGCACGTATTTATGAAAATGTTGTTTATGTTATGATTTTAATATATGTATAACATTTTGAGTTCATTGTGTAACATGTTTTAATCATTTTTCACTACTTATAGCATAAAATTTAATTAACACAGTTATAAAATTTTAATACTTTTAAAAATGATTTGTAATTGTAAATAACACTTTAAAATTGATAATAATGTGTTGAAAGTTTAATGAAATAAAATTATGATAAACCTCAAATTTATTATTTGGTGACACATTTGGTGAAATACCATGGGAGATCAAACCAAATCCTATTCTCTAAAAATGGTGAAATGGTGAAATATTATTATTTTATAATTTGGTGTAAATTTTGATGAAAACTATGGGAGGCCAAACACACCATTCTTTCATAAAAAATGGTGAAATGGTGAAATGGTGTGCTAACCATGGGAGTTCAACTCATCTCCATTACACCAAATATAGAATTTGGTGAAAAAAATGGTGATGACCATGGGAGATGCTCTAATGATTTGATGTCATTAATCTTTGTATGCTCTAATATATTGTGAAAGTTCAGAAGTAAGAAATGATAAAATTGAGAATCAAATATGACAACTAATCTTTTTTTTTTTTTGTGCAAATTTGAAAATTGAAATGAAACGGATGGAGTATGTTATAAGAACACCAAGATGGAAATCACTCATGAGAAAAACTAAATTAATTTAAATTGATTTTAGAAATGAGCTCCATTTTGATTCCTATTGCTGAGTAAAAACTTGTTTAGGGAGTGCAAAATGGTATAGCAAATTGCAAATGAATCTGCTAAAAAAATATACTTACAAAATTAAATTGACTCCACTCCACAGTTCTGTTACATTCTAATTTCATATAGATTTCTTTATATCTATACAAAGAATAATATGAAATGGAATGGAATGGAATGATGACTACATTACATTACATTACATTACATTACATGATATCCTCCTCCACCTCTTCTTCTCCATACAAAGCAGCTTGATATACCTTGACAGCATCCCTAACATCCTCAACTGAATCAAGTCCTTGAAAGAATGGAATCAACTTGTTCAGTTCCTCGTCTTCATCATCATCATAAAATTGGTCAATTGGTATTCCATTTTCAGGCTGTAACTCATAAGAATCTGGATTATCATCCACAAGCACTACACTTTTCATATCCCTCCCCGTTCTAGAAAGATCCTTCACATATCTCCCATTGATTAACGTACAGGAATTGCGATACAGACGATGGGAAATAAGATTCCTATTGTCCAGTTGATCAATAACAGCCGAAGCATACATCTTATTCCCAGCGGTAAACACGACAATCTCGAAATTTTCACTCAAGAATTTCAAGAATTCGTCCACAAATGGCCTTTTCAGGACATAAAATTCGACCTTTGTTTCATCATTGGGAGAAGTGACCACGAAATCATACTTTTCTGGAGGTGGGTACAACCTGGCATCAGTGGAGTGTACCAGTGTATGATCCAAATCAAGAAATACAGTTTTCATGTGGGGACAAGGCAGTGGGGGGAGGGTTATTTTGTCATTAAACCTCTTGACGAGAGATTTCTTGTGGCTGTTGTAGTAAAGATTCATCCACTTCTTGAAGGATTTTCTAGGTTTTCTTTTTACTATTTTGGACACCATTATTTTCAAAGAATGGAGAAACTTTTTGAAATTAGGCTTGGTTACAACAGCCGATTTTATTGAGCTGAGAATCTAATCTAATCGAATCGTCGGAAAGAAAGAAACAGAGCAGTAGAGAAGTTGCAGTTCAAATAATTTTTCTGCCTGGCGGGTTCCATCCATCTTTTTTCGTTAACAGATTGTCTGATGGGCCGGGCCTAAATATTTTTTACCAAGAGGATTTGTGGGCTCATGGGCTTGGATGAAACCTAGTTTTTTCTTAGGCTCAATTGAATATATATTATATAGGTCACCAGCCCAATCTATGTAACAACCACCCAATATTTAAATCTGGACTGGACCTAATCTTGCTCTAATCCCCTCCCCTTGGATTTTATATATGGACTTATCAAAATTTCAGATTGTTATAAAAAAAAGAAGGGAAAAATCGGTTGAATAGAAGTTTTTAGTCATTCAAAATTTTCATAAAACAATTCTAAGATTAATCTTCTAAATATTAAGTAACCATTTGATACAACCATCTACTAAGTCAATTTTGAGACCAATTTTCCCCCAAAATATTTAAATGAATCACTTAATAATTTTTTTTTTAGAACCAACCAAGGATTTATATCATCATAAAGATTCAGAAAGTACAATGTTAAGAATTGAGCTGGGGTAAAGAGGAAAAAGAAAAACCTAAGGAAGCAAGCTATGCTAAACAATGAGCAGCCTTATTATTCCCTATAAACATGTAAAATAATTTATTAATCTATCCAGAAAAGTTGAGCTATCAAAATTCTCGATAGATAATTAACACTTAATTAATTGTGATTGATGATTTGTTTTTATACTTTTGCTTTATATAATCGAATTAATTAATTAATTAATTTGCTAATTAAATTGCTCCTTTTATGTGAATATTAACTTGTGTTATATGTCGCAATTGTCTCCCTGATGAAGAAATCTAGGTTAACAAATCACTCAGTCGGAAAATTAAGCAACAGTATACTTAACGTAGGGGAAAATCAATTATTATTATTAATTTGTATTATGGATCAATTTTTGGTCCTATGAATTTTGTCATTGTTAGTATGTTCTAATTATGCATACCAATTGTAAGCAGTAGCGCAAACAACGGGCAATCTGGACATAATTATTTCCTTTGTCGTTTTACGTTGCTTTCATGACTGGGAAAGATTACAAATTCCTTGCCATTTTGGTATGTATTGCTCAAAGACTTTTTTGGGATCGTCAATTCAAGTTTATACTTGTAGAATTCATGAACTACTATTAGTTTTTAATTAATTTGAACAGACCGACCTTATGGGTATAGATTCATTTAATTAATTAAGTGGATGGAATTTAAATCAATTAGCTGATTCATTTGAAGGTGATAATTATCAATCAATTAGCTTATTTAAGGAGTTGAATAGATCCCATGGAAAATAGTGCCATCTCTGTTCATTTGTGGTGGGTCTTTATTTTTTTTTATTACAACGCCGATGCTTATGATATCAAATCTATTGATAACGATCTGTCAAGCAAGATTAAAATATCTGAAATTACGTAAAATAATTATAAGATGCAATGCAATGCTCTGGCAACCAATCATATGCCTCCAGATTTAAATTTATCATATCATCTGGGTTTTCCTTTTCTGTTGAAGCATTAGATAGGATTAGTCATCAAAATCTATTAACAACAAAATATATATAAACAAGTTGAATTCTTCATCAACCATCGCTATCTCTCATTCTTTTCTTTCTAGAACGGGAAATTTTATGGCATAAATATGTCCCACCTCAGCTACAATTACCCTTCTTACAAAACATAACTCAATATTTTAAGAATATTTTTTGAAATATAGAGTAAATTATTTAATCATATTATTTGAGGAATGAGGACTTCAACTGAATTTTGTGGCTTTCATGTTATACACGTACGTGAACAATGTGAAATGGACAGTTTTGATATATTTAAGCAGGTCAGCTTATCATTGTGCACTTGCCACATGGTTTGTTTCTTGTATAATGCGTTAATAATTAATAATCTTTTGTACTATTTTGATTTGATACAGTTTAGTTTTTCATGAGACCTCAACCAAGCACCTCGATCAATTTGGTATAGTTTGTAAAATCTTCTCCCACATCGATCGAATGAGGAAGAAAATGTGAATAGTTTATTTATTTAAGTATTCACAATGATAATGATAGTATCACATATGAAGAAATAAATATTCTATTTAGTTATTCCCCATAAATTATGAGGCAACATAAATTTTTTTCTTTTTTTTTTAACAATACATAATCTTATTTTAACTAGACAAATATTCTTCGCTACATAGTTGTACTTCTATTTTTGCTTGTGCAATTAAGTTAACTCGGTTTTACGTTACCTAGCCAAGCCATCCATTTTTTTAGTGTAATTTATAGAAAATCTTGTATAATAATACGATGGCAGATTCGATCAAATCCAATCATTAAGTTTTCCATGTTTGCATGTTAAATTAGCTTGTAATATTTGGTTTTATTTAATTAATGTCATTAAAGATGCTGTAAATGTACTTAACATATGATATGTCCAACTGGGTTATAAGTTATAACATCCCCGTGAAGCAAAACATAATTTTGACGCAATAAATTACATCGTCGAATTAAGAAGCTAAAGTTCATGACAATACGACAAAATTAGTGTAGCTGCGGTGCAATGCAACTATGCAAGCTTACCATCTACACGTTTAACAATGAAACTCTTTCTTAAATTATTTGTGAATTAATTAATTACTAAATAAATATTTTCAATTCTCTGCACAATCAAAATGCTCTTTCAAATGACAAAAAAATATTCCAACGGCTCTAACTGATTACTGACAACACTTATTTAATGGTGATGTTGAACTACGTAGCAAGTCTGAAAATGATAGTCAATTAGGTCGAGTATATTTGAGGTCCGATCATATTTGAGTTAAGTTAGTGAAATGTGAATCGGGTTGAGTTTGAGCTATTTTATTCGGTCGAATAAGTTTATGAGTTGATTGTAAAGATTAGCTTAACGAGGTCCAATCCCAACGAAGCTCGAATTACAAAAATGCTTAAATAACTTAATAAGTCATATAAGATGAATGTGTATTTGAAAAGGTGATAGAGAGTATACTCATCATTGTATTTTTGCTCTTCCAAGAGCTAAAATTGAGATTATACATAACTAAACTAAAAAAATATTGTTCCAGCAGTGGCTTGTATTTATAATAATATGGACATCCACATAAGCAAATTTATGTCCCAACCTTCTCTCCTGCCAAAATAGTTTATTAAATCGTTACTTAAAGCCATTTATTTCTTAAAAAAATATATTAGTTTATTATATTTAAATAAAAAACATTAAACGTGTATTTATTATTTATATTTTACGTGAAAATATAATAAAATATTATTTATTATTTATAATGGAAAATGAATAAAATATAATAAATTCTGAAATCTTAGATGATGACTACTAGAGAAAATAGCTCAGCTAAAACTGAATATCTAAAACACTGTTCACCATGTATAATTTGATATAGATAACCATTTATAAATGACATTGTTGGAAATGCTCTACCAATACATATCTTGTTTTAGAATAAGTAATCATTAAATATTACTAAATGCAATCATAATATTTAAGAGTTGAGTTTTAATTTGAAATGTTCATTGATATTTTATGTTTAAAGCTATTAGTAGGAGATTTATAATCTTCTTTATGTACACTTAGTATATTTATGTGCGTATAATAATGTGCAATTTCTTTTCGAAAGAATTTAGTGTGATTTGACATGATATTAGTATATAATAGGAACTGACTTAACCAAAATTATATGATCAAATTTGAATTTATGGTCATCTAACTAGGTCGATGTTATTTTGAAGTTGAGCTAATTACTTGATTAAGGCCGGCCCTAAGTGTGAATAACTTAAAAGATTGTCAATAAAATTTATGCACCAATAAACTAAGATAATTTTTCTTCATCGATTGCCTATTATGACTGGGCATCAGACACCTGTACAGCTAGTTTAGAGTAATCAGATCATATTGTTAATTTTGATTTAATTAATTTTGCTTCGTGTAAACTTGGGTAGTGTGTTTATCCAAAGATTCCTAGGAGCTTTAATCCTAAACACGTTACTTACTTACTACTACTTTAATCACATGTGGATAAGATGGAATATTCTTAAATCTTGCCATATCAATCTAAACTTTTATGTATTCATACCTTAATCCACACCAAGGGTTTAAGTATTTAACGTGGTTAAAGTCAATTTCTATTGTGTTTAGTCCCTATTATTAATTAATTAGTTCACCCAAGGTGGTTGGGCCAAGTGGTAGTGACTTGCGACCCCCAGAGGCGAGACTCAAGTTCGAATCCTACTGGAGACATCACACTGAGGAGGACTTATACCCTTTGCACTCTTCGGTCCGAGCTGTACATATAGATAAAAAAAAAATTAATTAGTTCAAACTATATATTGAGTCGGAAAAAATTGGATTTTGGTTTTGAGAGGATCGATAGTAGTTATATATACCATTCTTTTTGTATACAAGAAAAACAAAAATGAGGCCAATCAAAATGTAATTCCCTTTTGTTTTTAGTAATGTTATTGAAGTTTAATTTTATATAATAAAAAAAGTTGAAGGAAACTAAAAGAATTCACACCTCGAATATATATATATATATATATATATATATATATATATATATATATATATATATATATATAACTGTAGTATAAATTTAACTAACTAACAACATTACATTATATATAATGACTAATAAATATCCAAATATGGACGTCACTCACATGTATAATAAAATGTACTGTATTAAAAAATGGGAGTATAAAATTCCGTAAAGCCCAGCTGTGACCTGTGAGTACTGTTGGACAGTATCCAAATTCCAAACAGATAAAAATTTAATCATAAAATAAATCAAAAAATTCTGTGAATTAAATCACTATCCAACACCCAGCAAAGCATATAACAGAAACCTAAATCTAATAACACCCTGGATCATTCAAACAACAACATGCTATGTAGTATCTTCACATCATAAATAATCACAAAACTACAAAAAATAAAAATAAAATAAACAATTAGTAAATGTGTTCTGTCTTTTTCTTAATTTCATTACCTTAATTATTTTTTTAGGAAATGAACATATAATTAAGATGCAAACTAAAAACTGGGTGATGGGTTTAACAAGAATTACATTACATAAGATCTACAAAAGGGATTTAATTAAATAAATAAAGATTTAATTTCCATTCCCTTCCCATGACATGACATATTAATTAATTTTATGTTTCATCAATTCATATTCCAATCTGAAATTGAAAGTCACGTTTCAAGAAATCCAGTCATTCTAAGAATTGAATTCCGAACTTCACTCAAATCTCTTCCCTTAAGCGTTCTACCGTTCCCTGTGCAAACGGAAAAAGCCATCATCTTTCCAGCCACGCGCCGCCCTATGATGATATGCGGCGGCACTATTTCATTGTCGCCGCCGTCCAAATCCGTGTCAACGTACCGGAATAAATTTTCCCGGCTCAAATTTTGCGGGATATTCACCGGAACTGAACTCTTCTTCGAACCAACCGTCTTTAGCTTTTTCCTTTTCCCATTGTTGTAATTTCTTGACTCCTCTTCATTATTAGTTTCTTCATCGAACTCAAAATTTTCTTGAAATATAATTTCTGATTCTTGAAATTCTTCCGCCATGGATGAAATTGTAATTAAAGTGAGATGTTCTTTTTCTTTTTTTTTCTTTTTTCTTTTTCTAATATTTCTGAATCGAATTAAAGGAGTTGAAGAAAAATATGAATTGAAGTTGGGCATTTATAGGGGAGAATGAAATGAATGATTGGGGATTGAAAAAGATGAAATCGTAGTGAGTACACTTTAATCCATTGCTGGCGTCACTGTAAAGTGCGGTCCCCACTTTTCTATCTATCTAAAAGTTAGTAAATAATAGTAAATATTTTTATATTTTATTTAATGAGATTTCTTTATGTTCTTTGAAAGTTATTCGAGAATGGAAATTAAATTTGACAGAAAGGAGAATCCGACGCTGTTACTTGTGGCCTACGGCTTTTGTTGTGGTTATGACTGCATTATTTAGCTTAGGGTAATCGATTTGATTTTATTATGTAATTAATGATTTGACTAATTATGCCTTGGGATTTTAATTAATGGTTTTTGTCTTTTATTCCTTGCGTATTTTGTACTAAAAAACAGTATTAATACGTGAGCCTAAATTTTCGGGTTTGTTCAAGTCTTAAAGATAGAGAAATAATCTCTATTTGATTTTGTGTATAATGGGAAAATATGTCTGGACTTGCTTTTCGTTGGACCTTTTGAAAGAATTTATTTTCTTCTTAATAGAAAATTTTAATAACTTGCTTTCAGAAATCTCTATCAACCAATGCACAAACCAACTATTTTCATTTTGTTTAAGATATTATTAAAATGCTATATTAATTCAGACATGTTGTACTCTTTTCAAGATGAAAATCCGGTGAATTCTGTAATGCAAACAGCCAGCCCTTTCTTTTCTGTCACATTAAATGATTTTCTCTTTTCAAATGATATATTCCTTTTGCGAATTAAACACCTTAATTAATTGGTTTGTCTCCTTAATTTCTCTTGCAGTCTAATTATGATTTAAAATCATACATTTAAAACTTCAACCCAAAAGGATACCCTTCTTGGGCTAGTAAGTTCGCTTTTGAATTCAATTATTTTTTTAAGAGTGTAATGATAAAAAAATACAGAGTAAAATTAAAAAAAAAAAGAAAAAAACAGAGCGAATGATATTAATTTTAATTTAATTTCATGTTCCTATTTTAGTATCCTTTTTTATCCTCTCAAAACAATGCATTTGTTTATATTTCCATAAAAATTATGTTAGAATTCACCACGTACATAGATTGGGCTAAATCCACTTATATGACTTTGGTCTAACTTAATTAACCTAAAAAATTAGTTTATAAGGTGAGGACTGAGGATTGTCCAAAAACTTGTGGACTTAACTACTGTTTTCAATCAATGTGAAACATTTAGTCTCAATAAATTAATCATATGTTACCGCTAATTCGAAATATTTTACAGGTAAAAATTTAAAATCAATTACAAATCTGTTTTGAACTTTCAACAAAAAATCAGGAAACAAATTGCAAGAAAATAATTGGATGAATGAAATACCAATAACAAAATAAATATCAAGATCTGAGTGTCTGATGAAATTGAAAAATCAGAAGTATTAATAATTTGGGGAAAATTTTGGCTCTATAAATATGAGCAAAATGCAAAAATAACTCTTGTATTATTTTCTATTGGCAAAAATTTCATATATTATTTTTATTAGGCGTATATTAATATTTAATTAACAAACAAAAATAAAAACTTACTATTATAGTATTATTTTATTAGCTAGCAACACTAATTTGAAAATTAAGAGTCGAGTTATAGTCAATTATTTGAGTTTAAGGGTGTCTATTGCAAGGGGGTAATGATTATTCTAGTTTTAATATTTTATTACAAAGAAATAACACATAGAGGTATATTTGTCCCTCCTCATGTAAACTATAGTCAGCACTTTGAGCGAGAAAAACATTTTGTGGCCTCATGGGGGTACTTTGACTTATAAATATAGGGGATTGCTAATAAAAATAATTTTATCAATTAAGAATAATACAGAGAGTATTTTTGCATGTTACTCACATAAATATATCTGTACAAAAATTTGTGAGCACCGATAAAAATAAAATCGCCAATATTTGCCCTGGTTATATAATACGCGTGGAAGTGAATTGAAGATGAATACTACACCCATACGATTCTAATTGGTGCTGATAAGGGGCCTATTGTCTATGAATTAAAATATTGAAAGAATTGAATATGGTTTTACGAAATTCGAATTTATTAGGTGAGGGTAGATAAGTATAGATGAAATAGTATGTAAAATAATATAATATGCCAAGGTTTTATAACTGAAACCTCATGCCTCTTTCTTGTTCTTATATTTCAGAAAATATAACTAGATGAACTTATCTCCAATTATATAGTGTCCATTAGGAATATAACCAAGTGAAGTTGGACAGAATAGTGATTATTCTGTAGGCAAGTTCGTTCAGATAAATTTGTTACAAGAACACGAGAAATAGTACACATGAACCTTTGAGAGAATAAATCTCTTTCTTTTTCAAAAACTCATGATCATCAATATCAATATCTGAAAATAGTGAAGATTACAACTCCTTTTATCAATGTTTTTAGAACCAGACCAGACAGTGAACCGGTGAGCCGACTGACCATTGATTTTATTGGTCGAACCGATCGGACCGTTGGTCAGACCGGATGACGTCATAATAATGTAATAAATATATTTTAAATGAGTTAATTATCTAATTTATAAATAAATTTGGCTACAAGTTTCTATAATTTATAAATTTTGTACTAAAAGTTCAACAAAAATGATATGCTCAAATGGTAAGGAAATTATGTTTCATGTAAGAGGTTAGGTGTTCAAATCCTATCTTTTAAGAGAATTTTTAACATTAAAAAAATTTAAAAAATCGAAAAAAAAAGGAAATTCAGAATTGGGTTGAACCGGTCCAGACTGGTTTTTGAGTTAGACGGTTTTAGGGGGTAAACCGGACCGGACCAACCTCCGGTTCGCAGTCGAACCAATCGGACAGGCCTGTCCGGTCCGATTTTAACAACATTGTCTGTTTTTACTCACAGAAGGAAAGTTATGACACCGTGCTACACCAAAAAATTGTAACTTTTCAAAATTATCCCCAATTACACTTGGAAGTGCTTTAACCGTGAGTGTTATTTTGTAAATCTGTGCTCAAAGAAAAATTGAAAAACTGCCACTTTCAATTTCAACTCTACAATTATCCATTTTCATTTATATTGCATTATAAAAAAAACTGTCATCCACTTCCATAATCTTAGGACTTATAATCCTACTGTTGTAGTGATCCGATCATCCTTTCTAGCATTAGTCTCTATTATGAATTTCTTATGTATTTTTTTCTCTTGGCAAATTTGCAGGTGACTTTGAGACAGAGAATATCATCCCACAACTCATATTTTTGTGGCCTTCTTTCCTATGTCTTCCTCTCCTCGAGATTAATTATTGGTAATACATCTAATTTATTTTTTTCTCTAGAGGTATGACTGGCTTTAAATGCAACTTTACTTGAATAAAATTACTTTAAATGTATTTATTTTTTGTTGGGTTGTAAGATCGTGTAATTTTTGGTGTACTGCAACAAATTATTATCGATTAGGTCCTTTATTTTATGTTACACAATTTCTTAGTAGAATTATATATATCTTTAACCACTCGTTATAATTATATAAAAATTATGCACGCGAGGACGCGTGCGCCAATTGCTAGTAACTAACTAATAAAAAGATAGATTGTCATGGATGCTCCTACATCACCGAGGGTAAAGTGAATGAGATATATTATCAAATGAAGGGTTAAAATGGTCATATTATCGCATCAAAATGAAATTCTAGGTGCAATTTAAACGCATATACAACTACACCTCATAAATCAAGGATAGAGACGTACGCGGCTCGTTATCTTTTTTTTTTTTAATGTGGTAATATGTTTATTTTAGACAACATAAAATTCAATTGCCCAATAGACATTTTAATAAAGGGTAATATTATAATTATGCTATATATATATATATATTCTTCGAAAATCGTGAAGTCTGATTATTTTAGGTATTTTTTCGCATTTTTCCTTTTATCAAGCGCTTTTATGTTTAAAAAAAAAAAGGAATTAGTGAACTGAATTTCTAACCTTTACACTATATCATCAGATAAAAGTTGTCATTTTCACTGGAGGGAGTCTATTTGATGAATGCACGTGTGGTGTGGTGGTGTGGTGTGGTGTGGTGTGGTGTGCCATGAAAAATAAGAAGAAAACTATTACCTAGTTCCGTTTGCGACTATAGAAATTATTGTTGAAACACTACCTAAATTTAGGTATAACAAAACAACCAATTTTTCTAATAAAAGACTTGTGCCATGTTTTAGATCATGGGTTCATATTCTTGTTACATACATTTATTGGGCTATATCATCGCGATTTTTCTCAATTCTTTTGATCTATGTTTTATTAAATCAGAAAGTCTAGTAGAATGTATAGTCTAAATTCTAATTATAGTAGTTACACAAAATATCATTGTTAATTGATTTGTATATATTCCGTTGGCCTCTTAATAAAGGTAAAGCATGGGACTTGTATTGATTTTAGTTTGAGATTCGACTTCTCATCCATGTAGTTCATGATATTTTATTCACGTACAATTTCTTATTTTATATCCATATATATATCTTGTTCTTTATTTTAAATTGAAAATTTGTAGTTTGAATTTTAATTTATATGACATTTATAAAATGACAAGGTGATAAAATTTAATTTACATTTTCAATTTCATCATAACAACAACAAAAAAACAGTTCAAAATGGTTGTGGAATATTTCGAAAGCCATATTTAATAAACCAAAAATATCTTATAAAGCTTCAAAAAGTTTGTATATGCTTTTGAATATTATGCCAAGATAATATATTAGCATAATTTCCGTCTGTCATTGGTTAATAATCAAATTTTTAAATAATTAACACGCTTATGAATTGTGCTAGCTTGTGCTTGTCCCTAGGAAAAATTTCTTCTTTCCTGACTTTTTGCATTTCAGAAACGCAGTATATACTTGCTAAAATAAGACCAAATTCACAAAAATGAAGAAATAGCAGTTATGAAGGAGTTGACAAAATCCTCCCTCCGATTTATATTAATTGACATAATTGGATTTTCATTGCAATTTTTTTCAATTTTGCCCTTCTCTTACATCTAGGTTGGGAAGCTCAAGAGTCTTCAATAAAATATATTAATGGACCTCGAATAACATGATAGACTAATAGTTATATACCATATAAACTTATTTTATAAAAAAATTTAAATTTTTTAATTTTTTTTACGGTGAATACACTACATCAATCACTATATTAAATTTAATTTATTGATATCAACATGCAAAGATAAAATAATTATAAAAATTAATATTAATTTTATTGTTTGTTATTATAACTCATTTTTTAGTATAAAATAATTTAGTTTAGTTTAATTTATCAACCAGATTCAAACTTCGAGTGAAGCACAAGCGTAAAGCTATAGTCTGGCTAATGATTAAATATCAGCCATAGATTAGAAGTGACCGCGCAGCTCGGCGTATTGGACGGCTCCTGCTGCGCCTTAAAAGAAAACACATTTCCAGAGGCCCACCTAATTATTTACACGCACGTTCCCTGTATTAAATGACGACAGTCGATTCATAAATTGACACGTGTGAGATCACTTGCAGCCCTAAAAAACAAAAGAGAGGAATCTGAATCATCCTATTACTTCATACCACGTGGTAGAGTTTTTTCGTGTACTCCATCACATATATTTTTGTGATAGTCAGGTCTCCTCTGGGGAAGCAATCACAAAAGATAATCCCCACGCTTTTGTCTTTTTTCTTTTGTTCTTTATAATTACACAGATTTTTATAATTTTAATATTTCACAGAAATTACTAAGGCTATCATATTTGTCTGAGCCTAGATTGTTGCTACTAGAGTAGTTTATTTTTTTATTTCTTAATTTGCCCCTTCTAATTAAAAATCGTAAGAACTTATTATATCTCAGTTTTCAAAATATCCCATATTATTTAAAAACTCACTCTTTTCTCTTCTATTAAAATATCGTTAATTACTTTTTCTTTCCCTATAAATCTTTAATATGAAAATGATTAAAGTTGAATTTTTATTTTGCATATTTAATCTGAATATAGCGCACTGGTTGAACCAAAAGTTAAATTCAATATTTGCTTTTCCCCTGTACGCAAATATAGAATCATCTTATGTAATGAGAAAGTTTGAAAATTTTGAAACAAATAAAGGAGAGACAAGAACTCATAATTAATTTAATGTGAAAATTGATTCTTATTTTCAATTCCGATTTAAAAAAAACACGTGAGTTATAAATAATAATGAGTGATTTAAAATGAATAGTAGCTATATTAAGGGCTTTTGGTACTTTGCACCCTGAAATTATAGAGTTTTGATACATTGCATCCTAATTTAAAACTTTTGGCACTTTACACCCTGTAAATATAATTTAGTTGGCACTTTGCACCATAGTGTGTGTTTTGAAGAAAAAATTCATTGATGAAAGGATATAATAGTCATTTTCGAATATTTTTTGGTACATATCACCGTAAAAATATAGAATTTGACACTTTGCATCCTGATAATATAATATGCTAGCACTTTGCACCAAACAAATATAATATTTGGCATTATTAACCTCGGCTTAATATGATAATCTAAATAATGTAAATATCATGCTAGATTTGTAAATGTGTATTTAAGATATAAAGTAAATAATTTAGAGGATACTTGAAAATAAAATGAAGATGATATCTTTTTTTTAATCCAAATTTAATTGAGAGAAAATGTTAAAATAAGTTATTATAAAGTAAAATAAAATAAATTAAGAATAATATGTTTATGATTGTTGTGCATAGAAATGACCATTTTATCTCTACATCGAATACAACTAAAAGTTTTATTTTTAAGGAAAACACATTAGGGTCCAAATTGTCATACAAACTATATTCTTAGGGTGCAGAGTGCCAAAAAAATTAAATCGGGTTGAAAAGCGCCAATATTTTCTAAATTTAGGGTGCAAAAATGCCAATATTCTATATTTTTAGGTAGCGGAATCTATATTTTGAAGGTGCAAAGTGCCAAAAAAAATCTAAAAGGTCTATTCTAATCTTCTACCAATGAATTTTCTCATCAAATCACACACTAAGGTGAAAAGTGCCAAAATCCTATAATTTGAGGGTGTAAAATGCCAAAAACCCCTATAACAATCACTCCCTCCGGTTCATATTAATTGTCACATTCTTACTTTTCACACAAATTAAGAAACCTCATAATTATATAGTTTTTGACGATAAAATATCTCAAATACCCTTTATAATGTTGACTAGTTTTTAGTTTTTTATTAGTGAGTGGTGAGCATTGAGTCTCCCAACTCTAATGAAAGAAATCGACAAAATTGAAAAAAAAAATACTTTGAAAACTCAAACATGCCAATTAATTTAATTTAAAACAAAAAAAGTTAATACATATACCAATTAATATGAACCGAAGGAAGTAATATGAAACGGAGTGAGTATCAATTTTGCTATAAAAAATCTTGCCCCCAATTAATAAATGTGGAGGCATATATGAAGACTTCATAATCTCACACATGGAGGGACATCCATTCCATACAAGGAAAGAGTTTAGCACTCATTGGGTATAAGTTGACGTACACATTTGCTTTTTTAAGAAAATGACTTCCCACAAAAGGCCAATTGGTAGGGTCATTATCTTTCTTGTAATTTTCCTTTTCCTATGCATGCACGCGTATTTTGGTTTTAACCCACTATAAACGTATATAATGAAACTAAACTTATCATGAACTTTTTCATTTTATATATAATGATAATTACTATTTAAAGCGGTTTACATAATCTATGCATGCTTCCTTAGCTATTAGTCTATTTCGATTCAAACTCATTTTCATATTTTTTATATAATTTAGAAAGTCTTTGAAATATTTAGTATATTATTCAAAACTCTTAGAATCGAAGTAAAAACATTTCAAAAAACCCGAAGTCCTCCAATTCAATCATTGTTTCTTAATAATTATGAAATTAAGCTAACTAAAAAAAATTGATCAAAATTTGTCACTATTATATTATATATGAAATAAAATGGAAACCTTCTAATGTATCTTTTTGTTTTAATTCAACGAACAAACTTATTAGGTTAGAGGGGGGAACTTTAAAATTCTAGAAATAAAAGTACATTTAACCATTTAATTGGACCAATTAAAAATATGCAACTTAGATAAGATTCTTCTAGTAATTAATTGTGACAAGTGGATAGTATAAGGACTTTTTGGCAAGAAAATGAATCCTAAACGTAAAAGTTGTTGCACACTTATAGAACCTATGATCTCTTTCACCAAAAAAGTTAGAAAAGAAAATGCTACTAAATGATTAAGACTTTCATATATCTCACCCCTTAAGGTCTAAGAACTAATTTAGTTGGTTGGGATAACATTGTTTAAGCATATTGTAAATGACCCTACTGAAAATTTTAGTCCAAATTCAATTTTGTCAAGTTCAACTAATTATTAAATATCAAATTAATGTATACTCGTATATTTTGTCATAATTATTCTCTTTAATTATCAATTATCCACTATATACAGATACAATATGTACTCATGTTGATAATTTAAATATGATATAAAGTTTGATCAGGCAAAAAATATAACATGAATATATAGTTCCCGAGTATATTATAGAATGAGAGAATTAATTGTATTTTTGGTACTGAGCTTTAGGTCAATTTTCACTTTTGAAACTGAGCTTTATATATGTGTCCAACACATTTGGTACGAGTGAATTTGAATAGCAAATTAACTCCTTGTATTATTTTAAATAGGCAATTTAACTCCATGTGATAAATAAAAGGGCAAAATACCTCCATGTGATATCCTAAATAGGCAATTTAACTCCCTGTGAAAAGAAAAAGGGCAAAATGCCTCCCTGTGTTTTTATAAAATAAGCACATTGTCTCCCTCTAAATTGCTCATTTATTCATATCACAGGGAGGTAAATAGCTCATTAATTCATATCACAGGGAGGTAAATTGCTTATTATTTAATTTCACAGGGAGGTAAATTGCCTATTTTTATATCACAAGGAGGTAAATTGCTCATTATTCATTTCACAGGTAGTTAAATTGCCTTTTTTTATTTCACAGGGAGGTAAATTGCCCATTAGACATATCACAGGGAGTTAATTTGCAAAAAAAGCTCTTTAACAGACTGTGACACATTTGATGCAACGGTTAAAAATTGCCATTAATTGGTGACATGACAATTAAGTCTAATTGCGAATTTGATGCCATTACCTCTAATGACTGATAATTACCCCACAACATTTTAGGCCACCAAAAAAACCCCACACCTTGAAATTTAGTGGCGATTTTAGTTTATATTGTTGCCAAATTTCAAAATTGACTCGAAAAAGATCACGTGCAGACCAATTTCAAACTTTTACTTATTTGATTTAAATAACTAATTTGATTTTTGTTTAAACAATATTAACAAATTAAATAATACTTTAACATAAATATTACAAAAATTAAGAAAATATATTCTTTTTAAATATAAAATTTATATAATAATATTAATCTATATAATATTTATTAAAATAATAAATAATTTAATTTAACAAAAAAAAAATTCCCAACCCACCTCACCCCACCCAACCTCCCCTACACCAACCCTTCTTCCCCCCCTCCCCCTCCCCCTCCCTCTCCCCCCTGGCCCCGGCAGCCAAGGTCTTTGATCCCAGGCCATTGCCTACTTGGGCTGGGTTCTGCTAAACCCAGGCCGTCGGGGCCTGGAAATTGGGGGGGGGGGGGGGAGGGTAAAGGTTGATCGCCATTAAGAAAGAAAATTCTTTTGGGTGGCTATTGAAGGATGTAATTTCAAGTTCGATATCTACTCTTGTCTCTGGGACAAAAACAGGTTACTTACCATATAGCTTTATATTAATTTTTTTGCCTCTAATGAATATGCATAGTTCCTTAGGGCATCTCTAATGACTAGTGGGGAGATGCCCTAGAGGGTATATGGAGGGAAGGGGGAAAAAAAATCATCTCCAATGACTAGGGGGGCGGAGAGGGTATACCCACTAGAGGGACCCTGGAGGGACCTTGGAGGGAGGGGTAGGGGGAGCTTCTCCCATCCAAGCCCCCTCCATCACATGCTATATTTTTTTTTTTAATTTCGTTTTGTTTTATTTGGTTATTTTTTTATCTTTATTTAAAAATAAAAAATTACTAAAATTTGTATATTATTTGGAGATAATTATTTTTAATTATAAAAAAATAACTTTTATTTCATTAAATTAACACTAGTATTTTAATATTGATTTATTTTAATAATTTCGGGGTTGTATTTATCACCCAAAAATAATTCTTTCTAAAAATTTAACTGAGACTCCGACACCCCCATCGAATACTCCGACACCAAGCCAACCTAGTTCCAGACCAATTGGAACTAAAAGAGCAAGAAGAAGAAGGCCAAAGGAACTCACACGCTTGGTCTTAGTGAGGAAGCCCCCCGAATTGAGTCTTATCGTCTTTCTGCACAAAACATGTTAATCTTACAAGAAGGTCGTAATCGACAACATGCTGAAATGATGGCTAATAAAAAAGAGGCTGACGAACGAGAGATTATGAAAATGGATTGTTCATACATGACCCCTAATACAAAAGAATATTGGCATGAGGTGAGGACTGAAATTCGCGAAAAACGTCGTCGGGCTCGTTTATTTGGAGATTCGTCAGGAGGTTCGATCAATCTAGACGGTGGCGGTAGCAATATCAACAGCAATAATAATAGTGGCAACGAATATGGCAGAGATGATGGATTTCCTTATATGAATTAATTTAATATTTGATGTAATTTTTTATTTTCTAAGTTTTCTAATGTACTTTTGATTTTAAATTAATGTTAATTTTAAATTTATTTTTTGTGTAGTAGTAGTAGTAGTAATAATAATAATAATAATAGAGAAGAATAAAATTAATTATTAAATGGGTTAGATAGAAGGAGTCATTAGAGATGACTAAAAAACTAGAGAGAGGGGGAGGGGGAGGGGGAGAGGGAGAGGTGGGGGAGGGGGAGAGGGAGAGGGTATTCCCTCTCGGAGTCATTAGAGATGCCCTTATGTGACTTTTATTTTTCTCATGGTGTTATTCTTCAAAATAGAATTTTAGCTTTTCATGTTATCTACTCCAAACTTTTTTTTTTTTTTTTTTTTAACAAATGGCTGTTTACAGGAAATATATTGATGTTTAATTATGCTTCGGTTCCTATTAACTTTTCTGATGTGGGAAAAACTTAAAGAGGTATTTTGTTGATTTTACCCTTTTCTTTATGGGCTTAGTAAAGTGTTAATTTAGACCAAGTATCTAGGTTAACTAAGGCCCATATAAGTTGGATGAAAGTGGGCCGCAATTATATTGGGTCACCTTCTCACCACTACAAAAATCACTCACAAGTCACAACACACACTCCATTCATATGAAGAAACCAGTTATTGCCTTACTCGGAACATCGGATTGGCTACTCAAAATATACAACTAGTACTAAATAGGCGTGGCGAACTATTATTACTTAAATTACTCAAAGAAAATCCCCTTCTTGTGTGAACTGTGACTTTCTTTTCTCTGTACATCCAACAACTTATTTTTTACGAACCTTCTATTTTCTTGTATAATTATTGGTAACGTTTCTTAAAACAGAAAAATATCCTTTTTGTGTGTGGGGATGTAATTTCAACAAGTTTATGAATACAATGGTTGTGCCTTTGGGTCCTATTAGTTCAATTTCTTTTCACATCTGCTCTATGGATCAAAAACAGGTTTTACTTACTTGCCATTGCTTTATAATTCAATTTATTGCCTAATGTGAACAGAATTATAAATCACTTTTTCAGGTTTTATGCTTTACCGTATATCCTCCAAGGTGTTGTTTGTTACAGAAGGCAGATAAGGGAAAGGGTAATTAATTAATTATATACTAATTGTTTTGATGTCATTCTTTAAGGTCTCTCTTCTTTCAAGCTATAAAGAAACTCCATTTTTGTGCATAGTATATGCTGTAAAACGTGACCAAGGCCAGAGCGATAAACCCCTAATCGTATCTGATACTGGCGAGAAGTAGGTGATTTTATCCTATTCATAGTGTTACACGAATGCAATTTTAGGTTTTCATGTTTTCAGTTTCTTCTTACAAATTCAGCTTATGTAGTTGCTGGTAAAGGCATTATTGTTGATATGTGATGCAGGAAATTTGTCCGAAAGGTGGGAAAAAAGGAACACCACTTTTGGAATAAGAGAGATTCTTCCGGGTCAGGACAAAAGGCACTGAATCTTGTCCGAGTTGTATGTGTATTTAGCTTTTGATTGTTAGTTGGTTTTTTATATCAATGATGGAGTATATGATTTTATTATATGGTATCATCCTTAAAGTACACTTCATTATTTAAAATGTGTATTGTTTCAGATTTCTAGACTTCCAAATGAGAAGGAGGCTGTTTATGGGGCCTTAGACGAATGGATAGCATTTGAGACTGAATTTCCATTAATTGCTGCTGCAAAGGCTCTAAGAATCCTAAGGAACAGGAATCAGTGGAAACAAGTTATTCGGGTAAGAAACTTGCAAAATCTTATCAATCTATAGACCTTGAGTAAACTTCATTGTGGCTTAATTATTTATTTTTGGACTGACTGATTATGGATTATAACTTGGAGAAATTGCAGTCCTAGATCCAAATGATTGGACTCTCAACACTTCTACTCATGTGCTTTACAT
Organism: Penstemon eatonii; assembly: GCA_038501285.1. Lineage (NCBI taxonomy): Eukaryota > Viridiplantae > Streptophyta > Magnoliopsida > Lamiales > Plantaginaceae > Penstemon > Penstemon eatonii. Next base: position 65,904,308 of record CM076708.1, on the reverse strand, counting down.
AATTGCACCTTTGTCCCATGAAATAGTCTCCGTTTTGCACTTTTGGTCCCGAAATGGATGGAATTCATGTTAATAAAGTGAGACCAAAATTGCAATATGGTAAAGCGCCAGACCAAAAGTGTTGAGATTCAGTCATGTGGGACTAAAATTGTAATTTTGCCAATATAAATTCTTCCATAGCAAAATGATTTCATATCAATGCAATTCCAACCGATTTCAGGTGACTAAGTGGATGTTAAGCAAAGGCCAAGGAGCAACAATGGCAACCTATGATTGCCTTCTACTTGCGTTTGACATGGACGAAAGGGTAGATGAAGCAGAATTGCTCTGGGACACGGTTTTGAATGCACATAACCGCTCTATTTCAAAGAGGCTGTTTTCTAGGATGATATCATTGTATGATCATCATAATGTGTCAAATAAAGTTATAGAGGTGATTATTTTCCTTAATTTGCACTTCTTATAACTTAGTCAATTATCATTCTCATCAATTACACAGATATTTGCAAAATTGCATATTTAGCTCGCTAACTTTGGTCCTAATTTTTTCAAATTTAATCCTTTAGGCTCAAAATTTGGTTATTTATCTTTTCAGTCAGACATATTTCTGTTTATATGATGCCCTTTTCCTTGATACCGAATTTTGTTCACGCATATTACACTAAAAAAGAGTAGCATTTTTTGCTGATTTTCTCTCTTCTGGTTTCATTAGGTATTTGCTGATATGGAGGAGTTAGGTGTGAAACCAGACGAGGATACAGTTAGAAGAATCGCGAGAGCCTTTAAGGTTCTGGGGCAAGAGGACAAGCAGAAACAAGTGATGAGGAAGTACCAAAGAAAATGGAAATACATTCATTTCAATGGGGAAAGGGTTCGCGCAAGAACTCATCCACGGGATGAAATCAATTCTTCAGACATGTGAGGATTCTCAGTCAAGAACTTGCTGTTTAATTAGTTTTAACAGTGTATATTGTA